>OZ021730.1:65553841-66888841 GCA_963978545.1 Linyphia triangularis
CACAAATTATGGAATTACTTGTCCTGGTTTTTTATTTGTTTATTTGCATCCGTGTTTCAGAAAATATTGCAGATGCATGCATAGAGGCAGAAGAAACTCCTGTCAATATACGCATTTCTGTACATACTGAATTCATAAAGAAATATGTATCGACAATAAGTTTACTTGATGATATCCAATATGTATTTTCGCTACCGTCTTTCTGCATCTGCATTTCATACATTGTGATTTCATTCGCTAAGCTATCAACGTTTTTACTTTTAGATAAGGACCTTCTCACTGTCCCTTTAGCGTTTAAGCGCATATTCAGCATATTGATGTCCTCTTCGGCTTTGTTTAGTACATTTTACATTGCAGGGAAAATACCGTCAAGAAATGGAGACTTCAAGAAGATACTTTATCGAAAAATAACTGATATTTCTTGCATTGATGCTGCTAATTCTGATGAATTGTCTTATTTACGAGACATTGTTAATATCCCTGATACCGTCATGTCAGGTTGTGGTGTACTTTTCTACACAAAGAAACAAATTCCCACTGCAATTGGAACATTTATAACTTACAGTCTGCTTCTGGTAAATTTAAACTAAATATTGTAAACACGACCAATCATTGAAATTCTTGAATAATTACTATTGCTAGAAATATCTAAATGTGTTTGATGTCACATACATTTTCTGAAGTATATCTAAAAACTATGAGTGAAAACTATCACGTATGAAATATTTCTAAAAACTAAACATTGAAAAGCAGCTCGACATTATTCGTCAGTCTTTTGTTAAACTTGCTGAAAATTTTACTTTTTAGCTTACTAGGTACAATTTCTGCCGTATGTCTAAGATAAAGGATCTATGTTGTTTGTTTTTGATGGGTGGGTCTCTGATAACTTCTTTTAAGAATGATTGGTTGTATTAATTGCAGAAGAGCTTGAGTTCTGTTACGAATGAGTTCTGTTAAGAATATGCGTCTGACACTTCTCATTTAGTAAATTTCAATTTATGAAAGGTTTATGATCCTCATATTCTCAAAAGAATTAGAATCCTTTATAAAACTAAGTATTACGATTTTTAGCATTGCATATTATACTTTAAAATTTAATACACAATTTATTAAGATATTTGTTTCGTAAACTTAAATTCAAATTACTCTTTGCCCCCGACACTGGCATAAACAGTGGAAAATCAGGTTTTAGAAATCAATGAAGAAAATTGTTTTCTTATTTAGCTTAAATGTTCTAAACGTTACTTTACATTAACATTTCATTAACTTAAGTATCAAAATAACAATATGTTCAACTAAAACATTGACTTGGTTCAGCCTTGTTGTCCTTTGCGTTTATCTTCTTTGTGACATATGTACTCAGAAAAACGGAACGTTGGTTTTAAAATTATAAATTTTATATTTAACCCGAAATTGCATGCTTTTATGTAGAGAAATATCAATAGGCTTTAAATCGGCAGAATTTAAACATATCCTGATGGGAGTCAGATAACATGGACATTTCAAAACATAGAATTAGTTGATTTAATTGTATTCTAAAGCTAGAGTTAGACGACAGACTCATAAATTAAAAGTCCAATCAATCGAGTAAATTCATTACTTCAACTAATAAAATACAGTGTTTGAATCATTTTAATGAATCCTTTAAATTAATGTTGATTTTGTATTTCATTGAGTAAGGCCGATAAAATCTGCAAAGGGATACCCGTCATCCAATCGAGCTGAAACTTGGAAGATAAACAAGTTGTCAAAGTGTTATTTCAATTTTTGTTGAGAAATAAGAGAAATCAAAGCCACGGCATAGGTGGTTTCATTTGTAGTGGCCAAACTCTATGAAAACTCGGTCTAAACACAAAATTGTTATTGCACGTACAAGTTTGAAATACATAAAAACGATTTATATCAAAAATGTCTTCATTTGTTACTAAACTTGGAAACAAGTTTTTTCCGTAACCCTCCTGTTGATTTTCACATTTGAAATTATTTCTAAGCCATTTGAGTTCAGAGAAAATTTTATTGCCTCACTATGTGAGATAATTCAGCATGACAAACGAATTAAACTGATTTATTGCTCTGGTATAAAGAATTATATTCAATCATAAAGTTTATGTTAAATGGATTGATTATAATAGCTATATAGTTTGTCACAAGTTTTAACTTTATTCTTGTGTATAGAGTAAATGTATCTTTAGTTCAGCTACCTCAGCGTTTATTTAATTAGATCTTAAAGAAACGTTTAACCACTCTTTTGAAAGCGTTGATCCATTATTGAATTGATGCTACCTGATATGTATATGTTATCAAGGTGAGTAATCTTATGCATAATGATATTACACTACGTTGTATGTAATGTATCTCTTTATTTTAAGGTAAATGTACATAGGATCTTTGATGATGTCAAATATTTCGAAAGTTCAATTTCACAATTATAAGAAAAACATAGAAATATGCAAATTGCCTCGAGGAAATTTTGCTAAACTTTTCAGACGGTGATTTATTAACTCTCAAACATTGACAACTGAGTCCGAGCACAATGTACTTTAAGGAGACACTTCACACGTTCATTGTAAAAATATTCGTTAACTTCGAATCAATTTTTAAAAAATTTGAATTCTTATAATGAATGTGAACTTATTAAGTTACGGGTATTTTGTAGGAAATAGAGAAATAGATTTTGGGAATATCATGTCATGTTGTTTTTTTCTTTGCCTTTTAATTGAAAAAATTTCTTTAATTTCTACTCAAATTTGAAGTATGTTATATTTTGTTTTGTTTTTAAAAAGCAAATTAACAACTGTTTACTCTATGACTTTTACTTCAACTTTTATTTTCTCTAAGCGCGATATTTTAAAATTCAATGTACCTTTTCCAACTAACTAGTGGAAACATGCTATTATTGTTTGATAAATTATAATACATAACCTATAGATTAAATTGTGGTTAGCAAAATTCCTGTTATGAACATTATTATTTTTAAATTACCAAATCTTTGTAAAAATAGACGTTTTTATTTTTAAAAAGTTGAAGTTTTGAACAAAATTTAATACAAAAGATTTGATGATACATGTATTTTACCAATTTTACCCTGGATATCATGTAAAAGACTTATTAAGTCTATATAAAATTGCCAATTTCATTTATTAATCATAAATAGCAAAATTTAACATTATGTGTATAATGGGAGTCCCCTTAAAAAAATTACAGTTCTCACATAAGATGCCATACTTCATTGTTACTATACACATACGCTGCAATCTCGAACTTGCTAATATAATAACTCCAATTGAAAAATCGTAACAGTTTTAAAGAATTGCTGAAATTAAATTCCACATAATAATGTCAGCAAAGTATTTTAATTAACAAATCCAAAAAACAAAAGGGAGAAGATTAATTTACTTTTGTTTGCTATATATTTTTTTTTTCAATGAGAGCTACCTTATATGCATGGGCGATTTTGACGAAAACCTTAATGGTAGGTCCCATGGCCACCACCAACCCGCACACCTAATTTGAACATCGTAGGTCAAATTATTCGGGAATTATGCTAACCGCAGATACACATACACACAGACAGATATTTTTTCTGGATCACTTTTGTGAAATCAGGAAATCGGGATTTTGGAATTTAACGCAACTGAATAAAAACAACAATATATCATTAGCATTTCAACCTTAGTTATTTCAACAGCTTTAAATGTTCAATTTTGTTCTGTTTCCTCATCCATGTTTAGTAATTGTAAAACTGTATTGCAACTAGCTAATATCTATAGTGATCATAAAAGCCTTTTAAAGTATTTCTGTAAAGTACTATTCCTTTTAGAAAAATAATGAAACGTTTTTTAATCCATTAAAAGAGTTATTGAATATTACATCCATTAGCATTGTCAACAATTCTGATTAATACAAATGTAAATAGGGAACTCTACATGTGTTAATATTCATTAACCTAAATATGAATTTTAAGTACTCATTTTGGTTAAATATGTTTAGCCAAATGGCATCTACGCATTTTATAACTAGAATTTCTGAAGGTTTCGACAGTTTTGAAAATTTTACACAGGCATTTTTGCATCACTTTCCCTTGCATTTTCTGAGTAGAAATTAAAGTGTTTATAACATGACAGTGCTTTATTGATGAGAATCAGTAACCTTATCAGGAAACGAACCAAATCTACAAATCAAGGATGGATATGATGTTATTCCATATTAATGGATTATAAACATTTAAATAACAGAAACGTTGTATATTTGATAATATCGAAAATTTCAAACGATTTCATGAAATATGCCTGGAATACCATCACTTGGGTGTCCCTCGGAGCGTAGTGAAGAAACAAAAACTGAAATATACAGAATAAGTTTTTAGATTGTCATAGACAATTCAAACAAATACAATGCTACACAATTTAGAATTCTATTGAACCGTCTTCGTTACTTTGGACTTCTGGAGACGAGTTTCTTAAGAAAGCTTCAACAGACTAGCCTGCTAATCCTAATCTTGCTGCACGTTGGCTACGTTGACAGTTTCTGCCTCAATTGGATGGCAATTTCAAAGTATGGTTTTAATTGGAAAATAAACATAGCCTATACCCTGTATGTGCTACATTACGTATAATGATTTGGCATGCGCTGCCTTCTAAGAAGACAAATTTAATTCATTTGCTAAACCAAATTGATGTCATAACAATATCTGCCTTTCCTAATATTCTCAACCGATTTCTTATGTATTCTGCTTGTTGTTAACTTCTCGAGATGTTTTGATTACTTTCTTTGATTACTATTAGGATGAAGAAGCGTTCCGTATGGTTTCCTTCTACGATTTTGACATCAAAAACATGTATTTTAAAAAGGTTATTTAAAAAAAAAAAAAAATGAATCGTTTAGTCTTCCAAATTTAGGAGCTACCTGTTTTGATTATTTAATTGGTAATTTGTCTCCGCTTTAAAGAAACAATTTACGATTTAAGCAAATAGGTAGAAGCAGCTACTGATCATATACTTACCTCTCTTCCAGCTAAATTCATCAAGAAATACGTATCCACTAGTAATGTGTTTGACGATGTTCAGCGTGAGTTTTCTCCACAGTCTTTTTGCATCTGCCTTTCATGCATTCTGATGTTATTCATTAAGTCATCGATTTTTTTTTGCTTTTAGTTAAGAAAGTTACTGTTTGTTCAGCGTTTAGGCATGCATCCAACATCCTGATGTCGTCATCAGCTTTTCTTAGTGTGTTTTACGATGCTGGGAAAATACCCATGCGGATTAATGGCTTCAGGATGGGACTGTTTCGAAAACGTATTTTTCTTGTATTAGCATTTCGAATTCGGCATATTTGCAGATTTTACGAGACATCATTAAGAGCCCTGCTACCATTATGACAGGTTGTGATGTAATATTTTATACAAAGAAGCCCTTTCCTGCAGCACATCGGCGCATTTATAAACTATTGTCTGCTTCTAATAAATATAAAGTAAATGTTGTGAACCCAAATATTTGTATAACCAAGTAAGTATAAAATAAGGATAAAAAGTTTAACGCTTAAATGATGGCTGGACGGGCTCACTTAAAAAATAACTTGAGTGGTTTTTTTTAGGACTTCTATTGTCTTTAATTTTCCTTGTTTATTTATAAAGTTTTAGTAGCATGGAGTTAGACTTTCAAAAACTATTACACATATTATTAAAACATTAGTAACTATTATTCGTTTGTTTATGCATTTTTAAAAAAGACTAACTATTCTTGTCTTGCATAAAACATTTGGTTCAATCGGAAACTTATTCTTAACTGTATAATTCATAATAGTAACGTATTTAACAGTAGTTATACTCTATGATTGTCTTTTGAATGAATTCATATCTACTTCAAAATGCATATATATTAGATATCTTGGCGCTTATTTAATTCGTAATTCAAGGAATGCCGAGCCATCAGTTGAAGACACCTACACATTCATATATGGATGGTACTTTCCATACCTGAAATCAAGGTGAATCACCATTATCACTCTGAGACTTCATTGCTTAGATTTTCAAACGCTAGACGATTATATTCTCTTTAGTTCTACATCAGTATTATTATATATTTTGTATGAACCTTGGACCTTTTCATTAGGTTAAAATATTTTAGAATTGCATGTTAGTTTGCAAGTAGGTCACGGAGACAAGTAAGATTATCTTAATAAACAATTCGGTCAGTACTTGACCAAAATTGGTTGATTTGTACGCTCAACGACATATTTTTGTGCAAATTAACGGCCAATCCGGCCGGGACATACAACCTAACTTGGATTCCGAACCACAACAAACATCCATGCCTAACCCCAGGATAAGAACCCGGCACTTTTGGCAACTTTACCGGAGTACCTTTACTATATTGATATTTAATAATCAAAAATGAAGTGTAATAGGTGGTTAGCTTACTTAATAGTTATTTCCGAATTGATTTCAGAAAAATAAATTTGGTAAGATCTCGACTTAATTTTTATTTTAAAAAATTCAGCACAAACTGTCAAACTAATATTCATTACCGCTTATTTTGAGGTTATATGCATGCAACATTCATATTAAGGAAACCTGACCCTGAATATGTGATCCGTAATTTAAATTTTAATATTATTAAAACTGTATAAAAATATAAATTCAGTTAATTGATAAATACAAATAGTTTTCGTCATTAATATCAAAATATTTGGAGTATGTATACAAAGAAAAAATGTATTATCTCATATTTATAGAATTATATTTAATAGGAATGTGATTTTACTGCTGTACTATATCACCTTCATATAGTCCTCTCTAATAGACTACCAAAAGACCTTCTGTAAAGAGTTTCTTTTCATTGAATATCAAACTAAAAACAATTATATATAATACAAAATATCAGGAAAATGACACATTGTACAATTGTAAAACAACCATTCATTAGAAAATTGATGTTTTTTACTTTAAATTTATACCTCATTGATAAATTTAAAATTTGTATTAATCGATGAAAATTAGAAAGCAAACTAAGTAATCAACAAAATAACTAATCAACATATCCAACTATAATTTAGAACATTTAATTAACCACCAATGAAATAAAGAGAAACTGGCAAACAATAATAAAAATCGTTGGAGTACAAAATTACAATATTATGCTAAAAACCACTTCCAATAGACTATTAATTTTAAATGCAAAATCAAGAATTGAAAGATGCTGAGCGTTCAAAAACGAACAGGTCCTTGTTTCGATTTTATAACCTTGGTGACGAACGTCATACAACATTTAATACCTGATGTGTCCCCCATCATAAACAACAACACAACATATGTTGTACAATATGGAATGAAGTTGCAGACTATGAAAATTAAAAAAAAAAAAAAAAATAGTAAAGCCTTTTACAAGTTTATTTATTGCACTTTTACAAATCATAATCAGTAAACTATATAAAAACATATTTTTCCAATAACATTTTATAGACCAAGCTATTATGTATTGCGCATACTACAATCGTATCTGTAGCAATGGTTTTCAAACACAATTTTTTCTCCAAATAATGATAATAAGTCATTGTAAAATGTGTTGAAATGACTTTTTCTTACAATGGCACAAAGTAGATATTGATTTCAAATTTATAGAAAGTAAATCGTTTTCAATTGTCCACGAACTAATTGTGAGGTTTAAATTGTATTATTCACTTATCAAGCTTTTCAATTTTGTCCCAAGATCTAAGTGTTTCATACTTGCCCATCATTTTATGCATTTACTCAGATTGAACTAGATATATATTTTAAAAGGTGTTTTGGAAAAACATATCAGTATAATATGTTAAATCATTTAATCCATGAATGTATATAATTTTCAATTAATTTACTAGAAGAAAATTTTATTTTTTATTAAATTCAAACGTCTTTTTTTTCAGTGAGTAATCGGTATTATCTGTTGAATCCTGAATACTTATTTATTTTACTTAAAATGGCTACAAATTCGTAAGTAATTAAATCCAACGAAATAAAGTAATGAAAATATCTGAACAAAACTTGATATAGCTACAGAAATATAACTTACAACCTAAGAGTTTTAGTGTTTGAATCGTGAATAAAAATAGGGATAGTCATTGACCATAAGAAACAGATATGCCTGGAATACCATTACTTATGAATCAGTTGGAAATTATTGACATTGCAGAAATTGAAAGGTACAGAAATAACGTAAACATTGGGGATAACTATTCAACCAAGTACAAAGGTACCCAATATGGATATCTGATGAACCTGCTTCGCTACTTCGGATTTCTGGAAACCAGTTTTTCAAGAAAGTTTCACCTTTCCAGCTTGCTGATACCTATCTTGTTGCACGTTGCTTACGTTGACTATGTCTGCATGTCTTGGAGGAGTGTTTCCGAAGAATGGTTTGACTGGAAAATTAGCACCGCCTATACACTTTGTTGTACTTTAGTCATTATGATTTGGTATTCACTGTGCTCTAAAAGGACACATATAATTCCTATTGATGCCGTAACAGTATATAATTCACCAGGAAAACTTAATCGAATTGTAATCGCGTTATGTTTATTGCCACCCATTCAAGAAAGTGTGCAAAGTTTGATTGATTTTTACTATAATGATGAATTTTTATATAAATTTTTCATGTACGAATATGATATTAAAAACGCATATTTGAAAACTATAATTTACGTCTTGAAAAAAACGGTGGATATTTTCATTCCCCGGATCATGGAAAATTTAGTTCTACTGCTATATTTGTTTGTTTGCGTCCGCATTGCGGAAACCCTGTTCAACTTATGCAAAGTTATCAATGAAACTCCTCCTTACGAATTTCACTCTGTTCAAAATAGTTTTATCAAAAAATATTTATCCATAATTGATGTATTGGAGCAAGTTCAGTAAGTGTTTTCTCTACCATCTTTCTGCATCTGCATTTACTACATAATAGAATTATTCGCAAAATTATCGAGTTTTTTGCTTTTTGGTAAAGAAGCTATTACTGTTTCTTTAGTATTTGGCCACGTTTCTTATATAGTTACAGCATCATCGGCTTTGTTTTGTGTATTTTACTATGCGGGACAAATACCCTTACGAATGGTTGGATTTAAGATGGCACTTTTTAGAAAACTATCAAATTCAAACTGTGCGGACATCAGGAATTCTGCGGATAATTGGACAGCACGAGATATTGTTAACCTTCCAGAAATGGTAATGTCGGGATGTGACCTGATGTTTTACACAAAGAATCAAATTCCAGCTGCAGTAGGCACATTTATAACTTACACTCTGCTTCTCGTGCAGCTGAAATAAATGTTATTCACTTTAAGATAGTTAGAAAAACTTGACATAAAAATGTGCTTTCAATGTGCAATAATAAACAACCTTTATTTTAAGCTGAGTAATTCAATATAGTGCACTAGTTCCTTTCTTGTTCGGAAACTGGAAGAAGTTTGAAAAAGTATAAAATATTAAAAACGGTATTTCATGATCTAAAGTTTTTTTTTTTACTTGAAGAATCAAATTCCAGCTACAGTAAGCACATTTTGAACTCACATTCTGTTTCTAGTACAGCTGATATAACTGTTATATACAACATCCTCTGCATGCCACTGGAGATCAAATTATATAATTGTATGTATACAATAGAGGTTAAGAATAAAAAAATAAAAAATAACAATAGGTGATATCACAGTTTTAAGCTGAGTAACTTGATATAATGCACTATTTCCCGTGTTACGTATAGACATAACGAAATGTCTAAGATCTTGATTGTATTTGTGGCGGTACGGCAATTTACCAAATACAGCGACCTACTTATACCACACAACTCTGGACGGGCAGTGTCGATCAAGCCATGCCCCTTCAAGTGGTATAAAAGCCGAAACAGACTCTCACACATTGAATTCGTATCTCGAGATGATAACTATGTTTTGTTAAGTTGTTTATTTTAATTCTTATATGTTAAGTTTCATTATTAAAGTATTTACATTGTTATTAAACTGGAGTCAGATTTAATCTACATGAATAGCATGTACCACCCTCTAAAATGGTAGACTCGGAAGTGATTCTTTTGCTGCACCGCTAAGGTGGTTAAATCAATTACAAGTTTGGCCTGCTAATCTTTTCTGATGTTTGGTCGCCTGTTTCGGAAGGTGGACGACTGCTGAATGTTTGAAGGTGTACTGAATACGCAGTGCCCATACTGAAGATGTTTTTCAAATAATGAAGTTTGCAGAGGACCACATGGGACTGACAGACTACTGTTTGATGAGTGGAAATTCTGGAGTTCTTTTTCTCGTGACCAGTTTTTATATTGGATTCGAGCTCGTACGCTGTTTATTTGCGTCGTTTACTGCTTGCGTGCCATCTCTGCGCTAAATCTGATTTTTTTTTTCCTTCCAAATATAAATTTCGCATACATTAATTGTAACCCGCCATGATAGATATTAAAAATACAGCGGACCCAATTGAGGAACGCATACGCGAGATTTGTAGAGTTGCTTTTCTTCCTCCATTCTGAGAAACAAATCCCGAATTATGGTTCGGCCAAATTGAATCTCAATATCACCTTGCTGGAATTTCTGCTGATAATAGGCAATTTCATTCAGTAGTCGCAGCTTTGAGCGCGGATGTACTTTCTTGTGCAACTGATTTGGTTCGCACACCGCCTGAGGAAAACAAATACCAAACATTAAAAATGCGCATTCTTAACCAGTATGTGCAATCCGATTCTACTCGTTTAAAACTTTTACTGCAGGATGTTTGTTTAGGTGATAAACTGCCTTCGCAGCTTTTGATGGAAATGCGCAATTTAGTTGCAGGTAAGGTAAACGACGAGGTATTACGCTCTCTGTGGTTGCAGCGTCTACCCGTTTCCATCCAACAAATATTGTCCGTTTGCAATGAGTCATATGACCGTTTGTCAAAAGTTGCTGACAAAGTTAACAAAGTGTTGGGTTGCACTCTGGGTGTCGCATATGCAGGATAACTTAAAATTGCAATCGTTAAAGGACGAAATTGCCTTACTTAGTGAGGAGGTTAAACAGCTGTCATTTAGTTCTAAACAGCGCTTTAGGAACCAAAACCACAATAGAACAGTTTCACGAGAAAAGGTTAATTCTGGCAGAGGACGTGACTCTAGCAGGCGTTCCGAAACTAGTGTTTTGTGTTGGTATCATAGGCGTTTTGGGGAAAAAGCTTGTGATTGCATTAAACCTTGTCAGTTTTCGGAAAACTAGTTTTATACGCGTATGTTTGTCTTACTGCGACATATATAGCAGTTTCGGTTTTAGCCGTTTATTTGTTAAAGACAGAAAATCAGGTAATCGTTTTCTGGTCGATTGTGGCGTTCATGCAGCTCTCTTCCTAAAAAGCTAGCTTTAAACTGCATATCCCAGGAACTTGTACTTTACTCGGCAAACGGATTCACTATTCAAACCTATGGTGATGTATGTAATATTTTAATGTGTTTAATACTACATGCATTTTCTGAATTATATCTAGATGTTCTTAAGAAAGGCAATATTTTACAGAACCGGAATTTGAATGTTAATGGTTTCTTGCCTTTTTTAAATAAAATATCACAAAGGCTATTAAGAAAAGAAAACAATATTTTTTTTTTACAATCAATAAAAATCTAGACGGATTCAATTGATTTAATTATAATATGTGTTATATGATTCATGAAATTTAATATGAATGTGTAAATACTAATAAAATTAAATAATGGTTACATTACTTATACTCAGACTATTCGGTATATTTTAAATAATTTTCAAAAGGCCCTGTTATTATCACTCTATATTTTTCAATAAAATATTTTCTTAACTTAACTACTTGCAATATAAATTAACAGTTTTATCTATCTAAATCTAATTTTCTTACATTGTCTTATAAATGGAAAAAATCGGATAAATAAGTCATGTGTAAGTAATGTCATGTTATTGGGCATTATTTTATAACAAGAGAAAAAATATGTTAAATGATCATTAAGAAAATCTTGAGATTGATTAGATATAGAATGTAAGAATTCAGCACTAACATTTTATTTACACAGCTTGTTGTAAACATTGTGCCAGTATTAAATCAATCTTATTAAATAAAAAAGTATTTTTATTTCGCTGGCTACGTCTCCTAAACCGTTTTTTAAATTCCTTTATTAAGATGAAGATGTTCTTACATATGATCCACTCGAATGCATATTCAGAGTGTCTTGGCTTAAATGATCTAAAAATCCTCTCAGAACTGCCCATTAGAATTAATTTCTTTATTTAAATATAAAGAGCATATCAATAAGTTTTAATATCAATAGATTTCAATGTATGCACCTTTTGCTGCAGGACAACCGTTCAAACAGTATTCCAGATCTCTCAGAGTTTTTCGTGGCGTAACGGGAGTTATTATACGATTAGCATGAAATCATCCATATCTTATTTAGCTTCAATGTTCTAAAGGTTACTTTACAGGAACACATCATTAACTTAAGTTTCAAAATAACAATATGTTCAACTAAGATATTGACCTGCTTCAGCCTTGTTGTTCTTTGCGTTTATCTTCTTTGTGACATATGTATTCCAGAAAAACATACGTTGGCTTAAAAAATCTAAATTTTATATTTAACCTGAAATCACATTCTTTTATGTAGAGAAATATCAATAGGATTTAAGTCGGCAGAATTTAAACATCTCCTGATGTGAGTCAGATAACATGGACATTTCAAAACATAGAATTAATTTACTTAATTGTATTCTAAAGCTAGAGTTAGACGACAGACTCGTATATGAAAGGTCCAATCAATCGAGTAAAATTATTACTTCAACTAATAAAGTACAGTGTTTGAATCTTTTTATTGAATTCTTTAAATTAATGTTGATTTTGTATTTCATTGAGTATGGCCGATAAAATCTGCAATGGGATACCCGTCATCCAATCGAGCTGAAACTTGGCAGATATACAAGTTGTCAAAGTGTTATTTCAATTTTTGATGGGAAATAAAAGAAGTCAAAGCCACGGCATAGCTGGTTTCATTTGTAGTGGCCAAACTCTATGAAAACTCTGTCTTATCACAAAATTGTTATTTCACGTAAAAGTTGGAAATACATAAAAACGATTTATATCAAAAATGTCTTTATGTGTTAATTAAACTTGGAAACATGTTTTTTCCCTAACCATCCTGTTGATTTTCACATTTGAAATTATTTCTAAGCCCTTTGAGTTCAGAGAAAATTTTATTGCCTCACTATGTGAGAAAATTCTGCATGAAAAACGACTTAAACTATTATTGAGCATGAATGGCATGTAAAGGTAACAGGCTGATGTAACAAAATAAAAAAAATAAAAATTCCAAGCGATTTTAGCCTACGATGGAAAATATATCTCAACTTCCGAAATAAGTGATATACCATACATAAATTACAAAGTAGTGATTATATATTACAATAAATTAAAATCATTATGCCTGGTATGCCATTAATTGTGAATCCGTCATTACGTCTTGAAATGGCAGAAGTGAAAACCAACAGAAAACTTTCATTTCAGGGTGGACAGTTCTCCAAAGTACAAATTGTCCCAATATGGAATTCTGATAAAAAGTCTTCATTACTTTGGATTGCTGAGAGAAAAATTCAATTGTCAAACCTGCTAATACCGATCTTGCTGCACATTTCATCCTTTAACAATCTCTGGAACAATTGGAGAGGCGTTTCCAAAGAGAGTTTTAACTGAAAAATTAGCACAACCTATACTCTATGTGATACTTTTCGTATTATTATTTGGCATGCAATGTATTCTAAGAAGACACATATAATATCATTGCTTAAAAAGTTGATACCATAACGATATCTAAATCACCTAGGAGACTGAACTGCATTGTTGTTGCATAGAGGCAGAAGAAACTTCTGCTAATATACGCATATCTGTACATACCAAATTCATAAAGAAATATGTATCAACAATAAGTTTATTTGATGATATCCAATATGTATTTTCCCTACCGTCTTTCTGCCTCTGTATTTCATACATTGTGATATTATTATCTAAATCATCAACGTTTTTACTTTTAGAAAGGAGAGTTCTCACTGTTCCTGTAGTGTTGATGCACATATGCAACATCGTGTCGGCTTTGTTTAGTGTGTTTTACGATGCAGGGAAAATACAGTCAAGGATTGGAGATTTAAAAAACATACTTTTTCAAAAAATAACTGATATTTCTTACTTTAACAGTGCGAGTTCTGCAGATTTGTTTCTACGAGACATTGTTAATTGTCCTGATATTGTTATGTCAGGTTGTGGTGTACTTTTCTATACAAAGAAACATATTCCCACTGCAATCGGAACATTTATTACTTATGGTCTGCTTCTGGTAAATTGGAAACCCGAGTAATTATTGAAATTTAGAGTAATTACTGCTTCATGCAATTTTTTAATGTGTTTGATGTCGCGTGCTTTTTCTGAAGTATATCTGAAATATCTGTGAATAAACTATTATGCTTGCAATACGCATTTCAAAGAAAAAACAATAAAAATCAACATTTCATTATTTGTCAGTTTTTCGATTAACTTGAGAAAAATAACGTTTTAAATATGCTAGGTTAAATTTCCGTCCTCTGCCTTAAATAATGATGTTTTTTTTTTTTTTTTACTTTTATGAAATAGTAAAAAACATTTAAAATAGGAAATAAATTAATTATACTTTTAATCAATATAGGCAATTATCGGTCAAAATTAACAAATGCAAAAATCAAAAGGAAACAGATTAATATACAATTATTTGTTAAAAACGCGTGGTCTTGAATTTTACAAGAAACAAACCTTGAACTATACAAGAATAAAAACAATAATACAAGAAAAGAATTTACGTGTTAAAGATCACTAATGAGCATAACGCAGAAAGCAATTGCACGGGATTCCAATATGAGAACCTACCAATCATTATCATTTTGATATACGTTATTTTGATTTTTTTTCCTTATATTCGTACATTATGTATGACTAACTATTATAACCAAATAGTATATGTAATGATAATACACATTTTTATTAGTGTGCTCTATTTAAGTAACAAATGCAATATATTTCACAAAAAAAAAAAAAAAAAATATTGAATGTATTCTTTTATACCGTAACATAGCACCATTTGATTTCGAATTTCCCAAACACAAAACACCAATTATTGTAGGCTCAGTAAATCATTCTAACTCAATAAACATTGATTAATATTTAATACCCTAGTTCCCTTACTAACTACTTATTTTCAAGATAAATTTTTGATTATTTTCTATTAAAATATTTCGAAACGGATATTGATGTATTACACAACTATAAGAATTATGTATATTATAATAAAACTTGTATTACAGTAATTCTTAATGCCATGTTGCGCATTAAAAATTTATTAATATTTAATAAAAAAAATAATCTATAGTTTCGTATTTAATACTTTTAAACATTTGACCAAGATACATTTTGTAAGCCGAATTTCAGAAGGAAACACGAATATGTATTGGACATTTTAGTTGTGAAATTTAAGATTTCAGTTAAATTTATTTAAAAAAAAAATTATAAAATTAGTTTTTAAATGACAAGACCTTATAAGTGAATATCAGTGACTATATCCGAGAAAAAATTTCAGCTTCTTCTATTTAGCCCAAAATGTGTAATTTTTCCAACTAACAGGCTACTTGAACAAAGTAAAATATTGAACATTCACAGAGATTAGGATGGAATATATATCGTAATTTCCGATTGAAGCGATTCATTACATATAATTACAAAATAGTGACTATTACTATAAAATAAATTCATTATGCCTGGAATACCATTAACTGTGAATCCATCAGTACGCCTTGAAATAGCAGAAGTTAAAACCTACAGAAATAACATTAATATCAAGGTGGACAATTCACCCATTTACCAAGAGTCCCAATACGGATTTCTGATGAACTCTCTTCGTTACTTTGGATTGTTGGTGATGAGTTCTTCAAGAAATATCCGTATGTTAAGCTTGCTTATACCGATCTTGCTGCTTATTATTTACTTTGATAACCTCTGGATAAATTGGAGAGCCATTTTCATGAAGAGTTTTAACTGGAAAATTACTACAGCCTATACCTTATGTGATACTTCTCGTATTATTATTTGGTATGCAATGCGTTCTAAGAAAACACATATAATATCTTTGCTTAAAAAAATTGATGCCATAGCGATATATAAATCACCTAAGAGACTGAACTGTATGCTTGTTGCATTATGTTTGCTGCCGCTTGTACAATATGTTTTGTTAATTCTTCTTAATTACTGTTACGATATAGAAAAATATCACCCAATTTACTTCTATGGTTACGATATTAAAAACGCATACTTCATAAACTTAATATATACTCTCAAATTTACATTTCATCGATTGATCCCAGAAACTATGGAATTACTTGTCCTGATTTTTTATTTGGTTATTTGCATCCACGTTTCAGAAACTATTGTCGATGCATGCATAGAGGCAGAGAAAACTTCTGCTAATATACGCATTTCTGTACATACTGATTTCATAAAGAAATATGTATCGACAATAAGTTTACTTGATGATATTCAATATGTATTTTCGCTACCATCTTTCTGCATCTGCATTTCATGCATTGTGATTTCCTTCGCTAAACTATCAACGTTTTTACTTTTAGATAAGGAACGTCTCACTGTTCCTTTCGCGTTTACGAGTATATTCAGCATATTGATGTACTCATTGGCTTTATTTAGTATATTTTACATTGCAGGGAAAATACCGTCAAGAAATGGAGACTTCAAGAAGATTCTTTATCGAAAAATAACTGATATTTCTTGCATTAATGTTGCTAATTCTGATGAATTGTCTCATTTACGAGACATTGTTAATATCCCTGATACCGCCATGTCAGGTTGTGGTGTGCTTTTCTACACAAAGAAACAAATTCCCGCTGCAATCGGAACATTTATAACTTACAGTCTGCTTCTCGTAAATTTAAAGTAAATGCTGTAAACACGACCAATCATTGAATTTCTTGAGTAATTACTATTGCTAGAAATGTTTTAATGTGTTTGATGTCGCATACATTTTCTGAAGTATAGCTACAAATTATGTGAGAGATCTATCAAGTAAGAAATATTTCAAAAAACTAAACATTGAAAAGCAGCTCGACATTATTCGTCAAAAAACTTTAAACTTGCTGAAAATGTTACTTTTTAGCTTTCTAGGTACAATTTCTGTCCTTATGTCTAAGATAATGGATATATGTTGTTTGTTTTTGGTGGGAGGGTCTCTGATAACTTCTTTTAAGAATGATTGGTTGTATTAATTGCAGAAGAGTTTCTCGAAGGCATACGTATGAGTTCAGTTAAGAGTATGCGTCTGGCACTTTTCATTTAGTGCATTTCAATTTATGAAAAGTAGGATACTCATATTCTCAACAGAATTATAATCCTTTATAAAACTACGTATTATGATTTTTAGCATTGCATATTAGACATTACAATTTAATACAAAATTTATAAACATTTTTGTTTAGTAAACTTAAATAATATATATATATATATATATATATATATATATATATATATATATATATATATATATATATATATATATATATATATATATATATATATATATATATATATATATATATATATATATAAATATATAAATATATAAATATATATATATATAAATATATATGCGAAAAACACAAGTTCTTGAAAAACGCACTTTAAGCAGATGTTTCAATGTGTATATATATATATATATAAATTACTTTGTAAAATCACATTAGGGCGTTCATTCATTCCTTCCCCCCCAAAAAAAAAAATCGAAATTAGTATGAAAGATTTGAAACCAGCTTGTTTCTCATATATATATTCATTTTATTAGTGTTTTTATTAGTGTGTTCTCTTTAAGTAACAATCCTAATTCATTTCACAAAAAAAAAAAAAAAAAAAAAAAAAAAAAAAAAAAAAAAAGAACCCTAATTCCTTTTCTTTCTACTTATTTTCAACATAAATTTTCGATTATTTTCTATTAAAATATCCCGAAACGGTTATTGATGTATTGAACAACTAATTGCATTATGTACGGTAGTGCATAATAAAACGTGTATTACAGTAATTCTTAATGCACTGTTACGCATTAAAAATGTATTACTATTTAATAAAAAAAAATCTAGTTATCTACTCGTTTTCGTATTTAATACTTTTAACTCTTTGACCAAGATACATTTTGGAAGCGGAATTTCAGAAGGAAACAAAGAAGGTTATATATATATATATATATATATATATATATATATATATATATATATATATATATATATATATATATATATATATATATATATAAAATTAATTTTACATGACAAGACCTTATAACTGAAAATCAGTGAGTATATCCGTGAACAAAATTCCAGCTTCTTCAAATTAGCCCAAACGTGTAATTTTTCCAACTAACAGGCTACTTGAACAAAGTAAAATATTGAACATTCACAGAGATTAGGATGGAAAATATAACATAATTTCCGAATGAAGTGATACATTGCACATAAATTACAAAATAGTGATTATCATTAAATATAAAATAAATTCATTATGCCTGGAATAATATTAATTGTGAATCCCTCAGTTCGCTTTGAAATGTCAGAAGTGAAAACCTACAGAAATAACATTAATAACAAGGTGGACAATTCACCCTTTTACCAAGGGACCCAATATGGATTTCTGATGAACTTTCTTCATTACTTTGGATTGTTGGTAAGGAGTTATTCAAGAAATATCCAATTGCCAAGCTTACTAATCCCGATGCTGCTGCTTATTACTTACTTTGAGAATTTTTTTATTAATTGGAGAGCCATTTCCATAAAAATTTAACTGGAAAATTAGTACAGCCTATACATTATGTGGTACTTTTCGTATTATTGCTTGGTATGCAATGTGCTAAGATGACAAATATAATATCTTTGCTTAAAAAAATTGATGCCATAATGATATCTAAATCACCTAAGAGACTGAACTGCATTCTTGTTGCAATATGTTTGCTGCCACTTATTCAATATTTTCTGTTTATTCTTCTAAATTACTGTTACGATATTGAAACATACCACCCAATTTACTTCTACGGTTACGATGTTAAAAACGCATACTTAAAAAACGTAATGTCTATTCTCAGATTTATAGTTCATCGAATGTTCCCACAAACTATGGAATTACTTGTCCTGGTTTTTTATTTGTTTATTTGCTTCCGTGTTTCAGAAAATATTGCCGATGCATGCATAGAGGCAGAAGAAACTCCTGTCAATATACGCATTTCTGTACATACTGAATTCATAAAGAAATATGTATCGACATTAAGTTTACTTGATGATATCCAATATGTATTTTCGCTACCGTCTTTCTGCATCTGCATTTCATACATTGTGATTTCATTCGCTAAACTATCAACGTTTTTACTTTTAGATAAGGACCTTCTCACTGTTCCTTTCGCGTTTAAGCGCATATTCAGCATATTGATGTCCTCTTCGGCTTTGTTTAGTAAATTTTACATTGCAGGGAAAATACCGTCAAGAAATGGAGACTTCAAGAAGATACTTTATAGAAAAATAACTGATATTTCTTGCATTGATGTTGCTAATTCTGATGAATTGTCTTATTTACGAGACATTGTTAATATCCCTGATACCGTCATGTCAGGTTGTGGTGTACTTTTCTACACAAAAAAACAAATTCCCACTGCAATTGGAACATTTATAACTTACAGTCTGCTTCTGGTAAATTTAAACTAAATATTGTAAATACGACCAATCATTGAAATTCTTGAATAATTACTATTGCTAGAAATATCTAAATGTGTTTGATGTCACATACATTTTCTGAAGTATATCTAAAAACTATGAGTGAAAACTATCGCGTATGAAATATTTCTAAAAACTAAACATTGAAAAGCAGATCGACATTATTCGTCAGTCTTTTGTTAAACTTGCTGAAACTTTTACTTTTTAGCTTTCTAGGTACAATTTCTGCCGTATGTCTAAGATAAAGGATATATGTTGTTTGTTTTTGATGGGTGGGTCTCTGATAACTTCTTTTAAGAATGATTGGTTGTATTAATTGCAGAAGAGTTTGAGTTCTGTTACGAATGAGTTCTGTTAAGAATATGCGTCAGACACTTCTCATTTAGTGAATTTCAATTTATGAAAAGTATGATTCTCATATTCTCAAAAGAATTAGAATCCTTTATAAAACTAAGTATTACGATTTTTAGCATTGCATATTATACTTTAAAATTTAATACACAATTTATTAAGATATTTGTTTCGTAAACTTAAATTCAAATTACTCTTTGCCCCCGACACTGGTATAAACAGTGGAAAATCAGGATTTAGAAATCAATGAAGAAAATTGTTTTCTTATTTAGCTTAAATGTTCTAAAGGTTACTTTACATTAACATTTCATTAACTTAAGTATCAAAATAACAATATGTTCAACTAAAACATTGACTTGGTTCAGCCTTGTTGTCCTTTGCGTTTATCTTCTTTGTGACATATGTACTCAGAAAAACGGAACGTTGGTTTTAAAATTATAAATTTTATATTTTACCCGAAATTGCATGCTTTTATGTAGAGAAATATCAATAGGCTTTAAGTCGGCAGAATTTAAACATATCCTGATGGGAGTCAGATAACATGGACATTTCAAAACATAGAATTAGTTGATTTAATTGTATTCTAAAACTAGAGTTAGATGACAGACTCATAAATTAAAAGTCCAATCAATCGAGTAAATTCATTACTTCAACTAATAAAATACACTGTTTGAATCCTTTTAATGAATCCTTTAAATTAATATTGATTTTGTATTTCATTGAGTGTGGCCGATAAAATCTGCAAAGGGATACCCGTCATCCAATCGAGCTGAAACTTGGCAGATATACAAGTTGTCAAAGTGTTATTTCAATTTTTGTTGAGAAATAAAAGAAGTCAAAGCCACTGCATTGGTGGTTTCATTTGTAGTGGCCAAACTCTATGAAAACTCGGTCTAAACACAAAATTGTTATTGCACGTACAAGTTTGAAATACATAAAAACGATTTATATCAAAAATGTCTTCATTTGTTACTAAACTTGGAAACAAGTTTTTTCCCTAACCCTCCTGTTGATTTTCACATTTGAAATTATTTCTAAGCCATTTGAGTTCAGAGAAAATTTTATTGCCTCACTATGTGAGATAATTCAGCATGACAAACGAATTAAACTGATTTATTGCTCTGGTATAAAGAATTATATTCAATCATAAAGTTTATGTTAAATGGATTGATTATAATAGCTAGATAGTTTGTCACAAGTTTTTACTTTATTCTTGCGTATAGAGTAAATGTATCTTTAGTTCAGCTACCTCATCGTTTATTTAATTTGATCTTAAAGAAACGTTTTACCGCTCTTTTGAAAACGTCGATCCATTACTGTATTGATGCTACCATATATATATGTTATCAAGGTGAGTAATCTTATGCATAATGATATTACACTACGTTGTATGTAATGTATCTCTTTATTTTAAGGTAAATGTACATAGGATCTTTGATGATGTCAAATATTTCGAAAGTTCAATTTCACAATTATAAGAAAAACATAGAAATATGCAAATTGCCTCGAGGAAATTTTGCTAAACTTTTCAGACGGTGATTTATTAACTCTCAAACATTGACAACTGAGTCCGAGCACAATGTACTTTAAGGAGACACTTCACACGTTCATTGTAAAAATAGTCGTTAACTTCGAATCAATTTTTAAAAAAATTGAATTCTTATAATGAATGTGAACTTATTAAGGGGAGTTTAAACCTTTTTCGTTTCAAAAAATCGATTTTTCAAAAATATTTTTAAATTAAAGCATGAATATTTCTGATTCGTTTACAACAAACAGCATTAAAATCTGTTGAAAAATTATTGAGATATGATAAAATGTTTAAAGAGACATTTGCGTCAGTTTCACCAAATACCGCGAAGCGAAACGTAAACAACGCTAGTTTCGGTTTCTTAATTTGTGGATATTTTATTTCTACTTCAAAGCCACACTTAATTTTGGATTTAAAGTGTCTTTCAAAGTCATCTTTCTTTATACAACTCAACTCTGCTTTATGAATATGTAAAACGTTGTTTATATTTACTAAAACACGTTGTTCTTGCTATTTCGATTTTAATTTGCCGCCGTTTGATTTCTTTACAAGTGTTTCGAAGTTAGCCTGGAATTTATTTTAGAATTATTTTCTAATATTCTTTACATTTGAAATGAGTAGCAAAGTTAATCGGAAAGGAACGGATTACCGTAAAAAAAAACGGAAGTATACTGGCAACCAGCATTCAGTGAAGAAAAATTTAAGTTTGAATGCATCGTCTGCATCTTCAAAAAAACTTCGACTCGACTGCATAGAAGAAGTGTGTTCAAAAAAATATCAGAGTTCTGGTTACAGGTTTATGGATATTAATATTTTGATTTCAGAATTAATTTTACTAAGATGTAAATGCAGCGGAGAATTACATACATCTGAGTGAATTGTGTACGGATTAACATCTGAATTCACCATTCAGTGTGAACATTGTGGAGTGATATCCTGCTTTCAAAACTCACCCAATATTCGAGACAGAAAACTTAGCGAAATCAATCGCAGGTTTATCTATGCAATGCGGTTACTTGGGTTGGGTCATGCAGGTATGCAGAATTTTTGTTCCACAATGGATTTGCCCAAGCCTGTAAGTAAGATGGCTTACAGTAAAATTCAAGAAGAAATCAAATTAGCGAGCTCTGAAATTGCAGATGAATCAATGCTGAGAGCTGCAAAAGAAGAAATTGCTTCCACTGACGAGGAACATGCACTGTAAAAAAAAACCGTCACTTATACGGAAATTCCCAGTATTATCAACGGTTTAAATCCGTAAATCTGAATTTACGGTTTAAAGCAGTTTTCGTAGGCAAGGTTACAGTTAATAACCGTCATTCACCAAGAATCGCTCTCTGCGCATGCGCATTACTTCTTCCTTCGAAAACGACGCCGAGCATGTTTGTTTTGAAAGAAAGTGGCTTCTTTGGTAAGTTTCTTTTCATTATAATGATCAATTAAGCATTCATATCAATCATTCATCATAATCATTTATCAATTAATTTGCTATGAAATTCTAAATTAATGTATGTACATAAAATTACATCAGAATCAGAAAATGTTTATTTTATTGAATGTAAACAAAAACAGCGATGTTGTTCTATTGTTTTTCTGAAACATATGCGTGTGATATAGAATATTGTACGTAATATTTCACGAGTTTGTAAGAGTTGTAAAACTAAATGAAGTTTAATTAACTGCATTGGCTATCATTTAGAAATGTGCTCTTTAGTTTTGTAATAACTTTTGAATGTTTTGGCACAAATTTTGCAAATGAAACTTCGGAAGATCAGATTTGATATCTGAGAATTAAAATTTTATTTAAAAATTACTTACTACAGATGTAGTTTAGGACATTTTTTGGGGGCGATTTTATTTGTTATTTTTTTCTTCTGGGTAATTGTAGTTTTTGTCAAAGAGTTTTATTTTAAGTTATATTTTATACTTTATTTGTTTTGTTTTTTTCAGGAAAAATGCAGTTTGTAACAATGGGTTTTTATTTTAAGTTAGCATACTTTAATTTTATTACTTATATTTTAATTTGATTTTATTATTGTTTATGTTTTAACTTATTCAGTTACCATGTTTTTGATTTTTTTTATCGCCAAATGCCCTACTACATCTGTTCCATTGTGTGAAGTTTCAGTCAAACGACACTGCAGTTTCATTGCGATTGTTTCAAATCAAAGTCTGCTGGGATTGCCTTAGAAATCACTTGGGAACATTTTCAGTCTCTTACATGGCACCTACCGCCTTTGACTGAAGAAAATCATGTTCCTCAAGATTAGATAGCTTATTTGTCAAGACAAGATCATCTGTCATAAATGTTATCGTACTTGGTCACTGGCAAAAGTAAGGGAAGGGCTGGTGATCTTTGGGATTGAATTAATTGCAAAACAGATTTTTAAAATGTTGCTGTTTTCAAGTACTATAGCATTGGTGTGATGATATAGCCTTTCAATGCAGGGGTTAAAAGACCTCTTCATTTTATGAAATGTGTTAGTTGAATTAATGTAAAATTCTTTAAAAACGTAGCTAAAAAATGAACCTACGTTTGTGAGCAAAGAAAAAAGATTTTCTTTCAATAAATTTATTTTTTTTAGCGTTAACGGATAGTAGTAATTGAGAATTTCTAATCCATTCCTTCCGCAAATTATCGTTTTATCGCTTATAACATTAAACGCCATGAACCTATGATATAATAAGAAATAGTGTTGTGTGAAATATTGAGTCTTTATTTTAAGGAGATAAACTTAAATTTTATTTTTGAAGGAGATTAATCCATTTATCCCATCCCTAGACTACCCAATTGATGTGCAGATCCATATTTCAAAATAAGGTTTTTAAAAGATGATTTCATGCTAGCTAGTTCATTTGACTCTTTTCACGAGTGTAAATATATGTACATAAGGATGACAAATTTTACAATATTTTTCATATTTTGTACAGTTTATTGGAATTTTTCAAAAAGAAACTACCAGTTGTGCTGAATGCCTTGCTGTACAGCAGTTTTATCGCTGGCTTCTAACAACTCCTTAGACTTTAAAAGTTCTCTGCACTTTTCAGGTAAACTATCGAGATTCTTTTATTTTAGATAGGATTTAGGGACAAATACAACTCTATTTATTTGAAGTGAGAATACTGTTGGAATAAATTTTAGTGCTTTTAGAATAAATTTACTTAGTGTATTATAATTAGAATTAAACATTTTTATTTCTTGCAACGTTCAGTGGTAAGCTAAGTTTTATAAGAACTTGCTTGTTTCACCTTTGTTAGAGGTGCTGTACTTAAATAACACTAATATAGAGTGGCCACAGAACCAGGAAAACTTGGAAATCGGGAAAATGTCAGGGAACTCTCTCATTCTGGAAAAAATCAGGGAATTTTTTTAAATTTCACAGAAATCAGGGAAATTTTCTTTGTTCTGAAGACACGTTTTCCTGATCATCCACATTTTGGCGCCATTTACCCAGAGAATTGTGGCGGTAATCGTTGAAAATGTAATGTTTCGGAATAATTTGAACTTTTCATTACCGCCAAAACTATTTTTAAAAAATTGGCACGTTATCTCTTTAGCTAACATGTTCTATTTGATCAGGATGTCTACACTTCTGGATAAGTTGGGGAAATTGGATAAAAAGTTTGCCATAAAATCGGGGAATATTTTCAGAAATCCATCATGGAAATCAGGGAACTTTTTTTCGTAAATTTTGTGGCCACCCGGTAATAGTAGTTTTGATAATCTGCTATCATTTACATACAAGTGTTTATTTCATTTACTATTTGAGGTTTGTTTTAAAAATAGTTTTGCTTTTGTGAATGCTAATTATGACATTAGTATTGTTACAGAGCTATGTTAGTGGCATTTAAAAAGCTTAAACACTGGTTGTAATTGCACATAAAAGTTACCAATGCATATAAAGGATTTATATTAAAAACTTTATTTTGATCTGTATCACAGGTGCTTCTGGGTATGAATCCAGACAAAGGCTCAGTCACCGCAATGATGTTTCGATACCTGCTCTACCACAACCACGGGTCCCAGAGACGCCCAAGAGAACGTCCCCCAAAGCATAATACCGCCACCACCGGCCTGAGGGAGCACTGTACATGACCTACTGTACATTGAGGGAGCAACTGTTCGCCTGAAAGACGGCGTATCCGGACTCGGCCATCTGACCAGGCAACTCGATCAGGCCGATATCCTTGCTAAGGAGAATTGCAGGATTTCAACATCTCCCTCTTCCACGCTTACTTTTTTGGAATTGTACTCTCTGGAAAAATCAAAGATCTCGGAGGAGTGGAAAACACCCCAACCCATAATTGGTACAAGGGCTCAAAACCGGGTTTGTCCCTTGACCTCCCGTGTGACAGACATACCCGGACTGTTCTATCAAGGCTTGCTAGCGGTCACATCAAGTGCCTAACTTTCAACGAGGGCACGAAAACCTTTGCCACCTGCACCAAGTGCCAAAATCATCAGACCTCTCCTGAGCACCTCTTGGATTGCATTGGACTATCTAAGGAGGATCTCTTTGTCACGCACTCTGGTCACCAAGAAAGAACAGAGGTGAGTTCAAAGATTGCATTGGGTTTATTGTTTACACTGCAAGCATAAGCAACGGGCCGCCACACCGAGGGGGAAGTAGTGAACTTCTTACGCTTACCGGGGCTGGTTGCGGCAGCGATTCCATGGCGGTGACAGCTTTTCCGGTACACTTTACGTCAGGTCCACCGACCAGCGGTAACCTAAACACCAACTCGGTGTATCCTACAGGCTAACTGAGCCTAAACATAAAACTAAAAAAAACCAGCAAGCAGCCCCGAAGACCTTAACTAGCTGCTTTTATTTACCAGGCCGCTTGGACATGCGCTCTCGCCGATGTTGTGGCTGACCAATCAAGGTGAAGATCTGCAGAAGAGGTGCGCATGTCAGGTTGAACCGTCACATCTTTAGCAATCCTCTCCTAGTCTTCGACTTCCTTTTAGTCAACGAACTCGTGGATCTTGTCTGACTCCGTCAGACAGTGAGGATTAGCAACAACAACAACAGGCAACTCGCTCCCACACACAGAAGTAAGTGAAAGAATGATTCTTCAGACTCTCCAGCAGTAGTTAAATATCACTTCCACCTGATCACGTGCCTTCCACGTCATCCAGGCGAGTTCATTGCAAAATGTAGGGGTGGTCATCTTTCAATTTTAACTTAATTTTCTTATGTGAATACATTGAATTATTAGCCTTTAAAAAATTTTTAAGTATGTTTACTGTGGTAATTTGGACATTTTATAAGATGGTGATTTTGTAGAGTCATAATTATTCAGATATAACTTGCATTGGTCAATTTTGAAAATTTATTAGATGTGTTCAATAATTTGTACATTCCGCAATCTAAATTTTTCCTTTTCGTATATTTTGCATATTTTTCTAAACTGAAAAATTAATAATGATTTTCATATGGCCTTAAAAGTTGCTGCAGCTTGTATTGATTGATATGATTAATTATTCCTAGAAATTTTTTAATATTTTGTTTATTAAATAAAGTAATCTGAACCACTTTTCATTCGTGTGTATTGAAATTTTATAATTATGTATACTTTTATACTGTCAATTTTGAAAATTTATTAAATATGTTTAATAATTATTAGATGTGTTTCAATAATATTTTGTTTATTAAATAAAGTAATCTGAACCACTTTTCATTCGTGTGTATTGAAATTTTATAATTATGTATACTTTTATACTGTCAATTTTGAAAATTTATTAAATATGTTTAATAATTATTAGATGTGTTTCAATAATATTTTGTTTATTAAATAAAGTAATCTGAACCACTTTTCATTCGTGTGTATTGAAATTTTATAATTATGTATACTTTTATTATGTGTATTGAAATAAAATTGTATTTTTATCAAATTTAATTTGTTTTACTTAATACTTATATATATACACAGTGTCATAAAATACATTTAAATCCTGTCGCGTTAAAAAATATTTTGAAAGTTAGTAAATTATTGCATTTTTTTAATGTTTTAATCAAATTGAAAGTCTAGGTAATCATAGTATAGATAACCAAATAAATATATTATTATAGTTTGATATAAGAAAAGACTGATAGCTATTAATAAATTATTTTGTGTTACATGCTCATTTTGTGATATATTTTTTACCTTTCTATTTATGTTGAAGGATTACCTTATTGCTTCGGAATTTTTTTTTGTTTTAATTTATAATGGGACATAGAATATTTTGCTGTGATACAGAATTGTACTTTAATTTTTATGATTTTCATCCATTGAATATGGTCATTATTACTAACAAAACCTTTAGCAGAACACAAATGCCTTCTTGATATTGTAAACTGTGTTTAATACTAAAATTAATCATATATTTTGTGGCAGAAGCTTTTCCATCTACAATTGTTTCTTAATATTTTGCAAAAGCAAACCGTTCACTTACATTTGTAAACCTTTTTTGTCACTGGAAGTTTTTGTGTAAAATAGAGAAAAACTTCGCTTATAGGGGTAAACTGTTTCTTATACAGAAAAATTTCTGTGTATTTTATATGAAATTTATTGCAGAAAGTTTCCGTGTACTTTACGGGGGAAATTGTATTTTATATGGAATTGACCTTATTCAACACAGAAATTCTGTTTATTTTACAGGTGGAAATTGCATTTTGTATGGAATCAACGTACTTAATACAGGAAATTTTAATTTATTTTACGGGAGTAAATTATTTTGTATGAAATTACCGTATTTAATACGGAAAGTTTATGTTTATTTTACGGGGGATCAATGTTAGTAACCAGTCAATAACCGTTTTTAATACGAAAAGTTTCCGTTTATTTTACGGGAGAAAACTGTATTTTGTACGGAATGACCGTAATTATTACTGAAAGTTTCCGTTCATTTTACGGGAAAAAACCGTTGCAATCAGTCAAAAACCGTATTTAATACGGAATGTTTCCGTATTTTTTACGGTTTTAAACTGGCGACCCAGCTGCCAGTTTAAAACCGTAAATTTGACGGGATTTTTTTTGCAGTGTGGGATATGTGTCAGTGGCGATGGCACGTGGAAGACGCGAGGACATACTTCCCGTATTGGAGTGTGTAGTGTCATTGGGGATGTTACTGGAAAAGTCATTGATGCTGAGGTCCTTTCATCATGTTGCCGAGGATGTTCCAAATGGAAAGGTCCACGAAAAGGGAAGAAATTTCTTGACTGACAGAAAATACATATAAAGAAATGCGTGAAAAACCATATTGGTTCCTCTGGAAGTATGGAAGTGTCTGGAATGAAGCGCATCTTTGTACGTTCAGTTGCGAAAAATAATACGAAATACGTGAAGTATATAGGAGATGGTGACACTTCCACATTCCACGAATTACAAGAAACAAACCCATATGGCGATTCTTCAATCGAAAAAGTGGAATGTGTAGGGCACGTTCAGAAACGGATGGGCACCCGCCTGAGAAAGTTAAAATTAGTGTACAGGGGCAAACAACTGGCTGATGGGAAAAGTCTCGGGGGTAAAAATCGCCTGACTGATAAGCTGATATCATCATTAACAAAGTACTATGGTAATGCCATTCGCGCCAATGCAAATTGTGAGAAGGCAATGCGCAAATCTATTTGGGCCATTTTTTGTCACCATCAGTCAACAGACGCTGAGCCACTACACCATTTTTGTCCCATTGGCACCGAATCGTGGTGCAAATTCCAAAAGCACAAAGCTTCTTATTCATCGGAGCCATTTAAACATCAGAAAGTGGTACCAAGTGCAGTAATGACTGCAATAAAACCAATTTTTGCTGATTTGTCTGCACCAAAACTTTTGAGGAAATGTTTGGGTGGCAAAACCCAAAACTCCAATGAATCTTTCAATTCAACAGTTTGGAAATACTGCCCCAAAACATCTGGGTGTTCCAAGACTACTGTAGACATTGCAGTAAATGAAGCAATACTACACTTCAATGATGGATGTGCTGGTAAACTTCGAGTAATGAAGCATATGGGCTTCAACGTAGGCTACAATTGTAAAGTGGCTGCTGTGAAATCTGATTTTGTTCGTATAAAAGCAGCCGACATTAAAGCTAAGCTTAAAACCAAAGATGCTAGGCGTGCTCAACGAATGAGGAAACAGGCAGAAACTGCACAGATACTAGCTGCCGAAGGCACAACGTATGCTGCTGGTTCATTTTAGAATAGAATGTATGTCAACCTATGTATTTCTTAATTTAAACTTACTTTTCCTGTTAAAACAACAATTAATTTAACAAAAAATTAATTTTAAATTAGCTCAAATTTTTCATAGATAATTAACAAAAGTTTGATACATATATCTGGAACAATTTAACGCAAAGTTTCTTTATTGATAATACGTTGAACACAATTTATAACTTTAAATCGATTTTTCATCATGATGCTTTTTTCACACATTTTCTAACTTACCCGCAAGATTAAAAAAAAATTATTGTCCTATCATCTTGAAATTTTTTAAGAACATACATGTGATAGTTTTACATTCTCTAAAGCTCAATTATGAATGTGGTTCAATATTTTTGGTATAAAATGGTATTTATAGTTAAGTATAAAATTTTAAAATGTAATTTTTTTTATTTCTTTTTAATTTAAAAATATTTCTATTTTGTTTTAAGAGACAATTGAGCCTTATTTAATAAACCCATTTACAAGCTTTAATTTGCACTATTAATATTGAGTATCTGACAAATATTTAGTAAAATATCTTGCGGGTAACTTGCATTCAGATTTGTTTTCTCCAAATTTTCCATCATTACATTTCACATGATAACTTTTTTTAAAAAATACTTAAGTTTAAAAAAAATATTGTTTTTCAAAGAGGAATATATCATTATGCTGTAAAGAAAAATTCAATTAAAAATATAAAATACATTTTTCTTAAACGCATATTGAAAATTATGACAAAAAGATGTTTTTCTTGTCGTCAAAAGGTTTACACTCCCCTTAAGTTAGGGGTATTTTGTAGGAAATAGAGAAATAGATTTTGGGAATATCATTTCATGTTGTTTTTTTTCTTTGCCTTTTAATTGAAAAAATTTCTTTAATTTCTACTCAAATTTGAAGTATGTTATATTTTGTTTTGTTTTTAAAAAGCAAATTAACAACTGTTTACTCTATGACTTTTACTTCAACTTTTATTTTCTCTAAACGCGATATTTTAAAATTCAATGTACCTTTTCCAACTAACTAGTGGAAACATGCTATTATTTTTTGATAAATTATAATACATAACCTATAGATTAAATTGAGGTTAGCAAAATTCCTGTTATGAACATTATTATTTTTAAATTACCAAATCTTTGTAAAAATAGACGTTTTTATTTTTAAAAAGTTGAAGTTTTGAACAAAATTTAATACAAAAGATTTGATGATACATGTATTTTATCAATTTTACCCTGAATATCATGTAAAAGACTTATTAAGTCTATATAAAATTGCCAATTTCATTTATTAATCATAAATAGCAAAATTTAACATTATGTGTATAATGGGAGTCCCCTTAAAAAAATTACAGTTCTCACATAAGATGCCATACTTCATTGTTACTATACACATACGCTGCAATCTCGAACTTGCTAATATAATAACTCCAATTGAAAAATCGTAACAGTTTTAAAGAATTGCTGAAATTAAATTTCACATAATAATGTCAGCAAAGTATTTTAATTAACAAATCCAAAAAACAAAAGGGAGCAGATTAATTTATTTTTGTTTGTTATATATTTTTTTTTCAATGACAGCTACCTTATATGCATGGGCGATTTTGACGAAAACCTTAATGGTAGGTCCCATGGCCACCACCAACCCGCACACCTAATTTGAACATCGTAGGTCAAATTATTCGGGAATTATGCTGACCGCAGATACACATACACACAGACAGATATTTTTTCTGAATCACTTTTGTGAAATCAGGAAATCGGGATTTTGGAATTTAACGCAACTGAATAAAAAACAACAATATATCATTAGCATTTCAACCTTAGTTATTTCAACAGCTTTAAATGTTCAATTTTGTTCTGTTTCCTCATCCATGTTTTGTAATTGTAAAACTGTATTGCAACTAGCTAATATCCATAGTGACCATAAAAGCCTTTTAAAGTATTTCTGTAAAGTACTATTCCTTGTAGAAAAATAATGAAACGTTTTGTAATCCATTAAAAGAGTTATTGAATATTACATCCATTAGCATTGTCAACAATTCTGATTAATAAAAATGTAAATAGGGAACTCAACATGTGTTAATATTCATTAACCTAAATATGAATTTTGAGCACTCATTTTGGTTAAATATGTTTAGCCAAATGACATCTACGCATTTTATAACTGGAATTTCTGAAGGTTTCGACAGTTTTGAAAATTTTACACAGGCATTTTTGCATCACTTTCCCTTGAATTTTCTGAGTAGAAATTAAAGTGTTTATAACATGACAGTGCTTTATTGATGAGTATCATTAACCTTATCAGTAAACGAACCAAATCTACAAATCAAGGATGGATATGATGTTATTCCATATTAATGGATTATAAACATTTAAATAACAGAAACGTTGTATATTTGATAATATCGAAAATTTCAAACGATTTCATGAAATATGCCTAGAATACCATCACTTGTGAGTCCCTCGGAGCGTAGTGAAGAAACAAAAACTGAAATATACAGAATAAGTTTTTAGATTGTCATAGACAATTCAACCAAATACAATGCTACACAATTTAAAATTCTATTGAACCGTCTTCGTTACTTTGGACTTCTGGAGACGAGTTTCTTAAGAAGGCTTCAACTGAGCAGCTTGCTAATCCTAATCTTGCTGCAAGTTGGTTACGCTGACGGTTTCTGCCTCAATTGGATGGCAATTTCAAAGTATGGTTTCAATTGGAAAATAAACATAGCCTATACCCTATATGTGCTACATTACGTATAATGATTTGGCATGCGCTGCCTTCTAAGAAGACAAATTTAATTCATTTGCTAAACCAAATTGATGTCATAACAATATCTGCCTCTCCTAATATGCTCAACCGATTTCTTATGTATTCTGCTTGTTGTTAACTTCTCGATATGTTTTGATTACTTTCTTTAATTACTATTAGGATGAAGAAGCGTTCCGTATGGTTTCCTTCTACGATTTTGACATCAAAAACATGTATTTTAAAAAGGTTATTTAAAAAAAAAAAAAATGAATCGTTTAGTCTTCCAAATTTAGGAGCTACCTGTTTTGATTATTTAATTGGTAATTTGTCTCCGCTTTAAAGAAACTATTTACGATTTAAGCAAATAGGTAGAAGCAGCTACTGATCATATACTTACCTCTCTTCAGCTTTTCTTAGTGTGTTTTACAATGCTGGGAAAATACCCATGCGGATTAATGACTTCAGGATGGGACTGTTTCGAAAACGTATTTTTCTTGTATTAGCATTTCGAATTCGGCATATTTGCAGATTTTACGAGACATCATTAAGAGCCCTGCTACCATTATGACAGGTTGTGATGTAATATTTTATACAAAGAAGCCCTTTCCTGCAGCACATCGGCGCATTTATAAACTATGGTCTGCTTCTAATAAATATAAAGTAAATGTTGTAAACCCAAATATTTGTATAACCAAGTAAGTATAAAATAAGGATACAAAGTTTAACGCTTAAATGATGGCTGGACGTGTTCACTTAAAAAAGAACTTGAGTGGTTTTTTTAGGACTTCTATTGTCTTTAATTTTCCTTGCTTATTTATAAAGTTTTAGTAGCATGGAGTTAGACTTTCAAAAACTATTACACATATTATTAAAACATTAGTAACTATTATTCGTTTGTTTATGCATTTTTAAAAAAGACTAACTATTCTTGTCATGCATAAAACATTTGGTTCAATCGGAAACTTATTCTTAGCTGTATAATTCATAATAGTAACGTATTTAACAGTAGTTATACTCTATGATTGTCTTTTGAATGAATTCATATCTACTTCAAAATGCATATATATTAGATATCTTGGCACTTATTTAATTCGCAATTCAAGGAATGCAGAGCCATCAGTTGAAGACACCTACACATTCATATATGGATGGTACTTTCCATACCTGAAATCAAGGTGAATCACCATTATCACTCTGAGACTTCATTGCTTAGATTTTCAAACGCTAGACGATTATATTCTCTTTAGTTCTACATCAGTATTTTTATACATTTTGTATGAACCTTGGACCTTTTCATTAGGTTAAAATATTTTAGAATTGCATGTTAGTTTGCAAGTAGGTCACGGAGACAAGTAAGATTATCTTAATAAACAATTCGGTCAGTACTTGATCAAAATTGGTTGATTTGTACTCTCAACGACATATTTTTGTGCAAATTAACGGCCAATCCGGCCGGGACATACAACCTAACTTAGATTCCGAACCACAACAAACATCCATGCCTAACCCCAGGATAAGAACCCGGCACTTTTGGCAACTTTACCGGAGTACCTTTACTATATTGATATTTAATAATCAAAAATGAAGTGTTATTTGTAGTAGGTGGTTAGCTTACTTAATAGTTATTTCCGAATTGATTTCAGAAAAATAAATTTGGTAAGATCTCGACTTAATTTTTATTTTAAAAAATTCAGCACTAACTGTCAAACTAATTTTCATTACCGCTTCTTTTGAGGTTAGATGCATGCAACATTCATATTAAGAAAACCTGACACTGAATATGTAATCCGTAGTTTAAATTTTAATATTATTAAAACTATATAAAAATATAAATTCAGTTAATTGATAAATACAAATAGTTTTCGTCATTAATATCAAAATATTTGGAGTATGTATACAAAGAAAAAATGTATTATCTCATATTTATAGAATTATATTTAATAGGAATGTGATTTTACTGCTGTACTATATCACCTTCATAAAGTCCTCTCTAATAGACTACAAAAAGACCTTCTGCAAAGAGTTTCTTTTCATAGAATATCAAACTAAAAACAATTATATATAATACAAAATATCAGGAAAATGACACATTGTTCAATTGTAAAACAACCATTCATTAGAAAATTGATGTTTTTTACTTTAAATTTATACCTCATTGATAAATTTAAAATTTGTATTAATCGATGAAAATTAGAAAGCTAACTAAGTAATCAACAAAATAACTAATCAACATATCCAACTATAATTTAGAACATTTAATTAACCACCAATGAAATAAAGAGAAACTGGCAAACAATAATAAAAATCGTTGGAGTACAAAATTACAATATTATGCTAAAAACCACTTCCAATAGACTATTAATTTTAAATGCAAAATCAAGAATTGAAAGATGCTGAGCTTTCAAACACGAACAGGTCCTTGTTTCGATTTTATAACCTTGGTGACGAACGTCATACAACATTTAATACCTGATGTGTCCCCCATCATAAACAACAACACAACATATGTTGTACAATATGGAATGAAGTTGCAGACTATGAAAATTAAAAAAAAAAAGGTGCCTTTTACAAGTTCATTTATTGCACTTTTACAAATCATAATCAGTAAACTATATAAAAACATATTTTTCCAATAAAATTTTATAGACCAAGCTATTATGTATTGCGCATACTACAATCGTATCTGTAGCAATGGTTTTCAAACACAATTTTTTCTCCAAATAATGATAATAAGTCATTGTAAAATGTGTTGAAATGACTTTTTCTTACAATGGCACAAAGTAGATATTGATTTCAAATTTATAGAAAGTAAATCGTTGTCAATTGTCCACGAACTAATTGTGAGGTTTAAATTGTATTATTCACTTATCAAGCTTTTCAATTTTGTCCCAAGATCTAAGTGTTTCATACTTTCCCATCATTTTATGCATTTACTCAGATTGAACTAGATATATATTTTAAAAGGTGTTTTGGAAAAACATATCGGTATAATATGTTAAATCATTTAATCCATGAATGTATATAATTTTCAATTAATTTACTAGAAGAAAATTTTATTTTTTATTAAATTCAAACGTCTTTTTTTTCAGTGAGTAATCGGTATTATCTGTTGAATCCTGAATACTTATTTATTTTATGAAATCCAATATATACTTATTCATTTATAAATGGCTACAAATTAGTAAGTAATTAAATCCAACGAAATAAAGTAATGGAAATATCTGAACAAAACTTGATATAGCTACAGAAATATAACTTACAACCTAAGAGTTTTAGTGTTTGAATCGTGAATAAAAATAGGGATTGTCATTGACCATAAGAAACAGATATGCCTGGAATACCATTACTTATGAATCAGTTGGAAATTATTGACATTGCAGAAATTGAAAGGTACAGAAATAACGTAAACATTGGGGATAACTATTCAACCAAGTACAAAGGTACCCAATATGGATATCTGATGAACCTGCTTCGCTACTTCGGATTTCTGGAAACCAGTTTTTCAAGAAAGTTTCACCTTTCCAGCTTGCTGATACCTATCTTGTTGCACGTAGCTTACGTTGACTATGTCTGCATGTCTTGGAGGAGTGTTTCCGAAGAATGGTTTGACTGGAAAATTAGCACCGCCTATACACTTTGTTGTACTTTAGTCATTATGATTTGGTATTCACTGCGCTCTAAAAGGACACAGATAATTCCTCTGCTTAAAGCAATTGATGCCGTAACAGGATATAATTCACCAGGAAAACTTAATCGAATTGTAATCGCATTATGTTTATTGCCACCCATTCAAGAAAGTGTGCAAAGTTTGATTGCTTTTTACTATAATGATGAATTTTTATATAAATATTACATGTACGAATATGATATTAAAAACGCATATTTGAAAACTATAATTTACGTCTTGAAAAAAACGGTGGATATTTTCATTCCCCGGATCATGGAAAATTTAGTTCTACTGCTATATTTGTTTGTTTGCGTCCGCATTGCGGAAACCCTGTTCAACTTATGCAAAGTTATCAATGAAACTCCTGCTTACGAATTTCACTCTGTTCAAAATAGTTTTATCAAAAAATATTTATCCATAATTGATGTATTGGAGCAAGTTCAGCGAGTGTTTTCTCTACCATCTTTCTGCATCTGCATTTTCTACCTAATGGAATTATTCGCAAAATTATCGAGTTTTTTGCTTTTTGGTAAAGAAGCTATTACTGTTTCTTTAGTATTTGGCCACGTATCTTATATAGTAACAGCATCATCGGCTTTGTTTTGTGTATTTTACTATGCGGGACAAATACCTTTACGAATGGTTGGATTTAAGATGGCACTTTTTAGAAAACTATCAAATTCAAACTGTGCGTACATCAGGAATTCTGCGGATATGTGGACAGCACGAGATATTGTTAACCTTCCAGAAATGGTAATGTCGGGATGTGACCTGATGTTTTACACAAAGAATCAAATTCCAGCTGCAGTAGGCACATTTATAACTTACACTCTGCTTCTCGTGCAGCTGAAATAAATGTTATTCACTATAAGATAGTTAGAAAAACTTGACATAAAAATGTGCTTTCAATGTGCAATAATAAACAACCTTTATTTTAAGCTGAGTAATTCAATATAGTGCATTAGTTCCTTTCTTGTTCGGAAACTGGAAGAAGTTTGAAAAAGTATAAAATATTAAAAACGGTATTGTCATGTTCTAAAGTTTTTTTTTGACTTGAAGAATTAAATTCCAGCTACAGTAAGCACATTTTTGAACTCACATTCTGTTTCTAGTACGGCTGATATAACTGTTATATACAACATCCTCTGCATGCCACTGGATATCAAATTATATAATTGTGTGTATACAATAGAGGTTAAGAATAAAAAAATAAAAAATAACAATAGGTGATATCACAGTTTTATGCTGAGTAACTTGATATAATACACTATTTCCCGTGTTACGTATAGACATAACGAAATGTCTAAGATCTTGATTGTATTTGTGGCGGTACGGCAATTTACCAAATACAGCGACCTATTTATACCACACAACTCTGGACGGGCAGTGTCGATCAAGCCATGCCCCTTCAAGTGGTATAAAAGCCGAAGCAGACTCTCACAGTTGTCTTCGTATCTCGAGAGGATAATTATGTTTTGTTAAGTTATTTTAATTCTTATATGTTAAGTTTCATTATTAAAGAATTTACATTGTTATTAAACTGGAGTCAGATTTAATCTACATGAATAGCATGTACCACCCTCTAAAATGGTAGACTCGGACGTGATTCTTTTGCTGCACCGCTTTGGTGGTTAAATCAATTACAAGTTTGGCCGGCTAATCTTTTCTGATGTTTGGTCGCCTGTTTCGGAAGTTGGACGACTGCTGAATGTTTGAAGGTGTACTGAATACGCAGTGCCCATACTGAAGATGTTTTTCAAATAATGAAGTTTGCAGAGGACCACATGGGACTGACAGACTACTGTTTGATGAGTGGAAATTCTGGAGTTCTTTTTCTCGTGACCAGTTTTTATATTGGATTCGAGCTCGTACGCTGTTTATTTGCGTCGTTTACTGCTTGCGTGCCATCTCTGCGTTAAATCTGATTTTTTTTTCTTCCAAATATAAATTTCGCATACATTAATTGTAACCCGTCATGATAGATATTAAAAATGCAGCGGACCCAATTGAGGAACGCATACGCGAGATTTGTAGAGTTGCTTTTCTTCCTCCATTATGGGAAACAAACCTCGAATTATGGTTCGGCCAAATTGAATCTCAATATCACCTTGCTGGAATTTCTGCTGATAATAGGCAATTTCATTCAGTAGTCGCAGCTTTGAGCGCGGATGTATTTTCTTGTGCAACTGATTTGGTTCGCACACCGCCTGAGGAAAACAAATACCAAACATTAAAACAGAGCATTCTTAACCAGTATGTGCAATCCGATTCTACTCGTTTAAAATTTCTACTGCAGGATGTTTGTTTAGGTGATAAACTGCCTTCGCAGCTTTTGCTCGAAATGCGCAATTTAGCTGCAGGTAAGGTAAACGACGAGGTATTACGCTCTCTGTGGTTGCAGCGTCTACCCGTTTCCATCCAACAAATATTGTCCGTTTGCAATGAGTCATATGACCGTTTGTCAAAAGTTGCTGACAAAGTTAACAAAGTGTTGGGTTGCACTCTGGGTGTCGCATACGCAGGATAACTTAAAATTGCAATCGTCAAAGGACGAAATTGCCTTACTTAGTGAGGAGGTTAAACAGCTGTCATTTAGTTCTAAACAGCGCTTTAGGAACCAAAACCACAATAGAACAGTTTCACGAGAAAAGGTTAATTCTGGCAGAGGACGTGACTCTAGCAGGCGTTCCTAAACTAGTGTTTTGTGTTGGTTTCATAGGCGTTTTGGGGAAAAAGCTCGTGATTGTATTAAACCTTGTCAGTTTTAAGAAAACTAGTTTTATACGCGTATGTTCGTCTTACGGCGACATATAGCAGTTTCGGTTTTATCCGTTTATTTGTTAAAGACAGAAAATCAGGTAATCGTTTTCTGGTCGATTGTGGCGTTCATGCAGCTCTCTTCCTAAAAAGCTAGCTTTAAACTGCATATCCCAGGAACTTGTACTTTACTCGGCAAACGGATCCACTATTCAAACCTATGGTTCGAAAAACTTGGATTTAGATTTTGGACTGCGCGGTTCATTCACATGGACATTTTTAATTGCGGAAGTGTCAGATCCAATTTTGGGCGCTGGTTTCTTAAAACGGTTTGGTTTACTTGTGGATGTTAAGAATCGTAAGCTGGTTGATAATTCTACATCACTCAAAACTAAATGAACTATATGTTCTAGTCCTACTTTGGGATTGACCTTAGTATTTGAGGAAACCCCGTATCGTCGAATAATTTCGGAATTTCCCCAATTGTTTAATCCAAATTTAAGTACGGTTGTAAAATCACCTACTATTAAGCATTGCCTAGACACTCAATGGCCTCCAGTGTTATCAAAAGCTAGGCGTTTGTCTCCCGATAAACTTAAAGCGGTAAAGAGGGAATTTGAGGTTTTATTGCAGCGAGGAATAATACGACCGTCTAAAAGTCCATACGCTAGTCCCATTCATCTGGTGTTGAAGAAAAATGGTGACTACAGAATTTGTGGTGACTATCGCGGTTTGAATGCTCAAACTGTTCCAGATAGGTACCCTCTCAAACACATTCAGGATTTTTCTTTTTATTTGGCAGGCAAAAGGATTTTTTCGAAGATATACCTTGTTAGTGCCTATCATCAGATCCCAGTTGAGCCTCGTGACATTCCTAAAACCGCATTTATAAGTCCGGAGGGACTGTTCGAATACCTAAAAACTTATTTCGGTTTGAGAAATGAGGAGCAAACGTTTCAAAGATTCATGGATAATATACTCCGTGGTCTAGATTGCGGCTATTTTTATCTTGACGACGTGTTGATCGCGACTTCTGACCCACAGTCTCACGAATCTGAGCTAAAACAATTCTTACAGTAGTTTAGCAAATATAGTTTTGAAATAAATCTAGAAAAGTGTGAGTTCGGAAAGACTGAAATTCAGTTTTTAGGTTTTTTTGTATCCTGTGACGGAATATCGCCACTTCCGGATTAAGTTAAAGCCTTGCAGGAGTACAAACTTCCCGAAACCGTAGATGAACTTCGTTGATTCTTAGACATGCAACTTTTAATACATGTTTATTAAAAACGCAGCTGGTACTCAGGCATGTTTGCAGTAATTGACTAAAGGGAAAATTAAAAGGACAAACTAAAATCGTTTGGTCAGAACCTAGAAAAGTGTCGTTTGAGGAATGTAAGTAGATATTAGCTTAAGCAACACTTTTAGCTCACCCGATTCCCAACGCGAACTTGTCACTGGTAACTGACGCATCCGAAATTACAATTGGCGCTGTTTTGCATTAGTTGATTGGCGGCTAATATGAACCCTTAGGTTTTTTCTACCGTAAGTTAACCCCTGCAGAATGTAGGTATAGTACTTACGATCGTGAGTTGTCAGCAATCTACTCCGCTATCAGATGCTTTCGCCGTATGGTTGAAGGGCGTGAATTTACTGTCCTTACTGATCATAAACCGATAATTTACGCTTTTCAACAAAAATCTGATAAAAGTCCACCTAGGCAACTCCGGCATTTTGAGTTTATCGGTCAATTTACCACTGATCTGCAACATATTTCCGGTTGCGACAATCCTGTTGCAAATGTTTTTTCTCGTATTGTGGCAATTCAGGTCCCAGGACCTCTGGAATACGACGAGATGGCTCGCGTGCAGGATACCGATGGAGAGTTGAGTGCGCTGCTCGATTCCGATACTGGTCTCGAGTTGAAGCCGCTGACTTTCCCCTCTTCAAACCAAGAAATGTTTTGCGATGTTTCCAAGGGAGTCATACGACCTTATGTTCCCGAATCTTTCGGACGAAAGGTGTTTGATATTTGTTATGGACTCTCACATCTTGGTGTAAAAGCAACAACGGATCTGGTTCGTAAGCAGTTTGTGTGGAAAGAGCTATCAAAGGACTGTAGGAATTGGTGTAAAGTTTGTTTGCCATGTCAGAAGTCCAAAGTTCAACGCCACACCGAAACAGCAGTACAACCATTCCTTTTGCACGATGCCAGGTTTAGTCATATTCATATTGACATTGTTGGCTCTTTACCACCTTCAAGAGAGTTCCGTTATCTTCTCACCTGCGTTGACCGATACAGCAAGTGGCCAGAGGCAATTGCCATCAAAGATCAGACTGTAGAGACTGTGGCAAGTGATTTATATGCCCATTGGATCGCACGCTTCGGAGTTCCCGATATAATCACCACATACCAAGGATCAATCTTTGAAAGTAACCTGTTTTCTTGTCTCTCTAGATTCCTTGGTATTCATCATAAGATTAGGACACAGCCTACCATCCGATTAGCAATGGAGCAGTGGAACGAATGCACCGCCAGCTCAAGGCAGCCATCAAGTGTCATTCTACAGAGAACTGGTGCGACATTCTGCCTACAGTTCTGCTTGTCATGCGTTGCAGTTTGAAGGATGATGTACATGCCACTGCAGCTGAAATGGTGTAATGCAGTTCCTTACGGTTACCTGGTGAGTTTTTTAAAAACTCTTCCACAGGTCCATCAGCTCCATCGCAAGCAGAGTTTGTGGAATGCCTTAGAGCTCAAATGAGATGACTACGTCCTGTTGCCACCTCGAACCACGCGATGCAAGATGTCTTCATACACAGTGATCTCATAAAGACATCTCATGTGTTCCTGAGAACGGACGCTGTGCGAAGTCCATTAGAGCAACCGTATCGAGGACCTTTTAAGGTGGTGTCGAGAAGCTTCAAATGCTTCGTCCTTGACATAAATGGGCGACACGACACGGTTTCACCTGCTTTCACACTCAACGACCTGCGACCAAAGACCAACACTCAACGACCATTACCTGCTGATCATCTCCTTCTCCGCAGAACCAGGTGGTTACTCCCTATTTCGTCGACCGCTACCAGAGTTGATGATGTCGTCCTTTGGACTGGTGGGTGACTCATGTGGCGGCTGTTTACCAAATACAGCGACTTACCTATACCACGCAACTCTGGACGGGCAGCGTCGAGCAAGCCACGCCCTTCAAGTGGTATAAAAGCCGAAGCAGACTCTCACACGTTGGATTCGTATCTCAAGATGATAATTATGTTTTGTTAAGTTGTTTATTTTAATTCTTAAATATTAAGTTTCATTATTAAAGATGTTACATGTTATTAAACTGGAGTCGGGTTTAACCTACATGAATAGCACGCACCACCCTCTAAACATTCCATTTTGATAAGTGTTACCACAAAATACTAAAGACATCTAGTGAAAATATTGTACTACCAAAGTGAATGAACAAGTGAGGCCTTGAGGATACGAAATGTGACCTCAACACCTTGTCAAATTTTTTTTCACCATCCGAATATATACCCTTCCCAGATTCCATGTTGAGATTGCCCTTCACTTCCTCTCAAAATACTCAGATAACGATACCAAGCATGGTAAAATAAATTCTTGGAAAACTTTTACAATGCATTTTTCTGACAACCACCTTTTGTTGAGTTCGTCCTTCGTATTTACAATGCTTCAAATGTAATTTGCACACCTCGCATTCCAGATAAAGAATATTTGCCTGAAAAACGAATGGTCTTTTTTCTTTACAAAAAAAAAATCAAAAAACTTTTTATTAGCTTTGATTTTGTTTTGTCAACAGCAGGCAAATCTGCGGAGGCTTAATTAACCCCCTTGATGTCATCCAATTGGTCTGAAACTTGGCAGATAGATTCGATGTCGATGACAATACATTCTATCAAATTTTGAGACTGTGTCATTACAGAATCGGCGCTGTGTTAACGAATATAAAAATTGGCAATGCATTGAAAGGATTTATATTAAAATCTTTGTTTTCATGTGTTATTAGAACTCTTGCTTTGACACTATGCAGTCATTGATTTAATAAATTAAAAAAAAAAAAAAAAAAAATGTGTGAATTCTTTCACACCCTGCACATTTACAATTGTTAAGCAGATTATTATTTTTTTTGTTAAATTCATCACAGTAAGCTATTGTATTTTATGGATGAGAATGATGCCATGAATTATTATTGATTATTTATTGATGTAATAAAATCTGGCACGACATATAAAGTATCCAATGGTATTATGTTAAAGTATATTTAACTTTTAAGTTTGATTTATCAACAAATCACGAAGGGAATTGTTTAAAACGGAGAACATGTGGCCGGATGCGAAGACGATCACAACAAGATGTTGTTTTCAACAACACGCAAAGTTTCAGTTCTAATGGATGATAGCAAGTGGGTTAATTTACCCTCCGAGGATTTTGCCCTGTTATTTGAGTTATATGCCTGGTTTCGTTTTGGTCATAACCAAAAAAGTCAGAGGAACAATACTCCGGTGACTAGGACTACAGATTTTTTTGGCAATGTTCCTTGTTTCAATGTTAACAATCATGAGATTATTTTCCGTATACTCACCTGGAACAGTACGATATTAGAAAAATCAGGGATATTGCTTTAATTAAAACTGATATGTGAGGGTTCGAAAACCGGCCTAAATTAAGGTCAGTATAGTAATACTTGCAGGTTCTTCTGCTTTGATATCGAACTTGTTGGCGGAACACGGCCATGTTCCTAGATCTATAAGAAAACTACGCATAAAAAATGCATCTAGGTGAGGTATGGTGATTTGGAATTACATTACTATTCAAATGAAATGGCCATTACAGAATTCCATAAACACTCATATTCTTAAATTTGAGGCGTATAAATTGACTCGTACCTGCTGAAGCCATCTATGACACTCCTGTTTCTTCATTTATTCCGCAGCATAACGAGCCATTTATAATACAGCCAACGAATAAATTCATTTCATACAGAATATTTATAATTCATTCGAATAATATCATGGAGGCAGATTTTTATTTGTTGCCAAGCATATTTTAAGAAATAAATTTTAAAATATTAGAAAAATGGAAAAACTTTTGAAAACGGGCACGATTTACTCAAATCATTTGATCAGAATCTTATTTAAAAGTTATAATGTTGCTCTCGTAAATTTATTTTTAAAAATAACGTAAAGATAAAATATAGAAGAAAAAGAAAACACGGCTATCTATTTAAATTGATCTGCTTGTATTAACTAAATCAAAAACATTTCAAGCTCGTTTTTAATTTATCAATCAATCTAAATCGACAAGTATACATGAAATTTATAATTAAAGTTCAACTTCCACGAAGCTGTAAAAATAGTAGTGGTCAAAATAACCTGAAATTTGACCTGTATATACTCGAAAATTTAAAATAATCAGTCCTAAATAAAAAATAACTCAAACTGTTTTTTATCGCATGCCGTTCCATTGCACCCTTTTACTTGCATAATTTGTTCAAATTCCGAACTCATTTTTACATATTTGTGATGTTGAACTTTATAATCACCTTGTACTTGTTTTTACTTGTGTCGGTTGTAGATATGAATATTTTCTGGTAATCGAGATGCAAAATGAATCAATGCCACGTTTAAAGTACTCTTGGAACCTTAGCACTATTTTAAGGATGTTCCCTCGTGTATAACAGTGACCATCGATATTATACAAGTCCATCCAACTGCACCATGTTTTACCTTCTACTTCATCCGTGGTGGATACAAATTATGGGATCACGAGGTAAACATTGTATGAAAGTAGATACACTGATTTTCAAATTCTACATTTACTAGTCGTTCGATGGTTATGAACGATTTATACGTTTAATATTTGTGTAAATTTTACAAAATGCCGAGTCCTTGTTCCGTTCTAAAGTACAATGGAAACTCCAGAACTATTGCTAAGATTTTTATGTTCAAATTCCCTTCCGATGACAGTGTTAAAAAAAAAAATGGTGGCGTGCGATACATCGAAATTTTTTTGTTCCAACGAAATACAGCAAGGTGAGTGTTAACTTTTTAATAAAATCTTTTATGTGTTTTTAAATATAAGTGTACAATTTTTAAGAAGTTTTTATTAAAGTGCAGAAAAGAAATTCTAACTATTTACAATAATGATAACTTTTCATCACTTTTAACTTTTTTGTTTTATTTTTCAATTGGAAGTTTAAAAAACCGTATTTTGTTAAAATTCTCAGTACGGTACGAATTCTATGTGAAAGTGATTTTCGCCAACAATGGCAGACGCCGTCATTTTTTAATTTTTTTTTTTTTTATTAACAAGTAAACAACCTATGGTTGACATTATTTGACGCAGTTTTATGAAAACAATTATTTGCGCAGAATTCGTACCTTACTTGGAAGTTTTACCTAATCTTTACTAGCCTTTCAAAATGACCAACATAAAATAAAAAATTAAAATGGAAACTTTTTCTTATTTCAATATAAAGTTTTGTTAAAAATTCAATAGAGTTGTTTAGAAATGTGAGTCTTCTATTTAAGGTATGCTAGCTGCATTTTCATTCAAATGATTTTGTACATTCAAAAAAGGCATTTGGTAAGAAGACTGGATAAGATTAGTTTTTGTAAGGTGACATTACATGCTTGTCTTGGCAAACATTGTGAATTGAAAAAAAAAAAAAAAAAAAAAAAAAAAAAAAAAGAAGAAAAAACAAAATGAAATAAAATAAATAAAAAATGTATACTATATATTTCATCCAAATGTAGGTTTTCTCTGAAAATATGAGCCTTGAATGTAGTTGTGGTATTTAAGCTGTTATATTATCTGTGTTTTGTTTATTGTGTATATTTGTTATATTTTATCAATTGTATATATCAATGTTTTGAATTGATATTTGTCTTGTTTCCTTTCTTATTTCAAACATTTAGAAATATTTTAAATTACTTTTGAAAAAAAAAAAAAAAAACTTATAAACGAACAGAAATTATACTTGATCATGCTTGTACGGGAATGGACGAAGTTTAAAACCTCAAGTTGTACAAAATTAGTGTTTTAAAATGTAGGGATAACCTTATATTTTACATTGTCAAAGAAATAAAATAATCCAATTACTTTAAATATCTTTACAAAACGTAAAACAAGGAAGATAAAATATTTCATCACACAAAAATAATGTCTTCCCTCACTAACTGAATGGAAAAGTATATCCACCACAGGTGACGTCATCATATTGTTGGATGGCCTTCTTAATATTGGAGGTCATGGTATAACCCGAGTATAGCTCTTAATCAAGAACATGCACATATTTTTTTAAAGTTTTTTGTTTTTATTTTTACAAGATACATCTTATTTATAATTGTTTATTTTTACAAGATACATCTTATTTATAATTGTTTATTTTTACAAGATACATATTATTTATAATTTTTCATTATACACTATACATTATTTTTCAAATAACTTACTGAAAAAAAGATAATTGTTATTTTTCAAGCAATATATAATTTTCTGTTTTAACATGTATTGCAACAATTTTTCTATAATATTCATTGAGTTTAACAATTTTACTTTTCTTGTGCATTAAAATACGATTCCCATGAAGTACACCAAACAGTTATAAAATGCTTGGAGATATACTGTGTGTCAAAGGTTGTAACGAGATTGATTTCTCTTGTACATCAATCTAACTGCAAAATATTATAATAATAGGGTAAGATATCATAGTGTGATATTAATGGGTAATTTATAATCATTTCGAATTAAAATGTGTATGCTGTGTCTATAAAGAAAAAAAAGTAAATTAGAAAAAATAGTGCTGAGATAAAAAAAAAAGAAGCAAAATGGAAAAATAGAGCCATATTTAAAATTATATGAATTTTACCAAATTTAAAATTCGGTGGTGCTTATTCTTAATTAAAATTAAAGTACAATCTTGCTGATCACAATAACGTATGTAACGAAATGTAATATAATAAATCATGTTCAATTAAAGCATGTTACATTCATAATCTTTAACATACAATAGATCTGGTAATTAAAAAACTTAATGAATATGTATAAATTTTCTTTGTATTCTCACATCACATAGGTCATGTAAAATTATAAAATTATCTTTTTTAGGCTTTGTATTTTGGTTAAAGTTGAAGGAAGTATTTTTTCTCGAAAGTCAATTTGACCCTTATTTGAATTTTGTATTCTTATCGGGGACATTTGGATATGTTTCAGGAAGTACACGTAGTATTAAAGACATTGAAAATATAACCTAGAACAATAATTACTCGTTAAATAGAAATAACTACTCGTGTTTATACTATTTACTTCATATTTACCACAAGCAGACTATAAGTAATAAATGTGCCGATTGCAGCGGGAATTTGCTTTTTTGTATAAAATATTACATCACAACCTGACATAACGATATCTCGGCTATTTACGATGTCTCGTAATATCGACAAATCTGCAGAATCAGCTACCCTAACGCAAGATAAATACGTTAATTTTTGAAACAGAGCCATCTTGAACTCAGATATCCGTGAAGGTATTTTCCCAGCAATGTAAAACACACTAAACAAAGACGATGAAAATGTTAGTATGTTGTATACATGAATAAAAGCTAGACGAATAGTGATATTTTCTTTATCTAAAAGCAAAAATGTAGACAGTTTAACGAATGATATAAGAATGTATGATAGGCATAGGCAGAAAGTGGGTAAAGAAAATACATACTGAAAATCATGTAATACTCTTAATGTAGATAAGTATTTATTTATGAATTTGGTTTGAAGAGATGAAAATATATAATCAGGAGTTGCTTCTATCTGTTTGCATAAACTGGCAATAGTGTCTGAAATGCGGTTGCAAATAACCAAATAAAATATCAAGACAAGTAATTCCATTGTTGGAATTAATCGATTAACTGTTACTCTAAAGGCTGCAAATGCGTTTATTATGTATGCGCTTTTAATATCGTAGCCACAGAAAGACAGATTGGGGTATGTTATCACACCGTAAAAGTAATCAAGAATTGTGGACAAAAAGTATTGAATAGACGGCAGTAAACACAATGATATAAAAATTCTGTTCAGCTTCTTAGGCGAGTGGGATCTCGTTATGGTATCAATTTTTTTAATCAAAGAAACTATATGTGACTTTTTAGAACGCATAGCATGCCATATCATAATACGTAATGTATTACATAGGGTAAACGATGTGTATATTTTCCAGTTAAATCTTTCTTTGGAAACACCGTTCCAACTAAAGCAGAGACGGTAAAAGTAAGCGATGTGCAGCAAGATCGGGATTACCAAGCTTGGCCAATGGATCTTTCTTGGATAGGCCGTCTGCAGGAATCCATAGTAATGAAGGAATTTCATCAGAATTCCATATTGGTTACCTTTGTACATTGGTGAATTGTCCACCGTTATTTGAACACTCTTTCTATGTGTTCTAGTTTTTGTCATCTCAAGACGCTCCACAGGATTCACCATTAATGATATTCCAGGCATAATGATCTTATTTTACAGTCAACGATAATCGGTATTTACGTATTAAGTAAGTTGCTTTTCTTCGAGTTTGAAATCTGTTTTCAAGCGTAGACCAAAATCGCTTGCATATTTCACTATTTTTTTTATTTTTTTTTAACTGTTACAGCATTTTTAATTTATTTTTGTGCAATAATCATAAAGCCAGTGTTTAAAAAACAGATGCAAGTTTTTTTTTTTCAGTGATAAGGTCACTGAGGTGCGCTAATAAGGTTTGTCATGTCCTAAACAATTCATTTTGTTCAAGAAATATAAAGGAAAGAAACGAGTTGTATCACGAGTAAAACGTATGCCAAGTTTCGCTCTGAAAAATCCACTTACAAATTAAATTTATGTCATTTTATTAAAAGTATAAAATACCAAAAACCAGTTAACTATTTGATTTGTAAGAAGGCCTTACAAGACTATGCAATACAATTGTTAGTATTTAGTATCTATGATAATGCTACTAGATGTAATAATCAATAACATTTATTCGATTGGAATACAAAATGTTTTCAATATGTTTCTACAAATGATGATTTTCATTATTGACAGATATATAAGAAAAGTGTTTCTTGTCACTATAGATACTGTTTAGTTTATATACACTTACTCGTACATAATATACGAGTAAGGAAATAAAACAAAATTTAGCCTTTTAAGCTGTTGAAATATCCTCGATCCAATTAATAATGATTGCTGGTTTTTATTATTTAGCTGTTTCATTCAAAAAATACTTTTCTTAAATTGGGATTTTTTATTCGTTTTTTCTATTAATATTGGATATATTTTACTTTATGCGATTCCAAACGTTTCTAAGAAATAATACTTGTTTATGCAACTCGTTGCAAAAGTAATACTTTTTCAAATGAGGCAACATGTTTACTATTCAATAATTAACCAAGTGTTTAGTAATTAAATTATTTGCCAAAAATTATTATTTTGCAATCACGTGCGAAAAATATTTTTAATACATGTGATGAATTTAATAATGAAATGTTCAAATCATTTGAAAAGGTAATGCAGTGCGTGATGAGTAACGAAGCAGTTTTTACTTTCAATTACCCATACGTCTACATAGGGTACCCATATGAACACCCATTTCAAAGTAGAGTATTCGGCCATTTTTTTTTCTCCACGTTTTTGAACACCCTGATTTCAAAATGTGTTTTGAAAAAATGTCAGTCTGTGTGTATGTGTGTCTGTGGTCAGCATAACTTCCGTACAAATTGACCTACGATGTTCACATTTAGTGTGCTGGTTGGTGATGGCACAGGGACCTACCATTATAGAGAGTTAGTACCCTAAATACCGGTAATGTTAATTTGGCATATTTCTTGTGTCTTTTTTCTAAAACTAATTGATAGAGAAGACACATTTTTTTTCGGCATATTATTTTTACGAAATAAGCCAAAACAAAACATATTTTTTTAAATAACAACAAAATCTCACTTCAGTATATACATAAAAGAAATAGGTGGTAAAAATTTTAGGAAAATACTTTGTGGAATTTATGAGAAAAAGGTACATGAATAATGAAAAATGTAATTTTGAGAAAAATGCATTTTAAAGAAAACTTTACTTACACTAATAGTTACCAATTTTGTCTTCAAAAAAATATCAAAAATACTTCTAGTTGAGGTATGACAAATGAGGGAATCTTTTAATATAAGGATATATTTGGGATGATTCAAATTTTGATGAACAATAATAAACTCGAAATTGATTATTTATAAATATTTGAGTAATAAGGTTTTCTCTAAAATCGCGCATGCGCATAAGGTATCTGCCATTGAAAAAAATCATGCTTATCAGTAATAACTAAAAAACTGCCCAAACGAATTTGTGCAAAATAGCTGTGGTGATTTCTCTTAAGGTGTTCTAACATCCACATATCTGAAATTCCCGTAAAAATGCTTTAATGGCGTTCAAAGTTTAAAAACAAGTGCCTTTAACACAGAGTTCTCTTTCCTTGAGCATACCTCATAAACTGTCGTACTTTATTCTCTCCTCAGCCTTATTTAAAAGAAAGGATGATATAAGAATTATAAATAAGTATATAGTCAAAATCATAATTTTGACGAAGTTTTTTTTTTCTTTTCTTAACACTTATACAAGATTTACCGCAAAAAAATATCGCCAAACTGGCCATTTTTACTAAATGAATGATGAAAATATAAAAGCGATAAATGACACAAATCCACGTCCTTATTATAGTGTAATTAAAAGCTATGCGATGTTCCCCACCCCTAGTTTTAAGTTTCAGTCATGGAAAATATTTATTAAGCTACTTGAGAGAGAACGAGGGAGAGAGTTAGACACACAGCAGATAAAAATAGAATCAATTAAAATGAATTCGTAGTGTCATTGTTTCATGGAATCTCTGGAAAACAAGCATTGTATAGAATTGTTGGAATTATTATTGCAGCAGGAATATCTTAAGAAATAATTTATAAATTTAATTAAATTCTTCTTTTTATGGGATATATTATCCCAATTATATTTAACAGGGACACAAATAATCCCTCAAGTTTTCGCAACACTACAAGATTATACAGTGTGTGGTTTATGCATTATATAAGTTTATTATTATAATATTCTTGATGATGGTGACAGAGAGTTACGATTGACTGTCCAATTGGAAAATATTGTCTATTATATGTTCAGGAAACATGAAAAAAGAATTACTGTAAACTCATACTATATATTTTTTTATAGTATATCAGCAATACATAATGTACTTTTTTATAATTACGTGCAACAAATTACATTTATTTTAATCAGAAATCATAGTGAAAGTAAGATCTTATCGCACTAGTGTGATAAAATACTTTACAGCACGTCTCGTGCTAAAGTTTTATGTAGTTTTGGTATAGAAATGACATATTTTCAGAACATATTCATTGACTGGAGCTGACAAAAATAATTTATATACGAATTAAATATATTTTAGCTCCTAATTATCAAAAATATTGAATGCATCATGTGCGAAAATACTTTTTCAAACTCGATAAATTACTTAACTCGTGCTAGAGCACTGTCAAGTAAGCATTTTACCTCTTTTGATAAAGTATTACTTTAACAGCTAGTTGCACGAATAACTGTTAAAAATTATAGCCATGAAAAAGTCGGATTGACCTACTGTATATACTCAATTATATAACTGAATCTCAAGTGACGATGTAAAGGATAATGTCAAGAGTACTTTTTTCCAGCAATGCTCGAATCAGAATGTAGGTTATAAATATCCCTACTACAGCTTTAATACGTTTTATTTGTATAATATCAAGTCTTATCCTGACATTATCATTTTTCATACAGGTTGTCTAGTCTACGCCTATCTAGGGAGACTTTTCAGACGGATATTTTGCTTGCCTTGGATTTTTTAAGGGTATGTAGACTCATTAACGATGTCTAGCTGCCTTTAGACAGAGAGGGATTAGTAACAACAACATATAGGGTGTCTCAAAAATACTGTTGCGTAGATGGAATTGAAAGACTTGAAGCCAAAGCAGATTAAAGCTTGCCGAAATATATTCCGATATAACTCTTCGCAGATTCTTTTGCAACTCCAGAACTTTCTGTTCTAATACATTCAGTGCAGATCTTTACACAACAATGAAGCACAAACAGCAGTTTAAAATTAGATACACAACTACTAAAATCGAAGTAAAAGACAATGCAATACAGTACACTTTCGGAATTCTCTGAATGCTCGTTGATAGACAACTAACTTACTAACTCAACTCTCTATTGGCCTTATATAGGAAAGCTTCCTTCGCGAATCTTCTAGAGATATAAATTTCTAGAATTTACCAGATCGCAATCGAAAAGCTCTATACAGGTACATTGGGGACCGAAAGTGTCGCCAAGTTTGGCTACTTTTGGGGACCTAAATTAGTCGCCAAACACGTCGCCAACTTGGCGAGATTGCCATTAACCATAATGTTAAATAGCCTTTTCCAGCATTATCTCTGTAAAACTCGTTTTCAAGCATTAAGAGACGCATTTCAGGAAAGCGAAATAAAGACAAATTCGTGCACTGCCTTATGCGAAATGTACAGTACCCCCCCCCCCAAAAAAAAACAGAACGATGGCTATATATTCGGTTCTAATTATCGCAGAATCTTCAGGTTTGCACCAAAATGTTTTGCTTACGATTTTCTATATATCTGAGGCAATTTTTTTTCTTGAGGGACCGTTTACTAAGTAAAAGTAACGCTATCTTAGAAAATTTCAATACGAACCCTTATTTTTTATCATTTCATTCGATTCAGAATACATCATTTACCCTATATACCAAATTTCAATGCATTATGTTGAAAAACACGTCACTTATGAGCGAAAATATTTCGACCATTTTTTGACCGATCTTCAGGGAGAATTTCCATAAAACGAAAGGTATTTTTAAGGTTCTTCACAGTGGGAGAAATCGAACGGTCAATGTGGCGCGTTTTAAAAATAAGATTAAAAAATACAAGTATTAGTCTAAAATTGCATAGAAACTACTTGGATTTATAGTGTCATGTTTAAGATTAATACAAAAATAGCAAGTAAACGCAAAAGTAACATAATTTATTTACAACATTAAAAATGTGCATTCTTCACACGGAATAAATAAAATATCGAAAACTGTAATTGCAGAAATATAACGAATACTACTGATAATTAGAAAATTAATAAATATTAAATGTAGGCATTAGTAAACAGTATTTAGCAAAGCAGGAATATTTTACAGAAATATTTCACTATAAACACAAATGTAACTAGATCGTTGAAATTATTTATAAAATGAAAAAATCACATGATTCAGTAAAATTTTTAAAGGATAACTTATTGAAACTGCTTAAAAAATGTTGTTTTAAATAAATGGAATTTAAGAAAGCAAATTAAAAAAAAAAAAATTGATAGTTTACAGAAAAAATTATTAATAATTTAAAAAACTAAAAAACACGCTTTAATAGAAAATCAAACTAAAAAGTAGAAAATAATCAATAGATTAAAAAACTAAGAAACACGCTTTAATAGAAAAGTGAACAAAAAAGTAGAAGATAATTTTAAATAAGTTTGAAATAAGAATAGAGTGATTAACAAGAAATATTTATTTTATCGTAAAAAAGCGTGGGGTGCTTTTTAAGATATTTTCATAATGGCTCTACTTTTACCAATATCTGTCAATAAATATTTACAAAAATTGACATCAAGCACCCCACTCATTTTTACGATAAAATAAATATTTCTTGTTAATCACTCTATTCTTATTACAAACATATTTAAAATTATCTTCTACTTTTTAGTTCACTTTCCTATTAAAGCGTGTTTCTTAGTTTTTAAACTATTGGTTATACGATAATTGAACGTTATGCGATTTTCCACACCTCTAGTTTACCTTGAATTAATCTTTGATAGTTTACAAAAGTCGTCTACTATACTGTCCCTTAAAGTGAGCGTTTTTTACATTTTTTCTAAAAAATCGAGAACTAATAGTCAAAATGGAAAGAAAAAAATTATGGGGGGGGGGGGGGTTTAGACCATGGTAAATCTAATGAAAGCAAAAAAAAATATATGTTTCTATTCAAAAAAAAAATTAATTGCTTTATTAATTAATAATTAATTATTAAAAAAGAAATTGATTCAAAAGCTGATTGCTATTTATGTTTGGCCATTTACAAACTACCTTTTGAAAAAAAAATTACTGAAATGTATTAATTATTTAAGTATTTATGGCCAAAAAAACAACTTTTTTATTTAACATTAATTTTTCATTTTCTTTTTATCATTTAAATTACAAACCATTCATTAGAAAATTACGAATTTTTGTATTTCGCATTCTTTTTTAATGCTGAATCCAAATATGGAATAATATTATGAGGTTGCTTTTGAACTTTTAAAAATGTGGTTCTGTTTTAATATGTAGATGACCCCTCATGATAAAAAAAACTACATACAATTATTAAAAACCTTCCACGATTTACAACGGTACCTTTTGTTTGTTATTTCAACAATTAGAACAAAAGATATAGCCATCGTTCTTTTTTTTTTTTTTTTTGGCTACTGTATATACATTTTTCTTTTTACATAATTTATAGTAAGAAATATTTACAAATATACAGACATTCGTAACAATACTTACCAAGATCATGCGTTTTTTTCTCAAATAATGCAAAGTGTAATGAAGGGATTTTTTGAGAATAAGAATATGACGTTAAGGTCTTTTCTGAAACATGCCAGCTCCTATTATGATTGGCATTGTTGGACTTTAATTTATGGTTGTGACTATGACAACCGAATGATAGAGACTAGTTTGAGAATATGTCGTTTTAAGGGGACGTGTTACCCCTTGTTTTCACAAAAAATAATAAAAATATCAATTTTCTTTTTTTTTACGTGTTTATAATCTTTGAAAACTTCTCCCTATTCTGACAAGTTTTTGAGCTGATCCAATAACTGCAACTGCAGAAAAAATATATTTTTATGGAGAATTTAGCATTGCTGCTCCTTTGATATTTCGAACCCATTTTTCTCAGTTCGTGATTTTTGAAATTCCCATCTTACTCAAAATGCTAAAGCTTCAGCAAATATGAATGAAAAGACTTGATTTTTTTTTTTTTTTTTTTTTTTTTTTTGTCATTCTTAATAACTATTTGACAAAAATAGGCATGGGTTTTTGAATAAAATAAAAACATTTTATGTTACCAATTTAAATGTTGAAAAATACCTTATTTCACGCTTATTTTACATAAAAGTACAGTAATTCTTATTTTAAATCCGATGCATAAAAAGTTAGAGTATATTCGTAGGAAATTTTTTTTTAAAAGAATCAGGAAAAGATATTGCAAAATGATAAAGAAGAGATAATTTGAAATTTGAAGATTTTTTTTTAAGTTTACAATTTCTAAAATTTTTTGCACTATGCGAATTTTTTTTAATGAAATTTAGCTTTTACTTAGTAATACTTCCAAATACGTAAATATAATAATTTTAAAGTTTTAAGTAAAAAAAAAGTTTGAAGGGTACCAAGTCCCCTTAACCTTGCACAGTATTTGTTTATGCAAGATAATACACTTCTGCATCGAAAACACGCACTGTTTTCTAACTGTAACTTCTGAATAGTGCATGATTGGTTGACTGGAAGCCGAAGAAGGCTTATTAATCACCATAGAGATCCTTATTGGAACCCACCCCCCAAACTAGATAGAATTTGTTTCAATCCATGGATAGCATATTACATAGCAATATGGGGGGGGGGGGGAGTACAAGGCGTTTCAAATTGAATGAACAAAAATAAAGCATACCCGTTAACGCAGTAATTAATATATTTTAATAAATTGAATTCACCGTGAAACTACATTTATCCAAGTTTCTATAAATGTTCTATGTGTGACCCTACAAGGAATATGGCGAAGAAGTATTCCACTTCCTGCCACACTCGTCAAAGAATATCCCTTTTTAATGTGTCCAAAGTGTCAGTTATTCACTGCTTCGTATGCTTTAAGTCCTGGAGAAGCGAAGACAGGAAGATTTTGTCTTTAACAAGACCTAAAAATAGCAAATTTGTGAGATCTGGAGATCTCGATGGACAAGAAAGCAATGGCGTATCATTTGGTACAGCAAGGCACTTTGTTGGTAAAAATGCCCCACGCTTATCAAGCGAGGGGCATGCTTACCAACAAAGCAACTCTAGGGGGATAAAAACCGGTCGCTAGACATTCTGGGTTGGAAGAAAGCTGGCTTGTTGTTGTTGTTGTTTCTTATTCCTCTTGATCTAGAACAAGTCTAGACCAAGTTCAAGAGACCGTACGCCCAAAGAAAGTCTCGAACCAGCGCACGGTTTTTAAAGAGATCGCTCTTCTCCAAATCCAAACAGGAAAGCAGATGGTCCGGTGAAGCTTGATGGGAAACACACTTGAGGCACACAGGGTACTCCTTTTGTCCCTGAATATATGCAAGTGTGCGAGTATGTCCGGTGATGAGTCTGGTGATGGTGGTTTGTAATTTCATGTCGCCCTTCAGCTCCAGGGAAGCCCCAGGTTGTTTTTGTTCGTACCAGTCATGAGTTGGTGGAATCCTCCATGTCTTGCTGTTGTCGGCTCTGACCTTCGAGAAAATTTCCCTAAACGTAAGATGACCACGATTTTCGGATGTTACAGCAGAGCCCTCCTTAGCCAATTCATCGGCCAAGTCATTAAAGAGGTCTACATGGGAGGGTATCCACTGCAGATGAATGACATTATGTAAAGAGTAAATATTTAGTTTGTTCACAATGTCCATGCCGAGTTGGTCGGTAATGTTTCGCCATTTGCTCAAGAATTGAATGGAGCTCTTACTGTCCGAGAAAATCCAGATATCGCAGGAGAAATTATTGGTAATCATATAATGTAGAGCTTCGTAGATGGCTATCAATTTAGATCTAAAGACTGAACAAAAGTTTGGGTTTCGCTTGTTACATTTTGTAGCGCCATCGGGGTTTACAATTACTACTCCACTGCCTGTGTTGCCATTATCGTGTTTACTTCCATCAGTGTGAAGCGTTACGCTTTCGCTGCGGGCGACAGGGGGTTTGAACCGAGGACCATGGTGTCTGGAGACTGATACTCTACCTCTGTGCAAAAGAGTACTCCACTGCACAGAAGCATTATCTGATATATGAGGTCGCCACACAGCCTCCTCCCAGCGACGAAGGAGCGATGCTGTTGTTCTGATCAACGTCTGATCGGAGTTGGAGGTTTGGAATGCTAGTTGCATTGTTGTGCCCGCTTGTTGCGGTGATGCACGCGAGTTGCGTGTTTGATCGCTTGTTGCGATGTAGTTTCTCCTTTCAGAAGCGCCGATAGATGGCAGCATGATTCGTTTTAGTCCGGGTCATCAGTGAAGCGTTACGCTTTCGCTGCGGGCGACAGGGGGTTTGAACCGAGGACCATGGTGTCTGGAGACTGATACTCTACCTCTGTGCAAAAGAGAGTACTCCACTGCACAGAAGCATTATCTGATATATGAGGTCGCCACAAGTGAAAATCAGAACTGCCCCTAATGGGGAACTATGAATTGTTTCTAAAGCCAATTGTTTCAGAAGTGCTGGATGCATGTCTTTCTTACTACTGAAAGACAGTAGTACTTCATGAAAGAAAACAGTTGGAAGATCCTCTAGTGGATTTAGGTGGGTCCCCAAAAGGCAGGATTCAACTTCAGGAAATAAGAGATTTTGATTGGCTGCCCTTCTAAAGGGGCTGTCACTTTTGAGTCTTTGATTGTTTTTCCAACCCTTTAGATAGGAAGCAGTTCGATGTTGGTCTCCAAAGCTATAAAGTTTACTAAAATATCTTGAAATGTTGGAAGACCATCTCAAGCTCAAAGGTTGGAGATTTGACTAATAAAGAACAATCTCATTAGGACAGTTATTACGTAGCCCTGTAATGATTCGTGCAGCACTTAGTTTTATCCTTTCGAGTTTCTTTAAATTTGTAGCAGATGCTGTTTGCAAAATCTGATACCCATATTCCAGAATAGGTCTAATAAGGGATGTGTAAGTAGTCCTGAGGGTAGACGCATCCGCCCCCCAGTCCCTACCGGAGATGTATTTTAAGATATTTAGCCTCTTTCTTGCTCTTTTTACTAGATGGTCAATATGTTTATTAATGGTTAGTCCTGGGTCAAGTGTAAATCCCAAATATTTCGGATGTTTTTCATATACAAGCGGATGGCCGTCAAGCAGGATCTTAGGTTGATAGTTGTAAAGGCGTTTATTAGTTGTGAAGAAGCTTGCAACAGATTTCATTGGATTAAAGACGAGTTTGTGATTTTTAGCAAATTTCAGAATGCTCTCCAACGAGGTATTTATCTCATTTTCTATCAATTCTAAATCTATCAGAGCGCCAGATCATAATGCCATCCGCAAATATATCAATTTCACAACCCTGAGAAACTTCCTTTTCAATCCCAGTAATGAAAAGAGCGAAGAGGAGTGGACTCAGCACAGAACACTGAGGTACTCCATGATTGTTTATTCATTTGTTGTTAAACAAACATTTATTTAATAATTTTTAAACAGGAATCGTGGAGAAAGTAACACTTCGGGAAAGTAATTTTCTCTCATTACTTTGAAAAAGCACTTTTCCGCTCACATTGTGTTCACATTTTATCTACTTTAGTTATAGAAATGGCATTTTTAGATAAGATTCACTGACTAGAGTTGCCAACTTTAGTTTTGATATGAATTAAAAATAATTTTTTCACTTGATTATAAAAAATATTGTATGCAACACGTGGGAAATCCCTTTTTCAAACTCGGCAAATTGGTGTTATCGTACTCGTCAAATAAAAATTTTGCCTTGTTTGAAAAAGTATTACTTTCCTGACTAGTTGGACAAATAACTATTCTTGCACTAGTGAGAAAAAATACATTCTCGCACGCTCAAATGTTATATAGTCTTGCTATTGAAAGGACATATTTTCAAAAAAAAATTCATTGACTGGAATTGCCAAAATGAACAAATATATGTATTAAAAATACTCTAATATTTAAAAAAAAATTAAAAAAATGCTATTCTCCACTCTTACAGTAGCTCCACAGTTGTGCCATTTTATCTCAAGAGAAATGTAAGGAATGTTGTCTTCAACACGTATTCCAGCTTTACTGGAAGAACACTGGTTATAATTGTGCCTACTGCATATGTAATTCGCTTAATTATGTAGAAATACCTGAAAATAGCATTATTACTTATTTTATACTTCTTCATACTTCTATTCGCTTCCATGCAAAATGGAACTAATGCAATATTTTAAGTTACTCGACTAAAATTAAAAGACTTAGAAAAGAACATTCTTATTCTAAGCTTTCAGAACACAGTTTTACTGTCAAAAACACTTATTTCAGATGAACGACAAGGAGACTGTATGTTACAAATGCGCCTACAGCAGCTGGAATTTGCTTCTTTGTGTAGAACAGCAAGTCACATCCGGACATTACAATTTCCGGAAGGTAAGCGATGTCTCGCGCAATCCCCGAATCGGCAGAATTTCTGATGTCCTCACAGTTTAAAATTGATAGTTTTCGAAAAAGTGCCATTTTAAAATCAGCGATTCGTAAGGGTATTTGTCCTGCGCAGTAAAATACACAAAATAAAGCGGATGATGCCATCAATATGTGAGATATGTGGCTTATTGCTAGAGAAACAGAAACGATATCTTTAACAAAAAGTAAAAAAGCCGATAATTTTGCGAATAATAGCAGAATGTAGAAAATGCAGAGGCAGAAAGTAGGCAGGGAAAATACTTGCTGGACTTCTTGTAATACAGTAATTAGGTTTACATATTTCTTGATAAAATTAATTTGAAAAGATTTAAATTTGTAAACAGGAGTTTCTTCGACTTCTTGGCATAATTTGAACAAAGTATCTGTAATGCGGACGCAAATGACCAAATATAACAGTAAAACTATAAATTCCAAGATTCGGGGAATGAATAGATCAACTACTAGTTTAAAGATGAAAATTAGAATGTTCAAAAATGCATTTTTAATGTTATAATAGTACATTAGATATCTGCAGGTTGATTCATATTTATAGCAGATATCAATCAAATCTTGCACTAATTCTTGAATGGGTGACAATAAACATAATGCAACTACAATTCTGTTCAGCTTTTTAGGTGAGTATGAATTGGTGACAATATCAATTTTTTTTAAGCAGCAATATTATCTGTGTTCTTTTAGAGCGCATTGTATACCAAATCGCAATATTTAAAGTGAAACAAAAGGTAAAGGCTGAACTAAATTTCCAGTTAAACCATTCTTTGGAAAGCCCCCACCAACTAACACTGACAAGGTCAACGTAAGCAACGTGTAGCAAGATCGGGATTAGCAAGCAGGACACTTCGATTCTTTTAGAAAAAATTAATCCATAATAGCGGAGAAGATTCATCAGAAACCCATATTGGGTGCCTTTATACTTGGTTGAATTTTCAAGATTAAAGTAAAATCTATTTCTGTATGTTTCATTTTTTGTCGTTTCAATTGGTCCAGGTAGATTATTAATTAAGAGTATTTCAGGCATAGTTTAGTTTAGAGTTAATGATGATTTCTAATTTGTCCTCTGTGTTTAATTCTATTCTTAGACTTAAAGATATATTTCTGATGCTGGACTAAGTTAGTTTGGATATTTCATTATTTAGTTTTGTTGTAATTGCTTACTTGCGTATTTTAATCAATTTTAAGTACAATAATTTAGTACGCAAGATTGAACAGTTAATAACAACGTTTGACAAATGCACTGATAAGATGCTTGATCCTGATAAACAATCAGTTTTCTTCCAGATATATAATTCAACACATTCTTGCTCAAATGACGAATATATTATCCATGGATGTTTTTCTAAACGCCTTTAATAAAATGCGCCTAGCTCATTTTGAGTGAAAACGTAAAATGACGTAAACAGGTAAGAGAACATAAATCTATTGAACTAATAGAAAAGCCGGATTCGTAAAAAGACCAATTCCAACCACCACATTTCATTTAGATGTTATTTTCTTTGGCTTACGTAATCATGTAACATTTGAAATCAATAGCTGTTTTGTACCATTGTAAGAAAAGAGGATTTCAATATATTTCACAATGAATCAATTTCAATTTTTTTTAGAAAATTGCAAAAAAATATATATATATATATATATTGAGAAACCATCTCTTCAGATAGTTTTTTAATATAGGCAATTCATAATAGCAACACACCATATAAGTTTATTAGAAAACAGCTTTTTCCACAATGTATTGAATGAGGAATAACATAGTAATAAATCGACTACTATAAAAGAAAATTTTATAATTTTTTTTTAGTATAATTTCGTACTCTATTATCATGTTCACCATATATTGTATAATTGATTTCATGTTGTTGTTTATGATGGTGAACAAAAGGAAGTTAATTTCTGATAATGGAAGTTAAAACATGTTTATGACTTCCGTTATTGTGATATCAAAATCAAAAAAAAATTCCAGCTACATTTTTAAGAGCTCAACTTTTTTACAGAACTTTGATATGCCATTACATTTTTAATCTATTTAAAAGCAGGTTTTAGCATAAGATTTTATTTTTATACACCAAATAGTTTTAACATTATTTGAATATTCTACTCTTCATTTCAATCTCGGTTAAGTAAATATTCATGTGATGCATTAATTGACTGATTTGTGCACAATAACTTTAAATCAAGCATAGATATACAACTTAAGAGTACCAAAATTAAAACAGATGTAGTATAGGATATACAATTTTGTTTTCATTTGGTGAATTAGAAAATTCGCCAAAATTAAAAACACAGTGACTAAATTAAAATTAAAATACATTTACTTTAATAAATTAAAGTAGAATAATACATAAAATAAAACCCGTTGACACAAACAGTATTTATCCGCGGAATTGCAGAGATGTTTCAAATTCAAATTGATATATCTCCAGAACCATTCAAAATTTTCCATTCAAGCAAACATCAATAAAGAATTATTTTTTTTTTTTTTTTTTTTTAATAAGTAAACATAACATTTTTTTTTTCTTTTAAATATTTGAAAGACATATAAATAGTGCCTTAGAGGTAAGAAACTTTTTTTGACTAATAATATTTGTAAATAAAGTTTTTTGTGTGCTTTTGGCTCTAAATAAGAGATAATATCAATTGTAGGGGAAAAACTTAGCTTGGACTCCAAAAAACGACTTACATCAATACCTAACCCAGTATTTTGACCAGGCACATTTGGGGCCAGAGCGCAAACTACACAGCTTCAAATTCACAAAGAAAGCATGAATTCAATAAAAAGTTATACATATGATAGCTTATTTCCTATTTCATAGGTTGAAGCTTTAGTTCGGAGATCCACTAATTTTGTATGGAGATGTCAGCATTTTTTGCTTGAAAACAAGATACATTTAGTTATTGCAGACTTATTGGCGTCTAAAACAATTCTACTTCATAATTCGAGGAGAGAAAAGTTACACCAAGTTACATAACAAAATGCATGGCATTTTGTAAATAACTTAAGGACATGATAATAATTGTAAATTTTAAATTTCAAAAATTTATTTTAACTATTTCTCATTTTAGAACATTTCCACTTTAAAAATGGAAAGTTTTAAAAAACGCTCTTTGCATTTCAATTTTTCACTAAATTGATCAATTTTCTTTTCTATAGGCTATTTAACTATATGTTATAAGGATTGAGCATGGATTTTTTATTTGACACATTCTTTCATCAATTAAAAATAAAAAAATTTGTTTCCTGGGGAATTTTTTATTTTTTTCATGACATGCTAATACTAAAACTGAAGTAAAGTAATAAAAAACTACAATGTTTTAAAATGCATGCCCAATTATATTTGAAATAGTAACATGAAAATTTTTCCCAAATTTTAGAAAAATATACAAATTTTTAAATCGCAAAGAACAATTTAAATCTATTGAAAAACATGGAAAATACTTAAAAAAAAAAAACACAAAAAATAATAAAATAATTACCACATACAAATAGAAAAATTGTTGATATTAGCTTCACGGGGATAAAGTACATCACTATAATAAACACATTTTGACTTTTGCATGAATTTAAAGACAAAAGTTCAGGCTATAATGTCGGACAAAAACAAAATCGATATTTTTGAAATTTTTTGCCACCCCGGTCCCCTTAATTTGTACAAACACAAACATCAATACTTGTTATGAATTACACAAAGGATGTGAAAATTACTGGGACAAGAAGGATAGTCAATAAATCAGTTGAAAACATTTTTCTTTTGTCTCGCTTGTTGTGGATTGTGGATATGGGAAAGATCAATTAAGATTGAAAGTAAGACATAACGTTTATTTGTAATAGTAACCTTATTTATGATAAATAGTTAAACCAAGAATTGGTGTTAATCTCTGTCACCCTTGACTTTCCACCAAAATTTAGTTCAACAGTGAATTGTTTCAACATTGTAGTGACAGCGACAAAAGTACGTCTTACCTATTAAATATATAAATCACCAGAATTTTTAAGCATTTTTTATAAATAAATGAAGATATTTTGCAAATAGTATTAAGTGTTATTTAGTTACAATACATTATTTATTAAAAACTTTAAATTAATTAAAAATTAATTTCGGGAACTATCAAGTGGAGTTTATAAATGATCTTTTAGGACCTTTGAGAGAGTCAAAGTAGTTTGTGAATCTTTAATAGGAGAGTTATTTGTCATTGACTAATCATTTTTTCATCAACATCTCTATGACAAAGCATTTTATTTAGCGAGAAGATCAATTTAATAACGTTAAGTAGGTTAGTAGTCCTCCGAAGATTTTGGTTACAAGAAAGCCAAAGCTCGGTCAACATAATATACACTTGCATGTCTGCCACTTTGACAACGTACTTGGTGGCGGAACACTACAGCGCTCTTGAATAGAATACAGTGTCTTCGGCAACAAGTATATCTTCCAATATTAAACTCGATTCGGTGACTTCCAATGGTTTAATTAGCTTTACGATAATATATGTTTCCTCAAAAAAAAAATAATAAATAATAATAATAATAATAATAATAATAATAATAATAATAATAATAATAATAATAATAATAATAATAATAATCATAATTGAAGTCAACGTATAAGAATTTAAAAGCATAAAAATAGGCAGTTAGTTTATCATATGACATCAACCTTAACAGGGTATAATTCCTTAAAAGCTAATTTTTTTTTTCAAATTCCTTGCCAAATATATTGGTTTTAAGAACAAAAAACAAAAACCATTCTTAATTATGAGTCGAGTAAAATATTTATGATCTTAATGAAAGAGTCTGGTAACTTAGGTTGAATACATAATTTTTTTTCTTACTTATTTAAAAAGTAAAATATATTAAAAGTACATTGTAAAAATTTTAGACCGAAATTCAAAATATTAATGAAGTTATAATAAATATTTAAGAGCCGCTTGTTGTTGAGCATCTGTTCTTGAAATCTAAAACGCGTTTTTCTCTAAGTAACTTTTTTTCGGTCGGCCCGTGAGAAAAAAAAATTATATCTGACCAATTGTTCTGACATTTTTACACGATATTTTAAACATCAGTAGTTCTCGTCGGGACAAGGATTTTTTTCCATCCTTAACTTTCCATTTTAGAGCCCGATTTGTTTCGGGAAAAAATCCCTTTCATTTTTCGAAGTCTGCCATTTTGTTTCCAACGAGAACACCAATTATGTAGATTAATAATCAATTCATTTTTTATTTTTTTATTTCAGATCTTTAAAAGCAGAAATTACCGTGCCGAGCTATGCATTTTTTTTTTTTTTTTTTTGAGGCGTCTACTTTCATCAGTAATAATAACTACAAAGCAATTCAAAGTTACCAGAAGTAAAATTACTTCAAATTTACCAGAAGCAGGGTGTAAGTTATCAATGTGCCTATTGCAACGGGAATTTGCTTCTTAGTATAAAAGAGTGTTTCACAACCTGACAAAATGGTCTCAGGACTATTAATGATGTCGCGTAAAATCGACAATTCATCGGAATTAGCAGGGCTGACACAAGAAATATAAGTTAGTTTCCGAAACAGTGCCTTTTTGAAAGCAGCAATTCGTAGCGGTATTTTCCCTGCAATGTAAAAGACACTAAGCAAAGCCGATGATGACATCAATATATATGTTACATGGTTAATCACTAAACGAACAGTGATCTTTTCTCTATCTAAAAGCAAAAATGCAGATAACTTTGCGAATAAACCCACAGTGTGGAAAATGCAGATACAGAAAGAAGGTAGAGAAAATACACACTGGACATCCTCTAAAACACTTATTATAGATAAATATTTTTGGAAGAATTTTGTTTGAACAGACTTAAATATATGATTAGGAGTTGCTTTCACCTGGTTGCATAAATCAGAAACAGTTTCTGAAATGCGAGCACAGATGACCAAGAAAAATATCGGAACAAGTAGTTCCATAATTCTGGGGATTAATTGGTCAATTATTAGTTTAAATGTGCAAATTAAGATTTTTAAATACTCATTCTTTATGTCATAACCATAGTTGAACATTTTGTTGTATTTCCCATCACTATGATACAAATCCGTAAAAAATGACGAAAATTCGAGAATAGTTAGTCCTAAACACATTGCAATAAAAATTCTGTTCAGCCTTTTAATCGATTTTGTTCTCGTTATTGTATCCATTTTTTTAAGCAAAGGAATTATCTGTACCTTTTCAGAGCGCATTGCATACCAAATAGCCATATTTAATTTAACACTTAATGTATAGGCGGCGTTAATTTTCCATTCCGAATGTTCATTCTGAAATCTCGCCCAAGCGATGCAAAGAAGGTCAACGTAAGCAACGTGTAGCAAAATCGGAATTATCAAGCTCGACAATTGGATCTTTCTTGAAAAACTTGTCTCCAAAAATCCAAAGCAATGAAGAAAGTTCATCAAAATTCCATACTGGGTACCTTTGTACTTGAGTCGATTGTCAGCCACAGTCTGAGTTATATTTCTGTATGTTACACTTTCTGTTATTTTAAATCGTTCAAACGTGTTCTCAATTGTTTTTATTACAGGCATAATATCTGGATTTTGTAATAAAAGAAGACAAATTTTCAGTTATTTCTACTCTTAAACCGTTCAGTACACTTTTACAGCTAGTTCAAATTTGTCTTGATTTGCGAATTCTCAATTTTGTTTTCTCTGCTACATGAACCAAATGAATTAAATATTGAAATATCTTGTAATGAATTAAAGTAATTGGGATGAAAAAGTAGATACAATTTTGTGCACGGATAATATCTCTGGTATTAATTGATATCTTCATGTAATATCATAAATATTTTTTTCATAAAATGTCATGCAAGTTGTGATGCATTCATTTGTATAGTTCCAAAAACATTACATTGTATGTCTTTGGGGTTTTGATCACCAGTAGAGAAATACCATTTACAAAATGAATCCGGTTCTTTTCGTTTAAAGTACAAAATGTCAACAACAACAAAACAAAAACAAAAAAAATTGAAATTGATAGTTAGAATATTAAGTTTTAATAAATGTTTAATGCATATGATTTCATTTCTGAACCTCATAATTTAATTTTTGTTATTTAGAATCCTTGACTTTTTATGTAGAAAGTTTAAAATTAATAGGTATTTTGGACAATTATATTGTATAAAGTATTTGTAAAGTTCTTCATTTTTTCATTTTACATCGAAAATATTAAAAACAGAACTGTTCCTTGCTGCTATGGATACAGGATTGTTATTACACTATTAGTAAGAAATAATACTCTACACAAAAAATAATAACTAAACTAAATTGAACTTTTGTCTCGTTGAAATTACCCACAATAAAGTACTATTCGTTTCTAGTTGCTTTTATTTATTTCGGGCGAATGAAATTGATCCCTTTATAAACTAGTTTCTTAAAAATTTAGTTTTACTGCCAATTTATTTTGTTTTATTACACTATTTTTTACCCTTTTATTTCCCCATGTTTTTGACATAAATAAGTCGTGATAAAACTTCAATAAAAAATATTTTCTTCATCATTTTATTTAGTATGTGGTGGCGGTACGGTACTTCAACAGATAGTGACTCAGTTATACCACTCAACTCTGGACGGGTAGCGTCGAGCAAGCCACGCCCCTCTTAGTTGAATAAAAGCCGAAGACAGTCTATCATTGTCGGCTTCGCATCTCGAGATTATGTTTTGTTAAGTTAAGTTATTTTAATCCTTAATTGTTAAGTTTGGTTATTAAAGTTTACATTGTTATTTGGAGTCAGATGATTTAATCAACATAGGCAGCATGCACCCTACACACTAAAGTGGTGACCCGGACGTGATGCTTTTGCTGCACCGCTAAGGTGGTGAAATCAAAGAGTTTTGCCATCTTATCTTTACTGATGTTTGATCGCCTGTTTCTGAAGTTGACAACTGACTGTTTGAAGGTGTACTGAATACGCAGTGCTCATGCTGAAGATGTTTTTCAAGTAATGAACTTTGCAGATGGCCACATGGGACTGACTACTGTTTGGTGAGTGGAAATTCTGGAGTTCTTTTTCTTGTGACCAGTTTTTAAATTGGATTCGAGCTCGTACGCTATTTACTTGCGTCGTGTACTGCTTGCGTGCCATCTCGGCGTTAATCTTGAATCCCCCCCCCCCCCCGTTCCAAATATAAATTTCGGATACATTAATTGAAACTCGCCATGGTAGATATTAAAAACGCAGCGGACCCAATTGAGGAACGCGTAAGCGAGATTTGTCGAGTTACTTTTCGCCCTTCACCATTCTGGGAAACAAATCCCGAATTATGGTTTGGCCAAATTGAATCTCAATTTCAACTTGCTGGAATTTCTGCCGATAATATGCAATTTCATTCAGTAGTCGCAGCTTTGAGCGAAGATGTACTTTCTTGTGCAACTGATTTGGTTCGCACACCGCCGGCGGAAAACAAATACCAAACATTAAAACAGCGCATTCTTAACCAGTATGTGCAATCCGATTCTACTCGTTTAAAACTTTTACTGCAGGATGTTTGTTTAGGTGATAAACAGCTTTCGCAGCTTTTGCTCGAAATGCGCAATTTGGCTGCAGGTAAGATAAGCGACGAGGTATTACTCTCTCGGTGGTTGCAGCGTCTACCCGTTTCCATCCAACAAATATTGTCAGTTTGCAGTGAGGTTTGTCAAAATTTGCCCATACAAAGTTAACGAAGTGTCTGGTTGCACTCTGAGTGTCGCCGGTATCGAACATACGCAAGATAAGCTAAACTTGCAATCGTTAAAGGACGAAATTGCCTTACTTCCTGAGGAGGTTAAACAGCTGTCATATAGTTCTAAACAGCGCTTTAGGAACCAAAACCGCAATAGAATAGTTTCACGAGAAAAAGTTAATTCTGGCAGAGGACGTGACTCTAGCAGGCGTTCCGAAACTAACGTTTTGTGCTGGTATTATAAGCGTTTCGGGGATAAAGCCCGTGATTGTATCAAATCTTTGTCAGTTTTCGGAAAACTAGTTGACGCGTCTGTTCTTACGGCGACACATAGCAGTTTTGGATTTAGTCGTTTGTTTGTTAAAAACCGAAAATCGGGAAATCGTTTTCTGGTCGATTGTGGCGCTTCCTGCAGCTGTCTTCCTAAAAAGCTAGCTTTAAACTGCATACCCCAGGCACTTGTACTTTACGCGGCAAATGGATCCACCATTCAAACCTTTTTTTCGAAAAACTTGGACTTAGATTTTGGACTGCGCAGATCGTTCTTATGGAAATTTATAATTGCGGAATCAGATCCAATTTTGGGCGCTGATTTCTTAGAACGGTTTGGTTTACTTGTGGATTTTAAGAATCGTCAGCTGGTTGATAATTCTACATCACTTAAAGCTAAAGGAACTATTTGTTCTGGCCCTACTTTAGGATTGACCTTAGTATCTGAGGAAACCCCGTATCATCGAATAATTTCGGCATTTTCGCAGCTGTTTAATCCAAATTTAAGTGCAGGGGTAAAATCACCTACTGTTACACATTGCATAGACACACAAGGGCCTCCTGTGTTCTCAAAAGCTAGGCGCTTGTCTCCCGAGAAACTTAAAGCGGTAAAGAGGGAATTTGAGGTTTTATTGCAACGAGGAATAATAAGACCACTTAAAAGTCCATACGCTAGTCCCATTCATCTGGTGTTAAAGAAAAATAGTGACTACAGAATTTGTGGCGACTATCGCGGTTTGAATGCTCAAACTGTTCCAGATAGGTACCCGCTCCCACACATTCAGGATTTTTCTTTTTATTTGGCAGGCAAAAGGATTTTTTCGAAGATATACCTTGTTAGTGCCTATTATCAGATCCCAGTTGAGCCTCGTGACATTCCTAAAACCGCATTTATAAGTCCGGAGGGACTGTTCGAATACCTAAAAACTTATTTCGGTTTGAGAAATGCGGAGCAATTGTTTCAAAGATTCATGGATAATATACTCCGTGGTCTAGATTGCGGCTATTGTTATCTTGACGACGTGTTGATCGCGACTTCCGACCCACAGTCTCACGAATCTGAGCTAAAACAATTCTTACAGTAGTTTAGCAAGTATAGTTTTGAAATAAATCTAGAAAAGTGTGAGTTCGGAAAGACTGAAATTCAGTTTTTAGTTTTTTTTTTATCCTGTGACGGAATATCGCCACTTCCGGATTAAGTTAAAGCCTTGCAGGAGTACAAACTTCCCGAAACCGTAGATGAACTTCGTCGATTCTTAGCCATGCTTAACTTTTACCACAGGTTTATTAAAAACGCGGCTGGTACTCAGGCATGTTTGCAAGAATTGACAAAAAGGAAAACTAAAAGGGACAAAAATAAAATTGTTTGGTCAGAACCTACAAAAGCGGCGTTTGAGGAATATAAGCAGATATTAGCTGATGCAACACTGTTAGCTCACCCGATTCCCAACGCGAACTTGTCACTGGTAACTGACGCATCCGAAATTGCAATTGGCACTGCTTTGCATCAGTCGATTGACGGCAAATATGAACCCTTAGGTTTTTTTCTCCCGTAAGTTAACCCCTGCGGAATGTAGGTATAGTACTTACGATCGTGATTTGTTAGCAATCTACTGTGCTATCAGATATTTTCGCCATATGGTTGAAGGGCGTGAATTTACGGTCCTTACTGATCATAAACCGATAATTTACGCGTTTCAACAAAAATCTGATAAAAGTTCACCTAGGCAACACCGGCATTTAGAGTTTATCGGCCAATTTACCACTGATTTGCAACATATTTCTGGTTGCGACAATCCTGTTGCAGATGCTTTTTCTCGTATTGCGGCAATTCAGGTTCCAGGACCTCTGGATTACGACAAGATGGCTCACGCGCAGGATACCGATGGAGATTTGCGTGCTTTGCTCGATTCAGATACTGGTCTCGAGTTGAAGCCGTTGACTTTCCCCTCTTCAAACCGAGGAGGGTAGGAGGTCTCATTCCACAACTTGGAAGGACCATACTAGACCATACCACCAAAATTCATGATGCAGTAGTTTTCCAGGAAGCATTCCTCAAGAAGCACAATCTGCCTAATTCTATTTTCCTGAAATGTGATGCCATTGAGCTTTTGGAACTAAAGACTTGATTTTGTGCACACGATTAGATACAAATTGTTTGTCTTTCAGTGGTGGGGAAGGAATCCAACATAAGGTAATTTGCGAGTCAGACCAGAGGGGAACATTTTCAAGTTTGATTGGTAGGGAGTCCAACACTGTCAAGGTGAACTGGGACAGAAATAACGCTGCTGGCAGTTCGAGTCTTGGCATAGTAACTACAGCTAATGAAGCTACCTTCATCTTCGCAGCTGATAGATGAGATGTATGATCACCATGATCAACCTTACTAGGTAGAAGACTGCAGCATGTGCCTTCAGCAAATCATCAGAAAATTCATGTAACTGGAACTTAGTTGGTTCCTCTTCATCCATGTTTATGATTCTGGGAATCTTAATGGATTTTAAACAATCAATCTATTTTAACATTAAGATTTGCATATGAAAATTTAACATTTATTTATTTAGTGTACATGGATAAAAGTTTGAATGAGTAATCAATAAAAAAATAAAAATGCATGCATGTTCTTTATTTAATGCAAAAAAAGGTTTACATTAAAAGTGCTCTTTGTCATTGCAATATATAACAATAAACACTGTATCACACACAAACCTAGCATGTCATTGCAGTTTTTATCGAAAACATTTATACATTTAGATTTACCGACAATGCCATAACACCAAAAGAAAGTACAAAAGGTATCTGCAGCACTAAAGATACTGTTTGTAACATTTAATTCAAATGTATAAGAAGCAAACTATAAGTTATAAATGTGCCTATTGCTGCTGGAATTTGATTATTTGTATAAAAGAGCACATCACAACCTGACATTACGCTCTCAGGACTGTTCATGATGTTTATTAAAATCGACATATCTGCAGCAGTCATGTCATTAACGCAAGATAAAGTTGCGAGTTTTTGAAACAGGACTTTTTTTAAATCAGCAGTTAGTAAGGGTATTTTACCCGCAACGTAAAATACACTGAGCAAAGCTGAGCATGACACCAATATGCAAGACATATTACTAATAATTATATGACAGTTCATTGCTTTTTTGTTGTAAAGCAAAAAAGTCGATGACTTTGCGAAAAGCAACACAATGTAAAAAACGCACATTAATAAAGATGGTAGTGAAAATACACGCTGTGCTTGGTCTATTGCTTTTGTTATAGATGCATATTCCTGAATGACTTTTGTCTGAATCGAAGCAAACTTGTAATCGGGAGTTTTTTCTACTTTTTCGTTTAAATCAGATATAGTTTCCGATATTCGTAGGCAAGTAACCAAGTAACACAACAGAAATAATAATTGGAAAATTTCGGGAATTAATTGATCAACTGTTAACTTAAAAAACAAAATGAAGCTTTTCAAATATGCATTTTTAATATCGCATCTATACATGAAAACGTTGTAAACTGAGTCATCATTGTAGTAATTATCTATCGCAATAAGAAATATTTCCTGAATTGGCGTCAATAAACACAGTGCAATGACAATTCCGTTCAACTTTTTAAGGGAGTTACGTTTCGATATGCTTTCAATCTTTCTAAGCAAATGAATTATCTGCTTGGCTCTAAATCGCAATGCATGCCAATTCAAAATGAGAAACGTATAACTTACAATATAAGCAATAATTAATTTCCAGTTGAACCATTTCTCAGCCGTTATGTAAAGATTGAAGCAAACAACGTCAACATAAGCAACGTGCAGAAAAATTGGGATTAGCAAGCTACCCACCCGAAGCTTTCGTGGAAAACCAATTTCTATAATTCCATAGTAGTAAAGAAGATTCATTAGAATTCCATAACTTTTAAACCTCTTTAGTGAAATGTTCAATTCAATTTGAGAGCTGTCATTCTTCATTTCTGGGTCTACATTTATAAAACTTGCTGATTGATGCACAATTTTCCGTGTTCTAGACAATCCTTTAAATTTACTTCCTTTTATATTAGAAACAGATTTGCATCTTGATTCAAACATGTTGATACTCATTTGAATTTTTCCAGAATTTCTTTTGTTATGCTGAATATTTAGATACTGATTTGCAAAGGCTTGCACATATTACACTTTGTTTCAATAGTATATTTCAAATAATCTGGATCTTATTTAATGGCTTAGCTCCATCGACTTACTGAAGACATGCAATGGATGTATATAAGCATATACAAATATCAAATGAATTAGATTTGTATGGTTGATAATAAAAAGTAATTATTATTGTCAAAAACCTTTTTCAAAATGATTCTAGTTCGTACTTCGTGAAAGACTAATCTGTAGAATCATAGTATAATGCATTTTTGTCACGCAATTTTATGAATGCTATTTTAAAGTTAATAACTTTTCAAAGTGGAAAAATAAATTAACCATTATCTTCTTCAGTATTATTTGTAACTGCTGATTTGAAAACAATATAGCAATTATATTTCCACTTAAAAATGTTTCCAATGCTTTGAATATCAGATTGTTCTCATTATAAGTAGTTGTACATAACTAAATAAAATTTATTTACACAAAAATATAGCATAAAATGATTGAAACTGCAGACAAAAAAACTAAAGCTTCAATTTTTTATTTTTATACAACGACGTTTTTTTGCAATAGTACTGCTTTTTTCATTATTAAAATTACATACTTTCATAATAGCATGTTATTGTGGTCAACTCAACGACAACAAAACATTCAACTGCATTTTATTGGAAGTGGTATAGCATTTGGGCAAAAATATTTTGGATTACAATTTTGACCCCAAATTACTTTAACTATATTGTTAGATTATTCATCTTTAAAAGAAAATTGGGAATAGTTTCTTTAAAAATCAAATAACTTAATATTTAATTTCGTAATATATTCATGGCAAGCATAATAAAAGAATTGTACCATCACAATTTACTGAATATCAAGTGAATAGCAACAGAAGGACCTGGCTGGAGAAAAAAAGGAAATGTTTGAGTTGTGTCAACCATTTTCTTTAGTAAAATTAATGTTTTAATTTCCATTACTCAAACTTCTATAGAACAAACAAATAAATATTAATTAGTACAAGTTACAAATCCTAGGTGTCTATAATTGAATTGCATACACTTAAATATCTGATATGTTGATACCTATTTAATCTCTTGATACCTCCTTGGATCCTGTAGATATCAACAGATCATAAAACTTAATGTACTTATACAGTTGATCCTCACCCCTCGCTGGGGAAATTCTCTAAAATATAATAAGACAACAATGAACATTTAAGCAAATGATTCTTATATGACTATAATTACCAACGTCGATAGTCACTTTTTCCCAGATTATTTTTATTGATTTGCATTGAATTTAATATATTCATGTCGAAAACATTCATAGTCTAAATGTGTACTTGATTTAGAGCATGGTATTGTAGTTCATATGGATGACTTTAATCTGTAAAAAAACTTGCATTCGAAACGAAGCGTATTATTTAGTTTTATTTGCATGTGTCACATTTTGAATTATTTTTAAGTAATAATGTATTTTGTGCATTACTTAAGATTTATTTATTATTGCTCAAGAAGAAACCATAATAATATTGTTTAAATAATAATGTTCAGTAGGCTTGGGCGATACATCGATACATCGGCAAAAACCGGTGTGAAATCAACATCGTCAAACCGGTGTCATTATTTTCCCTAAACCATACATCACGATCTTTTTTGACGAGAGCGCGATACACTCATTGCCTAGCACTTCAAGGAAGAAGAACCGTGCCACGATTCATGCGCGGTGTTCTTAAGATACTATAGAAACGTATTGAAACTGTCGATACCGCGCCGTTTGAAACGAGTTCCATATGCTTTTGCACGGTACTTCATCAGCAAGCTCACCTCGTGATAATCCTATCCACCCTGCTCTGCATTTTCGCGATGTTCCCAATATTGTAGAGAAACATAGTGAAGCCGTCGACATCGGGCCGTTTGAAACGATTTCCATTTGCTTTTGCGCATACCCGATACTTCATCAGAAAATACCGCATCGTGATAATCGTATCCTCCTTCAGTACGTGCGATGAGTGTTGAAATTGCGAGGTGGCGCCAGTAGTCTAGTAGTATTGGAGATTCGATAAAAGAAGTATTCCTTTTATTGTTTGAACATTATTTATGTTTGTTGTTCTCTCAACTATTGAAAAAATGTTTTGATTTTTATTTAAGTCATCAGATATAAGACCTTGATATCTATTTTTGGAATTCCTTGAGCATTTCCTACACTTTTTGTGTTTCATTTTTAATTTTTTTTCATTATTTCTCTAACTTGAAAGAAATAAACTATTACACTTTTGCATTTTGAAATCTTTTATATTAATTTCAAGATTTTTTTTTTTTATCTTGCTATTATTTTATTTTGCTTTATTTATTAAACGCAAGGGGATTGCGGTATTCTGGCGCGGTAATTTCTGTCTAGTTCTTACCCAGTTAAGATAATCTGGTTATTTATTACTATGAGCTGTTTGTTATATCTGCCAAAATCAATGTGAATTAGTACATGGACTAATCACAGTTGTTTCTCTAGTTTGACTTATAAACTATTTTTTTCCCATTTACGTTGAAGGATTTTCTCTTCGGTCTCTAGAATGCAGTTGCGAGTCAAATGAAAATGCCAGTGTTTGTTTGTACACTCAACAACCTATTTGTGCGCACAATAATAGCTAATAAATCTGAGGCTTACAGCTTAACGTGGATTCCTAACAACAACAAGCATTCATCCCAAACAGGTTTCGAACCTTATCCATTTGGCAAGCGAGTTCATAGCCCTAACCACACAGGTATATTTTGTATACTTATTCTTATAAAGATATCCCGGTCTTCTGATTGGAAAACAGAAATCTTGTTTAACATGGCGAGAATTCGGGATAAGGCCCCACACGTGTTGCTTAGCCTATTTTTCAAAGTGATTATACAAGGCAACGATCGGCATCCATCATGATCACATTTGGTTGTGGTGGTTTACATCCCAGACCCACCAAGTTCTTTGTGAAAGACCTCCCAGAAGATATTCCTACTCCACAAAGTTGTTTTCTAATGCTGGCACATTATAGCCTTTGTGTAACTTATAGGTAAATCTCCATTTCAACCACCTTATAAGGTGGGTTTCAGAGATGAAACCACCCATAGCTAAAATCTTATTTCTTTTATAGATTCTGATTTATCAATACTGATGTAACCTTTCCATCATACTTCATACATATTTCTCTGATAAATGAAGCAATAATGCTTAATTCTTCTACTGTACATTTAATCAATCCAAAGAACACGATAGCAACAACAAATTAACATTTGTGTTCATCTGTTTTGTATTAGTATATAAAAATATAACGCATGTCTTCCATCGATTTTTTTCAAGAAACAAGTAAGTTTAAGCAAATTAAGGTATTATAGTGTTACTAAAAGTAGTGATATGTCAAGCGAATGTTGTCGGAAATTGAAATTAGCAAAATGTATTATTTCCAATTAAAAAAATATATTCAATTTTAAAAGTGCAATGTAAAGGCCTTCTACATATTATTCAGCACATATATAGAAGCTATCAGAAAGGTATAATACTGTTACGAATTTTTGTATATTTGTAAATATTTCGTAGTGATAATTTTGTAAATAGGAACATGTATGTACATTTAGCATATAGCAGTGCAATAGTTTGTCTTAAGTTGGCTTCTCTGCAATATGGGTCTTAATGCTTGATAACGAGTTTTAAAGAGATAACGCCGGGAAGCGAGTTTTACAAGGAGCAGGGCATTTAACATTATGGTAATGGCAATCTCGCCAAATTTGGCGAGAAATCGCCAAAAGTCGCTAAACTTGGCTACCATTTGGCGAAATTTTCAGTCCCCATGTACATGTATAGGACTTTTCGACTACGATCTGGAAAGTTCTCCAAATATCTACCTCTAGAAGTTTCAAGAATGTTCGACTCCCCTATATAAGACCGGCTAAGTGAGTGGAGTTAGTTGACTGGAATTACTGAGTCTCAGTGAACATTCCGAGTAGTTCTAAAGCGAACTGTATTGCATTGTCTTTTGCGGTGATTTAGCAGTTATGTGTCAAGTTTAACTGTTGTTTGTGCTCTATTGTTGTGTATAGAGCTGTATTAAGTGTACTAGAACGAGAAGTTCTGGAGTTGTAAAGGAATCTGTGAAGAGTTATATTGCAATAAATGTCTGCAAGTTTTGATCTGCTTTGGCTTCAAATCTTTCGAACCCGTCCACGCAACAATACGTTAGAATGGAATACAAAACTTTTATTCGAACTAAATAACCTTTACCTATACCATTATTATATTCTAAAGAAATACTGCAATCTCTTAGAAATGACGTAAAACTGCAGCAAAAAAGAGGATTGTTATGAAAAATCTCATGTATTCATTTTTAATTTGAGAATTACTTACTCTAATATAAACTTTACTATTACATTTATTACTTTCAATTACCTATATGCATACATAGAGTAATGAAAGTATAGCATTCGGTCAAAAAAAAAAATGATTTCTTTGCAATTCTCCACGTTTTGGAACATCCTGATTTCAAAAAAGTGACCCAGAAAAAATGCATGTCTGTGTGTTTGTTTACATAACTCCCTGACAAATTGACCTATGATGTTCAAATTTGGTGTGAGGTTTGGTGATGGCACTAGGACCTACCATTAAGGTTTTCCTCAATATCGAGCATGGGCATAAGGTAGCTAGCTGCCATTGAAAAAATCATGTTTTTCAATGATTGCTAAAAAATGGCTCTAACGATTTTAATAAAAATTGCTGTGGTAATGCCACTTAAGGTGTTCTAAGCATCTCCACCTCCGAAGTCACGTGGCTTAAAAAGATGAAAAACGGGTGCCTTTAACAGAGAGCTCTCTGCCCTTAAGCATCTCCCATCAAAGATTGACATTTTTGCTTTTCACGCACAAGCAAGGACAGTGTAATGCCCATCGAATAAAAACACAAAATGTGTCATTTTGGCTTGTGTTTTTCAGCTCATGTAAATATAATTGCCAAAAATATCGCCAAATTGACAATTTTTTTCAAATAAGTGAAAATAAGAAAATGTTAAGAAGCGCCATGTCAAATATTTCTTCAATGACAAATATTGCATAGTGTAATTGAAAGTTGTGCGATGTTCCACACCCCTAGTTTTTAAATATAGACAGATTAATATGTTGTTTTTTTTAATTTTCTTTTATACTTGTCAATGTAAAAACTATATATATATTTTAATTGAAAATGTCCAATACTTTACGTAAGTTATGTAGGAACCAGTGTCATGAAGGCAGGCTACTACAAACAAATTTACTTCATTATTTGCATCTTTACATTTCTCGCAGCCAGAAACCTATAAACTCGAGTAGTGGAATACAGTATCTAAACAAGGCCAGATCTAATCCAGTTCTAAATTGCCAAACAATTACATTAAATAGAATAAATTCAAGAGGGACGATAACAGCTGGTTCAAATCTAAACAGCTCATTTAAGTAACATCAGTTGGGTTACAAGATGAACCCGCAAACAAGACTGGACCCATTTCGAACTTGTATTTATTACCTCTACTCGACCCATTTCGGACGGGATCAATAATTAAAGTTTTTTAAGCTATCGAGGTTTAGAAAAATCAGTTCGGTCTCGTCTCGTCTTGTTAGTCTGAGGACTTGACCTCCGTTTTTCTAACTTTTCAGAAACTCACTCATTGATTGGAGGACAAGAGGTGTGTTCTTTAATTTAGATTGGACACACTTAAGAATGAGAAGGCCAGGCCAATACGCCCCCGTATGCAGGTTGGTAAAGCGGGTGGCTTCTTAAATGTCATATTACCGCCTTACGACCCAGTCACGAGAAATGCTCCATGTCTGGCTTTCCATGATAAATAACTTACTATAAACCCTACTAGATCTTTGTCAACTTCAAACACCAAGACTTCGATTGGCAAGACGAGGGGGAAGGGGATGTCATAACATTGCTGTTTAAATCTCCAATTCTTTGATTTTCCAATGGGATGAACATAACTTCATCACAACCAGTAATGTCTATAATAAATGGTAGAAATTAAATGAACTGGGTACTCAGAAATTTTCAAAATATTGAATTTCTAGTTATATTTGCATTGCATAGAGGGTGCTCCACTGAATCGTTTTATATACGACTTATTGTTGTAAACCAATTAGAACTGAATTATTTTTAATAATTACAATTACTGTTCTAGTTTCAGTTTAAATTTTCTAGCTTCGTTTTCAATTTAATGTTTATTTATTACAATTTTTAATTATTTTTTAATGTTTTTATACATTTATAGGAGGCAATACATTTTATTCATAACTTTATTAAGCGTTAGATTTCATAACTTTTTCTGGCTGACCATTTTACTTGGCGGATTTTTTTACAACGTCTAGTTGTTTTTCACGAGTTATCAATTTATTTTTTTTTGCTTTTATTATATTCTAAATGAGTAAGATACCTTATTTTACTATTTGTTTTACAAAATATGGATATTTTTCGATTTTCATCCCATTCTTTTGATTGCTTTCAGTTATTTTTAGTCGAGGTATAGAGTACATCATTTTGAAATATCGGGAATATCATTTTATGAAAAGGAGTTTACTAAACTCAAGTGTTAAGTCAGGTCATCTTGAAGTCTTTAACCATCAAAGGCTCTAATCTTGAGACATGAAGGTAACGTTATTGAAAATGATTCAAGGCCGCAGAGTTCGAGTGATGAAAGTGTACTTGGTAGTAAAATGTTTCTACCGGGGAAAAGCAAAAAAGTTCAGTTATTTCAATGAAACAAGGGCTGTGTATGTACCCAGAAAATCTGCTCTCTTTTTCTAGAGAGTATGACCGTATAGCCATTTCTATTTGAGAATAAGATCAATTAGCAAGTGCTCTTGTGATGGATTTAAATGTTGTAACACAATAAAACCAAGTAGTGGTAATAGATAAATCAAAGGTTTTTAGTGAAAGGGTAAAATACCCTCAAGAAATTAGTTTAACTATTTTTCACTCTATTTATATGATCAAAAGGAGGAAGCAATAAATATAGAAATTGTAAGTAGTAAATATGGTGTCATAAATAAAAGAGAAGAACATGTATCTTTGGTTTAAGAACTATATTCATTACATGCTATATTGTAAACCATAAGGTAGTATACATTTTTACTACAAACTCAGCTAATTTTTTCAGCTGCGATGATAGATCAAATGAAGCAATATATAAACGTGAAATTCAATTTGTAATTTTCAGTCATCTTGATCTAGGGTTTCCAGGTTCCATGTTTTCACGGTTTCTGCTTGCAAATGGCATTCCAGGTCATTTGGTTGTTAGTACAGCCTGACATATTTTCCAATATTTCTGGTCGGTGCTAAACTGTTTAAAATAAACTTCTGGAAAAACACTATCTATGTTATAGTATTCATTAACTGGTAAATCTCGGCAACTTGTTAAACGTTTTCCTATTGGACAGTAAACTAAGTACGACAAGAAATTGGACCATAGAGAGTGATCGTAACTTTCTGAAGAGAAAATTCGCTTAAATGAAATAAACAACTACTTTTACTGATTATGTTAAAGTTTTTTCGAATAATGAAATTGATCAATTAATGACTTCACTATTTAATGCAGTACCATCATAACCCAGACCTTGAATATTTGTATCATTAATGCAGCTTTCTTTCATGCATTTTACTTAGAAAGTAAACTTTTATTATCTACTCTAAAAACAGTTATATTGTCAATAGCATTTATTTCAACTTTACGGCAAGCACACTGCAAGTTATAAACACACCTATTGTTGCTTGAATTTGCTTCTTTGTGTCAAACGTCAAGTCACATTCTAACTTTACTATTTCCGGAAGGTAAATGATGTCTCTTACAATCCACATATCCGAAGAATTTCTGATGTCTTCTGAGCTTAAAATTGATAGTTTTCGAAAAAGGGTCATCTTATAATTAATTATTCGTAAGGGTATTTGTCCCACATAGTAAAATACACAAAACATACATGACAATTCTATTCATATGCAGTTTACGTGGTTTATTGCTAGAGAAGAAACAGTTATGAGTTCTTTATCAAAAAGTAAAAATGATGATGATTTAACAAATAATATCACAACATAGAAAACCAGAGGATTACTTATTATGAATAAATATGTATTGATATAATTAATATGAGCAAATGTAAAACTGCAAACAAGAATTTTTTCGACTACTTTACATAAGTTATACAAAGTTTCTTCAATACGTAAGCAAATGACCAAATATAACAGTAAACATAAAAATTCCAAGATTCGGGGAATGAATAGGTTAACCGTTAGTTTTAAGACGAAAATTACAATTTCCTAATATTTGCTTTTAATACTATAATAGTACTACATGAAATGTTTATAAATGGATTCATCGTTATATAGTATACATCAATGCAAATTTGAAAAGATTCTTGAATAAGAGACCATAAGCATAATGCAATAGCAATTAGGTTAAGCTTTTTAAGGTAGTTATATCCCGTTACGATTTCAATTTTTTTAAGCAGAGGTATTAATTATGTCTTTTTGGAGTGGAGTGTATACCAAATCCTTATACTCAAGATGAAACAAAGGGTATAGTATGTGTTAATTTTCGACCCTAACTAATTCTTTGAAAAATCCAAACTAAGATGTGCAGAGGAGGTCAAAGTAAGCAACGTACAGCAAGATTGGGATTAGATAGTTAGGCAGTCGGATCTTTCTTGAAAAACTAATTTCCCTAAATCCACAGTAATGTAGAAAGTTCTTCAGAATTGCATACTGGATACATCTGTTTGGTAACTCGTCTTCCGCAATATGAATGCTATTTCTATACGGTTCAGTTTCCGCTATTACAATACATTATGAAGGATTCACAATAATGGGCATTCTAGACATAATGTCTTCGTCTTATATTCGATGATGATCACAGTTTTGTCCTTTATGTTCGATTCAGTGTTGCTTTTTGAATTTGTCACATGTTTTTGAAAATAAGCCAGCACAGTTTGTATTTTTCAATATTTTATTTTGTTAAATTTGTTTTCTTACAAATTATTATTTTTTTTTTCCTTTTCACAATAGTTAAATATCTATTGTTGAAAATGCAATTACAGGTTTGTTCATTGAAAGTCTAGTCATAACAAAAATAATTTAACTTTCCAAGGAATGTAATAGATATATCAACACTAACTCATTGATTAAACTTCAAATACCATGTACTAGTGTATTCGTCCACAATACAATTTACATATTGAATTATAAAACAATTCGGTAAAAGTAAAAACTGTCGAAAAAAGTATTTAAAAATAGAATTAGTGTATTAATTATTAATAAATGTTTAATACTTTGCAGAATGTCACAATAACATATTCATTATTCAATGAAGTTTAGATTTTGAATAAGAAACTTGATATCAATCTGTTTTGAAACATTTATAGAAAATATTTCCAATATTTTTAAGCAAATAATAATACTTATTAGATACAGATGTTACTATTAAAAGTGTTTATTGTAGCTGTAGATACAAGTTGGACACAATTCACTTAGCCATATATAATTAGATTATTCACGAAAAAGATAACAGGACACATTCAAGCTTTTTATTCATTTGAAATATTCCAGAGGAAATATCAACTATTTCAAGTGGCTTTCATAATTTTGTATGAAATACAATTGATGTCTTTCAAAACCTCAGTTACTTAAAATTGATTTTTAATACCTCTTTTATTGATTTTATTCTTACTCCTCTTTAATGAAATAAATTAATGATGATCAAATATTCAATAAAAATTTGTTTTCATTATTTTGATATTGTAAATTGAGATATTTTGCACAACATGCTGAATTCAATTTCTAAAATGCGTGAAATATTTATTCTCCTTGTAAATTAAAGCCTATGAACTTGAGTAATTATGACGTCATCAACACACTGTTTTAAATGAGGAATACATTAATGTTTTTAGTACTAAAATGCACATTGTGAAATCGCTGGTATTAGGTATTCTGCAAATTTAATTTTAAAAAGTCCACAGTAAAAGTTTCAAGTAAAGACAATATGTCTCCCACCGCTTAAGCAGAATGGTGACGAACTATCTGTCATTGTAAAGCATTAATATATCACATATACAGCATTTTATTGAGGGTAATGATAATTAAGGTTATTGTGATTGCTTCAGAAAACCCATACGATAGTAAATATGTAAAAAACATATAACATGATACTCTCAAATTATTACCTGCATTACGTGGAAATACATTAGTTAGACGAATATTTAAAATTATTAAAATTTTTAAGAAGCAAAAATACCTTCAAATTTTCTAGAAGAAAAATTGCTTCAAATTGACAACAAAACAAAATCACTTCAATTTTACCAGAAGCAAAATTACATCAAATTTAGCAGAAGAAAAATTGCTCCAAATCTACCAGAAGCAAAAATATTTCATATTTACCAGAAGCAAATTTACTTCGAGTTTACCTGAAGCAAAATTAATTCAAATTTACAAGAAGCAGTGTGTAAGTTATAAATGTGCCAATTGCAACGGGAATTTGCTTCCTTGTATAAAAAAGTATTTCACAACCTGACAAAACAGTCTCAGGACTATTAATGATGTCTCGTAAAATCGACAGTTCCACAGAATTAGCAGTGCTAATACAAGATATATTAGTTAGTTTCCGAAATAATGCCATCTTCATAGCAGCAATTTTTAGCGGTATTTTCCCTGCAATATAAAACACACTAAACAAAACCGATGATGAAATCACTATATAGTATACATGGTTAATCAACAACCGAACAGTGATCATTTCTCTTTCTAAAAGCAAAAAACCCGATAACTTAGCAAATAAATTCACAGTGTGGAAAATCGAGATGCAGAAAGAAGGTAGTGAAAATACACACTGGACATCCTCTAAAACACGTATTATAGATAAATATTTCTTGATGAATTGAGTTTGAACGGGCATAAATATGTGATCAGGAGTTGCTTTCACCTGGTTGCATAAATTAGAAATAGTTTCTGAAATGCGGACACAAATAACCAAGTAAAATATCAAAACAAGTAATTCCATAGTTCGGGGGATTAATCTGTCAAGTATAATTTTAAAAATCCAAATTAAGATTTTTAAATACTCATTTTTTATGTCATAACCATAGTTGAGAGTTTTGCTGTATTTTCCATCACCACTAAACAAATCTGTGGAAGTTGACAAAAATTCTTGAATAGCTGGTACTAAACACAATGTAATAACAATTCCATTCAACTTCTTAGGCGAGTTAAATCTAGTTATGGTATCCATTTTTTTAAGCAAAGGAATTATCTGCGTCTTCTTAGAGCGCATTGCATACCAAATCACAATGCTTAATATAGTACTTATGGAATAGGCGGTGGTAATTTTAAATTTCGACAGTTGTCTCGGAAATTTTATCCAATTGATGCAGAAAAGGTCAACGTAAGCAATGTGCAGAAAGATAGGGATTAGCCAGCTTGACAGTTGGATCTTCTTTGAAAAACTTCTCTCCAATAATCCAAAGTAGTGCAGAAAGTTTATCAGAATTCCATACTGGGTACCTTTGTACTTAAGTGAATTGTCTTTCGCAATCTGAATGCTATTGCCATATGTTTCACTTTCCGCCATTTTAAATTTTTCAATCGGGCTCCCAATTGATTATAATAGAGGCATAATGGCTTTATTTTATAGTAAATGAGGATACTTGTTAAGTTATTATTACTCTTATATTGTTCTGTTCACTTTTGTGGCTGATTCAAATTCACTTTGACTTGCCAATTCTCAATTTTGTTAAATATGCCTAAGTTTTGTTCCCAACTATGCGAACCAAATGAATTTAAGAATAATCAAATAATGAATTCAAGCTCCTGGGTTGAAAAGGTAGATGCAATTTTTGTGAATTATAAGTTCTCTGATATTAACTGATATCTTACTGCAATATCATAAATAGTTTTTAATGAAAAATCATGTAAGTTGAGACACATCCATGTGTAAAATTTCAAAATTTTTACATTTGTATGTCTTCGGTGTTTTGATCACCAGTAGTGAAATACCTTTTACAAAATGAATCTAGTTCTTTTCGATTCAAGCATAAAATGACAAAAATGAGTGTTTGAAATTGAAGTTGGACTATTATGCTTTTATAAATATTTAATGTAAATGAAAGAATTTCTGAACTTCATAATTTAATTTTTGTTATTTAGAATCTTCGATTTTTTTATGCAGAAAATTTAAAATTAATAGGCATTTTGGACAATTATATAGTATAAAGTATTCGTAATGTTCTTCGTTTTTTACCGAAAATATTTTTTAAGAAAATGCTTGCTGTTGCTGTGGATACAAGATTGTAACAACACCGTTAGTAAGAAATAACGCACGAGTAAAGTAACAAAACAAAATTAAGCTTTTTATGTCGGTGAAATTATTATGTTGCGACGAATGAAATTGATCTCATTGAAAGTTCTTTTCTTAAAAATTATTTGTAGTGCCAGTTTATTTTATGTTATTTTATTATCACATGTTTTACTCTTTTTGTTCATAATTTTTTCGCAAATAAAAAAAAAAAATCGTAGTCGAAATTTCAATAAAATTATTTTCTTTAGCATAGTTCTTTCAATTGGCTGATTTTTTTTTTTTTTTTTTTTTTTTTTTTTTTCTAGAGCAAGGGCAGGTGTGCCACATTTTTTAGGGCGATAGTAAATAAAGATTGTTTACAAATATTAATAAGTTTAATTTATAACGGATATTTATGTGGGAGTAGACGATCAGAGAAGGGACACTTGTTGAGTGTAGAATCCAGCTTTAATGAATCCTTACTGCCTCTTATCTCATACTACATTAGGCACAAGCGCCTTTCTTACGTATATTCACATCGAGAATGTTCAGTGATCTGTCTTTCTCATCAGAATGAGGAATACCTCCCTCTGCCGCTAGGAGTCGCCACAAGGGGTTCTCTAGTGGTGCGCCCCCTATCTCTACATTTATATCAAACGAAGATTTCTTATTTATTAACATGCATAAGTAATTAAAAAACAAAATTGTTTATTATCACTTAGAGTTTTTTGAATGGCCTTTTGGGAGATTATAAGTTTTGAATACAGGGTGTCCAATAATCAACTGACCTCAATTAAATTTTTAAATGGGAATAAATAAAATATGATTAAATTTACCGTTTGTTGCATTGGTACTATAAGTACAATAAGTTTCGTAAAATACAGAGGTTTACCAATTAGTTTCTATCCCCAGGACCCTGTTTTTATTATTTAAGTTCAACATAAGTTAGTAATTTAAGGTACCCCTTTTATGTATTTCATTGCTCTTTACTAACTTTTTATGTTAAAAAGAAACTTTATTGAATGCATTTTTAATTGAGAACGAGTTTATATGCCTAGTTATAGCTTGATGAACAAGTGTGTTAAAGGAGGGGGGGGGGGGGCAGTAGGCTCTATCTAGTCCATGTTAAAAAGACCTTTTTTTATAAATTTTTCTCAGAAACTATTCATAGCATTGGTTTAACATTTTGTACAAAAAAAATTGCCAGTATTAAAACACTTTTACACAGATTGACATATGCTTTTGTAAAAACAAATTTTTTTTTTTTTTTTTAGGATTTATGATGTTTTGAAATTATTTTAGAAAATTTTCCAAAAAAATATGATTATATTCCTTTAAAAAAAATCATAGCCAACATTTATGTAAAAGCATATGTCTGTTTGTGTGAAAATACAATATATACCAGGAAACAAAAATTTCAAAGGAAAATATTGAGTAGATCCTGAGAAAAAAGTACATTATTTGTATGAAAAAACAGCATTTTGAGAAAACAGCGTTTAAGGTACAAAACAGATGGGTTTTTTTCAGTGATGTTATTTTTTCGAATTTTTTTTAAAAAATTGCACTGTTTTTCAATTGAGTGCGTTTTACCAAGATCATTTGCTACATTTAAAAAAAAAATGCATATGATATCAAACACAATAAAAATATTACCTGCATCACTAATTTCTCTTACAATAGCAACAATTAATTACTCATTTTACATTTACTTCAAATTTAACAGAAGTGGACTTTAAGCTATAAATGTTCCGATTGGAGGGGGAGTTTGTTTATTTTTATAAAAAAAATACACCACAACCTGACATAATGGAATCATGACTGCTAACGATGTGTAGTAATATTGACACATCTGCAGAATACGCAACGCTTTCGCGAGAAAAATATGCTAGTTTTTGAAACAGTGTCATCTTGAAGCACTCTATCCGTGAGGATATTGTGATGAAGTTATGTTCATCCCAATGGAAATTCAGGGAGTTGGACTCTCCAACAGCAATGTTACGACATATCCCTTCACCCTTGTCTTGCCAGCTGCATCATCGCAGACTCGGTGTCAGAGATAACAAAGAACAAAAAGCATACATCGTATATTCAGTTATCAGGGAAAGGCAGACATAGCGACTTTTATGAAATTACTTTACAGACAAGGAAGGATTTAGGAAACCTAAAAGCCGCAGCTACAAAAGTCACCGAGGGCGTATATGTCATGGCTCCTCATTCTTGGGTGTGTTCAATTGAAATAATTGAACATACCTCCAACCGTCCAACCAATAGGTGAGTTTCTAAAAAGTTAGAAAAGGCAAGACCAGAAGACAAGACTTAACTATTATTATTATTGCTTTCAAGCTACAGGGACCACATAAACTTACTGTAAGGACAGGACAGAGTCCCTTAAAAAAAAACTACTTTTTTTTTATTTTTTTATTTCGACCGAAATAGATCGTGTACATATACAACAAGCGTCTTGTTTGTGTTTTAATCCTGCAGCTAAATTGTTTAATTAAATGAGTTGTTTATATATTGAACCAGTTGCAGTCATTCTCTTGACTTAATCCTAAATTAAACCTAGAATGAAACTCACAAAAAAATTGGTTCTGGAAATAATTGTGTGTGTGTGTGTTTGCTTTTGAAAATGCATGCAAATATCAATATAAATGTCCTCGCTTTAAACTAACATCACAGCATTTGTTTTTTAAAGTCACTCCTTTGAAAAAAATAATGAAAAGTTTACTTATTAAAGTTTTTCAGGCTTAATTTCTGCAATTAATCATGCACATTACTGGTATCTAAATGTGTTATGTGACGATTAATGACATTTTCAATAAAAAATATACATTGATAATGAAATAAAAACGTAATATTAAAGTGTATAATAGAGTAAATAGAACACGCATTAAATTATAAATACATCTTTTTTTACTTACTAAATCCATTTTTCTAGTCAGATTTCACGCCATCTGTGTGGGATTGCGGAAATGTTTAAAATATATGAATGCTCTTGAAGCTTTAGGCCTCAGACTTAGTATCCCTTATTTTGCACAAAAATAGTTTGTTAAGGGTACACACCATCTCATTGGCATTTGCATTTGATTAGCATCCGTATTGTCGCTCAACATACGGGAGATATCGGATACGAGTTTCAGTTTGGTTCTCTACAGTCAGTTATGAAGTGAGTAGACAACCCTATTCTTGTATATGAGCTTAAAAAAACTGCATATTTGGTACTGCATTTTAAGTATTCTTACAGCAATAAAATATATTGTTTGTAGATCTAAAAACGTAATTGAATGTTTCTCAAACAACATAATTAAATGTTTCTTGAACAATGTAATTGAAAAAATTCTTCTTTAACAATGCAATTGAAAAATTTCTTTTTGAACAGTGTAATTGAAAAATTTCATCTTGAACAATGTATCTCAAAGAATTGAATTCTATACAAACCAATAAAACATTCCAGAAAAAAAATACAATCGAAGTAGTTAATTATTGTCCTAAAAGAATCATTTTATTAAATGTCCCCTGTGATCTTATTACTTTTTTAGAGAATCATCCCATGAGGGGTGAGGTACTCTCTGAGGGTCATGGGCGTATATATATCATCGATATAGATAAACAGCTGGATAGACTGCTCCGATGGTAACGCAAGGCGAAAAACACGCCGGCAGAAATGTTTGTTTTCCTGCAAATAAGGGAAGATTTCCTGAATCATGGTTAATTACTCAGCTGCATATTACTGCAACAACAGCACAAATCGGATAAATATAAATATTGGTTTTCACCGGTAAGTATAAAATAGTCATTCAAATATGTTAAAGTTTTTTTTATTTTTATTTATTTTTGAAAAATAACTAAAATGACCCTTCTAACACTGATCGCTCGTGGTTAATGATTGATCTCTTATATGGCAATTCAAATCATAAATAATCTATTTTGAATTCAGAACAAATACTATTATGATCTAGAATAAAACACTTGATTTATATCTATTTAATCCTTGTTTTTATTCTTTTTCAAGGGCATTTTCCAAGTAATGGGAAAAGAAAGAGAAATTAAAAATTTCTTCTTCACTAATTTAATAATTAAAATAATTACTCTGTTTATTTATAACTGGATAATTTGTTTTCGATATGTTTTATTAAATCCATATTTTTATGCGTTTTCATGAACATTTAGTACTTGTATTTATAAAAAAAATTGATGGAATGGAAATTGAAACAATAACACAAAATGCTAGTGTTCTGTGCTAAATTTATTTAAAACTGCTGATTGAAAACGGCGCAGTTTATCAGTTTCTTTATTACTTACGTATTTATTTTAAAAACTAAGTCTTTTTTAACTGTTTTTTTTGGAATTCGAAGTCCAAACAAACAGTCGAAAGCAATTTGTATTTCAGTTTTATTTCTGTTTATAAACGTAACACTTGAATTTTAGAGATAAATTGTCTCTCCTCTTGCAATCTTTTACAAATGCTTGAACAAAATTAAATAAGTTTATTTAATTTTAATTTATTTAAATGTTTTTATTAAATTAGGAGGAAGTGAAGTGTTTATGTGTCAGGAAGGCACGAGTTTCTTCATAGTTTTCTAATTCTCAAAGTTCATCTATTACAATACACTTTATTATTTATTGTAAAACGCATTCGTCGCAATATATTGACGGCCAAATGATATTCCATCCTTATATAAATTAAAATTGAATGTTTTATGTCCATGAGTTGACCACAATAACATGCTATTAAAGAAGATTTATTTTCACAATGAACAATGTGGCAATCTTGCAAGTGCCGCCAATGCATAAAAATAAATATATAATAGGGTGGATCGTTCTTCTATGGCAAAAAAAAAATTATTATTAATCAAAACCTACCTATGGGGAAAAGATGTTCTATGATATAGAGATTAGGGAAAAAATAATAAAAAAAAAAAATATTTAAAAATTTTGCACTGCCACAAAGGGGTTGAATTTTCGAAAAAAATGCAAAAAGTCCTAATTTTCGTTAAATGATTTTACACTAAAAATAATTGTTTTTTACAATATAAATCCTAAAAAAGTGATGATTACTGAATAATTAGTAGTACAATGTACATTTCAACCTTTTTTTACCCAACTCCCCCCCCCCCCATATCATCGTTGAATCAGCCCTACAACTCTATAGTGCAGTTGTAAGCGGCTTACGGAATTCGACGCCTAATCAGTGAGAGCTGTTCTTGTAAAGTAAATTAAATTACAATTTTATTATGTGACATTTGTTTGTTTGTGTACTTGGACTAATACTGTTCTGTGGCGTTGTTAAGAAAAGACATGATTTGTCATATATTTGGGTTAGGCTGTAATATGCCCACGACTATGCATCCTACGTACGAAAAACGTAATAAGGTGCGTATATTGGCATTCAAAAAGAGAAGCAAAGTACACTGTATTTAAATGCACTTTTCTCCGCATGTCAATAATTTGCAAGTAAGTTAGAAGAAACCTGGAAACGAGCTTTGATAACAATAAATGACCACTAAAACATTTTGAGAAAAATAAGTTCATACTACTACAAATATCGAGCTTTCAAAGCTAGAAAATTAACTGAAAGCTATCTCAAGGAAAGCACATCGTAAGTTTTGTTCAGGCGTCGACTTGGTTGTTTTCAAATTATCTGGCGTCGTCAGAAACACGAGGGCTATAATGCGCCGAAACATTCGTCATTCGACAAGCCAACATACATTTACAAACATCCATGCCTTACATGGGACTCGTACCCGCAACTTCGCGGTCTAGAAGCTAGCACACTAACCACTATACAGTTTGGTCGGCTAGTCATGCGTCGACAATGACACAGATACAACAATGTTGGTTGCGATAATAGGTAGTCTGTCAACACAGGTATCAAAGAAGGTGCTAAATGAAATATGGAACTGATTCTGAAGCGTCCACTACAATGGTTTGTGTGCCAGTTACAAGCCAAAGAGTGACCGTATGCGAGATACTACCTGTAGTTTAATTCATGTAAACCCAACCTATGCGAACTGACTAACAAGAAAGACTTAAGTACTGATCAACCGTGCTTAATGGAAATTTGTGAAGCTATCACTGCGGACAAAGCAGCGAAGGGCTTTTGAAGAGAAACTCTGGAAAGATTCGTCACTCAAGGTGGTTTACAACCCCCAACAGAATTCTCATGTTCTATTTGGCTTAGAAGAAATCCAACCAAAGCTTTATAGACATTAATTACGTTCATCGTAAAAATCTAGGCACCTATGTGATTCAAGATCAAAACCAAACAATCGGTAATCTATGGTGTAGAGCATTTGCATTAATCAATCTTTCTATTGCGTTATTTCTCAATTGATTTGAAGAAAGTCCTTGATCCAGTAATTTTTGAAACGGGGATTTGGGCTTTCCTGAAAATATCCTGATATCAATGCTAGCTGACGACAAAAATAACACAAAGGAATCGGTCCTCCAAAGAATTTTGAATTTGCGCAAAGTCAAACGGTCTGCTGCAACCCAAACCCTTTTAGGGATTAATATCCGTATCTTAAACATACCAACTTTTGACCTTTGTGTGACAGATTATGTGAACTTTATTACGTGGGAGAATGTGACAGAACGATTTAGTGATGACATGATTTCAGGAGCAATAGTAAACCCAGCAATCATTTCTACGGCAATACTATAGTATTACCTACTATCAAGGGGTATCCCTGTCGTACTCAAGCTACAGAACGAATAGTCACAAAAGCATTTTCTGCTGTAAGAGGATTATACAGAAGAGATGGGTTAACAAGAAATAGCCTGGAATCACGAAACCTCAAGCCAGTTTTTAACACCAAACGTGATTACCGTTCACTGTAATTCCGAAGTTTTTTTTATTTTTCTTGATTTAATTCTTAAGAAGTTGTAATATGTTCCTAAAGTTTTTTTTTTTCTTCTGTAACCATTTAGTATATGTCCTCTCATTCCAATAAACATTTAAAAGTACTAAAGGCCTGTTTCACTTCAGCAAAAATCACTTTGACATTTTACCATTAAAAAGCTTAAATACCAAAACTTCATCCTCCATGCAAAAAGCTTAACATAAAATTTATTATTTTTATTTTATTTTCCCCTTAATTAATGTACCTCAGAACATCTTTTCCGTACAGGTAGGTTTTGAAATTCTTCAGAAAAAAAATTCATTTGAATTTCACTTGTTGCTATAAAAAAGCTCAAATACCTAAACTTCATCCTCCTTGTGGCAGTACTGAACTTAAAATTTAATTTTTTTAATTATTTTTTCATGTATCTATATACCATAGAACATCTTTTCCCCATAGGTCGGATTTGGAATTCTGAAATTTTTATTTTCGATCCACCCTAATATATAAAGCTTTAGTTTTTTACCTGCGTTTCCCATCATTTGTTGTTGAAAATAATAAATTTTACTGAATTGTTCAGAATTAGTTAATATATATAAATAAAAGAATTTTCAAATTTCTTTTATAATTTCTTAAAATTACTTGAGCAATCTATTATTGAAACCATGGAATAAATTTGTAAATAGAATATATCAATGTATTAAATTACTTCAAAACGTATGTAATAAATAATTCTAAAGAGGATAAAAGTTCATGTATTTTTGCATATTTAAACCTTATCGAATTTCAAAGAGCAATCAAATTTGCCAGACAAAAACAATCATATACCTTGAATCTTATGTTTAGTCTTTCACGTAGTATGAACAAGAAGAATTTTGAAAAAGTATTTTATCAATAATAATGACTTTTTATTACCAATCGTGTGAACCTAATACATTTGATACTTGTATATATACATCCATTTTATGTCTTCAGGTTGCCAAAAGGAATTAGATAATTAAACAAGATCAAGGTTATTTACAATATACTTATGAAGCAAAATATTTTTAAATCTGTAGGTGAATATTGGATATAAATATACTGTTTAAAAATGAAATATAGGCTGTTTTGACTTACATGTTGAGTTAGGCCTAGTCTCCGAGAATCGTTGAATTCAAAATGAGTGTTAGCATATTTGAAACAAGATGCAAATCTGTTTCGAATATAACAGGAGCTAAATTCCAAAGAATGACTAGAATACAATAACTTGTAAATCAATCAGAAAGATTCGTAAATGTACACACAGAAACGAACAATGCTAACTCTCACATTGGAAACAACATTTCACTGAAGAGGAATCAAGTTATGGAATTAAAGTGAATCTTTTGAACTATTATAGAATTATAAGAAAACTTTTTACAAGAATATTCCGGATGTCTAGCTGCCTATTACCGATTTTGCTGCATATTGCTCGTATTGAGAATGTTTGCTTAAATATTTATATATTGTCTGCAGAATGGTTTAGCTGGAAATTAATCATTGCTTATATACTATGTGCTACGTTTCACATTGTTATTTGGCATTCAGTGCGATTTAAAGTCAAGCAGATAATTCATTTGAATAAAAGGATTGAAAGTATATCTAAGCGTAACTTGCTTAAAAAGTTAAACCTAGTCGTATGTGCACTGTGTCTATTGATGCATTTTGAGGAAGTTTTGCTAATTGCCATGGATAACTTTTACAACGATGAAAAAGTTTACAACAATTTCATGTATAATCTCGATATTAAAAATGCATATTTGAAAAGCATCATTTTGTTTTTTAAGTTAACAGTTGATCTATTCATTCCCGGAATTTTCCAATTATCAGTTCTGTTGTGTTACTTGATTACTTGTATGGGAATATCGGAAACTATGTATGATTTAATCAAAAGAGTAGAAACAATTCCTGATTGCAAGTTTGGTTCATTTCAGACACAATTCATTGAGGAGTATATATCTCTAACAAATGCAATAGACGAAGCGCAGCGTGTATTTTCTCTGCCATCTTTATTCATCTGCGTTTCTTACATTGTGGAGTTATTCGCAATGTCGTCGACTTTTTTTGCTTTTCAGCAAAAATGCAATGAACTGTCATCAAATGATTAGTTATGTATCTTACATATTTGAGTCATCCTCTGCTTTGCTTAGTGTGTTCTATGTTGCGGGTAAAATATCCTTACTAACAGCAGATTTTAAGAAGGCCCTGTTTCGAAAACTCGCAACTTTATCTTGCGTTAATGACATGACTACTGCAGATTTGTCGTATTTACTAAACATAATGAACAGTCTTGATATCGTGATGTCCGGTTGTGATGTGCTGCTCTTTTACACAAATAATAAATTTCCAGCTGCAATTGGCACATTTTTTACTTATTTCAATTGTATGAGAAGCAGGCTATAAATGTTTAAAAAAGTGTCCTTAGTGTTACAGATACTTTCTGTACTGTTTTTTGGTGTTATCTCGCACTGTCGCTATATCTAAATAGAAAAATGTTCACGATAAAAACTGCAATGGCATGCTATGTTTGTGTATGGTACAGTAGATATTGAAAAATATTCCAATGACAGAGAACACTTTTAATTATTGTTTTTTGCTGTGAATAAAAAACTTTTATGTATTGATTTTTCTTATATTTTCATTGATTATTCATTCAAAATGTTATCCATGTACATCAAAGCAATAAATAACAAATGCTCTATAGAAACTCTAAAAGTCAGTGTAATAAAAGTATAATTGTGAGATTCAGCAATGCTTCTAACTTATTATTCCGCAATTCAAATAAATACCTAGGATTAATAACTTGTACTTCTTATTTGTCCTAAAAATGTTAAAAAAATGCAAAATAAAACACTCATTATACTGAAGTAAATGGTTGACATAACTCAATTATTTGATATTTTCTTTTGCCATGTCCTTCATTGCTTTTCTTGCAATAAAAAGAAATATTTTCTTGTAATAAAAGAATAATGTGCAGAAAAATAAATAAATAGTACACGCATTAAAAGATAAATACATATTTATTTGCTTAATAAATCCCTTTTTCTAGTCTTTTTTTACACCATCTGTGTAAGATTGCGGAAATATTTAGAATAGATGAATGCTCGTTAAGCTTTAGCCTTCAGACTTTGTAGCCATTGTTTTGCATAAAAATAGTTTGTTGAGTGAACAAACCATCAACATTGGCATTTGCATTTGTTTCGTACCCGCATTGTCACTTAGTATCTCGGATATCGGATACGAGTCTCAGTTTGACTCTCTACAGTCCGTTTTCAATTGTATAACAACTAATCATGTACACGATTCTAAAAAAAATGCTTATTTGGTACCGCCCTTGAAGTATTTTTTTCAACAATAAAATGCATTGTTTGTGTCTCAAAATATTGAATTGTAAGTTTTCAAATAATATAATTAAATGTTCCTTGAACAATGTATTAAAAAAGAATTGAATTATATACAAACCAATAAAACAATCTAGAAAAAAAATTCAATCCAAGTAGGTATTTATTTTCTTAAAAGAATCATTTTCTTAAATGTTCACTGCGATCTTATTATTTTTTAGAGAATCATCCCATAAGGGGTGGTCACCTTCTGAGGATCATGGGCGTGATCTCCTGTTATTGCAGCAATACACAACATTTTTTTAAAATTATAAATAAAATAATTATATATATATATATATATATATATATATATATATATATATATATATATATATATTTATATATATATATTATAATCTGTTGTTAACTACAGACTCCAGACAGTTCAATGCATGCTCAATTTAATTATACCCGCCTTGTATTTCAAACTTGTACTAGTTTATACTTGTTTTATATAGGTAGCAATATAGGTAGTAAAGCAAAATATAACATTGATTATTCTGAAGAAAATGGTTTCCATTTCTCAACAATACGCTATCTCCTCTTGTCATGATCTTCAATTTCTATAACCTTCTTTTATGATACTTTTCATTACACATTTTCAAAATTAAATTCTGGGTTGTTTTTAAAGACAATATGCGATGTTTTTAAGATGAATAATCTAACTTCAAAAACTAAATTAAATAAATTGGAGACAGAATATATTTTTCTCCCTCGTACGTGACTGAAAATATAGACGGCCAAATGATATTCCATCCTTAAATAAATTAAAATTGGATGTTTTATGACCGTAAGTTGACTACAATAATATGCTATTAGAGAAGATTTATTTTTACAATGAACAATGTGGTAATCTTGCATGTGCCGTCGATGCATAAAAATAAATACATACAGCTTTAGTTTTTTGACTGCGTTTTCCATTATTTTATGTTGAAAATAATAAATTTGACTTAATTGTACATAATCAGTTGATATATACATAAAAAAAGAATGTTCAAATTCTTTTTATGATTTCTGAAAATTACTTGAGCAATCTATTATTGAAACTATGGAATAAATTTGTGAATAAAATATATCAATGTACTAAATTACTTCAAAAAAGTATGTAATAAATAATTCTAGAGAGGACAATAGTTTATGTATTTTTGCATATTGAAACCTTATTGAATTTCAAAAAGGCAATCAAATTTGCCAGTCAAAAACAATCATATACCTTGAATCTTCAGTTTAGTCTTTAACAATAATAATTACGTTTTATTACCAATCATGTGAATCTAATACATTTGATATTTTTTACGTTTATATACATCCATTTTATGTCTTCAGTATGCTAAAAGGAATACCACAAGATCAAGATTATTTGAAATATACCTATGAAGCAAAATATTTTAAATCTGTACTTAAATATTGGATGTAAATGTAGTGTTTTGTATGAAAAAAATACATGTTTGACTTATCGAATTGAATTAGGCCTAGTCTACGAAAATATTTGAATTCAAAATGAATGCTAACATATTTGAAACAAGATGCAAATCTGTTTCGAATATAACAGGAGCTAAATTCAAAAGAATGAATAGAACGCAGCAAATTGTGAATCAATCAGAAAGATTCGTAAATGTACACACAGAAACGTACAATGATAACTCTCACATAGGGGTCAACATTCCTCTGCAGAGGTATCAAGGTTATGGAATAATAATGAATCTTCTGAACTGTTATGGAATTATAGGAAAACGTTTTCCAAGAATGTTCCGGATGTCTAGCTGGCTATTACCGATTTTGCTGCATATTTCTTTTGTTGACAATGTTTGCTTATATATTTATATATGGTCTGAAGAATTGTTTAGCTGGAAATTAATCATTGCCTATATTCTATGTGCAACGTTTTGCACTTTAAATTGGCATTTAATGCGATTTAAAGCCAAGCAGATAATTCATTTGATTAAAAGGATTGAAAGTATATCTAAACGTAACTTGCTTAAAAAGTTAAACCTAGTCGTATGCGCACTGTGTTTATTCATGCCCATTCAGGAAGTTTTACTAATTGCCATTGATAACTTTTACAACGACGAAAAAGTTTACAACAATTTCATGTATAATCTGGATATTAAAAATCCATATTTGAAAAGCATCATTTTGTTTTTTAAGTTAACTGTTGATCTATTCATTCCCGGAATTTTCCAATTATCAGTTCTGTTGTGTTACTTGGTTACTTGTATGCGAATATCGGAAACTTTGTCTGGTTTAATCAAAAGAGTAGAAACAATTCCCGATTGCAAGTTTGCTTCATTTCAGACACAATTCATTGAGGAGTATGTATCTTTAACAAATGCAATAGACGAAGTGCAGCGTGTCTTTTCTCTGCCATCCTTATTCGTCTGCATTTCTCACATAGTGGCGTTATTCGCAATGTCGTCGACTTTTTTGCTTTTCACCAAGAATACAATGAACTGTCATGAAATGATTAGTCACGTATCTTACATATTGGAGTCATCCTCTGCTTTACTTAGTGTGTTCTACGTTGCCGGTAAAATACCCTTACTTACGGCTGGTTTTAAGAAGGCTTTGTTTCGAAAACTCGCTTCTATATCTTGCGTTAATGGTATGACTGCTGCAGATTTGTCGATTTTACTAAACATAATGAACAGTCCTGATATCGTGATGTCCGGTTGTGATGTGCTCTTTTACACAAATAATCAAATTCCAGCAGCAATAGGCACATTTCTTACTTATAGTCTGCTTCTCATACAGTTGAAGTAAATGTAACAAACAGTATCCTTAGTGCTACAGTTACTTTTTTTTCCTTCTTGGTGTCATCGCATTGTTGTTATATCTAAATATATCAATGTTCACGATAAAAACTGCAATGACATGCTGGGTTTGTGTGTGGTACAGTATATATTGAAAAATATTCCAATGACAGAGAACACTTTTAATAATTATTTATTGTTGTAAATGAAAAACATGCATTTGTTTTTCTTATAATTGTATTGATTATTCATTCAAAATTTTATCCATGTACTTCAAAGCAATTAATATCAAATTTTGTATAGAAAATCTTTAGAAGTCAGTATAAGAGAAGTATAGTTGTGCGATTCAGAAATGCTTCTAACTTATTATTTCGCAATTCAATTATGTATACCTGGTATTTATAACTTGTACTAATTCATATTTTTTCCATAAATGTTAAAGTAATGCAAAATAAAACATTTATTGTACTGAAGTAAATGGTTGACATTACTCAAACATTTGATATTTTCTTTTGCCTGGTCCATCATTGCTTTTTTTGTAATAATAAGAAATTTGTGCTGTTTCAAACGTGTTATTATGGTTATCATTAATTTTTTACAAAATTATATATTGAATTAATTTTTGTTTTAAAAAATCGTTCATGCCAAAATGAATAGTCTAACTCAAAAAATTATATAAACTAATTGGGAGCAAAACTTATTTTTTCCACCATTACTTGATCTAAAATACTGTTGGTTAAATGTTATTCGATCTTTAAATATATTACAAACATATGTATTGTTGTTTAGCTGATCACAATTATTGTCTTTTTTTTCTTTTTTTTTATTATAAACAAAGTAGTAATCGTGTATATTTTATCGATGCATATAAATAAGTAATTGAAGCTTTATTTTTTTTACCTGCACTTTCCATCATGTTATGTTGAAAATAATAAATTGTACCTAGTTATAATAACCTGTTGTTAAAAGAAACGAATTTTTAAATGTATTTTCATGCACATGGACAACAAAAACTTAATGAAATGACAATACGTTTTCGTCCTTCATAATTTGAACTATACATTTCTGATCCTGACTAAAATGGCAACAACAACTGCAATAGATGAATATCAGCTTGTACTTTCTTTGCCATCTTGCTGTATCTGTGAATAGTATTGTATCTTACATACTTGTGTCGTCTTTGGCTTTGCACAGTGCGTTTTACATTGCAGGTAAAATACCCTTACAACTAGCCGTTTTTAAGAAGGTCCTGTTTCGAAAACTTTTACATTTTTCTTGCGTTAGTGATATGAATGCTGCAGATTTTTCTATTTTATGGGTCATCATTAACAGTCCTGTTACCACGATTTCAAGTTGTGATGTGCTATTTTTAAAATGTCTGCTGCAATCGATACATTTGTAACTTATAGTCTACGTCTCGTGCATTTGAAGTAAATGTTATAAACAGTGCTGCAGATAATATTAGTACTGTGTTTTTCATTTATCGCATTGTAGGTTTATCTAAATGACTAATTGAGTTCGATAAAAACTGCAATGTCGTTGTTTGGTTTGGATATGATTCCGTGTGTAATGAAAACCAGTCCGAAGAAAGAATGCACTTTAAACGTAAACTTTTTATTCCCTCTAGTTGCTGTAAATGAGGAACTTTTATGCAATTTTAAAACTTATTTTGTTTTTAATTGATTACTTTTTACAAATGTTACCTATGTACATCCTTTAAATTGAGGAATATACTAGCTCAAAGTTTCATCATGACAAACACAGTATTTGTGTAAACCTGAACCGGTGATGGTCTGAAAGTCAATGGTAAGTAAATAAGATAAAATCTTTTTTTTCTGGTATTTCGAGAGATCTTTAAAATGTAAAATATTTTGTTGAACTCTCTCATTGCTTAGTTTAATATTTGTAAATTACAAAACAACAAATTAAGTACATGATAATGCATATTAAAATTTGCAATATATTTCAATTTATTATCCCCCCCCCCCTCTTAAAAAAATAATATTTATTGAAATTAAATCACAATTTAATTGATATTTTTTGTATTTTAAAACATCTGGAATCGATTTAAAACTCCTATACCTACCTAAAAGTAACAGGCAATCGCTACAAAATAAAAGTAAAAAATTCCAATCAATTTGACTTTGGTACAAATATATATTTTAAAATCCAGAATAGCAATCTACGTAAATCAGATGAATACAATTATTATTGACTCTAGAACTCTAGAATACAGTAGTTTTGCCTGGAATATAATTAATTGTTAATAACTGGATATTAACTGGAATAATATAATCCATTCCATTAACTAGAATAATATCATCAGAGCGTCTTGAAACAACATAAACTGTAACATATGGGAATCTACGTTCATCAAATTGAAGGGGTAAAGGCACAAATATGAAATTCCCTATTGTTTCAAAAAGCTGCACAAGTTGGTGTTTCGGAGTGGGAAATCTACAAAGAACTAGAGCTAGGGGCAGCAAATTGTAACTGTAAGCCTGACTAGGTGACAATTACCGAGATTCCTCACGAATGGAGGGACATGAATGAGAGATGAACATAAACGATCACATTAAAAAACACCGCTGCAGTAAACGACCCCAGCAAACTGCGTATACAGGCGTATATTGCCTTTCCCTTATTATTTTTAGGGGTAAAATATCAAGAATTGTGTAATACACCTCCCCTTTTACAACTAATGAGTGCTAATCACCGATGGCTTTAGAAAAACAAGTTTTTAATCATTGACTCGGACGCGACCACAAAGACGACCGGACACATGATCAGACAACACGAGAACTCAACATGTGTAATAAAAATTTTTTTAATCTTTTTCCACGTCCGATTCCCAGACTGTGCTCTCATTAACATTGAACACTTTGTCTGATTCCGACCGAAAATGAGTCGATTTGCTGTACTGTACAACCAACTTGAAATAAGTCGGATTTAGATGTTATCCTTGTAATTCATTTATTATGTTATTAAATTAGTTACTCATCACTGAACCAAATGCAGTTGTTTTTCAGTTTACTCTTAGCTTATTATGATGAATGACAAATTTAGCACTGTTTTAGACTCAAGGGCGTCGCCAGATAATTTTTTGTTGGGAGGGAATATGAAATTATAACTCTTCAAACTATAACGAGATCTTCTTTTATTAATTCTGAACATGTTTAGTTACAGGTATTTTTTTTCCATGTATAACTAGGAATTTAAAAAATATTTCTAACATTGACCATTTTAAACTAAAAATTCCATGGTTTTTGCTATCTAATAGCAAACTAAAAAATTTCAGGAATGGAATTATCTCCATATCCTTCCCCATGGCTATGAGCCTGGTTAGACTTGGTATTTTCAAATATTTCTCTATTATAAGAGTTTTAAGGTAACATACAACGATAAATTATTAGTAATACATATGTTGTAGAATTCTTCTTAACGTAGCCTACGTTATGACATATTTTGTTGGACAGTGACATATTTAGTTGGACAGTGACATATTTAGTTGGAAAGCACAGCTCCTGAAAGACCCAAATCAATGGTTCAACTATACCTCAGGACAACATTACTTGACCCTTGAATATTATACGCTGTAGGATGTATTCTTCAGCTTAAAGATGAAGTTCCGGACCAATCACATTTTTTATAATAATATTGATAACTTATGGACATAGTTTTGTATTAAACTTCAATATACGTTAATAACAAAAAGAAAATAAGCTCTTTTAAGTTTAAATTTTAATTTATAATTTACTTTTCAAATTAATGACGTATATAAAAGTTTTAACGAATCGACATTCCATAATTCCAATCAGCCAATCAGGGTACAGCAAAACCGAATCACACTTCGTTGCAGCGTATTCAGTGACTCAAATAAGCCTGTCCCAATGTATAGGGTCGGGACCATCTTAGCAGCTGAGGGAAAAAGTTGAGATTAATACGATCTCTCCAGAAATGAAGATTTTCCCTCAACTCTCCCAGAAGAACTCTTTTTATCTACAACTAAATGCTAAATTTTGAAGAATTAACTTAAGATTTTCATTTTATGCCCTAAAACAGGACATGTCTTTCATATCCCTGCATGCATATCTAAAGATATAAATGTCTTAGTTAAAATTAGTTTAGACCTATATTACCTGTACATTTATTTCAATGGGAGCTCACTCAGCTATGTGCGTGGTAAATTTTAACTTCTCATATTCTCAGAAATGACGAATATTGTTTTTGGACAAACAAATATAAATGAATGAATATACAAATTAAAGAGTTTGTTATGAATATACTATGTCTATTATTTCTGATATAGAACAACTTGTAGTTTAATATTTTTAATTAACATGAAATAATAATTTTACTTGAGTGTAAGGCTTGGATTTGATGCAATGTACATTTATTTAAATAGCCCTACACACAGGCAGCAATGCGCGTATTAAATTAAGAATATTCTTATTCTGAAGGGTGTCAATTAACTGTGTTGCCAAGATTGCCAAAATGCCAAGATGATGATGCCAAGATTTTAAAAGGTAAATGGTGTCAATACTTTCAATGTTTGAAATCATCTAATCTAATTTAAAAATCTGAAACTTCAGTTGATTACATTCGCATCACTTATGAAAATAGGTATTTTAGAATCCTTTGGAAATGTAATCTAAAGTAATGTAAAAAAGTTGGTCCAATGGTCATTTTCTAGAAAAACGCTGTAGGATTTTCACCTTTAGCAAACATTATCTTTATAAAAATATGAAATGCTTTATTTACATTGGCATTATTAACATTTAAAGATTTAAATTAAAAAGAACATACACAATTTTTGTTAATTTTGAAATTCATCTTTTGTAACTTTAAAATAGTGTGTTGATGACGTCATTATTACGTTAAAAATGATTAAATTACGTAATGTTAAATTCAAACATCGATAGTAATTGCTTGAACAAAGTTTCAATATCACACTAGGTTATGAATACTCTTCTATTAAGAATACTTTATTTTTCTCCTTTTTAACTTTATTGGCTTTAATTAACAAAGAGGATATATATTTGGCGCAACAATTTAATTCAGAGTATCTTTCAAAATATTTTCATTTACTGTATCAAAACAACGATAAAAAATTTTTATTGCAATTTCGATCCCCACTAATTTATTTCAATAAATTAGAAACTTGCCGAATATATTCAGTGATGAGGTGTAAGAATAAAAGTGGCATTAAAAAGCAATTTTAAGGAAACACACTTTTCAAAGCATTCAATTGTATTCCATAAAAACACCTCTCAATAATTGAAATTTTCCTCTGTGTTATTTCAACTGTTTACACGGTTTCATTTTGTCCCGTTGTGTGTCTCGTGCATTATATATGACCAACTGAATTGTATATATCTTGTAACTATAGCTGCAATAAATACTATATACTAAAACTATATTAAAACAAGGATAAAAAGAAGTTTTATTGTAATTTCATTCACAGCTAATGTATTTCAATTTATTGGAAACTTGTCAAATATATTCAGTGATGAGGTGTAAGAATAAAAGCAATAAAAGAGGCTTTAAAATCAATTTTAAGGAAACACATTTTTCAAAGAAATCAATTCTATTCTGTATCTAATGAGTATAAAGCTCGAAAATATTGAAAATGTATTGTATTGAAGTCAATCGATGTTTTGAAAAATTTTAAAATTCTCATTCAACACATAAACGGCAATGAATAATAAATATGTGATTGTTAGATTCAGAAAGCATCAAACTTTTAGAAATAAACAATTCTGTAATTCTCACTTTAAGTAATTGGTTTCATCATTTTATACTTCTACCAAAATGACTTGGAATCAATTTGAGAATGGTATTGCACACGGATTCAATAGTTGACTGTATCAAAAGTTTATATATTGAGTTATTGTTGAACTTTCTTCTATATTCCTTGGAGAAATTGAATCATTTTTGTCATAACAAGACTTTCAGTGAAAAAAAAAAAATATTACAACTGGATTTTCCACAATGGATGTTGTTCAATCATTGCTCCTAAAAATGGAAAATTATTGTTTTGTAAGAAGAGAAGCTGGAGAAAATAAAAATTTTAAATAATATAAGGTGTGTAGCATTAGACTCATAACACAGAGAAAAGTTAAAAAGCAATAGAACATTGAACCTAAATGATGGGATTGTGATCACCATTGAATATAAAACGAAATCATTATGCCTGGCATAACATTAATTGTGAATCCATTAGAATGTGTTGAAATATCAGACGATGAACCGTTCAGAAATAACATTCATATTGCGGAAGACAAGTCACTTCAATTCAGAGGCACTCAGTATGGAATACTGATGAAATGTCTTCATTACTATGGATTAACGGAGACGAGTTTTACAAGAAAAATCCAACTGTCCAGCTTGTTAATCCCGATCTTGATGCATGTAGCTTACGTTGACCTCCTCTGCACATCTTGGTTCACAATTTTCAAGGAATGGTTTGACTGGAAAATAAACACTGCTTGTACCATTTGTTTCACTTTAAGTATTATGATTTGGTATACATTACGCTCTAAAAAGAAACAGATACTTACCGCTGCTTGAAAAAATTTATACCGAAACGGGATATAACTCACCAAAAAAACTTAACCGAATTGTAGTTGCATTATGTTTATGGTCCCCCATTCAAGAATCTATACAAAATTTTATTGATATATATTGTAATGACGAAGCTACTTACAAATATTTCATGAATTATTATGATATTAAAATCAAATTTTGAGAAATTGTTATTTTCTTCTTAAAACTAACAGTAGATCTAATCATTCCCCGTATCTCGGAATTTTTAGTTTTATTGTTATATCTAGTTATTTGCATCAGCATTGCGGAAAGTTTGTCTATATTATGCAAAGTGGCCGAAGAAACTTCTGTTTACAACTTTACATCTGTTCATATTAATTTTATCAAGACATATTTATCCATAATAACTGTATTAGAGGAAGTACAACAAGTGTTTTCGCTGCCATCTTTCTGCCTCTGCAGTTTCTACATTGTGGTATTATTCGTAAAGTCATCGTCTTTTTTTGTTTTTTATACAGAACTCGTTTCTGTTTATCTGGCTGTAAACCACGTATCTTACATATTGGTAACAACTTTGTCTTTGTTTTGTGTATTTTACTATGCGGGACAAATACCCTTACGAATGGTTAATTTTAAGATGGCACTTTTGCGAAAACTATCAATTTTATACTCTGATGGCATCACCAATTTTTCGGATATGTGGATTGCACGAGACATCATTTACCTTCCGGAAATTGTGATGTCATGATGTGGCTTGCTGTTCTACCTACGCAAAGAAGCATATTCCAGCTGCCTTAGGTGGTTTTTTAACCTACAATCTGCTGGTGATAACGTTAATTTCTTGAAATAAACGTTATTCACAATATAAGTGTGTTTTAGAGTCGAGAATAAAAGTTTGCTTTCAACCTAGATAATTAGCATTCTTGAAAATTTTAGTAGAATTAATAAAAACTAAGGGTGTGGAATATCGCACAACTCTCAATTACGCTATAATATACTGATGTCAATTTGTGTCATTTACTGTCTTTATACTTTAATCATTCATTTGGCAAAACTGGACAGTTTGGTGGTATTTTTTGAGATAATTCTTGTATATGCGTTACAAAAAAAAAAAAAAAAAAAAAAAAAAAAAAAAAGGGCCAATAAAATAATTTTGGCGATATACAATTCAATAATTATTTTATCATCTTTATTATAAGTGAAACTGAGGAGAGGAGAAAAAATTATCTTTGATGAGGTATGCTCAAGGAAATATAACTCTGTGTTAAAGGCATTCATTTTTCAACTTTTTACGCCATTAAAGCATTTATACTGGAATTTCGGAGGTTGAGATGTTTAGAACACCTTAAGAGGAATTACCACACAATTTTGCACAAATTCGTTTGGGTCGTTTTTTAGCTATTACTGATAAGCATGATTTTTTTAATGGCAGCTACCTTATGCGCATGCGCGATTTTGACGAAAACTTTAATGGTAGGTCCTTGTGCCATCACTGACCCGCACACTAAATATGAACAACTTTGGTCAATTTGTTCTAGAATTATGCCTACCACTTTTTTGAAATCAGCTTGCTCAAAAACGTGGAGAAGTGCACAAAAAAAAAAAATGTGTTTGATTACTACACTTTGATTCCACTATGTATACACATGGGTGATTAAAACTAAAAATGGATTAAAATAAAATGTATAGAAGTATCAAGAACTGTATCATCAGGTTGGGAATATTTTTCTAAAAAAATGCCGATTCTAACTGCAGTATGCACATTAATAACGTACAGTATGCTTCTGGTACATCTGAAATTAACGTTACAGACAACAACCCTTACACTTCAATTAAGATCAAATGGTATACCTGTGTATCTTCAGTTAAAGTTGAAAATAAAAAAAAATGTATTGTTTTGTCTGAATAATGAATAATATAAATTGTAAAAACACTGTTTTTTGCGATACTAAGGCCCCTTGTGGAGGTAAAAGATGTAAAACCATTATTGAAATTCTTTTGCGAATTCATAACTTATTACCTAAGGCAAAATCTTAAGCATACTCTAGATCGGGAAAAAAAAATAATGAATTTATACATGAATAATAAATTTACGAATTAAGTATTAATATTTACTAATTTGACAAGTCAAACTGGTTTAATATAATTTAGTTTAAACCAAGAAGTCCGAATTTAACACAATAACGACGCGACGGTTGGCCAGAAAACTTGCCTATCGAAATTTTAGTCCTTTTCTTTGCTAAAGGTGACTGTGGTTCTATTTTGTGTTTTTTTTTTTTTTTTTTTTTTTTTTTTTTTTTTTTTTAAATTTACGTTGGTATCGTAACATTTAGTGCACATTATTTTTATCAAAATATAAAGTACCTTGTTAACATTATACCTATTAGCAAACCCATTCATTTACCTCATGTTTATTCTCATATGTGTGTTTCTAAATTCATGAAGAATGTGGTATTTGCACAGACTTATTTGATTAAATAAATTACTCTTATAATTTTTTGAAAATATCCGGTTCTTCAGTGAAGAAATCAATACCAATTACTTTCGACGTGGAATACATGTTATAATATACAAAGACAAATCTCTTTGACTGCTAAACACATTTAAATGTTAGATGCTTACATATTTGAAAGATTTTTTTTTTTTAAATTTACGTTGGTATCGTAACATTTAGTGCACATTATTTTTATCAAAATATAAAGTACCTTGTTAACATTATACCTATTAGCAAACCCATTCATTTACCTCATGTTTATTCTCATATGTGTGTTTCTAAATTCATGAAGAATGTGGTATTTGCACAGACTTATTTGATTAAATAAATTACTCTTATAATTTTTTGAAAATATCCGGTTCTTCAGTGAAGAAATCAATACCAATTACTTTCGACGTGGAATACATGTTATAATATACAAAGACAAATCTCTTTGACTGCTAAACACATTTAAATGTTAGATGCTTACATATTTGAAAAGAAACTACAAATTATATTTCTATATCCAGAGGATCTTCTCAAAAGTATTCTTCGTCAAAACTAAAACTGATACAATATTTCAAGTAGGGGTGCGTGGGCACATACCTATACAACTTGTATTTGCAATTTTCTCCACATAAAGTATTTTAACGTTATAAATAATATTCAATATTTGCAAGGAAAGTAAAATACTAATCCAATAAACTTCTCATACAGGATATAAGTATATCCGCCATTGGGTAAAAGTATACAATTACGAAAGCAAGAAGTTAAAATGGAGATTCAGGTTATTAATGTTTTAAAACATTTTAATCTAATGCATGCGAAATATTTTTCTGCAATGCATAATTTATACTATTGGTAGAGCATACTAATTACTAATTCAAGTGTTTATTATTGATATATATACAATTCAGTTAATCATATTTGATGCACGAGTAAGGTAACAATTAGCAATTAAATCTTTTAAGCAGATGGACTAACCCATACCAAAATATCAATTATTTAGAGGTGCTTTTATTCTTTTGTAGGGGGGTACAATTGATTTCTTTTAAAAGTTGTCTATGATATAATTTAATTTTTGTGTTTTTTATTTGATTTTATTCCCAAACCTTTTTACTGAATCTATCCCACATGCTTTAAATAAATGGAATAAAATTATTGGAGATTGAAATTTCAATTAGCACTTCATTTATTATTTCATAATAATAACAAGAAGATATTTTGTGCACTTTGCTGAATCCAATTTAAAAAACACATCAAAAAGGTATTATTGTTAATTAAAGCATATTAACTAAAAATTAAGCAAAATTAGATATTATTAATTGGAGGTTATGCATAATCTGATGTGCTTTAAAAATCTCAGTTGAATAGGGAATTACAGCATTTTTATTTTCGTGCTTTAAATCGACTGCATACATTTTTAAATCAAATAAAAACCAATTTTTACATTTTTCGGAGACCTCTTTAATGCTTAATGTAAATTTAGAAATAACTAGCATCGACATCAAGCTGAAACCGGAAGTCACATGATATTCTCCGGAGTGACGTATTTTGTGCCTGGATTTGTAAACAAACTGACGTTTCTTACTTTGTTATCATCTTTTTAGTTGATTTTTATGTTATTGAAATTTTGAATTACTTCTTTTATGTCTAAAAAGATGTCCAACCCTTATAAATATTGAATTGCACTGAAGGGCACAAACACTACCTCATCGACGCCTAATTAATTATTTAGGGATGTTCCCAGAAACAGAATACTTTATTTTAAACATTCTTTGTTGAGGAGATTGCGATAGTACCAAATAATCCATGCGATATCAAAGAAGTAAAAAATATAACCCCCCATCACTAATTATTCGTGAAAACATAAAAATTATTAGTGTTTTCAAAATGTACTTCAAATTTACCAGAAGCAGAGATAAGAAATAAATGTCCAGCAAGAAATTTCTTCTTTGTATAAAAGAGTATATCACAACGTAACATAACGATCTCATAACTACTAACAATTTCTTGTAAGGTAGACATATCAGAATCAGCAATACTAACACAAGAAAATATTAGTTTCCGAAACAATGCCATCTTGAAAGCAGTAATTCGTAATGGTTTTTTCCCTGCAATGAAAAACACACCAAACAAAGGCGATGATGACATCACTATGTGGAATCCATAATTATTCATTACTTGTACAGTGATTATTTATTTATCGAAAAGTAAATAATATACCCCATAAAACGAAGTTTTTAAAATAAATCCATTGAATGATTTGCCAATTTTTAAGTGCAATTGCAACTTCTTGAGCTCGGATAGGGAGTTTATAGTCTTTGACCACTAAGAACAAAAGAATAATTTCGAACTATTTACTAACTTATATTTTCCCCCAAAAAATGTATTGAATACATTGTCGTCCAAAACGAACGAGTCTAATTGGAAAGATTCAGTTTGATTCGATGACGGCAAGTTGCTTCATTAGTTTTCCGAAGCAATAAAAGCAGGGTGTGTAAAAGTGGCCTATTAATGAACACTGAAAGCTCCAAAATTTGATATAACGCAAAGTTATTGACAACGAATCTTTCTGTCGAATATCTGAGCGCTTGGATGACAGCCAATTTGGTTGATAACTATTCCGAAGCGATTAAGGAAGTTTACAGAATCAGCGATATAATTGAATTGTTGAGAGTTACCATCAATCAAATTGCGTTGCATTTTATTCATTAAGAAAGAGCCGATTTTTTTTGCCATCGTGTGCTTGGTTTTTGCCTCTAATTTAAAATATTAAAAACATATTTAACAAAAAATATACTTCTAACTACGTTTCAAAATTTAATTATTAAAATAAATGTTAATATATGCATTCGCCGGCAATTATTTCTTATTTATTCTGATTAAAACAATTATAGAAACAAGAAAAAATTTCAACAATGGTCGGTTGAAATTCTTTGACTTGCAGAATTACTACGCACCAAAACGTTGTATTGACTAGACTGCACCCGTTAAAGATATTATGTATTCACGTCCAATTATTTTGTATTTATTTTGATTAAAATAATTTTGAGAACAGGTAAGAGTTACCAAAAATTATCGGTTACATTGGATTTATTTGTATTCCACAGCGATTATAGAAACTTGCTTAACCCGGGGCCATCGTGAAACCACTCTTTCCCTCTTTAGTTGATAGAGCCAGACCATTGTTATAGTGACGTCACAACTTCAACTCTCGCTAATACCATTTCAGATAAGGGATAATAGAGTGGAATGGAACTTTTTTACAAAAATGTTTCCTGTAAACTATTTTCTACCATTACAGCACTGAAACATCAAGAAACACATATTCAAACATTTTAACTCAAATGAAAGTTATAAATATGATGGTAATTATTAATATATTATTTGTATAGGTAAATTAAAATGGCAAGAAAAATGACCTATCCCTTATGCGAGGGACGAATTGGACATGTTTTATAAAGCTAAAATTCACACATAATTTTTACAATTATGAAAACATTGAAAAAAGTTAATGTTTCACTTTTGTTCCAAAAGTTTATTATGTATTATAACATTTATTTTACTTAACATTAAAGAAATCTTAGTAAAAAAATAGTGCAGTTACAAACATTTGTGGATAAACATGTCAATTTTTTTTCCTTACTTACTTGACGTGAATACTTTATTTTATTTTTTACACAATTCAATTACCTGCTAATTAAATTGATAATTCACAAAAATCTACACAATCAAACTGCTAATTCGTAAAAATTATTTATTGGGTCTACAAAATATTATTGTATGAGCAATCTTAAAATATAATAAAAATAAAGATAGCAAAGTCAGTCCTTAAACAGCCAAAAAACATATATTAAAATGTGAATCTTAAAAATATTGGAAATCCCGACTGAGCTTCTTCGTCAGGGGGCTTGAATCCAGCCGGGATTTCAATGGATGCGTTTATGAAATGCGATTGGTAAATCAATCACATTTAAGCCCCTACGCATCCAGCCGGATAGACAAGAAGTCAAAAATATTCATTAAATAATAAAAAGAAACGTACCTTGTAAACCAAACTAAACAAAATCGCTGTCATCCTAAGTTTGATGTCCACGTTGATTCGAAATGAACCCAGTCCGGCCCCAAGAGTTTAAGTTTTTAAAAATATAATTCATAAAATTCCCCGCATAAAACATTTAAAACTTCACTGCCATATCTGTTCCACGAAAAAATAAAAAAAATAAAATAAAATAAAATATCTAGATTAGTTAGGGCTATTTGACTGGATTATAACTAGGCTATTAACTTCACGAAGAATGGAATATAAAAAAAGAAAAGGATGAAAATTCAAAAATATTTAGTAAACCCATTTCTCCTCAAATTGTCCCTAAAAATCCCCAAAGCCAAAATAAAGTCCGTAGCATTATTGAAAATACTCTTAATTTTACTTAGTTGTCTATAATAAACATTACTAAAAATCTTGAAATTTAAATTGCTATTAAAATTCGATGAAAAATCCCGTCTTTTGTCACAAACCCCAATATTTACTGAATTATCTATTATCTTTAAATTTAAATCGAGATACTGAACACTCTTATAATTATATATATATATATATATATATATATATATATATATATATATATATATATATATATATATATATATATATATATATATATATATATGTAACGGTAAAATAGTGTTGACACTCTTAGGATATAAAAAAGCAGTCGAAATTAAACAAATATAAAAGTTTATTTTCAGAGAGGTTCTCAGTGAAGTGGGTGATGCAATCACTAGTCAAGATTTGATATTCTAAGAGGCGGAGTCAAAACGGATTACGTAGCTTATATGAGTTTGAGGGACGTTCTACTATGTTCTAAGTGGTTCTCGCTAACTGGAGAATTTACTAGAGCGATCTAATAGCTTCATTGACTATCCCAATGCGAATATATTACAACATCCCCCCTTTCAAGACGGCCGCGGTCCGTCCAGAAAGGAGAAATGTCTAAAACAAACAAAAAAAATTTAAATTTTGTCTTACACTAGCAAAAAATCACCCACTTGTTCTTTAACAAGAGTACAAGGATCATAACAGGAACAGACTTTGAATATAACTAGAAACAACATACTAACAATACAACATTACATTCAAAATAAAATTTAGAATACACTTTGAATTTTCAAAATATTGTAAAATAAATTGTACAGTCAGAGTGAGGAGTACCTAAATTTTAAGCGTTTACTCTATCTTATTAATTTTCAATACTTTAGTGAAATACACTATTTGTTAAAGAATCTACTCTCACTGTATAGTATAAAATTAGTAGTAATCTAGTTGTTAGGGACAAAGTTCCTTTGTTACACGACAAAAGTTCATTGACATTTGTGGTAATTTATGAACTTTTCCTTACTAAACCAGATTAAACTTTTTATATTACAGTTTAGATTCTTAGAAAAACATACTAATCAATAATTATTCTTCATATTCCTATAATACATTATTCATATAATACTCAGTTGTTTCTTTTTCACATATTTCTTCAAATACTATTATTTCCAACAAATAAAATAAAGACAAATAACATTTAATAAAAATAATATCTTCTACCACTCTGACAAACAAAATCTTGAAATATACAACCTTTCATAATACTTCTACAAAATAATGAATTTTAAGTGAAATAACACAATAATACTGAATGTCCTTTTTTAAAAAAAAAAAAATACTTTACAACATGTTCAAAATAAACACCTGATCATTATTGTAAATCATTGAATTGTAACACAAATTCACACTAATAATAAAATCAATTACATAATAATAATAAATAATAATGCATCCCACCATAGCAAAAATAGTAGACTTCAGTTGTTAATACGGTGGGCTCTTTAATCCTGAGTGTCAATCTGACTCTGCTCATGGCTAAGTCTGAGCTGGTTAGGGGAACGAAATGGTCGTAATTTCGACACATGGACTATTTCAGGTAATTTAGTGACAGCATTAATTTTATCAATAGTGTAATTGACCGGTGACGTAGCATTTATTATGTTATAAGGACCTGAAAAAGGGGGTGACAATTTTCTGTAATTTGGATATTGGAACTCTTCTAGGATAACCATATCTCCCTCTTTAAATTTTATATCCTTAAATCTGGCATCATAATATACCTTATTTTTTAGATGATTATCTATAGTACGTTGTTTTGCCAGTTTACGAGCTTCATCTATGGAGGATATAACTCTTGTTGCCCCAAAATATTGGCATAAGGAGTTTGGCCTAAAAGTAAATAGGCAGGAGGAAACCCGGTTACCGTGTGTGGTGTATGATTATACTCATGAGCTACCTCCTCAATTAATTTAGTCCATGGCACCTTTTTTTGTCTTGGTTTTTTGTTTAACTGACAAGTTTCACAGTGTCTTACAAAGTTACTAATATCGTTATTAAGCTTACTTGATTTAATTAATACAAAAATACTTTACTTAAATATCTAGACACTTTTATCGCAATTCTTTAAAGTTCAAAACTAACTTGAAGTCAAATATTAAATTAAAAACATTTCAATATAGATTTTACAGAAATTAAACAAAATACATGTTTTTCCTTGTACATACCCAAATGGTATTCTTCTTCCGCTTCAGTCAAGTTATCAGTAATCCTTAGAGAAAAAGTTCCAAAAAGTCCGTAGGTTCAGAAGCACTTTTCACACTTCAGCGCCCAAGTCCGACCGCCAATTTCTTCGGTTCAGGTCAACGTACTTTTTTACAAAACTCAGGCCGAATCATGTTCGGTAATATTCCGCTTGTCACTCTTTTTTACTTCGGTGAAACTTTCGGCCAATTATAGATGAAGAAGGCGTGGCTTAGTACTCCGCTCTTGTTGTTTTCAAAGACACACGGGAACCATGTCTATCTGATTGACAGACTTCAAATTATCAACATGTAAACTCCGAAGTCGTTACGTCTTTAATTTCAACTGTTTCCCCTAAAGATATTATCCTGTCGACTTTTGTAACGGTAAAATAGTGTTGACACTCTTAGGATATAAAAAAGCAGTCGAAATTAAACAAATATAAAAGTTTATTTTCAGAGAGGTTCTCAGTGAAGTGGGTGATGCAATCACTAGTCAAGATTTGATATTCTAAGAGGCGGAGTCAAAACGGATTCCGTAGCTTATATGAGTTTGAGGGACGTTCTACTATGTTCTAAGTGGTTCTCGCTAACTGGAGAATTTACTAGAGCGATCTAATAGCTTCATTGACTATCCCAATGCGAATATATTTATATATATATATATATATATATATATATATATATATATATATATATATATATATATATATATATATAATCAAATCCTTCAGGTAAATCGCTATAATTTTGTCCAAATCATTAAAAATAAAAATAATTAAGTCATTAAGTCATCAATATATCTAAAAGATTCAATATTATTATATTCTAGAAATATCCTTTCGAAAATATGTAAATAATAATCGGCAAAGCCGCCTAGAAAAGCTATGTCCCCTTAGAAAATGCTTTAGTTTGTCTATAAAAATTGTTTCCAATAAATAAATAATTTTCGAAACTATTAAATTTGCAAAACTCCAACAATTCTACCTTATTTAAATGAGTCTTTAAGAAAATTATGAAAAATATCAGAGCAAATATTAAGATATCAGAGCATACATCATTATGTGGTATACTGGTGAATAAATTCTCGAAATCAAATGTATGAATTAACACAATTTCTTTATTATTAATAAAATTCAAAACTTCCTTATTATTCTTAATCAAGAAATGATTTTCTAACATCTTTACCTTGCCCAAAACAATTTTTAAAAATCTAAAAAAAAATAAAAAATCTAATATAATCATTGTAACAATTTGTAGAGCATGTTACGAAGCAAATTTTCAAAATAGATGTATGAAATTTAACTGTGGTAAAAAGTTAAGAATATTTCATTTATGAAATCTGAAACTCATTTTTTTTTTTTTTTTTTTTTTTTTTTTTTTTTTTGCAATAGCCAAAATCCTGTTATTCAAATTCTTTTTAGTCGAATAACTTTAAAATAAGTATAATTTCCTTTATAATCATTAATCATTAAATTTCTACAAAAACTCTTGCACATAACACAAAAATTATTAGTAGTTTTATCCACCAGGATTATTACAGTGGTGGATAAAGCTGCTAGTAATTTGTATATTATATTCAAGAGTTTTTGTAAAAATAATGCAATGCATTTTTGTTGGCTAAAATTCCATGAAGGGAAAATCAAATCAAGCCTGATGGAATTGAAAGTGTGACGTCATTTACGAAAACTATTGCTGTGGTCTGGCCCTATCAACTAAAGAGGGAAAGATCGGTTTCACGATAGCCCCGCTTAAACGCGAATTTTAAGTGACAGGGAAAGTTCCCGAAATTCGATAGAATGCATTGTCATCGACAACGAATCTATCTGCCAAGTTTCAACCAAATTGGGTTACGAAAAGTGGGTTAATTAGGCCTCCGTAGATTTTCCGTAAGGCACAAACATACGCAATTACTCACACAAACACAAAATCAAAGTTATGTGAAATATTAAAATTAAAATGTAAAAGAATCAAAAAGCCTGTCAACAACAAAAGCACACAAAACAATAAATACCTAACTAATAACTTTACATAGACATAAACTTTTAACATTTAACACATACTTTTTGACTGAAAAATTAGAGCTCAACTTGCAATTAGTTCATCACGCTAAATGTGCCAACAGAGTGGATTAGAGACAAGAAGTTCCTGAAGAAAATTAAATCTTCGAAAACGTTTATTACCATTTATAAAATTAGTTAGACATTGTCTTTCGTTGGTTGAGGAGTAGTCATTCACTATGATTGGTTGGCTATAAATTTTGCCTTCTCAAGCCATCTCTAAGATTCGATTTTAGGAGTTTTAAATTGGTCACAATTTTTTTTTTTTTAAATCGACATTTTCTGCTTATAGTTAGGTCACTATTTAATATTATAATATATTATTATTTGCGTCCGCGGTGAAAGTTTCATGTGCAGTCACTCTCTAACTCATATGTTGAAAAAAATGGTGTCTGACTGTTAATCATTTCAAATTATTAAAATATTAGATACATAATGTACTTTATTATAGACAAAAAAAAAAAAAATGAAAAACTCATTCGATATAATACATCACAAACATTGAAAATATAACCTGCATCACTTATTACTCGTGAAACTACTATAACTACTCGTATTTTCTACACTTAATTCAAACTTATACTACAAGCAGAGTATAAGTAATAAATGTGCCAATTGCAACTGGAATTTGCTTCTTCGTGTAAAAAAGTATATCACAACCTGACATAACTGCATCTGGACTATTAATGATGCCATGTAAAGTAGACAAATCACTGCATTTAGCAACACTAACGCAAGAAATACTAGTTAGTTTCTGAAACAGGGCCATCTTAAAAGCAGCAATTCCTAGTGGTATTTTTCCTGCAATGTAAAACACACTAAACAGTATCGAAAATGACCTCATTATGTAGAAAACATGATTAATTATTAAACGAGCAGTGATATCTTCTTTATCAAAAAGCAAAAAAGCCGATAATTTAGCGAATAAAATAATGATGTAGAATATGCAGATACAGAAAGAAGGCAGAGAAAATACACACTGGACATCCTCTAAAACTCTTATTATAGATAAATATTTCTTGATGAATTGGGTTTGAGCAGACATAAATAAATGGTCAGGAATGGCTTTTACCTGGATGCATAATTCGGAAACAGTTTCAGTAATTCGGATACAAATAACCAAATACAATATCAGAACAAGTAATTCCATAATTTGGGGTAATGGTTGGCATAATAAGAGTTTAAGGATGCAAATTGCGTTTTTTATATACTCGTTCTGTATGTCATAACCGTAGAGATAAAGTTTGAGGAATCTTCCATTCCCATAATACAAATCAGCAAAAGCAGAAGAAAAATATTCAAAAAGTGACAACAAACACAATGCAATAAAAATTCTATTCAGATTCTTAGGCGAGTTAGATCTCGTTATGGCATCAATTTTTTTAAACAAAGGAATTATATGTGTCTTTTTAGAACGCATTGCATGCCAAATCACCATACGTAATGTTACACTTAGTGTATAGGCTGTGAAAATTTTCCATTTTGACCAATCATTTGACAATCTCATCCAAGTAATTAAGAGGTAGTCAAAGTAAATAGCGTGAAGCAAGATCGCTATTAGCAAGCTTGACATTTGGATCTTTCTGGGAAATATCTTTTCCACAAACCCATAATAACGAAGAAGATTCCACAAAATTCCATATTGAGAACCTTTGTACTTGGGTGGATTGTCCAACACAATCCGAAAGTTATTTTTGTATGCTTCATTTTCTAATATTTCCATTTGTTCAGATGAGATTCCAATTGCTGATATTGCAGGCATAATGACTTTATTTTATAGCAAATGAGGATAACTCTTTAGTTATTATTACTCCTAACCTTTTTTGTACATTTTTGCCTCTAGGTCAAACTCGTTTTGATTTTTCATTGCTCAGCGTTGTTAAAATTGCCTGCTAAAGATTTTGTTGTTCTAAAATAAGAAAAATAATTAAATTTCCAGGATTGAAAAGGTAGATGCAGTTTTTATTCCCTGATATGTTCACTGATATTATTTTATATCTTCTTGTAATATCATAAGACATTTTCCAAGAAAAGTTGTGAAAATTGATGTTAATTCTATAGAAAAATTTAAATACATCTTTCTCCTCCTGTGTCCTTTTGAAATAACCTTTCAAAAATGATTTTTGCTGATTTCGTTTAGCATATAAAATTTAAAAATGAATATTTGAAATTTATAGTTTGGATATTAAGTATTAATAAATATTTAATACCAATGAATACATCGCTGTTTTTTACAATTTTATATGTGTTATTTTGAATCATTTACTTTTTTCGTAAAAAAAACTAAAATCAATGGGTATTTTGAAAAATTATTATAGAAATCCATCTTTATTTATCAAAAACACTAAGCATAGTTTGTGTTGTTGCTATAGATACTAATTATATACAACACGGGTTATATAATATAAGATACGAGTAAAGTACCAAACAAAATTGAGATTTTCAAGTCATTAAAATGACCTAGAACAAAATATTAAATATTTATGTTTCAATTATGTTAGTACAAATGAAATTGATCTCTCTAAACACTAGTTTATTAAATATTTAGTTCCAATTCCATTTTAATTTATGTTATTTTTACATTTTGAATTCTTTTAATTAGACATGTTTTTGACAAATAACAATAAATTAATTGTGGTTTGATTTTAAATAGAGGTCTCTTTACCTTGCTCCCTAACACTTTTCGTCCCCTGTATGTTTAGGACTATAAACTTTTGGAACACATCTTATTAACCCATCTACCATCAGACTTAGGAACACAGCTATCTAAAATCTTCTCCTTCCGTAGCACTGCACCCTGTTACAGGCCAATTCTTCTTCACATCTGACTCCATCTGGTGCAATAGGCCTTCCTTTGGTTCACTCTCATCTGTCCGTGGCTTTTTCAAAACTATCAGTCCGTCTGGTGAGTGGTCGATCATATCTATATATGTGCCTCAGCCATCCAATACGAGACGCTTTTACTATGTTTATTATATCGGGTTACCCATATTTTTTTTTTAAAGATTTTTATATGCGATCCTTCATTCGTTATTTTTTTTTCATTGGATCAAAAAATTTCCTTGAAATTTTTCTTTCAAAAATCAGTAAAAGGTCCTCTTCTGCTTTTTTCAGTGTCCAACATTCGCTTCCATAAAGGGTAAGAGATCTTATACAGGCTAATTTATGTTTCAATGCTGATTCAGGCCATAGAAACATCTATTGGCTATGGATATTCTGCTGTTTATTTTGATTTTTATGTTATTACAGCTTGAATAATTAATGATCTTCAAAAGGGACAAATATGTGGGTTTTATTTTTTGCTATAAAAAAACTATTTTTATCTCTGTCAATGGTTAAATCCATCTTCCTTACTGCATTCTAAAGTGATAGAAAAGCTTCGACAACCGCATGTTAACGGTATAGTGGTTAGAGTGCTAGCTTCTAGACCGCGAGGTTACGGGTTCGAGTCCCTTGTATGGCATGGGTGCTTGTAAATGTATGTTAGCTTGTCAAATGACGAATGTTTCGGCGCATTATAGCCCTCGTGTTGCTGACGGCGCCAGATAATCTGAAACAACCAACAACCGCATGTTTTGCTCGTCCAATGATACCAATGTCATCGGCAAAAGCTAGCATTTGAACTGTTCTTTGTTGGATAGTTCCGCTTGTATTTAATTAGGAATCTCTCCCTGCTTTTTCCAGTGCAAAGTAAAACAATAGGCATGAGAGACCTAAAACCTACCATCTAAAATTATAATGATTATTGTCAACACTGAAATAAATCCTCGATCGAGCTTTCTTAGGGGAAGCGGTTGTCTTTGTTTTTAAAAGACACAAAATTCTATAAATAGAATGCCTAGAAAATTACGGAAACTATGTCGAAAAGTAGTATAAGTGTAGTAGATTTTTGTGAAATAAATTGCTTGGCTGCATCTGTACTCGTTTTCTTTTTATTACCAAACGGAAATGTTATGTCATCAAGCATCTTTTAAAGGATTTCAAAGCAATCTCAGATGAACTTTATAGACAGGAATTTTCTAAATACGTGCTGAAGGTGTTATTACAATTTGAAACGTGGCTTTTAATTAGCTTAGAAACAAACGACAAACTACCAAACAGGATTTTATTTAGTATGTTAGAAAAAACAACCTAAAAATTAGAATCAAAGTGAATTTCAGAAACTTACTGTCGATCCATATGTTTGAATTTTCCTGATAGCTTTTTACTGGATTAAATCTTCATTAGGTATTTTGTAAACATTGGTTTCAGTTCACTTTAGTTAATTTAAATAAATCTTTGAAATAAGTCAAGTATTCAATCGGTTTATGTAAAATTCGGATTTCTTTGTTTAAACTAAATAATATTAATAAATTTTGGCTTGTAAAATTAGTAACTATTAGCATTTAAATTGCGTGATTAATTCGTAATTTTATTAATCATACCTAAAATTATTATTTTGTTTTCGTGAACAAATGTATGGTAAATATTATGAATTATATTTATTAAATACTAGTGTGGAATAAAAAAAAAAGAAAATATGTATCATTATAAAGTAATAGCGCTGTAAATATGCCTTAGATAAAACGTAATAAATTCGCAAAAGATTTCACCAATAGGTTAAAATATCTTTTACCACTACAATGGGACATAGTGTCGCAAAAAACATGCTTTTTATGAATGTGGTTCCGATCCGGTCAAAAACAGTTTTGGTCAGTAGGGGGATCATCGAGTTTTTATGGCCAGTCAATTACATAGAGCATAAGTTCAGTGTTCAGGGGCCAGGGAAAATTGCGCCGAAGTAGATGTGATCAGCCAGTTATAAAGGAGGTTTGGGTGTGTGCTGTATATTGATGATCATAAGATATCGCGTGAATTGAATATTGTGTTTCAAATGAGTTGAATATTTTGATTATAAAGTCAAACATAATCTTAACTAGTAATAAAACATAAATATCAAAAAACGTTTTCAAGCAATTTCATTTTTTCAACTCCAATTTTTGGTCTGTCTCTTAGTGGAGTACTGAATAATTTGTAATCATTGTGATACTCAAGAACATCTAATTCATACTGCTCCGGGAAATGTTTGAATTGTCAGGTTTTTCACAGCATGTTAATAATGCGGAAAAACTTTTGAGAAATTAAATATTTTTCAACTAGACTAGGTTATAAATGCACCGACTGCAGCTGGAATACGCTTCTTTGTGTAGAACAACAGGTCACATCTTGACATTACCATTTTCGGAGGGTAAAAGATGTCTTGCGCAATCCACATATCCGCAGAATTTCTGATGTCGTCACTGTTTAAAATTTAAAGTTTTCTAAAAAGTGCCCTCTTAAAACTAACTATTCGTAAAGGTAATTGTCCCGCTTGGTAAAATAAACAAAACAAAGTCACCGACGCTACCAAAATGCAGGATACGTGGTTTATTGCTAGCGAAACAGTAATGAATGTTTATAAAAAAATAAAAAAGATCATTTTACAAATAATAAAATAATGTAGAAAATGTAGAGACAGAAAGATGGTTGAGAAAATACTCGCTGGACTTCCACTAATACAGTAATTATGAATAAATATTTCTTGATAAAATTAATGTGAACAGATTTAAATTTGTAAACAGGAGTTTCTTCAACAACTTTACATAATATAGACACAGTTCCCGCAATGCGGATGCAAATAACTAGATATAACAATTACACTAAAAATTCCAAGATTCAGATAATGAATAAATCTACTGTTAGGTGAGTTATACTCCATTACGGTATCAATTTTATTTAAGCTGTGGTGTTATATGTGCCTTTTTAGAGCGTAGACTTCTTTATCTAAAAGTAAAAAAGCTGATGACTTTTCAAATATTTCTTGATAAGACTAGTTTGAACAGGATACAAATTTATCAGCAATTTATCTTCGACTACTTTGCACAAATTGAACAAAGTGTTTGCAATGCGAACGCAAATAACCACATATAGCAGTAGAACGAAATATTCCAAGATTCGAGGAATAAATAAAAAAATCGTTAGTTTAAAGGCGAAAATTGGATAGTTCAAATAAACGTTTTTAATATCGTATTCATACATGAAATACCTAAAAGTTGATTCAGAATTGTAATTTTTAGAGAGTACAAATCATAATTTTTAAAGTGAAAGAAATGGTTTAGGCTGCGTTTAATTTCCAGTCAAAGCTTTCATCGAAAATTGTAAACCAAGATGTGCAGAGGAGGTCTACGTAAGCAACGTGCAGCAAGATTGGGATTATCAAGCTGGAGAATTGGATCTTTCTTAAGCAATTCGTCTCCATTAATTCATAGTAGTGAAATTTGGTGTTGACATCTATTTTTAAATATTAAAACATTTCTATTAGCAAAATGTGAGCAATCTACGTTTTAAAATTTATTTATTGCAAATGAAAGTGGATTTAAGCACTCACATCGAAACATCTCTTTTTATTCTGATTAAATTAATTTTATTATCTATTTATTAAAAAAAAAATCGCCATAAATCAATTAAAAACTATTCTAGCACGATTGGATGATAGCAAGTTGATTTAATATTATTCCCTAAAAGTGACCTTTTAGTGACAGTTGCAACAACGAAATTTGATAGGATGCATTGTCATCGACATCGAATCTAACTGCCAAGTTTCAGCCTGATTGGATGATTACAAAGGGTTTAATTGCAATTAGGATTCCGAAGATTTGTCCGCCAATAGCACACACACACACACACACACACACACACACACACACACACACACACACACAAAATCGAGGTTAGTATAAATTATTTAAAAATTAGCTGTCTCTATATTCTCCTTGAATAATTAATTTCATTTCCAATATTCATTTGCTTACATAATAAAGTTCGATTTAGAGCATTTAAATCTTATATTTTACATAAGCTTTTAATGCACATGCACAATGTCTAAAACCTGTTCTATATGCCATACTCGCCCCTACTTGAAATATTGTATCAGTTTTAGTTTTGACAAAGAATACTTTTGAGATGATACTCTAATTATAAAAAAAAAAAAAAAAATTGCAGTTTCTTTGCAAACTTTTGAGCATTTAACATTCATTTCATTAACATTTTTAGCAATCAAAGAGATTTTTCTTTATATTTTATAACACATGTATTCCACGTCGAAAGTAATTGGCATTGATTTCTTCACTGAATAACCGAAAATTCATGATAAATTATAAGAGTCATTTATTTAATCAAATAAGTCAGTGACAATATATCATTCCTCATGAATTTAGAAACACACATTTTCTTGCCAAACGTCGCGTAGTTAATGTGTTAAAATCAGATTTCTTGGTTTAAACTATATTATATTAAACAATTTTGACTGGTAAAATCAGTAAACATTATATTCATAATTTGTTAGACACGTCTTAATTTATTATTCTGTTTTCCCAATCTAACGTATGCTAAAGATTATGCCTTAGGCAATAAGTAATGCGTTAGCAAAAGATTTCTCTAATGGATTAGCATCATTTACCTCCACAAGGGGCCAAAGTATCGCACAAAGAATGGTTTTTAAACTTTATATATTTCATTATTCAGACAAAACAATAGAATTCTGTTACTCTCATCTCTAACTGAATATACACAGGTTTACCATTTGATCTTAAGTGAAATGCTAGGGATGTTGTCTGTAACATTTACTTGAGATGTACCAGAAGCATACTGTATGTTATTAATGTGCATTGTGCAAGCTACATTTAGAACTGGCATTTATTCGAAAAATATTCATAACCTGATAATACCGTTTTTGATTCAGCTTTCATATTAATAATTTTTTTTGAATTAATCTACTAGAATTTTCAAGAGTGCTAATTATCAAGGTTGAAAGTAAATTTGTGTTCTCATCTCTAAAAACACAGTTATATTTTGAATAACGTTTATTTCAACTGAACGACCAGCAGACTGTACGTTATAAAAGCACCTAAGGCAGCTGGAATATGCTTCTTTGTGTAGAACAGCAAGTCACATCCTGACATTACAATTTCCGGAAGGTAAATGATGTCTCGTGCAATCCACATATCCGAAGAATTGCTGATGCCGTCACAGTATAAAATTGATAGTTTTTGCAAAAGTGCCATCTTAAAATTATTTATTTGTAAGGGTATTTGTCCCGCATAGTAAAATATACAAAACAAAGACAACGACGCTACCAATATATAGGATACGTGGTTTACAGTCAGAGAAACAGTAACGAGTTCTTTATCATAAAGTAAAAAAGACGATGACTTTTCGAATAGTACCACAATGTAGAAAATGCAGAGGCAGAAAGATGGCAGAGAAAACACTTGTTGTACTTTCTCCAATACAGTAATTATTGATAAATATTTCTTGATAAAATTAAAATGAACAGATGTAAAGTTGTAAGCAGGAGTTTCTTCGACAGTTTTGCATAATAAAGACAAACTTTCCGCAATGCGGATGCAAATAACTATATATAGCAATAAAACTAAAAATTCCGAGATACGTGGAATGAATAGATCTACTGTTAGTTTTAAGAAAAAAATTACAATTTCCCAAAATTCGCTTTTAATATCATAATAATTCATGAAATATTTGTAAGTAGCTTCTTCATTATAATATATTTCAATAAAATGTTGTGTAGATTCTTGAATGGGGGACCATAAACATAATGCAACAACTATTCGGTTAAGTTTTTTAGGTGAGTGATATCCCGTTACGGTATCAACTTTTTTAAGCAGTGGTATTATCTGTGCCTTTTTAGAACATAGTGTATACCAAATCAAAATACTTAAGGTGAAACAAATGGTATAAGCAGTGTTTATTTTCCAGTCAAACCATTCTTTGGAAATTGTGAACCAAGTAGTGCAGAGGAGGTCAACGTAAGCAACGTGCAACAAGATCGGGATTAACAAGCTGGACAGTTGGATTTTTCTTGAAAAACTCGTCTCCCTTAATCCATAATAATGAAGAAAGTTCATCAAAATTCCATACTGAGTGCCTTTGTAGTGAAGTGGCTTGTCTTCCGCAATATGAATGTTATTTCTAAACTGTTCAGTGTCTGATATTTCAATGCATTCTGATGGATTCACAATTAATGGTACTCCAGGCATAATGATTTCGTTTTATATTCAATGATGATCACAATTGTATCCTTTAGGTTCAATTTTCTATTGCTTTTTAACTTTGCTATATGTTTTGAGTTTTATAGTTCACAACTTATATTTTTCAATATTTTATTTTGTTAAACTTGTTTTCTTACAAAACAATAATCTTCAATTTATATGTGCAATAATTAAATATCCATTGTGGAAAATGCAGTTGCACTTTTTTTTCACTAGAAGTCTTGCTATGACACAAATAATTCAATTTCTCCAAGGAGTATAGAAGAAAGATCAACACTAACTCAATAGAATAACTTTTAATACAGTTTACTAGTGTATCCGTCTACAATACCATTTGCAAATTTAAGCCAAGTCATTTTGGTAACAGCATAAAATGATGGAAGCAAGTAATAAAAATGAGAATTAGAGTATTGAATATATATAGCTGTTTAATAAAATATTGTTTTAAAATCTAACAGTTAAATGGCAATGAATAATAAATATATAAGTTATGAATCAAGAACTTTTAAAAGTTTCAAAACACCGATTGGTTTCCATAGACTACATTTCTGATATTTTTGAGTAATGCCTAATACTTATTATATACAGATGATACTAGTATAAGTGTTTATTGTCACTATAGATACAAGTTAGATGCATTTCAGTTAGTCATATATAATGCACGAGACACACAACGGGACAAAATTAAACCTTGTACGCAGTTGAAATAAGCCAGAGCAAAATATCAATTATTGAGAGGTATTTTTATGGAATACAATTGATTTCTTTAAAAAATGTGTTTCCTTAAAATGGATTTTTATTGCCTCTTTCATTGCTTTTATTGTTATACCTTATCACTGAATATATTCGATAATTTTCTAATAAACTGAAATAAATTAATCGCGATCGAAATTTCAATAACAGTTTTGTACCATTGTTTTTATATAGTAAATGAAGTTATTTTGAACGATACTCTGATTTTAATTACAATAACGTGTGAAATATGTATATTATTGTTAACTAAAGCCAATAAACTTAAAAACAAAGAAAAAAAAGGTAGTGTTAATTGGATATTATTCATAACCTCTTGTGATATTGAAAATTTGTTGAAACAACTACTATCGATGAATGAATTGTACGTTATTTAATGGTTTTTGTACGTAATAGTGACGACATCAACACAGTAAAGTAACAAAAGATAAATTTCATAACTCACACAAATTCTATTTTTTTAAAAACTTTAACTGTCAATAAAGGCAATTGGAATAAAGTATTTCATAGTTTGGTTTTTTTTGGTAAATGTGACGATCCTATTTCGTTTTTCTAGAAAATGACCATTGGACCAACTTTTTTTAAATTTCCTTAGGTTACAATTCCGAATGATTCTAAGATACATTTGTGGTGAGACATAATCAACTAAAATTTCAGATTTACAGATTCGATTGGATGATTTAAAATTCAGTATTGACATAATTTACCTTTCAAAGTCTTGGCATAATGTACTTTGTTGTTATTAATCTAGCACCCTGCAGAACAAAAGTTTTCTAAATTAATTACTCAAATTGCTGCGGGTGCGTAGTAATCTTGGTCGTCCGTCATTTCGATAAATGTAAAGTGCAACATACCGAAACCTTACACTCATGTAAATTACTATTTCCTGTTAATTAAAAATACACCGCGTTGCATAATGATAGAACCACCATGTATTTTCAGCCTAGCATACAGTAATTGGAATAAATGATTTAAATGAATATTTTTATTGAAAATATACAAAATAAGAATGACAATATCAAAGTAAAAACATTACTCATGTTTATATTTTCATGAAATAAAATAAAAAATACAAATTTTAGGTTGCAAAATGATAGTACCACCCCTACTTTTTAGTGGAATAATCGATCCCAGAGAAGCAAGCGCACTTGGGTTTCAACAAACAGGTATATAAAAGCTTCGTTTGATCAACTAACGTAACCTTACTTGCATTTATTGTGAGCACGCATAGTTTATTGATTTGAAAAGCTGTCACTAAGTATGGGTAGGAAAAAACCGTTATCTGATTTTAAAAAAGGACAAATTGCGGCTTTGAACCAAGCAGGATTGTCTTCACGGAATATAGCAAGACATGTTGGGCGTTCACCACACGTGGTCAATAATTTCCTACATCTTGGATCCAAATATGGGACAAAGAAATACACGGGAAGACCTCGAAAGCTAACAAAGCGGCAAGAAAGGTTAGTTGTAAAGAAGTTAAAAGCTGGTGAAACATTGAACAGACTATCACGAGACCCCACCATCAAAGTTCACAAGTCAACTTTATCCAGAATAGCTCGGCGGAACGAACATCTTGAGCACACGAAAATGAAAACGCAACCGAGACTTACAGATCTTCACAAACGAAAAAGGATGCAATGGGCTAAAGAACACATGACTTGGAAAGAACAGTGGACTCAAGTAGTGTTCAGCGACGAAAAAAAATTCAATCTAGATGGTCCTGACGGGTGGGCATTCTATTGGAGGGATCTCCGAAATGAGCCACACATTTTTTCTAAAAGACAGTGTGGGGGAGGATCGTTAATGGTTTTCGCTGGATTTGGCAATGCTGGGCTGACTAACATTGCCTTCCCTACTGGTTGAATGAGAGCAATAGACTATCAAGACCTGTTGGAAGAAAATGTGTTGCCTTTTGGAGAAGAAATTGGAGGTCCATTTTGGAAGTTCCAACAGAACCATGCTAGCATTCATGTTGCAAACTCGTCTTGGGAATGATTCCTGGACAACGGAGTGCAGGTAATAGAATGGTCTGCTTGTTCTCCGGACATGAACCCCATGGAAAACATCTGTGGTATTCTAAGCAGGGCCGTATACGCCAACGGCAAGCAGTATTCAACGGTTCAAGAATCGAAAGACTCCATTATTACAGAATGGGAAAATCTGAATGCAGATATACTCAAACGCTTAGTCGAAAGCATGCCTAATCGAATTTTTGAACTTATAACCAAAAAGGGTGCTCTTACAAAGTATTAACTGAAAGTGGTTCTATCATTTTGCAACCTAAAATTTGTATTTTTTTTTATTTTATTACATGAAAATATAAACATGAGTAATGTTTTTACTTTGTTATTGTCATTCTTATTTTGTATATTTTCAATAAAAATATTTATTTCAATCATTTATTCCAATTACTGTATGGTAGGCTGAAAATACATGGTGGTTCTATCATTATGCAACGCGGTGTATTAAATTAAAAGTTATTCTATATCAGAAATAATAGATAGGGGATATTCATAACAAACGCTTCAATTTGTATATCCATTCAAATATTTTTTTTTGTCTATGCATATTTGACTATGCATATAGCTGAGTGCCCTCCCATTGAAAAAAGTATACAATGTAGCGCATCCAAACTACAAGGCAGTATACGATTTTAACTAAGACATTTATATATTTAGTTATACGTACAAGGGGATACAACAATCAGAATTAAAATATTATCTGCATCACTAAAGACACTGTTTGTAACATTTATTTCAACAATACAAGAAGGAGGCTATAAGTTAAAAATATGCCAATTGTAGATGGGATATGTTTCTGTGACCAAAACAGAGCATTAAAACTCGACACAATGGTCTTGGGCCTATTAATGATCTCTCGTGAAATCGATACTTCTGCAACATCATGCAAGCTTTCGATACAGTACCTTCCTAAAATCAGCTATTATTAATGATATTAACCTGCAAACTAAAACCGTGCTAAGATGTTCCGAGGACGACTTTATGATGCAAGATACACAGTAGATCATTATATGAAAGTTCGTTGTTTCTTCATTAAAAAAAAAAAAAAAAGCCTTTGATCTTGCGAATAACTTCATGACATAAGAAATGCAGGTACAAAAATATGCCATAGATAATACATGCTGGTATTTCGTAATTTTATTATTTTTTTTTAATTGATACCTGCTCTGCAATCGATTCGGTCTAAATTGAAACAAATTTGAAAGAGGAGTTGGCTTGTACTCTCTGGCTTAAACCAGACATAATTTCCGAAATGTGTATGCAAATAATCAAGTACAACAACCGAACTAATTAATGTAAATATAAGCAACTGGAAAGTCAAGTGTTGACTTAGAAAACAAACTTATGCTTTTCAAATACAATTTTCTTATATCGATATCGAGCATGAAAGCATTATAAGCGGTTTCATAGTTGTAACAGTTACCCATCTTAATTAATAAAGCTTCCTGAATGGATTTAAATAGACACAAACACGATAACAACTCAAACTTTTTAGGCTAGTTAAATCTCGTTATTTTTTCAAACCTTATTCAGCAAATGAATTACCTGCATAGCCTTAAATCGTAAAGTATACCAATTCAAAACATCAAATATAGAACTTGCAATGTAAGCAGTATATACTTTCATGTTACACCATTCATTAGAAATTCTACTAAGCCTTAAGCAAAGAAGGTAATTATAAACATCGGTATTCGATGGATAACCGAAACCATTTTGAAAAACTATTTCCTTCAATTCCATAGTATTAAAAAGGACGCATCAGAATTTCATATTGGGTACGTTTGTAATTTGGTGACTTATTCACCGCAATGTCAATCTGAAGGTTTGCCAATGCCATTTGATAGAGAATCCCAAAGAAAAACATTCAGTTGCAGAATATCATTCAGTGTGTTTTGTTTTTACTTAAGTTAAACTCCATATGTTAACTTATGACCAGAAATAGAGAAGGGAACTGCTGCACGAAAATTAATTTTTAACATTTAATTTTCTTGAGGTTATACGTGGAGAACAAAGACTTGTCCCATTTCAGGACATCAAACGACAATCATAAATTATCTACTCAAAATTTAACATTTAGTTGTAGATAAAAAGAGTTCTTCTGGAAGAGTTTAAGGAAAATCTTCACTTCTGGAGAAATCGTTTTCATCTCTCGGGAACCTCAACTTTTTTTAACAGCATATAAGATAGGCCTGACCCAAGTTGAACTATTGCTTGGGATCTTCCAGTGGATATACTTTTCGAGAGTCCAACAAAATGTGTCATAACGTTGGCTACGGTAAAAATAATATTACAATATTTGTATTAGTAATAATATCTCTATAACTTTTAAACTCGCATAGTGGGAAAGTATTTGTAAACACCAAGTCTAAACCAGTCTTAAATTCGCCACAAATTATAGTAAACTGAGAATAAACTGAAAAACGACAGTTCCTGGTTCAATGGTGAATAACTAATTTAATAACATAAGAAATGGGTTACAAGCATAACATATAAATCATACTTATTCCAAGTTGGGTATACAATACAGCAACTCGGCCCATTTTTGGACGAAATCAGGCAAAGTGTTCAATGTTAATGGGACTCCATATTGGAGTCAGTGGAGTGGTTAAAGATTAAACGTTTTTTAGTTCACATGAAGAGTTTTCGTGCTGTTTGACTATCTGAATCTGGTCATCTGTGTGGTTGCGTCCGAGACAGGGATTTAGCACTAGCTTTTCTAAAGCCATCGGTAATTAACTCTCATTTTTTTGTAGACATGAAGGTGGTGTGTTCAACAATTCTTGACTGGGTACACCTAGAAATAATAATGGCAAGGCAGCACTGCCTGTATAAGCTGATTGGTGGGGGTATTTACAGCTGCGGTGTTTTTAAAGAGCAATTAAATCTTTCATTCCTGCCCATCCATTCATGCGAAAATCTCCAATCACGCCATGTCTGGGTTTCCGCGATAATTTACAACCTTTAACTTTAGTTTTTTATAACGTTCAGACACCGAGACCGACTCGTGCAGTATTTAAAAATACTGAACTGATTTTGGAAAATGGTCCGAGAGGAATGGGAAAAAATTTATACGACAATACAACGGAAAAGTTCACTTTCATAAAATAATTGTGAAATAAAGTGATTTCACAAGAATAATTCATGTCGATATAGCAACCGATTTGGTATTTAATCTGTTGTTGTTGCTTTTTATTTCTATTTATGTATCTTTGAGCATGGAGATTATAATGACATTGTGACTAATTACTAAGAAGATTGCTACCTTTATTTTGAAATCAAGGTAAAAACAGGATGGAATTTTCACTCATTTATTTCGAGAAACATGACTCTTACATAAAGATGTGTCTTCCAATTAGGTTCTATAAATATTCAAGGTTGAAATGGTAGACACAGTTAATATGTTTTTGATAAATACTTTGACATGATGTTTTCCTTAACAAAGAAAGTCCACTTAACGAAGCAAATTGAATATCTATTTTTCTTTTTTGAGTCTATCCTAATTGAGTATTTTGGTTATGATGAATATGATTAGTAAAAATAGTATTGAAATAATAAATATAAATGAATGATAATTAAGTAAAAATGCATTTATGAACTTTTTCAATTAAACGCTAGTAAACTTTTATTATACAGAATCATTGAGAATTTCTATAGAAAATGTGACATTTATTGCTTTCGTATACATGGACACAAGTTTGAATGAGTAATCAATAAAAGAAAAATAAGCCTAAAAATTGGAAGTATGTTCTTCATTTAATGCTACTAGGTGATAAAAGAATTATATAAAAAGTGCTCTCTAACACTGGAATATTTTTTAATAAACACTTCCACACTACTAAATCTAGCATGCCATTGCAATTTTTATTGAGCACATTTATATGTATTGATAAACCTCCAATGCGGTAACACCAAAACACAGTAAAATATTATCTGTAGCTCTAAGGATACTGTTTATAACATTTATTTCAACTGTACGAGAAGCAGACTATAAGTTATTGATGTGCCGATTGCAGCTGGAATTTATTTATTTCTATAAAACAGGGCACATCACAACCTGACATCACGGTATCGGAACTGTTAATGATGTTTAGTAAAATTGATACATTTGTAGAAGTCATACCATTAACACAAGATGAATATGCAAGTTTTCAAAACAGGACCTTCCTAAAATCAGCTGTTAGCACGGGTATTTTCCCCACAATGTAAAACACACTGAGCAAAGACGCGGATGACACTAATATGTAAAATACATTGCTGATCATTCTATGATAGTTCGTTGCTTTTTTGTTGAGAAGCAAAAAAATTGATGATCTTGCGAATAACGCCACTATGTAGGAAACGCGGGTGAAGAAAGCGGACAGAGAAAATACACGCTGCGCTTCGTCTATTTATTGCTTTTGTTATAGATACATGATGTTGTTGATGAATGAATTGTTTCTGAATTGAAGAAAACATGCAATCATGAATTATTTCTACTCTTTTGCTTAAATCAGATATAGTTTCCGATATTCGTATACAAGTAAACAAATACAACAACAGACCTAATAATTGAAAAATTCCGAGGAAAAATTGATCAAGTATGAACTTAAGGGGGTCCGGTAACGAAAAAAAAAAAAAAAAAACAATTATTTATGTACATTTTTATGTAAAAAATTTATTTTATGTATGAGATACTATTTATATATCTTTTGAGAAAATGTTTTTTTAAATATTGTGTTTAGTTATTTAAAAAATAAATAAAAACCAAGAAAAATCCATAATAATTGATGTTTGTGTATTTTGATATAAGTCAAGGAAAAATATTTTTTTTAAAGTGAAAGCTTTCTGTAATACATAATTATATAAAGATAATTTTGTCTACACAGAATTTTGATAGCTGAATTAAAAAAATTCTCAAAGTTAAAACATTGAAATTTTTGCTTTTTGTTATGCTATCTTTTACGCTAAATGTTATATTTTAAAACAGAATTTAAAAAATAAAATTCTGTGAAGGCAAAATATTTAAAACTATATAAATTAAATGCTCCAAAAATTTGAATAGCCAATTGTTAATTGTTCTGGAGATATATTGATTTGAATATGCAACATCTGTGAAAATCACTAGTGCTTGAAAAACGCACTTTAAGAGACGCTTCAAGGTGTTATGTCCATTAGTGATGTTTAAATAACAGGTAATTTTGTGGCATTCTAATCACCGGATGAATAAGATAAAAACATCATTCTCTTCAGGAATGTATGAACTATTTTTATAAATAAAAAAAAAATAAAAAATAAAAAAATTGGGATTTTTGAAGAAATTTGCGTACTGGACCCCCTTAAAAAGCAAAGTAGTGCTTTTAAAATAAGCATTTTTAATAGGGATATCATAAAGGAAAACGTTGTAAACTGTGACATCGTTGTAATAATTATCTACCGTAATTAACAAAGCTTCCTAAATGGGCATCAATAAACACCGTACGATAACAATTCAAATCAACTTTTTAAGTTGATTACTTCTCGTTATGCTGAAATAAGCCAGAAACAAAACTACTATTTTTAAAATAACAAAAACATTTCACATTTTTAAATCATCTTGAAACAAAGTTTTATCAATGCTGTTGGAGATGTGTTCTTCGGAATTATAATTTATAGCGTCCCACTTGACGTCATTTATGGTATGCTTGCTTCCTGCCTTATAAGTTAAAGGGGGAGGAATAAAGTGGTACGAGGTAAAAAAATGTGCATCAAACATAATAATATAAAAAGTCCAAAGACTAACATATGCAATAAAAACTAAAGTTTGCTGCACAAATTTGTTTACAGATTAAATTAATCAATTTAATTTACAATTTCATACAGTTGATACCATAGCAAAGCTCATGTAATAATATAGAATAATTTAAGGGGAGTTGTTACCCTAAAACTTAAAAATAATCGATTGTGAGTCTTATTTTTTATAAAAATTTAAATTATCCCCTTCATTTGTAATAATACCTCAACAGGAAGTATTTTTAATAATATTTTGAAGGCAAAATTGGTAATTATTTGTATAAGTAAAGTTTTCTTTTTAAATGCGCTTATCTCAAAACCAAATTTTTTATTATACTTGTGATTTTTAACAAATATGAGTGACTTTCACGAAAATTCATTTAAAAAAAGTAAATGAGTTACAATCAAAAGCTAACTTCAATAGAATAACAAGTGTCTGCTAAACGTATTGAAATAAATTAGTCTTCTATGTCAATTCCTTTCTGAGAAAAAGGCAAATGAAATATGCTAAATTAACAATACGGTAAAGAGGATAACAACTCCCTTTAATTCTGTCGAAAGAAGTGAAAAATATGATTTAGATTTTAATTGCAATTCCTATACTTAGAGGGGTTTCGCCAATAATGGGTACGCGTGTTTTCCTGAGAAATCAAAACAGTGATAGTGCTCGACTATCATATTGACACTTGTTTTGATAATATCTACTTTCTGTCGACTTCGACTTCCACCACAAACCAAACGGAACGGGCTTCTCCAAAGCTTTTGTAAATGATATTGTAACACAAATTTTCTGTTTATAAATGTAAATAGCGACGTTATACTTTTGAAGTTCTATTTTATCTTATTTTATTTATTAACAGGGATAATACAGGTTAGAAAAAAGGTGGCAACATCTAAAGATATCGGGAAACTTCGAGATGTTTTTATCAATTGACCGGTTGACTAGATTGCTCGAGAAAGTTCCCACGCGCTCTTATAAATATAATACAGTAAATCTGGAGAGATCTTGTTTATGATAGGGAAAGATGACTTTGACTTTGGATGTCGATTTGAAAGAGGCTTAGAGATATGTTTACTTTTTGTGCCTGAATTATCGCTATGTTCAAAGTTGTTTTTAGTGAAGCTTGTGCTGAAGCTTGATAGTGATTTTACTGTTGTTCGGAGAAGTATTGTCAGACTTCGAAAGAAGAATAAACTATAAATTTTATGTAATAAAAACTGTGTTATCATTGCCTTTGAGAAAAATTCTTAGCAATATTAATTCTCAATTTTACATTATTCATTACAGCTCTTCATACTAATCATACAATATAATCGTCGATGGCGATAAAAGAACTTATAATAGATGATTCTTATAAATATTACTAAAACGACAAGAATAAAATTTTATACTGTGCATCAATTATTTTTAAGTATTCCAAAAGAAAGCATGTTTTGGGCAGCTGAAAAAAGGCCAAGAAAGCTTTATAAGAAAAAAGAAAGAAAACTATTGTATTGATTTCATTGTATTAAATGACGAAATTTTAAAATTCATCGTTCTAGTTAAATACCATTTTTCTAGTTTAATTGTCAAAAATGATAAAATTTTCTATCTTAATAATTAAACGTTTTGATGAAAGGGCATTCATATTCCACTGCATTTATTACTTTGTTATCTACTGATGTTTGTAAAAAGATAGTTTGACATTCATTCATTGACATAACCCGTTAACATAAATATAAAGGCAAATATTATACGTTTACTACGAATGTTAAGTTATTCTACTGTTATGTTTATAAATGTTCATGACTTCAAAAAACATTAATAAACACGATCACATATTTACCATTTACTGTACGTTAAAACAGTTAAGTTAAACAAAATACTAAATTAAAATTTATTAAAAAAAAAAAAAAAAAAACTGTAGATATAAGATATTCATTTCGTCAAATCGTTGAAATATTTTTATAAAAATACGTTATTGGTTATCAATTATTGAGAATCACGCAAAATATCAGAAGTTTAAATTTACCACGCACATATCAGCGTTTTCGAAGTAAACTTACAATTCGTCCATTTAAATAAATGCTCAGAGTGCAGCATATCCAAACCCTGTGCACAATCTTTAGAAATCCTAAGCTAGCAATATGCCAAATGCAGTACCAATATTATTTGTACCAATACTATACTGCTCATAACTTTTATTTTAACTGTCTGAGAAGCATTCTAAAAGTTACAAATGTGCAGATAACTGCGAGAATATGTGTTACTGAATAAGACACAACATTTCAACCTTAAATAATTATCCCCGGATTAAGAAAAACGTAAAACAGACAATTCTGCAGCAGTCATGTCATTAACGCAAGATAAAATTGCGAGTTTTCGATATAGGATCTTCTTAAAACCAACTATTACACAGAAAAATTTAGATCTACCTTGCACCAAAAGTTGATTCTCATTTAACGGCAACCAACATTTGGTGCTTAGTTTAACGATTTAATGGAGCTACATCGGACCCTAAACACTATTAAATCGTGAAACTAAATACCAAATGTTGGTTGCAGCTAAATGGAAACAAATTTTTGTTGCAAGGTGGAGCAACATGTTTAACAGTAGAGTATGGGTATTTTATCCGCAATGTAGAACATACTGAACAGTCCAGAGGATGACACTAATATGTAAAATATATTCCTAATCATCATCAGTTCAGTGCTTCTTTGTTCAAAATCTAGAAAACCGAAGATCTTGAGATTAACGTCACAAAGTAGAAAATGCAGATGCAGTAAGATGGTAGAAATTATTTTTGAGCAATAGATTCCTATAATTCCATAGTAGTAAAGTAGATTAATTATAATGCCTTGACTTTTATGTCCCTTCAGTGAATTGTTCAACGTAAATGTTGAGTTATCATTATACATTTCTGGGTCTGCAATTAGAAATCTTGCAGAGTGATTCACACTTTTACGTGTTCAAAGCGTTCTTTTTACCTTGGTTCCAAGTAGTTTAAGAATTGATTTGCATTTCGTTGCAAATATGTTGATACTCATACTGAATGCAATATCACTTGTAAAATGTAGCCTGGCTTAAATTCAAGCGCTAAAATTGCCTTCCTTTCTTCCAGCCACTTTCCAAGTACTTATATTTCTGTATGTAATTATTTGAAATCAAAGGATTTTTTTTTTTTTTTTTTTTGTATGTAGCACCTTAAAATTTTCAGATTTATTAGGTTAGTACCAGAAAGTAATTTTTATTGTTAAAATCCTTTTTCAAAATGCTTCCAGTTCGTACATTGGAAAAAGACTAACAGAAGGTAAAATGAATAATTTTATTTTTGTCTGTCAATTTAATGATTTTTATTCGAAAGTCAATAAGTTTTCAATATTGAAAAAAATACCTTATCGATCTTAGGACATTTTTGTTGCATATTGCCGATCTAATATTAATTCATGCATTTCTATGGTCTATTCATAAATATATTAAACAGTACGAATAATAGAATGCACTCATTATTTACAGAATTCTTAAAATGTTAAAAAATTTTCTCCATATCTAGTAATTATTTATAAACAAGAAAATTGGGCAATTCCATAAGTTATGTCCCATAAAATAGTTTAATGTCGATTCACAAAATGGAACTTCAATTACTTTGATTTATGCATTGATAATTTATGCATGATTGCTACAATTTTAAAACCATTGAAAATATATTATTTTTAATGCAACAGTAATTTATTTAAAAAGGGCAGTACCTATTTGTGACAATACTTTATATCAAATAATGCCAAAATATGTACGGCTTTTAATTTTTAAAGTGACTTCTTGAGTTACTTTATTGGTTGTGGAAATAATGAATTTTTCACATTACATCCGATAATTTGACATTTTTTATTGGGAAAAAGTTAATTACCAAGAAAAAAAAATGGATTTCTTGAGAACAGAAAAAGGGAGCGAGGCTTAATAAGAGAAAAAAAATATCTTAGTTGCATTACAATAAATAACTAAACAAAAAAATTTCCAACTTTGTCTATTTCAAATATAAAAAATCGTTTACATTTTCTACCAAAATATCTATCAATCATTTAAAAAAAAAGGACTTTTAAATCCCCCTGCATTTATAATTTTTTTACTTTTGGGCTCTCAAAAATATATATTGTCAATTCATCTTTCATTTATCTAAATAAAAAACAAAGTAATTGAATTTACTAAAGAGAAAACAAAACAGACTTGGGATATTTCATAGATTCAATTCGTAAATTCAATTATTTTCGTAACAATACGATATTTGTCATTGTAATTTCTAAAGAACACGCATAATATGAATGCTCAAATTCTTCAAGCACATAGCTGAGTGAGCTTAATAAACTTAGACCACCCCCATTCAAATAAATGGACAGTGCAGTACATCCATACATAGCAAACAGTGTTAGATTTTATTCAGGAAATGTACATCTCTTAATAAGCATACAAGGGCATACAACAATCAGAATACAAATATTATCTGCAGCACTAAAGACACTGTCCATAACATTTATTTCAACTGTACAAGAAGCAGACTATAAGTCATAAATGTGCCGATTGCAGCTGGGATATGCTTCTGTGAATAAAATAGTACATTACAACCTGACATAACTGTCTCGGGACTGTTAATGATGTCTCGTAAAATAGATAAATTTGCAGCATTCATGTCATTAATGCAAGATAAAATTACAAGTTTTCGAGACAGGACCTTTTTAAAATCATCTATTAGTATGGGTATTTTACCCGCAATATAAAATACACTAAGCAAAGCGAAGGATGAGACCAAAATGCAAGACATATTGGCAATCATTAGATGAAAGTTCAGTAAGTCTTTGTTCAGCAGCAAGAAAATCGTTGACCTTGCGAACAACATCACAATGTAGGAAATACAGATGAAGAAAGATGGCAAAGAAAATACACGTTGGGATTCGTCTATTACGTATGTTATAGATACATACTCCTGAATGAATTTTGTCTGAATTGAAGCGAATTTGCAAGCGGGAGTTGCTTCTACTCTTTTGCTCAAATCAGAAAGTGTTTCCGAAATTCTTTTGCATGTAACCAAGTACAACAGCACTGCTGATAATAGGAAAATTTCAGGAATAAATATATTAACTGTCAACTTCAAAAACAAAAATATATTTTTCAAATATACATTTTTAATATCGAGATCATACATGAAAATTGTGTAAATTGTGCCATCTTTGTTGTAATTATCAATCGTAATTAACAAAGCTTCCTGAATGGGCGTCAATAAACATAGCGCGGTAACAATTCGGTTCAACTTTTTAAGCGATATACATTTCGATAAACCTTCAATCCTTTTAATCAAAGGAATTATCTGCTTAGCCTTAAATCGCAATACATACCAATTAAAAATAAGTAATGTGGAACTTACAATATACGCAGTGAATATTTTCCAGCTAAAATTTTGTTCATACATACAGTAAATATTTAAGCAAACACAGTCAATAAAAGCAACGTGCATTAAAATCGGGATTAGAAAGCTACCCATCCAAAACTTTCTTGGAAAACCGATTGCTATAATTCCATAGTAGTAAAGAAGATTCATTATAATTCCATAACTTGTATGCCTCTTTAGTGAAATGTTTACTTCAGTTTCAGAGTTTTGATTGTACGCTTCTGGGTGTACATTTGCAAAACTTGCAGATTGATGCACAATTTGCCGTGTTCTAGACAATCTTTTAAATGTAGCTCCCTTTATATTAGACACAGATTTGCATCTTGTTTCAAACATGTTGATACTCATTTGGAACTCAATGGCAGTTACTAAGCTGAGCCTAACTCAATTTGATAAGTCAAACTTGCCTTCCTTTCTTCCAGAACAGTTTTTTTACGTACAATATTTAGATACAGAGTTTGAAAAGTTTGCACAATTTGCACTTTATTTTACAAGAATATTTCAAATTATCTTGATTTTGTTGAATGGTTTATTTCCTTTTGTACGTACAAAATAGATGAAATGGATGTAAATAAATGCATAGACAAATATCAAATGCATTAGCTTGATGTTTTTGGTAATAAAAAGTAACTATTACTATCAAAAACTTCTTTCTTCAAGTTCTAGACTAAACTAAGGATTCGAGGCATAATGTAGTTTTTGTCTGTCAATTTTATTATTGTTATTTGATAGTTAATAGCTTTTCAATGAGCAAAAATGAATGAACTATGTTCCTCTTTAGTGTAATTTGTTACTGGTGATTTTGAAAAGAATCGAGCATTGATATATTTTATTCTCAAATTTATTCAACGGTTTGGAAAATCGAGTGTTTTCATTACATACATAATTCATAGATAGTATTTGAAAACTCATCTTTAGAACAAGTAGATATCTATAATTAATGAAAATGCATGGTGCTCAAAAATATATTATATAAAATGATTGAATGATACAGAAAAAAAAAAGTAAGTTTTCAATCGTTCATTTTCATGCATAGACAACTTTTGCAAGATTATAATTTTGTCCTTGGTATTAATAATAACTTTTCTTTATAATGACTATAATTTCACTATTGTAATCAACTCTAGGACAGCAAAAATCCATTTGCAATTTATTTGAAGATTGAATAACAATTGGGCAACAATAGTTTTGATCACGCATTGTTGAGAAAATTATATCTTGTCCCCAAATTATTTTATTTAAATATTGATGTCAGATTATTAATCCTGAAATGAGTGAATATTTTCTTAAAAAACGAATCACCTAATATATAATTTAATAAATTTTCATGACATGCATATTAAAAGAATTGTAACATCACAATTTGCTGATTATCAAGACAATCCAATTAAAGGTCCTGTCAAGAAAATAGCAAATGGTTGAGTTTTCTCAATCATTTACTTCAATATAATGTATGTTTTATATTGCATTGCTTAAACTTTAATAGAAAAATTATTAACTGTAATTGTACTGATTATAAATACTAGGTGTCTAGAATGGAATTAAGCATGTGTTAAACCGTCTGGAGCCTGTAGGTATCAACATATCATAAAATTTATATACTTGTACATTTGACCCTTCCCGGAATAATTTTCTAAAACTAGTAAAACCACACGGTACATTTAAGCAAATGATTCTTCTATGAATCTAATTACCTAATTAAAATGCATTTTTTTACTAGATTGGATTCAATGCAAACCAATAAATACAATAAACTCTTGTCAAAAAATATTATTTGTCCGAAATTGTACTGAATTACACAAGCTTTGCTATGAATATTTAGTTTCTTATGTTATGTTTCTATATAATGTTTAGTATTGAAGTTTATTGTGTTGAAGATTATTTTCTTCTGTAAGGAAGTTTGTGTTGGAAACGAAATGTGTTATTTAGTATTATTTACATGTTACTCGTTGAATTATTTACATGTTACTCGTTGAATTATTTTCAGTTATGTATGATGTGCGTTACGAAAGATTTATTTGAATAATATTTCCCAAGGAGAAACCACAGTAATATTGTTTAAATATGAATTTTCAGGAAAAAATAACAATTATTTTATTTAAAAGAAAAAAAATCAATGACATTTTCAGAAAGAAATTATTAAATTCCATAAATCTAAAAGAATTCTTCTAATTCCATTCTTAAAAACTGAATTTTTTGTTTCTATTCTTTAAGAAAAAAATCGTTCAATTGCAATGTTCACGATGTAATCTTTCATTTCATTGTTTAGAAAACATTAATTTACATTGTTTTAAAAACCTTCAAGTACATATATTAGAGAAACATTCAATTACATTGGTTTGAGAAACATTTACTTACATTGCTTCCAAACACAAATTCAAATTGTGCTACTAAATAACCAATTTTATTAAGCTTGCAGACACGCATAACTTTGTGTCTGCTCTCTTCGTAACAGCATGTCAAATGCAAATGCAAGTCAAATGCAAATGTAAAGTTTGGTGGTTTATACATCTAAACTATTTTTGAGCACAATAGTTGCTAATAAATATGTTACAACGAAACAAGCATTAATATATTTTGAACAATTCTACAAAAAAAACAGAAATGGTGAGATATTACACTGGAAAAATCATTTTTGACGAAAAAAATTAAGTATTGATGTTTTAATTTGTGCAGTATTTACAGTAATATACACTTGTAATTTACATTTCATTATCAAATAATGTAGATGTATTAATCTGTTACATTAATTTTTTTTAACGTTTCTGTCATTGATAGAGACAATATATATAATTTGTATTGAAAATTTCCTTTAGCTTCACGTAAATTATCTAGAAACCAGTAATTTCCATAATGAATGTCTGAAATTAAAAAACAAAAAAAAAGCCTGAATATTTTATAAAATATCCTTTTCCCAATTTCTGTCAAAAGAATGTAAAAAAAAAAAATGGTTTCAAATTGATTTTCCTTGGATAGTACTTAAAATTCAAATGCAATCTGAGGGTCTTCTTAGGACATTCAGATTGATATTGCTTACATTTCCACAAAAAAAAAAAAAAAAAATAATAATAATAATAATTTGTAAAATAATATATACAATACTAACTACTTACGAAATTCGAATAATTACTGGTGTTTGCAAAATCTACTTCAAGATTCAAATTTACTAAAATCAGGCTATTAGTTATTTAAATGCTGATTATAGCAAGAATTTGCTTCTTAATATAAAAGATAAAAGAGTACATCACAATCTGACGTAACGGTACCTCGGCTATTAATAATGTCTTGTCTGCAATTCTGCGAAATTCACAACACTAACACAAGAGTGACAAGTTAATTTCCGAAAAAACAGTACCTTCTTGAAGTACGCAATTCGTAATGGTATTTTTTTTCCCAATATAAACTCTCTAAGCAAAGCCGATGGTGACCTCAATATATGTGGGATAAATGGTTAAGCGCTAGAAGAACAGTGATGATATCTATAAGCAAAAAAGCCAATGATTTAGCAAACAATATCACAATGTGTAAGAGGCAGATGTAGAAAATAGGTAAAGAGAATACACGCAGAACATCGTCTAAAATATTCCTTGCTGAATTTTGCTAAAACAGACATAAATATATGATCAAGAGTTTTCTCTGCTTGTTTGCATAAACCAGAAAGAGTTTTGTTAATGCTAACGAAAATAACCAAATAAAAAATCAGAACCCGTAATTCCAAAATTTGGAAGATCAGCTAACTAATTGTTATTTAAAAACAAAGAAAATTATACATATATTTTTTTTCGTTACCTTATAACGAAATATTGCGGAAAATATCAGGGCAATTTTAATCATAAAAAGTGGATAACATTTGTTGAGCAGGTGACAGCAAGCGCAATGCAATTAAAAGTAAATTTAGCTTTGTAGGTGAGTATGATAGCGTTATGGTACCTAGTTTTTTAACAAAGGAATAATATGTGTCTTCTGAGATCGCAATGTAACTCATGTTATAATTCTTAATGTAGCACATAGGAAATATGCAATGCACTTCAGTTAAACAAACAGTTTCCAGTTAAACAATTATTTCGAGAACTCTATCCAATAAACGCATATCTCAACGGGGAGCAAGATCGGAATTAGCTAGCTGCACAATTGTGTCTTTCTTGGGAAAACTCGTCTTCAGAAATCCTTAGTAACGAAGAAAACGCATCAGAATCAGATACTGTATACCAAATAACTGTTCGGTTATCCAAACAGAACTTTTTGCAATCAAAGAAGCCTTAAAATGTTCCCTCCGTTTTGAAAATAACGACTTCTATATTTTGACGGACAGCAAGAGTTCAATTCAATACTTAAAAAAAATTGGACAAAATATCTCAAAAAAAAAAAAAAAAACTGGTCAAGAGGTTATTTAAGGTATACATATACAATTGAAATGATTTTCTTTAATTTTTAGGTAATAATTTCAAACTTTTTGGCAGTATATCACAATTAAAAATTATGCATTTATATATATATAAACTTTTTTTTCCCTTCAATTTTTTAATCAGCTAATTGCGTGGATAATTTTTAATTTGGCTGTAATATTTATTTAATTATAAGTTTTTAAATAAAAAGTAAAAAAAAAATACAGAGTTTTTAACAAAAAATTAAGATTACAATATTCATAAAATATGTTTTATAACAATATATGTTAGATTCTCAATAGGAAACACATTCACAACTTGTGTCTACAGAACAAAATTAGAATTTTGTAAATCGGAAAATTTATTATGAAGTTACGGCTGTTGGCGTAAAGACATATAACATCAAAATGTCCTTCTTCTGAAAACGCGTTTGAAGTTTACAACACTAATGAAAGTGATACAAATCAGGTTCACAAAACCTACTGTAATTTAAAAAGTAAATTGAGTCTCAGAAAGAAAATGGCATTATTTTAAAGATAATAAATTCGGGAACATTTAAAAAAACAAAAAAAAAAAAAACAGAAAACACCGACTTGAGTAAAATTTTGCAATTCCTATTGTATATGTATATCTTAAAAGATTGGTACAATTTCACAGGAAAACAGAGTTTGCATTCAATGGATTCTATCCCATGTTGGAGTCTTTGGCAATGAGGTGGCGGACTTGTTTGCGAAGAAGGAAAGTCTTCTGCTGCATCTTGTGAAATCTTGGTGTCCAAAATATTTTTTCATTCACAAGTCATATACATCAAATTCTACTTAGGTTAGGGAATCCCGCCCCCCAGACGATTGGTATGATAGTAAACGTACTTGTATGTCTTTATAGTCAGGAGGCATAATATCCGTACAGACTGCATTGGCCAGGCTGTGTAGTGGCCGCATTAAAATCTTGAAATTCATCGACAAAGAAAATACTTATTCTTTTTGCCATTGTTTCTATCCTTCTTTCCTGCTCATACCATTGACTGTATTGGTGCCTCTGCGGGGCTTCTGTGGAGTGGGGAGGGGAGGGTAATGGACTTGTGGTACTGTTAGAAGGACATGACAACATGGACATGGTTTTGGGTTCTTAGAGCAGGGGGACATGAAATAACAACAACATAATGTGTACCTTTGTACTTGGTTGAATTATCCAGCTCAATGTGAACACTATTGATGCAAGTTTCAGGCATATTGTTTCAGGAGACTCTGAAGTCAATAAGTCGCATTCCAGGAATATATTTTTAAACGTAAGGCAAAACTGGTTGGATTGAGGATTGGTTGAGAATTATTTGGAGCAAAAGCAACACATAGGTTATACTGTACTTGCAAAACTGTTTGGAATTTCCTTTTATTTGTTTGTGTTAAACTTGCCTGTTGCTGAAAGATGTGTATTCAAATCAGGTACAATAGGTAGGTAATTAGGTAGGGAGAACTAGGAATACTTGACCCAATGACTTTTCATCAGAATCGGGAAGATTTTATAAGTTGTAAATGGTATCACTTCTTACCCTTCAGTTAGCTAACTACAAGGTGAAAATGACAACTAAATTTTTGCATCCGCTTTTAAACTATAAGACAAATTAAATGTTCATTGTCTAAAAGTAATATCTTTGTGTTGTAAACGCAGATGTTAAAAGGGGTTCTGTTTAAAAGTAAGATTTTTTTTTAATTGTTTATTTTTGTGTGCATACTTTTCGATACAATTACATACATAATACAGTTTATCCACTTACTTGCAGATGGTTTCATTTTAGGGTAATGTAGTAAATGTACAATTAGGGGTACTTGACCCAAGGCATAAAGGGATATTTGATTAAAGATAGGGATACTATACGAATGCATTTGGAAGGTTTTATTCAGTTTTTTTTTTTTTTTCTATTCTCCCTTTTACCATTTTGTTAAGTATGTAAGATGTTTAAGCCACTGACGGTTATGAGAATGGGCGAAATTCTACAGTTGTTTTCCTTGCAATAATTTTTAAATTATATTTCTAATTCAAATACCTAATTTTTCAAAAATATTTTTAGTTTCTATTGTTTTAGATAGGTTGTAAACTCTTGTCCTAATAAAAATATTTCAAAATATTTTATTTTAAATTTTATTTATAAATTTAAAAATGTGTTGTATTGCTGAAAAAACTGGGTATCAAATGACGCATATATACGTGCATGATCGTCAGTGGGTTTTAATGAATAAAAATATATTATTACTGATAGTTATTCTTTAAAATTGTATATTGTAACCTGCAATCGATTTTGCATGAGCTAATGGTAATTATTCTATTAAAATTCCCTACACATTGTTTTCACATACTACAACCATTAGGTGAATTAGTTTATTCTCCTTTCAGAAGATATTATAATGTTCAATCCAAAAATCGCTTGACGAAACTCAAAGCTGACCTAATTCAAGAATATTCTTCATCCACCTGAGTTTTCAATAAAAAATTATAGAACAGGTAAGAAAATAAAACTGAAGCTTTCAACAATTTGAAATAACTCATATAGCAGTGGAAATTATTGATAGTTGTTTTTATTCTGTTTTGTCAAATACAAATGATATCTTTGATAATCATCCCGGTAAAAATTTATATTAGTGCATTGTTGCATGCGAAGTTAGTTAACTGAAGTTCCAAGTTCGCAACATTTTATTGGAGGCTTCCAAACTTTTTATATCTTGAAATTTTTTTAGATACATAAATTAACACTATTTTTACTGCACATGAAATCTTACACTTTTATACAATAACTCAATTTAAACGTATAATGATCAATTTTAATAATTTTTTTTTAAAGTTAAGATTTTAGGAACGCAATTTCTAGAAAAGTTAATGAATAATTTAGAACTAACCCTAACACTTCTATTAGTGGGATGGAACAGTCACATTATTTAATTAATATCTAAACAACTGAAAAAATTAATTATATTTTAAGTGAAATTCCTTGTACCCTATAACCAATAGGTAACATTGGGTGCGCATGTTTTTAAATCCTTTACATTAACATCGATTTTATTTGTTTGACGATGGGAGCGGAATCTGCGGAGGTCTAATTAACATACTTGCCATTATCCAGTCGGGCTGAAACTTGGCAGATAGATTCAACGTGAATGACAAAGCATTCTATCAAATTTTTGGGCTGCCACTAAAGGTCGCTTTTACGAAATACTAATAAGCCAACTTGCCGTCATCCAATCATGTTGAAAAAAGCATTGAACCGACCATTGTTGAAACTCTTTTCTATTTTTAATAAATAAATAATAAAATTACTTTAATCAGAATAAATAAATGATACTTGTATGTGAGAGCATAAATTCAAGTTCATTTTTAAAAAATAAATTTTGAAACGTAGTTTGTAGCACATTTTGCTGATAGAAAATTTTTTGATATCATTAATGTGTTAATGAATATAAAAATTGACAATGCCGGTTTCATTCATTTTTTAAAAACTCTGTTTTATGGGTTACATTATTTTAAAAGATAACAGCAATGATAGTGCATCTGTCATATTTGTTTGTGAACCTTCAACAATCCTTCGTCTTCAACTATCATCACAAACCAAGTGGCACCTTTTGATCATGACTTATTTTTATTCGAGATTTTATGTAATTCATTATTACAATTCATATTAGTTATTCAATACAATGAGTTATAACGATAAAGGAACTTAAGTGTTGCTTATAGATATTACTATAAGAACAGGGACATGGTTTTTTACTGCAGTGTAATTGATATTTAGTATTCCAAAAGACAAATGCTTGGGCCACTAAAAAAAGTTAACTTATTGTTTTTCATATGAAACGTCGTTATGTTCAGTGCAATGTGTAAAATAATTTAATTTAAAAATGACCATCAATTTTAAATTCCTATTTTTTCTAGCTTAAAATAATGAAGCAAATTACTAAAACGTTTTTGTAGAAAGACACTCATATTTTAATTAATAAATTATTAAAAGTATGTGTTAATGCTTCCAAAGAAATTTCGGCAATAAAATCACTAACATAGATACAAATCAAACTGTTTGCATTTACTATGGATGTTAAATTATTCTAATTTTATTTTTATAAATGTCCTTGCACACAAATTGCCATACACACTACCACATGTTTACTCTTTACTGTTAATTAAAAATATTAAATTGCAAGTTGTTCTATATCAGAAATAATAGAAATAGAATATTCATAGCAAACAATTTATTGTCCAAAAACGATCTTCGTCATTGCTATTTCTGAGATTCGAGAAGTTTAAATTTACCACGCACATAGCTGAGTGTGCGTAGTAATTTTAGACCTCTCCCATTAAAATAAAAGAACAGTGAAACACATACAAACCTTGCAGAAATATGAGATTTATTCAGGAAATTTACATCTTTAGATATACATACAAGGCGATACATGAATCAGAATTAAAATATAATCTGAAGCTCTGCAGCACTAAAGATACTACATTCATTGCAACAGTACAAGAAGCAGACTCTACATTATAAATGTTCAAATTGCAGCTGGAAAATGTTTCTGTGAATAAAACAGAACATTTCAACCTGACAAAATGGTATCGGGACTATTAATCGTAATCATCGTAAAGTCGATAGTTCTGCGCCATTCATTCAACATGCAATTGCAAGTTTTCAGCCATTAGTAATAGTATTTACGCGCAAATTAAAACATACTGAGCAGTACCGAGGATGACATTAATATGTAAGATACACAGTTGATTATTATATGAAAGTTAGTTGCTTTTTCAATCTTCCCCCCCCCCCAAAAAAAAGCCTGTGATTTTGCAAATAAAGCCACGACATAGGAAACGCAAATGCAGAAAGATGCCAGAGAAAGTACTGACCTGGGTGTCGTCAAATGCTTTTTTAGTGATACCTGCTCAACAATGGATTTTGCCGGAATCGAAATATGATAGTGGAGTTTGCTTCTACTCTCTGGCTTAAATCAGAGATAATTTCTTAAATTCGCATACAAATAATCAAATACAACAACAGAACTAATTAATATAAAATTTAAGGAACTGATAAGTCAAATTGTTAACTTAAAAAATAAAACTTTTGCTTTTCAAATACAATTTTTTTTTTTTTTTTTAATTCGGATAAAGTAAATAAAAACATTTTAAATGGTTTCATTATTGTTACAGTTACCCATCTTAATTAATAATGCTTCCTGAATTGGTTTAAAGACACGGTAAGCGATAGAAACTTAAACTTCTAAGGCTAGTGAAATCTAATTATTCTTTTCATCAAATCCTCCCTTCCCATCAAATGAATGACCTGCATAGCCTTAAATCGTAAAGCATACCAATTCAAAACATCAAATATAGAACTTGCAATGTAGGCAGTGGATAATTTCAAGTCACACCATTCATTAGAAATGCCACTAAGACTTATGCAAACAAGGTCATTATTAGACTCCGGATTAGCAGCCTAGATACGCGAAAATTTATGGAAAACTTCTTTCTATAATTCCATTGTAATAAAAAAGGTTCACCAGAATTTCATATTGGGTACATTTGTTTTTTAGTGAATATTCACCACTGTGACAAAACTGTTTCTTAATGAGGCGCAATGCCATTTGATAGAGAATTCCAAAGAGAAACATTAAGTTGCATAATATCATATAGTGAGGATTTTTTTACTTACTTTAAACTTCAGAGGATAACTTACGAACAGATACCAATAAGAAAACTGCTGCATGTAAGTATATTTTTAACATTTAATTTTTTTTAGGTTACTTGTGGAGGTAAAGACTTGTCCCGTTTTAGGACTTTAAATGACAGTCATTAGTTAATTTCTCAAAATGTAACATTTATTTGTTGATAAAGATAATTCTTCTGTGAAAGTCGATTGAAAATCTTCCTTTCTGGAATAGTATTCATCTCTCAGAAATCTCAACTTTTTTCATCAGCAGCTAAGATAGGTCCCTACTCAAGTTGAACAATTGATTGGAGTCTTCTAGGGGCTGTACTTTCCAAGAGTCCAACACCTTATGTCATAACGTAGGCCACGGTAAGAAGAATTTTACATTTGTATAACTAATAATTTCTCGTTATCTGTAACCTTAAAACTCGCATAGTGGGGTAATATTTGAAAATACCTAGTCTAACAATGCTCGTTGCCAGGGGGAGTGATATTGGTATATACCCCCTCCCGAAAATTTTCAGTGTGCTATTAGATCTCAAAAACTACGTGTTGTTTAGCTTAAGGTCCATTTATTATAAATATTTTTAAATTCCTAATTATACGTGGAAAAAAGATTCCCATAACTAAATATCTTGGGTATTATTAAAAAAAAATTATGTTATGGTTTTTTGAGTTATAATTTTATATCCCCTCCCTAAAAAAATATATGGCTACACCTCTGAGTCTAACACAGTAAATTTGTCCCAAATTATAACTGAGAATAAATTGAAAAATGACTGTGTTTGATTTAATGATGAATAACTAATTTAATAACATAATAAATGGGTTACAAGGAAAACATATAAATCTGACTTATCTCAAGTTGAGTATACGATACAGCAACTCGACACATTTTCGTCGGAATCAAACAAAGTGTTTAGTGTTAATGGGAGCACAATATGGGAGTCAGACATAGAAACATATTAAAATGTTTTTTATTACACATTTAGAGCTCTCATGTTGTCAGGTCATGAGGTCTGGTCGTCTGTGTGGTCGCATCCGAGTCAATAATTAAGCACTTGTTTTTCTAAAGCCATCGTTAATTAGCACTCATTGGTCGTATAAGGGGAAATGTGTTCGACAATTCTTGACTAGGTACCCCTAAAAATAATAGGGGCAAAGCAACACACGCCAGTAGAAGTGATTGGTGGGGACATTCGCTGCGCAGATGTGTTTTTTAAAGTACAATTAAACCTTTCATTATTACCCATCCATTTGTGATCTTGACAAATGTCACCTAGAAGCTCTACAAATGTCACCTAGTCTGGCTTTCTGTAACAGCTTTCAATCCTTAACTTTCTTTCTTTGTAGCGTTTAGACGCCGAGTCAGAAAGTAGGGAATGTCATTAAATTGCTATTTGAATGCAGTGGAACATTTCCGAACTGTGTTGAAAGTCGGTTCACATATGTTACAGTTTATGTTGTTTCAAGTTGCTCTGATGGAGTCATAATTAATGGTATTCCAGGCATAACGACTACATACTAGAGTCAATAATAATTGCATTTATCTTATTTACGTTGATTGCTATTCTTGGATTTTAAAAATATATATTTGTATTTTGAACAAAATTGGTTGGAATTTTTTACTTTTATTTTGTTAAACTTGCCTGTAACTTTTAGGTAGGTATAGGAGTTTTAAATCGATTATGTACGTTTTAGAAAAAAAATAGGCAAATCGTGAATTAATTTCAATAAATATTATTTTTTGGGGAATAGTAAATTAAAATATTTTTGCAAATTTTAATATGCAATATTCATGTACTTAATTTGTTGTTTAGTAATTTACAAATATTATTATATGCTAGAAAAGAGTTCCCAAATATTTTATTTCTTAAAGTTCTCTAGGACAACAAGAAATATATATTTTATCTTATTTATTTAATATTGACTTTCAGTCCATCAATGGTTCAAGTTTATGTTAAAACTTAGTTTGTCATGAAGAAACTTTGAGAAAGTATATTAATTAAGAATGGTGCACATATATAAAGTTTAGAATGGGTTATCAATCAAAAACAAAATAAGCCTTAGAATTGCATGCATGTTCTTCATTTACTGCCACTAGAGGGAAAATGTTTACGTTAAATGTGCTTTTTCTTTCTTTGAACTGTTTTTCATTAAACACTGAACCTACAATGCGATATCTGAAACACACAATGCAAATATTATCTGTAGGAAAGTTTGTAATATAACATTTACTTCAAATGCACTAGAAGCAAACTATAAGTTATAAATGTCCCGATTGCTGCTGGAATGTATTCCTTTTTATAAAATAGTACATCACAACCTGACATCACGGTATCAGGACGGTTAATGATGTCTCGTAAAATGGAAATATCTGCAGCATTCATATCACTAATGCAAGAAAAATTTGCGAGTTTTCGAAACAGAATGTTCTTAAAATCGGCTAATTGTAAGGGTATTTTACCTGCAATGTAAAACACACTGAGCAAAGCCGATGACGACACCAATAGGTAAGATACACTGCTAATCGTTAGATGAAAGTGCATTGCTTCTTTGTCCAAAAGCAAAAAAACCGATGACCTTGCAAATAATGCCACAATGTAGGAAACGCAGATGCAGAAAGATGGCAAAGAAAATATCCGCTGAGCTTCATCTATTGTACTTGTTATGAACATATACTGCTGGATAATTTTGGTCTGAATTGAGGCAAATTTCCAATCGGGAATTTTCTCTACTCTTTTTCTTAAATCAGACACAGTTTCCGATATTCGTATGCAAGTAACTAAGTACAACAGTAGAACAGATAAATTTAAAATTTGGGGTATGAATAAGTCGAGTGTTTGCTTAAAGAACGTAATGATGGTTTTTAAATATGCATGTCTAATATCGGTATCGTACATGAAAACCCTGTAAACCGTGTCATCATTGTAATAATTATCAATTGCACCTAACAAAGCTTCCTGGATGGGCGTCAGTAAACACAGCACGATAACAATTCGATTCAACTTTTCAACCGAGTTACATTTCGTTATGCTTTCAATCTCTCCAAGCAAATGAAATATCTGCGAGGCCTTAAATCGCATTGCATACCAACTCAAAATATCTAATGTACAATTTACAATATAGGTAGCGCATAATTTCCAGTGATACCATCCTTTATTCACTCCAATAAAATTTAAAACCATTCGATCAATATAACCAACGTGCATTAAAATCGGGATTAGCAAACCAATAACCCGACACTTTCTTTGAAGATTTTTCCCTAATATTCCATAGTAATAAAGCAGATTCATTAGAATTCCGTAACTTTTGTAATTATTCGGTGAAATGTCCATGCGATTTTGAGAATGTTCTTGTTGCGTTTCTGCGTCTGTATTTCCAAAACTTGTAGATTGTCTAGATCGCGACAAATTATGAACCAATCTTTTGATTTTGGCTCCAGTTAGTTCAGAAACCGATTGGTGTATTGTACCAGATAGTTTGATACTCATTTTTAACTGGAATTGCTTTCAAAAACTATACCTAACTCAACTTGAGTTGCCAAACGAGCCTTTATTCCTTCCAGAACAATAGCTTTATGACTAATAAATATCAAATGCACGTGAAGCGATAATAGCAAAAATAGATTAACTATTTTAATCAATGCAGAATCATATATGTGATACAGAAATGATGTGAAATCTATATAGGATTTCGATATATTTTATTCATAAGTATATTCAATGGTTTGAATAATAGATTGCACTCATTATTTACAGAAATTGTGGGAAAAAAATTTGAAAATTCGTCTGTATAACTATTAGTTATTTATAAATAAGGCAAATCTATACCTTTCAAAATATATCTCATAAAATAATTGAGTGCAGGAAAAGAAACAAAATTTAAATTTTGTTCTTTTGTTGCATCATCAAATTGTACAAGCCCTCTACTTTGTTTATAATATTGAAAGCAAATGTTTTCGTAACATCGTGGTATTACGACATAGCGCAGAAAAGCATCTAATTATAGTTTATTTGAAAGTAGAATATCTTTGGGCCGACAATAATTTGTGGTCACGTAATGGAGACAACAATACATGTCACCCCATATTTCGGTTATTGCGTTTTGAGGTTATTTTATTGGTCATTAAAAAGTTGAATTATTATAATATAATTACATTTTTTGAATTTTATTTGAAAGCAGAGTAAAAACAATAACTGCTAACAAAATTAGAGTTATTCTATAATCTTCTTGAAAACAACTAGATGTTGTAAAAAAAATCCGTTAAGTAAAATGGTCAGCCAGAAATAAGTTATGAAATCTAACGTTTGCCGCCAAGCGACCGCATATAAGTTCTATAGGTTACTTGTACACAATAAACTAAATTGGGATTATTGGAAGGAATCCTTATAGGCAATCAGAACTTTTCAGGCTAGAGTTATTTCAGAATAATCTCATTTCATATGCTTGAGCTACTTTGTGTCCATTACACTGAATTGAGATAAATTTTATAAAACACTTTCCTGCCTGGAACTGATCTCTTTTGGTGATTCCTACCAATAATCCCAGTATAGTGTATTGTATACAAAACACCTAAAACACTTATATATCCAGGCTCTTGGCGGTAAACATTAAATTTATTTTTTGGCGAACCATTTTACTTGGCAGATTTTAATACACCGTCTTTTTTTTTTTTTTAGGAGATACCGATTCATTGTGTTGTATTTGTTATACAGGGTTATTACAAAAGAATCATCGGGTTTCTGAAGCGTTTATTTCGGAACATAATTGAGTTACAACAATGAGTTATACATGAAAAGAAACCGAAATTATCCAAGATTAACATTCATACTATATATATTCAATATGTGCTCCTTTAGTGATACTGCAGATGTCAAGGCAATAGTTCAGTTCACTCCACACATTACTCAGCTTGGTCGCTTCAATGGTCACGAATGCTGTCGTGATGCGGACCCGCAACTCATCCAAAGTGGTAGGTGACGGTGGGATGTAGACACTGTCTTTAATATATCTACAAACAAAGAAATCACATGGTGAAAGGTCGGGCAACCTGGGAGGCCATGAAAATAGTGTCTTGTCATCCCGGCCAAATCAACCAATCCATTGTTTTTTGAGTTGCCGATTAAGGTAGCCATGAACTTATTTGTGCCAATGTGGCGGAGCACCATCCTGTTGGTAAATGAAACAGTTGATATCTTGTTCAAGTTGTGGAAACAACCATAATTGCAGCATGTCCAAGTAGGAAGTACCCGTCACATTGTCCGTACCAAAATTGAAAGATCCATACACCTTGTTACGAGAAACTGCACAAAAAGCATTGATTTTTGCGGAATCACGCTCTTGTTCCACAATTTCATGGGAATTTTCCGAGAACATTGCACATACGCAGTGTGAAACTCTAGTTAACGCCATCTCGTTTGCGTTGTCATGGAAACATATGTTTCCATGTTCGGACGTAGTAATGTATCAAAACCCGATGATTCATTTGTAATAACCCTGTATTATAAATTATTCAGATACGGTCCATGGTTATTTTAGCGTGAATAATCATACCGTCGATCTAAGCCCAAAATGGCGTAAGCGACAACACCATTAGATACACATACTACTCTTTGCATTGAGAGATGGATTCTGAGGCATTACATACTTGGTAACTTGGTAAACTCTCAAAGAATCTCCAATACATCCAACCAACTTAAAATTAAAGATTAGTAGTCCGAGAGGCAATTGCAATTTTTGGACCTCATCGAACATCATTCTGAATTTTTTATAGAAATTGGAGAAAAGTGAGTAGGTTACGAATCCACTGGACTGCCGTGCCCAAAATGGCAGAAACTTATCAAAATGGACTTGGAATGAGTTGAACTAAAATCCGATTGCCAAATGTCATAATTTGCCTAAAAGAGAACAAACTTTTTCTTCTGGCAACCCACTGCATTTTGATTTTCAATGAGAAAAACCGCAAACTATTTCTGATCTCTGGCTCTTAAAACTTGTATGTTTTAAAAGTAAGCCAAATTGGCCACATCAGTTACGTAATCATCAGTGACGTAATGTTTATTGACAATTTGGCTCATTTGTGAACGATGCAAGTGAGCCATAGCCACAATTACGAATCGTCTGAAACCTTCTTAATTGAAAATTAAAGAGTGAGGGTTACAAAATAAAAAAAAATAAAAAAATGCTCATTATTTGGCATGTTGTGGCGCATTTGGCAATTGGATTTAGTTCAACTTATTAAAAGTCGATGTTTGACTACTTTCGGCCATTTTTGCCACTGCAGACCAATTCGTATTCTACTCCCATTTCTCCTATTTTTATAAAAAAATCAGAATGATGTTCGATGGGGTCCAAAAATTGCAGTTGCCTATCAGACGCCTGGCTAAAATCGTATTTCTACTTGCAAATCCCCAGACGCTTCTTCAATGAAGTTTTGCGCATTCTATTTATTAAAACGAGCCGTATGAAAACGTCATTTAAAAATATTGAACGGACTTTGGAAAAAAAGTCCCAGAATAATTAGTAAAATTTTTATGATGATAATAAGGAAAAGTTCGCTTTCATAAAAGAATTGTGAACTGAATTGATTTCACATGAATACTTCATGCCTATATGGCAACCGAGTTAGTATTATATCTGATGTATTTCTTATATTTTTATTTATGTATTCTTTGAGCATAGATACATTTTTAGGTGGCATTAATATGAATTAACTATGTTTTTAAACCTACATTTGATTAATTAACATTCACGCGTTGGACTTAACAAAAAATTGAGTTTAAGCTGTCGTAAGGAATCATGGCTATCAGATAAAAGCAAATTGCCACATAAAACTTAATAGCTTTTTTACATAAAACCTAACAATCAAAACCATTTCCATAATGTGCTAACGTTATTCTGTATGTGATAAGAACTTGCATATGCTTTTTTGCATAAACCGAATATTGTTTCTGATATGCGGACGCAAATTATCAAATATTAAATCAAAACAAGTAATTCCGTAATTTGGGGAATCAATCAATTAACCGTTAGTTTAAAAAAATAATAGACGTTTTTTTTTAAATATGTGTTTTTAATTGCATTTCCATTTATGGAAGTATTGTGAAAATATAATTAAAATAGTAATCAAAACTTGTTAAATAGGCGACAACAAGCACAACAAACTTAAAAAATAAATTCAGCTTTTTAAATGAATTTGATTTAGTTTTTAAGCTATGATATCTAAACTCTAAAATAGTATCTTAAGCAAAATGTCTTTTTAGAGTACACTGTACACTGTATATTGCGCTCTAAAAAGAGACTTTGCTACTTTTTACACCATATCACAATTTTTGATGTCGCACATTGGACTTAGGCTGTGTTAATTTCTTATTGAAACAATTCTGTTGAAAATCGTATTCAGTAAACACAAAAGTCAACATAAAAATCGTGGAAGAAGATTGTTATTAGCAAGCCGATCATGTAGATCTTTTTTAGATCGATAGTAATGAAGAAGGTTCATCAGAGGTACATTTATACTTGGGTGAATTTTCCAATTCAATCTAAACACTATTGCTGTATGTCTCAATACTTGTTGTTTCTGGATGCTTTGAAGGATTCACAATTAATGGTATTCTAGTCATCATGACATTATTTTACAGCCACTGATCGTCATATTTATCTTATAAAATTGATTGCTTCTTCTAATAATATAAGTAGATTGTTAATTTTATGTTGAGACCTTGGACAAAACTGGTTGGAATTTTCACTCATTTATTTCGATAAGAAGGTCTCCTTCATAAGGATAGGTCTTCCATTAATGTGCGATAATTCAATATTCAAGATTGGAATGGTAGATAAAGTTAATAAGTGGTTGAAAAATGCACGGACTTGAATATTTCCCAAATAAAGAAGAACAAAATTTCACGAATAAAATTTATTTTACATTTTCTTCATGTGTCTATTTGAATTATGTTTCTTGGGTATAAGTAAGAAATGATGAATATGAAGAGTTAAAATGATGTTAAAGATATAAATATAAATGAGTGGTTAATATATCAGTTACGTCATCAGTGACGTAATGTTTACTGCCAACTTGGCTCCCTTTTAATAGATGCAAGTAAACTGTCGCCAGATATCTGAATCGTCTGCAACCTTCTTAATTGAAAATTAAAAAGTGAGGGTTACCAAATAAAAAAAAATGCTCATAATTTGGCAAGTTATGGCGCATTTGGCAAATGGATTTAGTTCAACTGATTAAAAGTCGATTTTTGACCAGTTTCAGCCATTTTTGCCACGGCAGACCAGTGGATTCGTAATCTACTCACTTTTCTCCAATTTCTATAAAAAATTCAGAATGATGTTCGATGGGGTCCAAAAATTGCAGTCGCGTCTCAGTCTATTTGTCTTAGGTGAGTAAAGTTGGTGTTCTGTTAGGTTTCGTTTACTTGCGAAGAGCAGTGTTTAGAAAAAATGTATGTATTGATCAATGAGGATGTTTTATCAGATGCAAAGCTTTTTTTTTTTTTTTAATTTTTTTTTTAAAGTAAATATTTACGGTTAATCAAATACGTATTGAAACGCTTGTCAAATGCGTATTATAAGTACACTGAAAGAGGTCGTATTCGACATTGAAAGAGATTACACTCAACGCTGCAAAAGATCACACTCGCAATTGCAACACTCAAGATTCACACTCAAGATTGAAAGAGCGGGATAATTGTAAGTGCTGCTTATCAATATTGCTAAATAAAAATAACATCGTTTTGATCTGCAAATCAATTATTTTTTTAGTACTCCAAAAGCAAATATTCTTGGGCCATGAAAAAGGGAACGAAGCTTGATAAGAAGAACAAAATATGTTCAGCGCACTATATTAAAATAATAATAATAGTAATAATAAATAAATAAAAAAATAAAAAAATAAAAAAATGCCTATCCTTTCTACTTTAAAATGTAAAAAAAGATAAAAATTTCTACCTCAATTTATTAAATGTTTTTATCAAAGGACATTCATATCCCGCTGTATTTATTATTATTATAATCATCATTATTATTATTTAAGTATTTTTATGCTTTCAAAACTAGGGGTGTCGAACATAGCACGACTTTCAATTACACGATAATATTGGTCATTGTATTCAAATTTGATAGGATGTTATTTACCTTTTCATATTTTCCTTCATTTAAATGAAAAAGGTGATATTTTTGGCAATGATTTTTACATGGGTAAAATAATCCAATGAAATTAGAGATGTCCTTCGATCGACATTATATTGTTATTTCTTGTGTGTGAAACAGAAGGGAATAAATCATAGCAAAGTTCAAGGGCAGAGAGATGTGTGTTATAGACAATTTTTTAAGCTTTTATTGCATATCAATGGAATTTCGGATCTGGATCACACTTTGGAAATCAGCATGTTCCAAATGGAGGAGGAAAAAAAGGAAAAGAATACTATACTTCCATTATTCTATATAAAACATAAGGGTAATAGAAAGTAAAAATATTTTGTCAGTTAAATTCAGTAACATAGATATTATATCAAAGTGTTTTGCAGTTACTACGGGTGTTAAATTATTCCACTGTTATATTTGTAAATGTTCTTGCCATCAAACTGCTACACATACAACCGCATGTTTACTATTTACTGTTAATTAAAAACATTAAATAAAAAATCATTTTATATCAGAACACAAAATAGACATTGTGATAAATATACTAAGACTTCAATTCGTAAATTCAAAAAAAACTTTGTATTAATACCATATTGATCATGATTTTTTTGGTGAACCAAGCAAAATATAAGAAGTTTAAATTTACCCCGCACATAGCTGATTACGCGTAGTAAATTTAGACTACACCCATTCATGTAAATGTACAGTAGGGTCGTTCGAAAAAAAAAAAAAAAAAATATATATATATATATATATATATATATATATATTTTTTTTTTTATTTTTTTTTTTAAAACCACATTAGGTGAAAAGAGTTGTTACATATATTGATAAGGAAAACTGTAAATAATATATATATATATATATATATATATATATATATATATATATATATATATATATATATATATATAATCTAGATCACACATTCACCTTAAAATTTGGAGAAAATACAAAAAATAAATATTGGTCCTTAATTTTTTTTAATTTCTGAACGTTATATATTTGATAGGCAATAGTCTGCAATGTGTAGTGAAAGGGTGGTGTAACACAGTAAAACACTATTTTATGCATTTTTAAAACATATCTTAATAAAGAAATTGGTGAAATATGTTGTTAAATGTAATGATTTTCCTGTAAAATGGGTGCTGACATTACCCCATAATTTTTTTTTTTTAACCATGCTTTTATTCATTTGGTGCACTTTTTTCTCGAGCTTTCTATCATAGTGATGCACTTTGAAATAAACTTATGTAGAAATGTCGTTAAATTCAAAATTACATTCATTCACATACAGTCTAAGTATTGTTATTAACCATCTGGTGGGTGAAAAGAGATTGGATTAGCGAGTTTCCAAGTCATTGGCCTTGTCTAATCGCTGCAAAAATATCAAGAAAATATAAGTGATATGTGATCAGTTCATCTCAATTTGAGGATTTGAACGAATTAAACATTCAATACGTAAGAAATCAGCCAGTCGAAATTGTTCACAGTTCTTCAATTTTTTATCTATGTTCCTAATGAAAGATGTTGGTGCAGTTGTAGTACTATATACGTGTTTAAATATGCATCTGAATTGTAGTTCATTGAAGTATAGGAGGCATATATCCCACTGCAGTGGTCTCCCAACGTGCAATTTGATCAGTTAGATTATTTCCAGCCAGTATTAATAACAGTCCCAATCACAGCCATATGCGCTATGATTCTTTAAATAAGCAAGTAAGTTTATGAGCTTCAACAGAAGAGAAGGCATCATGAGAAAGGCCCCCAGATTGAAATATGCTAAAACACAGTTTTTATCAATGTTTCAAAAGTTGAAAAGTTGTGCGTGAAGGCTTATTATTGAATAATTACTAATTTGATTTTATCTCAAGTCCTTTCTACTTTATTTCACAATACAAACTAATGTACCTCGATAATTTAGTGATTGGTGCATTCTACAAATTGATGGAAAAAAGTTAATTTTTTGTATTTATTCAAAACTTTGAAGTGAATGTTTGAAGTAAATAAAACAATTTTAACAAAAATATGTAAGAAATAACATTAGAAAAATCTTTTTTTTTAACAAAAAAAAAATTATTTTCGAATATTTTTAATTATTAATAAATATTTTAAAAATGCATAAAATAGTGTTTTGTTGCATTATACCACCCTTTCACTACACATTGCAAACTATTGTCTTTCAAATATATAACGTTTAGAAATTTACAAAAATTTAGGAAAAATTGTTGTTTTTTGTATTTTTTCCAAACTTTGAGGTGAAAGTGCTATCGGAAGACATATATATATATATATATATATATATATATATATATATATATATATATTATATATATATATATTTCAATTTTGTTTTTTACAGTTTTTCCTTTAAAGTTATGAAACAACTTTTTTCATGTAATGTGTTTCAAAAATTAAAATAAGATATTTTTTTTCGAACCAGTGTAAAGTAAAGCGCAACATATTTATACCTAGTCAATGTCAGATTTTATTCAGGAAATTTACTTCGTTAGATTTGCATACAAGGCGATACATCAATCGGAATTCAAATATTATCTGCAACACTGAAGATACTGTTTATAACGTTTATTTCAACTGTACAAGAAGCAGACTATAAGTTATAAATGAGCCAATTGCAGCTGGAATATGCTTCTGCAAATAAAACAGCACATTACAACCTGACATAACTGTCTCGGGACTGTTAATGATGTCTCGCAAAATCAATAATTCTCCAGCATTCATGTCATTAACACAAGATAAAATTGCGAGTTTTCGAAACAGGACCATCTTAAAATCAGCTATTAGTAAGGGTATTTTACCCGCAATATAAAACACACTGATCAATGCAGAGAACGACACCAGTATGCAATCTACATCACTGACCATTGCGTTAAAGTTCAATGCTTCTTTGTCCAATATCAAAAACGCCGATGACTTTGCAAATAATGCCACAGTATAGGACACGCAGATAAGGAAAGATGGTAGGGAAAAAACACGCTGTGATTCATCTATTACATTTAATATGGACACATACTCCTGAATGATTTTTGTCTGATTTGAGACAAATTTGAAAGCGGGATATTTGTCTGCTCTTTTGCTTAAATTGGAGAGTGTTTCCGAAATTCTTATACAAGTAACTAAGTACAACAGCAGAACTAATAATTGGAATGTTTCCGGTATGGATATAACAACTTGTAGCTTCAAGAACAAAATAATACTTTTCAAATATGCATTTTTAATATCGAGGTCATACATGAACATGTGGTGAAATGTGTTATTATAGTAATAGTTATCAATCGCAACTAACAAAGCTTCCTTAATGGGTGTCAATAAACACAGCGCGATACAAATTCGGTTCAACTTTTTAAGCGATATACTTTTCGATAAGCCATCAATTCTTTTAAGCAAATGAGATATCTGCTTGGCCTTAAATCGCAATGCATACCATTAAATATGTGCAATGTGAAACTTGCTATATAAGCAATGAATAATTTCCAGCTAAACCATTCTTCAGACATTATGTAAAGTTCGAGACATACACGGTCAATATAAGCAACGTGCAACAAAATCGGGATTAGCAAGCTACCCACCCGAAACTTTCTCGGAAAACTTATTGCTATGATTCCATAGTAGTAAAGAAGATTTATTATTATTCCATAACTTTTACACCTCTTTAGTGAAATGTTCACTTCAGTTTGAGAGTTATCATTGTAGGTTTCTGGGTGTACATTTACAAATCTTACAGAGTGATGCACAGTTTGCCGTGTTCTAGACAATCTTTTAAACTTAGCTCCAGTTATATTAGAAACAGATTTGCATCTTGTTTCAAACATATTGATATGTATTTGGTACTCAGTGACACTTTGATAACTAGGACTAAATCAATTTGATAAGTCACTCTTGCCTTCCTCTCTTCCAGATTTTTTTTCCGTGCAATATTTAGAATGCAATATTAGATCTTGCACAAATTGCACTTTGCTTTTTAAGTATAATTCAAATAATCTTGATCTTGTGCAATGGTTTAATTACGTTCAACAAACTGAAGACAACAGATGTAAATTAACATATAGAAATATCAAATGCATTAGGTCTGTATAGCTGGTAGTAAAAAATAACTATTATTGGCAAAAACCTTCTTCGAAATGCTTTTAATTTATACTACTTGGAAAACTAAAATGGAGATTCATGGTATGATGTAGTCTTAGTCTGTCAATTTTATTATTGCTATTTGAAAGTTAATAACTTTTCAATATGCAAAAATACATTAACTCTTCTCCTTTACAGAATTACCTGTAACTGATGATTTGAAAATAATCGAGCAATGATATATTATCTTCAGAAATTTATTCAACGGCCTGAATAACGGATGATCAAAAGTGCAGACGAAAAAAAAAAATTATACAGGAACAACTTTAGCAAGATTATTACTTTGCTCATGGTATTATAAATAAATAATATCATAATAGCACGCTATGTGGTCAGCTAAAGGACAGAAAAATATCCGATTGCAATTTATGATGAGGGACTAACATTTGGTCAGCAATATTTTATAGCACGGAATGTTGAGGAACATTTTTCGCTCCTAAATTATTTAATTTAATTATTGATGTTAGATTATTCGTCTTGAAAAGATAGAATAGTTGCTTTAGTAAAAAATAACCTAATGTATATATTTTTTTATATATCATGACAGGCATAATAAAAAACTTGTAACATCACAATATACTTATTATCAAGGCAATAGCAATTGAAAGACCTGACAAGAAAAAACAGCAAACGGTTAAGTTTTATCAACCATTTGCTTTAAAATACTGCAAGATTTATTTTGAATTACTCAAACTTCTTTAGAACAAATATGAACTAGTACAAGTTAAAATCCTAGGTGTCTACAATTGAATTGCGCATGCGTAGAACCATCTGGAGCCTGTAGGTGTCAACATATCATAACATTTTATATGCTTGAATCAATCTAGACGTTTATTTTTCCTAATAATAATTTCTATTTAGTGTTTTTTGGCAAACAAGTTCAATAATATTACGGACTTAATTTTGAATCAGGTTTCCGTAATTTTTGGAGATATGGAGATATTCTAAATTTACTTGCACACAAAGTACTTTTTATGGATTTAAAGTAAAGATTCCTACAAACTGATGTTTTCTCTGAACAATCTTATTTCTACATGTTTAATAGGTATTTGTTTTGCTTTAAATCTCTAGAAAACAGCTGTACCACATGGTGTACTTATTTCACAAAATATAGATGTTCCTTGTAAAAGACCAGCTAGAGGATAATCCTCTTCCACAAAGGTATTGATCTAATGATGTTCTTGTACATTAGAACCCTTGAGCAACTTTAAGATCAGAAAATTTCCATTTCAGCAACATTGTAAGGAAAGTTTGAGATGAAACCATCGTAGTTAAAATCATACTACTTTTATAAAATCTGATTTATCAATACTGACGAAACACATTATGCTTTGTACATATTTTTCATAGAAATAAAAAAAAAATAATGATTAGATCGTCTATTGAACATTAAATCAAACCAAACAAAATGGTAGCGACAAATTAACATAATTGTGTTTTCTGTGTTATACTATTATACAAATATACAACGCATGTCATTGATTTTCCCAATAGACAAGTAAGTTTAAGCAAATTAAGGTATTATAGTTATGCTAAAAGTACTGTTACTGACAAATAAATGTATGGGTAACTTTAATTGGTAGGCATAATTTCCATTTAAAATACATACAATTTTAGCGCTCTAATGCAAAGGCCTTTCACATAATTTTCTGCTCATATCTAGTTAGGAGAAGCAGTAGTTATCAGAAAAATATACGTTGGAACGACATACATGACATTTACTTACACCATAAATATTATTTAAGCAAAACAAACTGAAATATCTTAGAGATGGTGTGAAACTGCAGCAAAGAATAGGATTTGTATGATGAAAAAAGTGTTGTTTTCATTTTTAATGTTCGTACTATTTACACTAATATATAATTTTATATTAAATTTTAATATCAAATAAGACATAAGATAACAATCTGTTTTAATTGGTTTATCAGTGCTGATATATATATTTATAAATGCAATGTTAGTGTTTATCGAGGACATTTAGGTTTATATTGCCTTCATTTCCGAAAGCAAACGCATTAAAAGATTACATACAGTACTAATTAAGTGTAAAACTGCAATAATTATAAGTATTTACAAAGTCTACTTGAAATTTACTAGAAGCAGACTATAGGTAATTGAAGCACCAATCGTTGAAGGAATTTGCTTCTGCGTATGAAAGTGTACATCACAACCTGACATAATGGTATCCCGGCTATTGTTGATATCTCGTAAAATCGACAATTGTGTGGATTTTTCAATGCTAACACAAGAAAGGCAAATGAATTTCCTAAACAGTACTTTCTTAAAGTCATCAAATCGTGATAGGTAGTTTGCCTGCAATGTAAGACACACTAATTAAAGAAGATGATGACATTAGTATTTGGGATAAACGGCCAAAAGCTAAACGAAAAGAGATGATATCTACAAGCACAAAAAAAGTCGGTGATTTAACCATTAAGATCACATTTACACACTGTAATCCTCATAGCAATATAATGACTAACACTACTACACTAGGAAGCTTTCTAAAGATTTCCGTCAGTTGCGAGCTTACACTCCTGGCCAGAAGATCTTTATCTTTAACTTTTATACTTTAACTTCAGTGGAGAGCTTAGGTTTTTTTGGATGTGGCAATTTTGATTTCGGGTATTACATTTTGACTTGGTAGGTTGCGTTGAATATCGGCGAATTGACAGCAGTTGATACATATTTTAGTTGGATTTCCGAAATTGCAAGTTAATCATTATTATATATTTTTCAAAGTTTCTATTCTTCTTAGATTATATTATTAATTTCTATTCCAATTCAAATCAAATTATCGACGATCCCATGTTTAACCAAATCAGAAAAAATACTAATTATTAACAAGTAAAATAAAAAAAAAAATGCTATGTATTATTTTTATCGGGCATAATTATTTACAAGTGTGAAATTGATTTACGAAGATAGAATTTTACCCTTTCCAACTCCTTATGTGAACCTCCTAAATAAAAAGGATTCAAGTTTCAAGTGACGTGAATGCAACCTTTTCAAAAGCTTGAAAAAGGGGTCCTAGTTCACAATTGACAACCTTTTAACTCTTTCACTACCTTCCTTTAAACAAGATTTGAACTGTAACGGATATGTAATCTTTACATAATTAGCTTGTTATAAGGTCTGCACTATATATCCGACAATATCGAAGTAACATGTCTAAGAGTTAAGCTAACGTAAGCCTTTGCATCTAACCTTTTGAGGTGCGCCCCGAAACCGTGTCACTGCAAATCTAAAGACAAGTAAATGATAAAGTTTTCGTAAACTTTACTATCTGAGTTACTTGAGGGCAGGAAGTGTGCAATAATTAAAACATATATTACGGAAAAATAACTCTACTTAGTAAATGTTTTTTTCATGAAATAGTTGAAGCTTTTCTTATGTTTATTAAATTCCCAAGTTATATTTGTCAAATTCAAAATGCACTATATTATAATTTCTAACATTTTGTATACACTGTTATATAATTTTATCTCAAGTGGCAAACAGAAGATGCTGTAAATAACACTTATTTCAGCTGTATTAGAAGCAGATTGTAAGTTATAAATGTGTCTACTGCATCTGTAATTCAAATCTTCATGTAAAAAAAAAAAAAAAAAACTTCACAACCTGACAATACTATTTTTTGATATCTTACACTTTCCATACTTCTTGCAGTTTCCTCTCAAGAAGGGAACTAGTGATATGTATTGAATTATTCAGCTTAAAATTAAAAGAGTGTATATTATTACATTGAAAATATTTTTTTATTCCTACTCCCAGTATTTCAATCCTCCATCTACTAATCATACTGGGAATAACATTTATTTCAGATGTACGAAAAGCCGAGTTTAAGTTATAAATGCACCTACTGCAGATGGAATTTTATTATTTATGTAAAACAATTTGTTACATTCCAACATTACCGTTTCTGGAATGTAAACGACGTCTCGTACAATCCACATATCTGCAAAATTTCTGATGTCCACACAGTTTGAAGTTGATAGATTTCTAAAATGTGCCATCTTAAACACAAACATCCGTAAGGTTATTTGTCTCGCATAGTAAAATATACAAAATAAAGCCGAGGATGCTACAAATAGATAAGATATCTGACTAAATATTAATGGAACTGTAATAATTTCTTTATATCAAAGCAAAAATGATGATAATTTTGCAAATAGTTCCACGGTGTAGTAAATGCAGATGCAGAAAGATGGTAATGAAAACACTCACTAGACTTCCTCCAATGCAGTAATTATGGATAATTATTTCTCGATACAACTATTTTTCACCGAATAAAATTTGTGAAAGCACGAGTTTCGTCGACTAGTTTGCATAAGTTGGACACCGTTTCTGCAATTCGGACGCAAATAATCAAATATAACAGTAAAACTAAGTTTTCAATGATCCGAGGAATGAAAACATCAACTGTTTGTTTAAAGACGAAAATTACAGTTTTCCAATGTGAGATTTAATATCATATTCGTACATTAAATATTTATATATTGATTAATCATAATAGAAGAAATCAATCAAACCTTGCAAAGATTCTTGAATGGGTGACAATAAACATGATACAACTACAATTCGGTTGAGTTTTCCTGATGAGTTACATCCCGTTATAGCGTCAATTACTTTTAGCAGAGGAATTATATGTGTCCTTTTAGAGAGCAGCGAATACCAAATCATAATGCCTAAAGTGAAATAGTCCATCAGGCGACTTCAATTTTTGGACCCCATCGAACATCATTCTGAATTTTTTATAGAAATTGGAAAAAAGAGAGTAGATTACGAATCCACTGGTCTGCCATGGTAAAAATGGCCGAAACTGATAAAAAATCAACATGGCATGAGTTGAACTAAAATCTGATTGCATATGTCATAACTTGCTTAAAAGGGAACAAACTTCTTCTGGCAACCCACTGCATTTTGATTTTCAATGAGAAAAAGCGCAAATTATTTCTGATCTCTGGCTCTTAAAATTTGTATGTTTTAAAAGTAAGCCGAATTGAAGACATCAGTTACGTCATCAGTGACGTAATGTTTATTGCCAATTTGGCTCATTTGTTGAAGATGCAAGTAAGCCATAGCCACACATCGGTATCTTCTGCAACCTTCTTAATTGAAAGTTAAAGAGTGAGGGTTACCAAATAAAAAAAATGCTCAACTTATTAAAAGTCGATTTTTGACCTCTTTCGGCCATTTTTGCCTCGGCAGACCAATGGATTCGTAATATACACCCTTTTTTCCAATTTCTATAAAAAATTCAGAATAGTGTTCGATGGGGTCGCCTCTCAGTTTATAAGCAACATGCAGCAAGATAGGTATTAGAAAGTTGAATCGTTGAAACTTTCTTGAAAAACTCATTTTCAAAAATCCGTAGTAGCGAATAAGGTTCATCAGAAATCCACTTCGAGTACCTTTCCATGTTAACGTTATTTCTGTACGTTTGTGAAATTTCAATAATTTCCAACTGATTCACAATTAAAAGTATTCCAGGCATATCGGTTTCTTACAGTCAATGACAATCACTATTTTAATTTATGTTTCAAACCAACTAATATTAGGCATTAAGATATAATTCTGAAGGTAGACCAAACTTTCTTCGGATACTTTCATTACTTATTTGGGTCGGATTTACTAATTTCTAGCCATTTTATATGCGATAATTACGTACTCATTTTTCAACAGTTAAAACCAATGTTTGATGAACGTACTGAGAAGATGCTTCGAAAACAAATGAATTTTCTTCAAGAAGTTTAGAAAGTACATAGATTTATGGATAACTAACATACTATCCTGATATATTTTTGTGATACAACTTTGAAAATATATATCAAGTCAATCTGATTAAATGTATAAAATGATGGGAAAATATAAAACACTTAGACCAAGGGACCAAATTGAAAAGCTTGATTCGTAAATAATACTGTTCAGACCTCACAATTAGTTCATAGATAATTTACAATGCTTTACTTTTTATAGAAAACTTGAATTCAATATCTACATTGCAACATTTAAAAAAAATAAGTCATTGCAACATATTTTATAATGAATTATTCTCCTCATTTAGAGAAAATATTGTATTTGGAAACAAGCGCTTCATATACTTTTGTAATATGCAAAATACTATATGCTTGGTATATAGAATTTTATTGGAAAAATATATTTTTATCGAATATATTGATTAGGAATTTTAAAAGTGCAATAAAGGATTTTTTTTGTCTGCAACTTCATTGCATATCGTATAAAATATTTCATGTTTTGTATCCACTATCAAGACAACAGCACAATTTCTGATTATATAAGGTATACAAATGTATAATAGTTTCGTCACCAAGCTTATTATAAAATCAAAACAAGGGCCTGTTCGTTTTTGGAGGCTCAACGTTTTTCAATTTGTAACTTTACATTTGCAATTAATGATCTATTGAAAGAGGATTTTAGCATACTAATTCAGTTTTAAAAATCAACGATTTTTATTATCGTTTGACTGTTTCACATTATTTCAATAAGGGTCAATTAAATATTCTACGTAGATTGGTTAAATTGTTAGCTTTCTATTTTTGTCGATTTGTACAAATTTGAAATTGATCAATAGGGTAAAAATTTAAAAGCAGAAATTTCAATTTCTGACGGATGGTTGTTTAAGAACTGCACAATATGTTGCTTTCCTTAAAATCGACATTATATATAATTATTTTTATTTTCGGCACTATTTGAAAAAATTATGGGTTTTCCATATTTATGTAGAAGTCTTACCACAGCAGTTAAAAATATTTCTATTAAAAAGCAGAAACTAACTTTTTTAATAATGTGTTTGCTGTCACTTGCTTAGCCAGTTATGTTCTCTTTTTAAGATTACTAATATAATTATATTTTTCACAATATTTACCTGTAAATGATAATGGAAGTAAAAACATATATATTTATAAAACGATAATTCATTTTTTTTAAACTAACAGATTGATTGGTTCTCGATATTTTGGAATTACTTGTTCTGACTTTTCATTTGGTAATTTGCGTCTGCATTTCAGAAACAATTTGCGTCTGCTTTTCAGAAACAATTTGCAGTTTATGCAAACAAGCAGATACAAGTCCTGATCACATACAGAAAGTCGTTCGCACATTGTGGAAACAATTTTTATAATTAAGTTTTAGGCATCAATGCCGCATTTTGTGTAGTAATTTGCTTCTGTCTTGTAACCATGGTTCTTGACAAAAATTTTAGCCCGAATTTTTCATAAAAGTGAACTTTCCCTTAGTAATTTCGTACCAATTTTAACCCAGTCCTCTTGGACCGTTTTCAAAGTCCGTTCAGTATTTTTAGTTGCCGCCCTAAGACAAACCCCCCAACCAGGAGAGCCAGAGTGCTCATTTAAGGATGTTAATAATTAACAAAATATGATTTTTTTATAAATTACCGAAATAAATTAAATTTAATCATATACGCAAATTTCCAAAAGAAATTAAGAAAATAATTTTTATTGATATTTTAGACCCGATTTTTTTTTATTTATTTAAAACGTGAGGAAATAAAAGAGGAAAAGATATCACAATAAAATAAATTAAAATGGCAATAAAAATAATTTTTAAGAAACCAATTTTCAAAGAGATCAATTTCATTCACCCCAAACATTATAAAAGTAGCTAGAAATAAATTGAACTTTGTTTTGGGTAATTTCAACGACATGAAAATCTCAATTATGTTTAGTTACATTACTTTTGTATTATTTCTTACTAACAGTGTTGTACTAATTTTGTATCCATAGCAACAGCAAACAGTTTTCTTCATATATTCAGTAAAAAACGAAGAAAGTCACAAATACTTTATATTATTTGACAATTCTCCAAATTACCTTTTTATTAAAATTGATTTAAATAAAAAGTCAAAGATTCAAAATAACAAAAATTAAATTATGAACTTCAGTAATGCATTCATATGCATTAAATATTTATTGAAACAATAATCTAACTCTCAATTTCAACTACACTTTTTGTCATTTTATACTTAAAACGAAAAGAACTAGATTCATTTTAAAAAAGGCATTTCACTACTCATGTTCAACTCTCTTGTCACACAAATATAATGTTTTTGGAATTGTACATATGAATGTGTCACAGCTTCCATGACTTTTCATGAAAAAAACTATTTATGATATTGCTTGAAGATATTAGTCAATATCAAGAACCTTATTCGTGCACAAAAACTGTATGTACCTTTTCAACCCAGAAACTTTAATTCATAATTGCATTATTTAATTGATTTTGTTTATATAGTTGGGAACAAACTTATGAGGCAAATTTAACAAAATTGAGCAATGGCAAACCAAAAGGAATTTAAACTAGCTACAAAAGTGTACAGAACAATTTAAGAGTACAAATAAATGAACAATCCATTATTCTCTTTTACATTAGACTAAATCCGTTTTGCCTGTAATATAATCAATTAGAGCCCATTGAACGATTTAAAATGGCGCAAAGAAATAGCATTCAGATTGTAAAGGGCAGTTCACCCAAGTACAAAGGTACCCAGTATGGAATTTTGTTGAACTTTCTTCGCTACTTTGGATTTCTGGAGAAAAGTTTTCCAAGAAAGATCAAACTGTCAAGCTTGTTAATCCCAATCTTGCTTCACGTTGCTTACGTTGACATGCATCTTTTCATCAATTTGGTTAGATTTACGAAACGACTGTCCACGTGGAAAATTAACATTGCCTTTAACCTAAGTGCTAATTTAAGTATGGTGATTTGGTATGCAATGCGCTCTAAGAAGATTCAGATAATTCCTTTGCTTAAAAAAATTGATACCATTACGGGAACTAACTCTTCCAAGAAGATAACCAGCATTTTTATTGCATTGTGTTTAGTACAAGCTATTCAGGAATTTTTGTCAACTTTTATTGATTTGTATCATGGTGATGGAAAATACAACAAAATTTTCAACTATGGTTATGACATGAAAAATGAGTATTTAAAAATCTTAATTTGCATCTTTAAACTAATAATCAATCGTTTAATCCCTCGAATTATGGAATTACTTGTTCTAACATTTTACTTGGTTATTTGTGTCCGTATTTCAGAAGCTGTTTCCAATTTATGCAACCAAACAAACGCAATTCCTAATCATATATTTACGTCTGTTCAAACCAAATTAGTCAAGAAATATTTATCTATAATAAGTGTTTTAGAGGATGTCCAGTGTGTATTTTCTCTACCTTCTTTCTGCATCTGCATTTTCTACGCTGTGACTTTATTCGCTAAGATATCGGGTTTTTTGCTTTTAGATAGAGAAATGATCACTGTTCGTTTTGTGATTAACCATATATTCCACATAGTGATGTCATCATCGGCTTTGTTTAGTCTATTTTACATTGTAGGGAAAATACCACTGCGAATTGCTGCTTTCAAGATGGCACTGTTTCGGAAACTAACTTATATTTCTGGTGTTAGCGCTGCTAATTCTGATAATTTGTCGAATTTACGAGACATAATTAATAGTCCTGATACTGTTCTGTCAGGTTGTGAAATACTCTTTTATACTAAGAAACAAATTCCCGTTGCAATTGGCACATTTATAACTTACACCTTGCTTCTGATAAATTTAAATTAATTTTGCTTCGCGTAAATATGAAGTAATTTTGCTTTTATTAAATTTGAAGTAATTTCACTTCTGGAAAATTTGAAGTAATTTTAAATACACGAGTATTTATTGTGGTTCCACGTGAGGAAGGTTATATTTAGAGATGCATGTTATATTTTCAACATATTTGATATCGTAAGGATTTTCTGGAGCAATCTCAATAACCTTAATTATCAACGTCCTCAGTAAAATATTATGTATGTAATGTATTAAGCTTTACAATAACAAACAGTTCGGTACCATTCTGTTTCACAAGTGGGTGACATATTGTCTTCACTTGAAACTTTTACCATGGACCGCTTATAAATATATGTTATCTACAAAATATACTACTACTACTACTACTACTACTTGTCTATAAGTTCCCGTTATTTTACCATCAGAATTTTAGAAATCAAATACATTCATGTATTACATATTTAAAATAGTATGTTTATGACCTTATTATTTCGTTACAAAAGCGATTAAAAAAAGAAAAATTCATTCTGTTTTAAGTCAACTGAATGTTTAATATCACACAAGGTTATGTATATTCTCCAATTAATAATGCTTATTTTTAAGTTTACCTGTTTTCATTAACAACGAGGATATTTCTGGCAGTTTGGAAATCTAATTCAGCATATTGTGCAAAACATCTGCATTTACTATATCAAACAAATGATAAAAAAGTTTTATAGAAATTTTCATCATCGTTAATTTATTCAGTGAAGAGGTGAAAGAATAAAAGCATTAAAAGAGGCTTTAATTTGTTATTTATGCAATTAGTGGGGAAAGTAATACTTTTTCAAACGACGTAAAGCGCTTATTTGACGAGTGCGATAACACGACACAAATAATTAATCAAGTTTGAAAAAGTATTTTTCCACCTGTTGCATACAATACTTTTATAATCAAGTGCAAAATATATTTTTAATACACATATTTTTTAACGTTGGAAACTCGAGTCGATGAACTTCTTCAGAATATATGTCATTTCAATGAATAGACTATAACATTTGAGTACGAGGCGTGCGAGAAAATACTTTTTCACACTAGTGCGAAAAAGTTACTTTCCCTCACTCCTCGAGCGAAAGTGCTACTTCGACACTATTTTTGATTCAAAATGATTAAAAAAAGCTTAATTTTTTGCACCTTGTTGTAAAAAATCAATTTTAAGGAAACATTGTTTTTAAAGAAATAAATTGTATTCTATAAAATATACTGAAAACCCTTAGTAATAATTGATATTTCATTTGAATTATTTCAAGTGCGTAAAATGTTCGAATCTTTCTCGTACAAGATATATGTGTAACTGAATTGTGTCCAACTAGTATCTTTAGTGACAGTGAACACTTTTGATAGTAACATCTGTATCTAATGAGTATTATTATTTGCTAAAAATATTGGAAATGTACTGTAATAAATTATTTCAATGCCCCAATTTATTTAAAGTTTCTTATTCAAAAAAATAAACGACACTGGATAATAAATGTGTTATTGTGAGGTTTTGCAAAGTTTTAAACACATTGAATTTTTAGTCGAGTACTTTAAAATATTGCATTATTTTAAAAATTATAGAAAGATGTAGAACGGTATATCGTTAAGTTGTGAAATATTTTTCTAAGCTAATTATTGCTACAGTATATACTGTTACGAATTTTTGTATATTTGTAAATACTTCTTGGTGTTAATTTTGTAATTAGGAAAATGTATGTACATTTCACATAAGGCAGTGCAATAGTTCGTCTTTAGTTTGCTTCCCCGCAATGTGTGTCTTTAATGCTTGATAACGAGTTTTACAGAGTTAACGCTGGGAAGCGAGTTTTACAAGGAGCAGGGCATTTAACATTATGGTAATGGCAATCTCGCCAAGTTGGCGACGGTTTTGGCGACTAATTTTTGTCGCCAAATTTGGCGACCATTTGGTGATATTTTCGGTCCACATGTACATGTATAGGACTTTTCGAGTACGATCTGGAAAGTTCTCCAAATGTCTACCTCTAGAAATTTCAAGAATATTCGCCTCCCCTATTTAAGACCGGCCAAGTAAGCGGGGAGTAGTAATTAGTTGATTTGAGTCGGTCAGTTGACTGAAATTACTGAGTTAGTTGAGATACTGACTGACTGGAGTTATTGAGCTGTCAGTAAGCGTTCAAAGAGTTACTAAAAGCGAACTGTATTGCATTGTCTTCTACGGTGATTTAGAAGTTGCGCGTCAAGTTTAACTGCTGTTTTGTGCTCTATTGTTGTGAAAAGAGCAGTATTGAGTCTACTAGAACGAGAAGTTCTGGAGTCGTAAAGAAATCTGTGAAGAGTTATATTGGAATAAATTTCTCCAAGTTTGATCTGCTTTGGCTTCAAGTCTTTCAAACCCATCCACGCAACAATACATTTATAAAGTATATTGTGCTTTTACTGAAACGAGTCTTAAAGACAACTTTTCTTACATTTCACTTGAAATGAAATTATATAACTGTATAAATAATTGCAATAGTGGAGAGTAAAAACTTTCTTTAAACACAAAAATATGCGACATCTTAATTTAAAGTGGAATAACTTAACATAATTCATAATTTTTCTTGTAGCATATAAATTTAAAGAAGTTTCTTCTAGTTTCCTTTTGATAAGTATCACTACAAAATACCCCAAAACACCGATCGTAATTAACGCACAGCCAAAATGTATGAAAGAAATAAAGTATCTACTTCGCATTCCGACACAAAATGTTTGAAATACGACTTGTCCTTAACTCGATCTTTTTCCTGCACCTTAAAAACTAAAAGGACACTCATGGAGATCCGCCAGTATTATGCTTGATAACCCTCTAGTAGGTAGTGTAGTACATATACCACAGCTTAGAAGTAAAATGTTAGTAATAATTAACCCTTTGCACTCGAGCGGCGCCTCGAGGAGCCACACGATTGGATGCCGAAACACGAGAGGACCACTAGGTTTGATGCGGAAATTTGATGCAAGGCCAATGACTCCATAAACATCAACCGAACCTAAAATGTTTCAAGTTGCTGGTCCCTCAACGCGAAATAGGCTTCGAGTGCATAGGGTTAATATACGTTTTTGCAATTTGAAATTTCATTGAATTATATCAGTCATGCAAAGGTTGTTTATACTGAATTTTTTTGTATTAGTATACTTTTTGCAGTAAACACTAGTTAAATGACCGTTCATTTCATCGGTTGGTTAGTTGGTTGAAGATTAACTGGAGTCAAAGCAACAAAATGGCTATACCATTACATCAGAAAGAAATAATCATGCACTAGATGATTAAGACTGTTAAAGAAATTAGTTTTTAAGAGTTTATTAGGGTTAATTATTGTATTATATTGCTAATATATGTAATTAAACTTGATTAGGAATCCGAACTTAGTATGGCAAGACTAATGATGCTGGTCGTTCTAGCGATAAATCGTATAGTGTAAATCCATACAAAGTATTCAATGCAACCTTTTAAAACATTTAGGTTTGATGTAACAAATATAACGAATAAAAAAGTTTAATGTTGGGAAATATATTCTTAAAACAATATATAACAAGTCATATATACTGTTTGATAAAAAGAGTATATATTAGTACGAGAATTTCTGAGGTGGGATATTTAGAACACTTTAAAAGACATTAATTACCACAGCGATTTTATTCAAAATCATCGTAGCCATTTTTAGCTATTGCTGAAAAACATTATTTTTTCATTTTACTTTATGCGCATGAGAAATTTTGACAAAAATCTTAATGACATGCCCCATGGCCACCACTAACTCGTACACCATATTTGAACATCGTGGATCATTTCGTTTGGGAGCCATGCTGACCACAGGTAGATATACAAGATAAATTTTTTTCACCACCGCTCTTTTTGTTATCTTATGATGTTCTAAAACATGTGAAAATAAAAAATAAAAAAATGCAATTTTTTTTTTTTTTTTGACCCGATGTAATACTTTATTGATTATAAGTAATACACATTTATTTTCTGAAATACTCGACGCAATAACATATTTACTTCCAACATGAATGTGTCTTTCCTCTAGTTCAGAATGTTTACTTTATACACACACATACAGACATTTTTAGACCACTTTTTTGAAGTCGGAGTGTTCCAAAACGTGAAAAATCCCCCCCCCCCTCACGCCCCTTCCGTAAAAAAAACCAACTATTTTTTGACCGAAAACGATAGTTTCATTACCCTATGTTAACACGTCTGTAATTGAGAGTAAAAAAGTGCAATTTTTGATTTTCAAACAAATTACACAGTGTGCAATTAAAAAAAAAAAAAAAAAAAAAAAAAAACTATTTACCCAAATAGAAGGTCCTAGTCTTTAAATTGTTTTATCTTTTAACAATGTTGATTGTCTATTAAGGAAGAAGAAGGAAAAATAAAATAAATAAATAATAAGGGTAATTTTATATAATACAGGGTGTCAATAAAAGTTTGGACACATTTTGATGTTGAATAATACATAAAATAATGAAGATATATACAAACTTATTCAATTTCTACATATACTAACTCATATATTATCATTGTATGTTTGTTCCTCTTGGCCATCCAGATCACCTGATATAACCCCACTGCAATTTTACCTTTGAGGATTCGTAAAGGACATCGTTTACAGGAGGAAATTATCAAATGACTTAAAGGCCAGGATTACAGCCGCAATAGCATACGTGGATATCGACATGCTTACCCGTACCTGGTGCGAAATTGACTACCGTATTGATATTCTCGGTGTAACGAACGGCGAACATATTGAAGTCCTTTGACAATTGTCATGAAACTTTTGAGTCTATATAATAATTAGTGTTATCAATTGAAATTTGTCTTCATCATTTTATGAACTATTCAACATCAAAATGTGTCCAACCTTTTATATACACCCTGTTACATTAGTATAACGTTGATTGTGAAAGACAGATATTATTAGAACGTTTGGCTACCTAGCTGTAAATTGTTCTCTGCTTTCTGAAAAAATCAGGAAAGTTTTCTTTTGAAAGACATCGCAGAAGGAATTTTTATAACTGATACGCATATTGTTCTTTAAAATCCATATCATGCTACATCTTGTTCCTCTTTAGGTTAGCCTTCATGTAGATCTTGCACAAGAAGTTATGCACGTTATTTGAAGGTAGTTTAAATATTAGGAATTTATTAGTATTTTTGCTCTTCAAATTTTGAACCCGAGAGAAATTATTTATTAAAAGTTTAATTTTAAATGAATGCCTGAAACAATTGTTCGGATTTTTAAGGTTTGTAAAATGCAATAATATTTAGGAAATTCGTATTTGAAATTGGCATTTACATAGGTAAATTTTATGTTAATTTAGTGACAAAAATGTCATTAAGAGCAGCTTAAGTTTTAGAAACTTTAAATAATGTTTAGATATACATTATTTATATTTTCTATTGTACTTTTTATTGATTGAGAATTGAATTACATGAAATATTATGCTACTTATGCATTTACCCATCGATCATTTTCGCCATACAAGAAATGTCGCCAAAATGTACTATAGCGTTCGGTTAAATGGAAAATAAAAATAATAATAATAATAAAAACTTTAAAATTAAACTACTATTAATTTAATTTTATTTGTCAAATCACGAGTACTTAAAAGAAAAAATAGAATAAATTAAAATGGCATTGAAACTAAATATTAAATAAACTAATTTTCAACAAGATCAATTTCATTCGATATAACATAATTGAAACATCAATGATTAATATTTTGTTCAAGGTAATTTCAACGACATGAAAATCTCAATTTTGTTTGGTACTTTACATTATACTAATGGTGCTGTAAATACTTAGTATCTATAGCAACAGCAAAAACTTTACTTAATATTTTTGGTAAATAACAAATGCTTCCTGTAATGATTTTATACCTATTCATTTAGTTATTTTTTTACGAAAAAAGTAAAAGATTCTAAATAAAACATATTAAATTACGAAATTCAGCAATGTATTCATAGGCATTAAATATTTATTAATACTTAATATCCAAACTCTCAATTTCAGATATTCATTTTTAAATTTTATATGCTAAACGAAATCGGCAAAAATCATTTTTGAACGGGTATTTGAAAAGGACACAGGAGGTGGAAGATGTATTTGAAATTTTACCCATGAATTTGCATCAATTTTCACAACTTTTCTTGAAACAAATTTAATGTCTTATGATATTACAAGAAGAAACAAAATAATATCAGTGAACTTATCAGTGAATAAAAACTGCATCTTCCGTTTCAATCCTGGAAATTAAGTTTTTTTCTTATATTAGAAAAACAATCTTCAGCAGGCAATTTTTACAGTGCTTAGCAATAAAAAATAAAAACGAGTTTGACTTAGAGGTAAAAATATACAGGACAGTTTAAGAGTTATAACAACTAAATAAAGTAATTATGCCTGTATTACCAGTAATTGGTATCTCATCTGAACGAATGGATATACCAGAAAATGAAACATACAAAAATAGCGTTCAGATTGTGTTGGACAATCCATCCAAGTACACAGGTTCTCAATATGGAATTCTGTGGAATCTTCTTCGTTATTATGGATTTGTGGAGAAGATATTTCCAAAAAAGATCCAAATGCCAAGCTTGCTAATCCCGATCTTGCTTCACGTTATTTTTGTTGACTCTATCTGCATGATTTGGGCGAGATTTTCAAAAGATTGGTCGAAATGGAAATATTTCACAGCCTATACACTAAGTGTAATATTACGTATAGTGATTTGGCATGCAATGAGCTCTAAAAAGACAAAAATAGTTTCATTGCTTAAAAAAATTGATGCCATAACGAGATCTAACTCGCCTAAGAATCTGAATAGAATTTTTATTGTATTGTATTTATTATCACCTACCCGAGATTTTTTGTCAGTTATGGCTGATTTGTATAATGGGGATAAAAGATTCCTCAAATTTTTCGTCTATGGTTATGACATACAGAACGAGCATATAAAAATCGCAATTTGCATCTTTAAAATATTATTTTTACGATCATTCACCCATATTGTGGAATCACTTGTTTTGATTTTATACTTGGTTATTTGCATCCGAATTACAGAAACTATTTCTGAATTATGCAGACAGGTAAAATCCACTCCTGATCATATATTTTTGTCTGTTCAAACCAAATTCATCAAGAAATATTTATCTATAATAAGTGTTTTAGAGGATGTTCAGTGTGTATTTTCTCTGCCTTCTTTCTGCATCTGCATATTCTACATTATTAGTTTATTCGCTAAGTTATCGGCTTTTTTGCTTTTTGATAAAGAAGATATCACTGCTCGTTTAACGATTAATCATGTTTTCTACATAATAACGTCATTGTCAATATTGTTTAGTGTGTTTTACATTGCAGGAAAGATACCACTAGGAATTGCTGCTTTTAAGATGGCCCTGTTTCAGAAACTAACTAATATTTATTGCGTTAGTGTTGCTAAATTCAGTGACTTTTCTACTTTACAAGGCATCATTAATAGTCCAGATACAGTTATGTCCGGTTGTGATATACTCTTTTACACGAAGAAGCTCATTCCAGTTGCAATAGGAACATTTATTACTTATTCTCTGCTTCTGGTGAATTGGAAATAAGTTTGGAAAACACGAGTAATTATTGCAGTTTCATGAGTAATTAGAGATTCAGGTTATATTTTTAATGTATTTGACATCGAAAGGGTTTTTTAAGTTCTCAGCATCTAAATACTATATTTTTGATGTGTTTAATATCAACTGGTGTTTTATTTTGTATTTTTTTTTAAATGTGTCCATAATAAAGTACATTATGTATGTAACGTTTTAATACTTTGCAATGATTAACGTTTAGACACCATTCTTTTTATCAGATGAGTGAGAGAGAGAATGCACATGAAACTTTTATTGTGGACCCTTATAAAAAATACTTTATGGTATCAAATGGTGACCTAACTATAAGCAGAAAATTTCAAGATTTTAAAATATAAAAATAGTAACTTACTTAAAACACCTAAAATCATATCCTAGAGATGGCTTAAGAAGACAACATTTATAGACGATCATTTTAGTGAATGACTACTCCTCAACCAATGAAAGACAATGTCTAAAAAAAACTATGAATAGGAACAAACGTTACTTCTCGTCTCTAATCCACTCTGTTGGCACATATAGTGTGATGAACTAATTGCAGTTGAACTCTAATTTTTCAGTCAAAAAGTTTATGTTAAATGCTTTATAAAATTATTAGTTAGGTATTTACTGTTTTGTTGGTTTTTGTTGTTTTCGGGCTTTTTGATTCCTTTATTTTGTAATATTAATCTTTCATAAAACTTTGATTTTGTATTTGTGTGGGTGTTTGTGTCCTTTGGAGATATAATTCCCTTGTCGTAATAAAATCGGGCTGAAACTGAACAGATAGATCCTATGTCAAAGACAATGCATTCTTTCAAATTTCGGGAACTTTCAGTGTCACTTAAAATTCGTTTTAACACAAGGTTCTACTATCGCTTTGGAATACTAATAAATCCCATGAAACCAATGATTTTTGGTAACTCTTACCTGTTGTCAAAATTACTTTAATTTAGAATAAATACAAAATAATTATACTTAATACATAATTTCATTTAAGATTGCAGTCCAGTCAATTTAACGTCGAGTTGCGTAGTTACAAGCAATTCAAAGAATTTCAACCGATCATTGTTGAAACTTTTTCTTGTTTCTATAATTGTTTTAAACAGAATAAATAAAAGATTATTGCACTTGAATGCATCTATTCACATTTATTTTAATAATTAAAATGCAAAATGAAGTTTGCAGTATATTTTTTACTAGAGATGATTTCAATACTTAAAATTAAATACAAAATTCAAGCACACGATGACAAAAAAAAAAAAAAATCGACACTATCTTAATGAATAAAATGCCAATCAGCTTGATTAATGTTTACTAAGCAATTCAGTGGAGCGAAAAATTAAAATTCGGAAAAACGATTTGGCAGGTTATTCAGGAGTTATATTTTGCATTTTTAAATAGACATAGCACCGACTTACTTACCGAACTTCATTTAAGTTTAAAAAATAATTAGCAGTAACAAAGTATCGGTAGGGGGTGCAAAACATATAATTTAAGTTTGTTAATATACATTCTAAATTATTTCAATTTTAAATAATATCTTCCGGTGCCCCAAAACACCTAAAAACTCTCTAAAAGACAAATTTTATACAATTTTTTATCTAAATAAGAGACCATATAGTGTAAAAAGGTAACAATAAGTGCATTTTATACGTTATGACTTTCCTATACCTAATTTTACTTCACTGCATGTATATAAAGTGACACATGGAGGTTAAGTTATTAAGGGTACAGTGGACCTTGAAAAAAGTCGAAAATCAGTGAAAACTGCGATTTTTTTTTCTTGCCTAAAACTAACAAATAATGTATTTTCTATCATTTCCAAAAAGAATTTTAAAAAAAAACTCAATTTTTTCAATTAAAATAGGCCTTTTTACTTTCCACGGTGAAGCACCACGCCCACTTGTTTACATTGTGTCTGACGTTTCCAGTTCATGTTTTCGTCTGCTAGAATTGAGCCTTACACTTATTTATTTATACTTTTACTGAAGTTGGAAAGAAAATATATATACTTCAACTTCAATTATCGTTTGCACTTGTGAATTTGTTTTTATATTGACGTTTTTATTTTGATTGGAATCGTAGAGTTGCTTTGCTGTTTGATTTGAAATAGGTTTTGATTTGTTGTTTCGTTTGGCTTTTAAATTTCTTTGGATTTAGTTATATTGACATGGATTTAGTTAGTTCTTAGTTAGTTTTTATATTGACGGTTAGTTTTTCTTAGTTAGTTTTTATATTGCCAGTTAGTTTTTCTTAGTTAGTTTTTATATTGACGGTGTTCCATGTGCTTTTATTCAAATTGAAACGTAGAGTTGCTTTGCTGTTTCATTTGAAATAGGTTTTGATTTGCTGTTTCGTTTGGCTTTTAAATTTCTTTGGATTTAGAACGCCATAATGACATGGATTTAGTTAGTTCTTAGTTAGTTTTTATATTGACGGTTAGTTTTTCTTAGTTAGTTTTTATATTGACGGTGTTCCATGTGCTTTTATTCAAATTGAAACGTAGAGTTGCTTTGCTGTTTCATTTGAAATAGGTTTTGATTTGCTGTTTTGTTTGGCTTTTGAATTTCTTTGGATTTAGTTATATTGACATGGATTTAGTTAGTTCTCGCTATAGAAAGCCGAAAGGGCGCATGAGTAAGAAGAAGAAGGCCGCTGCTGAAAATGCAAGGAAACGATGGTCGCCATCTGAAGCTGTTGCTGAACACCAGTTCACACCAGTTACTGAATCAGACACTATTTCAGTTCCAATTGTGGAAAATGGCTATATAATAATGTGTAATTCAGTCTGGTCATCACTGTTGAAAAACATTCCTTGTCCTGACTGCAAGAAAACTGACCTTAATATCTCAGAAAGCTGCAACTCAATGGGGTTATCGAGCAAAATTGGTTTGATATGCAAATCATGCGGGAAAGACTATGGGTCTGTTTATACTAGTGAACGTCAAAGAGAATCCAAAACATTTAACGTTAATAATAAAGTAGTAGAGTGCTTTTTGGCCATTGGACGAGGACATGCTGCATTGGAGACATTTTCAATGATGCTCGTTACCCAATCAATGGACAAAAAGACTTTCAACAAATGTATGCATAACATTTGTACCGAAAACAAATCGCTGAAATTTGAAATGCTGAGAGTATCGCATAAGGCAGTTCGAAATGCCCACATTCTTGCCAACCCTGCACTCGAATCTGAAGATGTTTTGGATATAAGCGTAACATATGATGGCACCTGGCAGAAACGTGGCCATACTTCCAACCTTGGAGTATTTTGCGTCATTGACATCCGCTCTTGTCATAGATTTTGAAGTACTTTCCAAATACTGTCTGGAGTGTGTGATTTCTGCTAATGATCTTGGTTTAAACTCGGCTGAATATGAAATTTGGTTCAATAGCCACAAAGAAGATTGTGAGCAAAACTACCAGGGATCTTCTGGCAGTATGGAAGTACATGCAGCAGTTGTCATGTGGACAAGATCCGAAGAATTCAAATTCCGTTATACAACCATGCTGTCTGATGGCGACTCCAAGGCATTTCAACACTTAAATGAAATTAAAGTGTATGGTCCCTCTACCGTCATTTCAAAGGAGGAGGGCATCAACCACGTTGCTAAAAGACTCGGCACTGCTTTACGGAAAACCGTTAAAGAATGGAAAGTGAAGAAATTAACTTTAAGAGGGAAAAAAGCTGGCAGCTTGAAAGATTCAACAATCCTGAAACTGCAGAATTACTACCGAAAGGCAGTAAAAGATAATGCCCCTGATGTTGTTAAAATGAAGGCTTCAATTTTTGCTACACTTCATCACTGCATGTCTACAGATGCTAAACCTCTGCACAATAAATGTCCGCAGGGTAAAGAATCATGGTGTTTTTTTCAAAGAGCTGTTGCCGAGGGTAAAAAGCCCCAGTCCCACAAAAGGATGAAAACTACCCTGTCGCCTGAAGTTGTGGAAAAGATTATGCCAGTGTATCAGCGTCTTGCTTCAGATGAAATTGTGTCCAGATGTGTTGCTGCCAAAACACAAAACAGTAATGAGAGTTTGCACAGTTGCATTTGGAGAAAATGTCCCAAAGATGTATTTGTGTTGAAGCGAAGATTGGAGTTGGGAGTCGCATCAGCTGTAAAAGAACATAATCTTGAATATGTAGCAGCACTTTCAGTGGGCAAGGAGAGTGAGAACGACAATGTTTTGAGCACCATTATTGCTCGGAGAAAACAGCATTTGAGAACCACCCAACATAAGAGGAAGTCTTCTGAAGGTTACAAAAAAGAAAGAAACGTTAAGAAATATAAAAAGAAAGTGGCTGTAAATAAAGAGAACAAGTTAGAAGGCACTACTTATGCGCCAGGTGGATTTTAACTAATGAATGTAAACAATTAACTTTCTTCTTATTTTATATGGTCCTTTACACTTACAAACAATGACGCGAGTCTGGAATTTATTCTGCTCTCGTCAAGGGTCGACCTACTATAGCACTTTATGTAGGAAACGACCCTCCTTATCAAAGAATAGACTCACTACACATACAAGCACATTTTTTGCCATATAAAATAAGTTTTTTTTTACTTATTTATGTCATATTATGTAGAGTTTTTATTATCAATTGTGTATTTATGTTTTGTTTGATGTTATTTTTAAAGTGATAACTTCAGTCACTATTTTTGTCTTAGAGTTGACATAGCATCTGACATTATTGACAAACAGGAAATGCATCATTTTGGCTTTTTTGCTACTTCTCGCCTAAAACACATTCAACTAAGAATTCACTAAATATTTATATTTTATAAATTAAAAGTGTATATTTCATCTTCCTTGTAATTTTTAAAAACCTTGGTTTGATAGAAAAAAAGTTATTTGCTTTTAAAACATAAAAGTTCATTTTTCTCAAAACGATAGTTTTTCGACGTTGATCATGTTTCGAATTGCTCCATGCGCATCAATTTTTAAGTTAGCTTATTGAAACTTTTTTTTAATATTCTTAATGACTATTTTAATGAAAGTTGGCATGATTCCAATGTCTAACTTAATAAATATTTTTATTACAAAATTTTGAAATTGAAATTGTACATATTTTGAGGGGGGAAATCAGGGGAACACACATAAATCCTGTTAGAGATGAGATATAGGTTTAGAAGTAATTTTAAACATGCTAAGTTTTGTATAGGTTCATTATACGCATTGTAAAATGCAAAGGAAATTATTGTATGTATATTTTTAATGCGCATGGAACATTTTTAGTATTTATATATTTAAACTATATTTTTTTCAATAAATCAAAAAGTTTTCAAGTAATTCTTACCAAATTTGTTTTACAATAATGAATTTGTACTATAAACTCATGGTAAAAATTTCAGAATTCTACCATAAAAATTAAAAAAAAAAAATTGAAAGTCCACTGTACCCTTAAAGATATTTCATTTTTCCAAAAAACGTAAGTTTTCACTCTCAAAATCATTCAAAATGAAATACTATCACCCCTGTTTCTCTAAGTCAGACATTCCCATCAGTTGACCTTCAACACTGGATCAGAAATATGTACCACATTTGAGAAACCTTCATGTTAGAATTTCAAACCAAAACATTTTACACATAGTACACCGCAGTAAGGTTAGAAGAGCAAGTCAGAGAACTCAGTTGAATGTAGAAAAAATTAAAGTAGGAATATTTCACGGAACACAGATAAGACAACTTATTAAGATATTGCCTTCGTAAATTCAATGAAAGAGACTGAGCGAAAAGTTTAAATTTCATTTGTTGCTGTTGTCAGAAATTTTCTGGGGAAACGCAAAACTGAAATTATGTTGACTGGTAAACAAGATGCTTAACAGTTTCAAAGCTCTAGGATGTAATATGAGTATTAAGGTTATTGAGGTCGGTTGGTTAAGGTTCACTCACTAAAACAATTTTCTTAACAGTTTGAGACATCAGTGAGGAATAGGATGATAATAAAACTATGGAGGACCGCTATCAAGGAAGATGCGATACGCACATGATGGCAAATTACTGCTGGAGTTCAAAAAGATAGTGTTCCAAAATACATTCAAGACTATCACGGAAAAGAAATTTCTGAAGTGTTCAGTGACTATAGCTAGTTTCATCGATGGCATTTCCCTTTATCTTTGAATATAATAATATTTCTCTATTATAATGATAAAATTCCATGTTTAGGTTTTTATTTGATCTATGTATTTAACTTAAAATAGTGTAATGTATATTTGAGGAATTCTATGATGTATACACGAGACATTTTGACTCTTTTTCTACTCCAAAATAAATTAGAATTCTAAAATTATGATGAATCCAACAATTATGCTTTTGTCTTATATTACTTTAGTTTGTAACAAAGTTATATTGAAAAATAACTATTTTGCATAGGTGAATTAACATTCAAAAGCCACCAACGCACGTGTCCCGTGCGTCGGTGGAAAAAAATTCATTTTTGACCTAGTTTAAGTTATTATTTTTCCATACCACGTTATCGCCATGTAATGTTATATCAAATAAAAGCATAACTATTATATTAATCTTATTTTTATAATTCTTATTTGTTTACGAGTAGAAAAAGAGCCAAAATATCCTGTGCGTCAGTCAGAATTGCCCATTTCATTAAAATGTTAGCAAATTCGAGCTGATAGGGAAAATATAATGCCATATTTGATTTTAGGGCATCAAATTCATATGAAATTAGCTCCAAATACCCTAATACCGAAATCACTGTTGGCCTGTGGGGTTAATTAGGCGTCGATGATGTAATGTTTGTACACTTCAGAACAATTCTATATTTCCAATGTTTGGACACCTTTTTAGACAAAAATAAGTCATTAAAAATTTCAATAACGCAAAAATCGACTAAAAAGAGGGAAACTATCTAGGAAAGGAAATCAACAAAGCAAGAAAAGCCAGTTTTTTTACAAATCCACCCACAAAATACGTCACTCGGCAGAATATCATGTGACTTCTGGTTCCAACTTGATATTGATATTAGTTATTTTAAATTAAAATTAAAAATTAATGAGGTATAAGAAAAATGTAAAAATTGGTTTTTATTTGATTTAAGAATTTTTGCAGTCGATTTAAAGCAAGGAAAAAAATGCTGCAATTCCATATTCAATTGAGATTTTTGTACCACATTAGGTTATGTATGATATTCAACTAGTAGAATCTTCTTTTGCTTAATTTCTAGTTGAGAGGCTTTTATTAATGATAATACATTTATGAATTTTTTTAATTAAATTCAGCAACGTGCAGAAACTATCTTTATTTATCGTTATTTTTGATTAATAAATGGTGTTTATAAATTAATGGATATCGAAATTTCAATAATCATTTATTAAAAACATGTGGGATAGATTCAGTAAAATGGTGTGGGTTAAAATCAATAAAACACTAAAATTAAATTATATTATAATCTAGTTTTAAAAGGAATCAATTGTACTTCATACAAAAGAATAAAGGCACCTCTCAATAATTGATAAAAGCACATCTCAGCAATTGATATTTTGGTATTTGTTATTCCATGTGCTTATAAGATTTAATTGTCCATTGTTACTTTACTCGTGCATCATGTATGACTAACTGAATTGTATCTATTAATATCTATAACGACAATAAATACTTGCATTTGTATAATCTGCAAATAATACGAATTATGCATTGCATTAAAATATTTCACATGTATTATACTAAAATGCTCCAAAATAGCGATTGATTTCAATTTCCCTTTCAAAATATCAACGGCACTGAATAATAAATATGTTATTGTAACATTCAGCAAAATATCTATAAAAATTAAACCATTATTAATAATTAATTACCTGAATCCCCATGTTAACTTCTTGCTTTCGTCATTGTATACTTTTACCCAAAGACGGATGTACTTATATCCTGTATGAGAAGTTTATTGGAATAATCCTTTACTTTCCTTCCAAATACTGAATATTATTTACAACATGAAAATACTTTCCGAGAAGAAAAGTGTAAATACAAGCTGTATAGGCATTGGCACAGAAATATTTCATAAAATTTGAATAACGACAAGGAACAGAACATAAATGACAGAATTGTGATCATCATTGAATATAAATTGAAGTCACTATGCCTGGAATGTCATTAATTGTGAATCCACCATAATGTATTGGAAGAGCAAAAACTGAACAGTCCAGAAATAGCATTAATCTTGCTGAGGACAAGTCACTTCAATACCGAGATACCCAGTACGGAATTCTGATGAACTTTTTACATTACTATGGATTAATGGAGACGAGTTGTTCAAGAAAGATCCAATTGTCCAGTTTGCTAATCCCGATCTTGTTGCATGTTGCTTACGTTGACCTTTTCTTTGTTAACTGGAGGGGAGTAGCAACAAAATGGTTTAATTGGAAAATTAGCACTTCTTATACTTTATGTGCTACGATATATATTACGATTTGGTACGCAATACACTCCAAAAAGGCTCAATTGATTTCTTTTCTCAGAAAAATTGATACCCTTACAATTTCTAACTCACCTAAGAAGCTGAACAAAATTTTTATTGCCTTGTGTTTAGTGTCACCCATCCAAGAAATATCGGCTGCCTTTATTGAATATTATTATAATGTTGAAACCATCCGAAATATATCCATATACGGTTACGACATCAAACACACATATTTAAAAACCGTTATTTTTTTCCTTAAAATATTTGCTAATCGTTTTATCCCACAAACTATGGAATTGCTGGTCCTGATTTTTTACTTGGTAATTTGCATCAGCGTTTCAGAAACTGTTTCCGATTTAAGCAAACATGTTGAAGCAACTCCTGATTCTAACTTTATATCTGCTCAAGCCAATTTCGTTAAAAAGTATGTATCTATAATACGTGCACTAAAGGATCTGCAGCGTGTGTTTTCTTTGCCTTCTTTCTGTATCTGCCTTTTACATACAGTGAATTTATTTGCAAAGACCTCGACATTTTTACTTTTAGATAAAGAAATTATCTCATTTCGTGTAGTGTTTAGCCATACATCTTTCATATTGATGTCATCAACGGCTTTGTTTAGTGTGTTTTACATTGCTGGGAGAATACCGCTACGGATCGCTGACTTCAATATGGCAATGTTTTGTAAACTATCAAATTTAAGCAGAGTCGATATCAGAAATTCTTCAGATTTTTCTATTATACAAGGCATCATTAATAGTCCTGATATCGTTATGTCTGGTTGTGATGTACTATTTTACACAAAGGGGAATATTCCCGTTGCAATCGGCACATTTATAACTTATAGTCTGCTTCTCATAAATTTGTACTAAATGTATTAATTTGAGAAAATATTGTGATATCACTTGTAAGTAATGCTGCAGAAAATACTCTTAATTAATATGCGGCAATATAATTGTCTTCAAAACTAGCATGTCTTTCTTGTATTAAAGTACTGCACACTTACAAATTATAATTCACGGAATTACTTTCATTCCAGATTCCTGTGAGTTAGGAATTCAATAAAAAGAAAATTATCGCAATAAGTTTAGAGAATATGATGAATACAAAAAGTACAGATTTGAAAGTTGACAGAAATATTTTTATGATATTTGTCTAACTGTATCACTTGGTGCATGTACTTCAGATCTATCATTGAAAAAACCTGATCTTGTTGCACACTCAAGATGCCTAACTGCAAACCATATTTTGCGATTGTATGCAGGTACAGAAACTCGATCAGAAAAATTTATATCGCTTACCATGCATATAATGAAAGCATATGAACGTTTAAGATTCACATAAAAAGAAATAACTCTCTTTCAGAACAAGTACGTCATATATGGAGACAAATCATTTTCTCGATATATAACACCGGACATCCGAGCTATAGTTAATGATGTTATTTAGCAAAACATTTTTTTTTTTTTTTTTTGTCATCTCGAAAATTGCTACAAGTCAAAAGAAAAAACCGTAAACATTGAAATTTTTAAAGTGCCGAAACATAACTTCAAATTAGAGGATTACACTGAACTTATATTTGGCAAACAATTGCTCCCTATGATCCTCCTATAATGAGTAATATCAAAACAGATGAAACTGAAAATGCAGTGAATAGCAGAAAAAGCAGTGGAATGGGCGACATATCCTTGTCACACTCATGCAGTTGAACTCGGAGCCTGACTTGTCTGAGGCATCAGAAGGTGTATGCGAAAAAAGGAAGCGTCATAGTTTCATATTAAATAGACTAAAATCAAGATCCTTAGTAAAAAGTTTCAACACTATGACAGAATATAAAATTTCAAATGAGCTTTAATTTCAATTAACTAGTAATAAATCTTTCATTAATGATAATGGTAACAAGCTAAATTTGAACCCAAGTAAATGATTAATCACCTTATAAAGATGTTGGAAATGTAAATATCTTTCACAGACGGATTATTATAATAAAATCTAGTTAGTTTATTCTTATATAATAACCTTAGATTTTAATATTATATTCTTCGAACTTCGAATTTTTTTTTTTTTTTTTTTTTTTTTTTTAAATTTGATTTTAAGCTCGATTTCAGAAGGTTTGACCTTCAGAAGGAACACCGCAAAATATGAAGCAAATTCAAAATACTTTTTTCTATACTTAAGTACATCTAATCTAAATTATTAAATTATCCTGGAGATTCTGTAGATTTTTTTTACGAAATGTTTCCTTTAGGTTGGTTGGTTGTATTCAGATTATCTGGCGCCGTCAGCAACACGAGGGCTATAATGCGCTGAAACATTCGTCATTAGACAAGCCAACATACATTTAAAAACACCCATGCCAACACGGGACTCGAACCCGCAACCTCGCGGTCTAGAAGCCAGCACGCTAACCACTATACCGTTTGATCGGCATGTTTCCTTTAGGACACTTTTTGTTAGAAAGTCCCTTTTCAGCAAATTTTCAGGGGTCGTCCACCGTACTCCACAATGCTATATAATAGGGTACCCGTGTTAAAAGGGGAAGTTGCCAATAAAGATGTCCATGGTGATTGTTAAGCCTTCAAGTCAATAATCAATCATGCACTATTTATAAATTACATTTAGAGTGCGTTCGATGCAGAAGTGCATTAATTTGCATAAACCGATACAGTGCAAGATCAAGACGACATATTCTCAAGAACTAGTCTGTTATGTTCCTTTACAATGTTCCTTCCAATATTTGATTCGTAATGTTTAGGAATAAAGTTACCTTGTTTAAGGGAGACTCCAAAGCAAAAATCTAAATTTTTTATTAATGAATTTAGTAGTACCAAATTTTTTATTTAAATGAAACATTTATTTTTAAACAATTAGTGACAATATTTTTTGTTTTTTAAATTTAATATTTTTTGATAGTTTGGTTATTTAGAGTTTTTTTGCCGAAATATACGCCTTTTTAAAAAGACTACTCTTCCTTCAATTTTTAATAGTTATTTTTTTTTAATTTAAAAACTAATTAATTATATTAAAGTAATTTCTAAAGATGTAGGGAGAGTTTTTTTTTTTTTTTTTAATTAGTTTGACAGGGGATTTTAAACGGATGTTTTGTGTTTTTCGCAAGAAATTACTAAATGTTCACAAAACATTTTTATTTTTTTTAATTCTTAAGGGTGTCTGGGACTCAAAATTTTTTAAATTCTCATTTTTTTTTATTATTGTAAAAAGTTATACAAATATTTTTTTAAAAATATCACAACATTTGTTTCTTTGTCGAGTAGAACTTGAAATATTTATAATTTTGTTACATGGCAACTGTGATGAATTGTCCCCATTGTTGCCTCGAAAAATTGGCCCTATTTTGGCCTTGGCGCCAACTTTTCAGAAACGCGCCAACCCATAAACGTCAACTAGGAATTCACCCAAAATAGGAACTGACATGTTGCAGAAAAGTCAATTGTGGCATGTTCTATTCCCCTCTAAAAAATCACTCCATTACACTCCGCATTATTCGAGAAAAAAAATTTTGATCTTGGTAAGTATTTTTGAAACACCCTGCATGAAGAACAGTAATATGACTTGATATTGTAAAAGGAATCGGATTCAAGCTGCAGTAGTGATATTTAAAACAAGCATTACCTTTCGAGTGCATCTGAAACAAAGGTTCTCGACATCATCCTTTACATGTCATTTGAGATTCAATTATACAACTGTACATGTGCAGTAAGAGTTGAGAATAAAAAAAATATTTAACAGTTTCAATTTGACTTTTACATCATTCAATTTTAATTTTCAGCAATTATTCATGCATCTAGATGCGAAAGTAATACTTTTTCAAACGATTAAAAATGCTTATTTGACAGTGCTTTAGCACGAGTCAAATAAATGTTGCAAACAATATTTTTATAATCACGAGCGACCACATATTTAATTCCTATACAAGCAATTGTGAGCAATACCAATAAATGAATATCTTCTAAAAATATGTCATTTCTATATTAAAACTGTATGACATTTGAGCACGCGGTGAAGTATTCTGTTCGGTGAAGTATTTTGTTACATTAGTGTGATAAAGTTACTTTATTACATTTCTAACTTTAATATCGCCAAAATAGTGATTTGGGCGATATACTTTTCGATAATTCTTATATTATCTTTTATTATAAGTGAAACTGAGAAAAGAAGAAAAATGATCGTTGATGAGGAAAGAGAACTCTGTGTTGAAGACATTCGCTTTTTAACTTTTTACGCCATTAAATCATTTTTACGGGAATTTCGGAAGTGAGGATGTTTAGAATACCGTAAGAGGCATTACCACAGCGATTTTTGTGAAAATTGTTAGAGCCGTTTCCTAGCAATTACTGAAAAACATGATTTTTTCAATGGCAGCTACCTTATGCGCATGAGCGATTTTGACGAAAACCAATGGTAGGTCCCATGACCATCACCAACCTTCACATCACATTCACACAAATAGGTCAATTTTTTCGGTAGTTATGTTGATCACAGACAAACGCACGCTTTTTTTCTAGGTCACTTTTTTTTTGTTTTCAACCAAATACAATACTTTTATTACCCTATGTATACATATGGGTAATTGATAGTAAAAAGTACTGGCCGAATATTTTTTAAAGGTTTTTGCTCATCTCCTTGTTGTAATTTTGTGGCACCAGGCACGGCCATTCGGATTAGGATATAGGTTGGTTGGACATGGGATAGTTAAATGAGCTGTACTAAAGCGAAGAGAGGACATTGTTCGGAGGGTGTGGCCCATAGGTTGAGTATATCTTGGAAAAGACGACGGGACGAGGGAAGGAAAAAAAACAGAAATGCCGAAAATGTGTTAAGAAGTGGTTGTTTTCCTCGTGCCTGGCCGCTACGGAATTGTCATACGGTGTTTCCCATTGAGTACAGTGTAAAGTAATATGAATACTTGTATGTCCATACTTTTGTGGTGCTGCGTGTAAATAAAAGAAAAGATCTTGACCTCGACAATTTTGCAGACTTTATTTCGAACGAGTATATCGAAAAAACAACACAACATCCTAGTATATATCCATATCTACTTTCCAACTTTTAATTAACGTACAATTTTAAATGCGTTTAATGTAACAGAAAGTTTCAAGATGCGTAGAGCATGTAATAATACTATATATAAAGTACTTGACGAAAATGTTCTTAAGTTTTTTCTGCAGCTCCTTTCGTATCTTTGTGTCCTCTTTGCAAATTCACGTATAATTTTAAAATATTTTAATTTAATGAAAAGGTCCAAGATGCATATGGAATATAGAAAAATACTTATATGGAAATAAGTAGAGTACAATTGTAAAATACAGAAAGTATAGGTCTATTTTGTCCGTATATGAACAGTACGACGACCATGTTCTTTCCAAAGATTTTTAATAATAATACAGTTAAAGTTACAGATACAGATTAAAACATATTTTTGAACGTAGGCGGACATGTTGCGCCTTCTATTAGATACCATCAGCTGCAATTGGAGATGATGCAACATCCTCCAACCGCAAAAGGTTATTAAATGTAACTTTACTAAAGTTAGAAAACTCAACATTAGCATTAAAAAGCAAAATCAATTTAAGAAACTTAATTCTAAACTATTACAAAAAATGCTAAGTATATATCACATAAAAAGTGTTAAAGTACAAAATGTAAAACATTAAAAATTTAAATTTAGGTTTAAATCTTAACAGGTTTGATAATTCTACCACTTCTTGTAGTTTTAGGTTTCACACTTCGCAACGTTTCACCAATTCTTCCATAAGTTTCCAAACGGAACAATCGCTGAAACGGCTGAACTATTTCACCATTTTGAGTTTTAACCTTTGCAACGCGGGAAACACCATCACGACCTTTATAAATCTCAACAATCTTTGCCAAAGGCCAATCAACACGTTTCTTGATATCAGAACCGATTAAAACTATATCTCCAACCTCCAGTGGAGTTTGATGAATATTTCCTGATTGTTTAAGGACAGAGATATATTCCTTTTGGAACCGCATTTTTAACTTTTCTTTAATAGAGTGAAGGTGTTTCGCACGTTTGCGAAGGTTATTTAAATCATTTTGATCCAGATCCTCGACACAGTACTCAGTTTGGTCCTGTAAAAAGAGAGATGGCGTTAATGGCACTAGATCTGAGGGCTCTTCGGACAGGTAAGTATGGGGTCTACTGTTCAGGATTGCCTCACATTCACACACAACGGTGTACAGTTCTTCATAGTGAAGGCAAGCTTTCCCCAAATTGCGTCTCAACAATTCCTTTAGCATTCGGACCACTCTCTCCCAAAACCCTCCCCACCAAGCAGCAGTAGGTGGGTTAAAATGCCAGGAGATCCTTTTCAAATCAGTGTGAGCAGTGATGGCACTCCAGTCGATAGTTTTGAGTTCGTTGCTTGAACCTACAAAGTTTGTTCCATTGTCCGAGTAAATTGTCTCTACTCGACCACAACGCGCTATGAATCGCCTCAATGCAAGCAGAAAACCTTGCGTGGAGATGTCCGAGACAAGTTCGAAATGGACGGCGCGATAAACGGCACATGTGAAAATTACAATCCACACCTTGTCACTGTTTCTTAGGACCAACGGACCAGCCAGGTCCACTCCAGTCGTCTCGAACACAGATGACATTCTCACACGCTCTTCAGGTAGAGGAGCAAACTTCGTCGTGGCAGACTTCGACTTAAATCTTTGGCAAGCAACACACCTCGAAACAACTGATCTTGTGACTTTCCTGGATCGCAAAATCCAGTACTTTTCCCGAAGGATTGTGACAAGTGTTTCTACACCTACATGGTTGTAGATTCGATGAGTCTCGTCGATAAGCAGGAAAACAAGTTTGTGTTTGTCTGGTAATAGGACGGGTCGTCTGAAGAAGTCACTGTCATCGGCGGAGGCCAGTTTTGTCTCAACTCTAAGAAGTCCATCGGAATCCTCGTATACGACAAAGTTTGGTGGTATGAGTCGACGGTTTTTTCCAAAGGCCTCCCTCTGTATGAAAAGGAGTATTTCACGTTCGGATTTGGTGATCTCTTCGTGGCTTAGGTTTCCCTTAAGGAAGGAGTTTTCCCGGCCAAGCACTGCTGATTTAGCATTGAATATGAATCGTCTCACATAGGCCAAAATTCGAACAATTGAAGAGAACTTCGATACTCGTTCAGTCCAGTAGAAGAAATTAGACTCAGATTGACCCAACGAAAGATTTGTCGTAACTGTGGGTTTCTTCTCTGCAGTAGCAAGTTCAGTGGCATCTGAGAAATCAGAGTTCTTAGTGTCTGGCCAAGAGTCTCGGTTTCTCAACCATGTGGGACCCTCCCACCAACGAAGACTGAAGAGAGTTTGTGCATTGCATCCACGAGAAGCACTGTCTGCGGCATTCATTTGGGATGGGACATAATACCAATTTTCTTTTGAAGAGCTTGAATGCATTTCTTTAATCCGATTGTTCACGAAAGTTTTCCAAGTTCCAGGGTTTTTTATCCAACATAGAACAACTTTGGTGTCTGTCCAATAGAAAGTTTGGATATTTGGAATGTTTAAAGAGGTTTTAATGGTCTGGACAAGAAGAGTGCCAATAAGAGCAGCTAAAAGCTCTAATTTTGGGATGGTAAGCTCAGTTTTAATTTTAGTGATGGGATCCTTCTTTAGAGGAGCGACACGCGATTTTGCTTGAACTAGTCTGATTTGAACATTATTTCCGCATTCAATTCGCAAAAACACGCAAGCAGCGAAGGCTTTTCCACTTGCATCACTAAACATATGAATTGTAGTACTGGACTCATTTATCAACCCCCCAAAATAACGTGGAATTTGAACTAAATTTAAAAACTCCAAACTAGAGAGCCAATTTTTGAATTCTTCCACTATTTCTGACGGCAGTTTCTGGTCCCAGGTTAACTTATCATGTTTCCATGCTCTTTGCATTAGAAGTTTCGGAATGAGGGTCACGGGTGCGATGAAGCCAATTGGATCGAAAATTTGTTGTGCGATCGACAGAAGTTGCCGTTTTGAACACGTGTAGCCGATTTCAGTTTTTACGCAGTTAACATTGCACGCTAACATATCCGAATCGTGTCGCCATATTAGACCAAGAACAGGAGTACACGCATTTTTATTAAAATCCAGATTTTGGTGTTCACTCTGTGAGGAATTAACCCACCCCGTAAGCTCAAAACCAGCTCGGGACATAATTTGACTAGCTGTCTTTGAAAATCGTTGTAATTCGAAATCATTTTCGACGCTTGTCACTACATTGTCGACATAAAATGAGTCTTTTAATTTCATTGCAATGTCGTTTTCATTTCCCTTTACATTGCCCAGATGGTGATAAATGGTTGCCATAAGCAGAAACGGACTGCAAGATAGGCCACAGACACTCCAGAGTGTCTGTAAGTTTTAATTTTACGCCTTTCAAAATCATCCCACCACAGGAAACGAAGAAAATCCCTATCTGTAGGACAAATGCTTATTTGAAGGAACGCTTTACGAATGTCAGATATTACACCGACGTTATCCTTGCGAAATCTATTTAGGATGGAAGGAATCATCTCTAGGTAATTTGAACCTGTAGCTAAACATTGATTTAGGGTGACAGAATTTTCATCCCGAGCGGAGGCGTCAAATACGGGCCGGATTTTTGTCGTTAAGCTAGCTTCCTTAAAAACGGCTCTGTGAGGTAGATACCTGCATTTCAATTCCGTTAAATTTTCATCGTTAGTACTATCAGGTACTTGCTCAATGATTCCCTGCTGTTCCCATTCTTTTAAAATTTTGTCATATGAATCAAATTTTCCCATTGATCCAAGTTTAGAAGTTATTGTATTCAGACGTTTTTTTGATTGGAAAAGCAAATCATGTAATTCCGGATGTCCTTCGACCCACGGAAGATTTACTTCATATCTATCACCACGAAAATTAACAGTTTTTTCGAAGAAAGATAGAGTTTCATTATCCAATTCATTTTTTGTTTTGGTTTCTACGGGATCTCGTATACCAAGAACATCTAATGACCAAAGGTCACTGATTTTGCTTGCGCTATGTAGCGAAATTATGGGCATGGCATGATTGGAACTATTTGTCCAGGATTTTGATCTTCCCATAACTACCCAACCCAGGTATGTTTGGACAGCAGTTAAACCATTTGGTTGTTTACTGATAGAACCAGTCAAAAGTATCCCTAAATAATCAGCACCAAGAAGGACTGAAATATTGGAACTGTTGTTTTCACTATCGGACAAATAAATTCCATTTTTAGTGAAGTATTCTGCATCTGATTTATTTATTTTTGGGATTGTACCACAAATGGTATCTTTAGCCAACAATACTGCTTCACACGTATAATTACCCCGAATTTCATGAAGTTCACATTTCACAGCGTGATGTTTAGTTTTTTCCGTTTCTATGCCACCAAATAAACTGTGTTTAAGAAATTCAGTATGATCAGTTTTTAAGTTTAAAAACTCTACAAGATCTTGAGTTATATATGACTTTTGCGAAGCTGAATCACACAATGCTCGTACAACTTTTGTTTTTGCAGGTCCCGATACTCTGATCATAAGTGTTTGTAATAGAACTTCTGGCGATCCAGTAGAGCTATTACTAATAACGCTATTTGTAGCAGTTTTATTTTCCGAAGAACAATCTTCATTGTCCCTACACAAATTTGGACATAAAATTGGAAAGTGTTTTTTGGAACAAGCTACGCACCGGACACTCATTCCGCATTTATCAGCTAGACAATTAATTCTCAGACACGACAAACACGCTTTCATTTTAAACACTTTTTCTTTTCTTTCTTGAAAAGTCATCTTTTGAGTTGTGAAACAATCACAGGACCTATGTGGGTTTTTTTTTCGCAGAACAAGCAAAATACATTTGTTTGATGTTTTTCCTTTTTTATTTGGTTTATTAAAGTAGAGGCTGTTGCAACTGGTGCAGAGTTCGAATCGCGAGTGTTTTCGAATTTTATTTTTTGTGTCTTATTTTTATCAGTAGAACAAAAATTTTTAGCTATGCGGATCCTCTCCGAGCCTACCACTTCGCTTCGTAGAAATTTCATAAGTAGGTCAAGGTCATACGTGTTCGTATTTGTCGAACGAGAAGTGGAATTTCTTTCCCTTTCCCAAGCAACCAGTATTATTTTCAGGAATAAACGCTTCTATCAAAGGGTAAAGCATACATGCGTATTTTTCTTTTGTAACCCCTAAATTTTTTAAACAACGCAATTGAGTATCTAACTGGTCTACTAGATTAAAAATACATGTTTTGAGATTGGTTTAAAATTAGTTTTAATAGTTCGCGAACAAATAACTCAATTAACATTTTGTCATCGGCAAAACGAGTTTTTAAGTTAACAATTACAGTGGTATAAGCGCTTTTTGATACTTGATACAATTGTACAAATTCAAATGCTTTACCTTTTGTCGTTTGCATCAGATATGCAAATTTAACATCATCCTCTAAATTCGGATCCACATCAATTTTTTGAAACATACTCCAAAAAGCAAACCAATTTTTAGGATTACCATCAAATTCGATTAATTCGAGCTTAGGTAAATTTACATTCATTAAATCAGACCTAAGTTTGATCTGTGGCATAAATTCAGATTTTTCACAGATTTCTAAAAAAAATTTAAACCTTATTTTGGCACACGTAAAATTATCTCGGTAAATTTCACATTGTTCCATTTCGTTTTCCAACAAGTTAAGGTTTTCAGACTTACTTGTTTCTTTAGCTTTGTCCGCCGGACACATGTATTCCAAAACGACGACGTCATTTTCGAACAATCGGTTTGATTTTTCTTCGCATTTGGCGAAAGCTGAAGTTGCTGTTAAGCGCTCCCCGGCTTCAATAGCGGCATCAAGTTCTGTTATTGCTTTCGTCAACGCTCTCTGAAGTACTTTTCTTTGAAGAATGCAATTAGCAGTCATATTTTTGATAGGTTCAATTAAGTTGGGCGCCAGATGTAAAATACAGAAAGTATAGGTCTATTTTGTCCGTATTTGAACAGTACGACGACCATGTTCTTTCCAAAGTTTTTTAATAATAATACAGTTAAAGTTACAGATACAGATTAAAACATATTTTTGAACGTAGGCGGACATGTTGCGCCATCTATTAGATACCATCAGCTGCAATTGGAGATGATGCAACAACAATCGTCTAGATTTCGAATCTCAGTAATGATGGATCAGAATGCTCTTGATGACTCAACTTTAATTATGGTACAGCAGATAACATCCAAACAAAAATATGTAGGTGTCTTCAACCAAGTGAACATCAAAATAAAATTGTGTAGGTGACTACAACCGAGTGGTTCAGAAATCATTGTATTGCTACAAACAAACGCCAAAATATATAACTGCATTTTGAAGTAGATACGAATTTATTCTAAAGACAAACTTCGAGAGTAACTACAATTAAATACGTTTCTATTAGGATTAATACATTTAAAAATAACCATGCAATTGAACCTATGTTTTTAAGCATAGCAAGACTGGTTAGTATTTTTATTAAAAGATATAACACACGGCTAACAGTTACTAATCTTTTAATAGCATGTGTAACAGTTTTGGTTGGTTGATTGCATTTAGATTATCTGGCGCCGTCAGCAACACGAAGGCTATAATGCGCCGAAACATTCGTCATTAGACAAGCCAATATATATTTACAAACACCCATGTTTAACACGGGACTCGTACCCGCAACCTCGATGTCTAGAAGCTAGCATGCTATCTATTATACTGTTTGGTCGGCTGTAACAGATTTAAAAAGTCTAACTCAATATTGCTAAAAAAAATTTGAAACAAAATAGAAAATATAAAGGTTGAAGTATGAAAACTATGCATGTTTTATTAAAAAAAAAAAGCTGGTGTGTTTATCAAGTTCAATTTTGTGTATATCCTTCGTTATGGGCTAATCGTAGGAGAACAAATAAAACCCAATCGAAAGAAAATAATAGCTGAAACTTGCGAGACCGATTCAATGCCAGTGAAAATTCATTCTCTCAAGTTTTGTGGAATGCCACTAAACCGACGCTTTTACGTACATTTCCATCGAATTTAATTGTATCTTATAAAGAATGTATAATTTGACAGTATTTAAGGGTTGAAAACTTTCAATGTAAAGGTCAACGAAAACAATTAAACAGTGGCAAGAAATGAATATTTTCCTTGTTTTTGGTCAAATACTGTGAAATGTCAATAAAATAACATAGAAACATGAAATATTTATTTAAAAGTTATAAATTTTTTTGAATTACTTACATCTACTATTGTTCATGTCATAACACAGATAAATATATAATATTACTAAACGAATAATAAATGAATTCGATAAAATTGACAGATCATCGCACTTATCATCGAGTAATGGAAATCATTTACTTAAGTATAATTGTCATAATGTATATGACATTTATTTCATAAACTCTAAGGGGTTTTGCATTAGGCAAACTCTACACATCCCCTTCAATTATTTCTGTATATTACACATTTTTCCAAATCAGGGAGGCAGGTTTTTCTCACGCTTCAAGTTAACCAATATCTGTTTGTTGGGAAACTTCACCAATGTAGGACTCGCACGTCGCTGGACTCACAGCAAATGAGAGGGCCTTGGTAGGGGGGAGCGGTCCTTGTTAGGGGGGGGTGCAAAGCACGGGTCACGAGAGAGACAGGAAGAGAGATGGAAGTGAGCAGGATGGTGTGGCTGGATGCTAAGGTGGACTAACGGTGACAAACCAAAAAGACGAAGGAGACCGGAGAAAGGATCGGAGGTAACTGATACAATCCGCTGACAAGCCGATATACGCCCCTGACGATGTGCGCCCCTGACAGAGGTATCCCTAGCCCAGACATCAAACTGTGAGTCTTTACACTTTCCTTACTTACCCTCGGAAAGATATTTACTTTTATTAGGATTTCAACCGGCTTTGTGCTTGGTTTTGAGGAAGTTAAATAACTATTTAATTGTATTCTTAAATTGCTTGTTTGTTTCTTAATGTTTTGCGTTGTATTAATAAATGGTTGCGTTATCTATCGAGCACATCTCTGTGGTTCTTTGCTATTTGCATGCATTTCCATTGTACTTCATTATACGATCTAATAGGCCTTGGGCCTCACGGCATATTTGGTTACGCGACCAGGTTGGTTGGTTGGTTGGTAGGGGTTTAACGGCGCAAGGGCAACACATGGGCCATACTGCGCCAACCATTCGTTGATCATTTTTAAAATTGATTAAAAAGAGTCATTTATGAGATAAAAATATAAAAAGTCGAAGATTAGATAAACAACTTACTCAAATCAAATGATAAAAACCAATGTCATGTAAGAAATTAAAAAGATTTTCGTGGGGAGGTGAAGATAAAATACATGAAAGTGAAGGATGATTGGATTTAAAATGTCGATGTCTGATAGTATTAAAGGATGGACATTCATTTAAAACATGAAAAACAGAAAAAATGACACCACAGGTATTACATGTGGGGGCATCTTCTGCCAGCAGAAGATGCACATGGGTAAAACGCGTGTGGCCTATTCTTAAACGAGTTAGGAGCACTTCCCTTTTCCGGGATTGCTGGAAGGGCGCGAATCCGGTAATTAAGGGCTGAAACGAACGCAGCTTGTTAGCTGTCTGTGCATCCCACATGGCCTGCCAAGTGAGAGACAGAGCAGTGTCACAAGCTTTATATGCGTCGTCAGGGCAGAGCCAAGTGCTCCTAGGTCCACTTGCTGATCGTGCGATGGAATCTGCGCGTTCATTACCCATGATCCCCACATGACCTGGGATCCAACAAAAAAGGATTTTAAAATTTCTGTTTAAAAGTGTAAGATGAAGTTTTAAAATTTCTAAGATAAAAGGATGGGTCTGGTTCAGTGGATTACTTAGAGCATCTAAACAACTCTTCGAATCTGAGTAAATAATCCACTGACTATGGCCTTGCTTTAAAATAAACTGCAAGGCCAATAGAATAGCCAGAGACTCAGCTGTAAAGACAGAGCTGCTATGGTGCAGTTCTCGGGACATGATGGTATTGTCATGAACTGCAGCAGCTCCGACATGCCCCTGGCTTTTCGACCCATCCGTATATATTGACTTAAAATTAGAGAAATGATGTCTATGATAATAAAATATACTTGTAAAAGCAACGTCCGGTGTAGAACTTTTTTTAAAATGTTGAAAAATATTAAGAACAATAATTTGATGATGATGCCATGGTGGAATGGAGAATGAGATAGGACGTATCCTAAAATCGTCAATATTATGAGATGAGAGAATGGAGTTAATTCGTAATGCAAATGACGGTATACAAGATGGACGTGAGTTGAAAAGTCGCTGATGTAAAGGGTTAAAAATGTGTTCTAAAAGGGGATGAGAGGGGTGACTTTTTATTTTAAAATATAACTTTAAACAAAGTTTGTCCCGTCTCAGCCCAAGAGAGGCTTCCAGACAAAGCACATATAAACTCTGCACCGGTGATGTACTAAATGCTCCTGATGCGATCCTGAGACCCATATGGTGAACAGGATCCAGGAGCATTAATGCCGATTTTCTGGCAGATCCGTACACCACCGAGCCGTAGTCAAGTATGGAACGGACCAGGCACCTGTATATCTTTAACATGGAGGTGATATCAGCTCCCCAGGAAGTGTTAGAGAGAACTTTCAGGAGATTCAAGACTTTGTTGCACTTCAATTTAAGATGTCTGATATGTGGCAGGAATGTGAGCTTAGAGTCAAATATAAGTCCAAGAAATTTGGTTTCAGAAACAATGGGTATTTGAACTCCATTTAAATAAATCTCTGGGTCACTGTGAAGCTCACGTTTCCTGCAGAAGTGCATGGCAACGGTCTTTTCAGTTGAAAACGTAAACCCGTTCTGGTTTGCCCAGTCTGTGATTCTCCTGATAGCCAGCTGAAGCTGTCTCTCTATGAGTGACATATTCGTTGAGGCGCAAGACATCTGAAAATCGTCAACAAACATCGTCCCTGACACTGATGGTGGTAAGCAGGTCAAAAGGCTGTTAACTTTGACGATGAATAGTGCGCAACTCAACACACTTCCCTGGGGGACACCTTGTTCTTGTATGAACTCGTCAGATAATATTGAGTTTATTCGTACTTGGAAGATTCTTTGAGTTAAGAAATTTTCAATGAAGAAAGGTAGGTTTCCTCGCAGACCTAAATCATGTAGGTCCTTGAGTATACCATATCTCCAAGTACGATCATACGCTTTCTCCATGTCAAAGAATACAGATACCAAATGGTTCCGCTTGACAAAAGCCTCCCGAATTGAAGTTTCGAGGAGGAGCAAGTTGTCAATAGTGCTTCGTCCACGGCGAAAACCACTCTGGAACCGAGATAGACAGTAATTATATTCAAGATAAAATAAAAGACGTGCATTAACTAGTTTCTCCAGGAGTTTACAAAGACAACTAGTTAATGCAATAGGGCGGTAACTTGAGGGATTCTTGGGGTCTTTACCAGGTTTTACGATTGGTATTATAAGAGCACGCTGCCAGTTAGCAGGAAATGTATTCTCCCGCCAAATACGGTTAAACAATTTCAATAAAAGCTTGAGCTGGAGTGGCTGGAGATGTTTAAGCATGGAGTAATGTATATCATCTGGCCCAACAGCAGAATTGTTGGAACCAGATAATGCTTGTATCAACTCAGCCAAAGTAAAATCGGAGTTATAACCTTCCGAAGAAGCAGAAGCGAAATTCAACTTTGTTCTCTCAGCTCGAAGCTTATACGATGCGAACGGCTCTTTGTAATTGGAATTGCTCGATACCTTGGCAAATGCATCGGCAAGAGTATCGGCAATATCCTTAGGGTCTGAAACAACTCCCTGATGGCTCTCTAAGATGGAGATAGAGTAATTTGGATAACGGCCCTTGATCTTATTGACCTTGTTCCAGACCCTCTTGGAAGACGTTGAGGAAGTTATGGTACTAACATAATTCCTCCAAGAATCCCTCTGGCTTCGGCGGCGGATCTGACGCGCCTCAGCTCGTGCCCTTTTAAAATTGACAAGATTTGTCGTAGTGGGGTACCTGCGAAAAATACTCCACAATTTTTTTTGTTTTTTATGGGCAAGTCTACAGTTTTTGTTCCACCACGGTTTGGATTGTTTCGGTAGTTTTGTTGATGATACAGGTATGGCAAGGTGGGCAGCTTCAATAATGGCGTTGGTGACAGATTGCACAGCTACATCGATGTCATCCTGGTCAACCATCTCGTCAGAAAGAGAAACGATAGAAGAAAACATATCCCAATCCGCCCGTTCGATGATGAATCGGGGTTGGCGGATTACAGGAGTATTTAAACTTCCTTGGTAGTTTAGGACCACAGGAAAATGATCACTGTGGAAAGGATCATTTTCCACAAAAAACGTCCAATCAGAAAAAAGAGATGGTGAACACAGGGCGAGATCGATGGCATGAAAAGTCCTCGATGGGGCGTGGAAGTATGTATGTTGCCCGTTGTTAAATATACAGAGATGTTGGTCTGTAATTAACTTCTCGATTTGCCTTCCACGGTTATTGATGTCTGGGCTACCCCAAAGAGGATTGTGGCCATTAAAGTCCCCCATCATAATAAAAGGGGGAGGAAGCTGTCCACAAAGCCTGTTTAAATCTGCTTGTCTGATATTAAGATTAGGGGGGAGGTAAATAGAACAGACAGTAATTAATTGATGGTGTATGGCGACTCTGACAGCAACAGCTTGAAGGTTGGTCGAGAGCGTTAGCGGGGTGGATGGATTGCTATTTGATGTAAATATAGCGACACCACCGCTAGCTCTGTCGCCGCTGACATAGTCCTTCCGGAGAGGACTATATCCCCTAACAAGAGAGCTCTGAAAAGGCTTCAAGAGCGTCTCTTGCAAACAGATACAAACAGGTTTATGTTCATCAACTAGATGTTTTATGTCTACCGAATTGTGGTGGAAACCGCGACAATTCCAAGAAAGGAGACTGAATTTTAAGATATATTAATATCTGTCAGCCTTTCCCTTGACCTGCTCCTAGGTTGGAGATTGATAGGCGTCTCCAAACCCACTTCTACGTCCATCTCACCGGAATCTGATAACCCTGAAATGGCATCTTCATCCGCTGATGAATCTGATTTATTATGATTTGGTTTTACTTTTGTAGTTTTCTGTGGCAAGGGCAATTGGTTGTTTTCAGGTTCAGGGTTTTTTTTGTTTTTGGAGAGAACCTTAAGTTTTAGGGCTTCTCCGGGTTTAGTTGTGGATTTTGTTACTTGTTTAGCAATTGTAGTTTGAGATTGGTTGGTTGGTTGAATTTTAACAGATTTACTGACAAGTTTAGTTTGGATTGCAGTTGTTACAGTATTGGATTTGGTTGAACTATTGGATTTAGAGGAACTAGAAGTTTGGAATTGGCAAGGATATGAGAGATCTGTCTGAGTACTACAGCTATTTAATGGTTTGGGCTGAACTGCAGCTGAGTAAGTTTTTTGACTGGTTCTTTTAGGAACCAGTGCTCTTGCCTCAGCGTAGGACACATTGCGAGTGGATTTGATTGTTTGGATTTCTTTTTCGCGCTCCCATTCGGGGCACGACCGGGAAAAACTCAGGGTGAGCACCATTGCAGTTTACGCAATGGGCATCTGCGGTGCAGTCCCGATCGGCATGGTCAGCGCTACCACACTTCGCACATGTGTCCGGCCTATTGCAGGTGTTCTTAGAATGCCCGAACCGTTGACACTTAAAACAGCGCAACGGATTCGGGATATATAGGCGGACGGGGCAGTTCAGGTATCCGGCTTTAATATTAGGTGGCAGGACAGGGCTATTAAAGGTGAGAATGATATGCTTGGTTTTTAATATTTCATTATTTCGTTTTATGGTAATGCGATGAGCACGAGTCACGCCCTGACTCGAGAGTTCAGAGACGAGCTCGTCCTCATCAACATGTTGAAGGTCTGGTTCTGAGATTACACCTTGGCTGCTATTTAAACTTTTGTGTGGTGTTGTTGAGATTGGTATGGTTGCAAGCATTGTAAGTTTATTGAGAGATTGGGATTGAAGGGGAGTAGCTGTTTCAATTAACAGATCTCCCGATCGCAGCCTTTTTATGGTTTTAACGTCGCCAATTGCTCCTTGCACAGCTTTATGAATAAAAAAGGGAGACTTCGTTTTAAATGATGGATCTGTGGATTGAATAATGAAAAAGGTAGGAAGACTGGTGGAAAGTTTCTTATTAGTTGCGTTGTTGTCGTCAGGTGTTTGATCCGATGGTCGTTTTGCAGGATTTGTTTTGTTTGGCGGATTAAAGGCTCCACCAAGGCCGGGAGATTTTTTAGTTTCCATATTTTAATTTAAGTTATTCATCTCGATGCGTCCCCGCCCATCACAGAGCCCAACAAGGGGAGACCCTTGGGATCTCAGGGATAGCATCGAGATATAGCATTACGGTTTCGGGTTGTGATCCGCGGGGCAACCCTAACCGCAATGCTAACCCTAGGTAGTAAGATGGAATATATACTACCAGCCGATTGACAGAAGGGGGCTACCTCCTGCCACCCGTCTACAGTGAATCCTGGGCCAAAGGGCACGCATGCGAGGACCCAACCATGTGAATCCTACGCAAGGTAACCCCAGGATCCCATTCTCCCCCTTACGGGACGCCACGCACGGCAAACACGTGGGTTGGGAAAAATCCAACAAGAAACAAAACATAAATGAACCCAAAAATTTATGTAAACTAAACGAAACCCAGAACTATAAGTAAGATAATTCAACCCATACAATAACTAAAGAACTAAAACGTATAATAAAATATGGAACCAAACAAATGAACAGAACCAAAAGTAACGAAACAATACATACGGTAGGGCCTAACAGAAAAAGGAAAGAAAAGAAAAATGCTAGGCCCAGCTAGGGTACCTCGGGTTCGCCAAGCCCGTACTCACAAGAAGTGAGCCCCCGAGGGGGTTACGCGACCAGGATTTCGATCTTTGAAAACAGGATGTGTTTGATTGATGACAGATCCATCTATTTTTTTTTCGAGTAGGAATATCTAAGGGAAAGAATTTTTTTTTTTGCTAATGTATAGAGGGAAGAAAAAGATCAATACAAGCGGTGTCAATACACGAAGCAGGCAGGCAAGGCTCTGCAGCACCACCCGAGAAAAAAAAAACAGTGAGGCAAAAAATAAAGTTATAAACATGGAAAGGACAAATCCAATAAACGGTTTGGCTTTGATTTCATCCAATTTTGAGGGTGACCGACAGGAGACGGAATTTTTTTTTAAACAATTTGAGGAAATCGCTGATATTGCAAACTGGACTCCACATGAAAAGCTCACTATTTTAAAATCGAAATTAAAGGGGAATGCTCTTCAGTTCTTAATGTCAGATCGAGAGTTGATAAACTCACAGGATTATGAGTTAGTTAGAAACAGCATTGCCGATTTCTTTAAGAATGAACAGGGAATTAGCGAAGGACAAATGCAATTCTCTAACTGTGTCATGAGGGAACACGAAGACGTTAAAACTTTTGAGCATAGATTAATCGTCACCACTAATAATTATTTGGGGACAACACAAGGTGAAACCTCAGAAAACACTAGGCGGATTATTGGCAGATTAAGACTTTCAAAGTTCATAAGTGCACTTTTGCCAGAAATCCAAAATGATGTAGTAAGGGCGAACCCTAAAAGTTGTTCAGAGGCAGTGGAGATAGCGAAGAATGCACAACTTGCAATCGACACCGTTGCGAGGTTAAGAATACATGCAATAAGGGGCAGTCAATCCAGTTTTCAAGACACACATCAAGCGGACTCAATGGACGAGTTAACTCAAAGGGTTAATGCAATGCAGTTGGGTAGTAACAATCCGAGTGGTCCGTCGATCCAGAGCTTATTTTGCGGTGAACGAACACATTTTAGCGCAAATTGCGGAAATATTCGGAATTTAATCCCGAACGTTCAAAATAGTCACAGTGCTAATCAGGAAACAACATACACGGGCGCAAGTCATTTTGGCAACCAAAGAAGGGGCAATTATCAACCGCATAGGGGAAATTATCACACTCAGAGAGGCAATTTCCAATCACACAGAGGACAATACCACAGCACACAACGCCAAAATTTCCTAAACAACCCTAGGGGTAACGTGGCAAGAGGTAGATATATGCGTGATGGAAACCAGTATAGAGCACCACAGCAAAGAAATGCTTATTTTTTAGGGACGGAAGGAGAGGAGGATTATCAAACGTAACAAGCGGTCAAAATTTAGATGATAACACAACTACCAGCGAGACGAAAGTGGTCTTTAATGTTTTGGATTCGGATTCCTCGGGGGCACAGAACTTAAAATTACCGACTGTTAATATGAAAATTGGAAACATTAATGTCAAGGCTTTGGCTGACACGGAGGCAAATCTGAATGTGCAATCTGGAAATATTTACGCAAAATTGAAGGGTTATGATAGGATTAAACATTTGGCCTCTAGGGTAGTTATTAAGACTATCACGGGTTCTACTCTCTTTTACACCAATTGCGCTGAGATCTCAATTAAATTGGGAAACAAAATGTTAAGGGATACATTTTTCATTACACGAGAAAATATTTCTCAGGATTTTGATGCAATTTTGGGCATAAGTTTTTTCAAGGAAAATAAAATTAATCTGAATCTACGTGAGGGTAAACTGGACTTTCTTGATGGCTCTTCGGTCGAGTTCTTAAAAGCAAACCATGACCCCAAGTTTTATGATAGGGAATGCAATGTAGTACAACTATCACGAAAAGTGGTACTCGACCCATTAGAGACTACGAACGCTCAAATTAAGGTCAAAAGACAAATATTGGAAGACAATTTGGAGGTCGTGTTTACTCCAATTGACATTATAGAAGATTTGGAAATGGGGGCTTCAATTAATGTTGTTAAAAATAACTACTTTTCTACTATCATTAAAAACAATTCAGATCAAATTTTGCACCTAGACAAAAACATGATTTTGGGTAAAGTGGAAAGAGATTTCGTAATGGCTAAAGCGGTTTTAAATTTTGAGAATAGGGAGAATCAAATTAATTTAATACAAGCTACATCTGAAATTAAGGAACTAAGAAAACAAGAATTTTCTTTGAATGACTTCAAATTGACCCATTTAAGTGAATCACAATATTTGGAAGTTAGCAAAATTCTGGAAAACTATTATATGTTTTTTTCTAAATCTATGAAATCCTTGGGGCATTGTGACGCTGTCAAACCACAATTGAAATTGAAACATGACTCGGCCGTTGCTTGTAAGCCTTACCCGATTCCCCATATCCTTAGAGACGAGGCAAAAAAACACATTCAGGCGCTTTTGGATGCAGAAATTATTGCACGCTCCAATACCAATTTCTTAGCGCCGCTGTTGTTAGTTAAAAAAAAAAGAGCATCGGCAAGGACAGCAAAAATTTCGATTTCCGCATGTGCCTCGATCTGCGATTATTAAACGCTGGAGTTGAGAAAACAACACACATTTTGCCACATATCAAAGATCTTGTCGTTTCACTCAGTGGATATAAATACTTGACAATTTTAGATCTAGGTTTTGCGTTTACCCAAACGGATTTCGCGGAACATAGTGATAAAGTGGGATTTTCATGTGAGGCAGGGACATTCAAGTTTTTGCGTTTACCGTTCGGACTTGTTTCATCGTCATCCATTTTCCAGAATTTAATGGATGAAGTACTACAGGGTTTAGATAAAATTGGAGTGAGATGGTATATTGATGATGTGGTAATACCATCTATGACGTTTGAAGAAATGGTGCATAAAATCACGCTGGTATTTGAAAGGCTAAAAAAACACAATCTCACTCTTAACCCGGCAGGACGCGCCCGGGGTCCATATGGACCCCACGTGATTTTAAAAAGGAATTTCTATTAAATGTTTGACCTTGACCAGCCCTGCTTTTCAGTAGTCTACTTTTCCAAGACCTTTAACCTCTACCAGGTGTCAAAAATTCTTTAGGGTCATTATTTCTTTTTTATCAAAAGGGTTGTCACGTTTGGGGTATGTCTGGACCCCGCGCGACTTCCCGCGTTAGCCGAATTAGCTGCATTCATCCGCTGCTACTTTCAGTGTACGGACGTTATTTGTTGGCTTCGCCATGTCGACTCCATACGAAAAAGAGATGGAAAGACTGAGAATACTTTTGAATGAGGTTGAAAGTGATGAAGACCCTATTTCTGATGAAGAAGATTGTTCTGATCATAAGAATTTGAGTAATCATGATTCAGAATCAGAACTGGATTTGGATACCGACGTAGAAGAGGATATTTCCAACAAAAAGGATTTTCTGGGAAAAGATAAATGTACATTTTGGAAGAAAGAAAAATTTAAAACTGACGTTCGAACGCGTGCACACAACATCATTTCGCAACTACCAGGACCAAGATTGGCTGCAAAAAATGTGACAACGCCGAATGAAGCTTGGGAAATTTTTATAGACCGTGAAATTATGGATGAAATAATTATTTGTACAGATATTTACATTAAAAGAATATCATCGAAATTTTCCAGAACGAGAGATGCCAAAGAAACTGACGAATTTGAAATACGAGCGTTGTTTGGACTATTATATTTGTGTGGTTTGCGCAAATCGTCGCACCTGAACGTCCGTGACCTATGGGATACAGATGGTACAAGAATCGAAATTTTTCCTGCCACTATGTCGTACAAGCGATTTTTATTTATTTTAAGATGCCTGAGGTTTGACAACATCATCACAAGGGAAGAAAGACAAAAAAAAAAAAAAAAACTTGCTGCTATCAGAAACAATTTTCAAATTTTCATAAAGAAATGTAAAGACTCTTACTGTGTTGGGGAATATGTCACCATTGACGAAAAACTTTTAGCTTATCGGGGACGTTGCGAATTTCGTCAATATATACCCAACAAGTGTATATATTCAAATAATTAGTAGTGTTAAAAATTTCGAAAATTCATAAATATTAGTTTTATAATCATGCTGACGTTAAATATTATGCAAAAATTAGCATTAACTGATTTATGTAGGAGGGGTCCATTTGGACCCCGCGCGCGCGTCCGTGTTCGTATCTTAGGCGCGCGTTCTCCCGGGTTAAGGCAACGAAATGTGATTTCTTCAAAGAGAAAATCACTTATCTTGGGTTCGAGATTTCTCAGCAAGGCATATCACCTACGGTACAAAATACTGAAAAGATCCTCGAATTCCCGTCTCCAACTAATTTGAGGCAAGTCAGGAGATTTAATGGGCTAACCAATTTTTATAGGGAACACATTCAAAAATACGCAGAGTACATTGCAATACTTGAAGAATTAACAAAACAAAAAAAACGTAAAATTCATTTGGACTGACAGACACGAAGAGGCGTTTCAAGGATTACAAAGGCAATTCTTTTGTAAACCTTTCCTAAGGCAAATTGACTTAAAAAAGCAATTTTTTCTAGTTGGTTGGTTGGGATTTTATGGCGCAAGGGCTTCACAAGGGCCATGCTGCGCCAAACAGTAGTAATTTTCTAAAAATTAAGTTTATTCAATACTAAGATAAAAACAATTGAGCAATAAACATTGTTAAATGGTTAAAATTTTAAATAAGACTATAAAAACCAACATCTTTTAAAAATGCATAAAGATTTCGATGAGGTGGTGATGATAAAATTGTCGACAATGATGGATGATTCGCATTAAAATGTCGAAGTCTGATGTTGTTAAAAACAGGACATTCACTTAAAATATGTAAAACAGAAAAAATAACTCCACAGGAATTGCATGTGGGGGCATCTTCTGCCAGCAGAAGATGCACGTGGGTGAAACGAGTGTGGCCTATTCTTAGACGTGTCAGGAGCACTTCCCTTTTCCGGGATTGCTGGGTGGGCGCGAATCCGGATACTAAGGGCTGAAACGAACGCAGCTTGTTAGCTGTCTGTGCATCCCACATGGCCTGCCAAGTGAGAGACAGAGCAGTGTCACAAGCATTTATTGTGTCGTCAGGGCAGAGCCAAGTGCTCCTCGGTCCACTTACAGATCGTGCGATAGTATCGGCACGCTCGTTACCCATGATCCCCACATGACCTGGGATCCAACAAAAAAGAACATTAAAATCTCTATCTACAAGTGTCATGTGAATGTTTAAAATATCTATTATATAAGGATGGGTCTGGTTCAGTGGATTATTCAGTGCATCTAAACAGCTCTTAGAATCTGTGTAAATAATCCACTGACCATGGCCTTGCTTTAAAATAAATTGCAAGGCCAAGAGAATAGCCAGAGACTCAGCTGTAAAGACAGAGCAGCTTTGGTGCAGTTCTCGTGACATGATGACATTGTCGTGAACTGCAGCTGCTCCGACATGCCCCTGGCTTTTCGACCCATCCGTGTAAATAGCTTTAAAATGAGAAAATTTTTCTCGATGATAATTAAACAAATTTGTAAAAACGATATCTGGGGTAAAACTTTTTTTAAAATTGCTAAATATATTTAATATTTTGATATCATGAATATGCCAGGGTGGATGAGTGAAAGTGATAGGGCGAACCCTGAAATCATCAAGATGATGAGATGCAAGAATTTGGCGTATTCGTAATGAAAATGATGGGATGCAGGATGGTCGTGCATTAAAAAGTCTAATATGTGATGGATTATAAATATTTTGAGATAAAGGATGAGATGTGTGACTTTTAATTTTAAAATAGTATGAAATAGAAAGCTTGTCTCGTCTCAGTTTCAAAGGTCGTTCCAGACAAATGTTAAGTACACTTGGAATGGGTGATGTACGGAAAGCTCCTGACGCGATTCTGACACCTTGGTGGTGAACAGGGTCAAGGAGCATCAACGCCGATTTTCTGGCGGATCCGTACACCACAGAACCATAATCAAGTTTGGAACGAATAAGGCATCTGTATATTCTCAACATGGAGGTGGTATCAGCACCCCAGGAAGTATTAGAAAGCACTTTCAGGAGATTCAGAGCTTTAGTGCACTTTAGTCTCAGATGTTTTATATGAGGCAGGAAGGTGAGCTTTGAATCGAAAATGACTCCAAGGAATTTTGCTTGAGATACAATAGGTATCTGGTCCCTATTTAAGTAAAGCTCGGGGTCGTTATGAAGCCCACGTTTCCTGCAAAAGTGCACGGCCACGGTCTTTTGGGCATTAAATGTAAATCCATTATGGTTGGCCCAGTCTGAAATTCTCCTGATGGCGAGTTGGATTTGTCTTTCAATAAGAGACATGTTTATTGAGGCGCACGATATTTGAAAGTCATCGACAAATAACGATCCAGACACTGCAGGTGGTAGGCAGGTCATAATGTCGTTGACTTTGATGATAAACAGTGCGCAACTCAATACACTTCCCTGGGGAACGCCTTGCTCCTGAATAAACTCATCGGATAAGACAGAGTTGACTCGTACTTGGAAGACTCTCCGAGAAAGGAAATTCTCAATAAAGAGTGGTAAATTTCCTCTGAGACCTAAATTATGTAGGTCTCTGAGGATACCATATCTCCAAGTACGGTCATAGGCTTTCTCCATGTCGAAAAAAACAGATACCAAATGGTTCCGCTTGACAAATGCCTCCCGAATGGCTGTTTCAAGGAGGAGTAGGTTGTCAAGTGTACTTCGCCCACGACGGAAACCATTTTGAAACCGAGAGAGACAATTGTTTTGTTCCAAATAAAAAAGCAGACGAGCATTGACTAATTTTTCTAATAATTTGCATAAGCAACTAGTCAATGCTATGGGTCTGTAGCTCAAAGGACTCTTAGCGTCTTTGCCTGGCTTGACTATTGGAATGACAAGAGCACGTTGCCATGCTGACGGAAATTTGTTTTCCCGCCAGATTCTATTATATAGCTTGAGAAGGAACTTGAGTTGGAGAGGCTGGAGATGTTTCAGCATACTATAATGGATTTCATCATGACCAACAGCTGAGCCGCGAGTGTTGCAAAGAGCTCGCATTAATTCAGCCATGGTGAAATCAGCATTATAGTCTTCCAACTCAGTAGATGTAAAGTTTAGCTTAGTTTTCTCAGCTTTGCGTTTGATAGAGGCGAACGGCTCTTTGTAATTCGAGTTGCTGGATATTTTAGCGAAAGAGTCAGCCAGAGTGTCAGCAATACCTTTAGGGTCTGAAACAGTTCCCTGGTCTGTCTCCAAGATTGAAATCGAGTATCTTGGGTATTGGCCCTTTATCTTATTTACTTTATTCCAGACCCTTTTAGCAGAGGTATTTGATGTTATGGTACTGACATAAAGCATCCAAGAGTCCTTCTGGCTACGCCGGCGGATTCTACGAGCTTCTGCTCGGGCACATTTAAAAGCGATAAGGTTGGCTTCTGTGGGATATCTGCGGAAAATACCCCAAGCCTTCCTCCGCTTTTTATGTGCAATTTTACAATCGTGGTTCCACCACGGTTTTGGAATTTTCGGTAGATTGGTAGATGTCAGCGGGATAGAGAGGCGAGCAGCTTCCAAGATGGCATGGGTGATAGAATTAACAGCTTCATCGATGTCATCCTGGTCCACCATCTCGTCAGAGAAATGGACGAGGGAAGAAAACTGTTCCCAATCTGCGGATTCAATTTTAAAACGAGGGATACGAGCAGAGGGAACAGCACCGACTCCTAACATCTCCAGACGGACGGGGAAATGATCACTATGGAATGGATCCCGTCCGACATGGAACGACCATAGATGTAGGAGAGATGGTGAACACAAGACAAGATCGATGGCGTGAAACGTCCTCGATGGGGTGTGGAAGTATGTATGTTGCCCATTATTTAGAAGACATAGATTTTGGTCTTCTATCATTTTTTCAATATTTCTTCCACGTTGATTTATATCTGGGCTACCCCAAAGAGGATTGTGGCCATTGAAGTCCCCCATTAAAATAAGAGGGGGAGGAAGCTGGTCACAAAGCCTGTCTAAATCTGATTGTCGGATGTTACAATTAGGGGGGAGATAGATTGAACAGACTGTTATTAATAGATTTTTCACAGCGACTCTAACGGCAACAGCTTGTAAGGTAGTCGTGAGCGATAGCGGGGTGAATGGACTGCTGTTAGATGTAAATACAGCAACACCACCGCTAGCTCTGTCGCCGCTGACAAAGTCCTTACGCAGAGGACTGTACCCCCTCACAAGAGAGCTCTGAAAAGGCTTCAAGAACGTCTCTTGCAAGCAGAAACAGACAGGTTTGTGTAAATCTACGAGGTGTTTTATGTCTACCGAATTGTGGTGGAAACCGCGACAGTTCCAAGATAACATATTGAATGTTACTTGGAAGAATTGCCGATCCGCCGGTCTATTGACTTGCTCCTCGGATGAAGAAGAGCAGGGGTCTCGAGGCCTGGGTCTACCTCCATGTCACCTGGATCAAGACCCGAGATGACATCTGTTTCATCATCGGTGGATGTTCCCGATGATTCTGGCTTATCTTTATTTGATACAGTTTTTTGTTTTGTATTCATTTGTAATTTGGATTGTATTTTATTTTTTAAGGCATCTCCAGGTTTATTTGATAGTTTTTGTTCCGTTTGTTTCTTGTTTTTGTTAGGTTTTGCTGTAGTTTTGGGTGGATTTGCTGTTGGTTTTGAAGTGCTAGGAATTGGGTTTGTCTGAGAAGAAGAGTTACTGTTTTTAGCCGGTGAGGAAAAGCATTTAAGGAGTTCTTCGGGTGACATTCTGATATTCGGGATGTGGATATCAGTTTGTGTGGTTATGGATTTTACTTGAGCTGGTTTGGGAACTACTAAAGTTTTAGCTATTGTTTTGGCCATTGAATTTTCTATTGTTGTTTCGTAGATGGCTCTGGCTTCGGGATATGGGATATTATTGTTGGTTTTTATTACTTGGATTTGCTTCTCTTTGTCGTAAGTTGGGCACTTCCTGGAAAAAGATGGATGTTTTCCATTGCAGTTTACGCAGGTGGGCTCAGCTTGGCAGCCTTCAGATTGGTGTTCATTGCTGCCACACACTGCGCAAGTTTCGATTTCACTTCTGCAAGCATTTTTGGAGTGCCCAAACTTTTGACATTTGAAGCATCTCAGCGGATTAGGAATAAAAGGACGTACTGGGCAACTTAAATAACCGGCAATTAGTCTACTAGGGAGTTTAGGGGTGCTGAAAGTTAAGATAATGTGCTTTGTTTTTATGATATTATTGTCCCTTTTGATAGTTATTCGGCGGACTTCTATGACACCTTGGGGGGTGAGTTCTTTAAGTATTTCCGATTCTTCAACGTGTTGAAGATCGGATTCAGATATCACCCCTCGGCATGAATTTAAACCTTTATGTGGTGTTACAGTTATTGCTATGTTTCCTATTGTTGTTGCTGAAAGTAAGTATTGGGATTGCCTGGAGTCTTTTGTTTCTACTAAAAAGTCGCCTGATCGTAGTTTTTTTATTGTTTTTGGCTCGTTGCCGCAGATTCCTTTTATTCCTTTTTGTATAAAGAATGGAGACATTTGACCTAATTTACCATCTTCGGATTGAACTATGAGAAAAGTGGGAGATGTAGATGCTATGGGTGTATTGGAGGTAGAGGGTTCAAGAGTCGTCGAAATGTTAGGGATTGGAGCTTGTTTTTTTGCTGTTATAGAGACTTCATTTTGTATTGTACGTTTGTTCGTTTTACATGTTTGGGGATTTATGCCTCCCGTGGGGCTGGAGAGAGAGGAAGAAGCCATCATAAAGTAAATAAATAGAAATTCGGACACTAGAATCCCACCCACCATGGAGTCCTCGGTATCAGGGATGGTGCACACCGGCAAGCAACAAAACCAAGAAATGAAAAAAAAATAGTAACTAAACTGTTACGCACGGCATAACACCATCAGGTTATCTAGTGTCTATACGCGACCGGCTCGTCCCTGTAGATGTCTCCACCCTTAACGAGATTCCCAGTAGACGAGCCGGTCGCTTGATCCCAAGCCGCCGACGAAGTCGGACGACCAGCCGATTGATGCACATGGGACCAATGTACACCTCCCGTTTATCTGAAGCAAGGGCCAAAGTAGTGTATTGGGACAGTATGTCGTCCCTCAACTACCAGGATCCCCCTTTCCAGAGACACGGGTCTCCACGCACGGCAAACACGTGGGTGATTTAATCCCCGAGAGAAGCTGATAGCAACAGAGCGGCAGAAAGCTTCTCAAGGGGAGCCCTCACCTCTGATGAGGTAACCACAACGAGGGAAGAAAGAAAACCAACCTATAAATACAGAACCCAAAAAAGAAGGTAAAACAGAAGAAGGTATAGATCACTGGGGCACCCCGGGGTTGTGAAGCCCGTGTTTACTAATAGAAAGTAAACCCCCTGAGGGGGCAATTTTTTCTCAATACCGACGCAAGCAAAGTGGCTGTCGCAGCTACACTAAACCAATTGCATAATGACAAGTTATGTCCAGTGGAGTATTTCTCGAAGAAAAACACAAATGTTGAATCGAATCTTCCGGCTATCCATTTGGAGCTACTAGCGATCTACAAAGCGATCCTATATTTCCATAGCTATTTATTTGGCAATGAATTTGTTGTTTTAAGCAATCACAAACCACTGCAATTTTACTCCAAATTAAAAAACAACTCTCACGCGATTTCCAAAATTTTACGGGAGCTCTCTATGTACAATTTCGAAGTTAAATATATTCCGGGAAATGAGAATTTTTTGCCGGACTTCTTATCAAGAGCCGTGGAAGAGAAACACATTAAGATTTCATTAGATGACGATACGGATAGCATTAAGAGAATTCTTGCCTCTGGATAAGCATTTCTTAGCGATACTAATGGTACCGGCAAGGGGGAACAAGACAGGGCGGAGCAGTCGACGTCTGAGTTGGGCATAGAGCAACACAATTTTCCCGCTGATCCGAATCGTGTGGTTTCAGGTCAGGTCTCCCCAAAACGGTTGGAAAAAGAATCCTACTTGAACCAATTACAGGCTGGAAGCCAAGAGCGGGCCGCCGGGGCACACTCGCGGTTGGAAAATGGAGGTGCGATCAACCATACACAATCCATACACGAATTAAGTGAACAAAATATATTGGATAAACAGTTGATTGATGAGGATATTACAAGAATTAAAGACATTTTGAATGGTCAAGATGTACGTCTTAAAAATAAATACAAAAATTATTTTGTACATAGTGAATCAGGTTTGTTAAAATTTAACAGAATTTAAAGGGGAATAAAATTATCAACATAGTCTTACCAATTTCATTACATATCGTGGCGTTGAAACATTACCACTTTTCTCATTTTGGCATTTCTAAAACATTCGAGTTTATAAGGGATAAATTCCAATGGAAAGCCTTGTATAACGAAGTAAAAAATTTTATTAAGTCATGCCACAAGTGTTGTAGTTTGAAACGAAATTTTCAGAGGGTCATTCCTAGTGGTTTAGCTAAAATACCAGAAGGGGTCGGCATTTCTCTTTCAACGGACATTATTGGCCCATTGCCGAGTGGTCTATATGTTTTGACTATTATATGCAACTATTCTAGACATATCGAGTTGTATAAATTAAACAAAATCACAGCAGAGGAGGTGTCCAAATGTTTTTTTGAGTACATATCAAATTTTGGGGTTCCAAAGATAATTTATTCTGATCAGGGTTCAGCGTATATTTCTAAGGCTTTTCACGAAATTGCACGGCAATTGGGGATTAAACTCTTGCATGTGCCTGCCTTCCATCCATTTCTTAACGGTAAATCTGAATCTCTTAATTTGGAATTAAAAAATTCTATTTATGCTCTTTCAGATGTTAGTAGGGATTTACAATTTGTACTCAACATTCATAAGAGTTTTTATAACAATAGTATTCATTCTTCCACGTCTTACACGCCAAGTTTGTTGTTTTTTGGTAGAAAATTAGCTCCGATTTGTGAAAATCTAACGGAAAATGATACGGATCCCATATATAAATTAGGTTACGATAATTTTGTTCATAAATCTTTGCAGAGAATGAGGGAAATTAAATCTCAGGCAACTCAAAATATGAGGAAAGCACAGATAAGATAATCTGATTTGGCTTTAAAAAAATCGGTCCAAAGAAATTTAAGTATTGGGCACACTGCTTATGCCAAGAAGCAAGGTATTTTTTCTAAGGGTTTTGAAGGACCATAAGTATAATAAACGTTATATTTTCTATTACTCTAACTTATATGGATCAAGTATGAAATAGTACAAATTTCAAATGCAAAGTGGCTATAATTAAATTGAGCATGCGTTGAACAATCTGGAGCCAGTGCGTATCAACAGATTATGAAATTTAAAATACTTCTACTGTTAACCCCTCATGGGATAATTCTCTAAAATATAATAAGACCACAGTGAGCATTTAAGAAAATGATTCTAACATGTCTATAATTACCTACTTCGATTGTATTTTTTACAGGATTGTATTTATTTCTTTGGTGTGAATTCAATAAAGTCTGGTCAATATTATTAGTCTTGGGTCTGAATTAGTCTTAGATTAGTCTGTACTGGATGATTACACGAGCTTTGCTTTTGTATTTAGTGTATGGTATTGTAAATAATATTGATTCTTTTATTCTGTTAACTTAATTAGTTTTATTTGCATATGTTGCTCTTTGAAATTTTTTAAATAACAATGAATGAGGGGCATTGCTTAACATCTTTTAAAATAACAGTTTTCAAAAGTAGTAATAATATTACTGTTTAAGTTACAAATAAAAAAAAGTACCATGTAATTACTTTGTTTATCAGAATAGATATTTCAATGACATGTTTAAAAAAAGAAGTCATTCCGTCCTAGTGTTCAAAAAGAAATCCATTAATTTTACTGTCCCAAAAGAAATCTTTCAATTACAATGTTCAAAAGAAATATTTCCATACCTTAAGCAGAAATCGTTCAATTAAATTGATTCAGAAACATTCAATTTTCCATTTGAGAAACATCCAGATTCATTTTTTGAAAAAAATTCCAATTGCATTATTTAAAAAAAAAAAAAAATTCCAATTGCATTATTTAAAAAAAAAAAAAATTCCAATTGCATTATTTAAAAAACATTCAATTGCATTATTTAAAAAACATTCAATTGCATTATTTAAAAAACATTCAATTGCATTATTTGAAAAACATTCAATTGCATTATTTGAAAAACATTCAATTGCATTATTTGAAAAACATTCAATTGCATTATTTGAAAAAAATTCAATTGCATTATTTGAAAAAAATTCAATTGCATTATTTGAAAAACATTCAATTGCATTATTTGAAAAACATTCAATTGCATTATTTGAAAAACATTCAATTGCTTTATTTGAAAAACATTCAATTGCATTATTTGAAAAACATTCAATTGCATTATTTGAAAAACATTCAATTGCTTTATTTGAAAAACATTCAATTGCATTATTTGAAAAACATTCAATTGCATTATTTGAAAAACATTCAATTGCATTATTTGAAAAACATTCAATTGCATTATTTGAAAAACATTCAATTGCATTATTTGAAAAACATTCAATTGCATTATTTGAAAAACATTCAATTGCATTATTTGAAAAACATTCAATTGCATTATTTGAAAAACATTCAATTGCATTACTTGAAAAATTTTCAATTGCATTATTTGAAAATCTTTCAATTTGATTTTTTGAGTCACAAGCAAGATATTTTATTGTTTAAAAAATATTTAAAATGCGGTACCAAATAACCAATATTTATAAGGCTCGTAAACCAAAATAGTTGCTACTCCATTGAAAACAGACTGGAGGGAACCAAACGGAGAGTCGTATCCGATTTCTCCTGCATGTTAAAGGGTAATGCAGATGAGAATCATTGAACTAGCCATCAGCCATTGCCAACATCATCAGCCATTGAACTAGAACTTTATTGAAAATTTCGTCTTGCTTTACGTAGGAGATCTATAAACCAGTAATGTGCCTGTTGAGTGGCAGTAATTATACCTTAAAACTTTGAAAAATAGCCTTTACCCTATTTTTGCCAAATCAGTCGCAAGCAATGCTTTCAAACTGGTTTTTCATTGCATAGTACTTTAAAAATCACAAGCAATGTTAGTTTTAATCGAGTTTATTTAGATTGCATGTACTTTCAAAAGCAAAAATATTACTTACATAACCAATTACTTGGGAAATTACAATCGTTACTAGTTTTTACCAAAACTACTTCAAATTTATCAGAAGCAGACTATAAGTTACCAAAGCACCGATTTTAACGGGAACTTGCTTCTTCGTATAAAATAGCACATCACAACCTGACAGAACGGTATCTCGGCTATTAACGATGTCTCGTAAAATCGACATATCTGCAGAATTCGCAACTCTAACATAATCTAAACAAGTTAGTTTCTTTAACAGCACCTTCTTGAAGTCAGAAATTCGTAAGGGAATTTGCCCTGCAAAGTAGAAAACACTAACCAAAGAAGATGAGCATATCAGTATGTGGGTAACACGGTTAAACACTTTATGAACAGTGATGATATCCACAAGCAAAAAAGCCGACGATTTAGCGAACAAGAACACAATGTTTAAAAGACAGATGCAGAAAATAGGTAAAGAAAATACACACTGAACATCATCCAAAATACTTATAGTGGATAAATATTTTTTAATTAGTTTGGTTTGAACAGATATAAATATATGATCGGGAGTGGCTTCTGACTGTTTGCACAAATCAGAAATTGTTTCAGAAATGCGGAAGCAAATTACCAAATACAAAATTAAAACAAGTAATTCCATAATTTGGGGAATCAATATAATTAATGTTAGTTTAAATATGGAAATTACACTTTTTAAATATATGTTTTTAATATCATAACCGTATAATGAAATATTGGTGAAACTATCATTAATATAGTAATCATAAAATATGGACACACATTGTTGAACAGGTGACAACAAGCACAGGGCAATAAAAATTAAGTTTAGCTTTTTAGGTGAGCTTGGTATTGTTATGATATCAATTTTCTTAAGCAAAGGAATAATACGTGTCTTTTGAGACCGCATTGTATACCATATTAACATTCTTAATGTAGCAAATAGTGTATATGCTAGCTTTAGTTTCCAGTTAATATTGTTTTTATAAAATCCTATCCAAAATATGCAAAAGTCAAAGTAAGCAAGGTGCAGCAAGATTGGGATTAGCAAACTGGACAGTTTAATTTTCCTTGGAAAGCTTGTGTCCAAAAATCCATAGTAATGAAGAAGGTTCATCAGCATTCCATACTGTGTACCATTGTACTTGGAGGAATTATTCAACCCATTGTTAACACTATTTCTGTAAGTTTCAGTGTTTGTCTTTTGAAGACGCTCCGATGGATTCACAATTAGTGTTATTCCAGGCATAATGACATTTTATCAGCAATGAAAATCACAATTTTCTTATCAGAGTAAATTTCTAGTCTTGAACTTTGACATATATTTCTACACTTAGGAGAAAACTATTTGGAACTTTCACTATTTTATTTTATATCACTAAAAGTTTTATATTGTAATTAAGTGCAATAATTACGTATCCAGATTGGAGAAGTAGACAAAGTGTTTCGAAAATGAACTAATATGATGTTTTCCATATCAAAGAGATACAGAGATTCTCAAATTAAATTTAAAGTACATTTTCTTCGTGTGTCTATCTGTATGGTAAGATAAAAAATGACGTATACGAGTAGTCAAAATGTTATTGCTAGTAATCATTTATTTTTATTGATTATTAGTAAAAACACATTTCTGCGCCTTACATTTAAACTCTTATTAATCAAAATCATTGATGTTTGCTATAGAAATTTTGAAATCTATTGATTTTTTTAGGGCATTGTTACGAAAACTATACACGTTATTTCCTGGCAGTGCGGGAAATTTCATTATGAAAAATGTTTTTCGTCGTTATAGATACTTGCTACTTGCAATATTATTAGTCATACTTAGATTTTTACAATAAGGTATTTGTCATCTTTATTTCTGATAACCACACATGGTATGAGAAGTTTCAAATTTCCACGCACAAATGCGCGTAGTACACTTAGAACTCTCCCATTCAAATAAAAATAGAGTGAAGCACATTCAAACTAGAAGGCAATTAGAATATAAATTTTCATCAGGACATTTACATTTTTAGATACGCCCACAAGCCGATGCAACAAATACAATACAAATATTATCTGCAGCACTAAGGATACATTTATTTGAATTGTACGAGAAGCAGACTGTAAGTAATAAAGGTGCCGATTGCAGCTGGAATATGCTTCTGTGAATAAAATAGCACATTACAACCTGACATAACGGTCACGGGACTGTTAATTATGTCTCGTAAAATCGGGAAATCAGCAGCATTCATGTCTTGAACGCAAGATAAATTTGCAAGTTTTTGAAACAGAGCAGTCTTAAAATCAGCTACTAGCATGGATATTTTATCTGCAATGTAAAACACACTGAACAATGCCATGGATGACATCAATATGCAAGATGTATTACTAATGATTATATGAAAGTTCATTATTTCTGAATTCAATATCAAGAAAATAGATGATCTTGAGAACAACGTCACAATGTTGAAAATGCAGAAGCAGAAAGATGGCAGAGAAAAAACACGTTGGGTTTCGTTTATTGCATTTGTTATAGTTGCATATTCCTCAATGAACTTTTTCTGAATCGACACAAATTTGCAAGCGGGAGTTTCTTCTATTCTTTTACTTAAATTAGACAGTGTTCCCGAAATACTTATACAAGTAACCACGTACAACATCAGAAACAATAACTGGAAAATTCCAGGAATGAATTGATAAATTGTTAACTTCAAGAATAAACAGATACTTCTCAAATATTCATTTTTAATATCGAGACCATACATATAAACGTTATAAACTGTATCATCGTTGTAACAGTTATCAATCATAATTAACAAAGCTTCCTGAATGGGCGTCAATAAACACAGCGCGATAACAAATAGGTTCAACTTTTTAAGTGAGTTATTTTTTGATAAGCCTTCAATCGTTTTAAGCAAATGAGTTATTTGCTTGGCCTTAAATCTCAATGCATACCAATTAAAAATAATTAAAGTGGAACTTAAAATGAAAGAAGTAAATAATTTCCAGTTAAACCATTTGTCGGACATTACGGAAATATTCACACAAACACAGTCAATATAACCAACGTGCAGCAAAATTGGGATTAGCAAGCTACCCACATGAAACTTTCTTGGAAAATCAATCCCTATAATTCCATAGTAATAAAGAATATTCATAATGATTCCGTAGCTTTTAAAACTCTTTAGTGAAATGTTCTCTTCAATTCGAGAGTTGTCATTGTAGGTTTCTGGGTGTACATTTACAAAACTTGCAGATTGATTCAAGATTTGCCGTTTTCTGGGCATTCTTTGAAATTTTGCTCCCGTTATATTAGTAATAGATTTGCATCTTTTTTCAAACATGTTGATAGTGATTTGGAACTCAATGATACTTGAAATACTAGACCTAACTCAATTTAATAAGCAAAACTTGCTTTCCTTTCTTCCAGAACAGTTATTTTACATTGAATATTTAGATACCGAGGTGAAAGGTCTTGCACAATATATTTTGCTACAAAAGCATATTTCAAATACTTTCGGTCTTTCTTAATGGCTTAATTCCTTTTACAGATACTCTAATATGAAATGAATGTATATAAACACATATACCAATATCAAATTTATTAGGTATAAATCGTTGGTAACAAAACGTATCTATTATTGCCGAAAACCTTTTTTAAAATGCTTCTAGTTCATACTGTGTGAAAGATTAAACTGAAGATTCATGATATAACGTAGTTTTTGTCCGGTAGTTTTATGATTACTATTTGTAAGTTAATAAGTTTTCAATATGCAAAAATACATTAACATTTTTCGTCATTAGTATTACATTATGTATTATACCATACTACGTCATTAGTATTATTAGTATTATACTGGTGATTTGAAAACAATGGATTATGTATATATTCTATTCACAAATTTATTCAATGGTTTGAATATTAGATTGTTCTCATTATTTACGTAATTCTTAAAAAGTATTTGATAATACATCTGTATAGTAAGTAGTTACTTATAATCAAATAAAATTTATTTAAAAAATATGCCATATAAAATGATTGAAAGTGCAGACGAAAAAAAACAAAAACTAAAGCTTCACTTTTTTTATGCAAAGATAATATTCGCAAAATTATTACTTTGTTCATGGGTTTAAAATTAATCTTTTCATAATACCACGTCATTGAAGTTAACTCAAGGACAACAAAATTTATTGTATATCGCAAAATTGCAATTTATTTGAAAATGGAATAACATTTGGACAATAATACTTTAGATCACATTAAGTTCAAAAAAATATATTTTGCATTCAATTTAAATTTTTTGTTTATTTATGTTAGATTCTTCATCTTGAAAATAAATTATTGAATAAGTTCTTTAACAAACATATGACCTAATATTTTATTCAAATATTCATGGCAGACGTAATAAAATAATTGTAATACCATAATTTACTTTATTACTAAGGCAATTGGAATTGAAGGACTGACTAAAGAAAATAATTAACAATTGAGTTATTGCTACCATTTACCTCAATCAAAAGTAATATATTTTGATACTCAAACTTCTTTAGAATAAATATTAACTGGTACAAGTTATAATTTGTAGGCGTCTATAATTGAAATGCGCATTCGTAGAACTGTTTGGAAACTGTAGGTATCAACAGATCATAAAATGTAATATACGTGTACTTTTGAGCCCCACACCTTACTTTTGAATTCTATAAAAAATCATAAGACAGCAATAAACATTTAAGCGTACGATTCATCTAGAATTACAATTACTAACTTAGATAGTATTTTTTTACCAGATATGTTTTATTGATTTTTATAGAATTAAATAAACTCATGTCGAGAACGTTACTGGTCTTGCATTGTACTGGATGAATATACGAATTTCGCTATCCTATTTAGTCCATAGTATTATACGTCATATGGAATACTTTATTCTGTAAGAAATTGGAGTTGGAAAGGAAAAGTATTAGTTTTTCTCGTATATGTTACTCGCATATGAATTATTTTTATGTTCGCATATAAATTACTTTTAAATAATAATGTATGATGTCCAATACTTAAATAATACTTTCATGAAAAAATAATAATTATATTGTTTATTTCTTCCTGAACAATGATAAGTTAAACAATTGCTTTATTTAAAAGAAGAAATCTTTCAATTCCATTGTTAAAACGGAGATCTTTCAATTCCATTGTTGAAACGGAAATTTTCAATTCCATTGTTGAAACCAAATCGATTTTTGAGCACAATAACGGCTAGTAAGTCTAAGGCTTACAGATCATATTCGTGGATTCCTTATAACATCGAGCATTCATACCAAACAAGGTTTTTTGGCCTGGCCTATTTGGCAAGCGAGTTCTGAGCTAAAAACACGCAGCTGTCACGTGGGAAACGTATATTTATTAATATTGGTCTTGTTAAGATGAGAAAGACTCGTGTCCTGAAAGCAAAACTCTGGTTTTCCAGGTTCGAGATATTCGGATAGGACCACACATGTTTTCCTTATTCTCTTTTCCAAGTGGTATACAAGGCGATGATCGTTATATATCACGATCATCGTGTTGGTTGTCGAGATTATGCACCATTTGATAATTTCAGATTATTCAAGTGTCCGCTCCAATGAAAGTTAGGGAGGGGAGGTGAGGGTGTTTTCCTTAGCCATAGTTGTTTTTGAGTCCACTACCTGACAAGTCCAAAAAGTAGAGACACTAGAGGACTCCAGCCAATGGTTCAACGTGGATCTGGCCTTTATTTCTGATTATAAGTGATCATTTAAAGTTAAAACCTTGCAATATATACGGCCATTTATTAATGAATATTTCGCTTTAAATCTCTTGCAAACGGCACTATCACATGGTATTATTCTTATTTCACACAATATAGAATAACTTGTAAAAGACCTGCCAGAAGGTAGTCCTCCTTCACAAAGATATTGATCTATTCATGTGCTTGTACATTAGAGCCCTTTTGCAACTTTAAGATATGAAAATTTCCATTTTATCAACCTATAAGGAAGGTTCGAGATAAACCATCACAGCTAAAAACCATATTTCTTTTATAAATTCATATTTATCAATACTGACGAAACACATTATGCATCGTACATATTTTTCATATCAATAAAAAAATGATGCTTAGTTCTTCTATTATACATTATATCAATCTATAGTTTTGAGGATTAGCATTTAACCAAACCTTACTATAAAAATAAGATTGTATATTTAAAAAAATTTGAAAAAAATTAACATAGAAATGGAAGGATAAATTATGCAAGTTCTCGGCTATTGCATGACATGAAAAGAAGTGTCCTTTTCTCCAAAGTTCTCTTCGTATTTTCGTTGACCCCGCCCCGCACCGGTTAGCATTACCTATGATGTGGGGCTTTGAGTGACATTTCACGAACTGAAACTCTCAAAACTCGAACTTAGATTAAGCGATTTTGCAAACCAAAATTTTGCAGCTTGGGCATTTTTGGAAAGTTCACTGAAATTGTGAAAGCATTCTATTCTCCACAAATTCAAAGAAAATAATAGTGACAAATTAATATAATTGAGTTCTTCTGCCTTATATTATTATACAAAAATACAACGCAAGTATCCCATTGATTCTTCCAGTAGACAAGTTAGACCCTTTGAAGCACGAATTTCGATTTTATTTCCGATTTTAATGACATTTGGTATGGGGGCCGTTTTTATGTCTAAAAAAACGATGGGGTATACTTCCTTTTTGAAAAAAAAAAAAAATATTTAGTTCAACTTTTGTAAGTGACTGTTTGAAATAATTAAAGTAACAGGGGATACAAAAGGACATACCTAAATTAGTTTTTCTGCATTAATAAATTGCATTTGTTTCAGGTTGTGAAAAATCGAAAAATTACATAGGTAATTTACGATATGTAGAATGTGTTTTTTCACTGTAAAGCCAGTATGCGTATAGAAATAAAAATTAATGTAAGTAGTTTTTGTGTTGAACCACTATGTTTCAAATGGTTAAAAAATTAAGGTAATATAGTTATACTAAAATTAGTGTTACTGACAATTGAATGTTGTGGGTAATTGGAATTAGTTAAAGGCATAATTTCCATTTAAAATATATTTAATTTTAGTGGTGTAATGCAAAAGCTTTTTTACATATTATTCAGTGCATATCTATCTTGGAGAAACAGTAGCATCCCTTTACATATCTTTTTTTCTGTAGCAATAAACAATTTGTAATGTTTAAGAATTAAGTTACTTTGTTTAAGGGAGACTCGTATGCAAATACATAAAATTTAAATTAATGATTATAGTAGCACCAAATATTTTATAAAACTTAAATATCTATTTTTAAACAATTAGTGACACTATCTTTGGTTTTTAAAATTAATATTTTTTAATATTTTGGTTATTGAGGGTTTTTTGCCCGAAATATACGCCTTTTATAAAAAATTGAAGGAGTAGTATTTTTAAGTTTTTTTTTTTTTTTTTTTTTTTTTTTTTTAGTTTTAAAACTAATTAATTACATATATTAAAGCATTTTCTAAAGACGTAGGGGGAGATTACTTTTTTTTAAATTAGTTTGACAGGGATTTTAAAAGGATGTTTTGTGTTTTTCGCAAAAAATTTCTAAATTTTCACAAAACATTCCTATTTTTTTAATTCTTAAGGGGCTCTGGGACTCAAAAATTTTTAAATTCTCAATATTTTTCATTACTGTAAAAAATAACACAAATAGTTTTAAACAAAATGACACAAAATTTGAGTTTCTTTGTCGAGTAGAACTTGAATTATCTAAGTTTTTGTTACATGGAAACTGTGATGAATTGGCACCATTGGTGACATGATGAATTGGCCCTATTTTGGCCATGGCGCCAACTTTTCAGAAACGCGCCAACCCATAAACGTCATCTAGGAATTTACCCAGAATAGGAACTGGCATGTTGCAGAAATGTAAATTGTGTCATGTTCTTATCCCCCCAAAAAAATTACTCCATTACACTAAGCATTATTCGAGAAAGAAATGTTTTATCTTGGTAAGTATTTTTGAAACACCCTGCATGAAGAACGGTAATGTACAAACAATTTGGATTCAAGCTGCAGTAGTGATATTTATAACAAGCATTACCTTTCGAGTGCAACTGAAACAAATGTTCTAGACATCATCTTTTACAAGTCATTTGAAATTCAATTATACAACTGTGCATTAGGGTGGAGAGAAAAAACCTTTTTTTTTCGAAATTCCAATCGGCAGGGAGTGTTAAAGTTGTATTTTGGGTTCATTATGCTATCGTAAAAGTTTGATCAAAATCCGTTAATATCTTCCGGTGCCCCAAGCACTCTGAAAATTTGCTGAAAAGTGATTTTTTAGCAAAAAGTATCCTAAAGGAAACATTGCGTAAAAAAATTATAGAATCAGCAGAAAAATTTAGATATACTTAAATATAGAAGGAAGTATTTTAAATTTGCTTTATATTTTGCAATGCCCAAGCCTTCTGAAATCAAGCCAAAAATCAAATTTTTTTATGCGAAAGATATTTACATTTCCAACATTTTTATAAGTTGATTAATCATTTACTTGGGTTCAACTTTAGCTTGTTACCAACATCATTAAAGAAAGTTTACTTACTAGTTAATTGAAATTAAAGTTCATTTGAAATCTCGTATTCTGACATAGCTTTGAAACTTTTTGATAAGGATCTTGATTTTAGTCTATTTAATATGAAACCATGACGCTTTCTTTCTCCGCATACACTTTCTGTAGCCTCAAAGACAAGTCGTTTTTTTCAGATTATCTAGCGCCATCAGCAACACGAGGGCTATAATGCGCCGGAAAATTCGTCCTCTTAGAAACCGACATACATTTACAATTACCCATGCCTTACACGGAACTCGAACCCGCAACCTCGCGGTCTAGAAGCTAGCACGCTAACCACTATACCGTTTGGTTGGCTTTTATCACTTCGGATATTTCTCATTATAGGAAAATAGGGATCAATTGTTTGCTAAATAAGTTCAGTGCAATCCTCTGATTTAAAGTTATGTTTTGGCACTTTAAAAACTCTAATGTTTACGTTTTTTTTTTTTTTGACTACTAGCAATTAGTTCTCGGGATGACAAAAAAACTTATTTCTCTGAATAACATCATCCACTATAGCTCGAATATACGGTGCCATATATCGAGAAAATGATACAAGGCTCCATATATGACATGCTTGTTCTGTAAGAGAGCTATTTCTAGTGATATGAAACCATAAAGAAGAATATAAGTGGTAAGCGATATCAAATTTTCTGATAGTTTATGTACCTGCTACAATCTCAAAATACGGTAGCAGTTGTTAGCTATCTTGATAGTGAAACAGCGCCAGGTTTTTTCAAATACATATCGGAAGAACATTCACCAAGTGATAAATTTCGACAAATATCATAAATATTTCTGTTCATTACCGAGGATCAAAATATATATATTCGGCATATTCTCTAAACTCATTACACAAATTTCTTTATAGTGAGTTTCTTGTAGAATTTAATGGCTTTGTCAACTGGCTCGAAAAATGCTTTAGGACCAACTGTTGTACCATCCAATGCATGTAAGAGGTGTCGTAAGGCCAGTTCGTTCGTATGGAGCAAGCAAATGAACCATTTTAATGGTCTCCCAATCTCTAGCTCCAGCAAAGAATCATAAGAATACATATTTCAATGACATAATTAAAAAAGAAATCATTCCATCATTGTGTTTAAGAAGAAATCCTTTAATTTTATTGTTTAAGAAGACATCTTTTAATTACATCGCTCAAATGAAATATTTCCATACTTCAAGCAGAAATAATTTAATTAAATTGTTCAAGAAGAAACATTCAGTGCCGATTGCTTCAGAAACATTCAGTTTTCTAATTTGAAAAACATTCAACTGCATTATTTGAAAAACATTCAGTTGCATTATTTGAAAAACATTCAGTTGCATTATTTGAAAAACATTCAGTTGCATTATCTGAAAAACATTCAGTTGCATTATCTGAAAAACATTCAGTTGCATTATCTGAAAAACATTCAGTTGCATTATCTGAAAAACATTCAGTTGCATTATCTGAAAAACATTCAGTTGCATTATTTGAAAAACATTCAGTTGCATTATTTGAAAAACATTCAGTTGCATTATTTGAAAAACATTCAGTTGCATTATTTGAAAAACATTCAGTTGCATTATTTAAAAAACATTCAGTTGCATTATTTGAAAAACATTCAGTTGCATTATTTGAAAAACATTCAGTTGCATTATTTGAAAAACATTCAGTTGCATTATTTGAAAAACATTCAGTTGCATTATTTGAAAAACATTCAGTTGCATTATTTGAAAAACATTCAGTTGCATTATTTGAAAAACATTCAGTTGCATTATTTGAAAAACATTCAGTTGCATTATTTGAAAAACATTCAGTTGCATTATTTGAAAAACATTCAGTTGCATTATTTGAAAAACATTCAGTTGCATTATTTGAAAAACATTCAGTTGCATTATTTGAAAAACATTCAGATTCATTATCTGAAAAACATTCAGATTCATTATTTGAAACACATTCAGATTCATTACTCGAAAATGTATTACTTGAAAAATTTCCAATTGCATTACTTGAAAAACATTCAATTGCATCTTTTCAAAAACATTCATTTCGTTTTTTGAAGATCAAGCAATAAATTTTATTGTTTAAAAAATATTTAAAATGCGGAACAAAATAAGCAATATTTATTAAACTCGTATACCAAAATAGTTGTAATTCCATTGAAAACGGACTGTAAAGAACCAAACCGAACGAAGTAACAGATTTGTCATGCATGCTAAGGGACAAATCGGATAAGAATCAAATTCAAATGCCAATGTAAATGGTTTGTACACTCAAACTATTTTTGTGCAAAATAATGGATAATAAGTGTGAGGCTTACAGTTTAACGATCATTAATTTTGAACAATTCTGCAATCCTTCAGAAATGGCTTAAAATTACACCAGAAAAAGAGAGTTTTTATGAAAAAAAATTGTATATTTATATTTTAATGTGTGTACTATTTACTTTAATATATACTTTAGTAATTATCACATAAAGTAGAGAGGTTAATTAGTTATATTAATTTTCTTTTTATCATTTGAGCCATTGAACTAGAACTTTATTGAAAATGTCATCTTGCTTTACGTAGGAGATCTATAAACCAGTAATGTGCCTGTTGAGTGGCAGTAATTATACTTTAAAACTTTAAAAAGTAGCCTTTATCCTATTTTTGCCAAATCACTCGCAAGCAATGCTTTCAAACTGGTTTTTCATTGCATAGTACTTTAAAAATAACAAGCAATGTAAGTTTTAATCGAGTTTATTTAGATTGCATGCATTTTCAAAAGAAAAATATTACTTATATAACCAATTACTTGGGAAATTACAATCCATACTAGTTTTTATCAAAACTACTTCAAATGTATCAGAAGCAGACTATAAGTTACCAAAGCACCGATTGTAACTGGAATTTGCTTCTTCGTATAAAATAGTACATCACAACCTGACAGAACGGTATCTCGGCTATTAACGATGTCTCGTAAAATCGACATATCTGCGGAATTCGCAACTGTAACATAATCTAGACATGTTAGTTTCTTTAACAGCACCTTCTTGAAGTCAGAAATTCGTAATGGTATTTGCCCTGCAAAGTAAAACACACTAAACAAAGCCGATGAGGATATCAATATGTGGTAAAAACGGTAAAACACTAGATGAACAGTGATGATATCCACAAGCAAAAAAGCCGATGATTTAGCGAACAAGAACACAATGTTTAAAAGGCAGAAGCAGAAAATAGGTAAAGAAAATACACGCTGAACACTATCCAAAATACTTATAGTGGATAGATATTTTTTAATTAGTTTGGTTTGAACAGATATAAATATATGATCGGGAATTTCTTCTATATGTTTGCACAAATCAGAAATTGTTTCTGAAATACGGAAGCAAATTACCAAATACAAAATTAAAATAAGTAATTCCATAGTTTGGGGAATCAATCGAATTAATGTTATTTTAAATATGGAAATTACGCTTTTTAAATATATGTTTTTAATATCGTAACCATATAATGAAATTTTAGCAAAACTACCATTACTATAGTAATCATAAAATGTGGACACACATTGTTGAACAGGTGACAACAAGCACATGGCAATAAAAATGAAGTTTAGCTTTTTAGGTGAGCTTGGTATTGTTATGATATCAATTTTCTTAAGCAAAGGAATAATACGTGTCTTTTGAGACCGCATTGTATACCATATTAACATTCTTAATGTAGCACATAGTGTATATGCTAGCATTAGTTTCCAGTTAAAAAAATATTTGTAAAAGGCTATCCAAAATATGCAATAGTCAAAGAATGCAACGTGCAGCAAGATTGGGACTAGCAAGCTGGACAGTTTAATTTTCCTTGGAAAGCTTGTGTCCAAAAATCCATAGTAATGAAGAAGGTTCATCAGCATTCCATACCGTGTACCATTGTACTTGGGTGAATTACTCATCCCAATGTTCCCGCTTAAACTGTAAGTTTCAGTGTCTGTCTTTTGAAGACTCTCCGATGGTGTCACAATTAGTGTTATTCCAGGCATAATGAAATTTTATTAGCAATGAAAATCCCAATTTTCTTATCAGAGTAAATTTCAAATCTTGAACTTTGACATATATTTCTCCACCTAGGAGAAAACTGTTTGGAATTTTCACTATTTTTTTTGTAAACTTGCATATCGCTAAAAGATTTATATTCCAATTAATTGCAATAATTACGTATCCAGATTGGAGACGAAGACAAAGTGTTTCGAAAATGAACTAACATGAAGTTTTCCATATCAAAGAGATACAGAGATTCTCGAATTAAATTTACAGTACATTTTCTTCGTGTGTCTATCTGGATGGTAAGAGTAAAAAATGACGTATACGAGTAGTCCAAATGTTATTGATAGTAACCATTTATTTTTATTGATTTTTAGTAAAAACTCATTTCTGCGCCTTACATTTAAACTCTTATTAATCAAAATCATTGATGTTTTCTAAAGAAATTTTGAAATCTATTGATTTTTCAGGACATTGTTACAAAATCTATACACGTTATTTAATAACAGTGGGTGACACTTTATTATGAAAAATGTTTTTCGTCGTTATAGATACTTGCTACTTGCAATATAATTGGTCATACATAATACATGAGAAATGGGACAAAACGTAAAGATATTAAGCTCTCGGAAATACACTTATCAATGCAAACATTATCGAAAGCTGTATTTATTCTGTTATTTCAAATGCAATTGATTCTTTGAGAATTAGTCTCTAGTATTACATTTTAGTGTATCGCTCTGTGTGAAATTAATCAACTGAAGTTTCAAGTTTACAGATTATATTAATTGCCTTCAAACTTTCGTATATTTTGAAGCTTTTTTGGATACATAAATTAACATTATTTCTACTGCACTCCATACTTTTGTCTTTTTTTTACTCAATAACGCATTTTAAAAGTATAATCTTATGATTAATTTTTATTTTTTTTAATTTTCAGATTTTCGAAACATAATTTCGTAAACACTTATTTAATAATATAGTACTACCCTTAAAACTTGAATTAATTGTTTAGATTATATACTTTAATTCTATAAAAACAAGTGAAAATGATTTATGTTTCAATTGCATTACCTTAGTATTTATAGGGTTTCACCAAGAGGTAATAATGGGTTCGTGTGTTATCCTCAGAAAAACAAAGATAATGCGCGACTGTCATATTGAGACTTGCTTTGAAACCTTCAATAATCCTTTATTTTCCACTTCCACCACAGACCAACTGGCATTGGCTTCACATGTTCTTCAAAGCTCTTATACCTGATTCTTACTAATTTGAGATATTACATAATTCAGTATTGTTCTTCATAGTAATCTTGCATTATGATATACGATAACAATAAAAGAACTTATTATAGTTGCTGCTTGTAAATTGCAGAAAGGACAAGAGAATCGTTTTTAATAGCAGAACAATTATATTTTTATTTTTACAAAAGAAAGCATGCATGAAAAAAAAAGTTTTCTACCTTAACTAATTAATCGTCTTGATAAAAAGGCATTCATACTTCTTTGCATTTATAATTTTTTTCATCTGGTTATGTTTGCAAAGGACATATTGGCATTCATTCATTAACACAATACATTATTATAAATACATAAATACAAATTGTTTGCATTTACTATGAATGTTATATAATTCCACTTTCATGTTTATCAATGTCCTTGCCTGCAAACTGTAATACTCTCAACCACTTGTTTACTGTTTATTATTTACTATAAATTAAAAAAGCTAAATTAAAAAAAAAAGTTAAATTCTAACATTGTCAATGAAAAACACTGTTGACATAAAATAATCATAAAATACGCTTAAATTCATACATTCATTAAAATATGTTGGCTCAAATACGCAATTCGTCATCATTAATGGAGAACAAAGCAGAGTGTAAGAAGTTTAAATTTACCACGTATATAGCTGCATGTGTATAGTAATCTTAGTCGTCTTCCATTTAAATAAATGTACAAAGCAGCATTCTTACCTTGCACGCTATCTCTAGCAATGCTTAAAGTGCAATACAGATATTACCTGCAGGTTTAAAAATGATGTTTCTAACATTTATTTCAACTGTATAAGAAACAGACTCTAAGTAAAAAATGTGGAGAATACTGCGGGAATAAACTTCTGTGAAAAAATAAGCACATTACAACCTAACATAAAGGCCGCGGGTTTATTGTTAAAATTCTCTTTCAAAATGCTTCTAGTTCATACAATGGGAAAAGGCAAACTAAAGATTAAATGTGTAATTTAAGTTTTGTCTGCCAATGACTTTTCTTTCAAAGTCAATAAGTTTTCGGTATTGAAAAAATACCTTATCGATTTTTACTATCTGAATTGTTGCATATTGTAGACCTGAAATCAATAAATGCATTGCTGTATTCCATTTATAAATTTATTAAACGGTATGAATAATAGATCGCACTCATTACTTATAGAATTCTTAAAATTATATTAAAAGTCGTTTCGATGTCTACTAATTATTTATAAATAAAGAAATTGAGCAATTCGACAAGTAAAGTCCAATAAAATGGTTAAATGTATAGTCACAAAAAAGAACTTGAATTACTTGTATTATGCATCGAGAATTTATGATTGTTATGTTTGGCACACCTTTAAAAATGTATTATTTTCTCGCACTATTGAGGACAATTCTTGAACCAGAAAAAATATTCAACAGTAATTTATTTCTAGATGGCAATACCTTTAAACTATAATATTATGTGTTAAATATTGACAAGATATGTGTTGCTTTTAATTTTTGTAGTGACTTTTTTAGCAACTTTATTGGTTATGGAAGGATTAAACTTTTCAAATGACAAACAATGACTTGGTATTTAAAATTGCTAGAATGTTAAGGACCAACAGAGTGAAAGAAAAAAATTTAACAGCAGTTTTGAATAACGTAACAATTGCACAGCCAGAGAACGTAATACATAATCTATTTAAGTTTTTAAACAATTTACTTTAATGTAACGAAGGTTATAATGTTTTATATTACTCTTATTTTTAAGGAACAAATGTCAACCTACCCTTTTTAGATCATAATAAAGGGCGATTAGAACTGAATTGAGAATGTGTAAAACCACCAATGAGCTCGTAGTTTTTAAGCGCTCCATTTTATGCCCCCATGGCGAAATTCTTTAAAAATGTACAATATAAGATTACAGTTAACACTAGTGATTGACACTTTCATGACTAGAAAGATAATACACATTAAGACCAATAACTTGTAATTTTAAATATGTAAAATGTTATGCTGAGTAAAAGAAATTAAGCAGCAGACTTGATTAACGTAACAATAACACAGCAACGTAGCAAATAATTTTGCTGAGTTTTTTAAACCGTTTACTTTAATATTATTGTGAATTTTCTTGGTGAAAGGATTAATAATTTTTTACCGAATAAAACTATTATTTCTTCTTTAGAAGGCTTATAAAACAGGTTGGAAAACTGGGAACTCTCTCTTAAGCTTCAGCAAAAGCCTGGGTACATATAACTTAGGATACAGCGATAATTCAGGCACAACAAACGCTCACTTTCTTTCAAAGTGCCATCCATAATTCAAAAAAACAACAATTTCACGCCACCGTCGTATTTATGGGAGCACTTGGGAACTTTCTAGAAAAATCTAGTCAACCAATAACATAATGGAAACGCCTCGACATTTCCCAATATATTTAGATGTTTCTATATTTTTTTTCTAAACTGCATTATCGTTGTTGACAAATAAAATAAAACTTTAAAAGAAATACGTCACTATTTACAATTGTATACAGAAAATGTGTGTAACAATATAATGGCCTAGCATAACAAGTATATATTTGTATGTACCTGCCACTTTTAGTTCATAATACACGATGCTTATAAATTGCGCATGTGTAAAACCACCAATGAGCTCATAATTTTCATGTGCTCCATTTCGTACCCCGCCCATGGGAAAATTCTTTCAAAACAAACAATTTGATAATGCCCATTTTAATTTTGTTTTGCTATTTCTCGTTTCTTTCGTGTATTAAACTGACTCCAATAAACTCACAAATACATATTTGTCCTTTACTGACTGATAACCGAGGTTTAGTATGTTATTTTATGTAGTTCACTATATTCCGCAAGAAGCTTTACAGCTCAAACGAAGCTTATAATTTAGTCTCAAGTGTATGAATGACCTCTTCATATTTAGTTTTCAGTAGGAATTTATAATCTGTGTTGATTAAGAATTTAATTTTTTTAAGAAGCAATATATTAAGTTAAAAAATCCGATCTTTAAATTTTTCGTTTGAAGAAACAATATTAAACCTACATTACGGAAATAATCGTTTAAAGTCATTGCTTGAAAACAACCGTTAAATTAGATTACATCACTTCTTAAACAGTGTTGATTATCGATTATTGAAGAATATTTAATTATATTAAGAAACAACCCTCAACTTTCGTTAATAATACATATTACATTTAAACTTTAATTTGAAAAGTTTAAAAAATATACAATTTTTTAAATACAAATATTTAATTGTTTTAATAAAATCCAACAAGCTCCGACATAAATTAGGAAACTATTTTTATGAGGACGCAACTTTAAATAATCGACAATGTCTAAAGTAATTAATTTAATGAATTTAACAAATTATATATTTTGAATATAATTGCCTTTTCTCAAGATATAATATTGGCATCCATCTAGAAAATATGATAATCGATAAGTCTATCAATACTATTTTCTTTCCTCAAAATACAACTTTCATTTAAACGAAAAAGTACAACAAGCATACTCTTTTCTCTAACTCAACTCCCAAAAGATCTGTTGAATGAATTTCTAACGAAGACCAATTCCTTAAAAAGAAGTTTAGAATCGATCGTATTTTGTCTTAGGTGTGTGAAGTTGGTGTTTTCTTTCAGTAAGTGTTTGAAAAGTAGTGTTTAGAAAAAATGTATTTGTCGTTCAATGCGGATGCTTTGTAATATGATTTTTATTTTGAAAAGTAAATCTTTACGGTAAATCAAATACGTATCGAAAGAGATCAATTGCAACATTGAGGATATCATATTAGATATCACAAGAGGCCACAATCAAGACTGCAAGAGCGAGTTTATTATAAGTGCTGCTTATAAAAATTGCACAAAAAAAAAATGTTTTTAACTGCAGATCAATTAATTTTAATGTATCAAAAACAAATAGGCTTGAGCCACTGAAAAATTAATTATGATAAGAAGGAACAATATGATTTAATATTAAATTATTAAACTAAAAAAGAAGCAATTTTTATATTTCACTATTTCTACCTTAAAATGTAAAAAATATAAAATGTTCTACTTTAATTTATTAAACGTTTTGATAAGAGAGCATTCATATTCTACAGCATTTATTACTTTTTTTTTATTTTTTTAAGCTCCAAAAAATGTTTGACAATTTAATTAATTAACAAACATAAAAAAAAAATAAAAAAAAAAAAAGTTGTTATGTACTATGTGTACTATGGAAGTAAAATTATTCCACTGCTATGTTTATAAAGGTCCTTGGCAACAAGCTGCTACAAATACAACCGCATGTTTACTATTTTCTAATTACTAAAACTATAAAATTACAAAGTATTCCATGTTAAAAAGCAAAATATACATCGGATATTTATCATAAATGCTTCAATTCTAATATTCAAATAATTTTACTTTGGAACATCCCAAATTCAAAAAAGTTGTCTAGAAAAAAATGTATTTATGTGTGTATGTATGTATGTGATCAGCATAGCTCCAGAACAAAATAACCCAAGATGTCCAAATTTGGTGTGAGGGTTAGTGTAGAACATAAGATCTACCATTAAATGTTTTGTCAAAATCGCACACGTGCATAAGTTAGCTGCATTGAAAAAATAAAGTTTATCAATGATTGCTAAAAAACGGGTCTAACGATTTTGATAAAAATCGCTGTGCTAATCCCTCTTAAAGTGTTTTATACATCCTCACCTCTAAAATTCCCGTAAGAATGCTGTAATAGCGTTAAAAGTTGAAAAATGAATGCCTTCAACACAGATTTCAAGAGAAAATCAATTCCTATAATTCCATAGTAATAAAGAAGATTTATAATGATTCCGTAGCTTTTAAAACACTTTAGTGAAATGTTCGCTTTAATTTGAGAGTTGCCATTGTACGTTTCTGGGTGTACATTTACAAAACTTGCAGATTGATTCAAAATTTGCCGTTTTCTGGTCATTCTTTGGAATTTTGATCCCGTTATATTAGTAATGTATTTACATCTTTCTTCAAACATATTGATAATGATTTGGAATTCAATGGTACTTGAAACACTAGACCTAACAGAATTTAATAAGCAAAACTTGCTTTCCTTTCTTCCAGAACAGTTATTTTACACAGAATGTTTAGATATCGAAGTGAAAGGACTTACACAATGTATTTTGTTACATAAGTATATTTCAAATACTTTTGTCTTGCTTAATGTCTTAATTCTATTGCAGATACTCTAATAAGAAATGGATGTATATAAACACTTATACAAATATCAAATTTATTAGGTTTATAATGTTGGTAACAAAAAGTAACAATTATTGCCGAAAACCTTTTTCAAAATGTTTCTAGTTCATACAACGTGAAAAACTTAACTGAAGATTCATGATATAACGTAGTTTTTGTCCGGTAGTTTTATGATTACTATTTGTAAGTTAATAAGTTTTCAATATGCAAAACTACATTAACTTTTTTCGTCATCAGTATTACTTTTTACTGGTGATTTGAAAACAATGGATTATGGATATATTATATTCACAAATTTATTCAGTGGTTTGAATAATGGATTGTTTCATTTTTTTTACGTAATTCTTAAAAAGTAATTGATAATAAATCTGCATAGAAAGTAGTTTTTTATAACCAAATAAAATTTATTTTAAAAAAAATGCCACATAAAATGATTGAAAGTGCAAACGAAAAAAATAAAAAACTAAAGATTCATTTTTTTTAATGCAACGACAATTTTCGCATGCTTAATGCTTTGTTCATGGGTTTAAAAACCAATATTTTCATAATATCACGTCATTGAAGTCAACTCAAGGACAACAAGTATATTGCAAAATTGCAATTTATTTGAAAATGGAATATTTTCGAACACCTTATGTTGAAAAAATTATATTTTGCATTCAAATTAAATTTTTTTTTTTGTTTATATGTTATATTATTCATCTTTAAAGAAAATATTGAACAAGTTCTTTAACAAACAGATAACCTCATATCTTTTTTAAATGTTCATGACAGACATAATAAAATATTTGAAATATCACAATTTACTTCATTACCAAGTCAATTGGAATTGAAAGACTGGCAAAAGAAAATAACTAACATTTGAGTTATGGCTACCATTTACCTCAGTCAAAATTAATATTATATTTAACAAATAAAACTTCTTTTGAATAAATATTTACTGGTACAAGTTAAAAATTCTATGCGTCTTCAATTGAAATGCGCACTCGTATAATTAAAAATGTTCAGGAAGAAATAAGCAATTGCTTTTTTTTTTTTAAAAGAAGACATATTGAATTTCCATTGTTTGGCAAGACGTTTTTCAATCCAAATCGTTCAATTCCCATTGTTCAAAGGAAAATCTTTCAATTCCCATTGTTCAAAGGAAAATCTTTCAATTCCCATTGTTCAAAGGACAATCTTTCAATTCCCATTGTTCAAAGGAAAATCTTTCAATTCCCATTGTTCAAAGGAAAATCTTTCAATTCCCATTGTTCAAAGGAAAATCTTTCAATTCCCATTGTTCAAATGGAAATCTTTCGATTCCCATTATTCAAATGGAAATCTTTCAATTCCATTATTTAAACCCGATCGAGACCCGTTTTAGATACCTCACGCTTACTAAGCGGCAATTTGGATGCCAGTCAAATGAAAATGTTAGTTTGTACACTCAAAAATCTCTTTTTGAATATTATAAGGGCTAGTAAGTCTGAGGCTTACAGCTCATATACGAAGATTTCTTACAACATCGAGCATTCATGTCAAAGCAGATTTTTTGGCTTGGCCTGTTTGGCGAGCGAAAAACAAGGAGCTATCACGTGGGCAACACATATTCATTAATATTTCTCTTATTAAGATGCGCCAGACTCGTGTCTGGAAAGCAAAAATCTGGTTTTCCAGGTTCGAGATATCGGGATATGAACTCACATGTTTTCCTTATTATCTTTTCAAAGTGGTATACAAGGCGATGATCGTGATATATACGTTCATCGTGTTGGTTTCAGACTATTCAAGTGATCGCTCTAATGAAAGTTAGGGAGGGTAGGTGGGGGGGGGGGGGGTCCTTATCCATAGTTGTTTTTTTAGTCCACTACCCAACAGGGCCCTAAAGGTACAGACACTAAAGGTCTCCAGCCGATGGTTCAACGTGGGTCCGACCTTTATTTCTGGTTATTAGCGATTATTTAAAGTTAAAACCTTGCAATCTATACGACCATTTATTACTGAATATTTCTCGTAAATTTCTTGCAAACGGCACTATCACATGGTATTATTCTTATTTTATACAATATAGAAGTTCCTTGTAAAAGACCTGCCAGAGGGTAGTCCTCCTCTACAAAGATATTGATCTAATGATATTCTTGTATATTAGAGCGTTTGTGCAACTCTAAAATATGAAAATTTCCATTTTAACAATTTATAAAGAGGATTCGAGTTGAAACCATCGCAGCTAAAAATCATTTCTTTTATAAATTCATATTGCCGCATTTTGGTTATTTATACATGTGGCATTATAGCCGAGAGGTAGCGCATGAGGCTGGTGATCGATAGGTCGGTGGTTCGAATACCACCGGCACCAACTTTACTAAAGTTTAATTTCTATTTATTTCTTGTTCCAGAAGAACGTTCTATCATTTCCGGTACGACTTGTTTCCGGATGGATGTATTAGTGCTTCTATGCAAATCAAACTTTACTTGTTTCCCGTGAATGTTCTGGAACATTCGATCTGGCTTTATAAAACAATCACTCGAGTTGAGTGGGGCAGAGGATAATTTCTTCTGTTACTGAACGTTGCTCTAGAATTCTTTCTAATAAATACTTACGAGACATAGCACCAAAGTTGTATTTCTTGTGTACAGTTCGTTATACGCGACAATATTTATCAATACTGACGAAAAACATTACGCTTCCTACATATTTCTCATATAAATAAAAAAATGATGCTTAGTTATTGTATTATACATTAAATCAATCTATAGTTGCGTGGATTAGCATTAAACAAAACCTTACTATAAAAATAAGATTTTTTTTAAATACACAAACTTTAAAATATTAATTTAGAAATTTAAGAATAAAATGTGTAAGTTCTGGGCTATTGCATGACATGAAGAGAAATGTCCTTTTTCTCCAAAGTTTTCTTCGTATTTTCGTTGACCCCACCCAGCACCGGTTAGCATTAGCTATGATGTGGGGCTTTGAGTGACATTTCACGCACTGGAACTCTCAAAACTCGAACTTAAAGTAAGTGATTTTCCAAACCAAAATTTTACAGCTTGAGTATTTTTGGAAAGTTCACTGAAATTGTGAAGGCAGGCTATTCTCAACAAATTCAAAGAAAATAATAGCGACAAATTAATAAAATTGAGTTCCTCTGCTTTATATTATTATACAAAAATACAACGCAAGTATCCCATCGATTCTTCCAGTAGACAAGTTAGACCCTTTGAAGCACGAATTTCGATTTTATTTCCGATTTTAATGACATTTGGTATGGGGGCCGTTTTTATGTCTAAAAAAACGATGGGGTATACTTCCTTTTTGAAAAAAAATAAAATATTTAGTTCAACTTTTGTAAGTGACTGTTTGAAATAATTAAAGTAACAGGGGATACAAAAGGACATACCTAAATTAGTTTTTCTGCATTAATAAATTGCATTTGTTTCAGGTTGTGAAAAATCGAAAAATTACATAGGTAATTTACGATATGTAGAATGTGTTTTTTCACTGTAAAGCCAGTATGCGTATAGAAATAAAAATTAATGTAAGTAGTTTTTGTGTTGAACCACTATGTTTCAAAGGGTTAAGCAAATTAAGGTATTATAGTTATACTAAAATTAGTGTTACTGACAAATGAATGTAGGAATTAGTTAAATGCATAATTTCCATTTAAAATACATTTATTTTTAGTGGCGTAATGCAAAGGCTTTTTTACATATTATTCAGCTCATATCTATCTTGGAGAAACAGTAGCATCCCTTTACATATATTTTTTTTCCGTAGCAATATACAATTTGTAATGTTTAAGAATTAAGTTACTTTGTTTAAGGGAGACTCGTATGTGTCGTGATCTTTAGTGTGATTTGGTAAAAGGCGTTGGACCGTAAGATGTTAGAGTATTAAATTAACAACATCAGATAAACCAAAGTTAAAATATTTCATAATTTTAAATTTCAAACAAAATAACCAGGCCGGCATAATCAATCTACTAGTTTATTCAATATACACTATAAACGCACAGATTAAATTCCTCAAATGACAGTAACACAAGTTTACTGTCATGCATCCAAGTATTAAAATTAAAATGAAATAAAAGGTAAAAATTCTCCAAATAGGTAAATATTCAATAAATACTAAAATATGCAATTAAATTCAGGCATTGTTATAGTTACTTAAATCGAAGCAGGCCGAGAATAGAGGAAGAAAGGTAATTAACTCACATGGAATTTCAGGGGTAAGCGATCGGCAGTGGGTCATCTTCTCTCTCTCTTAAGAACCCTTCTCCGCTCCAAAACCACAGTCTTCACTCCTACACACCGGAAAAACGTCTCCCCGTTTCCCTCGATTTCAACTTTCTCCAGACCTTTCTGACCCCCGTCACATCTTTTAATTGGTTGACTAACCCAGCTTTACTTGGGGGGATGTGTAATAGTTGCTGTTGTTTAACCCCCCATGCAAATCGTAGGAAATGTCAGATTACATCATGACAGTATGCAAATACATAAAATTTAAATTAATGATTTTAGTAGCACCAAATTTTTTTATAAAACTTAAATATCTATTTTTAAACAATTAGTGACACTATCTTTGGTTTTTAAAATTAATATTTTTTAATATTTTGGTTATTGAGGGTTTTTTGTCCGAAATATACGCCTTTTATAAAAAGTTGGAGTAGTATTTTTAAGTTTTTTTTTTTTTAGTTTTAAAACTAATTAATTACATATATTAAAGCATTTTCTAAAGACGTAGGGGGAGATTACTTTTTTTTAAATTAGTTCGACAGGGATTTTAAAAGGATGTTTTGTGTTTTTCGCAAAAAATTTCTAAATTTTCACAAAACATTCCTATTTTTTTAATTCTTAAGGGGCTCTGGGACTCAAAATTTTAAATTCTCAATATTTTTCATTATTGTAAAAAATAATACAAATAATTTTAAACAAAATGACACAAAATTTGAGTTTCTTTGTCGAGTAGAACTTGAATTATTTAAGTTTTTGTTACATGGCAACTGTGATGAATTGGCACCATTGGTGCCATGATGAATTGGCCCCATTTTGGCCTTGGCGCCAACTTTTCAGAAACGTGCCAACCCGTAAACGTCAACTAGGAATTCACCCAAAATAGTAACTGATATGTTGCAGAAATGTCAATTATGTCATGTTCTTATCCCCCCAAAAAATCACTCCATTACACTAAGCATTATTCGAGAAAAAAATGTTTGATCTTGGTAAGTATTTTTGAAACACCCTGCATGAAGAACGGTAATGTACAAACAATTTGTATTCAAGCTGCAGTAGTGATATTTATAACAAGCATTACCTTTCGAGTGCAACTGAAACAAATGTTCTAGACATCATCTTTTACAAGTCATTTGAGATTCAATTATACAACAAGTGCATTAGGGTGGATGGAAAAAAACTTTTTCGAAATTCCAATCGGCAGGGAGTGCAAAAGTTATATTTTGGGTTCATTATGCTATCGTAAAATTTTGATCAAAATCCGTTAATATCTTCCGGTGCCCCAAGCCCTCTGAAAATTTTGTGAAAAGTGATTTTTTAGTGAAAAGTGATTTTTTAGCAAAAAGTATCCTAAAGGAAACATTGCGTAAAAAAATTACAGAATCAGCAGAAAAATTTAGATGTACTTAAATATAGAAGGAAGTATTTTAAATTTGCTTTATATTTTGCAATGCCCAAGCCTTCTGAAATCGAGCTAAAAATCAAATATTTTTCTGTGAAAGATATAAAGATGTTGAAAATGTAAAAAAGTTGATTAATCATTTACTTGGGTTCAACTTTAGCTTGTTACCAACATCATTAATGAAAGTTTACTTACTAGTTAATTGAAATTAAAGTTAATTTGAAATCTTGTATTCTGACATAGCGTTGAAACTTTTTGCTAAGGATCTTGATTTTAGTCTATTTAATATGAAACCATGACGCTTCCTTTCTCCGCATACACTTTCTGTAGCCTCAGAGACAAGTCGGTTGTTTCAGATTATATAACGCTATCAGCAACACGAAGACTATTATGCGCCGAAACATTCGTCCTTTTACAAGCCAACGTACATTTACAATTACCCTTGCCTTACACGGTACTCGAACCCGCAAGCTCGCGGTCAAGAAGTTAGCACGCTAACCACTATACCGTTTGGTTGGCTTTTATCACTTCGGATATTTCTCATTATAGGAGGATCATATGGATCAATTGTTTGCTAAATAAGTTCAGTGCAATCCTCTGATTTGAAATTATGTTTTGGCACTTTAAAAACTCTAATGTTTACGTTTTTTTTTTATTTTGACTACTAGCAATTAATTTTCAGGATGACAAAAACCTATTTCTCTGAATAACATCCACTATAGCTCGAATATACGGTGCCATATATCGAGAAAAGAATATACGTCTCCATATGACGTTCTTGTTCTGTAAGAGAGCTATTTCTATTGATATGAAACCATAAAGAAGCATATACTTTCATTATATACGTGGCAAGCTATATCAAATTTTCTCATAGAGTTTATGTACCTCCTACAATCTCAAAATACGGTAGCAGTTGTTAGCCATCTTGATAGTGAAACAGCGCCAGGTTTTTTCAAATACATATCGGAAGAGCATTCACCAAGTGATAAATTTCGACAAATATCATAAATATTTCTGTTCATTACCGAGGATCAAAATATATATTCGGCATATTCTCTAAACTCATTACACAAATTTCTTTATAGTGAGTTTCTTGCAGAATTTAATGGCTTTGTCAACTGGCTCGAAAAATGCTTTAGGACCAATTGTTGTACCATCTAATGCATGCAAGAGGTGTCGTAAGGACAGGTCGTTCGTATGGAGCAAGCAAATGAACCATTTTAATGGTCTCCCAAGCCCTAGCTCCAGCAAAGAAGCATAAGCTCTAGCATAATAATACATATTTCAATGACATAATTAAAAAAGAAATCATTCCATCATTGTGTTCAAGAAGAAATCCTTTAGTTTTATTGTTCCAGAAAAAATATTTTAATTACATCGCTCAAATGAAATATTTCCATACTTCAAGCAAAAATCATTTAATTAAATTGTTCAAGAAGAAACATTCAGTGCGGATTGCTTCAGAAACATTCAATTTTCTAATTTGAAAAACATTCAACTGCATTATTTGAAAAACATTCAATCGCATTACTTGAAAAACATTCAGTTGCATTACTTGAAACACATTGAGATTCATTATTTGAAACACATTGAGATTCATTATTTGAAACACATTGAGATTCATTATTTGAAACACATTGAGATTCATTATTTAAACACATTCAGATTCATTATTTGAAACGCATACGGATTCATTACTTGAAAAACGTTAAATTGCATTACTTGAAAAACGTTAAATTGTATTACTTGAAAAACGTTCAAATGTATTACTTGAAAAATTTCCAATTGCATCATTTAAAAAACATTCAATTGCATTTTTTGAAGCACAAGCAATAAATTTTATTGTTTAAAATATATTTAAAATGTGGTACCAAATAAGCAATATTTATTAAGATCGTATACCAAAATAGTTGCTACTCCATTGAAAACAAACTGTAGAGAATCAAACCGAGAGTCGTATCCGATATCTGCTGCTTGCTAAGGGACAATGTGGATGATAATAAAATGCAAATGCCATTGTAAATGGTTTGTACACTCAAATTATTTTTGTGCAAAACAATGGATAGTAAGTGAGAGGCCTATAGTTTAACGAACATTCAATAATTTTGCAATCCTTCAGAAATGGCTTAAAATTACACCAGAAAAAGAGTTTTTATGAAAAAAATTGTATATTTATATTTTAATGTGTGTACTGTTTAATATATAATTTACTAATTATCACATAAAGTACAGAGGTTAATTAGTTATATAAATTTACTTTTTATCATTTTAGCCATTGAACTAGAACTTTATTGAAAATGTCATCTTGCTTTACGTAGGAGATCTATAAACCAGTAATGTGCCTGTTGAGTGGCAGTAATTATACTTTAAAACTTTAAAAAGTAGCCTTTATCCTATTTTTGCCAAATCACTCACAAGCAATGCTTTCAAACTGGTTTTTCATTGCATAGTACTTTAAAAATCACAAGCAATGTTAGTTTTAATCGAGTTTATTTAGATTGCATGTACTTTCAAAAGCAAAAATATTACTTACATAACCAATTACTTGGGAAATTACAATTGTTACTAGTTTTTATCAAAACTACTTCAAATTTATCAGAAGCAGACTATAAGTTACCAAAGCACCGATTGTAACGGGAATTTGCTTCTTCGTATAAAATAGTACATCACAACCTGACAGAACGGTATCTCGGCTATTAACGATGTCTCGTAAAATCGACATATCTGCGGAATTCGCAACTGTAACATAATCTAGACATGTTAGTTTCTTTAACAGCACCTTCTTGAAGTCAGAAATTCGTAATGGTATTGGCCCTGCCAAGTAGAACACACCAAACAAAGCAGATGAGGATATCAGTATGTGGCAAAAGCGGTTAAACACTACATGAACAGTGATGATATCCACAAGCAAAAAAGAAGATGATTTAGCGAACAATAACACAATGTTTAAAATGCAGATGCAGAAAATAGGTGAAGAAAATACACACTGAACATCATCCAAAATACTTATAGTGGATAGATATTTTTTGATTAGTTTGGTTTGAACAGATATAAATATATGATCGGGAATGGCTTCTGCATGTTTGCACAAATCAGAAATTGTTTCAGAAATGCGGATGCAAATTACCAAATACAAAATTAAAACTAGTTCCATAATTTGGGGAATCAATAGAATTAATGTTAGTTTAAACATGGAAATTACACTTTTTAAATATATGTTTTTAATATCATAACCGTATGATGAAATTTTGGCGAAACTACCATTACTATAGTTATCATAAAATGTGGACACACATTGTTGAACAGGTGACAACAAGCACAGGGCAATAAAAATTAAGTTTAGCTTTTTAGGTGAGCTTGGTATTGTTATGATATCAATTTTCTTAAGCAAATTAATAATACGTGTCTTTTGAGACCGCATTGTATACCATATTAACATTCTTAATGTAGCAAATAGTGTATATGCTAGCTTTAGTTTCCAGTTAAAATTGTTTTTATAAAATCCTATCCAAAATATGCAAAAGTCAAAGTAAGCAAGGTGCAGCAAGATTGGGATTAGCAAACTGGACAGTTTAATTTTCCTTGGAAAGCTTGTGTCTAAAAATCCATAGTAATGAAGAAGGTTCATCAGCATTCCATACTGTGTACCATTGTACTTGGAGGAATTATTCAACCCATTGTTAACACTATTTCTGTAAGTTTCAATGTCGGTCTTTTGAAGACGCTCCGATGGATTCACAATTAGTGTTATTCCAGGCATAATGAAATTTTATTAGCAATGAAAATCACAATTTTCTTATCAGAGTAAATTTCAAATCTTGAACTTTGACATATATTTCTATACCTAGGAGAAAACTGTTTGGAATTTCACTATTTTATTTTGTAAATTTGCATATCACTAAAAGATTTATATTCCAATTAAATGCAATAATTACGTATCCAGATTGGAGAAGTAGAAAAAGTGTTTCAAAAATGCACTGACATGAAGTTTTCCATATCAAAGAGATAAGGAGATTCTCGAATTAAATTTACAGTACATTTCCTTCTTGAGTTTATCTGGATGGTAAGAGTAAAAAATGACGAAAACTTGTAGTCAAAATGTTATTGCTAGTAATCATTTATTTTTATTGATTAGTAAAAACACATTTCTGCGCCTTACATTTAAACTCTTATTAATCAAAATCATCGATGTTTGCTATAGAAATTTTGAAATCTATTTAGTTTTCGTAACAATGCCCTAAAAAATCTACACATTATTTCCTGACAGCGATGACACTTTATTATGAAACATGTTTTTTGTCGTTATAGATACTTGCTACTTGCAATATAATTGGTCATACATAATACATGAGAAATGGGACAAAACGTAAAGATATTAAGCTCTCGGAAATACACATATCAATGCGGACATTTTTGAAAGCTGTATTTATTCTGTTTATACAAATGAAATTGATTCTTTGAGAATTTGTCTATAATATTCTATTTTAGTGTATCGCTCTGTGTGAAATTAATCAACTGAAGTTTCAAGTTTACAGATTATATTAATTGCCTTCAAACTTTTGTATATTTTGAAGCTGTTGTTAATTTAATATGTAAATTAACATTACTTTTTTTGCACCCCATACCTTGTTTTTTTACTCAATAACTCATTTTAAAAGTATTATCTTATGATTAATATTTTTATTTTTTCAGATTTTAGAAACATAATTTTGTAAACACTTATCGAATAATTTTGTTCTAACCTTAAAACTTTCATTAATTGGATAGACTATATACTTTCTTTAATTCTAACAAAACAAGTGAAAATGATTTATATTTTAATTGCATTACCTTAGTAAATAGAGGGTTTCACCAATAGGTAATAAGGGGTTCGTGTGTTATCCTCAGAGAACAAAATAAAGATATTGCGCGACTGTCATATTGAGACTTGTTTTGAAACCTTCAGAAATCTTTCATTATCCACTTCCACCACAGACTAACCGGGATTGGCTTCACATGTTCTTCAATGTTCTTATACATGATTCTTGCGAATTCGAGATGTTATCAACGTGCAGCAAATTGGGATTAGCAAGTTACTCACACGAAACTTTCTTGGAAATTCAATTCCGATGATTCCATAGTAATAAAGAAGATTCATAATGATTCCGTAGCTTTTAAAACTCTTTAGTGAAATGTTCTCTTCAATTTGAGAGTTGCCATTGTACGTTTCTGGGTGTACATTTTAAACTTGCAGATTGATTCAAGATTTGTCGTTTTCTGGGCATTCTTTGGAGTTTTGCTCCCATTATATTAGTAACAGATTTGCTTCTTTCTTCAAACATGTTGATAATGATTTGGAATTCAATGGTACTTTAAACACTAGACCTAAAACAATTTAATAAGCAAAACTTGCTTTCCTTTCTTCAAGGACAGTTATTTTACATCGAATATTTAGATATCGAAGTGAAAGGACTTGCACAATGTATTTTGTTACATAAGCATCTTTCAAATACTCTTGGTCTTGCTTAATGGCTTAATTCCTTTTGCAGATACTCTAGTATGAAATGGATGCATATAAATTCATATGCAAATGTCAAATTTATTAGGTTTATATTGCTGGTAACAAAAAGTAACTAATAACGCCGAAAACCATTTTCAAAATGCTTCTAGTTCATTCTGTGTGAAAGACTAAACTGAAGATTCAAGATATAACGTAGTTTTTGTCCATCAGTTTTATGATTACTATTTGTTAGTTAATAAGTTTTCAATATGCAAAAACACATTAACTGTTTTTTTTTTTATCAGTATTATTGGTTACTGGCAATTTGAAAACAATGGATTATGGATATATTCTATTCAAAAATTTATTCAATGGTTTTAATAATAGATTGTTCTCATTTACATAATTCTTAAAAGCATTTTAAAATGCATCTTTATAGCAAATAGTAAACATAATTATATGAAATTTAATATTTAAAAAATAATCACAAAAAATGATTGAAAGTGCAGACATAAAATCTCAGCCTTTTCTTTTTTTTTTCATAGACAACATTTACAGTATTACTACTTTTGTTATTGTTAATAAAAATAAATTCTCTCTTAATAACAGATTTTTGTGGTCACCCACAAAACATTCAATTGAAATTTATTGGAAGATGGAATAACATTTGGAAAACAACATTTTAAATCACGTTTTATTGAGAAATACATACTTTTCCACCAAATTACTTTAATAATTTAACATCAACAATTTCATAATCTTGAAAATAAAAGATTGAACAACATTTATGGAAAAAAAAAACACCTATTACAAGACTTTTTTAAATGTTCATTACATGCATTTTAATATCACAATATACTGATTATCAAGACATTAGCAATTGAAGTATCTGGTAAAAGAAAATAGCAAATGGTTGAATTTTGTCAACCATTTACTTCAATATAATTTTTATTTTGCATCAAAACAATATGCAAATATTAAGTATAACAATACATATCCATATAAACAACAATACAATGGACTAAATACCACAGCAAAATTGTAATCATACAATACAAATTAAGACTAATAATGCTGGTTTCACTGTAAAACCAGTCTTAGTATAGAAATAAAAATGTACGTGTTTTCTTTGTGTAACCACTATATTTCAAAGGATAAAGCAAATTAAGGTATTATAGTGATAATAAAACTAATGGTATTAAAACTAGTGATTCTGAGAAATGAATGTTGGGGGCAATTGAAATTAGTTAAAGGTATGTTTTCCAATTCTATGTAACTCTAAACTATAATAAAATATATTGATTTTTAGAGGTAAAATGCAAAGGCTTTTTACATATTATTCAGAGCGTATATAGGCAGGCAGTAGTAACTATCAGAAAGATATAATTTGTTGGAGAGAATAATACACAACATTTACTTACAACGTTATATTCAAAATACTACCACAATATCGTAGAGATGGCGTTAAACTTCAGCAAAAAAAAAAAGGATTTATTATGAAAAAAGGGTTGTATTCATTTTTAATGTGCGTACTATTTAAAGCTAATATACAGTTTATTACATTTTAATATCAAATAAGAAAGGGAGAGAAATCAATTTATTAATTTATTGTCGCTTCTATCATTGGTAAAAACTACCTATATATATTTATTGAAAAATTCGGTTTGGCTTTACGTATAGGATTTAGGAAACCAGTAATATCCATTATGAATCGTAGAAATAAAGCCTGGAAATTTCAGCAAATAACCCTTTCCCAAGTTTGGTTAAAAGAGTGCAGAAAAAAAGGATTTCAAATTGCTTTTCATTGCACAGTACTTTAAAACGCAAATTTAATGTTAGTTTTTATCAAGAAAATTTAGATTTAAATTAAATCAATTCTGGAAGCAGACACTTTCAAAAGATTACATAAAGCACTAATTACTTGTAAAACCGCAATAATTACTAGTATTTACAAAATCCACTTCAAATTTACTAGAACTAGACTATAAGCAGTTAAAGTACCAATCGTAGAAGGTTATTTCAGATTATCTGGCACCGTCAGCAACACGAGGGTTACAATGCGCCGAAACATTCGTCATTAGACAAGCCAACATACATTTACAAACACCCATGCCTAACACGGGACTCGAATCCGCAACCTCGCGATCTAGAAGCCAGCACGCTAACCACTATACCGTTTGGTCGACCCAATCGTAGAAGGAATTAGCTTCTTCATATAAAAGAGTATGTCCGGTTGTGATGTAACGATTTCTCGGATATTGATGATGTATCGTAAAATTGATAAATGTATGGAATTTTCAACTCTAACACAAGTTAGTTTCCTAAGCAGTTCTTTCATGAAGTCAGCAATTCGTAATGATATGTTACCTGCAATGTAAAACACACGAAACAAAGAAGATGACGACATCAGTATGTGGGATAAACGGTTAAATGCTAGGTGAACTGCAATGCGATCTACAAGCACAAAAGCCGATGATTTAACAAACAAGATCAAAATGTGCAAGATGCAGAGAATAGGTAACAAAAAGACACGCCGAACATCAGCTAAAATAATTATTGTGGATACGTAATCCCTGATGAATTTGGTTTGAACTAACGTAAATATATGATCAGGAGTTTTATCTGATTGCTTTCAAAAACCGGAAATAATTCTTGTAATGCGGACGCAAATAACTAAATAAAAAATCAGAACCATAATTTCATAATATGGGGGACATTTATTTTTAAAAACAAGCAGTTAATATATATATTTTTTTTTTTTTTTGAATTTCGTAACTGAATAAGGAAATTATCTTTATAATAGTAATAATAAAAAGTGCACGAAACTTGATGAAAAGGTGACATAAAGCACAGTACAAGAAAAAGTTAAGTTTTTTTAAGTGAGCTTGATATCGTTATGGTATCTAGTTTAAGCAAAGGTAATATCTGTTTCTTTTGAGACCGCAGTGTATATCATATTAAAATTTTTAATGTAGCTCAAAAGGTATATGATGAACTTATTTTCCAGCTGAACAATTCTTTAGAAAATCCTATCCAAAATTTTCAAAAATCAACGAAGGCAACGGGTAACAAGATCGGGATTAGAAAGCTGCAGAGTTGGATCTGTCTATGAAATCTTGTCTCCATAACTCCATAGTGATGAAGAAGGTTGATTAGAATTCTATACTGGGTATCTTTGTACTTTGGTAAATAATCCATAACAATGTGAAAACTATTTCTGTATGATTCAGTTTTGTCGTTTGAAAACGCCTCGATGTATTTATTCACAATTGGTATTATTCCTGGCGTATTTACATTATTTTATGGAGCAATGGTAATCGCAATTGTCTGATTGCTAATTCAACTTCGAAATATATTTTTGAACCTAGACCCGATACTGGTTGGAATGTTCGCTATTTTATTTTGTTAAACTTCACCTAATTAAACTTTCAATTAAGTGAAATAATTATACATCCAGGGTTGAAATAGTAGAGTTTAAAATGAAGTCACAGATATGAAGAGTTCCATTGTAAAGGGAAACACTGATTCCCCCCCCCCCCCCGAATAAAATTTACAATACATTTTTTTTCATTTTTCTATCGGAAATACGCCTTTTGGATAAGAGTAAAAAATGACGAGTACGAGTAGTCAAAATGTTATTAAAATTAATTTATATTTATTACTTCAGTAAGTATGCATTACTGAACTTCACAATTAATTATTCATAGTTATGGTTGTTTTCTAAAGAAACTTTGAAATTTAGATTTTTTAATGCATTTCAATAAATATTATTTTCAATTTATTTTTTATAGGAAATGGGTAATATTCGTTATATTCTAAGAGTGAATGAAATTTTATTTTGAAAAATGCTTGTTGTCGCTATCGATGCTTCTTAGTTGTCATACATTTAGCCATACATAATATACAAGAAAGGTAACAAAACAAAATTGAAGCTTTTAAGCTGTTGAAATGAAAGAGGTAACAGTAGAAATGATTGATAGTTTTTATTCTGTGTGGTCAAATCCAATTGATGTCTGAGAATTAGTCTCTCAAAAATATATGATAGAGTATTGATAAATGCGAAGTTAGACTGCTGAAGTTTTACATTTACAGCTTATATTGGAGGTTTTCAAACTTTCATATTACCACACATTTTTTTGGGTGTATGAAGTTACCCTTTTTTTCTGAGGCATCTCAAACGTTTTACTTTTGTTGTACACTTTTACACTCAATTATTCGTTATAAATAATTGAGAACCACGCCCAATGACAGTTTAAATTTACCACTTATATACCTGCGAAAGCGTAGCAAATTTAGATTTCTCCCATTCAAGAAAATTTATGATGTAGCACATCCAAAACTAACAGACAACATTAGATTTTATCAAGGACATTTACATCTCTAGAACTGCACACAAGGCGATACACCAAACATAATACAAATATTCTCTTTAGCACTAAAGATACTGTTTATAACATTTATTTCAACTGTACAAGAAGCATACTATAAGTTATAAATGTGCCTATTGCAGCTAGTATATTCTTCTGTGAATAAAACAGCACATTACAACCTGACATAACGGTGTCGGGACTGTTAATGATGTCTCGTAAAATAGGCAAATCTGCTGCAGTCATGCCATTGGATAAAGTTGCGAGTTTTTGAAACAGGACCTTCTTAAAATCAGCAGTTAATAAGGGTATTTTACCCGCAATGTAAAACACACTGAGCAAAGCCGAGGATGATATCAATGTGTAACATACATTAAAAATCATTACATGAAATATTATTGCATCTTTGTCGAAAAGTAAAAACGCCGATGACCTTGCGAATAGCCCCAAAATGTAGGAAATACAAATGCAGAAAGATGGTAAAGAAAATACACGCTGGACTTCATCTATTGCATTTGATATGGATACATACTCCTGAATTAATTTACTTTGTATTGAAGTGAATTTGCAAGAGGGAATACCTTCAACTCTTTTGCTTAAATCAGATAGAGTTTTTGAAATTCGTAAGCAAGTAACCAAGTACAACAGCAGAATTAACAATTGGAAAGTATCAGGAATATATAGATCAATTGTTGACTTAAGAATCAAAAAGATGCTTTTCAAATACGCATTTTTAATATCAAGACCATACATGAAAAAATTGTAAACTGTGTCATCGTTGAAATAGTTATCAATAGCAATTAATAAAGTTTTCTGAATGGGTGTCAATAAACACAAAACTATAACAATTAGGTTCAACTTTTTAAGTGAATTAAATTTCGTAATGTATTCAATTCTTCCAAGCAAATGAATTATCTGCTGAACCTTAAATCGCACTGCATACCAATTAAACATTTTAAATGTGAAACTTAGAATATAAGCACTGTTTAATTTCCAACTATACCATTCACCTGACATTTTATAAAGATTTAAGCAAATACTGTCAATATAAGCAACGTGAAGCAAAATCGTAAACAACAAGCTAGACACACAAAATCTTCTTTGAAAACCATTTCCTATAATTCCATAATAGTAAAGAAGATTCATTATAATTCCATAGCCTTGGTATCTCTTCAGTGAAATGTTCACCGAAATTCGAGAGTTATAATTGTACATTTCTGTGTCTGTATTTACTAAACTTGCTGGTTGATCCACAACTGCCCGTGTTATATACATTCTTTTGATCTTGGCGCCAGGTGATTTAAAATCTGATTTGCATCTTGTTTCATATAGTTTGATACTCATATTAAACGCACTGACACTTGGGAAATTGTTCACTTTATATTATATTTAGTTATATTAAATATTATCTTGGTGTTTTTTAATAAATAATTTTTTTAGCGTACCTAATGCATTGAAATGGATGCATATAAACACTTAATAAATTTGAAATTTATTAGGTAGATATGCATATAAAAATACACTTTTATAGTTAAAATCCATTTCCAAAATGCTTCTGGTTCATAAGTTGAAAAAGGATAAACTGAATATTAAATGCATAATCTAGTTTTTGTATGACAAATTTATGATTGTTATTTGAAAGTTAATACGCATTCAATATGCGAAATTATATTGAGTAATTTCATTTTCAGAATCATTTCCATTACAGAGAAGGGATTTGAAATATATAGGTACATTGATATATTCCGCTCATAAATTTATTCATTGGTTTGAATAACACATTGTACTCATTATTTACAGAATTATTAATGACATATTCAAGAATTTTTATTATAACTAGTTAATATTAAAAAAATAAGTAAGCAGTAAAACTTAATAAGAAATGTCCCATAAAATTATTTAATGTACCATCAGAAGAAAAAAAAGTTTCAATTACTTTACTTTTTACTTTAGAAAATATATTCCCTTCTCATGACATATTATTCAGATCTAGTCTGGGACAGCAAAATAAAAACTTCGAACAATTAATTATTTGAAGAGGGTAGTACCTTAGACATACGATACTTTAGGACACATAATAAAATATGTTTAGCCTTTAATTCAGGTAGAGAATTTTTGAGGGACTTTATTGGTTGTAAAAAGATTGAATTTTCCTCAATACAATCAATAACTTTATAATCTAAACTTAATGCTGTGTGGCGCGCTAAGGCACCCTCTTAAAAATTTTAAATATAACAAAATCTTTAATGTAAGCAAACGAAAATAAATATTTTTGACGCACACATATACACACACATGAAATGATAAAAAAATTATATAAAAATTATCTTTACGTAATTTTGTGCTTCTACAGTACGCAAAAAAAACAAAAACAGAACGATGGCTATATCTTCGGTTCTAATTATAATAGAATCTTACGGTTTGCACCAAAATGTTTTGCTTACGATTTTCTATATATCTGATGCAATATTTTTTTCTTGAGGGACCGTTTACTAAGTAAAAGTAACGCTATCTTAGAAAATTTCAATACGAACCCTTATTTTTTATCATTTCATTCGATTCAGAATACATCATTTACCCTAGAGACCAAATTTTAATGCATTATGTTGAAAAACACGTAACTTATGAGCGAAAATATTTCGACAATTTTTTTTACCGATCTTCAGGGAGAATTTCTATAAAACGAAAGGTATTTTTAAGGTTCTTCTTCACAGCGGGAGAAATAGAACGGTCAATGTGGCGCGTTTCACGAAGATTAAAAAATACAAGTATTAGTCTAAAATTGCATAGAAACTACTTGGATTTATAGTGTCATGTTTAAGATTAATACAAAAATAGCAAGTAAACGCAAAAGTAACATAATTTATTTACAACATTAAATATGTGCTTTCTTCACACGAAATAAATAAAATATCGAAAACTGTAATTGCAGAAATATAACGAATACTACTGATGATTAGAAAATTAATAAATATTAAATGTAGGCATTAGTAAACAGTATTTTGCAAAGCATGAATATTTTACAGAAATATTTCACTATAAACACAAATGTAACTAGATCGTTGAAATTATTTATAAAATGAAAAAGTCACATGATTCAGTAAAATTTTTAAATTATAACTTATTGAAATTGCTTAAAAAATGTTGTTTTAAATAAATGGAATTTAAAAAAGCAAATTAAAAAAAAAAAAAAAATTGATAGTTTACAGAAAAAATAATTAATAATTTAAAAAACTAAAAAACAAGCTTGAATAGAAAATCAAACTAAAAAGTAGAAAATAATCAATAGATTAAAAAACTAAGAAACACGCTTTAATAGAAAAGTGAACTAAAAAGTAGAAGATAATTTTAAATAAGTTTGAAATAAGAATAGAGTGATTAACAAGAAATATTTATTTTATCGTACAAAAGCGTGGGGTGCTTTTTAAGATATTTTCATAATGGCTCTACTTTTACCAATATCTGTCATTAAATATTTACAAAAATTGACATCAAGCACCCCACGCTTTTTTACCATAAAATAAATATTTCTTGTTAATCACTATTCTTATTTCAAACTTATTTAAAATTAGTTTCTATTTTTTAGTTCACTTTCCTATTAAAGCGTGTTTTTTAGTTTTTAAACTATCGGTTATACGATAACTGAATGTTATGCGATTTTCCACACCTCTAGTTTACCTTGAATTAATCTTTGATAGTTTTCAAAAGTCGTCTACTATACGGTCCCTTAAAGTGAGCGTTTTTTACATTTTCTCTAAAAAATCGAGAACTAATAGTCAAAATGGAAAGAAAAAAATTATGGGGGGGTTTTAGACCATGGTAAATTTAATGAAAGCAAACAAAATATATATTTCTATTCAAATTTTTTTTAATTCTTTATTAATTAATAATTATTAAAAAAGAAATTGATTCAAAAGCTGATTGCTATTTATGTTTGGCCATTTACAAACTACCTTTTGAAAAAAAAAATTACTGAAATATATTAATCATTTAAGTATTTATGGCAAAAAAACCAACTTTTTTATTTAACATTAATTTATCATTTTCTTTATATCATTTAAATTACAAACCATTCATTAGAAAATTACGGATTTTTGTATTTCGCATTCTTTTTTAATGCTGAATCCAAATATGGAATACTATTATGAGGTTGCTATTGAACTTTTTAAAGTTTGGTTCCGTTTTAATATGTAGATGACCCCTCATGATAAAAATAACTACAAACAATTATTAAAAACCTTTCACGATTTACAACGGTACCTTTTGTTTGTTATTTCAACAATTAGAACAAAAGATATAGCCATCGTTCTGGGTTTTTTTGGGTACTGTACAATGTATATGATACTAGAGTCATTTTACAAAGTTATCGAGTCAATCAGTGAATGAGTCAGTGATGAGCATGATATGCTGAAGACAAGCTGAGTAAAATAAATTGAATAGCAAATTTAATTAAAGAAACAATCACATAGTAAAAGAATATAACAAATAATCTAATTGAGTTATTTTGACTGAAAGTTCACTATAATAAAGGCTAAAATATTTTCTTTTACTTTTACGGAATAAATATTAACCTGACATTTTTTTATGGTATAATACAAGGTACTTATAACTGAATTGTTCATGCGTGAAGTCACGTTGTAATCAATAAATCATAATTTTCATTCGCTACTAGCTCATCCCCCTCTCCATAGCATTTTACTCTTCAATAACAACTATAAAAAAACTTTTTTTATTAATATTGGGTGTTCTTGAATTAGACTTAATCCAGAAAAACTCATGACAGATACATAATTGTCTATAAATATTAATGGCTATTTATCCAAGATTCGATATGGTATTTGATGCGGGTTAGTAAACTCTGAAAGAAGATTTGCGGTTTAATCAATTCTCATAATTTAGTTTTAATTTTATGTATCATCCCTTTACACATCTTATTTTCCGTAGCAATATATAATCTGTAATGTTTAAGAATTAAGGTATACGTATAGGTCAAAAAAATTTTTTTTAATTTTCGATTTAAAAATTAGACATTTGCAACTTGAAAAGTACATTATTTGTTAAACTGATTCCAATAACTTTTTTTTATTTCTTCAATTTTAATAATTAACATTCATTCAATTAATTAGGATAATTTCGAACGGTAGTGACAAAAATTCTAATTCACACACAGATACAATTTTGGTGTTCAATGATGCGATATACCCTGCTCTATGTTTTGACCATATTAACAGAATTTTACAGTGTGTATATTTTGTGATATATTGCTTTAACTGAATCTATTAGAAAAATCCAAGTTCTTTTATACAGCATCTTATTTTTTTTAATTGAATTTTAAAGATATGTATTTACAAATCACTTAGTATTTATGGTCAAAACATTCAACAATATATGCAGATTATATAGCAAAAAACAAATTTCAAAAAATATTATTTAAACTGGAGTTATTACTGTTTGAATGAAATGCAAAATAGAAAAAACTGCAATCTGAGAATAACTTTTAAAAAAATATTTTTATATAAAAAAACTGTTAGTATACTAATTATTATATATTTCCTTTTTAGTATGATCCTCCATCATAGGGTTTCCTTCTTTTGTGTTGTTTTTATTTTGCTTTTGTTGTTTACGGCCTTACAAACCTTCCCCGATTTTTGTGATTTGAAGCCTATACGTATACCTTAAGTTACTTTGCTTAAGAGCAATCTTTTTAATGATTTTTTTTAAAACCCTAACTTTAAATTACACTATTTAAAAAAAAAAATTGTTTCATTTTTAAAAACACGGTCTTAAATATATACATTGAAGAAATAATATTAAGACTACCCTGTTTAATAAACAAACTTAAAACCATTTTAAGGTTGGTTGGTTGGTTTGTTCACTCAACGACCTATTTTTTGCATAATAACGGCTAATCAGCCCTGGATCTCTATCTAGAGCTCTATGAGAACTTTTTAACAATAAAATTTTGTTTTTACTTAGTAACACTTCCAAATATATAAAAACTTATGCTTTTTAAGGGTTGGTTGTTTTCAGATTATCTGGCACCGTCAGCAACACGAGGGCTATAATGCGCCGAAACATTCGTCATTAGACAAGCCAACATACATTTACAAACACCCATGCCTTACACGGGACTCGAACCCGCAACATCGCGGTCTAGAAGCTAGCAAGCTAACCACTATACCGTTATACTTTTAAAGGCTTACACAAAAAATAGTTTGAAGGTTACCAAGCCCCTTAAAATATAGCTGCCTTTTCAAGGTACAATATTGACTTCCATCTAGGAAATATGATAATCAATAAACCTATCGAAGTACTACTTACTTTCCAAAAAATACAACAATCATTTAAAGGAAAAAGTAAAACACGCACACACCATTCCTCTAATTCAAGACCTCCTCTCCCAAAGACAAAATCTGTTGAATGAATTTCTAGACAAAGGCCAATCCCTTAAAAAGAAGAGTTTAGAATCGATAGCAAAAGGTGTCAAATGGAGCGGATTTCCTCTGTCTTTGAAACGGTGAAAGACGTTCAATACGGCGTACTGAATGCGTTACGGTTACATGAAAAGTGCATTAATTCCAACATGAATTATCCATTATCTGCGCCCATGGTCGCCTTTTATGCGAAACTTGTTTGTAATAAAATGAAAGTGGGTACACGGATAAGAATTAAATCGGGAAATTTGAGTTTTGGGAGGTATTTTGTCTAGGTGAGTGAAGTTGGTGTTCTCTTTGATTTCGCTTACTTGCGAAGAGCAGTGTTGAGATTTTTTTTATTTTTTTTTATTGGTCAATGAAGTTGTTTTATCATACGAAAAGGGTACTTTTGGAAAAGTAAATCTTTATGGATAATCGAATACGTAGAAGATGTAAAAAAGGTCACACTCGACTTTGTAATCGATTACACTCGGCATTACAAAAGGTAAATCCCAGCATTGCAAGAGATCAATCTCGGATGCAAGAGATTAATCACAGCATGCAAGAAATCCATCTCAATGCAGAAAGAGATCTGTAATGATAATGTAAATTCAATACTGAAAATAATTATATGTGATGTACCCACAGTAAGTTTCACATTTATTAGATTTTACTTTTAATTGACATTTATTTATACGGCATCTTTGGGGATAAATTTTGTATCTTTAGCTTTTGCAGTTTTATTAATATTCATTGTAATTCTTATAATTGCAAAAACTCTCAACATTAGTGAAGTTATTCGATTAGTAAATTTGAAAATATATCTTTCCGTATCCTTAACAGGTAATTTCCATCATTTATACATATCTTGATCTCTTTAAATTTTAATATGGTACACCTTACATAATTTTTCTGTAAAAGACAAAAGTGAACAGACTATTTATTGGACGTTTAAGAAAACAAAGCAAAGTAATGAACTCTATTTATTAATTAGAACTTCAATTTTGCTCTATATGCTCTTTATTTTATAAATATATCGTATGAAAACGTCTAAAGATTGAAATATATTACAGAATTGTCAAATATGGTAAAACTAGTTTACTTTATATGTAAAGGAATCTTAAGTATCTACTTCATATATTAAAATGGTATCATATAATACATAATCATAAAAAAAAAATATAACCTGCACCTTTTTCTGAATATTTTATCATTGATGCAATATAATGTAAAATATATTTTAAAAGCCCCATTCCTTTTACGCAAACTGTTATAAAATGTATCAGCATTTCAGCATGAATGTCACATTAAGACGACACAAATGCCACCATGCAAATTTTACTATATGACCTTTTACTCTAAAGCAAACATAGTACAACCATAAATATTAAGTTGTAGTGTACTATTCAACCTAATAAAGTTTATGCGCCAATGATATCACCATAACGTTCAGAATAACATATAAACTTCAGCCTTTTAAAACAGTACTTCATGCTAAAAGCCCATTCCCAAAAAGTGTCATAAAAAACAAGGCATTCTAAACCCAATCCAGACTTTTACTCTTTATTGTAAACTACCGTCAACTTCGCTTATACAAAACGCTGCTATATTTCTAACAGTATAAAAGGGATAAAACACAATTTTGCTAAAAGCCTCTTGTAGTCCAGCATTCTTACAGTATAGGAAAAGGCCGCCAACCGAAGCAGAATGTGATCAATGATCACGTAGTTTGGCAGCAAAAGGTTGGCGGCTTTTTTTTGGTATCCATCCATCGTTGTTTTTTGGGGGTATTTTTCGCCACTTTTGTTAATGTGAGAGGGTGGGGGAAAAGTTTATTCGTAGGAGGAAAGTTTAGGTGAAGAATGGATGAACAAAGGCTAAGAATATATAAGACAAATGGCGTTAAAATAATGGTATGTATCCGGGAATAACTTATTTCAAATGTTTTAACTGTGTCTGTATGTATTATTCAAATTTAAAAAAAAAAAAAAAAAAAAAAAAATTGAAAATGTAAGTTAAATAATAAGTTAAAAACCTCATTTAACTTATTTTTATTCCATCTGAGTTTTTCTTGAGCGTAATCTAACCATACGTATAGTAAAAACCAACTATTTAAACCTGTGCATTGATTTCGATCTTGCTTGTTTCCGAGCTTGTGTCTGGCAAAATCCTTAGAGGCAAACAACAAATATTTACGAGGAAAGATGTGTTGCGTTGACGGGTTCGAAAGATTTGAAGATAAAGCAGATCAAAACTTGCAGAAATTTATTCCAATATAATTCTTCACACATTCTCTTACAGCTCCAGAACTTCTCGTTCTAGTAGACACAATAGAGCACAAAACCGCAGTTAAAAACTTGACAATACAACTGCTAAATCGCCGCAAAAGACAATGCAATACAGTTCGCTTTAGAACTACTCGGAATGCTCACTGAGACTCAGTAATTCCAGTCGACTAACGGACTCGGCTAACAACTAACCTCCTCGGCCGACTTATACAGGAGTCAAACCTTCTTGAGACTTCTAGAAGTAGAAATTTGGAGAACTTTCCAGATCGTAGTCGAAAAGTCCTATACATGCACATGGGGACCGAAAATGTCACCAAATGGTCGCCAAATTTGGCGACAAAAATTAGTTGCCAAAACCATCGCCAACTTGGCTCTATCTCGCCAATTTGGCGAGATTTCCATTACCATAGTGTTAAATGCCCTGCTCCTTAAAACTCGCTTCCCAGAGTTACCTCTGTAAAACTCGTTATCAAGCGATTACACCCATATTGCCGGGAAACCAACTTAACGAACTATTGCACTGCCTTATGCGAAATGTACATAAATTTTCCTATTTACAAAATTAATGCTACGAAATATTTACAAATATACAAAAATTCGTAACAGATGTATTTTCCTAACGGAGAATATCGTAAGAGTGAAGTCAATCTAATGCTCAAGAAACCACAAGAGTACTACCCACCCCCCTTCGTATCTTGTTCTATAACATCGCCCCCATAATATACATAGTAGCCCTCAATTTATCGATAACCTCTAATTATTTTTTAGTTAGTGAATGTTTTGCTGACTTGAATCCAAAGAAGAATTTAAGAATCCTCATAAAGATATATTTTTACAACTTTTTTTTTTCAAGCTTTATGCTTTCCATGCTGTTAAAAATGACAATATTCTGCAAATGGATAACCATGGAACTAACATATTACAATTAACATTGTCTGAAAATTTCCCTACCTTAAGTTAACACGAACATTTTAAAGATTGTTAGCTCCTTCTCGCATTTTGATTCTCGCTTTAGAAAAAAAATCCATTTTTTACACCAACATCAAAATCTGGACAATGAAAGTGCAATCTTGTAACCTGCGTAAAAAAATACAAACATGATGCAAAAAAAAAGGGGAAAAAAAAAAACTTCTTCCCTGAGACATCTTTTAGATTCAAGATGAAAAAGTTTAGGGGCAATGGATTGTGTACTTGGCCCCAGAAAAAAAGTTTAGAAAAAAAAAATACATCACCACAATGATGAAACCTGGTGGAAGAGATAATGAAAAATAAATAAGTTTAAGAAAAGAAGAAAAAAAAAACATGTTGGCTTTTCAAGAGAGGAATAAGGGCTTCACACAATTTTAAGCCTCTGACTTACAAAAGAAAAACCTTACAAGATATAAAACGCGAAAGAATTTAAAGTCGTTTTCTTCATAGGGAAAGAAGATTAGAATATTTACCTTTAAAAACCATATTAAATTCACTTTAAGGACTTGGGACTATAATTATAGTGTTATTAAAACATTGCTGTTCATTATTATCGGGTAAATGCAGTTTTTGTTGAAGGCAAATTCAATATACCATAATAATTGATGATCAGCTTCTTTGGTATACTTCAAAACGATATTAACTAATATCGAAAAATTACAGAATTATACTTGTATAAAGTATCAAAGTATATTATATAACACTAAAATTGATAAATAATGTACCGATTTAGAGGTTGAGGCTATCTGCTTCGGTAGTATAGTTTATTTTCAGATTGTATTATTTTTCTGAAAATTAAGATTACATAAATTATAAATAATCCAGAACATTTGGAAATATGAAATAATTTGCAACAGATGGCGCCACTATAGAAATTGAGGAAATTATAATTTAAGCACTTTGAAGCAACCTGATGCATTTTATTTAATTCAGAAATTTTTAATAATAAAACAACCTGTTTGTGTGTCTGTATCCGTCTGCGGATCTTTAAAAAGTTACTTAAAATAGGCGCAGAAATTTTCAACAGAAGTAGTTTTAGCCTTTTAGTTGGACTTTTAAAAAATAGAAAGTTAAAATTTTAAATAGTTTTTTTTTTTATTTTTTTTTTTAAATTAGTATTTTTACAAAAATCGCAGTATTGACCTAAGTAGTTTTGGCCTTCTAATTTTACTTTTCACGAACACGTGTTAAAATATTCTCAAAGGGTTATTGTACTATTGAATTAATAAGTAAATGTTTTTTTTTGTTTCTCGAAAGGATAGGCTCTTCTAATATTAAGGGTTTACGTAGCAATTAGTTTTTAGTGAGTGAAGCGAGTTTATACTTGCATAGCAATGAATCTTTCAACTAGTGAAGTAAGTCTGTGCTTATGTGTCAACGAACTTTTCGGCGAATGAAGCAAGCTTGGTCTTGCGTAGCAATGAACCTTCCTACGGGCGAAGCGCCAAATACTGTGACCACTGAGCTATAGAACTTTAGGTCAGTGGCTGGGACCTCCTATACACCAAGGACAGATCTCCGCAACGCGGGGCCACGCAGATAGCTAAAAGTTGCACATGTTAAAATTTCACAGCGAAGCATGGTATAAAAGCTAGAATAAAATGCTATTGTGATTAACTTTCTAATAATTAATTTCTTTAGGCCATCTTAAATGCACAGGCTTTACACGGGTTCGTATTAAAAAGTTAAAATGTGTTTATATAAGAAAAATGTTCGGCAGGGGAAAGTACCCTAATAATACATGGTGATTAAAACGGAAAACACAAATTTTTATTCCATTCCTTTGTATTTCAGTAGCAAAACAACAATAAAAACGTTATTAAATAAAAGTATAATCATCCAAGTACGCTATGATACAATACAAAACTTCCAAAAAAGAAAAATACAAAAAACATATTAAAAATGCAAAGCATTTCTAATAAACTTCAAACTTAAAAACGCTACCTCCGGTAATTTTGGGACACGCCTAAGTTATGAGAGCTCTGCTAATTTCCTGAAGAATTTTAACGCATCAGTGGCGTTTAATTAGAAAAAAGGGAACAGGGAAGTTTTTCCTGAATTTATCTACGCGTAGGGAGAAAACAGCATTGATTACTGTTTTTAACGACATCTGTTAGATTTTTTACTAACCATTAGTTTCGCTATTTTTCAGTTTAATGTGTTTTCATATTATCTTGAAGCGGAAACTGCGAATTGCAAGTCGTTGCTGTCAAAGGTATCTTCTTCTGATACGAATTTTTGAATATCCTTTTTATCCTATCGCATTACAGCTTACATTAAGTGTCATTTCTAAGTTTCAATTCGGGAAATTGTGTTTGTTTTTGATTTAATCAATCTTTTTGGACAATCTTATTTGAATATGAATTGTAGTTGTTTGTTTTAGTGTTTTTAAAGCGTCATATAATACAGCAAAAAGGCATGAATCCAAATATTTACTAATTAGAAGCAATTTTAGTTTTTTTATGTGCATCCAGAAATAATTGAGTTTCAAGAGCTACTCAATTTTATATATAAATTCATAACTAGAGGATCCATGCGCACATCGTTCATTTCTGATTTTTTAGATGGATTTTTAAATGTTCTTTAGAGTTATATATTTTATATCTGCGAGTTCGATATTTCTGCAACGTATTTAAATTGCAATTCTCTGTATAAAAAAATAGTCTATCACAACTGCAGTTTTTTTGTGAGCCATTTCCTAATGATATTTATGTAGGTCGCAAGTTGTTAATCGTTAATGGTTTTGATTTTAATTGTATTTGAAATACATACGAGGAAACAGATTGATTTTTGTTAAAATCACATCATACTTTTTGTGATGGGACATAGTTTAGACAAAAAATGGTTGTTACAAAATTATACCTTCAAACACAAAGTAAACATAAGTATGTTTCGTTTTTTGATAGAGATTGATTTGTATCAAAATTAAACAGCATGCAACAAACTAAAAAATATACTATACAATCGATCATATACTCAAAAGTGCCATCTGTTAGTTTTTTCATTACCTACAAAAAAAAAATGAGAATTTCTGTGAAAACTGCCGTGTCCTAGTTTACAATTTTCACTAATTATTTCTGTAAAACGCAAACCCAGTCCTTACTATGCATATTTTATTTTATTCCAAAACACTTCCCCCTTAATTAACACGTTTCCCCATTATTTAACAAAAAGAATATTAATTTCAGAACCTGGAAGATATGTTACTGAAACATTAAGCGACAACGTCAACACAAATAGTAAAGAATAAAAAATGCCAACTGCACTTACGATTTTCCTAAGGAATGAAAGATATATATTCCAAACAAATTTTCCAGAAGCATAACATAGTATATGAACGTTACCACAAACCAAAAGCTCAAAAGTTTTGACGCTAAGCAATCGGAGAAATCAGGCGAAACATTTAATTACAACAAAATGTTTGTAAACGGGCAATACTGGTTTAGTTGAAGACATTTCCGACGGATTACGTCTTTGCTTTGCATCACCCATTTCCATTTATTCCACATGTTCCAAATAGGGGGTTGAAACATGGGATAAATAGATTAAAAGCTGTTGCCAAATTCAGTTGGTAATTCTTAGTATCGGTTTATGCTTTAAAATTATGCATGTTGCTTTGAATCGTATTGCTTAGTTAATAGCATGGAATATTTTAAAATAATTAGTAGTCTTATTCTAAGAGAATCGAATTGATGGAAAGGTTTGCCATTAATAGAATAACTTTTAGAAGTGACATATGTTGCATTTCATCGAATTGCTGAATTCTATTTTGGATTTGAATAGAATTGCAGCCAGTGTATTTTGGATTGTTTAGAAGAAAAATGTTTTGTAAGTTTCCCAGAATTAATTATTGTATTTTATTGCGGAGAGATAAGAAAATTTTATTTCGAAATCAAAAATCGGCATGGCACTGCTTGAGTAGTTAATCAATGTAGATAAACAATGGAAGAGACTGCTCCGATGGCAATGCAAGGGGGGAAAACGCGCCGGTCGATTGTTGATGATGGGTGGATGATTATCCAATCACAGTTCACTTATATTGTATAATGGGAATGCGTGAAACCTTGTAAAGTGATAGAGTAGATATTTTAATAACATTATTACTAATTAAGGTCTACTATTAACAGTTCTGCAGTGTGCAATCCAAGATTTTTTTTCCTTTTTTCCAAAACATTATTTTTTGTTTACCCAACGATCTGGCTACAGCTTTATTTTCCCCAGCGTTAAGCAGTCTATCCAGTTGTTTATCTTTATCGAGGATGTAGCTATTCGATCTGGGGTAAAATGCACATAATCTAAGAGTATTCAATTGAACTTTTTAAAATTTTAAGTTTCATTTATCAAAAATTAAAGAAAAATATGAAGGAAAACAAGTTTAAGGTACTTTGACCACCTTATAAATTTAAAAAAAAAAAAATAGACTCTTTTTTTTATACATTTTCTCAATCCTTAAACTTTTAAAAATCGAACCAATTTTTTTTTTTACTATTCAAATTCAAACATAATGAGCTTAGTGAAAGTGAAAGTGTGGGTGCGCATCCAGCACTCCATACTAGCGAGTAAACACTTTAAACGCGTTTTTCTCGAAACTACTTTTTTTCAAATGGCGGACACTTAATCTCCGAAACTACTCCGCTGATTTCAATGATTTTGGTCTTGTTTTGTTCGTTGAGATGTTTTGTATGTCAATTTACCACATTTTACCAAAAAAATTAATAATAACATTGTTTTTTTAACAAAGTATAGTTAAAAACAGGGATGTTTTTCAGCCTTTTTCTTCACACATCCGCCATTTTTTAACTTTTTTTTTATTATTTTTGGCAATTTGTGGTAAATTGTGGCGTAAGGAATCTTTCTTTTGAAGATTCCATTTTTTTTTTTTTCAGTTTCACCAATCCTGAGATTAACTGTCCGCCGTGGGACACCATATTTTTTGAGGCCTCGACTTTGGCGCCTCCTAGATACTTGTTAAAAAATTTACATTTGAAAAAATCAAGTATTTTTGTACTCTATAAGCTTCAAATAAAAGTTGAATAAAATTATTGTAATATCTTATACAGGACCAGAAAAAATATATATATATATATATTGAAAATGTTGTATTTTTTAGCTTTCCAAAGGCCAAGTAACTTAAACGGATAACTACATCTTTAAAACAGTATCGCATTTATTCATTGTTGTTAAAAGTAACGCAGAAGGATACATTGCCGGCCGAGTCGCACGAATTCCCTTCATAGAGTTAAGCCCGCCTTATACAGAGTCACTAGAGAGGCTCAAAGTCGCTCAGTCACTCAAACAAGCCACTTGAAAAGAAACGTGCAATCCAATGGAGTTTATTATACTGAGCCACAGCAGAGCCCACAAGCGGTAGCGCGCGTTCACCACTCAAGTGGCTTCGCATAATAAGGTCCTTACTTCTCATAGAGCAACATGTACACAGAGTCTCCTTTTATAAGAGTACCAAATAATTGCTTTATTTGTTTAAAAATAGAAGTTAATGTGTTAGCTGATTCACTCGCATATTATTTGTTACCAGCGAGTTGCTTATATGTAAATCTTTATTTCCTTATATAATCGTCTGTATTTCAAGTTGGGGTCAGAAATCTGAAAAAGCTCTAGCTAAATAAACGAGTCTCGAATTCAACCGATTCCTTTCTTTTTCTAACTCTTGTTTTCCCAGCAGAGGATAGGTCAACATCAGTGTCAACACAATGTACAATTGTAAATAAACTCCTTGTCTAAAAATAGATGCATTTAAATAGGTATATCATTCATCAATTTTGGTTTGGTTTGAGTTGTTTGTACGCTCAACGACCTATCTGTGCGCACAATAACGACTAATCAGACCAGGACCTACACTTTAACGTGGATTCCGCACCTTTAGCATGCGAGGCCAGAGCGCTAACCCCAAAGCCATCAGGTTGGCCAATTTAGATGTTGTATTAAGAGAAAAAATTATCATACAAAAGCACCACCCAGAAATATTAAAGAATATATTAAATAAAAAGACTAATAATTATTAATATGGATATAAATGTTTTTAAATTGCATTTGAAGCAGTCATTTCAGATATTTATAGTACTAACATCAATAACTGCTAGCGGAGAAGTGTGCGATTTCTCACAATGTGTATGAGTAAAGAAAAAAGACAAGAGTGCGAGAATTCACATTCGAGTGTTTCTTTAGTCGAGCATTCTGATATTTACCGAGATAAAACAGCCTACTTTTTATCTAAAACCGTTAAAAAGTTCCGAAATGTTACTTTTCTTTCCGATTCCAAATCTTTCTCGATTACATAAAGCTGGATAATTCTCAATTGTCATTATCTCGCACATTCTGCTCCGCTGCCTTTCCTTGATCAAAATAAGGATCCACCAATAAGTTCAACATCGCATCCCACACATTCAGAGGGAGGTATTTGGGAAATCAGGAACACTTCAATTCCTTTTCCAATTTCCTAAAACGTTCGATTTCCGGAACGTTAAGTGATTTTCTGATCCGATGTACACTGTCCAAAGAGATTAATCGACAACTAAGAGTTTTCCGGTGACTGATTAGAAAACTATTTCGGCGACGATCGTCAAGTGACAGAAACGAAATTATCGCTTAAGGTATTTTCTCCGAGTTTGCAAAAAATAATTGTATTTTGTCTCGTAAAGCAAATGGGGAAATCAATACGATTGTGTTTTTGAATAGTCAATGTTAGAGGTAAGATAACAATTGAAGGTTTATTTTTAGAGTTTATAGACTTTTAGAGGTATTTTAAACGTGAGTAGTTTTGCTGTAAATTATTACGCTTCTAGTTTTGTATTATATAAAATTAAAGTACAAAGTATTTTAGGCTTGCAAGGTATAAGCCTATTGAAGGCTGATTTGCAAATGTTTTGTAGATATGGGTATCTTGAGAAAGCTTGTGCTGTTGATCTCAGTATTTTATGTTACACGCAAAGTTCGATTGGTTGTTTTCAGATTATCTGGCACTGTCAGCAACACGAGGGCTATAATGCACAAAAACATTAGTCATTAGACAAGCCAACATACATTTACAAACACCCAAAGACTAACACGGGACTCGAACACGCAACCTCGCGGTCTAGAAGCTAGCTCGCTAACCACTATACCGTTTGGTCGGTCCCGCAGAGTTCGAAACGCCGGCATTCTATACAACGCCTGTAGTTTTTAGACAAAGTATGAAATGTGAAAATTATTATATACTTTAAATTGGCATGGTATACAATACCTAGACATTGCCTAAATAGAAATTGTCATTCTATACAAAGTATGAAAACATTACTTTTATTCATAGCGTTTATGATGTTGAGCTTGAAGCTATATACCAATAAAAATAAGAACTATACTTTGGTGGATAAAGTTTATGAAATACGAGTTTTAAAACGCTCACGCCTTACATTTTAGAGTTTTACAACTTCAAACTAAATAAAAACTAGGGATGTGGAACATCGCACAACTTTCAATTACACTATAATACTGACGTGGATTTGTGTCATTTACCGTTTTTATATTTTCATCATGCATTTAGAAGAAATGGTCAGTTTGGCAATATTTTTTCCGATAATTCTTGTATGGGTGTAAAAAAAAAAAACTTCACTAAAATGTTGATTTTGATGATATACTTTTAGATAATCCTTATATCATTCTTTGATATAAACGAAACTGAGGTGAAAAGAAAAAACGATCCTTGATGTAGGTATGCTCAAGGCAGGAGAGCTCTGTGTTGAAAACATTCGTTTTCACGCCACTTTTTACGCCACTTAAACATTTTTACGGGAATTTCGGAGGTGGGGATGTTTAGAACACCTTAAGAGGCATTACCACAGCGAACTTTACTTTTTTTTGCAATAATTGAAAAACAATTTTTTCAATGGCAGCTACCTTATGCGGATGCGCGATTTTTACGAAAACCTTATTGGTAGGTCCCATTGGCATCAGCAACCCGCATACAATATTTGAACATAGTAGGTCAATTTGTTTGGGAGTTAAGCTGACCACATACACACAGATGGAAAATTTTTCTATATCACTTTTTTTTTAATGTTCCAAATCCTGGAGAAATGCAAAAAAAAAAAAAAAAAAAAAAAAAACGAATTTTTTGTTTGACCGAATGCTATACTTTCATTACCCTATGTATAATACAAATGGGTAATTGAAAGTCACAAAGTGATTTTAGGGGTTACATGTCACCAATCACTGCCCGAAATAGGTAGTTATTTCTTTGAGGATCAATTCGCCGTAAGGCCAACCGTGTATGTCATAATTTTTCCTTTTAGAGCGCGAGGCCCGTTCACACCTTGCATTAGAGTTTTTAGCAAGCGATTAAAAAATATAAATAGTGTAGAAGGGTTAAAATATATTCATAGGCTTTGGTTAAAAGTTACGTGCCTTGCCACGTAGTATTTGAAACGAATCAGAGACGTATTTCATACTTTGCTAATTTCTCGTATAGCATTGCATAGAATGGCTTAGAAATGTGCGAAATATGAATAGTTGCCGATTAGTTTTAGACATTGTACACAATGTCTAGGCATTCTATAGAATACCGGTTTTCGAACTTTACAGGTAACATACTGATTGATAAATATTAAATGTTTAAAATTTAGATTGATAAATTAAAAAAAAAACTTAGCCATAACTATTTTTTTTTTAAATTCAACTCTTTATTTATTGTTTGGACTTGCATTTACCGTCCTTTCTATCATGATACTGTATTAATTGAAATGCTTTGCTTTCCGACCTAATTTGTCTTAATGGGATAGTCATCACTGATATTTAACTGCAACTTCTGAATAGAGCGTACTTGATTATTGACTTGAGCCTCTAAGAAGGCTTAACAATCTTCATACAGATCTATATTATCAACTCCCAAAATCCCCCAAACAAGTTTAAATATGTTTGCAACCAGGGGCAACCTATTACCTAGCCTATATGGAATGAAGTAGTCAATTGAATTCATCTTCTTGCAGAAAAAAAACCGATTATAAGTTATCCAGATATTGTAATTATAGATCAAAAGTTTTCACAAACGATAAAGTATATATATAGTCTGACGTACATTTGATAGTATATTTCAATAAAATTACCTTTACTAGTTTTTCTGTAAATTCAGTCTAGGTATTAAAAATAAAAAAAATTGTATTCAAATCTCAGTAAAATTAACTACGCAAAATCTCTTAACCAGCCTCTAACTGAACAACCAAAGCCAACACATTACATCCACGCTTCCAACCAAATTTCCGATCCAACCAATTCCATCCCCTTCACTAGTTAATCCTTAGCTGAAATTTTCCCTCACGTGGTGTTTTCAAGGGCCTTCCACTAATCCCCGACGTCTTCAAGAATGATTGCGACCTTTTCCTCCTAATAGTTTCGGAGGCTTAGGCACTTCTTATGGGGTGAGCCATAAGGCTTGTAGATTGAAAGAGAGCTCAGTCTCATATATTGAGTCCCTTGGCATGGTCGATTAATTATCTTTTATATTATTTCTGAACGGTCTTTTTTGTAACTATTCCATTTTTCTCAATTTAAACTAAACCAAAATTGATAAATGGCTGTACTTTAATGGCAAAGATCGCCCTTGCTTCTGGAGAATAGTTCATTAAAACTGCACATTGTGCTATTGGTTTGAAAATCGAGCAAAAAATCAGAAGGCGATTTCAATTTTTGGAAATTGTGCTAATAAACAGTAAATGGCAGCACAATGGAAAAAAGAAAATAGCAATTTAGGGACTTATCTCTCTTTAAGGAATCTTTAAGGAATCTTTTATCTCTCACTAATACAATACAGTAAATTACTGATGAATTCTCAAAAATGGAATTCCTGCAAGTAATCTTAAATGCGTAAGCAGCGCATGAATCCACTAATGTCTATGAATTTTTGCATTTAAGTGCATACTAAATAAAATTTGAAAAAATATTTATGATTTGAAGTCAAATTACAAGAGAGTAGGTTATAAGCATTGCAATCTTTAATAAAATGTAGTTTCCATGTTAAGCAACGATTGGATTGTTCAAAAGTCTATTTTTGAGACGGAATAGTCGTCTGTCAGGAGCGACCGTTTTGACAGACTAAGGGAAATCCTTCAGTCGAACTTATTGGCTTTTTCAACGGTCTACAACAACATAATAAGTTTCAAAGAGAGCGATATCCACTAATTTCTATACATGTATTTTCTTATAGGGGAAAACACAAAAATAAATTTTCAGCTTACTCCAAGTTTTGGTTCCCCTCATGTAGAACCTGTTTAATCTTCTTCTGCAAAAATAATTCCAGTTGAAATTTACTCCCCAAATGATGAAAGCCGGTACTGTATTTTTCTCAGTAGCTCCACTTTAGCAAGACATTTAACTTTGCAAGTTCATCTACCGAACTCTTCAACTGAATCTCCTGATCAAACTGATACATACCTATTTAAAAACTTGACACGATAACCGAACAATACTTTGTTCTGAGCTTCCCCTTTTAATGCTGAATTGCAAAATACATATTTTCTCTGCCATATTTCGCTGTGCATATATATGCTTAAACTAATTGGTTATTGTACAGGTAGTTGAAAAGTGAAATGTTTGACAAAGTGTTAAAAGATACAGTAGAAGCAGCTTCACTTGCACTGGGAGTTTTGTTCTTGTTGAGGAACATGATATCGATTCTATTCAGAAAGTATTTTTCTTTGGAGCCACATTTGAAATAAAATAATTCATCTGGGGAATATAAGAAAGATATGAATGAACGCGATTACGTTTAACTTGTGCTTTTCTATTATTAAAAGCAAAAAATTTAATGGTATTAAGTCTCCCTAAGAAGTCATTTATTTTAGCAACCGAAGCAAGCCTAATTCGCACCTCTGATAATGAAGAGCGTTTGCGAGCAGGGGGCAGAACAACCGAGTTAAATAATAATCCTTAAACAATTTAAAAATAGTTCTTACCAATGCATTCCAAAATCTTCTTAACGATGCATTTTTTTCTAGGATGTAATGCCAAATAATTAATGCTATATGACTATCAGGTTGAATTTCTACTTAGCAAGTTTAAGATATAATTGTTAAACTTAGCAAAGTCGCAATTGCCGCCTAAAATTCTTTCACCAAAGATGATTTATTTTTACATAGCATAATCAATGAGGTCCTATAATGTAAGGACATCATACCAAATAAAAAAATACTATTCACTTTAATTCTCCTAATTACAACAGAAGATATAAACTACCAAAAGGCACATAAAATAAATTAATACTTTTGAACATACAATCATGTTATAGTACCATGTTATTCGAGGAAGAAACAATCTGCAATTTTAATTTTAACAATGAGTTTCAAAAGATGGAGAAAATAAAAATAAAGTCATTTCAAATCGGTTCATTTGAGCAATGCTAGAAGTATTCCAATGACACAAACCCATAGAGGAAAGTGATAAGTTATGAGATTACAAATCTCAACCGACAACCTTATTTAATCCCCATTGCAATATAAATACGAGCGCCACTGCGATAGAAAGCTTTCTAAAGATTTCCGTCGGTTATGAGCTTACGCCCCTGGCCAGAAGATTTTTATCTTTAAGTTTTATACGTTAACTTCAGTGGAGAGCTTAGGTTTTGTGGATGTGGCAATTTTGATTTCGGGTATTAAATTTTGACTTGGTAGGTTGCATCGAATATCGGCGAATTGGTAGCAGGTGCTGAAGATATTTTAGTTGGTTTTCTGAAATCGCAAGTTTATCATCACGGAATATTTTTCAAAGTTTATATTCTGCTTAGATTCTTGTATTAGTTTTTATTCTGATTCAAATCGAACTGTGTACAATCCCATGTTTAACCCAATCAGAAAAATTGCCGATTGGTAACCAGGTAAAATATACAAAATAATATGTACTTTGTTTACTATGCATAATTTTTTGCAAGGGCAGAAAGCTAGAGAGAATTTTAAACTTTTCAACTCCTTATGCAAATCTCCTAAGCAAAAAGGATTTAAGTTCCCAGTGACATGAATACAACCTTTTTAAAAGTTTGAAAAAAGTATCCAAGTTCACAGTCCATAAGATTTTCATTACGCTTTCACGAATTCAACAAGATTTACACTGTAAAGAATATGTAACCTTTTTATAAAAAGCATATTATAAGGTTTGCACTATATATCTGCCAATCTCAAAGCAACTTTTCCAGTAGCTAGCAAAAGGAAGCCTTTACACTGACCCTTTCGGGATGTTCCATGAAAGCTTGTCACTACAAATTTAATAACAAGTAAATAAGGTTTTCATAAACTTTACTAACCGAGTAATTTTAGGTTGGAAGGTCTGCACCAATTAAAAATATTACATTAAAACTACTTTACTGGATAAATGTTTTTTCACAAAATGTTAGGTGCTGTACTGTAAAATGTTAGGTGTAGAATTTAATAAACACAAGTTATATTTGTCGATTTCCAATTGCTATCCACTCCTTAGTTGCTCGGAGTATGCAAGATAAGGAATCCATTTCTATCATGTTTTGGCAAGGAAACGAGATACTGCATAAAGTGTTACAAAGCAAATGCGTTGGAATGTCGCTGGGTTCATTGGAAATGAACTGGAAAACCAACTTTTTACACTCCAAACAATAAAAACTGCACACATTAAATTTGCTTCAATTAATTTATGTTCATAATAGACTCCACCACTTCAGCCATTATTTCTAGAAAAAAAAAATTAATGGAACAACTTTCGGTAAAAATCATAAATAACAATTATGGACCATGTTTTACTGTAATGATCCCTTTCTCTCCTATTACACCAAAACAAAATTGATAAATGATATACTAATATAAAAAAGGAATCCACCTCTGACGTGTAGCTTATTTACAATGGAGCATTGTGTTATCTGTTTCAAAGTCGAAGTTAAAAAAAAAAATAACAGAAATAGTTCACAAATTTTGGGAAAGGAGTGTACAGTTGATGGCAGAACCCCAGAAAAGAGAAAATCGCAATTTAAGACAAAATACAATGGAATCGTTTATTTCGGGAATAAAACACAGTATCCAAATCTGATTAACCTCCAAAAAAGTAATTAAGACAATCGTAAATTATCAAGCTATGTTGAGATCCAATGGTAAGATTTTAATCCGGTAAGATTTTTTGCTCAGGCTGTACTTTTACATTCCTTTAAAAATCCATGCCTTATGTTTAATTTATCATTATTATAATGCATTATTTTTTGTTCCAGGAAAAATATTAGAGAGGAATACATCTTGTTTGCTTTTGAATCAATTTTCTTTCGACACTGGGTTGAATGGAAGTGGTCTTACCTTTTTTTCACATGACCTATTTCCCTATTTTGGTGCCAGAATATATTAATATTTTATTACACCTGTTTATTTATAATATTCTGTTTCTTAGAACATTAATTATCATTTTTAAAAAAATTAAATACTTTCGCTAATCCCTATCCATCTCCTTCCATTTATATCCAATCAATATCCCTTCAAATCTGCATCCATCCAAATCGATCCACATCCATTTCAAGTCAAAATACACATCCCTCCAAATTCACATACATCCACGCACACAAACACACATACATAGATTTTTCGTTGTACCAACAAGGCAGATACCTTTAACTAGGCAATAATTCGTACCTTTACCTAGGTAATAACTTAAAATAGTAGCTGCTAAACAACGACAAAAATCAGCCTTGTCAAATTTGACTTGAAGAAAGAAAATTAAAAAAAATGAATAGATTGATTATAAAAATATATATTCAACAACAGAACTATAAGGAATATAATCGAATATTTTATTGACTTCAACTGACAATGGCATCAAACTTTATTAAACCCAAACTACCATTATCTCAACTACCCAATCCTAAAACAAAATCCCAAGTTTCTACTTCTCAACCCCATTAAATATTAATAACATGGTCTCCGAGGGTAATTTGAACACCATCAATCACACTTCCTCCTCTGTTTCTTAATAATCTCTGCTCCTACAACTATTTTACACTGCTGAACTCCTTCCAATTCCTGAAAGATTATTTCCAGTGAGGAATGATATATTGATGGGTCTACAATTTCCCGGGGAAAAGTTTTCGGAATTAATGGTTTTCGGCACTTGGGGTACGGATTCAACTTTCTGCTTGGCGTTATCTCAAGCATAGCTTCTCCTTATCTTTAGGGAAACAAAGACCACCTTTTCCACAACCTTGGGGGATGGAAAGATAAGAGTTTTTTTTTATTTTTATTCTCGTTGTGGAAGATAAAATATTTGGTTTTGAGATGGGTTTTTAAAGTTTTCAAGAATAGCGTTAAAATAATAGTTGGTATTTATATGTTAATAGAAATGCTTGAGTTTCTTGTGCAACAGCTACAGGAAGATGGTAGTTACGTATTAAACAGTGTACCTTTTGTCGTAATGAAAATCTCGCCAATTGCGATAAAATGGTAGAAGATTTAATAAATAATCGGAAAGACTATTTTTCATCCTAGATTAACCTTAAATCAAGATTTCAACGGACTGAAAGAAATGCATTTGTAAATACGAAATGTCTTCTGGAAGGTTTTTCAAAGAAGAACTTCTGAACTGCATTTGGGACGTCTCTTTCAAATAAAGATTGCACAATGTCAGGTGGGGCTTTGACTTAAGGCCTCTTGTATTCTAGACATCCTGCACACAGTTTTTAGAAGAAAGAAATGAAAGTAGGTTGTTAAAAGCATTTTTTCGATAAATTGAACAATGTTTCTTGAAATGCACAAGTATAAACTTGCACACATCAATAAACTTGCACACGTAGTATTAGCTGACTACCCGTGCTTTGCTACGACAGTTTACTCTGTGGTGTAGTGGTAGTGTAAACCGCTTACTTTAATAATTCTCATTTTCAGAGATGTTTTTCCCAAAAATCAACACTAGCATTAAAATGAAAAGTAGGAGCGAATTGCTCGGCGCTAATACACCTTGTACCAATCAAAATACATTTATGCATTTACATTTGGATGTTTGATCCCGTTTCGACCTTGAATTTGTTAATCGACATAAGAAAAGTCTAATTTTTCTATACTTGCCTATGTTCCCTATTGGAAAAAAAAAATTCCGGTATAAAAAAAAGATACCGGCTTATGAAACACCGGTTCCGGTATGGATACTGGTTCCGGTATCATACCGGAACCGGTGTTTCATAAGCCGGTATCATACCGGATCCAGTATCATACCGGAACCGGTATCCATACCGGATCCAGTATCCATACCGGAACCGGTGTTTCATAAGCCGGTATCATACCGGATCCAGTATCATACCGGATCCAGTATCATACCGGAACCGGTGTTTCATAAGCCGGTATCATACCGGATCCAGTATCATACCGGAACCGGTGTTTCATAAACCGGTATAAATTTTTTTATACCAGAAAGAATTCTGGTACAATGCCGGTTTCAGTATAATATATCGGTCCTAGTGTGAAACATGTACCAGTATAATACTAGAACATTGATTACAGAATTGATATTTATGCAGCACAGGATTTATCATAGCAATACAATTACATCAATCAATTACAAATGTAAAACATCAAATGAAAGAATAAGAAAGTTAACTTATTAATAATTAGCTGAGTAGACCCGCGTTGTGGGGTACTCGTTGAGGCACATAGGTTATTGATTTAGATAATTCAAGTTATAATATAAGGTGACCAGCATAGAAGAACCGTTAGATAATTTTCAAAACAGAAGTTTGGAATTGAAATTACGTTTAACAATCTGAAAAGCTAGCACTTTTTAAGTCTGGGGTCTCTTTTACACTGACCACTCTGAATAATTATTACAAAATAAAAACAATATTCGTATCTGCTCTGTAAATGAATTCAGTATAAACCAGCAAATAGTACTTCTTAAAAGGTTTGGATCATTTTCGAAAAAACCTAAACTTTTGGCAAAAAGAAGCTGTAGCACACTGTTATCCATAACTATCACTTAAGCTGCATTTTGGCGACAGATTCGGTTTTGTCAAAATTAGAAAATGGAATAATTTGCAAGTATTGTTAATTTTAAACCTATATAATTTTTTTATGCAAGTACAAAAAGTGTTCTCCATACATATATATAAGTCAATGATTTTCTTATTTTCTGAGCATTAAATTGTTAAGGGCATCATTATCATTTCTCCGAGCCAAAATAGCTTTTTTAAGCAGCTGAGATGGCAGCCGGATAAGTGTAGAGCTGATTTCAGGATTCAAAATATTTTTTAAATCAACATTTTAGGTAATATCACAAAAACCAACTTTTTAACGAAAATGAAGCGGTTTTGCACATCAAAAAGATCATTTTCGAGTTAGAGCAAATGATTGCTAAGTCACTTAAATACTATTATTATGAACAAAGGCTTTTTAACACTGGACGAAACCTCATATCATACTATTAAAGAGCAAGTTGTTGCTGCAACAGCTTAGCAACATTGCCCGGTTTGGATATGTTGCAAACTGCTATAGAGTCTGAAATAATATTTAAGGGCAATTTGAACATAGTGTATGCTTATCATCAACAAAAAGTTTTCAACAGTCTGCATTATCTTTCTTATTCTGGTGCCAGAGCGTCGGTAAAGTTAGTCCACGAGAGGCATGTTTGGCCTGCCATAAAAGCGGAGGTTGCGGCCTGGGCATGCACATGTCTGGAACACCAAAAGTCCAAGGAATCTTGCCACACCAGAAATGCTATTGGCAGTTTTGTACCACCAAATGCTAAATTTGAGCATGTGCACATTGATCTGGTTGGTTCACTCCCTCCATCAGAAGGATACAGGTATTGTCTCACTTGTGAGGATAAGTTTTCCAAGTGTCCAGAAGCAATGTAGATATCACTGCTGACACAGTTGTAAAAGCTTTCTACTCTGGATGGATCACTCGTTTCGGGACACTACTCAGATTAACCACAGATCAGGGAACACAATTTGAGCCATCTCTTCATTACGCCGTCTCCAAATTCTTGGGTACAGCATGCCAACATACAACGGTATGCCACCCAGCTTCAAATGGTCAGGTGGAAAGTTTTCATCGCCAATTGAAAGCTGAGATCATGGCACATAGAAACACACAATGGTCTGCAGTGCTGCCAACAATTCTTTTGGGCTTCAGAGCGGCATGGAAAGATGACCTAAAGGTAACGACAGCAGAAATGGTCTATGGTTCAACAATTCATTTACCTAGCAAATTCATGTCACCAACTTCAAAGGTTCTTGATGCAGCCACATGTGTCGGGAAGCTTAGAGAGGCAATGAAACGGTTACTTCCACAACCTCATGGACACCCATCAGTATTCGTAAGTAAAGATCTATCAACTTGCAGCCATGTGTTTCTGCGAACAGATACCTTCAGGAAAGGCTTGCAACCACCTTACGAGGGACCTTTTATTGCTTCAAAATTCAAAAAGGGATAAAAGCCACAAACATCAATATCGACTCTCTAAAGCTAGCATACATTGCGAAGGAACTGTCCAGAACCTCATCAATCATCTTGGAGGAAAAGCCCATTTCATCAGCATCATCTGAACTGATTCAAGCTCCATCTACAGTCCACCATGATACAGCAAATCTTACCCAGGAGACCAAAACAACTCGATCAGGCAGAAGAGTACAGTTTAATCCAAGAGATGCTTAAAGTCTTGCTATCGCTGGTGGGAGGCTACTGTGGCAGTTAAGTGATGAAGCCACGATACTAGAGCTCATAGTCTTTCAAAAGCACTTTGAACATGACTTGGGCGGCACGAGAATAGAACAGAAAGAACAGAAAACGAATTCTTATCTTTTTAGATGGATCTCAAAAAACTGGAAATGCAGTTCATTAGCCATTCAGCTTTCAAAGTTGTAAATGTCATTTGTAAATATACTATTATTAATTAAATGAATTTGTTTCTTGTAAATATCTTTAATATTTCTATCTAAATTAAACTACGGAAACCTCTGTTAAAAATGTCTTGGCAGAGAATCTTTCCAGATTGTAAGTCCGGCTGCAATTTCTTTTATTGTACTGTCCAGAGTCATTCACCAGCATTTTAGAATCGGCTGTATGGTAAATTCCTAGTTCACGTTTATGGGTTGGCGCACTTTTGAAAAGTTGGCGACAAAGCCAGAATGTCGCCAATTCGGAATTCCAATATGAAAAAGTGAGAAACGAACCAGCTCCATGATTTGTGGTATAGAAAGGTTGAAACCAAAGCACGTCAATAAAAAAAATGGGGTTGCCAAATTCAGAACTTTATCGCCTACAAAACAGCGCCAAATCGGCTTGGCGATATTTTAACGTCAACTAGGAATAGACCGGCTGTATTCCGCCCTTATGAAGATTTTCTTTCAATAAGCACTTTAAACACATTAAAAGTTCGAATTACGCATGAAAAACACGTTTTGAATTTCAAAATGCTCATTTGTTTACATTTAGCTGTTGCCAACACTGCCGAAGAAACTTTTTTTACTTGCCATTACTTTGTCTAGTTAAAATTGAACTAACGCAAATATATGCATATTTTTAATGAAATTTGTTTATTATTATTTAAGTGATGGTTAATGAAAATTAAATTTTTATATGAAATTGACTGAAAATGTCCTTATTTATTTTTACAAGAGTTGTGAAGCCACCGTAATGACTTATGTTGGCCAGGGAAAGGTGAAGAAATTGACATTAAGAAACGAAGTGAAGACAATCGAATTCGTTCCCAAATCAATAAACAACTTTTTTCAAAAGTCTTTTATCGCTTGTAAATAATCATTTAGCGACTTCACATCAAAAGGAGGAAAAATAATGTATTGAAAGACTAGGACGTGGCATTCATATGCTTGGCTAACAGAAATTATTAAGGACTTATGATGAAACTGAAGAGCAAGCATATGTGGAACAGATGAAATATAGGACATTAGGCAATTTTTTATTATTTGGCATTAAGAATTTTTTTTTATTTGGCATTAAGAAATTTCGCCAAAATTAAAAACAAAGTAATTAAAATAAAATATATATAAGAAACTAAATAAAAATGTAACTTAAAGTAAAACCCGTTGACTGAAACAGCATTTATCTTTAAAAAATAATATCATGCCAAAGAAATGTTCTATACTACATCTGTACCGCATATGTTATTACTGTTATCCCTCAAGTGATGGTCTCAGAATAGAGCCAAATGATAATATACTGTATAATGTATCTTAGCAAAGCTTATACACGTGCTGGGAAAACAGATAATACTGTAGTCAAGATTTGTCGAGTGTTTCATATTATAGTATTTTTCCGTTTAGCACCACAATTTTTTTCACTCCAATTGGGAACGTTTTAAAAAATCGCTGTTACGAGAGAGAAAAGTAATAGAAGATAATCATACTAATGATTGGCAAATTGCGTTACTAAAATATGCAAACCTTTTGATTCAAGGATCACTAGTAGAATACATCAAAAGTTATTTCATTCGCCAGTACGTTGTGTTGTATTTGTAAAACGCCAAGATTTAAAATGTGCTTATAACGGAAAAGTACCAAAATGACAACTCGAAATTAATACACATGCTGAGAATCTGCTTTATTTTAATAGAATATTCTTGAAAAGATAGTTTGAAATGCCACAGACAGGGCCTACTTTCTTGTGTTTCTTAACAATAAATATTTTTTATACATCAAAGTATTTTTCTTTCAGTTTTGCAATACTAGAAATTTGGGTACTTGCATATTAATGCCACCGCAGCTACAGATTTGGCGATTTTTAAGTGCCGCCAATGTAAAAAATGGCGTCAAAAATCAGCAAACAACAAGGAATCCAAAAGATAACTGTGTGCTCTTGCAAACAACAAGATTGCTCTTTATTGGCGGCACTTAAAAACTGCTAAATCTGTAGCTGCGGTGGCGTTAACACGTAAGTACCGAAATTTGGCAGCATTTTACCAACAATTTACATTAACCCATTAAAGACAATTTTAAAATGGATAAACTCATCTCTGTTTTTAACTTTAACTTTGTTTATTTAGATCGTTTAAGGTATATTTTGAATTTTTCAGATTTTTTGGGAAAATTTTATATTAGCAGAGAAAAGAACTAAAACGTTTGGCAAGTTTTCTTGCCAACCCTCGTTAATGGATTAATCATGTAGGTCAAGATAATAAAAAAATTATTTGCTCGTAACACTTTTTGCTGATTTTCTACATAAGTGAAATAGCCGACTTAATTTTATTTTTACTACAGTCAACGTTGGCTTTATATGAGGGCCCCCAATTCTATGTTGTGCTTTTGGAACGAATTAATATTTAGATTGAAAATTCTCTATATGGTTTGGATGCATTTGTAAAATATATTTAGGCCAGTATATTGTCTTAAATACTTCCACTAAGAATCTATACTAGTTTCAATATTTCCAGTATGGTTCCATACTGGTTTCAAACATTTCCAGTATGTTTCAAACCTGGTATCAAAATTTCCAGTATGTTTCAAATCCCGGTATTAAAATTTCCAGTATAATTTCATACCGGTTTAAAATCTTCCAGTATGGTGTCATACCGGCTTTAAAACTTCCAGTATAGTTTCATACCGGTTTAAAATCTCCCAGTATAGTGTCATACCGGCTTTAAAATTTCCAGTATAGTTTCATACCGGCTTTAAAATTCCCAGTATAGTTTCATACCGGTTTTAAAATTTCCAGTATGGTTTTACTGGTTCCGGTATCATTTTTACTGGTTCCGGTATCAATTTGATACTGGTAATTTGAACTTTTTCCAATAGGGTTGACATAGTACCAAATATTAGAGTTGTGACTACATTGGAAGTGGGACATTGGAATATCCCTCGTTGAGAATGTCAGATCCTTTTTTAACCTCCTAAAGTTGTTTAATCGACATGGGAATAGTTTACTTTTTCTACGATTGTCTTTGATATGTGTACCAAATTTCAGACATTTGATTCAATGCTAAGTGGGAGAGTTAGTGATGAATAAGTCAGTGAGTCAGATATCTGCCTTTTTATATCGAGAGATTGGATTGGTTGGTTGGTTGTTTTCAGATTATCTGGCACCGTCAGCAACACGAGGGCTATAATGCGCCGAAAAATTCGTCATTAGACAAGCCAACATACATTTACAAACACCCATGTCTTACAGGGGACTCGAACCCACAACCTCGCGGTCTAGAAGCTAGCACGCTAACCACTATACATTTTGATCGGCATCGATCGAGAGATTGGAAGGAGATACATTTATTGATAATCTTACAAAACACAGGGATATAACTATAAACGCAATAACTTCTAAGAATATACCAGTAGGGATTTGAGTTTCACTAAAAACATTAACAAAAATACAAGTTTACGATCCACAGCAGAGCACTTACACATACCAAACGGAGGATTAACTACATCAAGTCATAAACACCTTTCAGAAAATAAGCAGCGAGAATATATCCCAGACAGACATAACCAAGTTTAGCACCTCGCACAATCGACACGTACAATAAAACCGCCATTTTTACCTCCATCTAGATTATTACATTTTTGCGTCCAGAACGGGCAAGGTAGACGTAGAGTAACATTGTGGTAAATCCTAAGGTACTTTTACGGCCTCGACCGTTAAATTTGTAAAATAAGCGAGCGGTGAGCGGGGCAGTCATCGTTAATTCCTACCCACTTGACTGCCCACGAGGCTATTAAACGCTGAGGTAAATGTGTAAGCGCGGTGTTTTATTAGCACATTTTTCTTGTTATAAAAGCTGATCCTTTGATGACTCCCTGCTACCTCGTAACTGATAGCTGCGGTTTTGCGTAGGGGGCGTGTGCTAATTAAGGAACAGGAGTAAAGGTGTGATTATAGAGAATATTTAGAATTATAAAGAATGAAGAAATATAAGGAGTGAAGAAATATAAAGGCTCTGCTGCGAAACAGTGAGAGACAAGTATGTATAAGGATTATGCTGGTCAAGTATATAAAGATATACTATATACATAATTATCCAACATATATGTTGGATATGTGAACATAAATGGTATATGTTGGACAAGTGTGTGTATTTGTATAGATATAGTTTATGTTGGACACGTATTAATATATGGTTTATGTTGGCCAAGTACATAAATATATCTCTATACTTGTACAAACAACATACACTTGTATACTTGTCCAACATAAACAAGTATATAAATATAAGGTATATGTTGGACAAGTATAAGGTATGTGTTCGATAAACAGGTATCGAATTTTAAATACAATGATTCTTAAAATTAGTTACAACATTGAAATATGACAACAAATTGTCGTAAAATCCAATGAGTAGCGTCTCTTATGAAAAATGTTATGCTATTTCAAAGTTACGCAGTTCTTTCTAAAAAAAAAAAACATGCATCTTATTATGGGTATGTTAAAATCATTCTCTACTAAGGTCGATTTGCATTCTCATCCTGTAAAGAAAGAGGACAGTTTATATAATATGAACATGAATTATTTATAACACTTATTGAAAATTAATAGTGGTACCAAAAACTTGTATATTACTTCTGGACGATACTTTGTGTGTGAAAATCCTTTTTTCTTCCTTTATAAAAAAAATAAATTAAAAAATTGAAATTGATACTTTTTATACTAAATTAAGAGCTTAGATTTCTGGTTTTGACGGATTGTTTATAATTGTACATTGAATGATTTGTTTGAAGCACATTTTAAACTCTCATTACTAAATATTTTTCACAATCGAGCTAAACAAAGTTTTAATTTAAATTTGACCTTGAAAATTTAATGATATATGTGCACAATATTAGAATGTAATAAAAAAGCATAATAATGTTCTTTTATTTTGTTATTGAAATAAAGATGTTGATGTATAATGGGAAAAAGGCGATTTTGGCCAGAAAAAGCTTTAAATTCTTTAATTTGCAAAAAAATCTAGAATGTTTAAAGTTATCTGGTGCTGTATTTATAAAGTTTTTAACAAATACTCAGCTAAAAAAGGTCAATAGGATGACATTCAGTCAATCGGAATGTCCCCGGTTTGCCAACGTTACCAAACCTCGGACTTAAAATTCTTGGGTAGTCAATTTTTCACAATAAATTTTTAATGTACTATATTAATATTTTTACCTATTGAAATATCAATAGTACTACAAAAACTGAGACTTCTTGCATTTTAAACAATACTAAAAAAGGCAATATGTTGAAATATAGGTGAGGGGAGATCAACATTGTAGTATTTGAAGTACTATGTCTGGCAACACTGCCCTCGGCCTGTTGATGCGTCGGCCAATTAATAAAATGCAAAGATAAGCTTCTTGTAAGTCACAAATGATAGACGTGTTTTTTCATTGAGTTATACTCAGTTATCATGAGAATAATGGGAATTAAAAAGATAAAATACTTGGATTGTTAATATTGTATGGAAAAAAGCCGTCAGCGCTTCGACAAATCTTGTTTGAGGTTGCTCTCTATGACCCTATCAATACCAATTTGTGACGTGACTGCTTGAACTTGTTAATAAAATTCTTACCTAGTGATAATTTTAAAAAATATCGTTTACGTTAAAAACTCACTCTAGTAGCCATTTAGGACGTTCAACAATCGGCATCTCTCAATTGACAGAAAATTCAGCGACAATCCCAAAAAGGCCAAAAGAAATGTAATTTATCTAGGAAATATTAAACATTCTAAACAGTTTTGAAATATATAACAATAGCAAAATATGAATTTCAATGGCTTAGAACAGCGGTTCCCAACTCATGGGCCGCTAGTAGCGTGGTACTGGACCGTGGACGTTGGTTGAGAGTCTAAGCCAAGATAAATATTATAGGAGTTTCAGATGTAGAGATGGGAACAATTAAGTCATTCGATTTTATATATATATATACACACGATTTTTTTAATGAGTGAATTCAACAACATGGCTAATAAAGTCTAGTTTTAATCCAAATATAGTCTTCCTCGTAGGGTACAAAAAACAACAAAGAAAAAAAAATGGAAATTTTTTATAAACTTTGACCACTTGTTTATTTTGTTTTCTTGTAGTTGTGACAGCACAGGGAATATAATAAAATTCTCTTTTTTTTATATTTTTTTCTTAATCTTTCTTGTACAGTAAGCTTTAGTAATTACTGATACACACACACGAACATATTCTATAAGTTAGTAGACCTCAAAGTTTGTTATAAAAAAAATAGGTGGTCTGCAGAGCTAGAAAGGAACCGCTGGCTTAGAAGATATCAGCTTTCTGGAAAAGTTACTCAAAAATAAGTTTTCCATACTGAAACACGTCACCTATTTGAAATTTTTATACTTCCGCATTTATAATAAAAACAAAAAATTCTTATTATTTGAAGCGAAATTGTAAAAAAAAAAAAAAAAAAAAAAAAAAAAAAAAAAACGGCATTTTAAGTGCTTCTACAAAAAAATTTTTTAAAAATCTCAAAATACGATGTTAAAGTGCCGGTGACTGTTTTTGGAACATTAAAAAAAATCCTTCCATACAAACTTATTTTTCAAAGCTAAATATGTTTTTTAGAATAAAATACCTTCGTAACATCCTTAAATTGTGTCAAATTGTTGTTTCTTGTATTGTGTCAGTTCAATCTCCTCAAATGTCCTACTCTGCATCCTCTACTACGTATCGGGTAACGTTGAGCCTTGCAGATAATTTATCAATAACTATAAATTTACTCAGTATATCAATGACAATCAGTTAGCTAAAGTCTAGCAATTTCCAATTCCATAAACTCAATTACACTCTTTTCTATTCACTACACATCTCTCCTGTCAATTCAATCCAACTCAAAAAAAAAAAAAAAAATCCTCTTCCCCTTTCGACACAAAACGACACAGACTCAAACTCAGTGAAAGCATTTCAATAACTTTCCTCGTATTCTTTGACAGCCCGGCGTATTGGAAACATAGTACACAGGCTCCCGGAATATTGGCCGTCAGGTTATCCTGTCACTCAGTGTCCGGGAATATACGAGTCCGGGATCAATTTCCTGGCATCCAGCCAGGTTAAAGGGCTGGTGAAGTCAGCCATCCATTTACAACTGGTTGGGTTTCTTTTGTGACGGTGGTAAAAATCTCTATACGCTAGTGGATTTTTTTTTCTTTTGTGGAAAATAAGGAAAGGGTAAGAATAGAACTTCTCACGCTGAGTGTTCTGTAGTTGTTCAATGGACATAGCAATCAGTGCATTGCTATAAAACTTCTGTAGTGAAGAACGTAGTGGTGCAAACCGTTTCAACCGATTTTTATCGGGTTGGTTGTTTTCAGATTATATGGCACCTTCAGCAACATGAGGGCTATAATGATCAGAAACATTCGTCATTAGACAAGCCAACATACATTTACAAACACCCATGCCAACACGGGACTCGAACCCGCAACCTCACGGTCTAAAAGCTAGCACGCTATCCACTATACCGTTTGGTCACCAATTTTATCGGGTTATTTAAATGTGGAGCAGGGCTTAACATGACAAGTCTGCGTATGTTTTATATATATAAATTATTAAAATAAGTCAATACCTTAAACCCTGGGTTGTTAGTAGTGTTATAAAGGATGTAGTACAATTACTTAACTCTTTATAACTGGTATTTTTTTTCTGTTATTTAGGTGATCATGTGGTACATTCATCTGCTTCATGTTAAGAATTAATGTCGAAATTTAACCCGGGAGAACGCGCGCCTAAGATACGAACACGGACGCGCGCGCGGGGTCCAAATGGACCCCACGTACGTAAATCAGTTAATGCTAATTTTTGCATAATATTTAACGTCCAGCATGATTATAAAACTAATATTTATGAATTTTCGAAATTTTTAATACTACTAATTATTTGAATATATACACTTGTTTGGTATATATTGACGAAATCCGCAACGTCCCCAAAAAGCTAAAAGTTTTTCGTCAATTGTGACATATTCCCCAACACAGTAAGAGTCTTTACATTTCTTTATGAAAATTTGAAAAATATTTCTGATAGCAGCAAGCTTGTCTTCTTTTTGTCTTTCTTCCCTTGTGATGATGTTGTCAAACCTCAGGCATCTTAAAATAAATAAAAATCGTTTGTACGACATAGTGGCAGAAAAAATTTCAATTCCTGTACCATCTGTAGCCCATGGGTCACGGACGTTCAGGTGAGACGATTTGTGCAAACCACACAAATATAACAGTCTAAACAACGCTCGTATTTCAAATTCGTCAGTTTCTTTGGCATCTCTCGTTCTAGAAAATTTCGATGATATTCTTTTAATGTAAATATTTGTACAAATAATTATTTCATCCATAATTTCATGGTCTATAAAAATTTCCCAAGCTTTATTTGGCGTTGTCACATTTTTTGCAGCCAATCTTGGTCCTGGTAGTCGCGAAATGATGTTGTGTGCACGCGTTCGAACGTCAGTTTTAAATTTTTCTTTCTTCCACAATGTACATTTATCTTTTCCAAGAAAATCCTTTTTGTTGGAAATATCCTCTTCTACGTCGGTATCCAAATCCAGTTCTGATTCTGAATCATGATTACTCAAATTCTCATGATCAGAACAATCTTCTTCATCAGAAATAGGGTCTTCATCACTTTCAACTTCATTCAAAAGTGTTCTCAGTCTTTCCATCTCTTTTTCGTATGGAGTCGGCATGGCGAAGCCAAGAAATAACGTCCGTACACTGAAAGTAGCAACGGATGAATGCAGCTAATTCGGCTAACGCGGGAAGTCGCGCGGGGTCCAGACATACCCCAAACGTGACAACCCTTTTGTTAAAGAAGAAATAATGACCCTAAGGAATTTTGGACACCTGGTAGAGGTAGAAGGTCGTGGAAAAGTAGACTACTGAAAAGCAGGGCTGGTCAAGGTCGAACATATAATAGAAATTCCTTTTTAAAATCACGTGGGGTCCATATGGACCCCGGGCGCGTCCTGCCGGGTTAATACGACATCACACGTTGATTAGCCTGTATTTCTGTGGACCTGTACATATTAAATGCTGCCATTAAAGTTTAGCTTTACCTATTGCATATGAATGTTGTAGACATTCTTATTTAAAAGTGAACATATGAAGATATTGCACTTGTCTTTTATTATTACCATGCAAAAATAGTTCCAGTTAATTTTTTTTTTAATTTTACGTTCTTTTATCTTACACAATAGATGGCCAACTATCATTCGGAAATTTCATTTTAGAATACATTTTTTTTAATTACCATTGAATAGGTATGCAAGTAAAATACTTTGTTGAAACCCCTTTGTTCAAATAATGTTTGTTTGCTTAATATTTTTTTGTTTCAATAAACCCCTTCCCACCAGAAAAAATACTAAATCTATACTTATGAAATCCAAGTTATTAGTTGTCATGTTTTTGTGACAATTTTAAACATAATGTAGAGACCGGCTCTGGCTAGTTGGCCAGTATTTTTTTACTATCAGCAATGGGGCCAAACTGGTTTATTTGAGTTTTTTTTTTCTTTTTTTCTCTTGTTGACTCTTAAATTATATTTTTACTCTTAAATGTAGATAGTGATCAGATTTAAATAATACAAGGGCTTCTGGGGAAATATTCACAATTGATATGCGACTCTACTGGTTATTTATACTGACTCCAATCCTAGTAAAGTGATAAATCTAGTATTTTTCGCTCTTGTGTAATTACTTTGAAATTTCTTCTAAAAACAAGAAATACGCACACCAATTACTCAACACTAGATTGCCCAAGGAAATCATTTTGACTGCTTTTTAATTTCAGTTAGAAAAACAATTATGTATAAAATGACACAATTTCTTAGAATTGTGTGACTTTTTTACAACATATAAATGCGCTTGTTAATAAATGTAGTTACTTCCCCTCCTTCATTTCCGGTATATGTGTTACACAAATTTCTTTACATATTAGTTATTATTTCACAATGCAGTCATTTTAACTGCTTTTGGGCAATATAGGTATATACTAAGTTTCAGTCTTTCTAGTATTAAAGCATTTCTAAGACACAAGACACAAACACTGCATATTACACTTTTTACCCCAAACTAAAATTATCCTTCTTCTAACCCAAAGTAAAGCAAACCTCCGCAAATGGCTGATTCGCAGACTGGATTCAGCTTACACCCTAAAACCCAGAAGTCTCCGACACCCCAAAAGGTTTACTTAACAACTTTCTTGTTTTCTTTTCCCACATCATTTACTATACGAGGATGAAGCGATTTTGCTGATTGGCTAGTAGCTCTAAAAGGAGTGCAACAAGAAGCGAAATCTGGACTTACTTGACTGATGGACTCTCGCCTTTACTGTTTGCTCAGTGGAAAGAAAAGAAAGATGCGAGGAGTAAGCGTTAATTAAATCTTTCTTAAGAACAAAACCTAATTAATTATGGGTAGGAAGACTGACTTAAGTATGCGAAAGTGAGTTTGAGGTTGTTTGTGTTAACACTTAGGATGAGGTTTTAAATTTAGGGTTGTTTAGTTGAGGGACTGGGAAATTACGATTTGAGTTTTTATTTTTATTAGATGGTAAAAAACGAATGCACAATAACAAAGTTCTTCTAAAAATACTTTATAAATCATTGCCAACTTTTAAGTGAAATTACAACATTTTAAGGGATTTATAGTGTTGGATAACTACGTAGTAAACCATCGACTCCATGCCACCGACAAAAAAAAAAAAAAATAAAAAAAAAATAAAAAAAAAAAAAAAAAAACAGCAAGAGAATGCATTGTTTTTGACAACGAGTCTATCATTCAAGTCTAAACTTGAATAAATGATGTCAAGTGGATTAATAAGCTTGCCGTAGATTCCTCAACTTGTCGAAAGGGACATAATTTTTTATAAATTTTCTGCAGATTATTGCTTAAAAATAAATGCCACAATATTGGTTAGTTGAATAATATTTAACATATTCGCTGCCACCAAAATTTATATATCCATCCTCAGAAACCGAATTTAAAAAAATGTTTTAATGATTAAAAACGTTCCTTATATTTTAATAGTAAAACCAGAAAAAAGGAAAAACCTTTTATTTCCTACAAATCAAAAATTAATGCTTCACTAACGTGCCTCGAAAACCTCATCGTACAACCTCCAAATCCGAACTAAAAATAAAGCAGTTTACTTATCATACTCGATCGTCGTCACAGAGCGTTGCCGGCATGGGAGGTAGCGCCATGCTGTCGTGCCAGCGTGTCAGTGGCAGCGAATGTATTAATGGAGTGAGAGTAACATCCACTAAGCTGTGCCAGGTATACTGTGAAATACTACTTCGAATTTATACGCCATGTGTTAAAAACAAAACCAGTACTATTAAGGAATAGAAAAAGAATTGTCCATTTGTATCATTATTTAAAAATTTTACAAGAAGGAAATTTATAATCTCTTTCAATATAGTGTTGACTATGAAAATTAACCCATTGAAGACTACTTTGAAATGAATAAACAGTGATTTTTTTTTTAACTTTTACTCTGTTAACTTAGATCATTTAAGGTATATTTTGAATTTTTCAGACTTTTTGAAAAATTATTTTTATAATTTTTAAGAAACACTAAGTGGACCCACAATCGCAATTTATTAGCAAAGAAGAAAAACTAAAATTTTGATTGGCAAGTTTTATTTCCAACCGTCGTTAACGGGTTAAATAAAAGGCGTTCAATTAAAATGCGATTAATATTCAATAAGTCGTGGCATGTCATAAACACACATTGGGAATCTGACTTTTCTGATATCACGAATGACCTATGTGAGTTGCATACAAATCAATTACTAACGCTTAATTTTCTCCAAATGTATGCAGTGATTAATTTCATAGTAAGAGCTAATGAGAAATATAAAAAAAAGTCGAATCTGATTAAAACAATGTTCCTAATACAATATACAATGTTTCCAGATAAGAAAAGAAAGAAGCAATGTAACTCTGCAAATCAATTTCCTCTCTTATCCATTCAATTATTCGTCGACAGTCTGTCAACCTCTAATCGGATATTCCCAGAAAAAGGATTTATACAACTACTGGATATAATTTAATACAAAGAATAAGACATAATGTAACCCATTCCTTATTTTATTTAAAATAATATCCATCACAAATCTTTACGAAAGAAAAATGAAAAAATTGGAGGTTTTGTACAATTTAGACACTCTGAAAAAATATATAATTACATCCCTATCTCTTAAAATATTTCATTGCAAGTAAAATCTTAAAAATATTAGTTAATAAAAATTAATTTTAATTAAGTGGTAATTTTTTTTTTATTTGCTTTTAAATATAGTCTATTTCATTAACGTTGAAATTTGAATATGACACTTCTAGGAAAAGGTTTTGCCCACCAAATGGAAAAACATAACAATTATAGCAACAGTAATATGTTTTTAGTCCTGTCCAAAACATTAAAGATTAAATGCTACAAGAACTAGACTAAACAATTGAAATGAATTTTGACACACCACTACTTTAAAATACTCAAACAATTACACATATAATTATTTTTAAGCTATGTACAAATTCAAAACATTATTTTAAGTCTAAAGAAAATTTCGAAAGGACGTCTCGTGATGTATTTATATAAATGGTATGGGAAATAGTAACTCTCATACCACATAAAACGTTTTGATATCTTTAACAAATCTAATATCACCACTACATACAATCTACCAGCTACAATTTACTATCTGAACTATCTACAATCAATAGGAACTCTCATATCATTTATATCTTCAACAAATAAATTATCTATAATCTACTTTCTCAAATACCTACAATCTTTGAGCTAAATCCACGTGATTTTATTTCTATAAATGTGTCATAAAGTAAAAAACAAATGATTTTTCCAACTTTGAACAACCATGATCGTTTCTGGAATTATATCAATGTGTAGAAGTTTTAATATTATTTTATCACACGTTAATACACATACATGCGATCGAAACTTAACCGAATATGAGCTATTTCCAGCCAAGTATAAAGCATTAACAAGTAATTGACTATCACAAAAACATATCCCATACCAAGCATTATCACTTCTATTCCCTTCCCCGACAAGATTACGTCGAACCGACAAGCACATTCGTTCCTGGAACAAGACAAGCCGCCCAGGCATGGATAGAATTGCTGGACCGAACAAAAATAACCCAGCATCTGGTAAAGACAGAAGGGGACAGAAGCTCGATTATTGCTGTTCATCTATTTGATTCGTCCCATTGTCAGGACGTAATAAGGTCCTTATCATTCTGCGGTGTCTTTGATATGCAGAGGTGGTAGTAGTAGGGCTGGAATAAATCTGGCAAATTAAGTCTTTGTGATAACTAGGATGCTAGGTGCTAATATCCCTTGTGATGTTTATGTCCTATTATTATAGTATGCATAGAAGCACATGTTTTAGCCTCATCTAAGAAATTTGTACCGCCTATAGTTGCTTATGCATATACGTGCATCTTGATAATAATTTTGAATGATTATGATAAGTGTGTAAGTTGTGCTCGGGACCACTAAAGTTTGCTTAAGGGAATATTTTAATTTATAAACTGTATTCATAAAAAGTTGTTTGACTTCATTATGTGGAAGGTCTGGTGATAAATTACAACCCGAAAACCCATTAAGAGATATTGTTACACTTTAAGCAAACAAATGGGCAATTCTCTGGCTGACCCAAGGGTCATTTTGGATCTTTTTTCTATTTGCGAACAAATTAGAGTTATAAAATTATGAAGAATCTAGTAGTTATGTTTTATACAATACTACCGAGTGACTAAGTTATTGTGAAAAATAATTATTTTAACTAGGTTAAATAAGCATTTATTAGCCCCATAGGCACGGGACATTCTGTATCCCATGCATTGGGGGATTAAAATAATTATTTTCAATAGTTAAAGTTATTATTTTTCAATATAACTTTGCCACCAGGTAGTATTGTATAAAACATAACTTCTAGATTTTTCACAAGTTTAGAGTTCTAATTTGTTTACGAGTAGAAAAGAAGCCAAAATGTCTCGTGGACAAGTCAAGAATTTCCCAAATAATGCATGGAAATGTTTCAATAGTACTTTTCTAAAACAATGATAGTTTTAATTATTGTTCTGTAAATTACAACGGGAGAATATGAGATTAATGCTAGAAAGAGTCTACACATCCCGTACATAAAGTCCTTTCTCACAGAGAACCAAGATTATCGCTACTTAGTCTTGGTACAAAAATAACATTTTGGGCCGATTCTATGGAGCAAAAAAAAAAAAAATCGTAATTTTTTTTTCTTTCCTTCCCCCAGACCAATAAAATGAGGTACAATTATAAATAACTATTCACCAGATCAGCTTTTAAATTGGTATATCTTAACAAACTATTCCAAACCAGGACCTATAAGTTTGGTTTATTCTAAACACATATTTATAACTGAGAAGTGTTTTTTAAGCCATTCTCGACAAACTGTCAAACCATTTACATAAAAAAAAAAAAAAATCTCAACTATACATCAGTATTCCAATCAAAATTTCCCAACCGGACGTGAAAAAAAAAATCCAAAACGAATTAGATTAGACCCAACCATAAATAAACTTACATCATATTTTTTTATATGCTTTCCAAGCGGTTTCACGACAAGAAAACTGCTCGGCTATAAGTTGGCCGCTGGCTATAGATAAGAACAAACAAAAAGACGTCAATGCATTCTGTCAACACTTTTAACCTTTTATTTCGTTTGCTGTATTGTCATTCCTTTCTGACTTAGTATTTTTCTTTTCGTGTACTACATTTTGTTCCGGTGGGTTTTCCTTATTTTCTTTTTTTGCAGCAGATATGGCTGTTTGACATGTTTGTTAAAGGAAATGAGAAGCGAGTTATAGAGAGATATACTTAGTGGAAGAGTTTTTCACTCATTCGGAAAAATGTTTTTATTTGGTGAAAGAGTGTGATATAGCAGGTGCAGATCTAGAAACAAATATTAAGTTTTGATCTTGAAGTAACAACTACCCTTTGGCACGAAGAGTTTATGAACTCTTTTTTAATAAAATGTAAATTTTACTGAAAAGTAAAATGTTTTATTTCGATACATAAGTGGGCAATTTTGTTTGAATTGAAAATAAAATCCTGATTTATTGCATTTAAAATCTTTTTAACCTTAAGTTTTTTTCTCTCATCTTTCATATTTTAATTTTGTACAAAATAGTGAATCCACTTCATATCATTCTTCAATTCATCATACACATCCATAAATTCATATATTATTTTAAAACTTCACTTATCACTTGTATATTAACTCTAAAGAGAATAAATACGCATTTTCAAAAAAAAAGAAAAAAAATAAGCATTTCCTCTTTAATTAATGATTTGTTGTCCAAATTAAAATACCTATTAATAGTTATTTTCGAATTGACTGGATAGCGCACGAATCTCAATTTCAAAACAGCTCGACATGACGCTTCCCCCCCCCCCCCTGTACCTTAAAGTACAAATAAATATCTCCTTAATAAGAATGAAATCAATTTTCCAATAACTAAACTGGCACTTTCATAAACTTAAATTGGAGTTCAACCCAGCCAACGCCACATATTCTAAAAAAAATAAAATAATAATAATAATAAAACTACAGTCAAATTCTCACGTACTCTTTAAAAAAGCCACCCCACCAAAAGAAGCAGAAACAAAATAAACTTCAAGCACAAAAACTATCTGAATATCTTACCAACAGAAAACAATAAAAGAAAGAAAACCGGAAAGACCTTCCGAATAGGAAGTTGAACCGCAAAGACTTATGGGATAGATACCTCCAGAGAGAGAAACCTGTCCCAAAAAAATTTGAATTTTCTTTGGAGATAGTTTTTAGAGTCCACCCCCTCCCCCCTCGAGTACTTTTCTTCCTTCGAGTATTTCCCTCTTTTTTTAAGTCCCTCACCAACACTAAGTTGAATCGATATTTGAAAAAGTGGAGATACGTTGAAGAATGTTAGTCGTTGGATCTACCTTGAGGGTTTTTTTTTTTGGAGAGTGTTGATGCAACTCGCCAAATGTCGCCAAGAAAAATATGGTTTAAGTGAAAGTATGTATCAAAGAGTAAGTTTTGAGTTACTTCTTCTTAAGGTCCCGAATATTTTACATAATTTTTCAAAAAAAAAAATTACGAATTTTTTTTTTCTCATGTTTTTAGTCTCGACAGTATACATAAGGAGGGAAATGAATGAAAATGTGTAAAAATTAATAAAAAAATGTTTAAAAAATTAAATAAAAATTCTCTTAAATTTATTCAAGTTTAACGTTTATGGTTTGCACTGTTAACAAAATTATTATCAACAGAATGCAATTTCTTGGAAACTTGTTACATATAAGTTAATTATCTTGAAAGTGACCTTCAATTTAAGAGATATCTTTGGAAGTTACAGAGATATAGTTGTTTAAAACATATATTCTAGTTTTTTAATTTATTTTTTTAAATTGTGTAAGTACGTTTTTCAATTAATAACTACTGCACTTGGCACTTGGATCAAATATCATTGTATGATGCGCATTACAAAAATTTTCGACGGAAAATTTCACAGTAATATCTTTGTTACTTTTTAAGTTATCATATCATGGTAATGGTATAACGAAGCGGTGAAAATTCCATTTGGCAGAAAATGAGTGAAAGTACAAAGTTGAATAAGAAACCTGTTGATATGATTGTATTAAATGCATCATAATTTTGTTCATAATTGACTTAGAAGAAAAGTAAAGTTATTTTTAAAAACGTTAAGTCGCAAACTTTCACAAAATCATAAAAAAATTATTGCTAAATTTGATGCAAGTTCTACTTTTTAAGGTAGTTGTCTACCTTAAAATATTTACTTCGTATTTTGCCTTATTAAGGGCAAAGATTACAATATATGTCACTTGGCTTTCTAGAATATCGGAAAAGTTTCAAAATAGAAGGGGTTCTTGGACTCAATTTTTTTAAATTCTTATAAAAACATTTTATTATTTTAAAAAATAAAACCCATATGTTTGAATAAAATGGCATAAGAATTTTATTTCTATCATTAGTAGAACTTGAAATATTTAGGTTTTTGATACATGACAACTGTATCTCATACATGCTATCTTGGAATTTTGAAACAGTTTTTCTCGGTGATTGCTTTTGGTCTCTTTATTGAGTTTAAATTGATATAACTTAAAAACTAATTTTTATAGAAACTTTCCATAATTATTTTTCATATAAATTACCTTAATTTGTCTTAAAAAAAATAATAAAAATACTTAATTTCTTATTTTTTTTTTTTGAGTTTTGGAAGCTTAGTATACTAAGTATTTTATACAGTTTTTGCATAAAATATTTTTAAATTTTTTTCTAATTACTTTATTGAAAAATCATGAAGGCAATTTTTTATATGTAATATAAGCAGTTATTTTATGTAAAAATGAACTGATTTTTTAAAAAAGTTTTTAAGATATATCACATTTAGGAAATATCAAAATTTTGAAGTTTAATTTAAAAAAATATATTTTTTAAAAAAACTATTTTAAATTTTGTAATTTAAGTTTCAAGGCATACTGCATAAAAATTTCAGAAAAATAATTCTAAAAATAAAAATTTTAGAATTTTTAGTCCCAGACACCCTTAACCAAAATAAACCACCTTTACCAATTGCAAAAAACTAATTTTTGTGAAATATTACATACATCATTTATCCACTTATCTCGTCAGCGTGACTTAATTATTTCAAATGGTTTAGTTAAACTATAATATCACGTGCTAAGAAATCATATCACTTACGCAAAAATATCGTAAATTCTAATGGCGTTATACGGAAGTTAAGTCCGTTTAATTTTTGCAAATTGCCCATCAAAAATCCTGTTTAGGGTTGGTTTTATTATTATTATTGTCTAATTGAAGTATGAAGTTGTTGTCTTGCAAGTCTAAATGAAGAAATGTGTATTAAGTTTTGGATCCGAATTGTTAGAGAAGCGGAATGAAATATTCGCACTTGTTCATTTTAGTATTTTTTATACATAATAATGTAATAATATGTTGGTATATATTAATATTTTCTATATATTAATAAAATAATTGTGGTATTTATTAAAAATATAATAATAGTTTGTCAAGTAACAGTGTAATAGTAATTTTATATATAATATATTATAATATTTCATACTACTATAACTGTAATTAAGAATATGCTAACATAATAGTCATTTTGAACATACTAATAAAAAGTGATTTGAAATATAACTGTAATTTTAAGTATATAATTATATTTGCTTGATAAGTAATACAATAGTAATATTGATTCTACAGTAATTTTGTTTCAATTTGCTTGCCTCTCATCTATTTTAGTGTATTTATTTTTGAAGCTGAATCAGAATACATTGTGTTAGTATAGCGATTCCTGCAGCATGGTTATAAAATTTTAGTTTAAATACGCCCATATCCTGCAGGAAACACTACCTATATGTATTCAGATTCATCTGTTTAAAAGCATCCAATAACCAATTAAAATAAATATATATTAGACAAATTTATAATAGTTACTATTTGAACCTTAAAAAGTTATAGCTGAAGGAAAAAAGGAAACAATTTCACCATTCAAAGAAATATTGCTCTTTATATCCAAAATTGAAGTTAACTTTGAAGGCCAAATCATCGAAAGGAAGTGTTTCAATCAAAATACCATTTTCATATTTCACCAAATACCGCCAAAATTTCGCCAAGTAGTGATTTTTTGACAAAACTGGAAAAAGGCTACTTCCGAGTATTTGCAACAGCCATTTTACAGTCACATTCTTCATTTCTTTTTTCCCCACGACTTCTTAAAAAAAAAAAATGCAAAAAGTATAAAATAAAAAAATAAAATTTCTTCTTGGGTGGATGCAAATAGAACAGCTTGATATCTTTTCGCATTTTTATCACCGACTCTATGCGCTGCCCCGAAAAGTGAATCCTAAATTCCTGCATTTTTTCTCCCCCTTTTCTTTTATCCTTTTGATAGTTTTGGGTTCCCTTAGTTTTGTCGCGCTTCTCTGAGTTGTTATCGATCTCCAATTGAAACAGATAATTTGGAAAGGAATAACATCTTGTCTCTTTAGAAGAAACTGCGTCGTTCGAATGTTCGTTTGGTGCAACCCCCCTACACCTCTTTCACACCCTGTTTTATCGTTCTTTTTCGAAAGAAATTCATTTTCTAACGCACATTCTCTTTCTCGAACTAAAGTACGAAAAAAAAAGGATTGCTTTTAGTTTCTTTTCTAATTTTCTTCTCTTTAAAAAAGTACAAAGAGTTGGGAATCCAGTTGTTATCGTAGACAATAGGTGAGAATTGGGATCGTGCTAACATTTTTTTTCCTTGTAATTGATGTAGAGCTTGCTGAATTAATTTAGTCCATGGTTCACAGTGCATCTTTTGAGAATACGTATCTTTGTTGACATCGTCGATCTTGATCATGTAAGGAAAGAGTATCATTTCATTACAGCTTTCGTCATAGTATAATAAGGTATTAGTTTTCATTATAATTAAAATCAAATCCAAAAACTATAATAAAATAATTCTGTCTTTTGAAAGAAATATAATCATTTGAAAAAGAAGTTCAAAAATAGTTTATGTTTTTTTTTTAATATTCGTTTTTTGAAACTATAATATAAAACTAGCTTAGCTAAAATTATCAATAAAAAAAATTCTTTATGTTCGTCTGTTTCTAGATAATCGTCAATATATCTTTCAGATTTTTTTTTTTTTTTTGAATTTTCCAGTAATATACTCTAACATTTTAGGCATCGGATTTAGAATAAGTAAGATAGTTTTCGAGAAAAACGATAATTACTGTAAGTAAAAAAAGTCTAAGAAAAGGGGATTTTTCAGCAATTAAATTTGTAAAAAAGAATTTTATATTTTATTCAAAAATCCATGCCGATTTCTTTTCAAATAGATATTAAGAATGGCACAAAAAAAAATCCAAGTCTTTTCATTCATATTTGCTGAAGTTTTAGCATTTTGAGTAAGGTGGGAATTTCAAAAAAGCACAAACTGAGAAAAATGCGTTCGTAATAGCGAATGAGCAATTGCCGCAATGCTTAATTCTCCATAGAACTATTGTTTTTCTGCAATTGAAGTTATCGTATCAGCTAAAAAACTTTTCAGAATAAGGAGAAGGTTTCAAATATTATAAACACGCAAAAATAGAAAATTGCTATTTTTATTATTTTTTGTGAAAACAAGAGTTATCCTTAATAAATGATTTACCAATAAAAAAATTAAGACTTCTGCTTTTAAGATTAGTTTATTTTCAATTGCACTTTCATTGTTTCTTAAGGGAAGTTATTAGTTATAAGCAGCACCATAAAAAAGAGATAATCACAATTTAAGCACATTGAGGAAACCCAAGGCACCTCTCTCAATTATAGAATAGAATATTTAAATATGATGAACTTCCTTAAAAGTAAGCTATTTAAAATGCGGGTATAGGCTTACAAGCGCAAATATAATTTGTTATAATGTGTATATGCATTAATTTTTAGATTTGAAGTAGATGTATTTAAAATTAAAGTCGTTAATTTCTTATTGATTTTTAGATTTGTTTTCATTTTCAAAACTCTAAAAAAAATTAAAAAATAGTTAATTTTAACAGAATACTTTTGTCAAAAAAATAATGTGTGATAATATTGTTGTTCTACTATTTAAATCTTTTTAATTTAAAGTAAATTTAAAGAAAAATAGAAATTGCCTACCAATACACATACTAATTGAATCTCACACATAGCTAGTTTCAAAAGAAGCACTTGGAGAATAATACGAAGTATAAAACTACCGATTGAATATAATATAAAGAAATTCGAACATGTTAAAGTTTCAATGAGAAAGTTATTTTCTCTTCAACCCCGAGAAAAAAGTTCTTATCAAGCTCCTAATTTCGCAATTTGTAAAAAGCAAAGAAAAAAAATCCGCGAGTGGTCTGTGTTTTTTAAATTGAGTATTTTTATTCTTTTGACAAAGTTTCTTTATCGTTCACATTCGTCCAACTTCAAAATAAAAGAGTGGAGAACGCTTCATTGTTAGATTTGATTTCTTTTTGGCGCTTAGTAAATAGAATTCTGAATTCAGGTTGTTACAAAGTTTAGGTTATTTCTTTTCCAGCCTTAGATTATCATTTTTTTTTAACAATGATCCTTTTAGTCTGGAACAATTATTCTAGTTACGCAAAATAATATTCGTACATTTTTAATTGGACTTATAAATCGACGTTATATACTTTGTAGAAACTACAAAGTATGATAACATTTATGCTATCCAATTTTTTACTATCTTTGATTATAAAGAAAGTATGTGTCAGTGATTCTACAGAAAGTATGTGTCAGTGATTCTACAGAAAGTAACTTCCATTACGCAGAGAACTCTGAATACTGCATATGTTTAAAGATTTAAACTCTAATTTTGATTTTTACATCCATAACGTAACACATTTATTAAGCTTTTTTAAACTAATTTTCTTTAAGTTTTAGTTGAAAGAAATACAGCATATCACTGCCATTAGGTTAAAAACTCACTCCAGGTGGCAGCACTAGAGTTTAACTAATAAACCCAACTATTTTGCTAAAGTTTAACAAAAAAAGGTGAAGCGGTATATTACAGGGAAATTTATTCCTTTACTGTTATATTAAATTTCAAAATTCTAATTATGGATTTGCGTAGCAATGGACCTTTTAGAGAGGAAAACATGCCTGTACTCAATGCAGTAATGGACACTAAGGTTCGGACTAGCAGCAATTCACCATTTAGCAAGAGAAGTTAATTTTTGTTCACGAAATTTTAAAATCTCCTCAACGCGAATTGACGTGTCTACGTAGCCCGTAAATTTTTTAATTAAAACTAGCTATAGTTTTAGACACTTCTCATGAAAAAAATTATGATTTTGGAGAACTATAAGGAACCATAAGGTATTGAAATTTTTTAGCATTTTATATATTACAGTTCTAGTTCAGACCTCAAATATTTACTGTTGGACAATGCACTGTAAGGAATTCTGAAGAAAAAGCCTGTTTTTAGCCATCTTAACTTAAATACAAGATTAATGTAGTTGGTAAGAGGAAAAACTGTCAAACACAAAAGTAGTTATGAAGTCAAAACTCGATAATTATAAAAACAAAATCTTTAAAATTGAATTCTAGCGATTGCAAAATGTTGGGGGTCGTAATTTTCTGTTAGTATGTTATTAAATTATTGCTGTCTTTATTACCTAAATATAATTTTTAATTAAAGTTAAGTTTGTATTAAAATCAACTAAAGCCAACAAATGATATTATTGGCTTTTATTAAAAGCTAATAATCATTATTCATCACATATACTCATTATACACCACAAAATACTTCAATTTTGTCAGTTTATGACGAAGATTATCATTACTCAAAATTGTAAGCTATTTCACAAACACTTATCTTTAAAAATATTTACACGCACTAGCATTTAAAATTAATACAAACCAAGCACTTTCGAAACCATTTTTAAATTTATTCAAATACTCTCCAAAACATTTGCATTAAATTATTTTGCCACCATACGCATTCGATTTTAATTAAAAGCACTAACACAGTATTTCAGCAATAAAATTGGAGCAGCCAAAAAAGTTCTTGACACCCAAAATCGAAAAGCAGCATCCATTCTCATTCGAATCACCACCATAGTCAGTCACGATTTCCAATCCACAGCTGCAGACGACATTTCAAAGAACTCGAACTGAACTGAACTACTGCTATCCCCACTATACTCCCCTCCCAACAAGAACTGGAACCCAATTTGCCGCTCCCCAACTTCATAACTTTCCCACCCTCCGCTCTTTTCACACTTGGTCGGCTTCCGTTGGGGCAATTACCGTCTCCGACCCAATGCCTGTTTACACGGAAATAATACCGCGTCTTGAGTATGGGTATTTTGAAGGTTTTCTCTGTCCTTTTCAATTTTGATAAGGGCTGGATTTTGTTGTGATTCGAAGAATGAAAAGTGCCTGAAGGGTAGACTCTGTTAATATTATTGCGAATTTTTCCACAGAGGCAATAATGGCACGGTTTTTATTAAATAAAAACTATTATTTATTCACTTCAAAGACTTACAAAATTTATCAAAGACAACAGTGCAATCACTCTCAAGCTTCAACACAAGCTTCAGTAAGAACAACTTCGAATACAGCGATTATACAGGTTCACTCTAGTAGGTAAACAAAGTGATCAGCTTTCATCGAAACCCGAAGTCAAACTGAAAACTTTCCCAATCTCCGGTGCCGACCAAACGGTATAGTGGTTAGCGTGCTGGCTTCTAGACCGCGAGGTTGCGGGTTCGAGTCCCGTGTTAGGCATGGGTGTTTGTAAATGTATGTTGGCTTGTCTAATGACGAATGTTTCGGCGCATTATAGCCCTCGTGTTACTGACGGCGCCAGATAATCTGAATACAACCAACCAACCCAATCTCCGGTCTTATTTATACAGGCGCATAAGAACATTCCCGAAATATCCAGCCAATTCGTCGAAAAAGAAACATCTCGAATTTTCTCGATTGATTTAGGTGTTGCCACCTTTTTCTAACCTGTATTATCATTGTTAATAAATGAAATAAGATCAAATAAATAACAACAGAATTTTAAAATAATACGTCACTATTTACAGAAAATTTGTGTTTCAGTATGAAGATTTTATAACAGACGATTATATTAATTTAAAGTCTTTCACTTTTCGGATTCCTAGAAATCTATTGGACAATATGATGGAACTGCAACCGCTGGATCAGAATTGAAGTGAAGAGAGTGACCAATTCCTATATATTCTGCTCGAGATCGAGTGTTTTTTTTTTTTTACTTTTCGATTTCTGCTTGTTGTGGCATTTGTCATCAGTCCCCAGTAGTTATAATGTGTAGCCTAAATGGTTTTTACTTTTTAATTGGTTTTTATATTAAAGAAATTGTGTTTTTAACTTTTTCTCGCCCTTTCACAAAGAATAAAGACCTAAACTGTCTTGCATATCTCAATATCGACTTGTCCCAATCACTTACGATTACTGTTAAGAGTTACTCTTACCACTGATTCACCGACTCAGTCACTCTGTAACAGTGCATATTTACATTTATTTCTGATCAAGTGAATAGTGATATGGAAATTGCAGTGTTACTCTAACGAATTTTATTCTCATAGGAAAATTTCCGATTCAACATTTACCTTAAGAATTTTTTTTTGTGTGTAAGATTCTGTGGAATTGGAATTATTTTTGTCCCAATTCATATATGTATATAAGAAATAATTTAAATTTACCCAGTAAAAAGAAAAATTTTAATATACACGAAATATTTATTAGAAATTCAAATTGTTGTATTCATCATTTTTCAATGACGCCTTAAGCGCCATACCACTTTCTAGTATTGAAATAATAATCAAATGTGTTTTTATATGCATACATCATAATATATAATATTTTAGTTATTTGATCACTGATGGATTATATTGTTCCATTGTTAATTACGATTTAATACAATCCACAAAAAGTATTCAAAATTGCTTAAAAAGATAAATTTGTATTTAATAAGAATAATAAGAACCATTTTATACTAAGTATGACACTAAATTCTTAAAACACTAAAATATTAAGAACACTAAACACATAAAAACATGTCTAGTAGGTTTTTTTTTTAGGGAATGAAGCCCATTTATTTTTATATAGATCGATAAACACTCGACTTTCTCCCCCCCCCCCCCTCCCTTCACTTTTTACTTTTACAGTCATTAGATATTTTTTGAAATTATGTTATACATGTTTCACTAAAATTAATGCATCTTATAAGAAAGTAAACACAGTAAAAGTCCTAAAATAAAAAAATATCCTTTAATTTCTTAGAAGTAACTTATGAAGATTTTTTTGCCCGATGCATGATAATTCACAACAGAATTTGCATTAAAATGTACTACTTATTTAACATACCATTCGGTCGTTGATATGCCAAGCAAGTGAAGTAATTTTCTTTCAATATATGTGTATATATTTTCATTTCACACAAGCTAATTGAATTGTTAAATGAATCAGCGAATTGCAAGTTTAGCTCGTTTAGAAAGATATGAATAGTTGTTCAATTTTTGAGGTGTAAAAATACAATATAAATGCATTTAAATTGCTATTCAGATGTGATTTTTTTAACTATACTAAAATATTTTAATAAACAAAAATAATTACAAGTACTGCTTGTTTATCATAAGAATACCTCCCACCAAGTAATCTATCGCTGCATGTTTCCATGGAAACAAGACTAATATCATTTTACACTGGAGATTACATCAGGGGATAAACATCAACATTAGCTTGATTAATAGCCAGATGGCTTACTAACGATATTTCATTATACTATCAAAATACATCGATTCAAGTAAACGATTTCTCATCACCAAGACAAATACCGCGTTGCAATCTCTTAAACCTTTATTCTACCTCGACAAGTCATGTGTTGTTTCCATAGAGACTCACCATCTAGACTTTATAATGGGAGCTATTCTCCCAGTAGACGGACCGTAGTTCCACGAATCTCTTCCGATTACCTGAAGAGCAGCCAGTAGTCCCTGAACTACTAATTGGAAGCTACTTTTCTACATAATTCAGTACTACCCAAAATTAATGCTTAAAACCCTTCAAGAACTATTTTCCTACTTTTATCCTAAACATAATCATGTCATTGTTTGACATTCTTATATGTTACTACCCAAGAGCCCACCATGTATGATGCCAAGTAGGTACTTTTATCTACCGCGTCACCACTTCATAAACCTTTTCACACCTGGTCGGTTTCCGTTGGGTAATTACCGCCACTACCAAGTGCCTGTTTACTAGGGAATAATATCGTCTCAATTTGGGATGGGTGTATGGGTATATTAAGGTGTCGTCTGACTTTTCAATTTAAACAACGAATTATTTTGATTGGTTTGAAGAGATAAATAAGACTATGTTAAGTATATTGTAGAGGCATATAATAACAAAGGGTAAATAAATAATACTCCACAGGAAAATCCAATCTAATTCTTATTATCAGTGGGTAGTTTTCAAAAGGTGGGAGTTTAACACAATTCTTAATTTTTAGCTCTGACAGCAAAAAAAAAAAAATTAACTATAATAACTCAAATTATTTTTCTCACTGAATTTTAAATTATGTTTAGAGATAATAATTGGTATATTTTATTTTCAAAAGATAAAAATATAATCTTTTAAAATATTTATACTTTCAATTACTCATATGTATATATACATAGGGTAATAAAAGTATAGCATTCGGTAAAAAAAAAATATTTTGATTTTTTGCATTTCTCCACGTTTTGGAACATCCCGATTTCAAAAAAGTGATCTAGAAAAAATGTCTGTGTGTGTGTATGTGTGTGGTCAGCATAACTCCCGAACAATTTGATCTACGATGTTCAAATTTTGTATGAGGGTTAGTGGTGACCATGGGACCTACCATTAAGGTTTTCGTCAAAATCGCGCATGAGCACATTAATGTAGCTGCCATTGAAAAAATCATGTTTTTGAATGATTGATAAAAAATGGCTCCAATGATTGATAAAAATCGCTGTGGTAAGGCCTCTTAAAGTGTTCTAAACATACCCACCTCCGAAACTTAAGCAAACATGTTTTAATGGCGTAAAAAGTTGAAAAATGAATGCCTTCAACACAGAGTTATCTTTCCATGAACATACCTTATCAATTATCGTTTTTTCTTCTCTCAGTTTCGCTTATAATAAAGAATAATATAAGGGTTAACGAAAAGTATCACCAAAATCACCATTTTTTCGATTTTTTTTAGACTTATACACGAATTATCCCAAGAAATATCGGCAAACTGGCCATTTATTTTAAATGAAGGTTGAAAATATAAAAACGGTAAATGACACAAATCCATATCAGTATTATAGAGAAATTGAAAGTTGTGCGATGTTCCACACCCCTATTTTTTTTACTTAAGACTGACTCATGTTGGACATAAAAATTGTTAACCGATTCAGTGTTACTAAGAAAAATGGGTTATAACTTGTTTCCAGGAATTTTAAAAGAAAAATAATGAATTAGTCAAGGAAAGATGCCAGTACTTTTCATTTAGGACAGTAAGTGGAAGAAGTGTTTAAGTAATTTTGTGAAATGGATTATATTTTAAACTGCAATGTCCAAAACGTGTAACGATCGAAACGCCGATATTTTTCTTAATAAAAGGTATTGTTAATTCAAATTTTAAGACATTAAACTTTAAGTAAAGTACTAATTATAATGTTTCTTTTGTTATTACGAGTTTTTTTTGCTGAAAAAAATTATACGTAGGCCGCAAAATGTTAAAAACATGACTTAAAATATGTCCAACTATGTGTACGATCGGAACAAAATGGAATTTACGAACTTACGAAATTTCGTACATTATGTTCTAAATGTATGACTTAAATCTATGTTTGAAACCAACCTATCTATTTTTAAAAGAAAATCTCAAATGTTTTTATCGTTTTCTTGCATTTTCTTTGCTGTAACAATATTTGCAAAAAATAAAATTAATAGAGTAGTCAAAACAGTGTAACGATCAAAACGTTGATAATCAAAGAAATGTAATTTTTTTGACTGCTCAAGAAGACATTAATTCAAATAGGTTTCCCTATACAACAAAACACGATCGTACAACACCAAACTGTGAAGGTATTCTTTTCAAAATCACCATTACCGCCTCATCGTTCAACATCAGGGGGAGACTTTTCATTTGCTAAAGAAACAATTGAAATGTGTATTAAAAAAAACAACTTTGTAATTCGGTTTGTAAGAAAAAATAGCATGCAAGTGGTTTTCAAATAAAATTAACCTTTTCTTTTTTTAATTTATATATTTGTAAAGGGTTAAGATAAATTAAGATTTTTAACCTATAAAGATAATGGTAAAAATTGTGAGCAGATATATTCATTAAAAATTATAAGTTTAAAATTATTAAACTAATTAAATACGACTTAATATCTTAAAAATATTAGTACATTTCAAGAAAAAATGTCGGTTATTATGTAAATTAAAACAGTTTTCTGTTTATCAGATAAATAAGTGAAGTATCAATTTTATATGTTCTTAATCTTTTGCAAAAGCAATTAATGCATCTGTAAAATAATAAACAAAACTTATTTATGGAAAAGTGAAAACTACTTTCAGGGCAACCATTTCTAAAATTGTCTAACCTACAAGACTACGAGGTCCGAAATTGTGTAACCTACTTGACAAAAATTTCCAATACCTGTAAGCTACAGATTAGTTGATTAAATGCTTTAACTAGTAATTTTTCAGAACAATTTCTGTCTTTTAATGTTTACATAATATATTCTAGCATGAAAAACTATAATCCCAATTTTTTTACCGTAAACTGTATTTTTTTATATATATTTTAGTTAACATTCATTGCTCTTCCATCTTCACGCTCATTCAAGGTCAAAATTCATCACCGATTCTTTTTTCACAGTTTTCTGAAAGTTGAATTTGTAATTTAAGGCAGGATGGCTATAACTCCCCAGTTATTTGCTTAAAATATGCACGCATTTATATCATCAATTTCTTTGGAACGTATAAAAGAAATTTACAAAAGCTCATCAGATAACTCTTTAGGTAAGTATAGTAATTACTATGAAATATAGAGTTTGAATCATTGTTGCGGAAACGGCACTGTCTTATTTTTAAATTGTTCTATATTTTACCAGAGTTTCACATCATAGTAATAGTAATTATTTGATTTCCCAGTCACCCTTTTTATGACCTTTATATTAACTTCGATGTGTATTTGTTTGTGGTGGGCAAAATCTTATTAATTTTCACTTATGTTTTACCCATGTATGCCATAGGTCAATTAAGTAGTTAGTAACTACTTGAAATATAGGGTAATTATATAGTTAAACTTCCAATAAACTGTAAAAATGTGACTCCTGCTTATAATGACTTACCCGAAAGGGGACGTGGTACGGAATTAAAAAACCTTACGATTTCTTTTTATGATATATCATCTCCCTCTTCGCTTATATTAGGGTCTCAACACACACAATCATCACCTTTGGTAGGATTCATTTGAGGCAATTATCACTCTGTTTAAAGGCTTGTTTACACAATAGTATCCTGTTTCAGTTGTGAAATAGAGTATGGGTATTTTGAAGGTTTCCTTTGACGTTTCCAATCTCAACAAAGGGGACTAGAGGTTCCGTAGAAATAAATTTTTTGTTCTTTTCTAAACGGTGGGAAGTAATATTGATGCAAGACGCAAAGCGAATATAATAGCTTAATTAACTATTTATTCTAGTTAAGGATCTAGTTAGCTTCTAAAAAGAAATAATATTTGCCTTAACTAATATGTTGCATTACAATTTGTTCAGGGGAAAGATCATTTATACGGGCTGATTTGCAAATTATGTTGCAAGAGCACCGCATTCATTCGCATATTACCGCTTATTATTGTAGTTAGTTAGTTAGTCATTTGTCTCACAAGTATAGCTTTATCTGCTTACGCTATATTTATTTTATAGTTTACATTGCAGGGCTCTAGACAGGTGGAGTGGATATGGGACACCTCCCCCTCCCATCCTCCCAAAATTGTGTGAAATCTTTTTTCACCCCTTCCCCTTCTTTTCTTGCCTAACTTATTGCATGTATTTACATTAAAAAAAAATCAGATTATAGATGTAATACGAGTTTGATTCTCTAGATTCTGAAAAAATTACAAATAAAAAAATCTGCTTTATGTCGTTGCAAATCCCCCAAATTATATCTTCGACCATAACGACCCATGCGAGTTCCTAGCTGTATTACATGCCAAAGGTAGTAAAGCCATATTAGTAAAGGATTCCTTACAAAAATAGGGCGTTTCTATAATTTTGATAACCACCTGTGTTATCGCTTACACATTTCTTATTGTTAGAAAGTATCACAAATATAGTTTCATCCGTTTAAGATATGTTTTTGTTTCCAAGCAGCTTGTAACATGTGAATAATAATGTTTACCGTTGCACAGTTTGATTTAAATAATTAAATTGATCCACCAATTGAATATATGTCAGATGAATTATGAAGCAAAGCCCATATCCAGACAAGGCCGGAATCGCCTCAGCACTGCTACGGAATATGGGAGACCAATTCGGAGAAATTTTAAATGTTTAATTTACTGCGTTAACTACTCAACTACTTTAAATATTTAATTTTGGAAACGTATTATATAGTCATCACTATAGTTTAGCTATTCAATGAATATCTAGATATATTTCATTCTAGATCAATAATCAAAAGTATGATGTTACAGAAAATATGATTTTATGACAATGAAATCATTAACATAATTTTTTATTACAACGTGCAATAAATTATTCAACTTAATTAAATTTGTATTTATTTAATCATTTTTCTTTTCAAAAATCGTGTCGAAAGTAGCATTTTAACGCTAGGAGTGCGAGAAAGTATTTTCTGGCTCTAATGTGAAAAAGTACTTTCTCACACGTCTCTATCAAATTTTATTAAGTTTCGGTATTCAAACTACATATTTTCAGATGAAATTCATTGACTGGAGTTGCAAACGTTAATAAATATATGTATACAAATATATTTTTTGCACGTGAATACAAAAACATTGAAAAAGTACTTTTCCACGCGTTGCATTGCGTCAAATAAAATGTTTGCCTTGTATGAAAAAGTATTGCTTTCCCCACTAGTTCCATAAATAACTTATAGTGAAGTGTGCTTACGGGGAGTCAAACTCGGGACTCCTAGATTATATTTTTATCCAGATATTACTTGGAAGTTCTCTTTAATTAGATGTTCTGAAGAAACTGAATTTCATCAAACTATTAATCAAAATATCTAAACTAATGTGCAGCAGTCATGCTGGTATTGAAAAATCTTCAAGATCATTTAATTGCTTAAACCAACTTTTTGGCTAATATATTTTAGAAACTATGCATTTCATTCTACCTAATATTTATTATATTACAACAAATGGGTGGTAACAAAATGGGTGAACCAACAAAATGAAATATGTATCTGTTATGCTTTGAACAAGTTAGACAAGGGGTTACTATGGTCAACAATCTGATTTTGTTCTAAATTCAGGCATAAATGTTCTTTAGTGAACCTTGGCTCTTATGTAGCTATCCCTATAATGCTCGTCACAAACTGAAGCAGCAGTATTTGTTACTATCTTCGCACTTCCCTCCATACTTAGCGTGTGACAAAGAAAACATGAAAATTTTTCTACATCTGGTAACTGACGGCCCATGAATTACTGTAAGTCATCATAAGATAAACCTGTGAACACTGATGGTTCTGCGATACTGAAATCCTGCCTCTGGATTGGATCAATATAGTCCGCAGTATTAAAGTTTAATACGTCTGATGTAATATCTTTTGTTTTAGTCTTCATAATTTTGCTGCGACACGAGTACGTTCATCAGTTACCATGCATAGCTGTAGATTTTCCGGGGTAAAGAAAAAAATTAATTCCGTTAATTTACAAGATCTATGACTTTTTTAGATTCATTGCTTAAGAATCTTGAAAAAGTATGATATCCAAACAAGAATGCAGTCATCTTTGCATGATGGCTTCGTTTTAATACAAAAACAAAATGCGCGCATACAGTTTCAATATGAATTCGGTCAAAATAATAAGGTTTGATTCTGGTGCTAGTGTTTCGACATAAAAGTGTTAGGCTTAATTAGCCGTGGTTAGTCATCTTGAATGTATTAACCTCCTGGGATCACTTTTTGACAAATCTACACTGAAAACACCAGTGCCATTCACTCGGTACATTTATAGCTAAATTGATCAGTAATAAGTTTCTCTACACCGACAGTCACGACTGGAAGTTCACATTATATTTACTCGAATTGTTCATTTAGTAATTAGTTTTCCAGACCTTAACCAATATGGATAAAGTATGTCTATCGTGACTGATTTCCAATATAATAATATTTTAGTACTGATTAAGTTATTAAAAAATTTCATATATTGTATGGCAACGATGAAGAGCACTGCACAGCATATTGCTAGTCATAATAATTTAGAATTGTTTATGCATTTAGGGGGCCTTAAATTTATGGTGACCTAAGCTGAGCCTTGTGAGCGTTAAGAGAAATAACGCCCTGCTTGCCAATACTTCTCTGGTCAGTAAGAAAAGTGTTCACTTGCAGGTTCCCGTGATTTCTCGCTACTATAGGCTGAGAATTCACACTTGAATGAAAATATGCTCATTTTATCAATATTTCGAATACATTCACAGCTCTTGTTGAAATGAAACCTATTACTCAATGAAAGCTATTAACTTTATCCAGCTGAATTTTTGTATGGTATTATCCAAGGTATTTATCCAACTTCGATTTTCTTACCAACAACACAAAGTACAATTGATTATTTGTCAGAAGCAGTGGTCTAAACCTTTAATTTGGGTTATCACTTATCAATTTTGGTTCTGAATCAAAAAAGAATGTGATCGTAAAAAAAAAAAAAATACAATTAAGAAAAATTATACAACAAAGTCATTTATTAAACTTTGTTTATAAATTTGGTGCTTATTACGCGGTGCATTTCTACATTTTCACCAAGGCACATCTGTTTAAAGTTATATTTAAAACAAATCGGATCTCCACTGCGAATTAAATTTAAAATCATGAATAAATGCATAACATTGTCATTCAGGATAAAAAAATAAAAAAAGGGAAAACGCATCTCCAGTCGATGTCAAAATGTGATGAGAATACATTCTCATGGCGAATTCAAAAATGCTGCAGATGGGAAAATATGTCTTTTTTCGTGTGACATATCCGAAAAGGAACTAAAAATAAATATCCGTAGCCATTCGCCTCCGATATTCTGGTAACGATAGAAGCTGGAATATGCCTTGGAGAAATGGTACTGTAAATGATAAATGGCTTAAAATCGCACACTTGAATAAATTTATACAAATATTTTTTGATAGCCGAGGCACAAGTTGGTTTATATTTTCAACGTCAATCTATATTTAACTTTTTCAACTAATGACGACTTGAATTATTAGGAACTTATGAATTCCTTAAAGATGATAAATTGTTCTCTCTCAAAATATACAAACTACTGTTTTTACTAATTCGTTTTTTTTATTCAAAGGCAGTTGTTGAATTCAGCGCACCGCCCGCTAGAAGAGGGAGCAACTTGTTATTTTTATATTTACATTTTTAACTTGTGAAGGTGCAGTCAATTCGAATGCGGTTGAGTAGACATCTTAAAATCATTAGTGCTTACTAAATCATAACCCCTTTTTGGGTACTTCTTATATATTACAATCGAAATCTAATTCAAATATATTCTGTGCAAATCCAGAGCATACAAACTATTAAAAGATACTTTGGCGATTCAACCCAGAACAACCACTTGATACGTATTAACTAATGAAGGTGACATACGGCACGGTTTGTGCTCCTTATCTAGCCAACAGAACTCTAAAGCAAACGCTATTGATAACACTTCTAGCTTTCCAGAAGCAGCTAAAATAGACAGAGGGAATTTCTATGTAGATGACTTACTCGTTGGCTCTTGTTCAGTTGTAGAAGCTAAATCTTTGATTTCGGATGTAAATCGAATTCTACTCGAGGGAGGATTTACATTAGGATAATTTGATGACCATTTTCTCAAAGTCCTTGCAGATCTTCCTGATGAAATAAAATCCACTAAGGAGGGGTTCCAGTTGGAAGATAATGGTATTAAACTTTTGGGCATCTATTGGAATGCAAGAGAAGATATGATGCAGATTAAAATTGCTGATCAATGTGTGGTTCAAACCGAGAGACAGCTATTGTCAGTCATTGCCAAAGTGTACGACTCGCTTGGTATTTTATCGCCCACAACCATAACTCTCAAGATCCTGATGCAAGAATTGTGGAAAAATTAAGCTTCTTGGGATGAGGATATTCCAGTGGAGATTATGAAATATTGGAAGGAATTCTATTCAAAAATTGATGATTTGAAGAAAATCAAGGGAACCAAACAATACAACATACAAACTGAAGCATCAACAACTCTAGTTCTTCAAAATTTTGTAAATCTAGATTAAGAACTTTTTTCAAAATACTCATCCTTCAATCGTCTTATAAGAGTTACATGGTGTCTGCAATTCATTACATGTACTGTGGCAAAAAATTTTCCCAGCTTACCATCCTGTTCAAATTGTAAAATAGCCTCTGATGCTAGACTTAAAACCCATCTCAATGTTTCTGAACTTTATGCTGCTACCATTTGTGTTGTTAAAGCTATTCAACAAACAGAGTTCAAGTCTTAAATTAGTTCTCTTCAAACAAAAGGTACTCTTCCATCAAACAATAAGTATTTACCATTGAATCCTTTTCTAGATGAACACAATATTCTAAGAGTTGGAGGAAGGCTAAAGAACTCTAATCTCTCAAATTATGCTAAGTTTCCGATTCTTAATCCAAAAAACCACCACATCACTGATCTCATTATTAATCAATATCATAAACAATCTCTTCATGCTGGAACTTCAGTTGTGCTATCTTTGATTCGTCAAAAATATTGGTTCATCTCGGGTCGTGATAAAGTAAGAAGACATCTTCAAAAATGCGTAACTTATGTTGTGATTTTTAAATCTGAAACAACTCAACTGATGGGCAACCTTCCTAAAGATCGTGTTACTCAATGTCGACCCTTCCAAAAGGTGGGAATCGATTTTGAAGGTCCAATTCTCACTAAGCCTAATCTCCCAAGATCAAGAGTAAACATTAAGTCGTATATTGCTCTATTTATCTATTTCACAACTAAAGCTGTGAATCTTGAAGCTGTTTCTGATCTATCTACACCTGCATTCTTAGCGTGTCTTAGAAGATTCATCGCACGCAGAGGACTGCCCTCTGACATTTTCTGTGACAATGCCAGCAACTTCAAAGGTGCAGATATCTTTCTGAAGCAACAACGAAGGTTACTCAAATCTGAATCCATTCAGAACTTTGTCACTGAGAATTCTAAAGTCTTCCACTTTATTCCACCCATCAGTCCTCACTTTGGTGGTTAGTGGGATTCAAATATAAAGGTTACTAAGTCACACCTCATAAAGACATGCAAGGCAGCTGTGTTCAATTTCGAGGAACTGTACACGCTTTTATCTCAAATTGAAGCGTACCTTAATTCAAGACCACTAACTTCTCTAAGTTCTGATCCTATTGACGTTGAAGCGATTACTCCAGGCCACTTTCTTATTGGTGCTCCACTTCTCTCTCTTCCTGAAAGAGAACCTACAATTTCCATGTCCCTTAAGTCAAGATGGGATCTTCTTCAGACACTACGCAAAGGTTTTTGGACGAGATGGTCTCAGGATTATTTGTCAAGTCTTCAATCCCGTGGGAAGTGGATTGTTACACATGGAAATTTGGTGATTCAGTGATTGTTAAAGAAACGGACATTCCACCTAGCATCTGGCCTCTAGGTAGAATTGTTGAGGTCTACACACGAGACGATGGACTTGTACGGGTCGTTAAAATACAAACTTCTAAACGAGTCTTCAAGCGACCTATTTGTAAGATTTGCCGTCTTTCAGAGCCATCTTCACCTCGGGAGAGAGTATGTTGAATTCAGCCCATCACTTGTTCTTTTTATACATACATTTTTAACTTTTGAGGGTGTAGTCGATTCGGATGCGGTTCAGTAGACATCTTGAAATCATTTGTGCTTACTAAATCAAAACCACTTTTAGGTAATTCTTGTATATTACTGACGAAATCTAATTCAAATCAATTGTGTTAATTCAAATCAATTCAGTAAGTAACATTTAAAGTTTATACTCTACTAATTCCCATAGTCTTCATTCATTATATGTAATTCTGCATTATTTGTATGTATGTTTATCATAATATCACATTCATGTGCCTTTTTTCACGTTAATAAATATAATTTTTATACTGTGAATGATGAATTAGATTTTAAATTTTAATTACAAGTCAAGTCAACCATCAGCAGGTATGGATAATTACATACAAAAGGTGTTTGAACTTTATAAGCCACAGATACCGAGTAACATATTTCAACTATAGTCACACATAATAATTATTTGAAATTTTGAAGTTTTTACTTTTTTTTCCTCAAGTAATTAGTTTTTATCTCAAAAGTTGTAAAATTTTATATTAATTATTTATTGTATCTTAAATGATTAATTTTGTATAAATTTTATAAATTATATCAATTGGTTCAATCAAAATAAACACGATTACGGAACGATTCCTCTCATACGTCCACCTCATATGTTGAATTAAAAATAAAAAATTGAATACGTTGTTGCTATCTTAATATTTTCAAAAACCTAGGTGCCATAAACAATTCCACTCATAACATCATCCACAATATTCTTGCAAGAAATTTCAAGAAAATGAACATTAAACATAACCTGATAAGTCTTTTAAACAGAGTTAAATAACTTATAATCCAACCTAAAATCGCAAAACAATTAAGTAGCATTAACATCAAAAATACAAAACTTTTAGAAAAAGAAATACACTAGACGGACCCATTAATTATTTAGTAAGACCTAACACCCTATAATGACACTCCTGTCGCATGTGTTCTACGTTTCCAGAGATAATTTGCGAAACCTGCTGTCAAACTTCTCCCGGAATCCGGCAACTTGGCTCTCTACGCTCCATTTAACTCCGGAGTTGAAACCAATAAAGTCAAGTTAATCCGGCTGATCAAAAGAAGAACTTAAGCTGTGGAAGAATTTGGGCGTTGTCTTTAGAGATGCGTGTAACTCTTTTCTTTTGGTTGATGGGAGATGAGCTAGTAGGACAGAAGAGCGAGTTTTTGGTCATTAAAAGAGTTTAAAATGAGTTTTTGAAATGTGGATACAAGTTTTGGAGATTAGTACTTGAGATTATGCTCGACCATGCTTTGATGGATAATTGGATAATGTTCATTGGATAATTTGTGTAGTAATTTGTAGGTAATGATATTTTTCCTGTTCACAAAAATTGTTCTGTAACTTGCTACAGAAAATGAACGACTAAATAATTCAGCTCATGATATTATAAGGAATGTTGAGGTAGCAATAATTCAATTAAACTACGTACAGTTTACCAATGTTGAACTACTAAGTTTACCAATGAGGAATGGTAAATTAATCGTATTTAACCAGATATTCATTACAATATTGTCCTTTTTGTTAAAGAATAAAATACTGTATTAATGAAATATTAATGTAAAATTTGTTGATAAAACTTTATTCTTTCACTGTCTTGTCAAGGTTAAAAACAGGAGGTTACCAAAAACTTAATTGTCTTTTAGTGAATGAAATTGAAAAATGTAGTTAAGTGTTAGTTATGATTTGGGATATAAATTATAATTTTCCACCTGTGCATTTTAAGAATTCACAAAAATAACTCTTGTGGCATTTCTCAATAAATGTGAGGAAAGTGATGTTTCACAATCATTACAGCATATGTTACAAACTACGTTTTTTTCCATGAATTTTGCTCACCTTTAAAATATGTCTTTATAAATATTTAAATTTATCATTTCCCGAATATTAAAGACAACCAAACTGAAAGTATTCCTAAAAAAACTATCTGTAAACATATGTCGCATTTTTTTTGTTAAATTTTTTTTTCAGAAAAGAAAGTTAAAAAATATATAACCATCAAACCATTTTTCTTCTTGCCCAGCACCTTTTTTTTTACACTCAAATCTCCATTCTCAAATGTTTCGAGGAAAAACTATCATAACTTGTGAATTAGAAAAAATGTGATTAATGTTTCTAGCAAACATGTTTTTGACAATGATTAATTAGTTCACAATTTTTTTAAACTGAAGCAAAATGGAATTTGAAAAAATCAATATAGTCATTAAAAATTCAGCTGTTGAGGAATCATCTGTTACGGATGTGGATATTAATTAAAGTATCACAAAATCACAACTAGTTTAAATTTATCGAAACACTTGTTTCAAAGTAGAGGGATACACATTTAAATACCTATATCAACCTTTTTACACTACTTGGCATTAATTCTACAGAAAATGGAAAGTTTGGATTTCGCAATTGCTAAGGGTTAATATAAAAAAAACTAGGGGGCTCCGCCCCCTGCTCGCAGACGCTCGCCAACCCCCTGGATTGCTATGCAATCCCCTTGGCTCGCTTTGCTCGCCTCAAAGTGAAGCATTTAAAATATGCCCTAGCAAAAGCTATTTCAGCTGCATAAAGTCACGAAACTGAAAACGTTTTGCTATTTATGAAGAGCCAGAATACTTGCCACGTCATTAGCCTACTTCTGTCGAGACGTGTCAAGCAGGGACAGTGTGGCAACGTAGTAGAAAGTTCTTGGAAAACAAAATAAACAGTTTTGTAGATATATTTAAAAAAGATCGGTTATTTCATTGAACAATTAAAATTTACGGGCTGGTTTTGTATGAAGCGCCAAAATAATTAAAGTTGCTTATCGAAATTTCTTAACGAAGCAATCATATGTTTGCATGATCTTTTATGCGATACTTAGAAAAAAAAAACCCGTGAAATGTCAATTATCCGGCATTCAATCAACAGGAATTTTTTGAAAAACAAATTTGGCGAGAAAATTAGCCCTATTTCGCCAAAAGTTTCTTTTTTTTTTATCAATTTCGTATGAGATTTTGAAGTTGAGGGGTTGGTTTTATTCGTTATTTTGATAGTTTTCAATTCGTAATAGCTGAATTTGCACCGATTAGAAATGAATACAGTTTCAAATTTACTGCACAATACCTCTTGGCGACTTTTTGAAAGTAGACGATTTAGCGCTGAATGCAACCCAGCGACCTCCGGAATATGTTCCAGCAGATAACTTTTCCGAAAAGTCTGATTTATCCGGAATTCTAATTCAAAAGAAATGTACACTTCTTGGATCTATTTATTCTTGCATCACCGTAACTATTAAATCAATACGTTTTAAATAGGCTATAATTTCTATCTGTAGACTGTAATAAGAAAAACAAAATATAGCGAATCCAAGTTGTTGCTGTTGCCAGAAGTATTAATCAAATTTCAAACGATATATTGTGATTGGCTGGATTGCTAAATTTGAAAATTCATGCATAAAGTACATTTAGAAGATTTGTGATCGGATGTTTGAAGTCGTTGCCATTCTGCTCACAGAAATACAGACGAATTTGGACGTTACGCAAGAGAATTATATATATAGATGCGAAGAGTTTGGAAAAATTGTGTTTTTATACAACTCAATTTGAATTTAAAAACTAACTTTTAAGTCAAATTAAAAAAAAAAAAATCTCTCAATTTCAAGATAAAGCATTGTACATTCATTGTTATATACATTTTGAACACGCGACATTATGAATTTTTTCCAGAGGAAACGACTCAGTTTTTACTAAATAAAAACTAATTTATTCTTCCTTCGATTGGTTATTTTCAGATTATCTGGCGCCTTCAGCAACACGAGGGCTATAATGCGCCGAAACATTCGTCATTAGACAAGCCAACATACGTTTACAAACACCCATTCCTAACACGGGACTCGAACCCGCAACCTTGCGGTCTAGAAGCTAGTATTCTAACCACTATACCGTTTGATCTGCTATTCTTCCTTCGAAGGCCCATTCAACTTCTCGGAACAACAGATTAATTGCTATCAAGCTTCAATGCAAGCTTCAGTATGTACAACTACGAACACAGCGATAATGCAGGCACCGCGAAAGTAAACAACAGATCCGATGCTTTCCAAACGGCAAACGGTACTCGACTAAAATCCAAGACTACATCGATTGGTTATTTTTATTGGCTGGTGCCAGAAATTTCTAGCAAAAGCCAGCCAACCAATCACCTGATCGAAATGTCTAGAAATTCCCCCAATTGATTTAGGTGTTGCCATCTTTGTAATCTGTATTGTTGCTGTTAACAAATAAAATATTGCATCAAAATAAATTCGTCGCTATTTATAATTTTTTTACAGACGATTTTTGCAACAATATTAATTTTCATCCCTCGACAGCACATTAAAGTATCTTTATATAACGTTGGATAATTTACAACCCTCTCATTTAAAATTTATTCATTTAATGAACAGGGACGACTAGATCTGAGAAACCAAACTGATAAAATTTAAATTGCAATGGTTCTATTTATATATATGCAATAATTTAAAATGTACAGATGATTATATTATTCTATAAGCTATTTGTTTTAAACGCGTTAATTTTCTTCATTTTAATAGAAGTGTGTGAAGGAAGTATTACATATCGATTGACTAAAAATGTATTACAATAAGGCTGAAACAATAAAAAAATATAATGATCTTCTTAAAAGTCAAAAGTTTACAAATACTTTATATTTCTAACCAATTCTGCAATAATTTTTTTTTTGAAATAAAACATTTTTAAACAAAAGATTATTTTGTAGTAATATTTAAATATTCAGTTTGTTATACAATAAGTGGTATTACAATGCATATTTTATCACAGTAACTTAAAGTTATTTTAAGTATGAAAGAAAAGTTAATATTTTGAAAATTTTCAAGTTTGTTAAAATAGCAAAATATATAATTTTCGGAACTATAAGGTAGATTATGCAAGTAAGAACAGAGCCGTAAAAAAGATTATTCAATTTCCAAATACAAGTGTTGTATTGTAATAAAAATAATTGTAGGTGTTTCTATTTATGATTACGAAAATTTATAATTAATGTACTGAATAATTTTAAAAATATAAGTAAAGATTTAGAGTTATTGTATTTATTGTCATATTAAGATAACCCTTGAATATACCATACATGCATATTTTCAAAATGATCAAGTACATTGCGTAAGTTGAGAATAAAGAGGTTGATCAACTACGCAAATTCAATATCAAAAGAAATGGAATAGAGAAATTTTCTGCTTATAGGTTTTTGGATAAAAACATTTTCAGCGAAAGTTAAAGATTCATATCACACACACAAAAATGTAAGTCGAGTAATTTCAATTTATCTCCGTCAAAGGATGAATGAAAAATTCAATTTCCATTAAACAGGAAATTATGTCCAAGAGAATATCCAATGACTTACTAACATCCAAGAATAAAAACAATTTCAGAATCCACCTAAGTAGATTACACGAAGCACTCTTGGATCATATAATTCTCCCACTTTTTCCAGATTCAGTTGTCGATATTTTCGTTCTGAGGTGTCCTCAACGCTATTTTGAGGATTTGGGCGGATTGAGACGTAAATCTTGTTAGCAGCGGTGTTGGAGAAAATTGACTCGCGATTTCCCCGTTTGTTTATTCAACTAGATTGAATTTTTACCGTGGATTGAATGAGATTGCAGTGACTATTTTTTTTTTTATCGGTGTTTTATTTGACTCGCTTCGACGAATCAATTTTTAGGGATTGATAAGTCATCATTGGTGAGAACTCGGGGACGGGGAAATATTTATAATAAAAATTCTGTCGGAATTGGATGGTAATCATGGTCATTAGCTGAGGGTTGAGGAGTAGCGTTATTGATTTTTTTTATCAGGTATTTTGAAATGCAAATGAGATTGAAATTGAACTATGCTATGTGTTGTAATGAGGTTTTAGATTGGATTGAATTCACAAAAACAATAATTCAATCTGGTGAATGAATTTGATTTTTTATAGGATAAATTTTGACATGGGTTTCATTAATGACATTTACTTTAGGATAATTGAAAGGCAACTTCAGAACTTACACATTGAAAGAATAAACCCAACAGCAATATTTTCTTAACTCTTGATTAGTCGCGAGATTGACAATTGTCCCCCACAAAAATTGCTTCGTCAATTTATCAATAGATAGTAGCCCATGATCAATTTTTGTCCAGTACTTTTCTATCGAACCTTGACGTTTCCCTACATGTATTCGCCGATATAGTGGTTAGCGTGCTAGCTTCTAGACCGGGAGGTTGAGGGTTCGAGTCCCGTGTTAGGCATGGGTGTTTGTAAATGTATGTTGGCTTGTCTCTAATGACGAATGTTTCGGCGCATTATAGCCCTCGTGTTGCTGACGGCGCCAGATAATCTGAAAACAACCAACCCTACGTGTATTAATTTAGTTCCAAGCTTGTACTCAAGCGACACAGAACCTATTTGCCGACATTTGACCATACGTGACCAACCCTATATTCTAATACCGGTAGGTAATAAAAAAAAATTAAAATACCTTTTAATTATATTTTTATAGTGTTTATTATCTGATTTGACTGAAATTATTTCTTGGGGAAAAAATTACATTAATTCACTTTTTTAATTTTTAATTCTTTATATTTGGAAAATTAAAAACTGACAACTGGGTCTGCAAGGACTTTTTCAGATTAAAATATGTGCAAATTGTGCGGATGTTTAACAGCACAATGATTGACTTTTTAGCATAAAATCTATTTCTCTGTTTTAGATTCTTGTAATTATACTATTTTAGATGTAAATTTATATTTTCATAATAACTTTATCAACAATGTTTAGTGTGATTACGCTTTTTTTTAAAAACTATGAGAAATGAATTTGAATCCTCGAAGTTCAATTCAATAGCATTTTTTATTTTTACAGGTTTTTTAAAAGTTATTTTAAAAATATATTTTTTTTGTATTTATTATGTTCATTAATGTTTTTTTTTAATTAAAATACCCACTAACTTTGACATTTGGTCACGAATTTAATAGTCGCGAAAATTTGAATTTGTGGGACATCACGCGACTAGCAATGAGACAAAAGGTCGCGCGACTGATCAAGGGTTAAATTCCATTGAAATAGATTTCTTGTAACCCAAATTACATGAATTTAGTTTGCATTAAAAAGAATAGCGAAAAAAAGCGATTTTAAATGCAGTTTCATTACTTTCACGGTTGGTTGTTTTTTACGCGAAACAATGTATTTTTGTGGCTAATTAGGTCGCGACTTACAGCTTATTAGAGATACTAAACCGCAACCAACATCCATGTCTAAAATGGGATTCGAACCTGGTTCGTTTGACATGCATGGTTAGAACTTTAAGTACACATTCATCGGATGGGTCTGATTATTTTGACGATTAAGTGAAATGCATATTAGAATATGGAATGCATTTTAGTATTCCTCTCACTCCAGAAGAACTTAGAAGTGATTCTATAAAATGTTTGATTGCATACAAGTCCGTCTGTCCATCCTGTCCATCAATTAATTTCAAACTGTTTAATTACTTCCTCAGTTATTCACAGTCAGTAAGAAATTAAATAAAAAAAAATAAAAAATCTATAATTTTACAATTTTTTTTTACAAAAGGTTCGATACAGGAGGTTTATTCGAAATTAAGTTATATGTGTAGGTTTTTACTTTCAATTACCCATATGTATGCATAGGGTAATGAAAGAATAGCATTCGCTTTTTTTTTTTAACATTTCTCCATGTTTTGGAACATTCCGATTTCAAAAAAGTGATCTAGAAAAAATGTGTGTACGTGGTCAGCATACCGCCCGAACAAATTGACCAATGATGTTCAAATTTGGTGTGCGGGTTGGTGGTGGCCATGAGACTTACCGGTAAGGTTTTTGTCAAAATCACGCATGAGCGTAAGGTAGCTGTTTTCAATAATTTTCCTCCTTTTGTATGCTACAGAGACTAATAATATGGAGAGAAAAACTATATTTACATATTTATTTAAAAAAATTGTCTCCTAAACTAGTCGAATACATTAATGAAAAAATATATTTAAAAAAATTACTAAAAACTCTGAATCAAACCAGACACTAACTCAAATTAAGCTCCTTACATAAAAATCAAACAGATAAATGTCCCCCCCCCTTACCTCAAGGACAAGCTTTCCATAAAAATCCCCATTGCAACTAAACTTTCCCTAAGGGACCTTTCAATTTAATTTGATATCAATCTCCTTTATTCATAACTCAATTTTCCGGACGCTAATATCTTTAGCAAATAATCCCTTGTGGACTTTACGCCGATGTTTTCCCCTTTCATTCCACCTACTTTTACCGCCAAGAGAAACATCGCCAACGTGGCTCGCTTTAGGTCCCAAAGGGTGCCAAGCTTTTTTTCACAAAGCAAGACCATACGAAAAACGAACTATCAAAAGCAAAAACTAATTACTACTGGAATCCCCAAAGGGTTTCCTAGAACTGAATGGAACCTTAGAAATACTCATGTGACAGTTTTTTGGCATTATTTTTTTTGCTGTTTTTTTATTTGAATTTTTTTTTCAGTTGACGCCTTTATTTGGCTCTCGAATTGAACACCTTAGGGAAATATATACTTTTATTGCTGCTTCGGAGTTGTTAATGCTATCGCATCGTATGGTGGAACTGATCAAGTTAAGGAATAGCGATGATTGGGATAAATTTAAAACCTGTAATGATAATAATTACCTCTAATCTTTAAAACAAATTGATATAAGCAAAAACAATAATTGAATACAAATTAAGTACATTAAATTTCTTAAGAACTATGCCAATAAATAAGGTGTTTGTATAAAATTCCATCAAAATAGAGAAAACCCGCACGTATTCAAAATAGAGAAAAACTGAAAACATTCAAAATAGAGAAAAACCAAATTTGAAATATTGAGGATGGTTATCAGAAAAGTTTGAGCATGAAAAGGTTACATTTTTTTAGAAATTGATGCTATGAACCACGATTTGTTGGTTGTTTTCAGATTATCTGGCGCCGTCAGCAACACGATGGCTATAATGCGCCGAAACATTCGTCATTTGACAAGCCAACATGCATTTACAAACACCCATGCCTAACACGGGACTCGAACCCGCAACCTCGCGGTCTAGAGACTAGCACGATAACCACTATCCCGTTTGGTCGGCACTATGAACCACGAATTCTGATTAGTTATCAGATATTTTCGTCAATAGAATTAAATATACGATGATTTTTATATAAATAATGGTTTTATCTTGATGGCATTTAAGTTTATATCGATTAAATCAAGCCTGCATGCTGTTCTGTGCTGTATACAGTTTGTTTTCATTCAAAATTTTTGCGAAATTATACTGATACCATTGTTCTTCTGTGAAATAGATTTGAAAAATTTGCTTAAATGGGAAAAAAAATCCCTAAATTTTTACATAAACGTATCGCTATCCTTTAAGAAATGGTCGTTGCAAATATATTTGAGAACTAAACATTTCAAATTCCAGATAACGCCATTTTTAGATTATTTCATATTACCTTCTACAAAAGTTCGTCTTCCAATCTTGTAAATCGTTAAAAATAAATCCAAAGAATTTGTAAAGGTTTTTAACAAAGTTAAAACTTTTATAAGGGTTAATAATTATTTGTTGCGGGGTTTCAGGGCCCAAATATTTTCAAAACTATTTTTTTTTTTTTTTGCTTTAAAAAATGCGTTCAATTACTATCATTTTGATACCTCATTTATAATGCTTCTCCTTTTAGTTGGCTTGCAGTTAAATTAATATCAGACAGCTAATGCTGACATAGTTTATGCATGACCTTTAAACAGCTTTTTCTCACTGATGATTTTTTAGCTAATACAATATGCATGGTAAATTTGGTGCGAAATAAAATTTTAGTTTTTTAATGCCGATATGATTTTTTTTTGTAATTATGAAAGAAAAAAAATACGAACTTTTATACTTAAAATTTTTATTTTAATATCCGCTATAAATATGAAAAATGTGTTGACTCTCCAGTAAAACTTGCCTTTTGGGACATGGTGCGCTTTTCTTTCGGGGTATAGAATTACAATTTGGCTAAAATTTGAAAAAGCTATCGGGAATAGAAGACAGTTTTTCCCACTTCTGTAAAGTTGCTTAATTGCGACATAACCTCGTTCTGTTCCGAGTTATGTATCGAAGAAACATTTTATGTGGTTTAAGAGGACTGAGTAATTTATAGGGAAGGCTGAAAATGGCCAAACAGAAATCACACAAAATTTCGTCAATTTTGTTCAATAATATAGCCACGCCCCTCTGGCATTGAAAATGAAAAAGTGAAAACCCAAACATTTTAAAGCCATTTTTGGAAAAATTTGGAAGTTATTCTTAAAAACTGGCATTAGCATAGCATGGAATAGTTGCCTAATGTATCAGTTAGAAAACACAACAAATTTGGTCCATTTTGCTCTATATTTAGGCACACCTCTCTTGCTTTGAACAAAATCTTAACAGACTAGACGTTAAGGTAGACCAAAAAAATATATTTTTTTTAAATTTGTCTTTGCAAACTGTTAAAGTTGGCCAATGGAACAGTTAATACACCTTCAAAATGTCCATTTTGTTGAATATCTAGTCGCACCCCTCTGGCTTGAATATGTCCAAAAACAGACTCAAAAATGGCGTTAAAGTGCATTTTATAATTACCTAAAGTATTTTTTTTAAAACCAGCATTGGCATAGCACGGATTGGTTGCATAAGAAATTTCTAAATATGAATAAAGGTTATACTAACTAGTAAATACACTTTTGCCTTTTAATATGCATATTTTTTATTTTTGCAGTTTTTGAAAGCATGTTCAAATTACGTTGCTTTTCGTCATTTTTACTCTTTCAACACTAGAGTTGCGTGGCTAGATACTGATCAAAATGATGAAATTTTTGTACGTGTCCTAAATGACTCACTATGCAATCCCTCTGTGCTGTGCCAAGGATTGATTTTTAAAAATATTTTAAGTCACTACCAGAAAAAGGGCTTAAAAGTGTATTTTTTTAACGTTTTGGACATTTTCAATGCCAGTGGGGCACGGTTAGATATTCAACAAAATTGACGAAATTTTGTGTGTTTTAACTGACCAATTAGGTCTTGGCATTGAGTGGAAAATTTGCCTATTTCGGGAAGAAAAAAAAAAAATTGGTGCACCCTAACGTCCAATTCGTTACGATTTTGTGACATTTCACTTTTTTGTTCAAGGCAAGAGCGGTGCGGCTAAATATTGAGCAAAATGACAACATTTTTTGAGAGTTTTAACTGATACATTAGGCAACTCTTCCATGTTATGCCAATGCCGGTTTCTATAAATTCTGAAATTTTTCAAAAAATTACTCAAAAGTGCATTTTTTACATGTTCAATGCCGGAGGAGCGCTCCTAGATATTGACAAAATTTTGTGTGTGTACTAATTGAATCATTAAGCATCGTTTTTGCCAAAACCTTTCTCAAAAAAAAAAAATCTGAGTAACCATTAAAAATAAGATTTTTTGGATACTTGTTTTAGGTTCATGTATTGTTTTCAGTTATCCATTGATGTACTAATTTAGTTTCTGCTCATATGAAAAGTATATTTACTATTTTAAAATAAAATACAGCCAATTATTAACTACATAAGATTCCATGTTTAGCTGAGATGTTCACTAAGCATGACAATTCCAACTTCAATACATTTTTTCTAGCAATGAGTGCATGTGAATCTTTAATTTTTTTTAATAAGTTGTATTTAGCAACTTACAAATTAAACCAATTAAAAAAAATGTTCCATTAATTTCATAATCTTAAAGTCTCAAATATTTGTAAAAAAAAAGTTTGAAAAAAATAAATAAAATTGGAGTGATTAAAATTATTTTTAAAAAGAATCATGATACATTTTACTAAACTTTAACCACAATAACTTGTACAAGATCTATTTAAATCTAATTTATCTATTTAAATACCCGCGTTTAAATTAGATCACACCAAAATTAATGACAAAACTTTAAATAGTTAATAATGGATTGTTTACATTTAAAACAAAAGTTTCTCAAATTAGAAGTATTTAAGAAAGCGATGCATCAATGGAAAAGTGAGAAAACATAAAATAAGTTTTCAAAAATTTATTTTTCAAAACATTTTATCTTTCGTTCAAAAATTTTATTTTAGTTGCATTTTACCGACTTGTATTCAAAACATAGCATTAAATATTCCATTGGAACAAATGCGCATATCTTTACTGACATGCTACTTCAATACATAGTTGCAAAGTAATCCTTGAAATAAAATTCATGAAACACTTTTTTTTTTAATTATAGCTAACTTATTGTAAGTTTGATTATTTTCTTATCGAAATGAGCTTAATCACAGTATGGCATTAAGTATTGAGTGTCTGAATCAGAAATGAGCAAGTACAATTCTTATTATAATTTACTGGAATAGGATTTTGGCACGAATCCCGATTGAATCATTATCAATTCATTTCCTTCACGCAGGTAATGAGATATGTAAGGAATCTAATTTTTTCCGTATCTACAATTTAAATCTGGGTCTTATCACTTTTCCTGCAAAATCAATCATCTATTTTTAAGACTTTTCCACATATCTGACACTGCAGACACGCGATAAATTTATTGATTTAAATTTGATTCATTTGACACAAAACTGAATGAACTAAAAATATGCTATTTCATGTCTGTTACAATACCCGCACAGTGATTGGCCCGCAGATTCGATTAGAACTTTTGAAATATGTTAAAATTTTATTTAATTGAAATGAATATGAAAGTTCTCGTGTTTTAAAAAATGAATTTTGCTAAGCATGCAAGTTGTGTTTTTAGTGAATGAAAGTTATAATAATTTTAACGTAGAGAGATCTTTTTTGTAGATTTTAAATTTCTTTAAAAATAAATGTTTAAAAACAGGTAATATTTTGACCGTTCTGAAACCAAAATCGACGATTTAATAAGGCGTTTATCACTGCAAAGAATATTTCAAAATTTTGAATTCTGATAAAATTACGATGTTTAAACCTTATTGAGCATACCTTTCTCTCCAACTCCAACCACACCAACGAGAGAACATTAAAGCCACGATCAATACAATGTGCACTAGCATTCATTATCGTATATACCAGTATTTGGCGTAGCCGGGACCGAACCCATGCTTGGAGTTCATGATCTTGGTGCCTTTAACTACCTGTACACTGGATTGGTTGGTTGGTTTCAGATTATCTAGCACCATCATCAACACGAGGGCTATAATACGCCGAAACATTCGTCATTAGACAACTAGAAACAACGACATTATAAGCATTTGTCATTAACACTAATAAAAAAAAAAATTAAAAGAATTGTTCAGTCGCCATGAGCTGAAAGGCTAAATCCATAAAAAAAAAATTCAAATGCATATTTTGGCATTTTTAGATTAATCCATGGAAAATAATATTTTTATTTCATTGAAAGGCTTAAGTTCTTAGATCATACAAACCTCTACCACTATAGCAAAATATTTAATTTCAAAACACGAACGTAAAAGCAGCAATGTATTTTATTTATTTATTTTTAATATTTTTTTTTTATTTTTTATTATTTATTTAGGGCTCTTTAACGTAAGACGACAGCATTGGTTGCTTTAACACAATGTAAAAAAAAAATATGTACCTAATTTTTAAGAAACAAAAGGGCAATAACAAGTATATTTCATTAAAGTTTTGTTAATGAGCTTTTATTATTTAACATTTTTCGCAGTAAAATATTTCAAAAGTTTTAAACAAATTCTAAATGCTAGGTAAAATTTAAGCATTACGTTTAGGACGTAGGGACAGACAAATGACCTTTTAAACAAAGTTATTAATTTAATATTGTAATATAAACTCAAAATATTCTCTTGGCTTATTCTCAAATCACTTTTACCAAACACCATCCAGAAGACAAACCTCTAAATTCATTCTCCCCATTCCCCATAAACCCTTTACAGCAATCCTCACCACCTCAAATAAATCCTACCCCAATTAATCGACATACTTTCAACTACCAGAAATCATCGGCCAAACTGATTCACACAACTGCGATAACCGGACCGATTCACTGAGTACTAACTCAAACCAACTGCGATCGCGATGATACGACAATCTCAGCCAGGCTCCGTGTTTGGACTTAATGACTGAGTGTTCCTCTGGATCCGTACCTGATATAAACTTAGACGGGATGAAATGTTTGTGAGCTGTAGAATCATCATCAGCTGCATTTGCCAATCAGAAGTCTCCATTTCGAAGAGTGGTTCGTGTGTTGATGGTTTAGTTTGTGGAAATGCAGTCCAAGTCAGTACTTATAAATAGTAATAAAAACTAAGCAGACTATTAGTTAAGTTGAATGGAGATTGCTGGTTTAAAATAAATCATGCAGGAGTTATTGAGTTTATATATAAGGTTACGAAGAATGTTTTAAATTATGACTAATTTTAGCTTCACAATGCATTTTTAGTTTGTAACGGATAATAGGGGGAAATTATAAGGCCAGTTTCCCAAAATAAGTAATCATTTAAAATAGACTAGCAGAACTACAAAATTACGAGTACACATTAGTAAAGGTGAAAATATGAAATATATAATTTTTTTATTATAAATATTTTAATTTAGCAATCAAATTTGAGGATAACATTTTTAGAAAAATAATATAAATTTAAGATATTTTACTATTCAATCAACATTGCGTTTTAAACAGTTGGCAAGTGGATGAAAGATAAAATACCTTTAATGATAAAAGTTAGCATTATACAAATATTAATCTATTATAAATTAAAAAGTATAATTGTTAAAGCTGAATCCAATTTTTGTACAGAAAATTACATGCCTGGAACGTTTTATTATTGTTTTATAATAGAGGTATATTTTATTGACAACACAAACGACTAATTGAACGCATGTGGTCCCCCTGACCCCCTATTTGGGATTATTTTTATTTATAAATATGTCTCAATTGGTCTTTAGAGTGAAATTTAAACCTTGTCGAACAATGCCCTGAAACAGTATTAAAATTATACATCGACAGAAAACTTCTATTTTAAGTCAATGGAATGGAAGTTTTATTATCACCTTTCCCATACCTCAATTATATGAGCACTCCTACAGATGACAACTTTAAATATAGTGGCAATAATGAAAATTAATATAATCAGAGCAATTAATAATTTCCCTGCAATAGTTTTTAAATTACATATTTGATTCATATATATAAATGTTTTATTAATTTTCATTTATTTTGTTATGAATTTGTTTTAAACTATCATCCTAACAAAAATATTCAAAAAATATTTTATTTTGACTTTTGTTTTCAAGTTTAAAAATGTTATGTATTGCTGGAAAAACGGGGATCAAATGGCATATAAATATACGTCCATGACTTCCAGAGGATAGGGCCTGTTGAAATTGAAGGAATTTTAAACAATTTTTTTATACGTGCTTCAGAGGCAATGGAAAACCTTTATCAAGACATTTTGAATTTTCTAAAAATGATGTTTCAAAGAATTGTACAATATATATTTGATGCTTTATTAAATTCTCTTTTTGGTTTATGGCTTACTTCCAGCCATTCAGTCAGTTCGGAACTAAATAACAAAAAAATCTTTATGTCCGTGTTCATCAATCAATGACATACTTATGGACGATCTCTATACATTGTTAGATGATCTCTGACAATGTCATAATTGCATTACAATTGATAAGCTTTACAGGAGAAAAGTTCTAAGTATTTATCGATTTCAATTTTTTTTCTCCCCTGCTGCTGAAATAGTGCGTTGAGTAGATAATGACCCATATCTACGACAATATCTGTTACGTTTATTCATGAATCATGATTACTAATATATGTTTCAAATTCTTTTTCGTAATGAAATAAATTGATACAGTTTCCACTGACGAACACAAAGTTCTTAAACGCTTAATTTCTTCGTCTTACGTGAGTTTATGTATCATATTTGCAAGGTGTGACAGCACCCGTGACTGAAAGAATCTGAGTGGCAAGAATGTGCACGCTGGGTATGATAAATTCGAAACACAAAATAATGGAATTTCTATTTTTATAATTCGTTTGCCGACATGGTCAATGCAAGTACATAAACCATACCATTCAGCTATACTAAGATCCACCTACTTTTAAATGAGGGATTGAAAAATAGACAAAACAAAAGATGGTTGTGGATTTGTCACACCCGGCGAGCTGTTCCTGGTTAAAGTACCGCTTATTTTATGGGTTGGTTGTTTTCAGATTATCTGGCACCGTCAGCAACACGAGGGCTATAATGCCCCGAAACATTCGTCATTAGACAAGCCAACATACATTTACAAACACCCATGCCTAACACGGGACACGAACCCGCAACCTCGCGGTCTAGAAGCTAGCACGCTAACCCCAATACCGTTTGGTTGCCTCATACTTTATGGGAATGTGCACCCAAATCCAAACAATAAGTCCATAAGAACAATTTCTGCACGGCTTTATACAGCTGTTATGCATATATGACCTGTAGAGTTAAATATGTACTGAAAATGAGAAATCATGTGGGTTGACATTGTGAAAGTAGATCCAACTCCATAATTTAAATCAATATGTTTTAACAATGAACTAGATACGTGACATTTACAACAAAGAAAAAACTTAAAATAGATGACAGAATTTTAAATTAGAATAGAGGGCGGTGTGGTATGGTTACTATCAGGGTTTACCGATTAAAATATAATCATCACAAGCTCATAGAAGTATTGTGTTGGCTGTTGATATGCACGTGACAGTTAAGTTTGCTGAGCACAATGCACTGCCCTGCAATACATACACATGACATGCAAAGATATACAAGTTAATGAGAGCCGCAGAAATGTTTACAGAAGAGTGCAGATAACAAGGGACTGCAAGACAGCTGAAGTCTATGTTCAAACCTTGATTTTCCAAATACGATCGTTTTCCAAATGAAATATTAATTGATACTCGGCCATTAATTTTTATTTACTCACTCGCACTCGTGCTTTGTCAATTTTCTCCCCTCCATGTTTACTCGGCAGGAGCTTCTAAACACTGAGAATATAATTGGCTGCTAGCGAAATTCCTGTCTAAGGGGAATGGTAAGCGGTTAAGAACAAGCGGCAACATGTTTCGCCCATATGCTTGTGCTTATCAAAGTAGGCCGACCACTTTTACATTATATTCAATGTAAATGTAAGAGTGAGCTGCGGCGCTCTGTTGCTAACCACTTGTATTATAGCAGAGGTCATAAATCTTCACTTTTTTTTTTAATCTTTACATAATTGGCACATAAAATTGATATTGAGAACACGTTATGTAACTTTCACAATCAGTGCAACTCAAGAAAGTAAATTTTTGGCCATCTTGGTTGGGTGATATAATTTTCTGGCGCAAGAGCTCAGTAAGGCCATACCTGTCTTGGAACAATTGCATGCATAAATGCATTATTAAAGGATGACTTTCCAATTGTTGGCAATTTATCACTTGATACATTGTCTTAACAAAGTTTTTTTTCTTTTTTTCATATCTTGTATTGTTGACTAACAAAGCTTCCCATTTTATAAAAAGTTTTTGAAACGTAAACTGCGATTACTTATTCTAAAAGGTGTGTTACTCGATTTAAAAAATGGCATGATGGCTGAAAGTTATCTTATGTCAGAGACAGAGTTGGATACTTTATTTCGTGGTGATTTCGCATCTATACATCAGGCCATGAAACCAAAATATTTGGATAGCAATATAAAGGTATGCGATGATGAATCATCAGCTACAGAAGAGGCAGTATTTGATAGTATTTCTGTTTTGACAGACAATAAGGAAAATGCCCCAGGATTGACAACTGTGGACGATGCTATAATGAAAAGTGCTCGTCAAGTCGTGCATAGCGTCAAGATCAGAGTTCAACAATTCGTTAACTCCGAACGTCTGGAGGCGATTGCCTATCAAATTGCCCAACTGAAAACCATGGAAAACTCGGCTTATTGGGAAGGAGTAAACATCAAAGTCAGCTCCAAGCTGCCGATGCAGAGGTTTTTAAAGGCTTGCAAGCTGCCAGAGCATACAGAGAAACGAAAGCGTTCTGCAAAAAACAGGTTTTGCCGATTCATACGCAAACTCTTCTGTTGCAGATAAATTATTTTATAAGTGTATAGAAGAAAAGTGTCAGAAAAAAATGCAATAGTATAAAACTGTCAGGCTGCTTATAACTGCGAAAAAACAACGGCCTCAAAGTTGAGGCCATCTTCAAATATGCTTGTTCATCTAATCACTACAGTCTATGCCCATAAAGCAAAAATATTTAGAAGATATTGGAAAAGGATGTGGTGATGGATATTTTTCTGATGGTGAATCAGAATTTGAACAACAATGTGAATGAAGTCATCATAAATTGTAATCATCAAGATGTACATTACGTAACATGCTGTGTTATTTCAGTATGCCTGGAGGCATTTGCAAAATATAGAAAATCAAATACGAGGGAGTAAACCTCAACATCAGCTTTAAGTTTCTGATACAGTGCTTTTTGAAGGCTTGTACTTGGCGTTACAAGGCATCACAATTATTCAAGAAAGAGCTGTTTTTTTTCGATTTCTCAACAGACTGTTCTCTTGAAGATAATGAATGATTTTAGTAAAAGAAAACTAAACGTTAATAAACGTTAAAAAAATTAATTGTGATTGAAACAGAGAAAGAGAAAAAAAAAGAACGTCATAGATTCCACTATCGAGTAAACTTGTTAAGTATAGAGAAAATTACAGTACGGCAGCCTGTAATATTTTGAACGCATTTGTCCTTTAGGCAAAGGTACTACAGATACAGTGAGCACAATGGACGGTAAAATGTTTGAAAGTCGTTCGTTTGTCTCACAATCAAAGTTCCTCGGGGTATACAGAATCAACACAAGCATCCAAAGTAAATTTGAGCTATGGAAAGTTTCCTTCGTCAAATAGAAGTGGAAATTAATTTCAACATGGGTGACATCATGCCAAATGTTCTTGGAAATCGATGAGGCTTGAAGCCAGATACCAGGTGCCATACCCTGGTATATTATTTACGTACCACCTAGCGTGAACCTGCCGAGTTTTTCATTAATTCTAAATTGGAAGTACAATCCCGCTCAAGCAGATTTAGAGTCGAGTCTACTTAGAGATGAAAGAGCTACGTCTTTCTTCAGATATCAACTGTTTAACTCATAAGATTTCATGCGAACATCGGCACGTGTTCATCAAGATAGATGCAGTGAGAAAACTTCTTGAACAACCGCATAAGGGGGCCATGTAGATTCCTATCTAGAGTTAATAAGTTCGTCATCGACTTCTCTAGATCACCTGAAACTCACATTCATATCAAACGAAAAAGATGACGGGGGCCTCATTTTTGAGTTCTGCCCTTGCTGAAATTGCAACTGTATTGGATCCAGAAACTCAACTACAGTCCAACAGTGTGTTCACTTGATCTTTAAGGATTCTCCGGTTCATCCATCGTCTGGTAGTTCAGTTCATTTACGAGGCTGGCAGGGAACCTCTGTGGCCGCTACTCTGTACTACTATTTTTAAGTAACAGCTATGAACTGCCATTCCCATTTTTCAGATACTTTTATCAGGGTGTACTGGATATCTTGATTTTTAATATAACAATAAAAATATGTTCATAAGTTCGTACATTTATTTCCTACAACCTTTTGCAGGTAAAAGTACAAATTATAGAACTAGAAGATAAAACAATCCACCAATGTTTCCCCACAGCCCCCTGGTTTGCCTTTGTTGTAGCAATGAAATATTAGAATAGAAAAACTACGTAAAATAAATGGCTATATTGAGGCAAATAAAACTTGCTTTAACAACCTGTCAAGGGAATAGGGACAAATACATCTACCCCGAATTCTTTAAGTAAATATTTTGAATATATCACATCACCTTGATAAAAAACAAGAATTTAAGACAAAAATTGATGATTGTTATGGTAGTTAATGAGCAGTTGATTGTGGACGCATACGCTATTAATAAGGGAACCTTTCCGAAAGAGCAGCAGGACACGCTACAATTCCAAATCCCCTTGAAAAATACAGACAGGAACACGTTTTTTTGTTAAAAGCAAACCTATGTCATTTGAAGAATCAAAGAAGCTATCAGTTATTTTCAAGTAGCCAAAAACCTATAAGAATAAGTACAGTGTATATCAAAATTATTTGAACATTCATATTCATTAGAAATCCAATGTCATGAGTTTAAATAATATTCTCATGATACCATAATTGGAGCAATATTGAAAACTAGTCACAATTTGATATTTCTACCCAATTGGAATTGTTTTTCTAAAATTGTATATTTCAAATTAATACTTACAATTTGGAGATCTTAAAACTGTATACGTTTCAAATTAATATGTGTATACTGTTTGAAGATGACCAAAATTGTAGGATTTAAATTACTAAAGCTAAACCTTTCTTGGTGAATTCACATGACATCTTTAGGAAAAGTTCGGCTGTTCAAGTCCTAAACACTAACATAGGTTAGAATTCCAAGACTTCCAAAGTTGTATGATTTAAATGAATGTAACTCAGAACAAGTGCCTGGTGAACAAGTAGCAGTAGATACAGACATTATTCTCGAAATGGGTATGTGATATTATGCAAAAGTTGAGGAAGAGACTAAACTGGCACGTGATTATCAAATATACAAACAAGGTGGAGTTATAGATTCAGGTTTTCGTGGTAGCATAAAAGTTTTAGATGGAAAAAATGATGGAAAAGATATTTTTTTCCAGGCATGATCCGATTGCCAATTATTGTTTATTCCATTCTTTATACCAACATTTAAATATGTAGATCACTTGTCTACTGATATGGAACGTGGAACAAGGGGTTTTGGACAAGTGCCAGAAAAGTAGGATATATATACGTATCTAAAACGCTGTTTCACGCAGTTATGTCTCCTAACATCAAGCACATCATGAAACAAGTCATTTTTAATAGACGGGAACAGACAACTGCAAAGAGGCTTCTTCAAGTGTTTCATGAATTAAATGGTGTACTTGAATACAAATTTCAAGAACCGAGTGACGATATTGTTGAATGGATAAATATGCAAATTTGCTTTCAATATCATGTTAAAAAAAAAAAAATTTAAATCATGTAATGCAAGTATTTCTAATATATAGAATACAAAATTATGATACTGTTGAGCATTATGTGCGGTATTTTTAAAAGCGTGTTTATTTTGAATATAAATTTGCTTAAGATACATTTTTCTGAATCAGATCATAGCAGATCCTGTCTTTCAATCAAGATCATAGATGTGTTAAGTGTTTAATATGGTGAAAATCCACTAACTTGAATCTCTAGAGGAAAAAAACTCGTTTAGATGTAGAATAAGTAGAGAGTGTAGTGGCTCTAGTGACACTGGTGCTCTAGCGAGGAAAGAATGGGAGAAGAGGAAACAATTGAGACGGGAAGGAAGATCTTGAATCTGTACAATGTTGTAAAAAAGTTGACTTTTAAGTATGTGTTGTGATGTTTATAGAATGAATCGGTTATTTTAATAATTCTCAATTGCTGGAGCAAAATGCAACACTACCGTAAAAAAGAAAAGTTTGAGTGAAGAGCTTGGCCCTCTTAAAAATATCCTAATATGAGAGATGCTCACATTTATTATCATTTGTAAGTGGTACAAATAAGTTTACTGGCAATTTCGTACTATTATGGATTACAAAGATTTACGCACAAGAATTTGTGTCCGAGTATACTTTAACAACTATCGTGTAATTGCAACTTAGGAAAGGAAGGCTCTACTCAGCTAATAGCGCATATCCATGTGATCATTTCCCTAATGATCCAGCAAAATTACATGCATTTGATTCAGGAGATTCCCCAAAAGGTATCTTTGGATTCAGTCCTGATCAAGAACGGGAATAAAGATTTGAATTTTCTAATCACCGTTATATAAATGTCAAAATTATTCGTCTATAAGACATCAAGAATAATCAGCGGCATCTATTACCAATGCAGCCATCGTTTCCACCTTACATTGAGTTGAACAGTAAACAAAGATGCCTTGATTACAGTGTTTGATATTTTAAAGAAAACTCAGGTGATTGAGCTGTGTTCTGAGGGCAAGTGTTTTGAAAATGCCCTATTAGGAAGTGATTTGGCAAAAAGTTTTGAGTGCAAATATTCTTCCTCGACGTCTTCCATATCATAATGTATTAAGGACAGGATCTATGCAGCTTACGTATCCTGGAAAAGTCAAAATTGTAAACTGGACCAAAATAAACAAAGGGCCCTCGGCTCCGACAATTAACATTTCAGCTAAAAGTGCAGACTTGACTTGCATTGCCTTGAACAATCAAAGTGCTACGTTGCGACTCCATCAGTCAAAAAGGTACTTCGGTCAGACTAATGGTGTACTGTATTAAGTTAAACTATGGCTCTAAATAACTGGTTATATCCAGTGACAAAGGAACTGTCTCCATTTTTGTTTTGAAGGAAGCTCACTCAAATCACCATGAACAATGGTAATTTGAGCCGCGCCATGAAATACAACTACGACAAAGCAATGCAGAGCAAAGTGCCATCCAAGAGGTACACCTACAAGTTCAACTTGAAGGGACTGTTGAAGGCATGTCATCCTTCGTGGGTGTCAGTAAAACATGCTTCATTCAGCTGGGATTCGAGGTGGGTGCACAGACTTTGAGAAACATCAACATTGGGGGCGACTGATAAAGTTAAACTGTGAGGACTATTGAGATATGACGTGCTTTTTCAGAAGTCAGTGATATAGAGGTAGATGAACTAGATTTATATGTTATTATTCCACGGAAAATAATAATGGTAGAAAGATTGCAAATTTCGTATTAAGTCTAATCAACGTTCTAAAGTCAAGAATCCGAACTTGTACTTCAAAAGTTAAAATATCTGTATTGGTCATGTCATTAAGTATATTCAACAAATAGATATATTGCGGATATTTGAAAAAGTGCCAACAAAATTATATGGAATTTCGATTGAAACTGGTGTATGGCGATTTCGCTATAAACATCCAGTATGACAAAAATAGGAAAATTCTCATCGTTTGAGTCATTAGCAACATTTAAAAGATAAATACCTTCTTTCGTGTTCATTGAGTCCAACGTATGCATTTGCAAATTATGAAATCCCTATGTATATGCTGTATATATATTTTACTATTTTATGATGTATAATCTGTATGTATCTCTTTAGTAAATGCCGAGTCAACGTACTAGGTAACAAGTTTGTTACAAAAATCGCAAATGCTCATATACAACTGTTACACCTTCATGGCCAGAAGCAATTTTTAACCATCATCATTAATTACGGACGACTGGTGCAAGCCGAAAGTTGACTATTTGGAACAGTGGACGTATACGCCAACAAAAAGATTAAAAAGTGTACACCGTTATTAGATGGATTGTTTCATGAGTGCATCCGAGTTTTCAGATCTTAGCTACCAGTGTTTTTGCCAGGAAGAGAGTGACTTAATTAAGATCACAGATTTCAAATGCAAACGGCGTGGTAAATAATAGATTAAATACATTAGTAAGAATTTTTAATGAGGAGGCTCGTATATATAGCTGGGGGCACAAATGTGGAGATAATCCCGCAAAACTTCATACTTTTGATACAGCGATATACGCAAATGTACATTTGGATTAAGCTCTTTTCAAGTTCGGAAAAGCAGATTGACATTTTCTATTCATCATGAAAGTGTCATATTTGGGGGTTTTCTTAAGATAAGCTAAAGATCTCCGACTGAAAATATGAACTTCAATCCACTAAAAAATCAGCGTTCCAAGCTTGCAACTGCATCAGTGAAAAAGATGTCCTACTTTTGATGAATCTCAGTTGGTTGAATTGTGCTGTGGTGGAGACTGCTTTTGTATAGTGTGTTGCATAAATTTAAACCATGACTCAGAATATCTTGTTATATCTACTTACAAAGTATTGGTCCATCGAATGAATAAGTCGTAATGAGTGGGACATGTCATTAAATATTCTGGTTAATGGACCCATAAGAAGTGGGGCATGCGGAAATTCAAGTTCTCCATGAGCAATGATAATTTGAGACGTGCCATGAAATACAACTACGACAAAGCAATGCTGAGAAAAGTGCAATCCAAGAGGTACACCTACAAGTTCAACTTGAAGGGACTGTTGAAGGCATGTCATCCTTCGTGGGTGTCAGCGAAACATGCTTCATTCAGCTGAGATTCGAGGTGGGTACACAGACTTTGAGAAACATCAACATTGGGGGCGACTGGTAAAGTTAGACAGTGAGGACTATTGAGATATGACGTGCTTTTTCAAAAATCAGTGATATAGTGGTAGATGAACTAGACTTCAATGTTATTGTTCCACGTAAATTAAGATCGTAGAAAGACTGCACATTTGTTATTTAGGTCCAAATTTACCTTTAAATATCAAGAATTTAAAGACGTACTTCAGAAACTAAAAAAATCTTTATTCGTCATTTGATTAAGTATATCCAGCAAATAGATATATTGCGGAAATTTGAAGAAAAAAAAATACTAATGAAAATGCATGGAACTACGCTATAAAATTGCAGTATAAACATACAGTATGACAAAAATAGGAGAACTCTCATCGCTAGAGTCATTCGATTTAAGTAACTATAACAATGCCTGAATTTAATTGCATATTTTAGTGTTTATTGAATATTTACCTATTTGGATAATTTTTACCTTTTATTTCATTTTAATTTTAATACTTGGATGCATGACAGTAAACTTGTGTTACTGTCATTTGAGGAATTTAATCTGTGCGTTTATAGAGTATATTGAATAAACTAGTAGATTGATTATGCCGGCCTGGTTATTTTGGTTTGAAATTTAAAATTATGAAGTATTTTAACTTTGGTTTATCTGATGTTGTAAATTTAGTACTCTAACATCTTACGGTCCAACGCCTTTTACCAAATCACACTAAAGATCACGACAATTAGCAACATCTAGAGGATAAATTCCTTCTTTCGCGTTTATCGAGTCCAATGTATGCATTTGCAAATTATGAAATTCCTACGTATATGCTGTATAAATAAATAACTATTTTATGATGTAAAATCTGTATGCATATCTTTAATACCTGCTAAGTCCAAGTACCATGGAACAAGTTTGTTGTAAAAATTGCAAACGCTCATATATAACTGTTATACCTTCAGGACCAGAAGCAAATTTTAGCCTATATTATTAATTACGGACGACTGATGCAAGCCGGAAGTCGGCTTTATCTCATTTGGAACTTTGGCCGAATAAGCCAACAACAAGATTAAAGAGAGTACAATAACAGTTATTAGATGGATTGTTTCAGGAGTGCATCTGAGTTTTCAGATCTCAACTACTAGTATTTGTGCCAGGAAGAGAGTGACCTAATTGAAGCTCACATATTTCATTAAATGTAAACTTGGTAAATAATAGATTAAATACATTAGTAGAAACTTTTAATGAAAAGGGAAAATATAAGGATGAGGAAAATCTACTGTTCTTGGATAAGTGAAAATGTGACGACGCATAAATCGTATTAAGTAGTTTGTAGTTAATCTGTATCCATTGTTTTCTAGAACTAGAAAGATGAACTAGATATAAAAACATGAAAATCATGTTCGGTTTAAGTGTTTATTTTAAATTTAAATTTTCTTAAAATTAATTTTTCTTAGACTGAATCAGAAACCAGAACTTGTCTTCAATCAAGTTCACAGATGTGTCTCGTATTCCTGGAACAATTTGGTGAAATCTACAACATTAAAAATCTAAAAGAAAAAACTCACTTAGAGGCAGCCCTAGTAGGGAATGTCACAAAATGTGAGATGATCTTTTGTACATATTTGTTTATAGCTGTTGGGGCAAATAAATGTTTACAGGAATGTCGCATTATTACAAGACGATTTGACACTAAGATTTGTCCGAGTATACTTTCCAAACACCATCATTACAATTTAGGAAGGTAAGCACAACGCTGTCCATAGATCCTTAATGATTCAATAAACTACATACATTTGATATAGGAGCTTACCCAAAGCTCATCTTTGGATTTAGTACTTATCAAGTTCGAGAATAAGGAATTTGGATTTTCTAGCCTGTATTACTGAAATGTCAAAATCTTACACTTGTCCTAGATCAACCAAGGATCATCACCGGTAACCTTTGAGTTACACTATTCTATTTTGTTCACAAAGTGCTGAACATTCAAAAAGAAACCTTGATTAGAGTGTTCGTTGTTTTTATGAAAACTCAGCTGATTGAGCAGTCTCTTCATATAGTCTACTAAATGTTGTACTGCATTAACTTTAGCTATAAATCTGAACAAGAGAAATTATCATATTTTTGCTTTAAAGGATGCCAACATAAACAGAAGTCCATGATTATGACAGACTCCTCTTTAACTCAATGGTAGTTAACAACGGAGTGCAAATTTTCCTGTACAATTTTTGGCAAGTCTGTTGTTGCAATAAGGGAAGATGGTATTTTGTGCAAACAAACTTATACACCAAAATGCGATATTCATTGGCCTACATGTATGATCTTCAAAACGTGCAACTGTGCGACTTCTGATCTTTGCCTTATGCTTAAAATTGTTTTAAAATTTAGTTTTAGTGTGCTTGAATATCTGTACTTAAATATTTATGGCTCACTACTAGATATTTAACATCATGACGTTTTCAGACCCAAGTATTTTAATTCTTATACAATTGTCTTTCTTATTGAGTGCTTGTCAATGGGGCCATGTTGCACTAACATTGACATAAGGAAGGCATTCAATATTCATATTTTCCCTTTCGAATTGATAAGAAAGTGTTTAGCGAATTTATTTTTAATTATTTAATATTCAAGAATAACGTTTGTACATATTTGTTTCATTTAAAGAAATTGTTTGGCAGCAAAATTATGCAAGTCAGTTTCTTAAAAGTTCGCTGCTTAAATACATAGAATTGTTTGTGTCTTCGTTTATTTCATCCGGATTTTGGCAGCAATCAAAGTAGTTGAAAGAATTGCAATGATATTGGATGATAACTGAGATTTTCTATTGCTAAATTTGACTCGAATGAAATTCTGAACAGGTGCCTTGCAGAACATCTACATGAACACATTACAGAACACATTACACTATATTACAGAAACATCTACATGTTGGTCTCAGAACAAAGACTGGTAATAGGACTGGATGATCACTACTGACTTTATAATGGAAACTTGACCTTTTGTTTGACAACAGCCTCAGATGTACAAATTTCAACAATAAAAGCATCGATAACTGGAAGGGAGCGATGGAGTTATGCCGCAAAGTAGCAAATAACTGGATAAAAAAGAAAATAAAGTCAAGTGACATATTCGGAGGTTTTCTTAAGATAAAGTAAAGATCTCCGACTGAAAATATGAACTTTCCATGCAGTGAATAGTCAGCGTTCCAAGCTTGCAACTGCATCAGTGAAAAAGATTCCTTACTTTTAATAAATCTCAGTTGAAATAAATCTCAGAATACCTTGTTATATGTATTTACAAAGTATTGGTTCAACGGGAGAATAAGCCGTAATGAGTGGGACATGCCATTTAATACTTCCGGTTAATCGACCCAGAAGAAGTGGCACATCAGTGGGGCATCCGGAAATTCAAGTCCTCCATGAACAATGACAATTTGAGCCGCACCATGAAATACAACTACGACAAAGCAATGCTGATCAAAGTGCCATCCAAGAAGTACACTTACAAGTTCCACTTGAAGAGGCTGTTGAAGGTATGTCAGCCGCAGGGGTCAGCGACACATGCTTCATTCAGCTGGGACTCAATCTGGGTTTACAGATTTCGAGAAACTTCAACATTGGAGTTGACTAATGAAGTTGGATTCTGCGGGGACTATTGAGATATGACGCGATTTTTCGGAAGTCAACGATCTAGTGGTAGATTAACTCGACTTATATGTTAAAATTCCACATAAATTAATAGAATGAAAGATTGCAAATTTGTTATTTAGGTCTAATTAACCTTATAATATCAAGAGTTTGAACTTATACTTCAAAAACTAAAATATCTGTATTTGTAATTTGATTAAGTATATTCATCAAGTAGATATATTGTGGATATTTGAAGAAAGAAAGTATCAATAAAAATACATGGAATTTCGATTGAATCTGGTGTATGGCAATTACTCTATAAACATCCAGTATGACAAAAATGGGAAAATTCTCATCGTTAGAGTCATTAGCAACATTTATAAGATAAATACCTTCTTTCGTGTTCATAGAGTCAAATGTACACATTTGCAAATTATGAAACTCCTATGTATATGCTGTATAAATAATTATTTTATGCTATATAATCTGTATGTTTATCTGTAATAACTGCCAAATCCAAGTACTAGGGAACAAGTTTGTTGCAAAACTTGCTAACGTTCACATACAACTGTTGTATCTTCAGGGCCAGAAGCAGTTTTTAATCAATTATATTAATCACAGACGACTGGTGCAAGCCGAAAGTCGACTTTATATCGTTTGGAGCAGTGGCCGTATACTCCAACAAAAAGATTAAAGAGAGTACAATAACCATTTTTAGATAGATTGTTTCTTGAGTGCATCCGAGTTTTCAGATCTTAACTACCAGTATTTTTATCAGGAAAAGAGTGACCTAATTGCAGATCACATATTTCATTAAATGCAAATCTGTTCCTAAATAATAGATTAAATACATTAGTAGAAACTTTTAATGAGGAGGCTCGTATAAGTAGCTCGTGGCATAAATGTGGTCGGGATCTCCGCAAAACTTCATACTTTTGATACAACATACGCAAGTGTTCATTTGGATTTAGCTCTTTTCAAGTTTCGAAAAGCAGATTGACATTTTCTAGACATCATGAAAGTGTCATATCTGGGGACTTTAAGGTATGCCAATGACCCCGACTGACCCGGATATCCCATGAAAAATCAATGTATCACGCTTGCAACTGTATTAGTCAAAAGGTACCTTAGAGTATCCTATACTTTAAAAAAATCTCAGCTGATATAGCCTTGCAGTGTCGGAGACCTGCTTTGTTGTGCTGCATAAACTTTAGCCATGACTCAGTTTATTTGGTTATATCCATTTACAAAGTACTGGTCAAAAGAGAAAATAAGCCGTACTGAGTGAGATGTACTAAATACTCAAGAGCGTTTTATCAATGAGAGAAACAGTCGACTGTCTGAAAAACAAAGTATTAAAACAGTCGCATGATGAACGATTACTAATTTGGAAGAATGGAATTTTTTGCAGAGCTAAATGAAATAAGATCTTATAAAAACAAAATTACTATGAAATTTAAGAATCTTAGAAAGACGACAAATTTGTAATTTATGTACAATTAACGTCAAGAATTTGAAATTGTACTTCAAAAACAAACACAAAAAATATGCAAGTCTAAATCTATTCATGGAAAAATCTACTCTGGATATTGCGGGTACATCCAGAAAGTAGGTACTAATAAAGAGTTTATGAAACCTTTATTGAAAATGGTGTATGGCGCATATAACCATTCAGTATGCGACATGTATAGGAAACACGATATTGTTACAGTCATTAGAGACATCTATTTAGATCGGAAGACTTCATCCCATCTATAAGTAACCTTATATTTCACAACCCCGACTGTTTCGGAAAAAGAAGTTAACCTAATGACTTGATAACATGAAGAAAGAACTCGTGATTATAGACTGTACAATTTGGAGAAGTGACATCAGATAAAATCCGATGACAAAAATTAATTGGGTCGGTGCGTTCCTGCCCAATACTAGTCTGTTGTACTGAAGTATTTCGACACTATTTTTTAAGCAAAACGTAAACAAATTTTAAGATTTTTACCTTGATTTAGTTTAAGTGATCTTTCAGTCTCTTTAAATATCTTTTAATGGACATTTTACTAATTTTAACAAGAGATAATTTTTAATTACAATTCGCAACGGTACATTTTTTTGTGTGTGTTTCAATATCAGTTTGAAGGTACATGCATTGCACATTAGAACTGTATTTCACATTTCTGAAGCTTTTTTTTATGCCCTAGATAATCAGTTGCTTGACAAAATTGCAAACGCTCATGTAAAACTGTTACGCTTTCACATCTAAATGTAAGCTTTAATCAAAATTGTTAATTACGGGCGAAGAGTGCAAGCAGAATGTGCTGTGAACTAAAAAAATACAATATTAAACAGACTGTTTTCCTATCTTATTAGATTGAGTGTTTCATAACTTCATGCTAGTTTTCACTCTATGGCGACCAGTATTTTGCCAGGAAGAAAGCGACGAAATAGAAGCCACAGATTTCATTAAATGCAAACGTGGTAAATAATAAATTAAAAACATTAAATGGAACTTTTAATGAGGAAAAAGATTAATGTTTCAATATTTTTGAATAAGTGATTCTGTGTCGACAAATCAACCGTTTATTGTTAATCTGTATCCATTGTTTCTTAGAAAAAGAACGATGACTAGGGTAAAGCGAATATGATTTTTGTATTGTTAGGAGTGTTTATTTTGAGTTTACATTTGCTTAGAATTAATTTTCTTAATCAGATTGAACCAGAAACATGAACCTGTTTTTCAATCAAGATCATAGATGCGTCTCTTGTTACTCGAACAATGTGGTGAAATCCACATTATTGAAACTCTTACGGAAAATTCATTTAGATGCTGCCTCGGTATGAAGAAACACATTATTATCATTTGCACATATTTGTTGATAGTTCACGCATATAAAAGTTTACTGGAATGTCGTACTATTACAGGTCATATACTCTAATACAATTTTGTTAACACTTTTATAATCGTGGACTTGCCCAAGATATTTCAAGGATAACCGTATGCATCTATAACTATTGCACTACAGCTCCACTTTTGTTTGCAAAAAAAAACTAAACTAAAACAATAAACTGTTCTAAAAATAAAAAACATGAAAGTTGCAACGAAAAAATAAAAAAGTATATTCTTATTTTGGGAATTTACAATGATCTGTTTCGTTCGTGGTTTCCACCATGCCAATTCTAATATAACAATTCACTTGACTAGTTTAAAATGTAAACATATTATAAAAAAAGGGTAATTTCTTGGAAGTGGGGATTATGACGGGAGTGCTATTTAAGGTCAGGAAGATCTTATTAGGATGGCTTTGAAGTTCTTCTGAATAACAACGGTGTGTAGCTGTCAGAAGTGTATCATTAAATGAAGGGAAGTACAAGAAGTTCCCGGACAACAGAAAAGAAATATCCATATATATACCTAATTTACTAAGTACCAGAAATGAAAATAGCAAACATATGTACCAAAACAGTCCAAAATTGTGTCCACTTTGAGTAACAAGTTGTATAAAGTATGTATAATTTTTCGAAAAAACATACAATTGTAACTGTAAAAATATTGCCGATTTCCAATCCATAAATTGTATATCCCGTGCGTCGGTTTCCGAATGTCCCTTGTGTCAGTTCGCGTTTGTTTTTTAAATCCACAAAAAAAAAATATTTTTGCAAAAATTGTGATAGACATATTATTAATTTACCCAAACGTGCCTATGCATTTCATAATTTTTGTCTTCATAAATTCAGAAAAAATGTAAACTTTTGTCTTGGGTGTAATTTTAATTTTGTTTCTCTGTGTCCAGTGCGTCGGTTGCTTATAAATGCATATTTGACTTAAAACAATTATTGTTCTATTCATCTTTACCCCCAACTAAAATGATAGAAAACTAGAACATAACTAGTAAATTCATCATAATTGTCATTTTAATTTTTTTAGGAGTATTAAAAAAGAATGCAAAATTTCCCGTGTATCAGCCTGAGAATCGCCAAATAACATACCTATCAAGCAAAATTTTTCAAATTATGCTCACTTTGAGTAACAAGTAGGGTAAAGTATGTATAATTTATCTAAAAATAATAGATTGAACACATTAGAGGGAACTTTAAATGAAGAAAAATATTAATGTTTCAATATTTTTGAACAAGTGATTGTGTCGTCAAATCAACCGTTGCAAGTTGTTTATTGTTAATCTGTATCCATTGCTTCTTACAAATAGAAAGATGACTAAGGTAAAGCGAATATGATTTCTGTATTGTTAGGAGTGTTTATATTGAGTTTAAATTTGCTTAAAATGAATTTTTCTGGACCAGATCAAACCAGATGCATGAATTTGTTTTTCAATCAAGATCATAGATGCGTCTCGTGTTGTACAAAATGTGAAATCCACATTATTGAAACTCTTACTGAAAATTCATTTAGATGCTGCCTCGATATGAAGAGACACATTATCATTTGCACATATTTGTTGATAGTTGGCGCATATAAAAGTTTACTGGAATGTCGTACTATTACAGGTAGACTTAACACAAGAAAATATACTTCAATACAATTTGTTGACATCTTTATAATCAAGGATTTGTCCAAGATATTTCAAGGATCATCGTATGCATCTATAACTATTGCACTACAGCTCCACTTTTGCTTGCATTACGTTGAAACGTGATAAAAAGGTAAATAAGAGTTCGATATTTTTAAGAAAAATCAGCAAATTGAGATGTGCCATACTATAGACAACGTCATGTTGTACTGCATAAACTTCATTTATGGCTTTGATAAAGAGAACTGTCCCTATTTTTGCTTTAAAAGACGCACTTACACGTTGAACTTTACCACAGCCATGTTTATGACAGACTTCTCTCTGCTGAAATTCATTATTCACTATTCATGCGGAATACAAATTTATCTGCCAAAAGAGGACTATTTTGCTTAAAAGGACAGACACGTGAACAAATATTTAACTTCACAACATTTTAATTAGGAACGACTCCTTTTTCAAATGCATAATTCACTATGCAAATTTCACTGCAATAAGCAGACTACTTCTTTCAAGTCGATTGTGGCAATCTGGAAAATGGAACTATGTACAAAACGGCTCTCGCACCAAAATTCGGTATTTACGGGGATACTTATAGATTCTTTAATTTGTGTGGCTGATATTTTCCGATTCTAAGGTTATTTTTAAAAATCTAGTTTGAATTTGTTTACCTTTTAGAGAACGAAAGGAGCGTGTGCTAGCAATAAATCTTTCAGCGAACCTGTGCTGATAAACTTTTCAGTGAGCGAATTGGAGAATAAAGTTCCGAGTGTTAGGATGCAAGTTGATCTGCAACTAGTTCTCTTGCATTTTGTTTGATTTATCAAACAATCGAAAAATGATTTTTCTATTTGCTCATATGCTGTTTTTTTGCGATTGTGAGAAGTGATATCGTTCAAAACAAAAATGTGAGAAGTAACCCTGCACAAGGGTAAAAGGATAACGTCAACATAATGGCTTCAACAACACTGTTTCAAAAGTTGAACAAGTCATCACTACTAACGTTAAAACATTTTTTTAAAGCTGAACTTTGTAAAGGCTATTCTTTAATATATTACGCATTATGGAACGTGAACCTATGAACATGGAATACACAGCAGATTGATTCGATAATACCATTAACGTTTGTGTATTATGAAACTAATTTTTTAAGATTAGGTAAAAACAGATTTTTTTAATTGTTCTTTTATTAATTTTATAAGATATATCTTTAATATTACTCTCGAGTTAAATAATTTGAATTGTATGTAACATTTGCTAATGTAATACCTCTTTAACCGAAATGTAACAGCAAGCGAAGGTAATCTTCCATTGTGATTATTGCATAAAATACTAATATATCATGTAAAATAAAAAATCTTAATTTAATTAAAAAGAGCACAAAATATTTACACAATATCTTCAGTTTACATGAACCTAATTTTTCAGGACATTAGACAGAATACGCTTAATTTTCAGGAAAATGTTTTAAATAAAATCCAATTCTTTAGGTGAAAAACGAATAATAAGTACGATTAAGAATGTAATGCCCATAAAAAAAAGAACATTCCAGCGTAAAAAAAGGAAGAAACTTTATATGCGCACCCAAAGAAAATAAAAATGCTTAAGCATTTTCTTCTTTTCGTTGGTATTTGAATGCAAAGTGTGCATTAATTTTGGTACAGTATGCATGCTGTTCAAGAATGCTTGAATTTCTAAATTCTTTGTCCATATGAAATAGTTCAAGTAGTTGCTATGCTGTTACAATTATACAGATTCTTGAAAACCCAGCAGCACAGAAATTCGCATTTATTAAAATTTCAAGGGATATGTTTTCGTCTTTACATTTCATTACCTAGAGTGAATTTTATTATTCATTGATGCAAACGCATTCTTGTAGTAGTACATTGTTTTCAACCTTATTTGATATGGTTTAGTAAAATTCTTTCTTGAGAAATCAGAAAGACTGATTTTATAGGGCAAAACTCAATTAAGCTCAAATTTAAAAATAAGTATTTAATATATCATAAATTTGAAGTGACAGTATTCTTAACTAAATGCCGTTGTAATAAAAGTGTGTTTTGTTTCTCAATGTTTTTGCAAAACTGACTCTTACATAGACTCTTCGAAAATCTCAATCATGGCTCCTGTGATCATATATTTTATTTTATGAATTTTTAAAAGCGGCTATTCCGCGCAATTATTTCACCTACTGTATACTTCAGAAAATAAATACAATAAAATATTAACAGATATTGTATACAATAAAATGTATGCATATACGATATAAATTTCCCAAATATTGTTACTTTGTTTCAAAAACCATTTTACCAAATAAGTGTTTGCAATGGAAATTTGAAATCATTACCAGGTGGTATTCGAAAAAGCATTCTTTTTTTTTAAATAGATTCAAGTGTAAAGTAATTTTGACTTGCAAAACTGTCTTTACATTATTTTTAGCAGCAACTGAATATGTAGCACCAAAAAAGAATACCAAGATCAAGCTCTCAGGTAATGAAATAGATATTTACTTGCCAATGGGAAGAAAACATCGTAACCTTAAAATTTAAAATAGGGCATAGTTTAGGGCAAAATGTAAAATGCATCGGATACATTTTTATTCAATTACATTTTATATGATTTCTACTTGTTAAGGTAATAGGACGCCAAATTTATACTGTCTGTTGGAAATTGATATATTTTGTTAGTAAAATTTTAAAATATTTAAATATCACTACTTTGTGTTAAAGCAATCAAAATCTTTGAATGATAGGGAATAAGATATCAACTAAGATTCTTATTTGAAAAGCAAGAAATACAATGAGGTAATACTCAAGTTGGCATTATTTGGAGCAATTTGGAGACTAGAAATCAAGTGATCTTCTATAAACATTGCATAGGTTCATACAATACCAAAGAAAATTTAAAAAAAAAATAAAAAAATATTACAATACAAACACAATTAACATTTTTTTCAAAATTCGCTTAAAAGACCATCAGCACATTTTTTTTATATATTAAACATCCAATATTCGGTCTTTCGAAACACTCCACTAACTCATTAATTCCTCGAAATTAATCATCAATGGTAACGTTATGTAACAATGGTACCACATGGTAACGTTTCATCTTTTCGCTCAAAAAATTACGAGTAAAGATTTCACAATACATTCCTACCAATATCCAACTCTAAGTTCAGATTTAAAAATAAATATTTTTCTTAAGCTTATTCGAAACTTATTTTAGCCATCCTGATAACTAATATGTCAAACCACTTAGTTTTAATGATAATATGGAATGGTTTCGCCCCCAATTTCCATGAATCTGAAATCTAACCACAACAAAAACATAAAACCGCAAACAAAATCCATCGCCTGATATTAACCCCAAAACACAAACACCAAAAAAACCAGACATTCCACCTTTTCAACCAGAAACAACAAACATCCAAAGATTCCGTAAAGACATTCCAGCCGCTCCACCAAACATCGAATTGGAATATAAAAATAAAAAAACACGAAAAGACGGGATTCTTCAGAATCGGCAGAGGAATGACAATTCAAGATTCAATATTCCGAAATGGTTCTTATCACAGTCGAACAGGCATTCTTGGACGCCTGTTTTACGTGTTTCGTCACGTTTGAAAATGGCTCTGCTTCGGAAGCAGCTATCGGAAATGCATGCAGGGGATACAATTGCTGTATTGTCAGACAAAGTAATGTTTATTGAAACCCGGGTCTTTTCGCAAACACTGTAATGTTTTGAAACGTTTTGTATCAGAATGTTGTTAAAGGTGACGCTTTACATGAAGAGTATGTTAAAATAAGAGATCTTTCATGTTTTTGGTTTTGATACTATGCCCTATTTAGATCCTTTATAAACTGTAGGTTCTCTTTTTTTAAATGGTTCGAACTTTTCAACATTTTTTTTATTAGTTTCAAATTTGATTTATCTTATACTAGAAAATTATGTTTATTAGATGTGGATTTTAATGCATCGATTTTAGTGAAAATAGGAACTCATTGCCATGACCTACATGGGACGGGATCCACTACAGGTAAATATCTCGCTTTTCGGAAAGTTTACACATACGTTTCAATATTTCCGTACCAGCCCTATCCCCCACTCTGGACCATGCACTCAAATATTGGATAGAACTTCTACTATCCGTAAGTTAGTACAAAGTAATAACTAGTACACAGTAAGTAATACAGTTAGCAATACAGTTATACAAAGGCTATGACCATTTATCTGCACATGTCAACATTCTTGGCTAAAAATAGGAACTGCCAACTTGTCTGTTTCGCCAAAATTTTCGCTAAACTACAACGCAAGAATCACCTTTTAGTTTCGTTATTTTGTTTACAAACTTTCATATGAAAGATTTAATTTTCGGCTTAGCTCTAAAAACACGAAAGTTGCAACGAAAAAATGAAAAATTATTTTCTTATTTTTGAGATTTACACAGATCTGGGTATTTTTCGTTGTTTCCACCATGCCTATTTTAACATAGCAATTCGCTGGACTAGTTTAAAATGCAAACATATTATAAAAAGGGTTATTTCTTAGAAATGGGGATTATGACGGGAGTGTCATTTAAGACCAAGAAGATCTTATCTTGGATGGTTTTGAAGTTCTGAGTAACAACGGCGTGCAGCTGTCAGCAGTGTAACATTAGGGGAAGGAAAGTACAAGTAATTCCCGGACAACCGTAATTGCAAACAATTTCCGTTGGCGAAATACAGAAGAAACGACCTGAGATTTGTGAAAATTCTCGATCACCCGATGGAGAAGTTAAAAGTGATCCTAAAATTTTGGAGGCAGATCAAAATCTGCAATTCCAAAAAAGAAAAACTGAAAGAATTTGGAAAAGTTAAAAAGTTTGGCAGACGAGAAGTTTAGTACGTAGACGGATATATATCCGTATATCTTCATATATGTATATATCAATAAACATATAGACAGGCATGGATATAGATATGCACATGCATATATAAAACTATGAAGAAAGTGTTTTAGCTTTAAACTACTAGTTCTAACATAGGATTTCCTTATATAAGTAGAATTTCTTTAAAAAATGTATAGGATACACCAATTTTACAGTGATGCTTCAAAAGGATACTACTGCTAATATTTTCCAGTAACTGCTGCATGTTTTCATTTGAATGTATAATTTCATATTGAAATGTAGAAAACGTTCAGTAAATATTCAGCTATCATTTTTGTAATATTTTTTTGGCAAGTTTTGTATTAGATTCATGTAAATACTGATAATGTAATTTATTTTAATTTTTCATTTCTAATTCCCGTATTTTTTTAGTTTGAATAAACGCTGTTAGGAAACACTTTTGCTACTTAACTTTCTTTAGCTACTCTATATGATGTGTTTATTGAGTAGCTACAAAGTAAATCACAATCGTTCAATCAAAATTTATATACGCAATGGGTACTTGAAATAGGTACACAACCGTCATCTGTGCCATATTTGTAAAATATTCAATTAGCATCTACACTTTGAAAGTTACAAACTGATGTGTCTGGGTATATTTAGGGGATTTGTATTATGAACAAATGTATATTTTTTCTCTCGCCTACTTTGAATTACTATTTTATATTCTTACAGCAAATGTTATTAAACAAGGTGAAATTATAAGAATATATTAGAATGTTGAATACTATAATTTCTTAATGGATACATAAAATGTCTATGTTGTGCTCGACACTTGTATACGTTTGAGTAGTAATATTTTATTTTTGGTAAGTGCTCTCATGTTTATACTTCATGCTGACTTTCACCAGAGAGAAAAGAAATATCCATATATACATATACGGAGATATACAGCGACATGTCGATAAATATATCCCAAGACAGGAAGGCAAATATCGATAAACATATATTTGAGTATTTAATTCCTATTACATGCAGAAAAGATTTAGTAAAATTCTCATCTATTTGTCTTTATTTTGCATGATATATCTATAATAATAAAACAAGCTGTGTGTCTGTGGATAAATAGAAACCTACTTAAAATTGGAGTAGAGCTCTGAAATTTTCAGCATAAGTAGTTTTGGCCTTCTAATTGGACTTTAGAAAAACAGAATTTTAAATTTTTATTTAGTTCGTTATTAATTATTTTTTTTAATTAATTAATATATATATATTACAAAACGATTTCAAATAGCTACAGCTTTGAAATTTTCAACATAAATAGTTGCAGCCTTCTAATTGAATTTTTGAAAAACAGAATATATATATTTTTTTAATTAACAAATATTTTACAAAACGATTTGTAATTGGGCTACATTTCTGAAATTTTCAACACGAGTAGTTTGGCCTTCAAACTGGACTGAAAAAAAGAATATTAAAATTTTAATTTGTGTTTTAATTAATTTTTTCACAAAAAGCGACTTCGAATAGGTCTTGAGCTCTGAAAGTTTCAACAAAAGTAGTTTCAGCCTCTAATTTTGCTTTCAACAAACAAGTGTGAAAATAATCTTAAAGGGGTGTTGTATTATTGTATTAACGGGGAACACTTTCTTGACAAGGGAGAGGCTTCCAATACTAAGGCTTTACGTAACAATTAGATTTTAGTGAGTGAAGCTAGCTTATGCTTACCCCAGCAATGAACCTTTCAGCGAGCGAAGAGAGTCTATGCTTGCATAGCAATGAACCCTTTAACGAGTGAAATAAGCCTGTGTTTACGTGTCCATTAATCTTTCAGCGAACGAAGCGAGCTCGATTTTGCGTAGCGATGAACCTTCAAGCGAGCGTAGCGCCAAAAACTGGGTCCTGTACACGAATGACAGATTTCCGCAAAGCGAAGCCTCACAGCTAGCTAAAATATTGAACATGTTAAAATTTCACGGGTATTTAGCTAGTGTATAAATAAAACTGTTATCGTATTTTCTTTTCTCATTCCCGTATTTTTTTAGTTTGTGAAAATCTTTTTTTGGCAAACTTTTGCTACTTAACTTACTGTAAATACTTTGCATGGCATAAGTAAATTGAGGATCTAAATAAAGTATATTATCACCGTTAAGGCAATTTTTTATGTATTCAGGTTATCAATGAACCCTTAGAAATATGTACATATCTGTTCACGTATTACATTTGTAAGTTACATTTAATTGCCATCTGTTTTCACTGTGTGCATATATATATATATATATATATATATATATATATATACACACTGGGGATATCATAATGGTATAAGTGTAATGTTTATACACTCAGGATACCAATGCGGCCTTAGAAATATGCACGTATCTGTTGATCTTATACTTGCGAATGATATTTAATTGTCATACGTGCGTTGTACATATACTCGGGATATCAATCGAGTATATGCGTGATATTTATTAACTAGGTATTAAATAGGAAATATTTACTTTTCTGTTCACTAGTGTTACACTTGTAAGCTATTTAATTGACATTTGAGCTCCAAAAATTAAAACCAGATGCGTCTGGATACTTTTAGGAGTTGTATATTATGAACAAATGTATATTGAGGATTGTACTTGTTAAATAATGTATTTATCACACTTTTATATTATTGAAGCTAATGCAACTAAAAGAGCCTCTTGAAACTTCAGAAGTTGATTCACTTGAGGTTGTGTATTATCTACAAATAAATATTAAATTTACTGCCGTCCAAATATTGCAGACATGACTATTTTATATTGTTGCAACTAAAAACACCGCTTGTAACTTTATGAGAAGTTGGTACGTTTTAAACTATTACGTGTCTATAACAAGTCGCCAGTAACTTGTCTTCGTGCCAATACCAAATGGCTATTTAGCAAAATATATATCAACAGAACAATCATCCACATGAAAATCAAGAATTCAGTCTTCATCCCTTCAGGCATCTAAGTATCCAGTTTGGGATCCTTCAACCAATCCTCCCAAAACATTTTAGAACTATATAAGAAATACTTCCCGAATATTGGTAACTTTAAAAGAACTTCATATTCCCAAGAAGCATACAGTTATAACAGTATAAAGATGTGCACATATAGATGGAAATACGAAGGAAGTTTTCTAGCAGTAATCTACTAGGAATAAAACGAGTTTCCTTAGAAGCATAGAATTCAGAAATCAACCACTTTTCAGCAATGCTTCAGGTATACGTATACAACAGGAATTGCAAAATTTGACTCAAGTCTGCGATTTCTGTTTTTTTTTTTTTTTTAAATATTCCCAAATTCCTTATCTTTAAAATAATACCATTAATGCAATGACTCAATTTACTTTTTAAATTACAGTGGTTTTTGTGAGCCTGTTTTGTATCGCGTTCATTAGTGTAGTAAAATTTAAACGCGTTTTCTGAAGAATGACATTTTGGTGTTATACGACTTTACGCCATTGGTCATAACTTCATAATGAATTGTGCGATTTACAAAATTCTAATTTTGTTTTGTAGATAATAGTTGTGAATGTGTTTTTTTATGGAGAATCTAACATATATTGCTATAAACACATTTATGAATATTTCAATCTTAATTTTTTGTTAAAAACTATGTATTTTTTTAAATTTATTATTTAAAATTTTATAATTAAATATTGCAGCCAAATTCAAAATTCTGCATAGGAACATGCGTCATTATAATATCTTATTTGCAATAAAAATAATACATCTAAGTTTATTACAAGTTTATACGTATATGCTCTAATAATGTCCTAATTAGTCACTTTAATTGCAATTAGCTGATTAAAAAATTGACCTAAAAAAAAATATATATATATATACATATAAATGCATTATTTTTAATTCTGATACAAGGCCAAAAAGTTTGAAATTATTACTTAAAAATTAAAGAAAATCATCTCAATTGTATGTGTATACCTTCAGTAAAATATCATTTATGTTAACTAATAACTCAGTTAATCGCTACTGTTCATTGGAGCGTGTTAACGAGCGTTAACTGATATTTTACTATATGGCAATCAAATCCCAGTCGCCTTTTAAATGTCACCATCAATTTTGATAGTAAACATCTCCTTTTCTCATGAATTAGTAAAAAGAAAATGTTCGCTCATTTAAACACTGGTTTCACGGACAATAAAAGTGTTTAATAGCAATCTTTGATAAGTGTTCATTCACAGTACAGTCCAATTCATGTTGTTAGCATCCCAGCGTCCGCACAATGTACAAATACTTATACATATTTTATCGGATCTATTTCCAATGTTTTCTTAATAGTATAATTTACATTTAAAAGTAAATGCGTATAAAAATAATAAGCTTGTTTCTATAGTGTTTCTTTATGCAAATTACTATACTTAAAAATTATTGTTTGTGAAATAAATTGAGTGTATTCTAGTTATCTTCTGTGATGTTTCAAATCTTCTAATAATTTTCCTTTTAGTTTAAACAGTAAAAGTAACGAAATTAAATATTATTTTAGGCATTCAGTGCCAGAACGGACCAACCCACAATTTGATTTTGTTTCTGTTTCAACTCAGTTTTTTCAAAGCCAAACGTTTTTTCAGAGATGATCAAAACTAATTTGTCTCGTGTTCAACTAAATTAGCCATTAAATAAACCACATTTGGCTGATTCTGGCATAAATGGTTTTGAAAAAACGGGAAGGATACAGTAAAGATCAAATTATAGGATGGTTCGTTCTGGCACTCAACGCTTCATTTAACTTATTAGTAGTGTTAAATACGTATTTAATTTTATAGTTTTTTTTACTTGAATTCACTATCCTGGTTTTATTGCAAATCACAACTAGCACATCCAAAATACTTGATCTTAGCAGATTTTTGTTCAAGACCTGAACCTAAATTTATAGATTTACTTTATTTACATTAAATGTAAACTTCACATACCTGCCAATGTTATACATGCACATTAAGCCTTAGAACATTCCAACACTATGATGCTATGCCAATACGAAGAAAAAGGGAAATTGGTGCAACATACTTTTAGCCAAACATCTTATTGAAATCACACAAATCCACTATTTTATCTTAACTCTTAATCATAGAACAACCCTTTCACATGCTTGCATACAATAGCTGTTCCCTTCGACTTGCTGAGAAGTGAAGAAACCTTTTTAATTGAATTATGATGCACATTTAATTCCGTTGCTTAGTTACTGCTATTAGATACAGACCAGAACTTGTGAAATTAATCCCGTTCCAACGTTGGGATGAAAATGCATCAATGGAATTTATAATTTTGGAAGAATGGGTAAATACTTTTTTAGGTTGATGATTTGTATTTATATAGTCGGAAATAAATGTGCATGAGTGTATATATAGTTGGTCAAAATGTTGACATTATTTTTATACCTGGTCGACTGAATTTTTATATTCTGAAATAAGTCATAGGTTAATGGAGACTGTCTCTTATTTTAAAGTTTATTGATCAATGTTTCTATAAGATAAACATTTATAATTCCACACGAGATGTCTTATCTGAAGAAGATTCTGAGTGGAGGGAACGAGTGCAAGCAAATGAAAACAGCTACATACATGTGAATATCTATGGTTGTTGCAATTTGGCCATTATTTTAATTGCATACCTCTGCACAAAATCAGGAGTTAGGTTGGTTGTATTCAGATTATCTGGCGCCGTCAGCAACACGAGGGCTATAATGCGCCGAAACATTCGTCATTAGACAAGCCAACATACATTTACAAACATCCATGCCAACACGGGACTCGAACCCGCAACCTCGCGGTCTAGAAGCTAGCACGCTAACCACTATACCGTTAATCAGGAGTTAGGAATTTTACTAAACTTGTTAACTGCATATAATTATTAGTAAATGGAACGTCCTTTTAATTACATTAAATTCGGTTATATATATATTGTAAGGCAGTTTCTGTTTATAATGCTAAATAATGTACACATTTATTTTTTAAAACTATATTTTCTTTAATTTATTTGCTAAAAGCAAAAACGTAGGCTTGTAAATGATGACCACGCCCTCGTAAATCGAGACATTTATAGATGTTTTCCAGCGCGTGTTGATCGCCAGATTTGGTTTTCCTTTGCGAAATTTTGCAAACATGGATATAAAAACAATCGGGATATGAAGTTTGAGCGTATTTTATTTAGAGTTCTTTTAAATGAGCTACGTGGTTTAAATTTGTGGAAACAAAATTATCGATGTGTCCGAATTTGTGAGCACTGAAGCTTTTATATCAAAGCATGCTAGCAAGCTCAACGTTGTTTATTCGTTTTAGAGTACCATAAAAATTCTTTAAACAGTTTTATTTTGTAAATTTGTATCATTACCCTCTAAAATTTTGTTTGAATTTTTTCTTGCACACAGATAGAAAAAAATTGTTATAAGCGTATTTACAACAAGTCTACTTATACGAAGGCTGAAAATACAAAAATTGCCTTGCACGTATTATAGATTCGGGGCTTGTTTATATTCTCAATCTTCCAATTGAAAGAAAGATGGAGGTTATAAAAAATATTGATTAATTCTAAAGAGTTCAAAGCGAATGTCTTCACGGTGAAAATGGAATTTTACCGTTGTGAAGACGATTGTAAATGGTCAATACAAATAGCGCAATTTCTAGTTCTCCAGATGAACTCATTTATCATTAATTTTACACTGTCCTCCACAACCCATTTTTACATTGAGGTAGATACGAGTAGGACATGTGTGAAGACTATATACTTAAATTTCAAATACAAAATGTAGTAGTCAATTGATTTTTAATCAGTACGACCGATCTTGAGTCAATCTTTGTTTCGGAATGAAAATTTCAAGCAAATGAGAATTGCAAAATAGATGCTAATGGATTTATTTTAAAGTAAAATATACAGAAGCTGACGTGGTATTTGATCATGGCACAGTTCAAGCAGTCAATTGAAGGTTTAGAATTGAGCTGTTGTGAAAGATGGGGTTTTTGAAAGGCCTGGCTGATGGAAAACACTGATGAGGCACCGACAAGAGGCTAAAGTTTCATCTTGTCCTCAAAGGACTAGTAAATACTTTTACATTCACTGAGTCTACGAAAGATAGAGCTTAAAGCAATAGAGAAACCAATAAAGATGTAATTGAGAAGAATCGCAGACGGAAACTTTCTTTTGATATCTCTGTAGAGGCTTGAGACTATTTTCAGGCGTTAAGTAATGGGTAGTTATTTGGGTGCTGACTAAGGACTATCAAGCACAATGTTATCTGGTTTGACAATGACTGGGAGAACACAACACAATTTTTTTTTAGATCTTACAGCTTTCTGTACTGGAGATTACGAGAAAAATCCCAAATAGTTTACTTGTTTAGCTATAATCACCTAATTTGGCATTAATTTCAGAGAAGTATGTCATCTAGATGATAGAAATTCAACTTTCAAGTGTCTTTTAAATTATAAGTTTGAGAAGAACACTAAACAGCCATTGAAGCCGCCTGTCATTTTAATTTAACTTGGAAGTCCTATTGAAGATAAAACACAAGAGTAAATATTGCAGTAGATCAGAACCTTCTACATAAATTGACATGTAAGCGACGATAGCAGCAACTAGTCAATTGTCAAGAGGTACAACTTCAGCTTGCAAACTAAAGAATTCATGTATCAGGTAAAACATCAGTGATTAGTAGGTACTGATGCTAGTCTTACTCAGCAATTCAGAAGACAGACGATTTGATTAGTCTCACTAAGATTATAACAATTGCTCTCTAATGGGAGAATGTTTATATGGTTTACAAGCAGATGAGCAATAAATCATTTTTATAGTTCTTGTAGATATAGGACTTCAGATGACAATCATGTTACCTCAATTCTTTGTTAATTTTATGCGATTAATACTACTTGATATGGTCTTCCCATCTGGTATCCATTCACAATGTATTTATAAAGAAGTCACATTTGGAGGGATTTTGGTGGAAGACTGGTAATAGGGAAATCAGGACAGTAAGTCATTTTGAGGATTCCTTTAGAACTTTATCATTAGTTTTAGAAATTGGAATCATGTGAACTGAAATGGTTCTCAATTTCAATTTTATGCTATTGGTTCTTCGAACTGTATCTTCAAGCTGGATATTTAGTGTTTGTGATGCGATACAAACATGTCTTATTAGGAGAGATCCTTAATATAAAGCTTCATTTGGTGCGCCATTAAAGTTCTTTAAGATTTCTTGTAGAATTTGGACTATATCACAAGACAAATGTTATCTCCCTAGATAATTCTGGATGTTAATTTTGTTAGAAGCTTTGAATGATTGATAAATAAATTCGATGTTTGTATCATGACTTCCTAAAGCTGAGGTAATTTATGTATAGTAGGTAATCTAATGTGCAGCTAGTTAAAAATCAGGTAATCAATATGTTTTTCAAGTGGTAGACAAAGGCGATTTCTTCATTGGAAATGCCGACGTTGACTACTTCCAATCTCTCGCTGGAGACGCCATAAACTACTTGAGTGATAGACAAAATTGGATGGTGAATTGTAACGGATGGACTTGACTCGATTTTTCACCTTAGCTGGGTTTCAGTCATACATTTCTCCATCATCCTATCCACATGAATATTCGGATGAAAAACTATCCTTGAGATAAGAGACAAAAGATCAGTGAAAAAAAGAATTTCTTCATATCCTTCGGCTGCAAAGGGGTGGTAGACATAAGGAAACCAACCAGGCGCAGTGATAAGGTAACCAGTACAGATGTCATTGAGAAGATCTTCAGATAAATACCTCTTATGTTGACATTTCTTTAGAGGAGCGAGTCTATATACAGGCATTAAATACTTGCTAGTTCTTTGAACAAAGAATTAAGGCTTTAACAGCTATGGAACACTATGTCATCCAGTTAGACAATCACTACGAGAATTGAAGATTTTAAGATCTTATCGGTATCTGTTCTGAATATTACAAGAAAAGTTTTAAATACTCAAGTTATTTTGTTAATTAAAAGGACACTAAGATCTTCTGATAGACTTTCATAGAAATTTAGGTGCAAGGAAACATGTCGACTATTTAGCTGCTTCCATTATCTACTATCAAAACACTGCATTGTAGAAAGTTGGTTTACAACTTATAAACATTATGTAATGATTATTCAGTAGCATTGAAATGTGTTCTTGAATATATAAGAATATTTTAAGTTTTGCAGAACGATACATGATTTTGTTTGGGCATGAATATTTGCAAATTGATGTATATAGCAATACTCATCTTAATTGTCGTTTAGTTTAAAATTTTGTGAAGAACACTAAATGGCTATTAGAACAGTTCCTTCACAATTATCTAACAAATAAGGCTGATTGAAGGTATTGTAATACATCCTAGTATTTTACAGAAATCGATGTGCAATGACTGCAACTAGTCAATTGTTAAGAGGTACAGCTTCACCTTGTTGATGAATTATTTATTAGGTAAAACATCAGTGATTAGTAGATTCGTATGCCAGTCTTACTTGGCGATTTGAACAACATACAATATTAAGTCCAGTCACACTATTATTATTGCAATTACTCTAAAATGAGAGAATGTTTATGTGGTTCACAAACAGAGGAGCAATAAGAGCTTTTGATAGTTCTTGTAAATACGGAACTATAGATTACAACTTATGATTATTGATGTCAATTTTATGCTAATGATTCTTCTTGCTTTATAGTCTTCTAATCTGGCTGGTTGTGGGGTACACAAAACAGTTGATAAATAAGTCTTTTTGGGAGTTCTTGAAGAAATGGAACTACTTGCAAGAAAATGTAAGCTCCAAAAGGAATTATTTTCAGAAAATTGTACCCTACTGGTGACACATCTAATAGCACGTGGATCACCCTCCAGGATGTGCGACTTTGACGTTTGCTTCCATTGGATAAATGCCAATGCAGGGCACGGGTCCAATGAGATATGGATAACACTGGCGAAAGCAGGCACAGAGAGGGAGGAGGTTGACGGCAACGTCAAAGTGACTAACTCTTTCCTCAGAAAAATTAGAATGCAGAACATGATAAAATACTGGCACGACCGTTGGAATGAAATAGACCTCGGCTTGCTGGTCTATATCATGTACATATGGGTTAACACCCATGAATCACCGGTGCCTGGGAGACTTCTTCGTCAACCAGCTCTTGACCGGTCACGGAGTCTTCTCGGCGCACCGAAACAGGCTCTTCGGCAAAAGTGCGCTATGTGGGGAGCATGGCTCGGCTCTCCACACCATCCTACACTGTTTGTTTTACGCAGATGTAAGAAGACGCTTCTTGCTGTGGAAGCTATGCCGGGTTGACGCAGGCAGACCTTGTGAGAAGGCGGACACTTCACTTGGGGGATCCGGTGCATCATTGAACATAGGCGTAACGAGGGAGGGGTTTTGGGGGTTCGAACCCCCCCATCCCATTAGGTTGAGAAAAAATAAGCAAATTTACCAAGTTTTTTCCCCAACCAACTCTTTGTTGGTTATTACTCAAAGTATCCATTAAATTTCCTTATTAGTAATTATTCAGTGTTTTGCTAATGTAATCAAAAGCTATACCAAAAAGTGAAAGACATTTATACAACTAAAATGTACCATATTGAACGTCTTGCTAACTGTATGCTGTTCGCAGACAACTATACGCGCTACACAGGCTGGAGAAATGGAGTCTTTATCGCGGGAACATAAGTGCTACAGACTTAAGATATCGACCGTTGATGTAAAGACCATAGGCGACAACGAGGGAGGTTTTGGGGGTTCAACCCCCAACTCATTAAGTTGAGAAATAATTAAACAAATATTCTGCATTTTTCCTCTAATCAACTCTTATCCATTAAATTTCATTATTGAGATTACCTTAGTAAAACACTAGTCACTTAATAATAAAAAACTATACCAAACTGCAAGACTATACATGGATTTTTCACCGGAAGAGTAAACTTGCCATTTAATGTACCATTGGATGATATTTACGCTTTATACCCGTCCGAGGCTGAAGAAATGAACTGTCCATCGCGGGAAAAATAAGTTATGAGTGTACATTGCGCTGCATAGAAAACCCAAACACTAAACAACAACCGAATGTAAACTAGGAGAGTGGCACATCGCACAACTTTCAATTACACTATAATAATGGTCAGCACATTTAAATTTGAAGTGGAATAGTGTTATTACTATTTTCATTTCTTTGAAATAATGGCCCTTAGTGATATTTTTACAGATAACTCTTACAAAGGCAAAAAAAAAAAAAAAAAACACATTAGGCGAATGTTAGAATGTACTTCTTGCAATATCCTTTCTTATTAGTGAAACAGAGGAGAGGAGAAAAACGGTTATTGATGAGCGATCCTCAAGGGAAAAGATCTCCTCTATGTTGAAGACACTCGTTTTTCATCTTTTTACACCTCGATAACATTTCTGTGGGAATTTCGGAGGTAGGGATGTTTAGAACATCTTAAGAAGCATTATCATAGAGATTTTCATCAAAATCGTTGGAGCAGCTTTTTAGTGATTGCTAAAGAACGTGATTTTTTTTAATGTTTTGCGCATGCTCAATATTGACGAAAACCTTAATGGCAGGTTCAATGGCCCTCACTAACCTGTACTCCAAATTTGAACATCGTAGGTCAAATCGTTCGGGAGTTGTGCTGACTTATCTATACCATTTTTTTTTTCAGTTGGTTGGTTGTTGTTGTATTCAGATTATCTGGCGCCGTCAGCAACACGAGGGCTATTATGCGCCGAAACATTCGTCATTAGACAAGCCAACATACATTTACAAACACCCATGCCAACACGGGACTCGAACCCGCAACCTCGTGGTCCAGAAGCTAGCACGCTAACTTTTTTCAGTTGGATGTTCCAAAACTGGGAGAAATGCAAAAAATTGGATTTTTATCGAAAACAATACTTTCATTACCTTATGTTAACAAATGGGTAATTGAAAGTAATTAAAATGAGTGCAGGTAACAAACGCAAAACTCAAAGTCTGACACTTTATTTTCAAAAGAAGAAAAGATGAAAAATATGGTGAAATAACTGTTCAAGTTGAAAAAAAATTGCCAGATGAAAACGAAAAAATAACAATTTTATCCGCAAATTTACAGACTCGGATGGTGTTGGTATGATTGTGTATATAAAAACAATGCAATATAAACATTAAGAGACACAGCTATTTACGAAAAAATATATTTAAATGTTTATGGAAGTTTCTTTAATGCTTATTTTTGGCAGTGTATGTTTGAAATTTTTCGAGCCGCCACTGAAATTGATCCTATCTTGTTTGCTACTACCGAAAAGTTTCTCCGAAAATATTGCATCCTTATATTTTACAATTATATCCGACCCTTTCAATTTCCATGTGTTTAAGAACATTTTCCTGCTCCTTTTTTTTTTTAACAGAATTTTTAAGAAATTTTTTTTATCCTATAGATTTGGACAATGATTTGAAAACTTTTTCAATAAGATGAATTTTTTTTTACTCTCCCCCCCCCCCTCCCCTTTTCCTTTTTTTCATTGGTGTAGCGAGTCTATTTTTCGACCCCCCCCCCATTCAACAACTCTAGTTACGCCTATGTCATTGAAGCGGCAATTTCAGCGGCAGTCTGAAGAGGCAGCAGCGGCGATGGAAGGAGACGGGACACAGATGAATTGTCGATTAGTTGCTTTTCATCCGAATTCATCCAAGAACCTCTGTTTATATTGTCTTTGATGTGTTGTTTTGGTATGATTTGTTTGAAGCTTTTCTGTTGTATAAATAAATGGCATTGCCCCAAGAGAGAAGTTGTTGGACCAATGGATCGGGCCTTCGTATATCTCTAGCCGAACCGGTACCTAGACCGCCGTTGGCGAGTTGACGTCCACGTTGTTCTGGATTTAGCAGGGCGTGAGTGGTATCGGTGCAGAATCTCAGGTGGAATAGCACCGATGGACCTCATGTTCATGCGGCATGTGCCCCACCCTGCGTTGCCTCTCAGGCTGAAATGGTTACGTCTTGCAATGAGTTGTGTGGTACTTCACTGAATACCCCCGGACGGAGGTGGGATGGTAAATTTTGACCCTCGGGTTACGTTTTGATTCTGGGTCAAAGTCCATGCCGGGCTAGTTAGAAAAGAACAAGCGGATGAGCTAGCCAAGCCAACCACTCCAACATAAACGAACCAGTCGAAATTCCTATTTCACTTGCTAAAAGACCCGTTAAGGATAAGTTGATTAAAGATTGGCAGTGCCGATGGGACGAATCAGATTACAGAGTACCAGCGCACTTGGCATTTAGCAAAATGAAAAATTATCGATGTTTGGGAGATTTACGTTAACCCAAAGCATTGCGGGACATTGAGTCTTCCCGGTATATCAAAATCGGCTATTAGGCAAAACTCCTCGTGTTGGAGCGGCGAGCGCGGTACAGTCCACCATCTCATCTTCGATTACTCCCTATTCGAACAGATCCGGAGAAAATGCTTCCTTAGCAGTTCTCGAAACTCTCCATCGTCGACATTAGCAGTTTAAAGACGTTCCACTGATAGTTGGAATCCACTGGTATTCTGACTGATACTTGGTGCGACCCTCCAGCTACAGGTCAGGGACAATAAAGATGCCGTTGACATAAAAAGTCCTTGTATCGAATGCTTCTTTACATTTGTGAATTATACGTGAATCTCTGTATTGTACTTGTCATGTTTTTGTCCGTTTTGTTTGAGGTTGAATTAATAAAGGATGTTGCCCCATATCAATGAACCAACATGTCGGGCTTCTGTACATCGCGGTCTGTACCTGCCGCGGGTAAGATGGAATCCATGATATATTGGATTTTGGCAAGGCGTGAACAGTGTCAGTGCGGAAGCACGGGGGAGCGGTGTTGCTGGACCTCAAGCTCGTGGTTCGTATGGCTTAAGCCCTACCCTGCGTTGCATATCGGGCTGCACCAGTTATGTCTCGTAGCGATGTGTAGTATCACTACTAAAGATAATACCTTTGCTTTTGATATACTCTTCGGATAGGGTGGAATGGTAACATACGGTTACCTTTTAATTCTACTTGGTATGGTTTTCCAATCTGATATCCAGTCACAGTGTAATGGAAACCAGCCATACTAAGAGGACATTTTAAATTCTCAGTAGTCCTTTAGATAAATATACAATACTAACAGCTATCAAGTTATCAGTGTCTTCTAGTTAGACAATGAAGAGGAGAACTACAAGGAACTGAAGTTTTTAAGATCTTATAGCTTTATATACTGGAGAAATGAACTTTAATATACTTCAGTAAACGATTGATAATGTTGTACACAATCAGGTGAATAATAATATATTTTAATACTTTTAAGAGTTCCTGTTGAAATTTAATTACATATAGCAACAACAACAAAAAATTACACTCCTAATGTAATTATTGATGTCAATTTTAAACTGTTGGTTCTTGGAAAGGATTCTCTCAAGCCTGATATCCACTATGCGATGACCATGACCAGTCATACTAAAATGGATATGAAGGCCATTTGTTAAACAGTTCAGTTAGAAATAAAGTCCCCTTGAGAAGTCTTAAAAATGGGAATGCATATAACAAAAAACATGTTTATTATAAAAATGAGTATTGCTGTCACTTTTATGCTATTGATTCTTGGAATGGTGTTCAAGTCTGATGATCATTCACACTAGAAAGATTCCGTAATAAGACTATTTTCGAAAAAAGTTCAATAATGAATAAGTCAATTTGAGAGTTTAAGCTAAGTGACTTTATATTACAAGGAACATGTCTCCCAATCTGATATTTAGGGACTGTGAAGAAAACCAGCACACTAGAAGAGATGTTAAAAGGAAGACTTATGTGGTAAACAGCAGATGAGGCTTGTAAACTTGACTGTATGATTAGAATCATGTTAACTATCAAATGTATCTATGTCAATGTTATGCTATTGAATGATCTTCAAAACTGATATCTACTCACAATGTGATGGAAATCAAACACATTAGAAGAGATGCCTAGCAGAAGACGCAGTTCAGTGAGAAATAAGTCCTTTTGAGAGTGCATATAAAATATGCGAGTGCAAACAAGAAAATATCAACTACAAACGTCACTATTGATGTCAGTTTTTTTTGTTGCTGGTTTCATTCATAATGCCATAAAAGCCAGTCACGGTAAGAGGGATCCTCCATAGAATTGGTTTTGTACTAATGAGGCAGTACATGACAAAACATACGTTAGCTCCAAAAATGATTACTGATGTCAATGTTTTGCTATTGATTCCTTTATGTTCCAATATGATACTCAGTCGTACTAAGATGGATATTTGCTGAATGGCAGACTTTGTAGTTGATATTTCAAACAATCAGGTAAGTGAAAACGCTTGGTGTTGGATTGAGGACAATCATACAGATGGTAATCATGCCAGTTTTATGTTACAAATTCTTCCGACTTATAGTTTTCTTCCAATGTAGACACAATGTGATGGGAACCAATTACTAGGAAAGATCTTTAGCAGAAGACTGGTGATGTGGTTCAAAATCATGTGAACAAGAAATCCTTTAAAGAGTTCTAGTAAAAATGGAACTGCATACAATAATTACTTTTGTATATATTTTAATGTTAAATTTATGCTAGTGATTTTTAAAATGGTTTTCATACCTGATATCCCATTACAATGTAATAGAAACTAACGTCACATTAGGAGAGATCCTTAATAGAATAATATTTATTAGAGTTCTTGAAGAAACAAAAATAAATAACAAGAAACATGCTAACTCCTAAGATTGATGTCAATTTTGTGATATTGATGAAATTATGTAATCTAGTTTGGTGAGCCCAAATACATGCTCTTTTTTGAATGGGTAAGCTATAAGACACACGCATCTTTACGATATACATTTCTACTAACTCAAAACAAGATAACAAATACAAAATTATATCTCATTTTTTAATCAGTCTTCCTGAATTAGTAGTATTCAAAACCCATTAATTAAAACATAATTGTGATTCAGATTTTATTCTTTTTGCTGATAGAATATTGATGTAAAATATTAGCAGTAAATGATTTTGCCATTATTGAAGAACTTTGAATGTCACTTCCAAAAATATTGGTGTTAGTTTACTTAAAAATTAATAAGTAATTTGAACGGAATTTTAATTTATAATTATTTTTAAGAATCACCAATTCCATTTTTTTTAAAGTTCTTGATTTTACAATATCCTTATTTTAATGTCCCATTTAGTCATGGTGTAATTGCAAGAAATTTTCCTTCTCAAGATTTCTGCAAATTTCTCTAAAACTAATGAGAAATGTAGTTCTAAGCAGACTGTATAGAGATTTCACACCCACCACTAACTTGTCCACCCATAACTACTTTCCATGTTTCATCTGTTGATGTAAATTTACTATAAGAACATTTGTCTTGAGATAATAAAACGGGAAAACATTCTCCTTAAAGCTTGGAGCTTACCACACATAATTTATCGATATTTCTTCCCCTCTGCCATTAACAACAACTTCCACTATAATAGTTCATTTTCCCAAAGCATTAACAAGTCCATTTTCTATAATCACCTTGCGATATTCCAGAAATGACACGTTTGTTTGCAATAGGTCCTTACGACTAGCAATATGACTTGTAGATTCATTATCTGCATCAACAAACCAAATATTTCCATCACAGTCAGTGGAGATTACCTCAGCTGGAATTGCTATGATCGTCATCTTGGCATCCTTTTCCGATCTATGAGGTTTGGTTGATTTTCTATCTGCTTTTCCTTGTAACATTGTTTCAGTTTGTCATTATTTCAAGAAAAAATTCTCACAATGTCGGTGCCTGAATGTTTCTGTGACATGCCATAAGTATGGGTTGAATATTCCCCAGTTCACTCGGGCATTTGTGATTCGAGTTATCGGTTGTTTCGTTTGGTTACTAACTGTTTTTACATAAGATTTGAGTAAATTGCGTACGGTTTGAGCTGCGATTGGCAATCATCCGGTCAGTCGGGGATTTTAATTTTATACAGATTGGCTTCGAAAATTGAAAAGGAGAGACATTATGCTTTGGCAAGGAGAGAACTGCACGAATCTCTTGGGATTTTAAATTTAGCATTTATAAAAGCTTTAAGCAATATTTTTTTTAGAGTTTTTATTAACAGTATCAAGGCCCTTTGACTGCACTAGAATCCGAGGTTGTACTACATACACTGCATGCGACAAAACATAGTATTTTATATTGATCAGCAGTGTTGTTTCAAACAAGATTTGTGAAAAGGTTCTCAACTGTACATATACCTGTGTATTTACCGTTGTGCTTTCTCTTCAGCATTTTATAATAAAAAAGATTAAAATACCCTTTTCTAGAATAAAATATGTATCCCTGGAATATCTTGGATTTCGAAATTATATCCCGGGATTTCTCGTTACAATTCCAAGGTAACACAGACATCCAGGTGCTGTGACATTTGTCTTGTTCTTGCATATTAATTTGCCGTTTAACCCCATGATCTAACTCTTCCTGGGTGAGACACATGAATGCAAATATATTACCCTTTCTCCTTCCAAGTGTATTATAATTAAGGATTCCATAGATTACTTGGGTTTGAATAAATCTCATAAGTTTATAAAACCCCTTTCAACCAAAATTTGTCCAGTTACTAGTTTTCAGCACCCTAAGATTCTTTGTCAGGTAAAAAGATTTTTTGGATTTTCTGTGGTTTCTATATAAATTTAATTCCTGAATAGGCAAAATTAACGAGTTGTCTGGTCCAATTAACAGCAAAAGGTTATGTAGTTCAAATGAACATCAGAGCATCAAGAGACTTTTGAGAACATGCAACAGGGTTTGGCAAGAGAACAAGATGCGAAAGCAATTGGACGATGCTTTGTATCTGAAGAGTGGGACATAGCTGCTTCCATGTATGAACTAGCATCACAATTTAAATTAACTGCCTACCCCTAATCAAAATGAACAAGTAGATACGAAGTGGTGAACTGCACTTTCTGGAATCCTTGTTTCTGAACTTGGCCCCTTCTCTAATGTTCTTTCTTATGGAACAGCTAATTTAGGGGAGCAAGCATAGTAGATATATTGGGTGGACATTTTGCGCAATATGTCAACAGTTGCAAAAATTATCGGAACCCCTCACTTTCGTTAGGTCAGGCGCTCTTTCAATGGCTTCTATTTAGGTGTGCACTAAATGAAAACCTTCTGCATTAATCGGGTGTTCAAAGTGCTCCACTGATGATTGCATAAAAAAACACTTTAAAGGATGTAGTTTTATGCCTACAGTTTGAAGTGCTGACAAAATCTTGTTCAGATTATGTAGGTGATTTTTAACCGAGTAACATTTCACCAGTGAATCATTCAAGTAAAAAAAATCCCACGTCATGCCCTGGCAGCTTGTCCATCTCCCGCTGGAAGATTACAGGTGCAGAAGCCTCTCCGAAAGGAAATATGTAGTACCTGAAGAGTCAACGATGTGTGTTCATTACTAGTATGTCCTTGGTTAGATCGTCCAACTCCAGCTGGCAGTACGCATCAGACAAGTCTATCATTGAAGAGGCGGCTCCTCCTGAGAGAAGTGAAAACATATATTCCACGTTCGACTAAGCAAAGGATTGTGCTCCAACTCGGTTGCCACGCTGACAGTTTAACATCACTACATAAACGTATGTATTTCAGCACTGGCACTACGGGTGTAGCCCATTAAGAATACTGTACAGTTTGCAGTACTCCTAGATTAAACAATTGATCATTTTCCTGCTCATATTATCTCGGAAGGCATAGGGAAAAGGATGAACTTTGAAAAAATTAGGCACCACAGCTGTAATATTGTTACCTTAATATTTTTCACCAAACCCAAGCCATCAATAAACAGATCACCGTTTCTCAAAAACATCCTTTAGGGATTAAGAACTTCCTTGAATGACATTGGTCAACATTTGGACACTAACATTCTTCAAGACATCCAATTTGTTGATCCAACTAAATTGTTGATCCGATTCGTTGATCATAACTAAATATTGATGGTCAACAACAAGTGGGAATCTTCCATTTCGTCCTACTTTACTACCACATCAATTGTACGTGTTAGTTCCAATTTTTGTTGGGTAAACGAAAGTAGCTTTAAAGCGGGTCTCTGTAGAGGTGGTAACACACCTTCATGTGTTCAAGTTGAAGAGGGCAATAGTACACGGAGCACATGTAATCACTTCTATTGTCGAAGATATGCTTACGATCTCTTCTCACTTAGCTGAAGGCGTTTCTATCTAATATAGAACAAAAAATCATAAACAGCGTTTTTTTTTCATGGCCTACATTATCCTTCACCATTTGATGCACTCGGTTAAAACCCTTACTTTTGTTTACTGCAATGGATTCCCTTCGATTAACATACCCTGGCAAGGTGACTTGTTTTATCTCTGTCATGGCATTATTTTGAATAAATGCCTTTTCTCCCCGCAACAAGAGCAAGAACCATTACCCCTTTCAGCTGATGTTTTCACTGCTGATTTACTTTTATGCCCCAGAACTTTCCTTGACTTCAGGACATGCTTTTCGGATACACTTTCGCCACGAAGTCATTTGCATTATTCTATGCGGCCTTCATCGCTGTAGACATCTTTGAAATTCGAACTAATGTTAGCTCCTACTCAGAAAGCAGCTTCCGCTTCATGAAGTCATTATTAAACCCGGGATCACGCGCGCAATCCAACCGAACTTGAGAGCGCACAAAGGGGTGTTACACACCCCAACATTTAAATTCGTTTCTTGATAACAAATACCACATTTACAGTTTTAAATATGTATATTTCTTAAGTTAAACATATTATTCAACAAATATTAATGCTAATTACGAAAAAATGGCAATTTATTTTTAGTGAATACTTACGTTATTCTATGCACTCTGTACAAATATTAGAAGTGTGTTCCTGGCAAATATTGTGGAAACATTTTGAACAACAAGTTTTGTTTTTTCTGTCCTTTCCTCGCGAACACAAATAACGTTTATATGACACTTTGTCTTTTTGCATTTGGTTCCGATGTCAAAAATTGTCTCTTTAGATTTTCTTTGTGTTGAATTACTGAATTTTTCCTCTGCTCTACGTGTGCTTCGATAAGCTGGAATGCCAACTCTTTTATGAAATGTCTTCTTTTCTTATACACAATTGAGGGTTCTTTGATAGCAGTAAAATCCTTGAGTTGATAGCTGCAACATTTAAAAGTGCGAAAAATACTACCATTGGCCATCTTCTAGAAATCCTTGCTGTGGAATAGGCAGCAGCCATTTCATAGACTACATTCACGGCCCCTTTCGTCATATTATAAAACGTTATGATGTGGGGTTTTTTAGATTCTCCAGAACTTTCATCAATGGCGTCATCATTGTGCATAGTGGATAAAAGCACAACACTTTTATTTTTCTTTGGAATATCGGAAACAATAGTGGTTTCCTTTTGATAACCAAATATTGATGAGCATATTACTCTTTTTTGCTGCAATAAATTCCATAGGCAATTCTCTTTTATTCTTTCTCATCGTCCCCACAATGGTCATCTTTTTTAAAAGGTCTTGAGAAAGTGGGTAAGACATGTACCAATTATCAACAGTTAAATTACGTCCTGAATTATTGAGCCTTGTCATAAGTCTTTTCACGATTTATATTGAACTATTTTCAACTTTGAATGGTCCATCAGGTTGAGTCCCAGCATAAATCTCCATTTTGTGAGTATAAAATGTTCTTGAGTCCACAAGTGCATGGATTTTTATCCCGTATCTCGCAGGTTTGTTGGGCATGTATTGCCTAAATGAACATCTTCCTCTAAAAGGCTCCAACTTTTCATCGATAGTTACATATTCACCAAGGTTATAAGCTTTCTCGCAATTTTCAACAAACTTTTCGAAAAAATCTCGAATTGGTGCTAGTTTGTCAAAATCTCTTCTGCTTTGTCTTGTTCGTACGTCATCGAATCTGAGACATCGCATGAAAAATAAAAAACGCTTATAAGACATGACTTTTCCAAACAGTTCAAGGCCAGTTCCATCAGATGCCCATAAGTCTTTCACATTTACATGAGATGACTTGTGAAGTCCACACAAATAAAGCAAACCAATGAATGCTTTCAATTCTTCTTTGGTTATTTCTTTTGTATCTCTTTCACGATTAAACTTGTTTTTGATGGATTCGATATAAATGTTGGTTGACTTCAATAACATTTCTATGATGACTTCGTCGAGTATAAGAGACCACGATTCTGCAGGAGTTGATATATTATCCGCGTTCTTGGTATTTCCAGGCAATTTTAGGATAATATTTTTAGCGGGGATTCTTACATTTGAACGATATTTTTCTTTGGACCATTTTGTTACGCCATCTTTTGCAATAAAAAATTCTTCTTCACTGTCAATATCTATTTCTTCATTTTCAAAATCATCATCGACCGTATCGGGATCATGGTCATTATTGAATAAAACATCGTGAGAGTCCTCATCGGATTCATTTAGGGATTCTTCATCAGTAGATACTTCTTCTAGCAAAGTTTGAAGACGTTTCATCTCCTCCTTGTAGGTTAAATAGCGAGCCATACTGACGCAGAAAAAAAAAGACACGAAGACGCGCAAGGGGTGTTCTACACCCCAGATTCGAAATGGTACTGAACTACAACAGGAATTTTCAAAATTATCGTTTCCCCCATTAGAAGTTCACCTTGAAAGCAGCTACACAGGGTTTGACCCATTTTGAAATAAGGGAAGGTAGGTTATTTTTGCAATCTCTTTTCGTGGGGTGTCAAACACCCCCTTGCGCGTTCTCCCGGGTTAAGCCGCATACTAGCCTGTCACGTGGCATTTCATCAAGCGAGTTGAAGTTTTAGTTGCAGTTTTTCTAAAAAATCCATAATTTGGTGATAAATATTGCAATCGATCAGCCTATTTTTTCACGGCTTTTGGATTTGAACCTTTGGACGATCGTTAAAAGGTAGAGACTCAAAATTATCTGCCAGAGTTTGTCGCAACTCGTATGGATTTCGTTGAGTAGGCAACAGGAGATGTCATGTTTTTTAAAAAACTGTAGATGTGCCGACTACATTGGTGAAATTTGCTTGGCATCGACCATTGTTCTCCACTTCATTTGATATGAACAATTATTACGGGCACTCGATATTGTAACTCTAAAACTCTTCCATGGCGTCGAACTTGGTGGTTTCGAAAATGGCCATCGTACGCGATAGCATTAGCTACCATACTCTCGTTGTTACAAGCGTCTGCTGGAATTATTCTTTAGTAATAATTCATACTCGCCATTACAATTTTGCATATTAAATCATGAAAGGTAGCTCAACACTTAGCGCGTGGTTGGTTGTATTCAGATTATCTGGCGCCGTCAGCAACACAAGGGCTATAATGCGCCGAAACATTTTCGTCATTTAACAAACCAACATACATTTACAAACACCCATGCCTAATACGGGACACGAACCCGCAACCTCGCGGTTTAGAAGCCAGCACGCTACCCACTATACCGTTTGGTCGGCCTTAGCGCGTGGATATTAATTCTAAAGAGCTAAACTTAGGATTGGGAAACTATGCTATTTAGTTCAACCCAAGCTTACTCGTTGGAATCGAAGCTTCAACTACCACAAGGCGTTGCCATTCTGAAAATTTATTAATATCCCAGTCACAGTTATAACAATATTTACACAGCTTTATCTTCAGAAACGCCCTCATACAGTTTATGATGCTCATCGCGTACTTTTTTTTAATCAGGAAAAATCAGAATATTCTGAAGCATTTCATCTTACACATCACTTGTCATTGCAAAGAATGCATAATTAGCTGCTTTAAGGCATGCAACCTATTCTGTATCATTTATGATTCGATCTAATGTAATGTCCAATATTTCCAACTTTGCTGGTCGTTATATTTTTCTTTCCACAACTTCCAAAGCTACACTATTACCTTTCAATAAATTTGAGATTTGTATAGCCAAGTCGACCATTTACTCTTTATTTCAAAGAGTGATGAAACTTTCTGAACAGAGCATGTTAGCTTACCAGTGTTCCATCCAAATTCGTTTGCAGTCGCGTAGTAAAAATATAAGTTCATATGGATTATACCTGACAAGGCGAAATATCCGCTTGTCAGTATTTTATTCAAATTCATTTGCTATGCAAAACGATGAACGCTTTAGATGGTTATACTATTCCGTAATTAAAATGAGTTTATGTGGGGGTGTTTTACAAAGTCATAGATCAGTTTTTCGGACATTAATATTTTAGTCTAATGTCGTCCGCATTTCACTTGTTTAAATCATATTAAGGAAAAACTCGCAAGGGAGATATTTTACAGAGCGAATGATCCACTAGTTAGTCTTTCAACTCCACTTCGACTTACATTTGTCTGCAATTCAAAAGCGACAAAAACTATTGGAATTTTAAATTCCACACTATCCATGAAGTGTGATACTAATTCGACTGTACAAGATTATCATTCTCCATAGTCAGACGATTAAGGTATCCATCTTCAAAAAGTGATGGAAAAGTAACTTTAAATTCCAAAGCATGATGGATAGGACTTTCTTTTAAATTGCTTATTAAAATGAGAGTTAATCTCAGAGCAAATCTGTCCAGAGGTCAATGACAAAAGAGTTGGAAAGAATACTATTAAACGAATAAAGGATTGGTATTTTAAACATAGTCCTGAAATCAATAGTACTTGCAATTTATCAATCAATGTCAATTTAAAAATATGTCCAAAGATCAATGACGTAGGAGCTTATGTCATTCAATGGACAAAGGATTGATATTTCAATTATATTCCTTAACGGATCTTGCTATTTAGCATCCATCAGTGGCAATTCACCCTTTGCACTCGAGGCCTTTTTCGAATATAGGGACCAGCAACCCGAGACATTTTAGGTTCGGTTGGCGTTTATAGATTTGCTTCTTAGTCTTCTTTGCTTCTTAGAAACTAAACACAGTCAGTGTCCTCGCATCAAATTTCCGCATCAAAACTTGTGGTCCTTTCGTATTTCGGCATCCATTCGTGTGACGCCTGAGAGGCGCCGCTCGAGTACAAATGGTTAACTATTGTTACATGCACTAATTTCATTGAGTGATGATGTTCAGGAATGTATTTTGTGAGAACTAAAGACAGTAAAAACTCCATATTTCCTGCGATTTTTACCATGAGCTTATCTTTAGTGGGAATGTTTCTGAACATATTCTCTACAAGTTCTATGTATATTTCCCAATACTCGATTCACGTCATTGATCGCGTTATTCTTGTGCGAAATCGAGTTTATGTCTTGGGTTTTCCAAAATAAAGTTTAGGTGAACTGAAACAATTCTAAAGGAACATTCTGAATTCAAATAGGAAAAACTATTCTAATTGGATTATATGAATTGAATTTATTAAAATGAACAAGTTAATGGTAAATACGAGTTCATCTGGAAAATAGTAAGTTCACGGTCAGGCTCGCAACATCCACTACGTTTACGTCTTTAAAGAAATGCCAAGTTTTCTACTGATTTCCCTTAGTTTTCCCGGATTTTATTGTTTATCCATGGCTAATACTCTTACATTGCAATGCATGAATACGAGTTACAATAGTGGCTATTGTATTAGGGTAACACCCTGCGAACACAACTTAAATCTCGAGAATAGCAAAAGTGACAGTCAAACCCTGTGAAATCACTTAACATGAAATTTGGTTAAAGCGAACAATATCAGTGACCTTACCAATTTTGCGTCAATGGGGTTTGACTGCAGTTGGGATAATTAAAAAAATTGAGAATATATTTCCCGTCGGTATTTTTCGTAGGTTTCAAAGTACTTGCGCAAAGCCATAAAATTCCCTAAATACCAAGGAAAGCAAGTTAAAACTACGTAAAATCCATAGAAAAATTGGCATCTCTGTACTTTGGAACTTTAGTAGCAAAATTAGAATGATCACGATCAATATTGTAACACCTGATTATATACTTAATGCAAATTTATTATAAACGAGTTGTTGTACCAAAACATGTGTACCTTAAAAAGCAAAAAGGTGATAATATTTAGTTCGAATTCAGTTGTCTCCTGAATCCTAAATTTGGAAATATCATTTTTAACTCAACATAACGCTTCAAAAAATATTTAAACATGGGTATAGTTCAGAGATACACATATATTAAGAATGTCTTCCTTAAGTAAAATTTGAAATTATAAATTATGACAAATTAGCTTTGGTGTTCAATTAATTTTACGTAGTTTAAATACAGTTAAGTTTTGCATTTAGATGACAGTCGAAGCAGTAGGGCCAGTTCCAAAGCAAGTAAGAAGGTTATGTACAGTATAACAAAAAAAGCTCCCGCCTGGAAGTCTACTATTGTCTGTTGCTATGGAAAGTATAATTTCTTTATAGTTAGTATTTAGAATTTAGCAACGCAACTGTGTTTGCCAAACCATTCAAATATTTATTTCTTGTGTTATTTGGGTACATTTTAAGTTCAATTTAACTATCATACACAATATTGTTAAGCATATTTTAATGAAACAATAGTTATTTATGCAACTAGTGGGGAAAGTAATACTTTTCAAATGAGTTAAATAATTTACCGAGTTTAAAAATTATTTTTCCACGTGTTGTTATACCATATTTTTTTATAATCACGTGAACAAAATATTTTTAATACATATCTTTATTAATGTTGGCAACTTGAGTCAATGAATTTGTTCTCAAAATATGTCATTCCAATGACATGACTATATAATATTTGAGCACGAGGCGTGCGGAGGAAGTACTTTTTTCACACTAGTGCAGAAGAGTTACTTTCCCGCACTCCTCACGAAAAAATTTTACTTTCACCACGATTTATTCAGAATTATTAAAAAAAAAGTTGATTTTTTTGCATGTTGTTATAAAATAGCTATTTATGCAACTAGTGGAGAAAGTAATACTGTTTCAAATGAGGTAGAACATTTATTTGACCAGTGCGATAGCACGAGTCAAATAATTTACCGAGTTTGAAAAAGTATTTTTCCCCGTGTTGCATACAATTTTTTTTCTTTTAATTACGTGCAAAAAATATTTTTAATACATATATTAATTAATGTTGGCTCAAAATGATTATAAAAATGTAATTTTTTGTTCGTTGTTATAAAAATGTATTTCTTTATATTAAAAGTATTGCTCATTGTCCTTCAAAGATAAAAATATACTAATTATAAAAAAAAATTATTTTAATTGTAAAATTAACACATTAAATTTAAATGTATTTTGAAGAATGGTATCTGTACTATACAGTCAACCTTTAGCGAGACAAAAAGTTCAGATTCCCTTATTCCTTTTAAATGGTCTTTCAGACCATACGAAAGTCAAGTACTCCGTGTAGCCGAGCTTTCCACAATAAGACTCCATTGCTAATCCAAGCCAACCCAGACCTCCGAGGCGGCTAGGATGTTAGAACTTTTTGAAGAAAAAAAATTGCCAATGATCGACTGGATAATACGCAAGTATCCTTTTCATAGATAAAGTATTATTCATTTTCCTAACAAAGATTAAAGTACTTTTGATAGAAGCAGTATTGTAATTTTTATTGCATGAATAAAAATCTAAGCATTATTTTGAAAACTTAATTTTTAGTCGCATAGCATGTTTAAATCTTGATTACTGCACTGTAAAATAGACTAGAATTAATATGTAGTTAATTTTGCACTATTTTCATTCGACAAAATTTCTCAAAAATCTATTGATGCTCATAAATTCGGGTTGCCTGCTTAATTGCTTCATTTAGACGATACAATAAAAATGTTTCATATAAATTGTCACACAATCACATATTTAGGGGAAAATTGCATATGAAGTTTCCATTCTAGGTCATCTATTCTCGACGGTTTCCATTTACTAATACTTATGTGCAGTTTCATAATAAATCCTATGAAAAGTATAAACTTTCTGTTACATACACATTTTTAAAGCTATTATTTTTAAATTTCTGCAAATATTGAACAAGGTGTCCTTTAAACAACAACCTAGATTCGTTAGGTAGAAACAATGCATAATTCAAAATAATATTCAGGGTTAAATTAGTTGCTTCTTACAGTTTTGAAGTTGAACTCGTAAGAGAGAAAACAAAACTCATCACTTATCTTCACTATTAAATTAAGCAGTTTCAATTTAATTTTATAATATTCATTTCCCCTCTATTTTTAATTTTCCCACCAATTATGAACAAAACAAGCTATACAAATTCATTAACCCATGTCCATTCTAAAAATTCCCTGAATTCTTACTAGAAAGATACTTTGAGTGAGTAAAAAAGTCCATTTTTGTTTGCAGAATAAAGCAAACAAAGTCATTTTAACTTAATTTTATGTATAAAAACTATGTACATGTGTCCTGATTATTAATCTCATGGGCATATCGCATTCTTTGTTACACATGCGACACAACCCAAAATTCTTCATATCGAGCAAAAGTGTGCACAAAATCACACTGCTTGTACTTCAAACTTATTAAACGGCACAAGACTATTTTCAAGTTGAATTCAAGTTGAAATCTTCTTCTGCCGTACTTCCCGAATGAAGTCCCTGTAGTTTAATTCTCAATAACGAAGTATTTTAAGATGTGTCAGTTTAGAAAAGGAAGTGATATGGAGAAAATAACAAAGATTTAATTCTTTTCCTAGGTTATTCTTATAAGAGTTTGTTAAATTAAAGATATCCTGACATTTTATTTAACTTCAGATATTTTAAATCAGGGTTACAATTGTCAACATTGACTTGTACATTGTAATGTTCTTCATTGAAGACTGGTGCATTTGCCGGGATCTTTTTGTCGGTACTACATGTCTCACTTATTAAGACAACCGATAGAATGACTGTCAGGAGGTTGCGTTTTATATTATGGGGTAAATAATAGAATGGTTAATAATAATTTAATTACTTTCTTAACTTTTCTACGCAATATATTTACAACTAAATGCACTTAACGTTAGAGTTCAACAAATGCTGAGAACTTCGTGGACGGGGAAATGTGGCAGCATATCTGGTGCATATGAATTCTAGCAGCCGGGTGTGAAACAGAAAAGTTACTGCAACCAGAATCAAACAAGAAAAAGGCTGTACACAATTGGTTGATTTGGTACCACGTGGGGTACAGATCTTTTGTGATAGGATGTGAAAAAATCTCAAGTTGGGTGGTATGGATGACCTAGAATTGAATGTCTTCTGACAAGAGAAACTCACAAAATCACCATATGCTGATGATTGAGATTTCCATTGTATAGCCTTTGTATGAATGCACCAGAATGTGCCCGCCACACATTTCTAATTCAGTGTGGATTTTTGAAATCAGGAAACCCGATATTACACTTTGAAGGCTTTTATTTTCGATCTATTAAATTTTATTAATCGAGATAGGAATTATTAATTTTTACAATGCATGTCCTTATTGACATTAGTAGTAATTTTCATAGTTGAGATATTAGTGAAAGTGAAAAAATTAAGATGAGCCCTAGCTTTATATAATATTTGTAAAGATCCAATTTCAATGATTTGGTTTAAGCTCAACGACCTATTTTATGCACAATAACGGCTAATCAGGCTGAGACCTACAGCTTAAAGTGGATTGCAAACCCCCAACCAACATCCGCCTAATCCGTGATTCAAACCCGGCACCGCTGGGATGCAAGACAAGAGCTCTAATCACACAACCATCTGGAGAGCCATACGTTTAAAAAGAGTTTCAAACCTGTGTTGAAATACTATAAAAAAATTTTACTAGGATATATCGCTAACATTCATTCCTAAACTGAATTCGATATTTAAAATTAAAGATTTAAGTTATTATAAGCCTGACCTAAAAGTGATGCCGTATAAGGATAAAATTTCACCTAAAAACACCAAGAAATCTTTATTATTATCATATATATAATAACTGCAAGTTCCCGATGTCTAAACATTTTCGTAATGCTCTTTAGAAGCGAAGAATATTTATTGGAGGCAAAAAATGAATATCACATCTTCCTACCTTATGTAGTTTTCATAACATCAATTTTCTAATTGTTCTATTACTTTGAGAACACTGGAAAAATACGGCATTGTTTTAATTTTTAATTGGCCCGGGTTTAAAAAGATTCCTCGAAGGATTTAGGTTTTGGGAAATTCATCAATTAGATAATGTATTCTAATGCTGATAGATATCTTTTGTAAACTCAGTGCTTAAGTAAATATTTTCTTTTTTCTCCATAACTGCCATCTGTACAATATCACAACTGTCCAAAACTTTAATATTTCAGTTTTATTCACTTGATTTTCGAAAAACAATATTCAACAGTAAATAAATTTATCGTCATAATCAGAGGACACTTTTTATATTGGTACTCCATTTACCAATATTTGTTTTGTAAGAAGAGATATATAAAGTATTGAAAATATACACCCTTCAGAAATATACAAAATTCTACAGTAAAACATTCATATAAATCTAATTACAAATCCTTAATCAAATCTCAACTTACTTTATAATTTTATATCCGATAAACTTTAAATCAAACGGTTTAAAATGATTAAGAATCAGCACCACTGCGAATTTAAGCAGCTTATATTCAAAGATGAAACAGTATGGATTTGTTAGAAATCCTTTCATAATCTACCTTGAAGGCCACTAACGTTGGATTTGGCTTTAATTAAATGCTACCTGTTCCTACCCGATTTCTAGCTCAATGCTTCCAATAATGGTTTGAGTTTTGGAATTAAATTCTTACTAACCATAATTTTCGCTCTTTTCAAATTCTTTATATTGTTACGAATTTCTGTATATTTGTAAATATTTCGTAGCATAATTATGTAAAAAGATAAATTTCTGTTCATTTCGCATAAGGCAGTGCAAGGGTTTGCTTTCCTGCAATGTGTGTCTTAATGCTTGATAACGAGTTTTACAGAGATAAAGCTGGGAAGCGAGTTTTACAAGGAGCATTGCATTTAACATTATAGTAATGGCAATCTCGCCAAATTGGCGAGATAGAGCCAAGTTTGCGACGGTTTTGGTGACTAATTTTTGTCGCCAAACTTGGAGACCATTTGGCGACATTTTCGGTCCCTATGTACATGTATAGGGCATTTTGACTATGATCTGGAAAGCCTTCCAAATTTCTATCTCTGGAAGTTTCGAGAAGATTCGCCTTTCCTATACAAGTCAGGCCAAGAGACAGTTGAGTTACTGACTGAGTGGAGTTACTGAGTTAGCTGTCTCTCAGCAAGCATTCAGAGAGTTCCAAAAGTGAACTGTATTGCATTGTCTTTTTCAGTGATTTTAGAAGTTGTGTTGTCAAGTTTTTAACTGCTGTTTTGTGCTCTATTGTTGTGAAAAGAGCTGCATTGAGTCTAATAGAACGAGAAGTTTTGGAGTTGTAAGAGTATCTGCCAAGAGTTATATCGGAATAAATTTATGCAAGTTTTGATCTGCTTTGGCTTCAAATCTTTCGAACCCATCCATGCAACAATATTAACTTCGATTTTGTTTGTTTGCGTGTGTGTGGCAACCGGACAAATCTGCGGAAGCCTAATTAACCCTCTTGCCGTCATATGATCAGATAGAATCTATCAAGTTTCGGGGGCTTTCCCTGTCACTAAAAAGTCACTTTTAAACACGTTTCTATTACTTTTTCGGTATACTAATAAATTCCATGAAACCAATTCCATCAATCGATTGTTAGAAGTGGACATTCTCTCCTTAATCCACAATTTCACCACTTTAGTAACGAAACATCGAAAGAAAATGTGTTCTCCGATAATACAATGTAATCTAGATACCTATAAAAAGAAATCCAGTTCAAATGAATAGCCATTACGTTATTGCGATAGGCGATTATTGAAGTTCCATAAGGTAACCACTATTGGGCGAAGATTTTTCCAAGATTTCTATAAAGACCGTAAAGTACTTTTGGTAGTTCGTATTATAGATGGAACAATGATAATAATTTAATTATTTTATTTCCTTCACTGCATAACTTATTTCAGCGAATTTATCCCTTTGGGGCTAGGTGGAAAAAAAAACTGTCCCACCATGCTTTTCTTTTTATGCATGGCGGGGTATATTTTAACCCACCTCGAAAGGTTGAAGTTAGTCATAGTATTAACTAACCTCACAATAATTTGAAGTTACTCATAATATTTTTTTGGAAGTTTTTCATTTATTTCGAATTGCTATGCACCAGCGGTAAATGCGTAAATAATGGGGGAAAAACTTATACAAATCAAAATGCATCAGTAAATTGTGTGTGCTGCTTTGAATAAAAATGGCGAGTTGTGTGATGCAGTCAAATTTTGTCGTTCATAACCATCCGAGTTGCTTATTTTCTTAATTTATTACGAGTGAATAAATTGTTTAATAAAATAAACTTGTTGCTTGACGTGTCATACTAATTTTGAAGCTGTGAAGTGGTGGGATTGTTGGTATCCCAGCATGCAAGATATTAAAAATAAAATACATCATAAATTCTTGTAAATATATATTTAATTTATAAGATTAAAAATCAATTATTTGCTGCTTTAATAAAGCCCTTTGTCTTTGTGCTGTAATACCTGCAAAGTTTCTTACTTAGAGCTATTGTGAATTTCTCATATGGTCAAAATAGAAATGTTTCTAGCAATGTATCGGATGTATTTTAGGTGGTTAAATTGGAATAGAAATTTGTGGAAATACATGAACAGAGACTTCAAAAGTTGGTGCAGAAATTGAGAAGAGGGCCAGATGAACTAGGTTCAGCGACACAATTCCCATAAAGGCAAGTATCCCCTACCCCGGGGCAGATTTAGCCATGTCAGCATTAACGTTGTGGGTCATCTGCCACAATCCAAAGGATTTTCTTACTGTCTTACATGCGTGGACCAGTATACACGATGGTCAGAAGTATTTCCAATGGCAGATAATATAGCCAAAACCATCGCGGAGAAGATTTGGCGTACCCGAGTGCATTACTTCGGACCAAGGACGAGCATTCGAGTCCGATATCTGCCAGCCGTTGATGAGGTTTCTAGACATGGAAAAGACTAGAATCACCTACAATCCTCCATCGAATGGATTGGTGGTAGCTTGTTTTAATTGCCTATGGAATCTATCTGGTGTCAAGCGACTGAAAGATGGGTCGAGGTTTTACCAACTATACTATTAGGTATTTGGTCCTGCTATAAAGAGGATATTGGAGCAACGCCAGCTAAGTTGGTAAACGGAACCACCCTGAGGTTACAAGGATAATTTTTTCCGTTCATAGAGTGTAAGTACCCTTACACAGTAGAGTTCGTTTACTGCCTTTGGGAGACGATGCAGAAAATCTGACTTACACCGGCGTCCAGACACACCTAAAACCGCATATTTGTCTCTTAATACCTGACAAAACCATTCGATGTTTTATCCAGCAGGATCTGGAAAGGAAACCACTACAGTTGCCGTATGAGGGTCCTTTTAGGATTTGATTTATGCAGCTTACTTGTGCTTTTTAAACTAGAATAAAAAGCCGCTGGTTGTGCGATTTAACACATTGAGTGTTGCATTTGCTTCGAGTCCTAGTTCGACACACCAAGAGTATTTCTGTAACAACAGTTACGAGTTGGTTATGTTTTAACTAAACTATCTTTGGGTTTACTTCGTCATAAAGTTTGTTAGGTTGTAATTCACGATTCAAGCTATAGACTGTAATCCTAGCCTTCTGTAAAATAGATAATATGTAAGTGCTGAAGGCTGTTACCTTTAAATTAGTGCTGACCTATCTTCCACTTTTACAAACCCATAAACGACACTGGTTATAAATTCTTTCAGACTAACATTTTGAAACCATCTTTACTAGGTTAAACCAAACTTTTAAAAAATTCAAATTTTAAACACATCTTTAATGTTAATTATATTTCACACACATTAAACCAAATAAAAAAAATGCTTTATATTAAGATTACATTTTCAGTTACAGCCTTTTAATCATACTTTATAAGAATAATCTAAAATTCACTATGAATTTAGGATTGATTGTTTTCAGATTATCTGGCGCCGTCAGCAACACGAGAGCTATAATGCACCGAAAAATTCGTCATTAGACAAGCCAACATACATTTACAAACACCCATGCTAAACACGGGACTCGAACCCGCAACCTCGCGGTCTAGAAGCTAGCACGCTAACCACTATACCGTATGGTCGGCCTATGGATTTAAGAAATTTATATTCATATAAATGTACATGTCTACAATAAAAAATACCTAAAAAATTATTTCGTGAAATATTGTATATCTTTACTTAACACGTTGAGTGCCACGCAATTTCTTAAAGAATTCCCCTTCAGGCCACGCGAGTTGCTGATATGCCGTGCTTTGCAGTATAAAAATGCGAAGCACACTACTAACAATACATTGAAATTCTCTCGACACAGCTGTTTAAATATATTAGGGTCATTGTTTCTTATCGCAGTAGAAGATATTTACGTTAAGAATGAAATGCTTGTAGACATTCATTTAACACGTTATACGCCAAGTCTATTTTGTTTATCATTCCGCCCGGATCCTATTAAGGAACCCCGACCGGGTCCATTTCGGTCGGGATTCCGTTTACGACAAAGCAATATGCTATGTAAAAAATGCGACGCAATATGGTAGAGCAATGACCAGAAAAATTACTAAACGAGCTGTCAGATTTTGTGATACTTACGAAGGACAACCGTTTGTATGTTAAACGAGCTTCGATAAAACTTATCAAAATATCGTAACGATATACTGTAATAAATAACAAATTAAGTAAATTTTAAATAAATGTTCCGTAATTACTCAAAACAATGTATTTTTCTAGTTTTATATCATATTTCACACTGCCAATCACAGAGGGCTGACGCTGCACTCAACGTGTTAAAATAAATTCAATTAAAATAATTAATATCCAAATGCAAAATTTATAATTGCTTCAATAGTTTTCAAACGGATAAAAACTCAAAAGAAAACAAGTTCTAACTATTCCCATGATATAATTTATTTCACCCTTAAATATTCTTTGTATAAAAAAGAATATAAATAAACGTTGTTGTAAAATATTAACCATTGTTTTCCTATTCAAATTAAAAATGCTTTTCTATTTATTTCACGTAATACCCTTGTAATCCCTGTTCTATTTATAAAAGCTAACTCCTCTTTCGAATATTTTTCTCTCTGGAAATAAATTCCTTATAAACATAAGGTAAAAATAATTACTGAAACTTTTAAAGTTCAAGTAAATTGTATTATTTAAAGTAGATTCTGAAGCATTTATTTTTGCGTAAGATTTTTAGCTTGAATGGATTATTACATTTGACAAGCTTTTAAAATATTTATTCTCAAAAGGAAAGTATTTTCATAAAAGTTTCACTTAATTTATCGATGTAAGTAACTGGTAATTGAGTTCTGAAAATATCAAACATTTCAGATATTATTCATTGATATTAAATATTTTTAAAGTAGTTTACTGTGCGGTATTTAATTTTTAATGTATCATTTAGAATAAATGACTTGAGGAATACTAATGCTTCCATACCAATTGGAAATACTTTAAATACTAATTAAAAATTGAGTTGTTTGAAAAGAATTCATAAACAAATTTATTTAGCGTAAAATGTTGAAACCACTTAGGGATATACATTGACACTCCAAAAATTTTGCGTTTGGTAAAAGAACTCACCCAAAACTACAATTTTAAATTGGTAATTCTTTTACTGTAATAAAAAAATTTAAAAGTTAAACAATCAAAATTGAAGTGAAAAGGGTTAAATGAATAAAACAAAGCAATGTTAGGAAACACTTCATTAAAAATAACTTTCAAATATGATGAGAACTTAGTTTAAAAATTTGCAGTATATTGTGGTTGATAAAATCTGCTTTATTTAACATAACATACAAAAATAAGTCAATACAAATAATGTAATCGCAACTTTTAACGCAACATTTTATCAAATTTAATATAAATCATTAACATGGTAATATAATTCAAAGATTGAAATCAACGCAAAGAAAAGCTCTCAGAAAGAACTTTCCTTAAAAGTCAACTGGATAGTGGAATAGATAATTGGTTACAATAATAGGGCGTATTATGTTGCAAACTCAAGAGAATAATACAATAAAATATAATCGAAATGCAATCCATGTTACTCTAACTTAACACAATAGAAAATTACAATAGAACACATCGCATTATAGTAATCCTACTAAACAGAATACTATTTAAAGTAATCGCTCTATAATGTATTTGATTATAGTAATATAACCCAGTTAAATTATAAAACACCAAAACTTCGAACCGTAATGGATCATTGATACGTAATTTAAAAGAATTCAAAAAATAGAAAAGCTTCCCAATTGCATCCAAGTATTGTAACCTTCTTGAACAGAAGAATGCAATTGAAAAGAATAGCACTGCAATATAATGACAATGAAACTATTTAAATTAATTTAACACTCTAATGAAACAGATCATTGAAAGTAATCCTTAATTGTATTGTCGTCGAAATCTCGTGATAGCTTAACTCCACTATATAACCTATCGAGACCAGAGTTTGCCAGGATATTTCCCCCCATCTTTTGGGGATCAAATAACAAATAATTGACCTTAAAAAATATGATTGTGTATTTTATCCAAAAGTGCATACATTCTAGTGGACGCCCGGTTCTAGAGGATATAGCTTTGATAATGTGAACCATTTTTTCTCCTCCGTGCTTTATGGAAAGCAAAACATTAGGCTATTCCGAATTCAGACCTTTTGACCCATTGGACTTATTAACATTTGTTAACCAAAAACGGAAGAGCTTTTTTTTTCAATGCCATTTTTTGCTGACATTGGTGGCAATTTTCAGCGGCCTTGGTTTATGGTAGAGTGGTATATACCACAGATTGAATGCTGTTCTCGTATTCCAAGTATTAATTGGATTTAATCAAAAACTTGTGATAACTTAAATTTGCTATATACAACTTTTACAATACATGTATCGATTTTCTTCCTTACTTTATGGGAAGGATATTCAAAATTTGGACAAATTGAATCATTGTCAACTTCTTAATATTGGTTAATTGGGAAAGGAAGAACTTTTCCAATCCTCGTCGAAATTAGTACCAATTTTCAGAGTCATGTCTTTATATTAAGTATGACATTAAAATATTTCTTATTTGGAACTAATGGCAGCTTAAATTATGAGATCAAAGCATTTTACTTTTCTATGTTTATCTTTTATAATATTTGCTCCACATCTTTTGAGTTGTGGTGGAATAAAAAATTAGAGATGGTAATCAGTTAGGGGTTTGGATTTTATTTACAAATATGGACCTTTGGTTAGTTGCGCAGTTGACATACGTCCTTTTCCACAATCAATTTCTTGAGATGGTAACCCATGATCAAAGCCTTCTTGCAGTTTTTTTTTCAAATTATTAAAAGAATAAATTATTTTTACTTTATTCTGTCCAGTAATGCGTTTTTATTAAAATACCCACTTACTTTAATATTTGACCATGAATTTGAGGGACAATTGTCCCCTACTCGACTAACCGCGAGACAAAATGTCACGTACCTAACAAAGGGTAAAATAAATTCTTGTGTGTTAAAGTCAACATCGTAATACACAGTAGCAAGTGAGTTATTCATTTAATATTCAGACCAACCGTAACTGACTAACCCTTATAAATTAAGTTTACTTCTATTAAACTAAAACACTCAACGTTTAATCTATATTGACTTAGCCGGTACTCATTTTCATCTTTAAATAAATATCGCAGGGAATAAAACACATCGCATTATAACTTAGGCGATGATTTATTATGTTTTGAAATGTAGTTTAAACATCCACTTAGAAAACCCTCACCCAAGTACCATTTTGAAAGCATCGCAACACTCTAATCGCAATGCATAGTCCTAAGAGATACAGAAACTCCTTTTCAAGAAACCATGACGCATCGTTTTCAATTTACCTTGGTTGCTTAGTAACTGCCTGGAGACTACTGTAAATTAACCAGGGATGAAACGCAAGAGATTAAAATGGGGTATTAAGTTTATAACTTAGTACATTTTGCTAGTGATTTTAGAATGTCTTTAGGTTAATACATTTTGTTTTAAATTGTTCTCCGATGAAATGAGGGGGTGAGTTATATTGGGTAGTAATTATTGCTTGATGCAGTAACCTGGGATGTTAATGCGTTAAAAAAATGTGTAGGATTGGATTGGACTCTAAGATTGCTTTGTTCTTATTGAATAAGCGTTTTGAAGAAATTGAAAGGTATTAATTTTAATGTATTTATTATGATTTGTAAATTAATGCATATTTTAAGAATATAAAGGCTGCACATTTTGCTTGATATTTATAACAAGGAATTTATAATAATGTTTATGAATTCGGAAACCTTAGTTGTTGGATCAAAGATTTCATTTGGCACATACTGTTAATTAGGCATGTACCTAAATAAAACGTGGATTCCAAACGAAATACAAACTTAAAATCCATGGCTAATCCAGAGTTTGAGCCGGCACCTTTATCATGCGAGGACAGAGCTCTAACTACACAGTCATCAGGCGAGATCTGAGAATTTAGTAATAAAAATGTATTCAATTCTAAATAATTATTTTATGATGGTTATTCTGCATCTAAAATTAAATGAATATCGCAGTTAAAATTAAAATAAATCTGATCGTATGTTTTAAAATTTTAACAATTTTAAATGTTGGTCCCGACGTCTAACAGTGCTTTAGTGATGAATAACTAAACAAAGTGATATTACCAGCTTCTAAAAGATGATTCTCTACAATCAATCTACAAACTAATCCCTGATTTAAATCTAGCAACTTTAGCATGTGGAAGAAAGCGAGTTTAATTACTTATCTATTCAATTTAATTATTTTAGGTGTAGTGTATAAATATTACACTTTTTCAAATAGAGTATATATAACTGTCGTACGACCAAAAAAATGGGTCATGCAAGGAGAACTTTGTCCGAGCAGAACTTGCCATGTGATGAAAGGGTGGTTGGTTGTTTTCAGATTATCTGGCGCCGTCAGCAACACGAGGGCTATAATGCGCCGAAACATTCGTCATTAGACAAGCCAACATACATTTACAATTACCCATGCCTAACACGGAACTCGAACCCGCAACCTCGCGGTCGAGAAGCTAGCAGGCTAACCACTATACCGTGATGAAAGGGTGGACTTGACACATGGGTAAAGAGTATAAAAGTACATGGCTTCCAAATTGTATGCATGTCAGTGCATGTATGATGCGTACACATGTCACAAAATATACCCGTGATTCACTTTTGTCACCGCCTTTTCATGTTACAAAATTGGTTTCAGTGTTTTATGCATGTTTTTTTTTCGGTGATATTTTGCGTTACTAGAGTACTAAACAAAGCAAACATTTAATATACCTTTTATATACTTTACTAATATGGTCTTTTAAGTACAGATATTTTTCGGGTTATGGACAAACTTATTAACACACTTCTACGATCACGCCGTGAGGTTCTGGAGGGAATGGTACAATTCTCGCCTCCTTCCGGAATCATCCCATTCCAATAACTTAAGTAATGAATGTTTCGATACACATTTTAAATTTTCCATAAATTTCAAGATTTGAGCATGCAGCGTCATCAACAATGAACTAGTAGAATATAATCCCTGATCCTCATTGTATCTTTTGGTTAGCAACAAAAAAAAACAACAGGAAGTGTCAGTTTTGTATATTAACGTAATAGTAAAGTGATAGTTGGAAAGACTACTATTTATTTTCTGGATAGGGCTTGGTTATTAACTTTAGCCCGAAGTTGGTTGGTTGTATTCAGATTATCTGGCGCCGTCAGCAACACGAGGGCTAATATGCACCGAAACATTCGTCATTAGACAAGCCAACATACATTTACAAACACCCATGCCTAACACGGGACTCGAACCCGCAACCTCGCGGTCTAGAAGCTAGCACGCTAACCACTATACCGTTTGATCGGCGTTAAAATAAAGAGGAAAAAGCGTTTAAGTCTTCTGAATGACAAGCAGTCATGGGCGAGTGGTTAAGGCGTTGGACTCTAAATTAAATTTGGTTTCTTCTAGTTGGCACTATTATCTTCGGCTGCATTATTGAAACAATTTTTATCACTTAAAATAAGTTCCAGATCTTACGAAAAAAAAAGAAGTTTTAATGGGTCCCTTACTACAAAAAAGAACACTACTCAAAATTCATTTAAATAAGTATGTACAAAATCCCCGATTACATGAACTTTAATCTGTTAACAAGTTGAAAATTAATTTGTCTGTTCATCCAACCAAGTTCAAGCAAATTCAAGTACAGGGTGGTGCAAATAAAAGTTCACTGGGGATTGAATATGATAGGATTTGAATGAATGCATTCCGTAGTAAGAATGCATCCCGCGAATGTTTGGCCAAAGCTGCCAAGAGATAAACGGTTGGTTGTTTTCATATTATCTGGCGCCGTCAACAACACGAGAGCTATAATGCGCCGAAACATTCATCATTAGACAAGCCAACATACATTTACAAACACTCATGCCTACCACGGGACTCGAACCTGCAACCTCGCGGTCTAGAAGCTAGCACGCTAACCACTATACCGTTTGGTCAGCTAAGAGATAAACGGTAATCATTTTCTGCATCTGTTATAAACATATTAGCCAACTATGTCTTTTAATTTGCTGTGTTTCTTTGTAACCTGGAACTTTGTTCTCCGGGCTACTTTTATTTGCCCCACATTGTACATGTAGTCTGGGAATCTGTACGTACTTTTTCTCAAAATTGAAAATTGTGAATAGTCTCACTTTTGAAGCAATGGTACCATAAAACGAGCTATTAAAAGACGAGGAGAGCACGTTCAATTCAATTGCACATAAAAGTTAGCAATTCGAATAAAAGAGTTATAGTAAAAACCTCGCTGCTCGATTTTTTTGTTCATTGCAGTAGAGCTTCAAAAAAACAATACTGTCCCCAAACTAACTCGATAACCGAATTGGAATGTGAAGAAAATCTTTATTTTGGTCATTAAAGGCACAAATGCCATCCCTTACTGGAGTTATAGCACCCTTGCTACAAAAGTGACAAATCATAATTCTTCATTTTCTCATTAAAGTGTATACATGATCAACTTTCAAATTCAAGATAGGACTTTTATCTGGAAAAATGGCATAAGTCATTTCAAATTTGAAAACTTGTATCATTCAACCAGCTTCAAATACACGCAATCTGATTCCGTGTACACTTTTATATGAAATGAAGAATTTTAAGTTCGTTTCTTTTGTAACAAGGTCGTGATTTATCCAGTAAATTTCCATTATTCTTGATGAAAAAAACCTATATTCAAGTAGTTGGTTGCTTACAGCTTAACGTGGATTCTGAACCACAAAGAACAATCATGCCTAATCTGGGTATCGGACCCGCCACCTTTGACACGCAAGACTTAGACCACTAACCACACTCATCTGGTGGGCCGATATTCAATTAGAAGTAAGCAACGCAATATTTTACATGCAGTTTTATGTATTGATCTTTAACAGTGTTTAAGCTGATTTACAAAAAATTCTTTAGCATGAAGAGCTAAACTCATAATTAATTTTTTAGCAAAATGAATCAAGAATTCCATCACTATTAATGATTCATTTTAAATAATTCAGAATTTTTTTTATTATGAAAATCATTATGAAAAGTATAAGTAAATAAAAGTATTTTTTATCAAATATCAACTGGAAACAATCTGTTCAACTTATGTTTTATGACTAATCGTTGGATAACAAAATGCTTATTTTTTCAAATTTTTTGACTAAAATTGTCAAATTTTTTGACAATGATCAAGAGCTAAATCATTTTCAGAATTAAAGAAAATTCTTAAGCATTTTGCTAAGAAAGCACCCACAACTTAACCCCTGATCTTTAAATAAATCATTGAAAATTTTATATACAGTTCACCGCAATTTTCAAAAAACACAAAAGATCTCTTTACCAATTTCAATATTAGTCGTTCACAGTTAATAAGACCCATAAATACGTCCCTCCTACTCTTAGTACCTCTTCGTAAATCTTTTATCCCCTAAACTATTTAAATAAATCATTTCTCACGAAAAAAACCTGTCTCCGAGTCTAGACACTCCATTTACACCTAACTGCCTTCATTCTATACCTAGCAATCACGATCTTTTCACTTCAATTTTTTCTATGAAATTCGAGCTTTCTTTTCAGTTTAAGCTCTCCATCCCCCTCATTTGGTGCTAAAAAAGTCTCCACCCAGCTTATTTGGCACAAAAGTCGACAGGATAATCGATTTTGGAGTCGCGTTACCCAATACCAAAGGTAAGGAAGCATATTTTTTTTTATAAAATGACAATTGAGAAAATATTAACTTGATGCTTGAACTTTACGGAAAGATTGGTTTTTCGCAAAATAATGTTAGAATTAAAGTTATCTTGAAATTCAGTTTTGGTTTTAACTATCCGTTCGTGGGTGCCATGCCTATCACGTTTTACTTATTTGCCGTCTCACTTACATATAGAGTTAATGGGATCTGCCACATTGAACATCGTTATCAATAAAAGAAAAGACTAGCCCCGTTTTTCACGAAGGATGTCAGGTTAAAGAAACCTACATCAACAGTTTTTTTTTAACCTTTTAATCATCGAATCTTGTTTTTATATCAACCATCACCATCCTGACTGGTGGGAACTGTTCTGGTATACAGTCACTACAAGCATTTTACTAAATGACTAAAACTACAATAGTTCCCATCTGGAATGATGGACGTTATGTAATGATACAGATCACAAAAATTGTACAAAAAGAATTGCCGGATATGTCGTAACAAACCATAAATAGGAAAGCAGTAGCAGTTTAAGTTGTTATTCAATGAAAAAAAAAGCAAGCGAGTTGCACAACACAATTCAATCCTTGCATCTTGCCAATTATGAAGGAGTTGCACCATAACCGATAAAAGAAAATACCTTATATGTCTCAAGGAATATATATTCCTTGAGGTATTCCTTGATTAATTACAAAATCTACCCAAACTAAGTATTTTCTTGAAATAAAATAAGTTCATACGATGCAAGTTACTAAGGCCCAAAAAGTTAATATTCAGCTTTCAACTTCTCTTATTAATAAAAATGTTATGTAAAGGTCTGATTACAGATTCGAATTCGCGGTGTTTGAGTCCGAGTTAACAAAAGACGAACGAACTACGAAAATAATACATCGTACATTCAGTTGTCAGAGAAGCCATACATGCAACATTTCTGACATTTTCTCAAAAGCCAAGGAAGGATTTAGGACACCTACAAACAACCACCACAAAAGTTACCGCTTTGCCAATCAGCACATACGAGGGCGTATAGTCAGCCTTCTCATTCTTAGATGTGTCTAATTGAAAGCATTGAACACATCTCCCTCAAGTCCAATCAATAAGTAAATTTTTAAAAGTTAAAGAGTCAAGGCTCTTATCCACTTTTTTGACACTCATGATCACTGCTTTTCATGCTATAGAGAAAACAAAAAACTTACTGTCAGGACTGAGTCCCTTACAAGTTGAACTCGTAATTTTCTGATCCCGACCGAAATGGGTCGAATAGTTTTACAACAAGCCCGATCTGCGGAAAGTTTGTTTGCGTGTAGGTTTCTCAACTCAAGTTAAACTCAATTGTTTAATTAAACGAGTTCATTTTTCTATTCTAAATTTTGGTAATTTAAGACTATTAAATCTGGTGTTAGAGACATTAATCCACTATACGTAATTTCAGGTTTCAAGCAGCGAGAACAATAATTATGCAAATATTAAATTAACTTTTTTTATCGCAGCCTGCCTCATGACAACCTGACATGAAGGACATATCTATACTGCTATGTATTTAGCGTATAAGAAACACCATTATTCAACAAGTATTAAAGAAACGTCCCGGTCCAAAACTACAACCTTCCACTTACCAGTTGGCTGGCTTCAAACAGCTACACCACTTAATATTGCATAAAATAACTACATTAAGTCATGTCCCACAAATCAAAGTGGATTCCGAAGCAAAACGAACCACCATGTCTAACCAATCTCAATCCTGGCACTTTAAGCATGCATGGTCAGAGCGCTACAAACACAGGCATATTAGGAAAGTTTTCAAGCATGCGATGAAAGGCTTAATGACCTATTAAGGATCTGTTTGTAACAAGTTAAATGACCAGTTTTAGAGCACAATGTATAATCAGCCCGGCAACTACTGTCTAACGTCAATTCCAAACCACAATAAAAATCCATACCTAAGCCAGGATTTGATTCTGGAATCTTTTACATGCGGGAAAAAGGAATCGCATAGTATAATAAGTGATTGAAAAATTAAAATAAATTAAACCCCTGATTTTCGGATACGTAGGGAATGTTCCTACACTATATACTACGCAAGTAATTAACTGAGCGCAATGTATTAAAAGCAGTTTTTACATAACTAAAACCATTGCCAAAAATATAACAAAACACTTACCTGTTAGTTTCTTATAGTTGACCTTCAGCTATCCAAATCTTCCGAAAACAAATCAGTGCTTGAGACGTGGACATAACTGAAGTGTCCTAAAAAGATGCCACTAAAACCTAAAACCAAGTACTTTCCAAACTATATGCTCCCATAGTTCTGCCTTTGTCATATCTGGAATTTATTGCAGAGAAAAAAGTCATAACCGAACAGATTTCTTGAACATTCTTTACCCTATTATGGTTTCTGGACGGTATAAAATCGAATTTTGTTGCCCCTACTAACACAAATTTAAGCCTTCCTAAATAAAGCGAAGAGGTAGACAACTAAAAAACGGTTGAAGATATTCGAGATGTGGTTTTTAGTGCAAGGAACTGAGGGATACTATTTTCTCAGAAAGTTTTATAAATTGAATTGTTTGTATTAGTGAGGTACTGCTTAAGTTTAAGTAGCCCTTTATTTCACGAATGACGTTACTCCAAAAACTACGCAAATAGTTAGCGACTTTCCACAGTAGATGCCAAACTGTATTTATACAACTCAAAATATTGCGAAAGTTAACCAAAATGGGACTGACCTGATATTTTCTTGAAGTTGACCTTCAATAATCCAAATCTTCCGGAAAAAATCAATACTTGCGACGGTGACATAACTGGAGTGTCAATACATGGGGTAGAGAAGGAGTTAAAACATAAAACCAAGTACTTTTCCAACTATCCGCTTCCAAAGTTCTACCATGGCCACAGCTGGAATTCATAGCAGGGGAAAAAGTCATAACTGAACAGGTTTCTGGAACACTCTTTCCACCATGATGGTTTCTGGACGAAATAAAATAGAACTTTCTTTCTGTTGCCACTCGCTCAAAAGAAATTTACGCTATCCTTAAGTAAAGCGATGAAAAAGACAACTATAAAAGTTGTCAAAGGTTTTTGGGAGATTTTTAGTGCAACTTGTTATTTTTTGTGCAGTTCTGGAGGATTTACAAGTTAAAGGATTGGGATCTGTGAGGTTTTTCTTTAGTTTAATGTACTGTAGTCAATATAAATAAACGGGAAATCTTTGTTTCTGAATAAAATTAGTTTGAACTTTTCTTGTTTAAGTTAGAGATACGTTGTTTTATGTAGATCTGACTTTAAAACTATAAATCTTTTACAGTTAGATCGAATAGATAATTTTCTAGTTTCAAGTCAAAGTAATTTTATTATTCTGTTTAAGTGATATAGTTCAAAATCTACATTAAGTAAGTGCTGTAGATAGTAAAAGGCTGCCTGAATTTAACTTAGTAAGTTTTAACTAAAATTAATTGAAATGAATACATTAAATATATATAGAGAGTATACTTTTAATTTATATTCAGTCAAACCTACAAAAATATAAATAGGCCATTTATTCAAAGTTTAATCGTTATAGAGAATTATTTCTTTTGATAAACATTTTGAGTGTTTGGTTAGTTTTAGAAAAAAATGTTTCATGTAAAGTTAGGATTGGCTAAATACATTTTATAACATAAGTAGTATACTAAAATTGGTACGCACTTAAACCAATACTGAGTAAAAATTCCAAACTAGCTTGTAAAAGTTCTTAAAATCGAGTAATGCAATGGGAATTTTATTAGTTTTTTCCTATTCGAAACGCAAATGCAGATCAGTTATCAATAGAAGATCTTTCCTAGAATAATATACTCCTTCACACATTTACTACATTCAATAGTCCAGATCTTAATTCAAGCATAATATCCATCGTCTAACTCTTGCACATAAAATTCCGCAATAAAACCAATTAACCTAAAGTAGTTAATGGGAAAAGTTGAAAATTATCGTCAAAAAATGTATGCTAGAGTCTCCCATACTGCTTGCTTACTATTCAAATTAGTTCTCATTGTGTAAATGTCCTTGTCTGTTCAGTAAATATTGTGCACAATATAATAGAAACGTGCAAAAATTTAATAAATTTTCTTTAAAAAAGTTGTATGACTTTATTAATTATACATGACTTTTACCTTTAACTTTGATTTTCTTTAAAAAAGTTGTATGACTTTATTAATTATACATGACTTTTACCTTTAACTTTGATTTTCTTTAAATGTGATACTTCAAACTTTAATTGTAACACATAACCTATATAATAAACTGAGGTTAAAAATATCATGTTATTTTTATAATTATTTTTAAAATAATAAAACTTTGATTTTTTTTTTTTTTTTTTTAATATTAGTCACATAGTCACATCGATTGAGCGCAGTAGCTCTTGCGCCATAAAACCCCAGCCAACCAGATCGATTGAAATTTAACAAAAGAAATTATGAGGATATTTTTTAACCAAACTTTATCATCAGTATTTTGTATAATATCTGACTAACATAATTAAAAAAATTAAAACTCTTTGTTTAGAATTTTCCACTAAAAGGTACATCAAAAATAGACAATTTAACATTATGTATACTGAATCCCATAGTTAAATTTATGTTTATTACTTTCAATAATCAAACTTGTTAGAAAAAAAGAATGAAAGTAAAGCGTTGAGGTAAGAAACAAATGACAATAACTTTAGTGATAACTATGATTTGAATTAAAATAATAGAAACCCTTTTAAAAAATTTGTGTTTCAGCTGTTGCCAAACCATGATTCATGCGATTTTGATAAAAAAAAAAAACTTTCTGGAAATGTCTTTACACGGCATTTCAACATATCCACCATAAAACATATATTTAAAATGCACAAAAAGTGTAAAGAAAAAAACTTGAACAACACTAGAATGGGTCTTCTTCAAACGCCAACTGCCTTCATACCAAAAAGCAATTGTGTAGGTCATTTAAATCAAAATGAAAAGATGTATGTTAATCAAGAAATAATATTATTTTATAGTTTTATAAAATTATTCAAGTTTAATTTCCCCACTGCATTGTAGCGACAAGCTTATAGAAGAGCTATATATCAACTCTAGTGAAACAATGACGCAACTTCAAAATTTGTAAAAACGGAGGTAGTCTCTATTTTGTAAAATAATACATAGCGTATTATTAGGAACAAAGGCGGGACTATAAAACTTATTGTAACAATCAACGTCAGTTATAAGTTGATAGGCATTATTAACTTTATAATAAAATCAATCTCATTTTTACGCTTCCTTTAAAACTCCAATTTTCGCAGCTGAGTCAGTATTACACCAGACCAGTGATATATCTTTGTCGAGCCTAGTAAAATATATTTTTGTCAAGCCTAGTAAGCGATCTATACTTCCACCATCGTAGAAATTGCGTAATGTAAATGTAATTATCATCAACGATATTGCAGAATTGTCGACTCAGATTTAAATAAAAGAGTAAATACGAAAAGGCATAGTAAATACGAAAAGGCAGATTAAGCTAATTAATTTCAAATAAATTACAAATTTGAAACAAAAACGGAAATATTTCGATGTTCCATATAACTAAATTTTGTATTATTGACGATTTACCTAAATTTCTAATAGCAAAATACCTTCTTACAATTGCTATTAATACAAGCCACTAAATTCTTTGTGTAACTTTTAGTTAGCTCATAAGCGGTATCTGCTGAGGAAGCAGATGAATCCAATTGAATTTGTCCATGGCTCAGTAATAATTTACCTTTGGTTACCAATAGTCTCAAACTAGTTTGGGACAGAGCTACTAATATAAATCACTATGGGCATTGACAATAAGTAAATAACTAGGCATTCACTATTCAAAAGTTGGCGTTGGAGATTAGTATGCAAGACAGCTCTTAATACTAAGCATAGTTTCAGAGATGTCAATATTTCCATTGTTCCACAAAAAATCGTATCTCAAATATAACTCTACGTTTGATCTTTAATAAAAATCGTAAATTAACAGTAAACTACGCATCGGAATTTAACATTAAGGTTCACAGATAATTTTGTTGGCAATACAAGAGCAATTCAGGGATCGGAGGTTTGCGTGTGTGATTCAAAATAATAACAAACCTGAAATTTTTCTACAAACCAAACGCATCTTACAGTTACTACTGAAGGTAAGTCTGCAATATAATTTAAGTTCGATTCGTATAAAAGTTTTAATATATTTATATATTAGTTTCTTTTTCATGATTTCGTTTTTGTAATATACTTTATAACCTAAAAACAGCATTAATGCACTAGAATTCATGCAAGTTACGAAACCACAAAATGCTTTAAACTTTCTAGAAAACTTGGTGATCACAATAGATTTAGTATTTTTATTCTGCCATTTTCAAGAAAGCCTTAGACATTTCATTTAAATTTTCAAAACATTAGCCTAGTTCTATTGAATAAAGAATGCATTTAGGTAAAAAAATATTTTCTTTGTATTACATATCATATATTTAAAAAAAAAAACGCAAAAACACACCTAACCTGATATTAATATATATCTTCTCTTTAACAAGCCTTCAATAATGACAAATTTCTATTGAATAAGTTAGGTAAACAGAAATTAAGGGTGGAGTAATAGCAAACATGTTTCTATTTCACAAGCATTGTTTAATTTACAATCACAGATAAATACCTAACATGTAATACGAAAGTATACATTTTTGTATACTTACAGCCACTGTTGACTTATTTTTGCTATGTTTATATTTTGTTACAAAGCGTTTTGTACAAAATATTGGATTTAGAATGGTGTATTTAGTTCATTATTAAGCATTATTTGCAAAAGGTAAATATATTCTTATAATTTTTTTACAACTTTCTATATGACAAAAATTACATACGACATTTTATTAAACAAGAACACTATTTTTCTGTAAAATAAGCGTGGTATGCGCATTTTTTTTTTTTTTTCTTTCTTTTTTTTTTTTTTTTTTTTTTTTTTTTGTGTGCAAATTATCCATTTCATATATTAACAACATCAGTCTTGATATAAAATACTGTTTAAAATTATGTTTTTTGTATTTAACCACCTTGATCTCTTCAGAAAACACTGTTTATAAAGTTACTTTAATCTTTAAATTCCTTAAGCGGACCTGCCGACCAAATGGTATAGTGGTTAGCGTGCTAGCTACTAGACCGCGAGGTTGCGGGTTCGAGTCCCGTGTTAGGCATGGGTGTTTGTAAATGTATGTTGGCTTGTCTAATGACGAATGTTTCGGCGCATTATAGCCCTCGTGTTGCTGACGGTGCCAGATAATCTGAAAACAACCAACCATCAAATCCCTTAAGGCCAATTGCACGCTACCGGTTGAAGTACCATATGAAATCATCAGTCTGTGTCGTCTCCGGACTGCTTGCTCTGGTAGATCAAATATTTTCTATTTACTGGTGGAATCATCAAATCGCCCGTTGTGGGGTTAGCGCTCTGGCTTCGCATGCCAAATGTGCCGTGTTCGAATCACAGGTTCGGAATGGATGTTCGTCGTGGTTCGGAATCCATGTTAAGCTATAGGTTCCGGCCTGGTTAGCCTTTAATAGGCATAAAAATAGGTCGTTGAGCGTACATACCAACCCATCATCAAATTACCTGGGCTCTCCCGTTATTGTCGACGGGCGGCGCACCAATCGCTCCACTGACGTCACTTAACTGGTGATATAAACTGTTATACCGACTGGTAGCGTGTAAATAAGACTTTAGTAAATACATTTTTTACAAGTTAAATACATTTTTGTACTTCTTAAATGTAACAAAAATGCGTAATTTACCTGAACAGATCAACATACTATTATAGTTTTGACACATAAGTTTTGCTTACAAATTAATTTTTAAGAAAATAACTAAATTTAAGTGATTTTAAAAATGGTGTTAAAGTTTGGATTTCAATATTCTTTAATATCTCGAAGTCTTCAGTCGAAGATTCTTTTAATATCTCCGAAACGCAAAATGCTCACCTAACATGCAAGAGATCTTGGAATCAAGCTTAGAATTAAGGTCCTTGCTTTAGAAATTAATACACATGACTGCTAATGTGGCATATAGGGGTGTAAGGTAAATTGTGTTCCAAATATGCTCCCGAATCTCTAAAGGCAAACTAATGTGCGACAGTTAACCCCAGAAAGACCTCCCGGAGAGCATTTTCTCCTTGACATTTTGACTTGTTAATACTTCAGAGCCTTCTCTATGTTATGTCGCTGTATATCCGTTGTAGCTATTGCATCATCATTAAATTCAACTTTTTCTAGGCCGACCAAACGATATAGTGGTTAGAATACTAGCTTCTAGACCACGAGGTTGTGAGTTCGAGTCCCGTGTAAGGCATGGGTGTTTGTTAATGTTAGTTGGCTGGTCAAATGACGAATGTTTCGATGCATTATAGCCCTCGTGTTGCTGAAGGTGCCAAATAATCTGAAAAGAACCAATCAACGTTTTCTAGAAGCTTTGACGAAAAGATTTTAAATCTATTAAAAAATAATTATATTCTGAATAAAGTAAAAATAGTTCTTTTAGTAAATAATATAGGGTTATTCAGAATTCCCTTCCAGGTTTGGAAGAGTTATAGTAAAAAAAAAAAAAGAAACTAAGACTAATACAGCAAATAAGAACATTTGAAAGAATACAGAAACAATTCAGTTTTATTTACATAGCCTACAGGTGTTCTATGGGTGAACCCTTGGTCACTCGGCATTCATAAATGCGATAGTCCAGTTCCCACCCAAAAGTCCAGTCCTTGCTTCGAAATCCGGGAGGGAATTCTGAATAACCCTGTATATCTTGATATAACACACATTATTAGATAAAACCTTGTAGTCCTGAATCCAAACTTATTTTAAATATCACCTTAATGACAATACGGATTTTCTCAGAATAAATGATGACATAGCTTTTACAAAATAAAAAGTATAACTTAATTTCAGTTCAAAAGATTCACAAAAGCTCTCTAACTAACAGTTAACTCCCTATCAAACTTTAACAAAAGCTTCAGTGGTGCACAACTTTGGATACGATGCAGCGATAATTCAAACTACAAAGCTAACGCTGAGCTGCTTTCACAGCAGAGCTCGAAATTCAATTAGCTTGAATTCCCTACCTTGTCAGTACTATTTATATCCTCGCTTGCGAACTTTCTTAATAAATCTAGAGCAAACTATTTGGTGATCAGCCCGCACAGGGAAACATCTCAAAAACTTTCGATTCACTTAAAATGTGGCCAAATTTCACAAGCATGTATTTTCACTGTTAACAAATAAATTTGATAAAATCTTTAGAAATAATTATGTACATTATTTACAATTATATCCAAGCCGACAAAGAGGTATAGTGTTTAGCATACTAGCTTCTAGACCGCGAGGATGCGGATTCGAGTCCCGTGTAAGGCATGGGTGTTTGTAAATGTATGTTAGCTTGTCAAATGACGAATGTTTCGGCTCATTATAGCCCTCGTGTTGCTGATGGCGTCAGATAATATGAAAACAGTCTACAATTATATCCAAAAAATAAATTTCGGAACACTACATAAAACGCAATTTAAAACATATAATTGTTTTATTTTCGAATGCTATTCCAGCAAAATTTATTCACGATATTCTATTGAACAATTGTTGCTATATTGAAAAATTTGTATTTCGAGCAATTAACTATCGTTTAGTGAAATTTTTATGAACAATTTTGCGACATTTCTTTTACGATCTGTAAGCGACTTTTAAGGAGTAATTAAAGGATCATTTCCGGTAAAGAAAAGCATTCAGTTGATTACTATTTAAACAATGGATTATGTGCATAGGACAAAAGCTTGGCATAATTCCAAAAAAAGTTATGTATCTGATGAATACATAGCATTTGATTTTCTTGTAATTTATTACTTCATGAAGATAGCTAAACTCAGTACTCTGAACCAGAGTGTGCTTTCAACATGTGAAATATATCGGTTTCTGTTACCGTATAGGCACTCAGCAATCCTTGATATTGAAGATGAGCTAACATAAAGGCGTACAGTAAGGTATTCATACGATTTGTTCAATACGATTCATATAATGTTCAGTATTTTTAGATGTTTAAATTAAGTTTTGTGGTTATTAAAATTATCGCATAGATTTTATAGCTCAACACAAGGCTTTTTTTGTACTGAATTTAATTTAGTATTTTGTATAATATGAACAATTAGATAATTACCCGTGCTTCACTACGAAATTTTACCATGTGCATTTTAGCAATCAAAACATATTCATGTATTCCACATTTCAGACGTTTGATCCCGTTTCAATACAGAAAAATTGATTTATCAAAATAGGAATACCTTATTTTTTATATGCTTCCTCTTGTTGACACTTGTTTAAAATTTATAAAGGTGAATATATTGGAAATGAGACTTTTGAAAACCCCTCATTTAGAACGTCCAACCCCCTTTTGACCCTTTTTAATTAGTTATTCGTGATTAATACAGTTTATTGTGTTTATGTTTGCTCTTAATTTTTAAATTCAGAGTAGTAACTGTAATGGAAGTGAGGCATTAAGACATTCCTAGTATAGTTTGAATATTGCATTCCATAAAAATTCATTAATCGATTTTGGGATAATTTATTTTTCTATATTTGCCCTTCAAAACATTTGCACCAAATATCAGATTTGTGACTGCAATGGAAGTGAGACATTTGAATATCCCTCGTTTAGTACGTTTGACCCCTTTTCAACCCCTTTAAAATTGGTTAATCGTGATTGGAATAGCTTACTTTTTCAATGTTTCTTTGTTTATATTTACACCAAGTAGTAGAGCTGTGACTGCATTGGAAGTGATACATTCGAATATTCCTCGTATGGAACGTTTAACCTCTTTTCAACCACTTAAAGTTGATTAATAGTGATCGGAATAGCTTACTTTTTCTATGTTTGACATAGTTGATATTTGTACCAATTTTCAAAGTTGTGACCATATGGGAAGTGGGACATTCGAATATTTCTCGTTTGGAACATTTAACCCTTTTTCGATCCCTTAAAGTGAGCTAATCGAAATCGGAATAGCTTAATTTTTCTAGGTTTGCCATAGTTGATATTTGTACCAATTTTCAAAGTTGTGACATTGTGGGAAGTGGGATATACGAATAGCTCTCGTTTGAAACATTTAACCCCTTTTCGATCCCTTAAAGGGGGTTAATTGAGATCAGAATAGCTTACATTTTCTAGGTTTGCCATTGTTGATATTTGTACTAATTTTCTGAGTTGTGACTATATGGTAAGTGGGACATTCGAATATCCCTCCTTTCAAACATCTAATCCCTTTTCATCCCCTTAAAGTGGGTTAATCGAAATCGGAAAAGCTTTTTATATGCTTGTTTTTGTTGACATTTGAAACAAATATCAGAGTTGTGATTGCATTGGAAGTGGGACATTCGAATATTCCTCGTTTGGAACGTTTAACCCCTTTTCAATCCCTTAAAATTGGTTAATAGAGATCAGAATAGCTTACTTTTTCTATGTTTGCCATAGTTGATATTTGTACCGATTTTCAAAGTTGTGACCATATGGGAAGTGGGAGAATTAAGGATGAGTGAGAGCTTTGCCTTATATTTATAGAGATTTTAATTCCTTCAAGAAATTATGATTTAAAATGAAAAAAAATCTAAATGTTATAATGTATAATCAAATGTAATATTAAAATGAACTTTATATATATTTTTTTAAAAATCTTATGTGTTTAATTTGTTTAATTATCCGTTGTTTGTATAGGATTTTTAAAAATGCAACACAATTTCTTGAACGCCTCCGCATCATTAAACAAAATAGTATTTTGAAATGAAATTACTATTAGCAGATATCTTTGTTAAGTAAATACGCGTAGAAAATGTAAAATCTAAATAAACATTTAAAAATACTAATACGATGAACAATGCGAAACGTCAATATCAACTGGAAATTGAAAAAATAAATAAAAAATTAAATCCTGTAAAGTACACTTATAAATAATGAAGTTTTAAATAAACATATATTTTAGGGATGCATTTTGAATAAATTAGTTAATAATATTAATAAAGATTTTATTCGTTCTAGAATACTAAATAAACATACCAGATTTCATTTTAAGAATTTACCGTATAATTTTTTTATTTTACAACTTTTTATCATTTTGAAATATTGTCATCTATAGTCCCCACGTTGTAAAAAATACAATAACTACAAATTTGAAAAATAATTCGACACTGTAGCTAATTGAAAACACCTAATTTATAATAAAAACTCTTTGGGGTGTTTTTTTTTTTTTTTTCATTTCTGTAAACTACTTTTAAAAAATTAATTTTAAATAATTGCATGAAAGCATGCCATGTAAAAGTCCGAATTAATAAAACAATTACAATTTATGAGATAAAATTAAGAAACTGGATTTTAATGATAAACAAGCACAACAACACTTAATAACTAGAATCAAAATTGATTAGAAAACCAGAATCCAATGTCTTTCCCAAACTGAGAAAATTGCCACTTTTCATGATAGAGTACTTCTGCTGAATATTTGGTACAGTTAAAATAAAAAATTAAATGAAGTAGAAAAACGCTTAGAATTCCAATGATAGTATATAATATTGAGTAAAAAGTATATTTTTAGACGTTAGTTATTTCGAATTGTAATTATTCAAAAACATATTCATGGTATAATGAATTAGTTTGAAATTTTAAACTTCAAAACCGTTAAAGGTTTTCAAAAAAAAGATGAAAAAAAATATATAGAAAATGACAAAAATAATGTGTCGAATTTTCTTCATGAAACATCCCGCAATTTTTCTTTCCAAATATTCTTTCATTTCCTATGATTATAGTACTGTTAGTAATACTAGTCTATGCCAATATAACAATTCCAATTCGTAATCATTAAAACAAAAAACACGTATTTTACATTACAACAATAATGATTTTAAATGACACACACTCATTTTTATTGCAATAAAATAAGCACCACTAAATAAGTAACAAAAAAATTAACAAAAAGAATACTCCAAGCTTCTAAGTCTCTCACGAACTGAAAACTTTGACACTCTTCATCACAGAGTGCTTCTTTTGGGGATTTGGAGAAGATAAACTAAGACAATAAATGAGGAAGAAAAACGAATTGCTCTTTCCCAAAGGTACGCTTTGTAGAGTCACGGAATCGGAGCTCAATTTTTCAGAGTATTTGACATTTGCTACAACAACTAGAAAAAGAGAACGCTAGAGACGAATTCGAACAACAAAAAGGCAAAGTTATCGGAGAGGTTCTTCTGTTGGAAATATATATTTCAACCGAGTCATTAATATAGTTTGCGGAAATAACCATTTTTATCAAAAGAAAAATTCATTTTTAAAGAAATTTCGTTATGCAAGGTGTTTATAAATAAAGATCAGCTCTAAATAAAAGTTCAGTAGTAAAAAGTACAGGTCAGAATAACTTGAATGCAATATAAAAAGGAGAACGATAGGGCATAAGAAAAAAATTATTTCCCTTACTTGTTGTTTTTAAAATGCCATGCTTTCGAAATCACGCATTTTGAAAGTTAAACTTTTATTTTAATCTTACTGAGGTTATCATACTTAAAGTTCAATTTTCAAAAGCTGTAAGAAAAGAAACACTCGTTAAAATGGATTAACGATTTACCTGAATATAGGGCCGACCAAACGGTATAGTGGTTAGCGTGCTAAATTCTAGACCGCGAGGTTGCGGGTTCGATTCCCGTGTTAGGCATGGGTGTTTGTAAATGTATGTTGGCTTGTCTAATGACGAATAATTCAGCGCATTATAGCCCTCGTGTTACTGACAGCGCCAGATAATCTGAAAACAACCAACTAATCTGAATATAAGAAGGGGAAAGTGGTATACAGCAAGGAATAACACTGTTAAAATTATGTTTTAACTCCTTTATATTATACCACGGTTACACTCTATCCTGTTCTTAGAAGTTCACTTATATGGCTGCTGCATTTATATTTTTTAACACAGTCTGGATGGAATCGCTTGTGGAGTGGGCATTGAGCTCCGCGTAGCGACTGAAAAGTGCAGAGGCGAATCTCCACTCAATGTATGCTGATAGTACTGCGTGTGTTTTTTTTTGTTAATTTACATTTGCAAATTCAAATGTTTATTTAAACGAATTAATGTACCAATTTCTTAGATAATGGTTTATTGTGTGTTTATTTTTTTTTTATTTAAAATAATTTCTTTCAATTATCTATGTTATATGTTAAAATAAGTTTATTATTGAATAATTTCCCGAATTTTTTTCAAAAAAGAAGTCTTATAAAGTAAACAAACTTTAAACTAATTTAACGTTTTGTGCGATGTAAAGTTATCGATTGCATGAATCATGGATTCAACCTAAAGTCATTTTCTAAAGAAAGAAAATAAAAGCCTAAACATTTTCATTTCTAGAGCATCTATTTCCTTCTTGAAACTACTAAAACTATTTTTTTTATACCGATCGGCCACTGTTTCAAAAAGTGGAGTGGACATTCAACGCCACCTGCCGATTGCGGGTTTTTAAGCGATTGCAGCAGCCGTATAAGTTAACTTGTGAGAACGTGATCAAGTATAGCCGTGGTCATACAATTTTCCTATTCTTCGTGTTACAGGTTAAATTTAAAGTTATTCTGACCAGTGTTTTTTACTATTTTTTTTAAAGTTGAGCTTTAATTATAAACACTCTTAGTTTGTGTAATTAATCGTTTTTAGCTACAGATATTTTTTTTTCGGTGTAGACTTGGAAAATATTTAAAATTTAGGTATCTTATTTAACACCATTTTGATTTTTAATAGTATGTAGAAATACTATTAGATTATAAATACAGGGTGTCTATAAAAGGTTGGATACATTTTTCTGATGAATAATTCATAAAATAATGAAAGCAAATTGAAATTGGTAAATCTAATGGCTAGATAGACTCAAAAAGTGTAATGGCCCTTGCCAATGGACTTCCACATTTTAGTCACACGGAGAATATCAAGACGGTAGTCAATTTCAGGCCAGGTACGGGCAAGCATGTTGGCATACACAGAGGCAATTGCAGTTGTAATCCTTGCCTTAAGTCATTCGACACTTTCCTCCTGTAAATGATGTCCTTTACGAATCCATTAAGGAGAAAGTCCAGTGGTATTATATCAGTTGATATGGGTGGCCAAGAGGGAAAAACATACAATGATAATAATGATATATACAAAAGAAACGAGAAAAATATAAAATTAAAAACATAGGCAGATGATATTTACAAAAGAAATGATACTCAAATGGAAAAAGGAAATTTTCTATGGCAAAGTTCACTATAAATGAAAGTATATGAGTTATTCAATGTATAAATGCCATATGTATGTTTATATCTTCATTATTTTACGAATTATTCTACATCAAAATGTGTCTAACATTTTATAGACACCCTGCATATTAATCAACTGGGTAAAATAAGTCAAAACTATTCGAAAGTCGCTAAATCAGTTCTTCTAAATCAATTAACTAAACATGTCATAGATTGCCAAATTATGAGCATTCCTTTTTTTTTTTTTTTTCTTTTTTTTTTAATGATTTGGTGGCCCTCCACTCTTTGAGTTTCAATGAAGGAAGGGACACAGACGATTTGACTTCTATGGGGCCAAAATCTTGTATTTTTTTTAAATTGAGGTAAGTTGGTAATAAAGATTACGTCACTGATAATAAAATATTAACTGAAAATTAAAGAGAGTTGAGTTAGGAGTGAAAACAGAATGCTCATTTTTTTATCCAAGTTAATACATATACGTCTATCGGATTTATTTCAACTTATTAAAATTTGATGCTTGAACAGTTTCGATCATTTTTCTCCCGACAGACCAGTATATTAATAATTTACTAGATTTCTTTATATTCTATGAAAAAAATTAGAAGGATGTTCGTTGAAATACATGAACTGGCAGTCTTCTCTTGAATTATTATCAAAGGGGAAGGGGGGGGGGGGATAGAACACTTTAAAATTTACTCTTATTTCTTGGAGCAGTGATTAGATATACACATTAATTATTCATGTATAAAAGTTAGTTTTGTTAACGAAAATGGATATGTAAATTTCTCTTATTGGTACCTTAAAGCTGTAGAAACATTTAAATGTGCAGTTAAAAGTAATAACGTATTTTTTTAAAACTATGAAAATTCTTTAACTACATATGTATTTAAAAAAAGGGGGCATCCAAAAACTTAAATCAAACATTTCCCGTTTAATCTTTCGCCTACAAGATCTCCCTCCAAACCGCTCAAATCCCACACGGGACCCCACCAAACATTTTAAATCAAATTCCTTCCAAAACTCAAACAAAAGTTCTTCACCCGCCAAACAATCGGTCTCCCCCACTTCTGCGGATAACCCCACTGCGCATGCCCCGATCTCCCGAAATCATCCCGCCTCTGTTTACCCAGTTCAGTTCAACTCCCGGCTCCCGAAAGCGGCAGAGTGCCAATTTTTTCGCCAATAACGTCTCAGAGTTGGCTGTGTGAATGGATTCCGGTAGTTGGCTATAACGCTCACGTGTTTTTGGACTTGTTGAATTGTGGCTTTCGTGCAACTTTTATGTGCGGCTCGCGTTTTAATTGGATGACCATATGACACTTTTGTAAAGTTGCTGCAACTTTTTAAGTGGATGAGTTCTGGGTATTGAGATTTTTGTGGAAAGTGGGTTTGTTAACGTATAAAGTGTTTGTGTGAATTAAAGAAAAATGTTTTTGATTAACTTAGGAATGTTATAAGGTACCGTACGTATAATTTATTTACTGTTCATATCAAAACTTTAAAAACATTTAAGAAGAGCTAAAATGAATTTACAATTGATGGACATAAGTCTGTGCAATTCTTGGGAAGTAATGGAAAATATGCTGTTACATTGACATATTCTGGAATAATTTGTACCCGATTTAACGCCATGTGGATTGAAACTTTTATTTATGCATCTTATTTTCTAACCGTTTTATGCCGAAAATATACTGGTAAGTTTTATTTAAGATAACTTATTATTATTTTAATAAATTAATAATTTAGCAGCACTTTTGAATTTTTCTGAATGAGTTTTGTTAGATATATTTTTAACAGGATATTTTACAAATGCATTCAGTTTAATTTATACGTGACACCAATGTAGTGAGCTTATGCAAAGGCTCTATCTAAGGTCAATATTACCCAAGAAAATTACAATTGTTTCAGATAAGTGCAATTTGTCAAAATAAAGGTCTTGTCAATACTAAAATTCAACCTGAAGTTAAGAACAAAAGTAAGGGTGATGATGAGCGGAAATTGATTTGCAAGGAAATTGATTTGCAATTCACTAATCAAACCATAAATGCTACCGATATATGATAGATATCAGTTTTAATATAAAGTATTTTAAGAATTTAACTGTTCAGTCTATATTAACTATTTTAAAAGTTCATTTCTTAATAAAGTTTTTAAAAAAATCGGATTAGAAGTTCGATTTTCATGCCATGTTAGCTGCAGAACTTTCCAACTTAGCAACATTTTTTTTTTTTCTGAAAAGAATTAAAAATTTTACAGTGCTTATTTGACACATAACGTCCACCTAAACAGGAGGAGAATTCCGTCATTTAATTTCACCAAGTAGAACCTGCATGGTATCTGTATAGTAGCGTATCAATATAGTAGCGTTAGTAAAAGCAGTAGTTTTTTTTATAGTTACTGTTAAAATAATTATCGTTTAAGTTTAAAGTGGTTTTGATCGATATTTCAATAAAAGTAAGCGTTACTTTGAAATAACATCTTCTTATCCAAAAAATCCATAACTTCGAATCAAGTTTTTGGTAAAAGTATTAGCCTACTTTTTTTACGATTAGTTGTGTTTTTAGTATTTGGTAGATATATAATGCATTTTAAGAATGCTAATTAATAAATGCTTGGTAGATAACTGTAGTAGATATGTGTCTATTACTACAAAGATTTCTGTAACAGCTGTTTTTCTGTGAATTAAAGGTATGTAGTATGCAAAGAAATAATATAGACTAATCTGAACCTAACTTTTGAATACCGAAGCTTTGATTTCTGTAAAAATAAGTTTCCTGTGGAGGTATTCAGTACACAGAGAAATGCCAATCCTTTGCAGCTTGGATTTCTGTAAAAGGTGTGAAGGTGTTTAGTATATAGTGAAGGTATTTAGTATCAAAAGTAACACTGTACATCTAACAAAACCAAGTTTTTTAATTACTAAAGCTTATATTTTTCTATGACATAATTTAGTATGCAGTATAAAGAGATCTAAAACGCTTTTGATTTATTGAATTTTGTTTACGACACCTTTTCGTGTATAAATAAACAATTTATACTTACACAAACTTAGCTTTTTTAATTACTTCTGCTTAGATATCTGTAAAAGTTGTTTTTGGGTGAAGGTATATAGTATACAGAGAAACTCTAGGCACAGGATTGAAACTTCGATTTTTGTTAAATGAAGCTTAGATTTCTGTAAAAGCTGTTTCTCCTAGTAGGTGTATAGTGTACAGAGAAAGAGTATATATACACCGATTGGAACCTATGTTTTTGACATCTAAAGGATGGAAACGTATAAAAAAAATACTGCGAAGGTATACAATGCACATAGAAACAGTATACACCGATAAGGATATAACTTTCTGATTACTTCTGTAAATGTTTAATTTTTTGCCACGGTATTTAACTATCTTTTTGTTTGCTGAAGCTTAGGTTTCTGTAAAAGTGGCTTTTCTGTGAACGCATTTAGAATTTAATAATTAATTAGATTAATTAATTAATAATTATAAAGAAATATACATCATTCCGAGCATCACGCCCAGCTATTTGATTATTGATCACTTTTGATAACTGATTTCTGAAAAAGTAACTTTTTCACGAAGGAAATTTGTTTACAGTGAAATAGTAAACTCTTGATCTTGAGCTTTCTTTTTCGCTTTCCAATTTATAATACATTTATAATACATTGAATTTGGATAATATTAGCAAAGATATTTATTAAAGTTGCTTTACTGTGAATGTATTACGTATTAATTAAATCTAGACACATTTATTTTAAGTGTGTTAAATATAACTAAAAATTTCATATATATTTAACTAATTTGGTATAAAAGAAATTTGGATATATCCTAGCTACAATGATTTACAAACGGTTGAACAAAAATTTCTGTAAATGTAGTTTTACTGTGAATATAAAAAGTACATAATGAAACAAATAGTATTGAATTATACCTAGTTTTTCAACAGCATCTGAAAAGATGTAAAAGTTTTTATCCTCCAACTATAATTATTTTTCAGTAAACAAATTCAATTAAACTTTTGCAAAACAAACTTTTCGAATAAGTAAACACATATATCGTTATTTTTTAGAGAAACACGTTAAACTGGGGGAAATTTTACTTACTAACTATCAAGTATCTTTCTAACTATCTTTAAAATTAGATAATTCTATTAATTCAAATTATTTATTCTGTACATATTAGAGTGGAAACAAAACAATTATAAAACCATAAGCTTTGCATTTTATATAAGCTCCCCCCAAAAAATATTGTTTACTGGGGAAAACAGTTAAATTTTTTGACTGGAATTTTAACACAAATTATTCCTAAGTACGAATAAGTAGTTTAAAAGTACTGAAATAAATAATTATGGATGTTTTACATATGAAATACTTGGAAACCAGTGGAATTTGAACACACATTATTCCTAACAAAAAAAAACAAATAATTTAAAGGTATTGAAATAAATATCGTACTTTGACATTGGGAAGCAAGTTTTATAAAGACAAACGTTGAACAGTACGCAAAAAAAAAAAAAAAAAAAAAAAAAAATCTTTAATCTATGGCTATATATTGTATTCTAATTGATGAAATAACAAAAGTCAAGTACCGTTGTAAATTGTGGGAGGTCTTTATTAACTGTATATAATTTTTTTATCATGAGGTGTCATCTGCATATTAAAACTAAACCAAATTTTAAAAAGTTCAACGGCAACACCATAATATTATAACATATTTAGATTTAGAATAAAAATAAAACGCCTAAATACCGAATTTCATAATTTCCAATGAATGGTTAGTAATTTAAACGATGCCAAAAAAATGATAAATTAATGTTAAAAAGAATTTTTTTTTCTTTTGGCCATAAATTCTGTATAGTTAATATATTTTATCAATTTTTATTTCAAAGAATAGTTTTTTAAGGTCAAACATAAATAACATGCAACTTTTGTATTAAACAGTTTTTTTAATAATTAATTATTAATTCATAAAACAAGTTTTAAAACTTTTTAAATATAAACTTTTTTTTTTTTTCCCTTTCATTAGAACTATCATGGTGGAAACCCTTCTAGAATTGTTTTCATTCCATTTTGACTTTTGATACTCGATATTCTAACAAAAATATAAAAAAGCTCACTTTAAGGGACCGCGTAACAGATTACGTCTTGAAGAGCGCAAAACGTTCAATTCAGCCCGTGATAAAGAAATTTGCCCTCAAGATCGGCCAAAATATTTTCGCTCATAAGTGGCATGTTTTTCTAGATAATGAACTGAAGTTGGTTATCCACTGTAAACGAGAATGAAAATATTAAAAATAGGGGTCCGTATTGAAGTTTTTAAAGAGAAAGTTAAACTTACTTAGCATACAGCCCCCAAAGAAGAAAATTTGCATTAGACTTATAGAAAATCGCAAACAAAACATTTTGGTGTAAACCGCAAGATTCTACGATAATTAGAACCGAAGATATAACCATCGTTCGGATTTTTTTTTTTTTTTTGCGTACTGTACTTGCAGATAGCTTTGTAAAAGTGTTCTAATATTGACTGGGAATTTTTTTTATAGAATACTATGAGTACTTTATGTCAGAAAAAGGTTGTCGCTTGGTTTTAAAAACATCGGAGGAAACTGTAGCGTGGATTTAAATATAATCATTCGTAGAGTCTAGAGAACGAGTAAAGAACAAAGTAGAAGCTAAACTTTCCACTACTCGATGACTGCGATATACTGAATTCCATAACTCGAGCGCCCATTCATTCATCTATGTCGAACACAGACTAAACAATAAAACACTCTGAACCTCTTGTCATGTAATATCCCGTTAACCCACCTTCCAATATGGCAGACGATGTAGCTACAAAACCTAGCAACCATTTTTATTTGGACACTATCTCCGGATGTCCCCTTTGATAGATTAATCCTGTGATGAATTGCATCATTTCATTCTTACTGACAGTTGGATGGAAGTGCTTAAAGGGAAAGTGAGAAGTAATAGTTAAAGGAATCGTGCTTCCCCGAAAGTGCTTGAGATCGATACTCTGGTGGGATTACAAATGTTTGGGATGGGATGAGAAAAATTACGCTTGCAATTCCAGGTGAAGGAGCTAAAAAGTTATAGTTGGATTAAAGAGAGTTTTTACGAGGTTTTGTTTTCGAGCTTGTTTGTATATTTGAAATCGTTTTAGAAATGCGAAATATTGCAAAGATAAAAACATGTTATTGGAATATAAGCTGGACTGATAGACTGGCAGATTGCGAGTGTTTGGGATGGGATGAGAAAAATTACGCTTGCAATTCCAGGTGAAGGAGCTAACAGTTGTAGTTGGATTAAGATTACGATGGTATATTTTGAGCATGTTAGGATATTAGACACCATTTTATTAGAAGTAAGGAATAGAACAAAGATAACATTATTTTATTGAAATGCTAGATGGATTGAAAGTCTTACGGATTACGAAAGTTTGCCAAGGGGGGATGACGAAACGTGCGCTTGCAATTCCTGGTGAAGAAGCTAAGAGGTGGATTAAAAAGGATTTTTACAAAGCCTTGTTTCGTTCGTGTTCCTATATTAGAATCATTTTATTGAAATGCAAGTAGATTGATAGTCTAGGAGTTTACGAGTTTTTAAGAAGAGATGAAAAAAATTACGCTTATGATTTTAGGTAAAATAATTAATAGTTATATTTGCCAGGGTTAAAAAGTGTTTATACGATGGTTTATTTCGAGATAGTTCGTATATTAGAATTATTTAGGAAAAAAGGATTATTACAAATTAAGAAGCTACCGGTCCACTGCGCACTGCTTAAGCATTCCACTTGAAGGTATTGACGCTGGTCCATACCAAATCCGGATAACTGTGGAGGCTCAAAAGTTCAAACTTTTCATTCCCATCAAAAAGTTCGCCAATGGTAAACGGTATAATAAGTACCGAACAATGTATTTATTTAAATACAAGCTGAATTATAAATTAAAATTTTGCTGTACGGTCTTGTTGAACTCTTTTCTAAAGAGGAACATCAAGTTCAATGCATAACATGAACAATTTTGCAATAATTAATGGATGAAGTCTTCCTACTTTAACGTAGTTCAAGTATGACAACAAAATATCTGCCAAATTAAATACTTTTATCGTCAGCTTGTGATTTTGACTACAAAAAAAATCATGAATTTTCCAATAAAAATGTATCGGTTTTTCTAAAATGTGACTAATTTGAGGAGTTTGACAAAGAAATTGTTCAGAAAACTAATCATAGAGTTACAAAGTTATGATCATTCCTTTGTTTGGAGCAAAGAATCAAACATTCTTCCTGCTCTAAGGATACTTCTAGTTAGGAAATTCAAAGCACTTCTGTTGTATGCAATTCTATGAATTATATCAAGATCTCAAACTGGTAAAAAAAAAACCGGGTCTGTTGTGTCAATAGTTTAGTCTTGATGATTTCCATATTGACTTTAGGTACTAATGTAGATTGAAAAAAGAAACAGTTTTGTTGAACATAGCACAACTTTCAGTTACACTGTTATGCAGACGTAAATTAGTGTTACTTACCGTATTTATATTTTCCCTACTCATTGAGAAAAATGGCTGGTTGAGGGATTCAATTTTGGTGATAATTCTTATATGAGTCTTTAAAAAAAAATATATTTTTGCGTTCTCGATAATTTTTATATTATCCTTCTTGTAAGTGAAACAGTGTATAGGAGAAAAACGATCGTTGTTGAATGAAGCTCAAAGACATTCGTTTTTCCATTTTTTAGATTTTAAGCATTTTTACTGAAGTTTCGTACCAACCTGATGGCTGTGGGGCTAGTGCTCTGGACTCGCATGTTAAAGGTTGCGGGTTCGAATCTTGGGTTATACATGGATGTTCGTTGTGGTTCAGAATCCATGTTAAGCTGTAGGTCCCGGCCTTATTATCCGTTATTGTGCACACAAATAGGTCTACAAACAAACGGAAATTTTGGAAGTGGGGATGTTTGAAACACCTTAAGAGGCTTTACCACAGCGAGTTTTATAATAATCATTTAAGCTGCTTTTTAACAATGGGTATAAGGAAAGTACTGAAAAACATAATTTTTAAAAGGGCAGCTACCTCATGCGCAATTTTGACGAAACCTTAATGGTAAATCTCATGGTTACCACTAACCCATACACCAAATTTGAATATCGTAAGCCAATCAGTACGAGAGTCATGCTGACTACGTACACGTAGATAGACATTTGAAATCAGTATCTTCTTAAACGTGGAGTAATGCCAAAAAATAGGAAACAAATTTTGACCGAAAACAATACTTTCATTACCCTATGTAGATTGACGGTACTTGAAAGTAATGAAGCACAGCATAAGGTTGTGACTCTACATGCATACAAGAAAAGATTGGACATCTAAGTAAAAAGACGCTAAGGTGGTGAGAAAAAGTATCTACCAAGTTGTCAGCCCAAAAGAAAAGTAAAGAAATCTGAAATGTAAACAACCAAATTGCAATGGACACATATTCTAAATCTTGACCTTTTACTGTCTATATATATATATATATATATATATATATATATATATTTTTGCCTGGTGACATGCAATTTTATGTGCTGTTTGTTTCAAGAAAAACGTTCACTTACACAGCTTTGATATTTTGGTGAAGATGTTATTCCCCCAAAAGAGTTTTCTGCTAATTCGGAAGGTTCAAAACAGTAATTCGCCAATAATATTGTTACGAATTTTTGTATATATTTCGTAGTGTTAATTTTGTAAATAGTAAAATTTATGTACATTTTGCATAAGTCAGTACAATAGTTCGTCTTAAGTTGGCTTCCCGGCAATATGGGTCTTGATGCTTGATAGCGAGTTTTACAGAGGTAACTCTGGGAAGCGAGTTTTAAGGAGCAGGGCATTTAACATTATGGAAATGGCAATCTCGCCAATTTGGCGAGATAGAGCCAAGTTGGCGACGGTTTTGGCGACTAATTTTTGTCGCCAAATTTGCTGAGGAATCGTCAAACTTGTCGACCATTTGGCGACATTTTCGGTCCCCATGTACATATATAGGACTTTTCGACTACGATCTGGAAAGTTCTCCAAATATCTATCTCTAGAAGTTTCACGTATATTCACCTCCTCTATAAAAGCTCAGGAGAGCGGTGATGGAGTTAGTTGTTAGCTGAGTCCATTAGTTGACTGGAATTACTGATACTGAGTCTCAGTGAGCGTTCAGAGAGTTCCGAAAGCGAACTGTATTGCATTGTCTCGTGCAGCGATTTGAGCAGTTGTGTTGTCAAGTTTTTAACTGCTGTTTGTGCTCTATTGTTGTGAAAAGAGCTGTATTCTGTCTACTAGAACGAGAAGTTCTGGAGTTGTAAGAGAATCTGAGAAGAGTTATATTGGAATAAATTTCTGCTCTAATGCTTAATTTTCTGCTTTGGCTTCAAATATTTCGAACCCATCCACGCAACAATATGCTTTTAAAATGTTAAATAGCTACATAAATAAATGCAAAGAAGTTTTTAAATGTCAAGAAGTGAAAGTAATATTCCAATAATACGCTTTCAAAATGTTAAGTAGATTTATAAATAAATGTTAAAAGAGGTTTTAGACGTCAAGAAAATTCGGAAGCGAAAATAATATGCCAAAAATACTCTTTCAAAATGTTAAATAACTACATAAAAAAATTTAAATAGTTTCAAATTTTGTCGAAAGAAAAGGAAAACGGTGAAATGGTGAATGTTTGGCAAATGCAATTTGGTGGGGAGCATTTCTGTTCTCACTACTTTTTGGACTGAGAACTTTTCATAAACTTTTTATTATCATCATGGATTTTTATGAATTTTATTTTAGAAATGATTTTAACCCAATATATGTCCAGTTTTTAGTAACAATAGCATATTAAAATGTTTTTGAAATTGAAAATGAATTATTAAAAAAAAAAAAAAAAAAAAAAAAAAAAACATTTAACTTATCAAATAAAATTCATTCGATTTTTAAAATTCATTATTTTGGGAAAGTATATATAAATATATATATATATATATATATATATTGATGTATACTTTCCCAAATTCCTACTACTAGGTGCTATTTAATTGTTGGAATCTGTAAAAACTTTATTTTATGAAATCCATATAAATTCGCAAATTTATTAAAGCTCAAATAAATTGATAAAGAAATGATGAAATGAACTGAAGTTTGTTCGAAAGGGTAAACAATTACTTCCTAGTATAAGTGTTTTTTTTTTTCTTTTTTTCCCCCACCACTTTATCCTTGATTGTTTATACTACAGTATATAAACAAGAAGTTATTTAAATTTTATAAAAAGCCATTAAAAAAATTGAGAAATTAAAAAATTCAGAATTGATGTTAGTAGTAAGTAAACTGTCCATAGTCTTATAAAGGTTTGTGCAATAAGGAAATAAAAAAATATAAACTCAATTAATTTCACCAATTTACAAACCAACATAAATTGTTTTTCTTTATATATCATAGCGTATGTTCACTATTGGGACATTTTTAACACATATTAATCCATTATTTTCTAGGCTTACTAACATAGGAGAAACCAACAAACTAACAATTTTATATATTATATATGATAAGTAAAATCCTACTAAGTCAGCATGAATTCCAAATGAATCAAAGCAGCAATTCTTTAGATACACCACAATCAGAAAAGCACGGAGACATTTAATTACAGAGAAACCTTTGTTAGTGGCCGGCTTGGGTATTGGTTAAAAGCATTTCTAACACATTCCTCCTTTGTTCACAATCAGACATTCCTATTTATTCCTCTCTATTGCGAATGTAACTTCTGGATTCGGATAAAACTGGATTAAGCGATGTTGCTACATTGTGATTGCAACTTTTGAATCTGACTTGAGGATTTATATCACTTGAAAGTAACTAGCTATATGCGATTTAAAGTTAAATTGCGTAAGGCTGTTGCATTGTGATGTTTTAACGTAACTAAAAGTAATTGTCTCAGATGGTAAAGTTATTGAAGACGTTGTTTATTAGGTACAGTATGCACATAAAAAGTCAAGACAAGGACAATAAGCAGGGCAAACTACTTTTCAAAATTTATTTATTAAAAATGAACGTAAACGACATCCAAATATTTATTTATTCTGATTAAAGTAATTTTATTATTTAGTTAGTAAAAAATAAATTTGGCAACAGGAAAGATTTTCAACAATTGTCGGTTCAATGCTTTTTTAATGCGATTGAATTACGGCAAGTTGGTTTAGTAGTATTCCGTAAAAGTGACGTTTTAGTAACACTAACAGACCCAAAATTTGATAGAATGCATTGTCATCGACATCGAACCTATTTGTCAAGTTTCAGCTCGATCAGATGGCGGCAAGAGGGTTCATTAGGCCTTCCCAGATTCCGCTCCCATCCACAAACAAACATAAGTACAAAAGCGAAGTTAATATAATGGATTTAAAAATATACAAGGTGATCTAAAAATAAAAAGACACTTAAAAATTTATAATTCTCTAATAATTGAAATTATAATGAAGCATTACTTATAAAATTCCTTCGCAAAGAAAAGTTTTATTCACTAGATAACATTCATGTATCTTGGAGCTTACTGGTGCAAAAAATAAAAAGTTGCTTTCCTCTATCTTAGAATATATACTTAAAAGTACATTTTCTAAATTCAAGAGAGTTTAAGCCTACTTTTTAAAGTAATCTGAAGATATACTGTCTTTGAACAGTTTTAAAACACAAATACAAAACTTCCAAGGGTATGAAACATCGCACAACTTTCTATTACACTCTATGGTACAGTTAAATGCGCTTAAATTTTTCATGTAATGGTAAACTTACCGTTTTCGTTTTAGTATTTTCATTATTTAAAAAAACGGCCAGTTTGGCAAAATTTTTGGCGAGAATTAGTACATTAGCCAAAAAAATGTATTTTTCCACACGTTTTGGAACATCCTGATTTCAAAAAATTGATCTAGAAAAACTGTCTGTCTGTATGTCTATGTGTACGTGTTCAGCAAAACTATCCAACAAATTGACCTACGATGTTCAGATTTGGTGTGTGGGTTAGTGGTGGCACAGGGACATACCATTAAGATTTTCGTCAAAATAGCACATGCGCATAAGGTAGCTGCCGTTGAAAAAATCATGTTTTTCAGTAATTGCTAAAAATCGACTCAAACGATTTTGATCAAAATCTCTGTGGTAATGTCTCTGAAAGTGTTTTAATCATTTCCTCCTTTAAATTTCCCATAAAAAGGCGATAAAAGCTTAAAAAGTTGAAAAATGAGTGCCTTTAACACAGAGCCCCCTTGAGCATCGCACATCATTGATTGATATATATATTTTTTTTTTTTTTTGCGTATCATGCATAAGAAAGGACAATTCAATATAAAACATCGTATAAAACACTAATTTTGCCACTTAGGCGGGTTTTATTCTCCTCACATAAAAATTATTGCCAAAAATATCGCCAAACTGGTCATTTTGATTTAAATGAGTGAAATTAAGGAAATGGTAAGTAACACTATGTCAAATTTTACTGCAATGCCCAATATTATATGTAATTGAAAGATTTTCGATGTTCCATACTCCTAGTTATATTATTACAATAACCTTTCGTCTAAGCGAAACAGAGGAGGAACAGTCGCTAATGGGCAATGCTCAAGGAAAGATAGTTTTGTGTTAAATACGTTCGTTTATCAAATTTTCACGTCTTTAATCAATTTAATTTTTATAGGAATTTCGGAGATAGGGATGTTTAGAACACCTTAAAAGTCATTACCACTGTGATTTTCATTAATATCGTGAGAGCTGTTTTTGGCAATTGCTGAAAAACATAAATGTTCAATGGCAGCTACCTTACGTGCATTAGCAATTCTGATAAAAACCTTTAAAACAGGTCTCATGCCACAAATAACCTGTATAAAAGAATATCTTTGTTCAATCTATTCGTTAGTGTGCTGATCACAAGCACATTTTTTTTTTCTTGACCCCATTTTTTTAAACTTAAGATGTACCAAAACAGTGAAATTAAAAAAAAAAAAAAAAAAAAAAAAAAATAGGATTTTTACTGAATACAATACTTTCATTACTTTATAATACATACTGATAAATCGAAAGTAATATACATTTATTTTCTTAAACATTCTACACAATAACATTTTAACTTGTAACATGATTTTTTTCTTTCCTCTTCTTCATAATGTTTACTTAGAAACAAGTTTTCTAAACTCCCTATCCATAAATAACAAAAGATTTGTTATAACATTCAATTCCTGAATCGCTCTCATAATCAGACAAACACTATTCAAAGAGAATCTGAAAATAAATACCATACATTAAAAAAAATCAAATCCAACAACGCATTCTCTTAAGCATTCAACAGAACTACATTACTTTAAACTTTCTTTCATCTACGTCACATTGTTAATTAAATCGCAAGTTTTACAAAGTTCTTAATAGTTAAAAACTACAAAAGATACCTTTCTCATTACCAAACTCTTTCCTAACCAAACAAACAATAATCACAAACACTCTTTTAGAAGAATCCAAAACGATCATCTCCTTTGAGCTAACTAATTTTCAGCTAGAAAGTGTTACTTCAACCATGGAAAGAGTCTCCAAAATCTAAAAAGTCTCTAACAATAATAAAAGCGTTATATCTCTCTCATGTTGGACTTCCGAAAGATTTAAATCTCCTCCGGTGAAACTTAAAGCTCCGATTTAAAACTTATTTCGCTGTCAATGCGATATTCATTGGACCTTAAAGCATTCAATTTCATAGATGGTTAGGCAAATTTAATTGCTATCTACACGCTGAGAGAAATAAAGACTTTTATAATTAACTAGAACGTTTATGAATTGGGAGATTGGGAAACATTCAAGTCTGATGACTGATAAGTCAAGTCATAGTTTTTTTTGCAACGGATGTCATATAAAATTAATGACGTATTTTAAGACTTTTTTTTATCGGTCTCAGTAACATGACAAATTATATTTTATTGCGAGTACAATAATGGAGTAAGTGAAAGATGTTATATTTTTGATGCTATATTTTGAACTTTATGAATCAATATCTGTACAGGGGACCTATACTATAATTGCCAAGTTTTAATTGGACCCTAAAGCATACAATTTCATAGATGGTTATGTAAATTAAATTGCTATCTACACGCTAAGTGGAATAAAGACTGTTATAATCAACTAGAACGAAAATGAATTGGGAGATTGGGAAACATTCAAGTCTGATGACTGATTGCTCAAGTCATAGATTCTTTTTAACGGATGTCATATAAAATTAATGAATGACGTATTCTAAGACTGTTTATTTTTTGTCTTTATCATGAGCAGTGACATGACAAATTGTATTTTGTTGCGAATACAAAAATGGAGAGAGTAAAAAATTTTTGTTACAATATCTGCCTTGGTGATGTTTACTGAAATGGATAATGTTTTAATGGCATATACATAAGGAATATTATAGCAAGAATGGTACAATATAACATAAAGTTTTGTATTAAATTAGTTAGTAATGTCTATAAACGGAATTTGTAATAATCACATAGACTTCAAAGAGATCGGAAAGCTCTATTTAATCCATGTAAAAAGAGCTTTTTTATACACATTTTCCTCAGAAACTACTCATAGCAATGTGTTTAAATATTGTCCAGCTAATATTAATGAACTTTTACACAAATTGGTCAATGCTTTTGTGAAAAAATCAGTTTTGTTTACAATTTATGATGTTTGTTTTAACAATTATTATAAATTTACTGAAAGTCATGCTTTAGGATTTAAAAATGTAATCTAGTTTAAATTTACGTAAAAAGCATAGGTCTGTTTATTTAAAAGTACAATATTTAAAAGCGAAATAAAAATCAAAGCAATATATCGTATTGATTTTGAGAAAAGATACATTCATATAAAAAAAACATCACCTTAAAAAACGGCGTTTAAAAATGTAAAAATATATTATATTGTTAATATAATGTATTGTAAACTTAGAATCGATTTATTATGATGTTTCTTTCCTTGAACATTATCAAAAATACTTCTAATAGCAGCATTTCCCACCAATTTACAACAATTTGAAGAAAACACTTTAAATGTTTCTTCTTCTTCACTGCCACAACATAGGAACTAGCTTTCTCGAGGAATTTCTTCCATGTCTCTTCGTTTGGCGACTGTTCTCCAACTCCCGCCTCTCAAAACATTGAAGTCCTTTTCGACACAGTCGGTCCACCTAATGCGAGGTCTGCCTCTTCGTCTTTTTCCTATAGGTTTGGCTAGAAATAATTGTCTGCAGATCCGGTCTTCTTGCATTCTAACCAGATGTCCAACCCATTTCATTCTTTGAATTTTAATGAATTTGATAACATCAAGTTCTTTAAAGGTTTTATATAATTCTGAATTTGTTCGTCTTCACCATGAGCCATCTATTTGAATTCCACCCCAAATACTTCGTAGGACTTTTCATTCAAAAATTGCAATTGCTACCTTATTCCTCGAGGTCAACACTAATGTTCCGGATGCGTATGTTAACACAAATCTTATTAGAGTTTTGTATAAAAGAAATTTAAGTCTTAATTTTAGAAAACTAATCCTCATATATTTTTTTTAGACTTTAGAAACATCTATTTTCATTTGTGATTCGTTTATGAATTTCTGAAGTTAGGTCATTGTTATTGTTATATTCTGCTCCTAAATAAGTTAAACTATTCACTTTTCCAAACTTATAGTCACCAATTTCTAGATGTCTGATTTGAGGATCTGAACTTAAGCAAGATAATATACTTTGTCTTCTTTTTTATTTACAGATAAATTTATTGTTTTTGAATTTTTTTCTAATGCTTTAAACGTTTCAAAACACTAAAAACCTCTAAATGCATTTTGAAGTAAATTTTTGCCTTCCCTTATGATTTTGAATCGTTTTTTTTTGTTTTGTCAAGAAAACAATTTAAAAATTATCAAAAGCGCTTTGAGTTTATGTTATTAAATGGAATGACATATATCATACATCTTCTAAAAAAAACCTTTATAATTATTAATGAAATACACTACGATGACAGGAAAACTGGCATTAACATGTATATGCAAACTCCCATTCTTAACCCCGCATATACATTTTTTTTTTTTGCTTGCGTCAGCCACAGCTCAATAAATTGTTAAATATGTTTGGAAAATTATCCGATATCATTTATTTATTCTGATTGAAGTAATGTTATTATTTATTCAAGACAATTTCGAGAACAGGAAAGAGATTCAACAATGGTCAGATTTCAATGCGATTGAATGACGACAAGTTGGTTATTAGGATTCCGTAAAAGTTACATTTTAGTGACAGTAACAGCACCAAAATTTGATAGAATGCATTGTCATCGACATCGAACCTATCTGCGAAGTTCCAGTTCGATGGGATGATGGAAAGGGAGTTAATTAGGCCTCCACAGATTCCACTTCCATCGACAAACAAACAAACACACAAAAGCGAAGTTAATATAAAGGATTTAAAAATAGGGAGTTTTTCCGGGAAGATCTTTATATTCCTTTAAGTAATTTCATTTCAGACCCTTTTCGTCCAATTATTAATTTCATTAAAAGTATACACTAACTACAGTAACTCTATCAAAAACTTGCACTTGTTCCAGCAGTACAACCAGAAAATGATTGGGAGAACATGAAAATCGTAGACTCAACACTCATACCACATAATAGATGTAAAACATTAATCATCCATACCTGGACACATAACAAACATCAATGTAAGGATTGTAAAAACGATCAATCTATGATATGGTCTTAATGCGGTATCTATTCATGACATGTATTGAAGTAATTGATTTTTTTTTTTTTTTTTTTTTTGCACGTTTGTGTAACACTTCAGCGTAATATATCAATACTCCATATCATAGACATATAACAACGGAAGAAAAGTCAAATTAATACCTATCATGATCATTGTATCCACCAGAAGTATGCGTAGTCAACTTTCACACCTCGCATGCCAAAGGTGTCGGGTTCGAACATAGATATTTTTTTGGCGCAAGTTTCTGTAACACTTCAGCATAATATATGCATACTCCATATCATAGACATATAACAACAGAAGAAAAGTCAAATTAATACCTATCATGATCATTGTATCCGTCAGAAGTATGCGTAGTCAACGCTCGCACCTCGCATGCCAAAGGTGTCGGGTTCGAACATATATATTAGTTATGGTTCGATATTAACGTTGAACTGTGTGTTCCCGGTCTGATACTCAATATTTTGCATGAAAATAGACCTTTGAGTGCACAAACCAAATACATTGTACATTCAAATTCAATGTTTAAGCTACTAAAAACATCAAAATTAGAATCGTGGAACTCTACTGTACAAATTGCTCTGGCCCTTTAGTGTCATACGTCGATATCACCAATGTATGGTATAATATGGAATTTGAAATTAATACTTATAATGAATATGATATCTACGGTAGACAAATTTAAGCTTTAAACTGATTATTGTTATAATTAAATGTTAAATGATTATTATTATTATATTTAACAATTAAATTGATTATAAAAATAAATTGAATTTATAAAATAAATTGCTTTAAGATTTCAGATAACTTTTTGTTTCATTTGTAACATCAGTAAGAAAATAAATACGTGATTTTTATGCCTAAGCAAAAAATGAAACTAGCTAATGCATTATTACTATTGTAATTTAATAATAATTTGGTATTCTGATTAAAAATTAAAATGATTATTAATATAATAATATATTAAATTGCTCGTTAATATAATTAAATATTAAATTGATTGTTGTCGTTTTTAAATACTTAATTGATTATTATTTTAAGTAAATATTAAATTTTTTATTATTGTAATTAAATATTAAATTGATTATTATTGTAATTAAATATTTAATTAATTATTTCGTATAAGTAAATATCAAATTGCTTACTATTAATCTAATTAAATATTAAATTAATTATTCTTATATAGTAAATTAATTAATAGTATAATTAACTAGTAAATTGATTATAAAAATAAATTGAATTTAGGAAACTAAATGTTTTAAGATTTCAGATAACTTTTTGTTTTATTTGTAATACCAATAAGAAAATAAATACGTGATTTTCATAAATAAGCAAAAAATAAAACTTACTAATACATTATTACTATTGTAATTAAATAATAAATTGGTATTCTGATTAAAAATTTAAATGATTATTATATATAATTACATATTAAAATTCTCGTTAATATAATTAAATATTAAATTGATCCTAGTTGTTTTTAAATACTTAATTGATTATTATTGTAAGTAAATATTAAATTGTTTATTATTGTAATTAAATATTAAATTGATTATTATTGTAATTAAATATTTAATTAATTATTTCTTATAAGTAAATATCAAATTGCTTTCTATTAGTCTAATTAAATATTAAATTAATTATTATTATATAGTAAATTAATTAATAGTATATTTAACTAGTAAATTGATTATAAAAATAAACTGAATTTAGAAAACTAAATGTTTTAAGATTTCAGATAACTTTTTGTTTTATTTGTAACACCAATAAGAAAACAAATACGTGACTTTTATGCATAAGCAAAAAATGAAACTTTTTATGCATTGCTACTTGATACATTTTAAATTCTACGTAACTACCAAAAGGAGATTTATTTTTTATGAATTAGAAAATTGGTAAACATTTGCCCCTTAAATCCCTGATAAGATATCCTTGAGTTTTTTAAAAGACGTGACGTAAAATTAATAGCACTTTCTCACAGAGTTTGTTTTTTACGTAGCATTGACGTGATAAATTGTAGTTTGTTGAGAATATAAAAAATATAGGACGTGAGGGATGTTATATTCTTGACAACTTTTTATGTTTCAATCTCTGGAACAGGAGAAAATTGGATCAGTGACGAATAACATGTCAGGATGATGTTTAGGAAGGATATTGCTTTTTGTAGAACAAGAATTTAACGGAGTTTTATTTCAAATTAATACTTAAAAGCTGTAATGCGATTTTCTTCAAGTGTTGCTAATATGTATCTTCGTATTCAATTTATTTGATAGTATATGCTGAATTACTTTAGAATTAATAAATTTCAAACTTCGTGTTATATTTAAGTATTGTGTTTTTGCCACGTTCTATTTTGTTCCTTTTTTACAAAACCAAAATTTATAAATTGTGTACCAATTTAAGTGCTAAAACCTCATCTTTTGTTAAATAGTTTAGTTCATTCGCAATTGTACACTGTATTAGTTATTGAAAAGCTAATTACTTTCCATTTCCCGTATACATAGCATAGTGAAAGTAAAGCATTCGGTAAAAAAAAAATCGAGATATATATATATATATATATATATATATTTTAATTATTATTATTATTATTATTATTATTTTGTATGCATTTTGGAACATCCTGAATTTTAAAAAGTTGTCTAGAAAAAAGGTATGTCTGTGTGTACGTGGTCAGCATAATTCCCGAACATATTGACCTAGGATGTTAAATTTGGTGTGTGGGTTAGTGGTGACCATGAGACAGACCTACCATTAAGGTGTTTGTCAAAATAGTGCATGCGCATATGGTAGCTGCCATTGAAAAAATCATGTTTATCAATGACTGCTAAAAAACGGCTCTAACAATTTTGATAAAACTCGCTGTGGCAATGCCTCTTAAGGTGTTCTAAACATCCCCACCTCCGAAATTCCCATAAAAATAGGCTTTAATGGGGTAAAAATTTGAAAATTGAATGCTTTTAACACAGAGTTATCTTTCCTTGAGCATACCTAATCAACGATCGGGGTGTTTTTTTTCGTTTTTTTTTCCCCTCCTCAGTTTCACTTATAAGAATGGATAATATAAGAACTATAGAAAAGTATATCGCCAAAATCATCAGTTTGGCAAAAGTTTTTTTTTTTTAAGACGCGTATAAAAATTATCGAAAAAAGAAAAAGTATCACTAAACTGGCTATTTTTTTCTTAATGGATGTTAAAAATATAAAAACGGTAAATGACATAAATTAACATCAGTATAATAATGCAATTAAAAGTTAAGCGATGTTCCGCAGGCCTTGTATTTTTTGTTTTTTTAAATTTTATTTTGATAATATATGTTGGGGTACTTCAAAATTATATGTAGAAGCCTCTTTGTTAACTCTAGAAGAGGAAACACTGCGTGGAGATAGTTTGACTCCACCTGATAAAGATACTATCTTCTCTCTTTATTTCTTTAACAACAATAAATAACTGTATTGTTATTTACACGAGTAGTCATCCACTTTAAGCAATTCCTTTCATTATATTTTGATACATGTGACTTTACTTAAGTTCCGTAGCTCTAATACGAATGTAAGGAATGTGATTTATTGGAAGTCGGAATTTAAGGTCTTTTTAGTCTTTATCGGTAACTTTCTTTTATGGGAAAATAAAATTCAATGGCTTTGTTTTTTTAGTATGTCATTACTGACATCTGATGGATGCAGAAAGAAAATATTTTTGACTTAATTAAGGTATACATATACAATTGAGATGATTTTCTTTAATTTTTCGATTATAACTTAAAACTTTTTGGCAGTATATCAAAAGTAAAAATGATGCATTTTTATATATAAACATTTTTTCCGTCAATTTTTTAATCAGCTAATTGCAATTAAAATGACTAATTAGGACATTATTAGAACATACACATATAAACTTGTAATTAACTTAGAGGTATTATTTTTATTGCAAATAGGAGATATTATAATGACGCATGTTCCTATGTAGAATTTTGGATTTGGCTTTAGTATTTATTTACTTATAATTTTTTTAATAAAAAAATTTTAAAAAATATATAGTTTTTAACAAAAGATTAAGATTAAAATATCCATAAAAAATGTGTTTCTAACAATATATATTAGATTCTCCATAGAAAACACATTCACAACTATTGTCAACAAAACAAAATTAAAATTTTGTAAATCAGACCATTAATTGTGAAGTTATGACCATTGGCGTAAAGTCATATAACACCAAAATGTCATTCTTTAGAAAAAGCGTTTAAAGTTTACTACACTAATGAACGCGATACAAAACAAGTTCACAAAACCTACTGTAATTTAAAAAGTAAGTTGAGTCTCAGAAAGAAATTGATATAATTTTAATGGTAATGATTTCTGGAATATTTTATAACCAAAAAACAAAAACGCAGACTTGAGTCAAATTTCGCGATTCCTAATGTATATATATACCTTAAATGTTTTATTATTATTGATCATAGTAGACGTCTCAAAAAAAGGTACGTGCCTGGCCCCGGTGATTTGGGTTCTTAAAGACATCTGAAAGAAAAAAAAATCGAACTGACTGTTAATCTATAGAATTTTCGTTCTTGGTGGAACTAGGATTATTAAATTTCATCAGAAAATAACAAAATGATGGACTTTGAAAAATAAGAGAGATTTTTTTTTTCATGCACAAATCAGGCTCTAATGTGAAAAATTAGGGATGGAAAATAAGATCCTAGTCCCAACTAGAACTACTAATGTGTAATATAAAGTGTAAAAATTAAAGAGAAATAGGTCAGACAGATTTTTTTTTTCACCCAAGACGATGGAAAAAATATTTTTTTGAGAAAAACATGTTTGAAGTTTTATGAACAAATGCTCAACAACAACGAGACACAAATATTCATTATAACTTAACTAATATTTCGAATATTGGTCTAAAATGTTTGTAATATATTCTCAATCTATTTTACTTCTGAAATAATTAAAAACACATTTTTTAATTATTTCAAAATTATAACACCAACCCATGTTACCAGACTACTGCCTTAAGAACGTCAAAAAATCAATTTTGAAATTAATATTGTAACAAAAACTACAAACAATTTTAAATACGATGGCGAAAAAAGTTTTAGTCTCGCTAAATTAGAAGCATTTTTTATATATTTGTAACGTTTTCACATATTGGCTTAAATTAATGCAGGATGACGAGTAAGGAAACAGTCATTTTTGAGACAGTCGAACACATTTATTAATTAGCATGGAGATAGATAACTTACGAGTTTAGTGTGATCTCAGAAATAGATATCAAAAGAATGAATCGTAGCATCGTCGAAGTGAACGCTGCAAACTCGGATTATATTTAACCAAAGTTATAAGCAGTCGATGCAGGAACAAGCAAAACTGAATACTAATTATGAGACTACAAATATCAAAAAAGTTGACACCACAAATCTCGCACAATAAATTTATCATGGGCAGTTATTGAATGAATTGGTGAAAGAAAGAGTTAAAAATAGCATAACGCGTTTTGAAAAGATGAAATGAATAATGTTGATTCTAAAAAGAGATTATTATTGCATAATTTTTTTAAAAAAGTGTTGTGCATCAATTTGCATTATCGTTTTTAACTTTAACAGCACATAACCCCACACGTAATTTTGGAGATGTAAGGAAAATTTACTCAAAAACTATTGAGGTATACGTATACAATTGAGATGATTTTCTTTAATTTTTTGGTAATAATTCAAACTTTTTGGCAGTATATCAGAATTAAAAAGGATGCATTTACTTATATTAATTTTTTCCCGTCAATTTTTTAATCAGCTAATTGCAATTAAAGTGACTAATTAGGACATTATTAGAACATGCATAAATGAACTTGTAATTAACTTAGAGGTATGATTTGTATTGCAAATAAAAGATATTATATTGACGCATGTTCCTATGGGGAATTTTGAATTTGGCTGCAATATTTATTTAATTATAAAATTTTAAATAACAAGTTTGAAAAAATACATAGTTTTTAACAAAAAATTAAGATTAAAATATTCATAAAAAATGTGTTCATAACAATATAAGTTAGGTTCTCCATAGGAAACACATTCACAACTTGTGTCTTCAGAATAAAATTAGAATTTTGTAAATCGGACATTTCATTATGAAGTGATGACCGTTGGCGTAAAGTCCTATAACACCAAAATGTCATTCTTCAGAAAACGCATTTTAAGTTTACTACACAAATGAACGAGATACAAAACAGGTTCACAAAAACCACTGTAATTTAAAAAGTAAATTGAGGCTCAGAAAGAAAATGGCTTTATTTTAAAGATAATGAATTCGAGAATATTTTAAAACAAAAACAAAAAACAGAAAACGCAGACTTGAGTCAAATTTTGCAATTCCTATTGTATATGTATACCTGAAGCATTGCTGAAAAGTGGTTTATTTCTGAATTTATGCTTCTAAGGAAACTCGTGTATTCCTAGTAGATTACTGCTAAAAAACTTCCTTCGTATTTCCATCTATATGTGCACATCTTTATACTGTTATAACTGCATGCTTCTTGGGAATCTGAAGCTCTTATAAAGTTACCAATATTCGGGAAGTATTTCTTATATAGTTCTAAAATGTTTTGGGAGGATGATGTCAGGTTGGTTGAAAGATCCCAAAATGGATACTTAGATGCCTGAAGAGATGAAGACTGAATTCTTGATTTCTATGTGGACGATTTTTCTGTTGATATATATTTTGCTAAATAGCCATTCTGTATTGGCACGAAGACAAGTTACTCTCGATTTTTTATAGACACGTAATAGTTTAAAACGTACCAACTTCTCATAAAGTTACAAGCGGGGTTTTTAGTTGCAACAATATAAAATAGTCATGTCTGCAATATTTGGAAAGCAGTAAATTTAATATTGATTTGTAGATAATACACAACCTCAAGTGAATCGTTTTTTCTGAAGTTTCAAGTGGCTCTTGTAGTTGCATAAATTATAAATTTTTAAATAAAAAATTTAAAAAAATACATAGTTTTTAACAAAATTTAGGATTAAAATATGCATAAAAAATTTATTTATAACAATATATGCTATATTCTCAATAGGAAACACATTCACAACTTGTGTCTACAGAACAAAATTAGAATTTTGTAAATAGGACAATTTATTATAAAGTTATGACCAATGGCGTAAAGTCATATAACACCAAAATGTCATTCTTCAGAAAACGCGTTTAAAGTTTACTACACTAATGAACGTGATACAAAACAGGTTCACAAAACCCACTGTAGTTTAAAAAGTAATTTGAGTCTCAGAAATAAAATGGTATCATTTTAAAATTAATGAATTCGGGAAAATTTAAAAAAAAAAAAAAAAAAAAAAAAAAAACGCAAACTTGAGTCAAATTTTACAATTCCTAATGTATATGTATACCTTAAAGATAAAGATATAAAGCATACAAATTTTGACAGATATTCTTACCAATATATTACATAATTTGAGAGTAGAATTTTTTAATATTTTTGGAGTTAAAAAATTTAGACAGTTTTATTGCCACCAAAAATGAAAATTTTTGAAAATTCTATAGATTATCATACCTTTAATTTTTTTTAGAGAAACAAAACAAATTATTTAAAAATGGTACACAAAAGTTACATAATATTTTAGTAAGAGTATAGGTTAAAAAATTTTAAGCATTTACTTTAATTGTTTTTGAGTAAATGTTCCTTACGTCTCCAAAATTGCGCTTGGAGATATGGGACGCTAAAGTTAAAAATGATAATACAAATTGATAAACTACACTTTAAAAAAAAAAATATTAAAAAAAAAAAAAATCCAATTTAAGGAAATTAAAACTTTTTATAACATTATCCTCAAAATTGCTTTTTTGACGTTCTTAAACTCCGAATACCATTATCACCATACTGTTCAGAAACATGAGCCGTCCAGAATCTAATTCAATATTTTTATTAAAAAATTATATTTTATTATTATAGAAATCCAACAAAATCTAATCTTCTAATTCATATTTTCAATTCTTTTATATAATTATTCAAATACTAAATGATTGACTGCTTTGCATGCATTAGGGATTCTCGATATGGATACACATTGCGATACCTTGTTTTATAAAGTCAATTTTTTCGTAACACTGAGCCAAAGAACAACTATTTAAAGGGCATCATTTTCTTAACTTTAGATTTTTACTGCACCATGGTCAAATTTTTCAGTTTGTAATCGATTTTCAATTTTATGGCAAACAAACGTCCCACCCACCAATAAATTACCTCATAAAATTGTTCTTAACATTGTTTCTTCCATTCTTATTTTAATTCAATCAACAACTCAAATATTGTCAACTAAAAGAGTCATATTTTACAAATGAGTTAAATAAAAAATAAAAAAAGAGTTGGCTCTAAAATATTTTTGGCTTAAATATATTTTTTCAACTCTTACTTGACAAAACAAAACTGTCAAACCCAAAATATGTTTGTCTAATTTCATCCATATTGATTCATTGGTTCCGGAGTTATTGAATAATTAATAATTTGAGATGACAGTTTAAAACAACAAGCAATTAAACAATTCATATTTGCAACAAATATAAACCTAACTTAATTTTAATAGCTCAACTCTTTTAATGATTTCTAAACAATAAAAAACCTTCAAACAAATTTTTAAATATATATATTTTTTTGATATCTGAAAGCCAAGTGATTGTATGGATCAGCTAATCACAAAAGTTATGAATTTTATTTAATGTGTTGTTACACAAATTAACAAAAATCAAAAAAATCATCGTTGTATATCGTAATGGTTACCAGTTAACTATTTAATGTGTAATGTAATAAAATATAAACTAACCATATTTCGTTTTTAATATATAAAAAAAAAATCTGCAATAAACGTTGAAAGACGGTATAAAAATTATATAACTCTACTAAAAATTATATTAAATTGTATATTTATACTGAAATTTCACAAGCTCATGATTATCTTATACTAAAAATTATATAATTGATTCCTATTTATTTTATAACATTGCTTAAGATAAAATATTAAATCTTTACCAAACTGTCTTTTTGTACGTTAGAGACGATTTTTACTGAAAATACTTGAAAAAGCCGATTTGTTTCTCTAAAACTATTAACAGTAATGCAATTTAAATTTTAATATAATCAAGCTTTAAATTAATAGCTTAGTAACAAAGAATTAAACAGAATGATAAAAAGTCTTTGAAATATCAGTTAGTTAATAAGTAAAATTATATTTAAGAACCTTATTTATAATTACATTTTTAAACGTCAGCAATACTAAGGAATAATTATAAACAAGCCATAGATTAATTTTAAGTACTTTTTCGAAAAATAACAAAGAATAAACACGATGCTATACCCTCAATTAAAAGGTAAAACATTTATAAGAGGATTATATTTTAAATTTCTTTTAAAACCATAAGACACCAATAAATCATTTTATCTGCAAATAAAAACAATTGAGTTTCCATCCCAGCCACTCACATAACTAAAGGCATAATGCTTCCGTTTTTTATGCCATAAATATACAACTAATTTTCAATTCCTTATATTTGTTTTACATTTATAAGCTGATTTGAAAAAGAAAGAAAATAAAACATTTGTATTCACTTTTCTTTTATAAGTATTCATCAAAAGCAATTGTAGTAAATTGTATTGTCTTTAAATTTGCAGCAGTCAGAGCAGTAGGATGTAAATGCTCAACAAAGTTAAGCTTTTTTATTTTGTATTGATATGGATAATTTAAATTAAGGATTCATTAAAAAGACGAAATGTTCATTTTTAGTAAATGGTATTCTTGATTATAAAAATATTTTATTAGGGGGCGCCAATTTAAATTAACTGATTCTTTTATTCAAACTAGTTTTCTTTTAGTTGTTGAAAATACATGTGTTTAGTTTTAAAGCTTCTAGATGTATTGGTATAGATTAAGTTATGTACTATTTTTACATAAGTATTAATATGCAAGGTGTATCAAAAAGAATCATCCGTTCTAAAACGTTGTATATATGGAACAACGAAGATCTTAAGAATGAAAGTTATGTGGCTGGTACCTAGAATTTTAGAGATTCACCACTAGATGACTCAGAGAAAGACGAAGAAATCACCATGAACGCTCTTTGTTGAAGTGATTAAAGACATTTCTTGATTGTGCTCTTTATATTATAAGCTTCAAAGAAAAAAGTGTGAATGAGCATTTTCATATCCTTATTTCAAAAGTAAACTTTTTTTTTTTTTTTTTTTTTTTTGCTATAGAACACACCAAACGAAGAAAAATAAATAATAAATGCATAGGCACACCATCAAACATTATTCTGAATTTAACGTTGAATGAATAAAAATTCTAAGAGGTTATGGAAATACTGGCGTGTCGATACAAAAATAAATAGATAAAAGTGTTAATACTTTTATCTATTTATTTTTGTATCGACACGCCAGTATTTCCATAACCTCTTAGAATTTTTATTCATTCAACGTTAAATTCAGAATAATGTTTGATGGTGTGCCTATGCATTTATTATTTATTTTTCTTCGTTTGGTGTGTTCTATAGCAAAAAAAAAAAAAAATGTTTACTTTTGAAATAAGGATATGAAAATGCTCATTCACACTTTTTTCTTTGAAGCTTATAATATAAAGAGCACAATCAAGAAATGTCTTTAATCACTTGTTATGTATAAGTTAACCTCACTATGTGCCTTTCAATAATATTTTTAAAATCTAATTTTATAAAAGTGAAAGACGTTTTGAGCTCTATTCAAATTGAAATAATATTTTATTCAGTTTCGATGTATTACTTTCCAAAACCTAATACGATGAACTTAATCTCCAAATGACAATTAAAATTAAAATACATGTAATTGAGAAGAGAACAACTTTAATACCAAACAAAACAATCTAATTTCAACCAATTAATAAACCACCACTCTAAATTTAACTTATTTTCCTATCATAAGTTCATGTACGTAAGCAACATCAAACGGAATAATTAAGTTCTGATATTTAATAAAGAGTTCAGTTTTGTATTTCTCTCTTAAAACGTAATTTGATTGCATCACAGCGCACTCATAAAATGTGTTCAGTTGTACTTTGTAAATAACGAAAGTAAATGCTTACAATCAACCAATCCTTATCCTGACATTTTAAAATGAATAATGCATAGCTAATAAAAACATTTCCGATCTATAATCCATTTTCTTATTTAATTACATATCCCAAATCCTATTTTTTTTTACGCTAAGCCTAAAAAATTCCGCCAAAGTATCCACCACTTCAAACTACGCACCATTTTAAATATTGTAAGGCCCTTCATTATACATTCCACACTTTCCACACCTTTTAAAACCACGCACAAGTACCCAAAGACTAAAAAAAATATCAATACCATCTCCGCAAACCAAGTAGTAAAAGAGAAAAAAAAAACATCACCCATCAAAAACTCGCCAAGCGAAAAAAGCAAAATTTTAATTACGACCCTCCGAAGAAAAACTGAGATTGCAAAGGCGTTCCTTCTAAACTTTCCCATCCATAAGTATAGGTATATATATATCCTGGGTATATATACATAAACATAAAGATATATATACAGTGTCAGAAAAGGAAATATGATGGAGAACGGGAGAGAAAAGAAACAATTTTGGGGCTGTTGACAGGCCACTTCAAAAAGCGCCAAGTGCGTCTTTTTGAAGGAGGCTGGCGAAAACTTTTAAGAGTGCACTTTTCGCCTGCTTGAAGTGCAATAACTGGAAACCGTGACTGGCCAAAAGTAATCGGTGCTGCTTCAGAAAGGAAACTGTTAATATACAAGAAGAAACTTGGAAGATTTTGATTTTTTTTTCGATTGAGTATTTGCAGAGATTTTTTTGCTCCTTAGTAGTTGCTCCTTTGATGTTTCATGTGAAGTTGGGGATTAATATTTGTGGTTGTGGTAGCTGTAGTGAAAAATAAAGAGTGCTGAAATTGTGGCGTGAAAGTAAGAGGGTGAAGCTTTTAATAGATTTAGACGTTACATAACTGCTAGATTCTTGGAAATTTAGTTTTGTCTATAATGTATACTCTACAACATTTTGTAAGTTAAAATTTGCATTGTTACTACTTATAAATAAGTGAGAGAGACGTGGTTTTCTATTAAATTAAAAAGGAATATTAATATTTTTCGATTTGAACATTTATCTAAAGTTCTTTACAAGTAATATTCAATTAATTGGCTTCCTATGCAAATAAAATGAAATAGCATCGATAAAAAATAAAGGAATAATATATTTGGAAAACAATGACAAAAGAAATATTATGCGATTTTTTTCTATGTATGAAATTATAATGTTAAAATATATTTTTTTTAAATTAGTTTAGTATACAAACTTATATTCCCCGACATGAATTCTCTTTAATTGTAATATTAATATTTGGTTTACCAAGAATAACAATGCTTCAATGCATATTCTAATATCACTCAAAAGCTAATATGCAGAAGATCGATGATATCTTGGTGTATCCAATAATTAAAAAAAAAAAAAAACATTCTGAATAAATCGTTATATTCTTTAAAGCACTGCTTTCCTAAAGCTCATACTTAATTTCTTACCGTAAAATTGATGATTTAAGAATGCAATAATGTTCTTTCGTCCAATAAAATCCGTATTGTTTGAGAGCCATTTGTATAATAGTGTATATAGTCCGAAGAGGCGACTGCAATTTTTGGACCCCATCAAACATCATTCTGAATTTTTTATAGAAATTGTAGAAAAGTGAGTAGATTACGAACCCACTGGTCTGCAATGGCAAAAATGGCCGGAACTGATCAAAAATCGACTTGGAATGAGTTGAACTAAAATCCGATTGCCAAATATGTCATAACTTGCCAAAAACAGAACAAACTTTTTCGTCTGGCAACCCACTGCATTCTGATTTTCAATGAGAAAAAGATGAGACAAACGATTTCTGATCTCTGGCTCGGAAAACTAGCACTTTTTAAAAGTAAGCCAAATTGGCGTTATCAGTTACCTCATCCATGACGTAATGTTTATTGCCAATTTGGCTCATTTGTGAAAGATGTAAGTAAGCCATAGCCACACATCCGAATCATCTGCAACCTTCTTAATTGAAAATTAAAGAGTGAGGATTACCAAATAAAAAAAAATGCTCATTATTTGGCAAGTTATGGCGCATTTGGCAATTGGATTTAGTTCAACGTATTAAAAGTGGATTTTTGATCAGTTTCAGCCATTTTTTCCACGGCAGGCCATTGGATTCGTAATATACTCACTTTTCTCCAATTTCTATAAAATAATTCAGAATAATGTTAGATGAGGTCCAAAAATTGCAGTCGTCTCTCAGTCTAATACCAAATTCAACCGGTTTTTCCCGTCTAACAGCTCCCTTATCCTCACTAATACAGAATGAACTCTTATCCTTATACCGTCATTGGAGGATAAAATGAGATTCGGTAAAAAGTTAACAACCTATTTGTTAATATTTTACAAGAAAACGAAATATTATTTGAAAAATAAACAACGTCACCACAATTTTCTTCTCACACTTCTTTTGACTAAAACTTAATCAATTCAGGACAAAAGCGTAAACGCCAGTCATTTTCGTTTTCCTGTGTATGTTTCATTGAGAACAATTAGGAAATTAACTAGTATAATACAAAAGCAGGTGGATGAAATTTAAATATTCTTATCTTCTTTAGTTTACATCAATCAACAGGAGTAAAACTTAGTGTAAAAAGAGTTATTTATTGTCTCCAAGTTTCAAAATTTTAACTATCCATCCCTAGAGCCCTAAGGACTGGAGCCTTTCTGACATTTTTGTTTTTTGTATGTTTCATTGATAATGATTAGGAATTTTAATTATTATAATTACAAAAAAGTTGATGGATTTCACATATTATTTTCTTGTTTTATTCACATTAATCTAAAGAAGTAACTTTTAGTGCAAATAAGTTATTTATAGTCACTAAGTTTCACTATTGAAATAGTTTACTTAGAAGTAAATATACTAAGCAGTGGTAGGCAACGAGGTGTTAAGCAATAATTCCAGTTTTGGTCATAGTTGTACATAACAGACAAAAAGAATAAAAAATAACTATTTGGTGATCAACATTCAGGATTTCATAATTATTTATAGCTCACCCTTTTTGGTATTTCTTTACTGTTTAGTTTATGAATATCGGAGATTTAATCTTTTTAAAAAGTAACACATTATTTTAAATGATTTGTTTCGAAACACAAATTTACGGAAAAGATACATTATAAAAATAATTCCAAACGTACCCTATTTATTCAGCACCTTTAATTATTCCAAAATCTATATAAAGCATCCCCAAACTTTAAATTCCAATCTAATTTTCACTTTTAACAAAACTATTTCATAAAAGCGTTACCCCTACACATCTCAACTCTCGCCGTATCCCATTTCCCTCGAGAATTCCCCGAGAACGATCCCATTCGCAGTCGAAAGCGAGGGGCAACCATTGTCTTGTAAATTGCAGCAGCCATCAAAGCGCGCGAGGGGAAAGTCGCAGATTGTTGATCAGATAAAAATAAATGCCTCCTGCAACAATGTCCCGGTGGGAACTGGAGAGATCTCTTGTAAACGCCTTGTCTTGTTAATCCATTAACGGTTGCTGAAAAGTTAATGTGCCAAGTTCTGAGCTTTTATAAAAGAGTTTCCTGGGGCGATCGTATTTTACATTTGGGGGAACCGGGGCATTGTTGGGTTCAATTTAAATTGTAATTTCTAAAGTGGGATTGAAATTACAAAGGAATGATAATTAGAAAGTGTAGGTTGTACTGTTTATAATGTAGGGTTCTCCTTTGTGGAATTGAAAAATAGGTGATTGTATTTGGGTATGATTCAGTTGAATTAAATTATTATTATCTTGGGAAAGTCTGAACAGTTTTGAACGTCTGAATAAGTTAATCTTAAATTTTAATTGCTTGTTTAGGAAATAATTAGTTAGACATCAATAAAATGACTGTTTTGTATCTAAATTACAAATGTAGTTTTTTAATGTGTAATAACTAATATTATTTCTTTTGTTATAATTTAATTTTAATGATAGATTGTTTTCATAATTTAAGAACATAAGGTTTTCACCTTAAAAATATGTAAACTTTATTTTGACATTTTGTTTAATATTTCGTAAAATAATTTTAATAAATCAACTTTCTTACTGTAGGAATACTTAAAAGTTATCATCCATTAAAATTATTTCAATAATTTTAATCAAAATTTAAATTTAAATTAAATTGTAATTATTCTCGAGTAACAAGAAAATGCTAATTTTTGTAGAATGATGATCATTGAATGTTATCTCTCAAAAGTAACAATTATGTATACTCTTGGCTAAGATTATCATCCAACTGCATTTAGTCAATCAACAAAAAGTAATATCTCGTCATCTAAATCCTTGAACCTGCCCAGTCCTTGGTATTAACCTCGGACTTGCCACTGATTATTATTTGCATTAGCTTAAGCTTTATAGGTTATTGAATGCATCTTTTCAAATTACGTATTTAACAGTAAATGTAGAATTGTATTTGTTTTGTATATGTCGACTAAAAAGAAAATCAGAATTCAAGTTATAATTAAATTGCACGTGTTTAGAAGCAAGCCATTGTAATGAACATATCTTCATAAAATTTGATATACGTTTGAACTAGACCTTGAAATACCCTATTTAAGGGGACATGGGACACTGATACTGCTAAAATATCACCAAAAATGACGTTTTTTGTTTTTTGTCTATAAACATTATAAGACTTCACTAGCTTTAATTTCACGTTTGAATTTTTGAAATCCGATGATTTTAAGTAGTATTAATTTTATTTAAACTAAAAAGGGGCGTGTCATTTAAAGAGCAAAAAGTTTGTTTACATTTTAATTTTCTATTATAATAATTATTATTGAGCAATAACAACGTCAAATTTAACTGCAATTTTAACTGAGACTTCTTGTTTGTAGTTTAAATCATAGCAACCTGTTATTTACATTGTATGTTTTTGTAAATATTGTTAGTTATTTGTTTGGAAATGGAAAAATTAAAGTCGCCACGGTCAAGTGGCCGAATTGCAAAAAAAACGTCATTCGAAGAAAGTTTCAAAAGGAAATCAATTGAATGATTCACGTTGGAAAGGTTCTAAGCCAGAATCCTCAACAGAACCTTCAGCTAAAATGGGTATGACAAGCATTGAAAAGAAACTGTCTATGTTTGAATCTTCTCTACCTCCATGCACGACAGAAGTTGATCATGACTATATATTAGTTCATAAAAACATTTGGGCATTGCTATATAAAGATGTTTTATGCAGCAACTTCCATTCACCATCTCTAGAGGTAAAAACATCCCAAAAATCCATGGGCTTTGCAACCAAAATTATTGTTTCGTGTTTATAGTGTGGAAAAATAGCTTTTGACTCTTATTCGTCTCCAAAATCTGTTGCCAAAAGTTTTCACGTCAATGAGAAAGTTGTAGAGACCTTTCTTGAACTTGGTAAAGGCTCACAGGCTGTGCAACAATTTTCAATGAGTATGGGAATGCTCTTCATGGACAGTAAGACATTCACCAAACACCTTAATAATCGTGTAAACTCAAGTACGTCAACTAAGATAGAAATCTTGACGCGGGCACAAGAAGCCGTTCGTAAGGCTTATATTCAAAGTGACCCAGCGTTGGAAAGTAATGATGTTATTGACATAGCCGTTTCTTATGACGGAACCTGGCAAAAATGGGGACATGCTTCACTTCACGGTATAGGATTTGTAATCGACTTATTAACAGGTCTTGTTATCAATTATGAAACTTTCTCGAAGTATTGCCAAGATTGCACAATGGCAAAGAGCAAACTTGGCAAAGAAAGCGTAGAATATCAAATATGGTATGAAGGACATAAAAATGTGTGTCAGAAAAACTTTGATGGTTCCTCCAACTCGATGGAAACAGAGATTGCGTCGGTCCTTTGGAAGCGTTCTGTGTCGGTGAACGAGATGAGGTACGTCACCATGCTGAGTGATGGAGATTCCAAAGCCTTCTCGCATTTTTGTGATCTGAAAGTGTATGGAAATGATTGCATAATGCAAAAAGAAGAGTGCATTAACCATGTAGCGAAGCGTTTGGGTACAGGCCTCAGAAATCTAGTTAAAACTTGCCGAGCTAAAGGTGTAACTTTAGGTGGCCGAAAAGAAGGTCAACTCACCGATAACAAAATTATAAAGTTATCCAATTATTATAGAAATGCCATAAAAATTAATGTACCAAATGTTCAATCCATGAAAAGTGCAATTTTTGCCTCACTATACCATATGATGTCCACAGATGAATCACCACAACACAAAAAGTGTCCAAAAAGGTCTGATTCATGGTGCTTCTATAACCGTGCAACTGCCAAAGGTGAGGCGATTCCCTCACATAAAAAAAATGAAAACGACGTTGAGCTCAACAATAGTGCAACATGTGTTGCCAATATACCAGAGGTTGGCAAGTAATGAATTACTTAAAAAATGCACACGAGGGGGAACACAAAACCAAAACGAATGTCTGCATAGTGTTGTTTGGTCAAAGTGCTATCTTCAATATGGGTTGCACAGCTTCAATAAGACTTAAAATAAAACCAACAGCTACTACCTTAAAAATTAGCAGAAGCATGAATCGATGAAGAGTTTTGCAAGCTAGACGGCGAACCGATAATCGAAAAGAACTAGCAAGAAAAAAACTTTTACAAATTAAAATTTCTGAAGAAAGGAAAAAAATCAAAGCTGAAGGGACATCTTATGGAAGTGGAATGTTTTAAAGGTAAATTGGTTAATTTTTTAGAGCACACTTGTAGGCAAAAGTTAAAAATGCATTTTTCTCAGCTTCGTCTTTTTTACATTTTACGTTTGTTCGAAAAGCTTCTTGCGATTCATTTTTTGATCAATCAACCTAATTTTTTGTAGAAATAATGTTTAATGTATTCTAAAGAGATACACACATGCTTTTTTGTGTCACATAATTTTTTTTATTTTTTTTATGCTTGGAATTTGAAATATGTGCATTTTTTATTGAAAAATCACTAGCTCCAAGTTTGAAATTTTATTTCTGTTCAACTATGGCAGCTATAGATAAAAGCATGTGTGAAAATGTTTAAAATATATTGATAAATAACTTCAATTTTTTTTTGTGTGTTTGTTAAAATATTGTGTCGCGAGGAGCATTTTGAAAAAGTTAAAATTTCGTATTATTTTAAAACATTTTTCTCAATAATTTTTTTTCTATTTTATATTATCTGCTCAAATTTGGTGTTTGTGCTATAAGTCATATCTTCTTTGTTTGTGCCAAATTTTATTTAATTTTAAGCAAAACTAAAGAATTTTCGAAAAAGTGTCCCGTGTCCCCTTAAGGAAACAAATATTGATACGGTCATAAAAATATTCATTTTGCTACAATAAAAATAAGTAGAACTCTAGATCCTTACATTTGATATGAAACAATCATAGAACTATATTTTTAGATGTAAAGTGGGAAAAAACTTTACCAAAATATAATAAATTTGCATTCTGATGCACTTGATGAATATAATGGACAGTTCCCGCATTTTTTAGTATTTTTTATTCAATTCTAAATGTTTTAAAAAGGCCATAAACGCAAAAATTTTGCTCACTGCACTTTTTCATTTTTTTAATTACCAACCTAAGTTTATCTGTTATACTTTAGCGAGAAAACGATTCATTCGATTCGAGAAAACGATTCATGTGACGTCACTTGAACTGAAGCAACTTGACTTGAAACTCAGCTGAAACCAGTTTTGCAAGTTTATCGTAAATATATATGGCAACTGTCTACCAAACCAATGTCATTAGGCAGGAACTTCGCGAAAACCACATAGAGCGGAAGGATGTCATAACGTCACAACTATAGCGGAGCGTTTTGATCTGACTGGTTTTGGCTAGTTTTGTGGAGCATTTTCTTTTCTTAATATTTAAATAACTAATTTTTAGATAACTTATGTTTGATAATTTGGAAACAGTAAGAAATTCTTCATAAATACAAACTAATTTCACATTTGGCCATCTTAGTGGCTGGTCCTCTGTAAACGATGAAACAAGTGTATCTATTCTGCTCAAACTGAAAAAGTTTTCTCAGAACCCCGATGTCCATCTCCAATTGATTCTATCACATGTAAATATTAAAGATAATGTGGTCACGGATAAATTGGCCAAAGAGGACTGTGATGAAATAACACCCACTGACTCCTGGCTTACTTATCAGGAACTTTACTCCAATGAAAAATCTAAACAAAATTTAATCTGGCGAATTCCACCTGCCCACCAATGGTACTCCGGAACATCCCCTATCACTCTTCTGGAAGTGCGATCGAGGCTCCCAGACTGCTTTAGCCAGACTCTCAAGTGGCCACCTCAAATGTCTGCCATTCGAACATGGCACAAAAATTTACCCCACTTGTAAAAAAGGCTGTGACCATCCAGCCTCACCGGATCACATTCTGAATTGCGTCGGACTATCCAGGGGGGACTTAACATCAGATTCCCTTATTTTCATCGATTTCCTGGCGGTCAATAACCTTCTGACAAATGTCAGATCTATTGAGGATAAGCAACAACAATTTCACTCGTTTTTTTAAAAAAATGCAGGAATTATCCATTCGCACACCTCATACAATATTCTCTCATAAAACAGAATCTTAAAACAATATTGTTATAAGTTCAAAATGTATTCCAATATAATCTTTAGTACTATAATCTGCATCATTATTCTATATTCTCTGTTACCTAAATACCCAATTTTACAACAGTTTTGAAGACTTAACTCCGTATTTTCCTGACAAATATATTTCGTAAAAGCGTTGCTGAATACGAACTCCTCGACCAAATCCCATTTCCTTCAAACATCTTCTAAGAATTATTATACTCAAGTTGAAAGCTACAGGCACCATTCTCTTGTAAATAATGGACATGAAATCTGGAGAGATGTTAGGTTGTTGATCAAATAAAAATAAACGCGTCAGCAACACTGCGCACCAGTGGGAGGTTGAAAGATCTCATGTAAATGCTTTGCTCATGTTGATCCATTAACTCTTACAGGAATGTTAATACATTAAGTTTGCTCTTTTATAAAAGGGTTTCCTGTGGTGATTGTAATTTATTTTGGTTTCAGATTTATTCATGTATTAGAATAAAAGTACGGGGAGGGTAAGGATTTGGTAAAGAATTTATTTTAAGACTTTTTCCCACAAATTGAATTATACAACTGCAATAATTTAAATAATAGTCATTTATTGGAATTAAAGTATAGGGAGAAGAGTTTTCAACCATGATCCTTCTAATGGAAGCAAAACAATACATGTTTCTATTTAAGAAAATTTTAAACTTGTTTTGAATTAAACAGTTTTTTAATAATTTATTAATAAAAGTTGAATTTTATTTATGTTTGCCATTTAATAAATTATCATTCGAAACAAAAAAAAAATGCTAAAATATACTAACTATTTAAGGATTTATGGCTAAAAAAGCACATTTTCTTATAATATTAATTTGCTATTTTTTTTTACGTTTAAATTACTATCCACTCATTGGGAAATTATGAAATTTGTTATTTAGATGTTGTTTGGATTCTAAATCTAAATACTGTTTATTATTATGAGTTTGCCATTGAACTTTTTAAAGTTTGGTTTAGTTTTAATAAGTAAAAGACCTTACACGATTTACAACGGTACTTGACTTTTGTTATTTCATCAATTAGAATACTAGTCCTAGCAATCGTTCGTTGTTTTTTTTTTTTTTTTTGTTTTTGTTTTTTTTCCCCGAGTACTGTACCAATGTGGCAGCATTGGATATTTTGTTAGTTTTTATGTGTTTTAAGTTTGATTTAGTTTAAATAAGTAGATGACTCCTCATGTAAACAAATTATATACCATTATTAAGGAACTTACATGATTTACAACGATACTTGACTTTTGTTATTTCATCAATTAGAATAAGATATAGCCATCGTTCTTTTTTTTTTTTTTCTCTTTTTTTCTTCTTTTTTTTTTTGCGTACTGTACCAATCTGGAAACGTTGGATAGTTTTTTTTATGTTTTTCGTTGTTGACATTAATAATCAATTTGCAATTTGTGGCTACACGAGAAGTGAGAGATTTAGTGATGATTCAGTGAGCGATTCAGGAAGGGTTTGACTTTTAACTCTAGAGTTGCGTTAAAGTTTAAGCTTCTGCTGTCAATGGGGGGAATCGATTCTGTTACTCTTTGAAACAATATTTACAAAAAATTAAACAAAATATATCTAAAAAATCATAAACAATATTCAAACGTTCAATAAGTTATCTTTTTGAAATAATTATTACGTATGTCATAAGTGAAGAATATTTTTACTAAATATCCTATACATACATTGCCCACTTGTACGTGCAATTGCGTTTATTTCCACGATTTTAAGTGCAAATCAAGTTTTCGTACTTTACCACTACGAAGAGAACTATTGATTTCATGCCATTGAATTTTTATTTGCTACATTTATAAAACTTATTGTTATCTATAATGAGTCTTCCAAGTTACAGCTGCTCAATTGTATAATGGCAAGTGCGTAAATTATCCCTCCGAAGATTTTTCCAGTCACAAACACAGAAACAAACAAAATCGTAGTTAAAATAAAGGATTTAAAAACTTCAAATTGAATTTTTCAAATTTTTTTTATCGTATGACGTCCTTAACGCAGGAAACTTTCAGCTATTGAATATCGACAAATTGTACCTGTATGAATAGACCCTGGTATCAGGATCTGACGTACGGAATTAAAACGTGATTGATTTAAATTGTATATAGCGGTTCGTCGTTTGCCACATAACAAAAAGGGCCTTTATATCCCTATCACTAGATGGTTCATCCCAAAAGGTTAACTTTAGCAAAATGAAGTGGTTTTCCAAGACAACACAGACGGGTTTTGAGTACCCCATATTTCCCAGTTTTGTTTACTAATAAATTCATTCTAGTGAGGCTCATAGGTAAACCACATGCAGTCGTCCTCAAAATTGCTCCCATCAATCAATTTTACAAAGCGGGTACTTAATATTTCATATCTAGATATTCAACTTGCAGCGTGTATCTCCTTTCTTTTTCTTACGGTTCACAGTTATGTCGTTTCATAAATGGGGAATTCTTTATGATAGACCCTGTATGAAATTGGGATTTTAAAAGTAATGCAATGTTGTTTGATGTGATTATTTTATTTTAGTTGAATGAACTAATCAGCAGCATTTCTTCCGTAAATACTAACTGTTTCGTGTTCGGAATTCCATCACAAAACATTTGAAAGCGTTTAAATTGAAACGAAATTACTCGACTAGTTACTTCAGCCGCAACAACAAACTTTTCAATCAATTTTGTGCAGCCACATATCGAAAGGTTGATTTTTGAAAACTGTTTCGTGTAGAATAAATTATGATTGAAATTATTATTTTCGTGCACTGCTTCGAAACTTTTTCGTAATGTATTATTGATTGAAGTACGTAATGTATTAGTAAATGAACAACTTTACGTAAGGAATAAGTAAGAGATTTGCCTTTTAAATAAAAAGATTATTTCAAAATTCCACATTTGTAAAACAATAAAGGACATTTTCCGATATGCGTATCTTTAGAAAAGCGTCTTATCTCCAGAAAAGCGTCTTATCTCCAAAACGTTTCCTTGAAACTGTAAAAACAAATTTTAAATACTTTATTAGGTCATACAGCGTATAACATCATTTAACTTTTTTTGCTTTGATCGGTCCTTTAATATTTCATTTTATATTTGATGAACTTTAATTTTAATTATGATATTATTTAACATGTAATGATATGTTTCATAATCATGATTACAAGTTTTATTGATATTAATATTCTTCATTGTCAAAAAATAAATAAATAAAAGCATGTCTAAATATATATCTCTAGAATAAATCATTGCTTATTAGTAAAGATACAGTTGAATCATACAAGGTGTCTATAAAAGAATGCACCAGTCAATGGTTCATAATAATAATAATTTAATTTAGACTACTTACAAAAATCATACATTAAATTTAAAAAAAAAAGCTAATCTAGTTTTATACACAATTAAATTCATAATTAATTTAACATTTATATATACAAATTAAATACTATTAATATTTATGACTGGAAAGTTTTTATGGACATACTGTTTTTCTAAAACAGAGAAATTTACAAACATTTAATGTACATTGAATAAAATATAAATCGATTTTAAATAATTTACGCTGGATGCAATTGAAGTAGCTATGAATTAATTTTGTAAAACTACCTTCCTTCCATTATAATCACAATATTATAATTAACTGACATAATATAATTGCTTCTTGTAGCGTGAAAAATTCTAAAACGTTACTTGCGATCAAATTTTGAGTTTGTCATCATGTTTCATACTTTATTCATATTTTCATAGGTGAGTCGTTTCAATGACAAACTAAAACTTTACAGTATCATAGGTGTCTAACTTCAGGGTATATTGCAGAAAGACAGGCGACCCTTTAGGAAATACTTTGGTTAAGTGAAATGCTGATACCGTAACCGAGTTAGAGATGAGGTTTCTGAGGTATATCTAGAAAACATGGTAATCACTTCAATACGACATACAAGTTAAACGTTACAAGTTATATAAATTTGGAGAAGTAAACTTGTTTGTCAGATAACTGTTTGGCAAGCAAAACCTTGAAAAGTCATGATACTACGAAAAATTAACAGTAGCATGGGTGTCTAACTTCAGGGTATATTGCAGAAAGACAGTAGACCCTTTAGGAAATACTTGGGTTAAGCGAAATGATGATGCCTTAACTGAGTTAGATTAACTGAGATTTCTGAGGTATATCTAGAAAACATGGTAATCACTTCAATACGACATACAAGTTTACCGTTACAAGTTATATAAATTTGCCGAGGTAAACTTGTTTGTCAGATCCCTGTTTGGCAAGCAAAACCTTGAAAGACATGATACTACTAAAAATTAACAGTAGCATGGGTGTCTAACTTCAAGGTATATTGCCGAAAGACAGTAGACAATTTAGGAAATACTTGGGCTAAGCGAAATGCTGATGCCTTAACCGAGTTAGAGATGAGGTTTCTGAGGTATATCTAGAAAACATGGTAATCACTTCAATACGACATACAAGTTTAGCGTTACAAGATATATAAATTTGCAGCGGTAAACTTTTTTGTCATATCCCTATTTGGCAAGCAAAACCTTGAAAAGTCATGATACAATTGTACCATGACTTTTCTAGGTTTTGCCTTACAAATAGCATAGCATTTACAAATGCATTAATAGCATATAAGAGATGAGAGGCTGAGGTTTGACAATCTATCAAATATGATAGTCAGTGGATTATTACCAACAAGTTTACAGACAGATTTGATTGATAAGTGTTGTGTTTCAAACTGCGAATTTATAATGCTGTAGCAGAGTAAGAATTGAAGAAACTGATATCTTACTATCTACCAAATATGGTAGTCACTCCACTTTTATATACAATTGAACTATTAGAAACTCCTCTAAGGATTTTGGATGTTCACTCAACAGTGAAAGCCTACTCGTAAAGGTGCAATTCTTATATAGAAATTTGTCTAATCGAGACCTTTTATTTTATATCAGTAAAGCTTCTAATATTATTAGTTTGATCTGGAAAAGGCGACATCAGACTTTCAGACAGTTAAGTAAATTTATTGACTGAACCTTTGTACAAGTTTCTTGCTACATTACTGTATTATAGAATCTAAACTGAAGTGCATGTTTTTCTTTTTCTTTTTGCCCTTGGTCCACTAAAATGGAAATAAATCTTATTAGTACGTTAATTCATTAAAACCGTTGTGTAGCATATATGCTACACAATTTTGCAGGCAACATAACTATTTCAACTTGCAATCGTTGTAAGTTAAACATCATGTATACCGCACCATGAAACTGAGAAGCTATTACTACAACTCTCTGCGTGAACATTTACTGAAAGAAATTATAAATACTACAACACGTGTGACCAAAACTAAAAAGGAAGTACAACGGGGAAAACAACCGCTCAATGTATATGTCATTAATATTATATCGCTTCATCCCGCGGACTAGTGCTTAATTGATGACTTTGGGTTACCGTTCTTTTCTCGGCCTACCAAATGTGCCGGTTTCCAGTACCGGTTTAGACATGCATGTTCGTTGTAGTTCGGAATTTACGTTCAGCTCTAAGTCCCAGCCTGATTAGATATCATTGTGCATAAAAATAGGTCATTGAGCGCTCAAACCAACCATCCAGCTGACTAGTTGTCTACAAATGTTGTGTTTTAGAATTTTTTTAAAGCATTCTGTGTTACTTTGAGTGTATGAAATTAAGGTATACATATACTTTTGAGACGATTATCTGTAATTTTTATATAAAAATTTCAGATTTTTTTACAGCTCATCAGAATTAAAATAAAATATGATTTTATAAATGTTTTTTTGTTTGCATTATTTTTTTTTTAATTAACTAATTATAATTTTAACTGTAGACTATTTTGAAAATTAATGGAACCGACCTAAAGGAAACATGCTGTGAACTTAGAAATATGATTGTATTGCCAATAAAAGATAATTTAGTGATACTAGGTCTCAATCAGAATTGGGAATTTAGTTCTAATACTTATTTAATTAAAAAAAAATTAAGATGATTTAAGTGAGAAAAAAATACATAACTTTTATCAGAAAATTAATAGTAAAAAGTATTTAAAAAATGTGTTTACAACAATATAGCTTAATTATTTTCGCTTGCAACTATACTTACTACCAACTTCTACAGAATTTACTTTGAATCTTACAAATCGGATCATGCATACTGAAGTAATGGCTGTTGGAGTTAAGTCATATAACTCAAAATATAATTCTTCAGAAAACAAGTTTAAAGTTTACTACACTAATTAATGTGACACAAAACAGGTAAACCCACAGTAATTGAAAAAGTATTGCAGATTTTAGAAAGGAAATAGCAACATTTTAAAGATAACGTGTTGGATAAAAGTTAACTTAAATAATTATAGTTTTGAGGTATACGTATCAGTTAAACATTTTTTTTTTTAGTTCTTATGCCAGCGTGTCAAATTTTTGTGAGAATTACAAGAGCGAAAAATTTAATGTATTTGCAGTAATAAAAAGTAAAAAAATAAAATATTTATTTAATTGAATTTTAATTCACTAATTAAGGCCTAATTGCAACGATGATAAAATAATACCTAATTAATTTTGAAACAAATTTCTTACTTGAAATTTAAGACAAGGTATTGATACACGGGCCCAAGCAAAATATAATGCAAAACTTAAATATTTTTTCAAATTTTAACATTTAACATGAAAAGTACTAGAAAAATAAAAAATTTCCAAAAATAAAAATATTCTAAAATACATAAAAAAATCTATTTTTTACCAAAATTTTTGTAAACAGCTAGGGCCCGTGCTCTGAAATGTTATCTAAATTATATAGTTTAAATTTTAAAAATCAGTTAATTAACTCTTAAGATATCACTGTTGAAGTACATTCACTCAACAATGAAAGGCGGTTCTCCAGAAATTGAGTTCAAAGTTTTCAACATTTTCTTTTTTCCAATATCTTTTAAACGTCGACTTTTACGAAATTGCATGTAATTAAAAAAGTATTTTAACTATAAGAAAATTATTGGTATCTTTTTAAAGATAATAAATTGGGGAACATTGTAGAATGAAAAATCAAAAATGCCTGTTTTGGTCAATTTTTGCTATTCCAAACGTATATGTGTACCTTAAACATACAAAAACTCCGGATTCAAGTCGAATTTTTCGCTTCTAAATATGTATGTACACCTTATCATAATTCATTAACAGTCGTTACTTTATAACCGACATGTAATAGCATTAAAACAAATTGTATATCTGGAAATTATTTGAACATCCCACCTAAGACCCCCTAAATCCTGGTTTCCCTCAGCTGAAACCAATCCAGTCCCAGCATAAAAAGTTTAGCAAAGTCACGTCCGACCTTTTGACGAACCATGAAACTGCTGCAAAATGCAAGCCCTCGTCATTCTTACAAATCTTTTGCTGCAATCTGATAGGCCACGGGGGTATGAGCCAGCATCCATCTTCATCAAGCGACCAGTCATTGGGTGACACGTCAGCAAGACACAGTTGGGTTTTTGATGCGTGAAATGGCTTCAATGTATTCTGCTGGTGTGGGAAAAAAATTGTAGTGTTTTATAGGAAGAACGTGTTGTTTGGTTTATTTTTTATGGTTGTACGATAAATGATTTTTGTGTATGTTGCGTTAGGATATAAATAAGGTTCGTAATAAAACTAGAGGTATGAAACATCACACAATTTTCAATTGCACTATAAAAAAGAAAAGGTCAGCTTGGTGAGATTTCTGGCGATAGGACAAAAAAAAAAAAAAAAAATGGCGAATTCGTCGATATTCTAATAAATAATTATTACATTTTATTTCCTTATAAGTGAAACAGAGAATAAACAGTCATTGGTTGTTGATGGACTGTGGTCAAGGAAAGAGAACTCTGTGTTAAAGACATTCGTTTTTCTCCTTTTTACTATTTTATCACGTTTCTACGTTAATTTCAGTCTTAAAACTTTTAGAACACTTTAAGGTGCATTACCTCAGCGATTTTGATCAAAATCAGTAAAGCCGTATTTTACGTTCCTTATATTCATGCGCAATTTTAACGAAAACCTTAATAACAGGTCCCATAGCTACCACTAACCTGTGCACAAAATTTGAACATTGTAGGTTTATCCGTTCGGGAGTTGTACTGTCCACAGATAGACACACATACATTTTTTCTAGACCACTTTTTTGGAGTTAAGATGATCTTTTTTTATGTCAAGATTACGTTGAAAAAAAGAGAGAGAGAGGGGAAAAAAACATTTTTTTTAACTGGATCTAATCGATCCAATACCCAAGTTAACATACAGGTGATTGAAAGTAAAAAAAAATTGTACATTCCAAAGATATAACATATTTAGATGAATTTGTTTCTATATGGGAATATATAATAATTATAGCTAAAGTGTTTATTGTAGATAAGAAACTCCATTAACCTTCATCTAAAGTTGCTTAATTCAAATTATCAAATAAGAAATCAATATAACATATTAAGTACAGGGTGTTCATAAGTAAAGCTCAACTTTATAAAAAACTTTAAAGAAACACTGATTATAATTACCTAATGTTTGATTTTAGTCCTAGAGGCGACTGCAGTTTTTGGACCCCATCGAACATCATTCTGAATTTTTTATAGAAATTGGAGAAAAGTTAGTAGATTACGAATCCACTAGTCTGCCGTGGCAAAAATGGCCGAAACTGATCAAAAATTGACTTGGAATGAGTTGAACTAAAATCCGATTGCCAAATATGTCATAACTTGCCAAAAAGAGAACACATTTTTTCGTCTGGCAACCCACTGCATTTTGATTTTCAATGAGAAAAAGCGCAAACGATTTCTGATCTATGGCTCGAAAAACTAGCACTTTTTAAAAGTAAGCCAAATTGGCGACATTAGTTACGTCATCCGTGACGCAATGTTTATTGCCAACTTGTCTCATTTTAATAGATGCAAGTAGACCGTCGCCAGATATCTGAATCGTCTGCAACCTTCTTAACCCCTTAACCTACGATTTAGATTCGAAGATGTTGGGCCGAAATCGTATACAAGCTCGCGCAGAGTTCGGGTAATTCGCACGACTTGTGTAACACGCTGATTGGGCCAATCGTAAAATTGACGGGCATCGCCAGTGGTAGGACGATCGCGGTTTGCAGATAGCACAGACAAGGCTCGTGATGTATTTCTGTTATCTCTTCGGATCATGATCAGTGTCAAGTTGTTCTTGGTCACATTCGCACGTCGAAATTTACGTTTGTAAATTCTAGAAAAGCAACCCCAGAAGATGTTCTCAAGAAAGAGATTTCGTGATGAAAGCAGTGAGAATTGTGCTAATAATTTTGCTAACGAAAGTGACAGTAGTGACGATATATGTCGAGTTCGAAGAAAGTGTAGGCGATTAGTTATTGATGATACATCCTCTGACGATCAACTACCAGAGTCCTGGCCTTGGAAGAAAATAAGAAATAGTCCAAAAATCTTGGACTATACGATGACTCCTGGCCTTACAGAGGGAGCCTTATGTCAATTAGGAGGAAGTGGAGGAGAAATTGATATATTTAATCTAATATTTGATGACATATTTTGGAACAATATTGTGACCGAAACTAACCAGTATGCAGATCAAATACGAGAAAATCCACATAGAACACGAAAAATCGACAACGCTTGGTTTCCTGTAGACTCTACCGAAATGAAAAGATATTTTGCCTTGACCATTATAATGTCACATGTAAAAAAAACAAGAATCCAAATGAATTGGTCGAAGAGGGCTGTAATCGAAACGCCCATATTTAGAAAATCAATGCCTTTGAATATCTACAAATTACAAGGTTTTTGCATTTCTCAAACAATAATCTGGTTGCCAATACCGATAAAATGAGCAAGATTAAACCTGTTATCAATTTTTTTAACCAAAAATTTAAAGAAGTGTATATAATGAAAAAAGACATTTATATTGATGAATCGCTTATGAAATTCAGGGGGGGTCTATCGTATAAGCAATTCAATCCATCCAAAAGGGCAAGGTTTGGCGTCAAAATTTATAAATTATGTGAGTCAGAGTCAGGCTATTGTTATCAATTGAAAATATATACCGGCAACGATAAAATAAACTGTGATGACAGCGCTTCGGAATGTGTTGTCAAAGAGCTTGCTGAGTCAGTGCTGTACAGGGGTCACACTTTATACATGGACAATTGGTATTCTTCCCCAAAATTATTTATGACGTTATCCCATAAATATAAAACAAATGTAATTGGCACAGTACGTTCGAATAGGAAGAATATGCCAAAAGATTTGTGCAGTGTAAAATTAAAAAGGGGGGAATACGTAATAAGAAGCTGCAACCTAATACTCGCTATAAAATGAAAAGACAAGCGAGATGTATATATGATGTCGACAAAACATGAAGCAGTCGAAATTATTTCACAAGGATCCAACCACACCCTAAAACCGAGTTGTATTGTAGAGTACAACCACGGAATGAACGGAATTGGTCTCCAAGATCAAATATTGGCATGTTATCCAGTAATGCGGAAATACATGAAAGGATAATTTTCTTTTATCTGTTTGATATTGGTCTTTTTAACTCCTACATTTTATGGAAAAACCTGAATCATGGAAAGAAACAATGCTATGTCGACTATAGGATCAATATAACCGAATCTCTATTGAAGAAAAACCGATTTATAGAGAACGAGGCGTATCATCTGTCGGAGATGCACCAGACAGACTGTACGCGAAGGACTGGGCTCATTTTCCAAAGCACATTGATCCAACACCCTCTAAATCAAGACCGTCAAAACGTTGTACAGTTTGTCACAAAAATAAAAAACGTAAGGAAACAACATGGGAGTGTAAAAAGTGTAAAGTTCCGTTACATGTACCAGAATGTTTTAAACTATATCATACTTTTACAGATTACTAATTTTGGATTTTTGTATGAATAAACATTTTGTAATAAACAATTATTGCATCAGACTGTAATTGCGTATCAAATATTCCTCGTAATATTCACTTCTGGCCCAACCATCGTATGCGGGCTATGCCCGTAATATTCACTTCTGGCCCGACCATCGTATGCGGGCTATGCCCGTAATATTCACTTCTGGCCCGACCATCATATGCTGGCTATGCCCGTAATATTCACTTCTGGCCCGACCATAGACCAAACGGTATAGTGGTTAGCATGCTGGCTTCTAGACCGCGAGGTTGCGGGTTCGAGTCCCGTGTTTGGCATGGGTGTTTGTAAATGTATGTTGGTTTGTTAAATGACGAAATGTTTCGGCGCATTATAGCCCTCGTGATGCTGACGGCGCCAGATAATCTGAATACAACCAACCAACTGGCCCGACCATCGTACGCGTTCTATGCCCGTCATTGTAGGTTAAGGGGTTAATTGAAAATTAAAGAGTGAGGGTTACCAAATAAAAAAAAATGCTCATTATTTGGCAAGTTATGGCGCATTTGGCAATTGGATTTAGTTCAACTTATTAAAAGTGGATTTTTGACCTGTTTCTTGCATTTTTGCCACGGCAGACTAGTGGATTCGTAATCTACTCACTTTTCTCTAATTTCTATAAAAAATTCTGAATGATGTTCGATGGGGTCCAAAAATTGCAGTCGCCTCTCAGTCTATTTAGATGTGCTTGAAGAAGAGGGAAACGCTATGGTGTAAGAACAAAAATAATTTGAATCATCATTGATTTTTTAAAGCCATTATTTCTCACAAGGCACAATGTCATACTTTTTTAAAGTTAAACTTCAATTATAACTACCCCGTGATGATAATATTTAAACTTCAACTTTCAAAAGGAGAAACAATCATTAGAAATTTGACCTGAACTGGGAGAGTGTGGAACCTTGATCATGGGGCACCATAAACCATTGGCATTTATTCTTTTAGTTTTGCTTTCTCATATTTGATCTCCCCACATTACTTACTGTAAACTAGAATTAAAAATATGATCCATATAAAGCAAATTTTATTGCTCTTGCTTGCTTCCATTTTAACCAACTGCGCGAAACGCTTTCTGCCAAATATCTTTGTACTTTGAAAAGATCGCTCAAAATGCTGCAAAGAATGCTTGTATATTTCGCAGAAATGTTGCCATCTAACACCATCTGTTAACCCAGATTTGAATAAACAATTAAACATCACAGAAAATCCAAAATGAAGCCATGAACGGAAAAAGAGCGGGTTGCACAGTTAAATAGACGGCAAAAACGCATCCCCGTGGCAAGATTTTGTTTAAAATCTACATATGAAATTAAAATATTACACATACCCTATATATGTCAGTTTATAAATCTGTATTTTCACAAGGTAATCATAATTAAAAGTTATTTCTGATAGGAATCATTTATTGACTTAATTCAGTCGTGCATTTAGTTTTGCCTCGGAATGGTGTAATTTACCGTTTGTGTTTTCCTATTTTCATTAATTTAAAAACAAAAAATGACAGAATTGGTTATTTTTTGGAGATAATTATTGCCTAGTCAAAAATTTCCTTCGAAATTCCGAAATTGATTATATGTTTTTCGATAAATATTACATGATCCTTTTTTTATATAAGTTAAACAGATTATAAACACTCTTTGATGGTGATGCTCAAGAGAAGAGAACTCTGTTGAAAACATCATTTTTCCAACTTTTTACGCCTTAACGCATTTCTTTGGCGGTGAGGATGACTCTTACAGAACACAGCCACCTTGATTAACTAGTTTGATGAAAACCTTAATGTCAGGTCCCTTGAGCACCACTAACCCATTTACAAAAGTTGAACATCACATGTCAAACTGTTCGGAAGTTATGCTGACCGCAGATGAACAGACACAGATACATTTTTTCTAGACTACTTTTTTTTACTCAGCCTGTTCCAAAACGGGTAGAAATGTCAAAAATATCGAAATTTTGTTTTTGAGCGAATGCATACTTTCGTTACCCTTTATTAATATATCGGTAATTGAAAGTTAAAATTTAAAATAAGTAAACTTAACTATAGTAAGTCATTTTTTAAATTAATGTATCTTGGTTACAGAGCTTTTAAAAATACTACCAAATTGTAAGGGAAAAGGTAGTTAGTACAAAACATTCGTAAATTAACTATTATTGTTGTTTTTATTTTTTATTTTATTTTTGGTTAATTTAAATACTTTATTTCTTTATATTACTTCCTCTAATATTGCTCATTATTATTTATTTACAGATAACAAAATTGCTTAAGAAATGCAAGTTAGAGCATAAACACTCTGAAAGTAGAGCATAAATTAATTGAAAATATATCGAAACATTATAACAAAAACACTTGGTTTTTTAAAACAAATATTGCTTGCCAAATTTACCAAACTCTCGAACGCAAATTTCAAACATTTTCAACCATCAACAATTCTCAAAATTCCTATTTAAAAAGTGCTACAAGCACAATTATAATAACAACACAATTAAATTTATTTAATTTTCAATAGCTGCTTTCTTTCCATTCCCACGAAAATACGAGCTTTATTTGTAGCTAATAACATTCATTCAAACAATAACTCCCGACACAATTTATTAACGAAACCTTATCAAGATCTGCTTGTACGTCAAAATATGTAAAATTATCCTTATCTAGCGGACAAGTCCAAACTAATGACTGAGAAGGAAACAATTGCTTACATTGTCAGCACATTCCAGAAGGGAACATTTTATTTCCAATATGTTCAGCATTGTTCCTCTAATTCTTCTCTCATTAAATGTTTCCCAAATACTTCTTGAAAAAGGAATTTCAAAATATTTAAGGCTTCTAGAAAGCCTTAGAGTTTGGTTAGAACTGTTAATAACAGGACTTAGTATTTCATGAAGAGTATATTCTTAAAAGTATTCGTGACTTTTCTTAATACTTTTGAAAAATATATTGAGGGATATTAAAATCGTTTGCCTTTTCAGTTGCGATAAGTCTTGAATATGTTGAGGACAATATATCTAATACCTAAAGTATTGCGTTTGATTAATTTTAAGTATTGTGCGGCAGTTTAAAAGAGTTTATAAACTACTTCATGGTCGTGAAATTTAATTTCAGCTCTAAAACGCTCATTGAAATTCTTTCAAATCTAAATGTTAATGCAAATTATGAAGCTGAATATTTCCGTTCTTGTTTAAGCCGACCAAACGGTATAGTGGTTAGAGTGCTGGCACCTAGACCGCGAGGTTGCGGGTTCGAGTCCCGTGTAAGGCATGGGTGTTTGTAAATGTATATTGGCTTGTCAAATGACGAATGTTTCGGTGCATTATAGCCCTTGTATTGCTTACGGCGTCAGATAATCGGAAAACAAGCAACCGCTCTTGTTTAATTATATTTTCCGACATTTATTTAAATGCATACATGAGTATAAAGCAGTGTATCCATGGATATGTGGGCTTGTGCTTTCATAAGACTCTACAGTTGTATTGCGATCTGGACGAAATTTTTCACACATGATCTCCAAAACAAGAGATCAAAGGCGATTTTTAAAAAAATATCACCATTCCTCGTTTTCAACCCCTAATGTGGCAGATCAGTACAGTAGAGCTTAAGTTATCATTACTTGAGATCTACTAAACAAACTTAAAATTGATGTGTTTTTTTTCTATAGGTTACTTTTGACTTGATTATCGGGAACCCAATTTCTTTGACATGTTTTATTTTGAAGTCCATCGTTTTGCATCTCATCTCAGCCATGAAAATCAGAAGTCCTAATGTAATAGCAAGTAAAACTTACTAACATAAAAAAAATATAATAATAATTTAAAAAAATACCATATGTGACCTCATCTAGCCTTATTAGCCACTATAATTATTAACCCACACATTTTAAAGATATCCAATCACCCCCAAAGAACCTCCCTAAAGAAATCACATCATGAGCTTCATTTGACCATTCCCAACCTGGTATTAAATTTTGATTTGACTGTTTAACCTATTGTGCCATCTTTTGGACCATGCCGAGCTGCCATGTCTTCTTCTTTCAAGTACATATTGCTTTTAAATCATGACCGTCCATAATCAATAAAATTTGTGGTTGTGGTCATACTTCATCATAACTATAAGTTAAGATGCTCATTTCCACCAACAGCAGAAGTCATAAAGGTTCCTCTCTACTAGTTCTTTAAAATGAATTCAAAGTAAAGGGATATCCAAAAGAATACTTTATAAGTATTGCTACATAAAACAGTATTTTTAAAGCTTAAATATTGTAGAGTTAACCGATGATTAATTATATAATCGCTGATATCTAACAACAACTTATGGTTGGTTGTTTTCAGATTATCTGGCGCCGTCAGCAACACGAGGTCTATAATGCGCCGAAACATTCGTCATTTGACAAGCCAACATACATTTACAAACAACCATGCCTAACATGGAACTCGAACCCGCAACCTCGCGGTCTAGAAGCTAGCACACTAACCACTATACCGTTTGGTCGGCCAACAACTTCTGGAAATTAGCAACTACTTTGCCAGAAGATGAAGCCAATTTAGTACCTACCTCCATCTACACCGCGTTGTATAATTATAGAACCACCATGTATTATCAGCCTAGCATACAGTAATTGGAATAAATGATTGAAATAAATATTTGTATTGAAAATATACACAATAAGAATGACAATAACAAAGTAAAAACATTACTCATCTTTATATTTTCATGTAATAAAATAAAAAATACAAATTTTAGGTTGCAAAATGATAGTACCACCCCTACTTTTTAGTGGAATAATCGATCCCAGAGAAGCATGCGCACTTGGGTTTCAACAAACAGGTATATAAAAGCTTCGTTTGATCAACTAACGTAACCTTACTTGCATTTATTGTGAGCACGCATAGTTTATTGATTTGAAAAGGTGTCACTAAGTATGGGTAGGAAAAAACCGTTATCTGATTTTAAAAAAGGACAAATTGCGGCTTTGAACCAAGCAGGATTGTCTTCACGGAATAGCAAGACATATTAGGCGTTCACTACACGTGGTCAATAATTTTCTACATCTTGGATACAAATATGGGACAAAGAAATCCACTGGAAGACCTCGAAAGCTAACAAAGCGGCAAGAAAGGTTAGTTGTAAAGAAGTTAAAAGCTGGTGAAACATTGAAAAGACTATCACGAGACCCCACCATCAAAGTTCACAAGTCAACTTTATCCAGAATAGCTCGGCGGAACTAACATCTTGAGTACACGAAAATGAAAACGCAACCGAGACTTACAGATCTTCACAAACGAAAAAGGACGCAATGGGCTAAAGAACACATGACTTGGAAAGAACAGTGGACTCAAGTAGTGTTTAACGACGAAAAAAAATTCAATCTAGATGGTCCTGACGGGTGGGCATTCTATTGGAGTGATCTCCGAAATGAGCCACACATTTTTTCTAAGAGACAGTGTGGGGGAGGATCGTTTATTTGTTTGGGCTGGATTTGGCAATGCTGGTCAGACTAACATTGCCTTCCCTACTGGTCGAATGAGAGCAATAGAATATCAAGACCTGTTGGAAGAAAAAATTTTGCCTTTTGTAGAAGAAATTGGAGGTCCATTTTGGAAGTTCCAACAGGACAATGCTAGCATTCATGTTGCAAACTCGTCTTGGGAATATTTCCTGGACAACGGAGTCCAGGTAATCGAATGGCCTGCTTGTTCTCCTGACATGAACCCCATGTAAAACGTCTGGGGTATTCTAAGCAGGGCCGTATACGCCAACGGCAAGCAGTATTCAACGGTTCAAGAATTGAAAGACTCTATTATTACAGAATGGGAAAATCTGAATGCAGATATACTCAAACGCTTAGTCGAAAGCATGCCTAATCGAATTTTTGAACTTATAACCAAAAAGGGTGCTCTTACAAAGTATTAACTGAAAGTGCTTCTATCATTTTGCAACCTAAAATTTGTATTTTTTTATTTTATTACATGAAAATATAAACATGGGTAATGTTTTTACTTTGTTATTGTCATTCTTATTTTGTATATTTTCAATAAAAGTATTTATTTCAATCATTTATTCCAATTACTGTATGCTAGGCTAAAAATACATGGTGGTTCTATCATTATGCAAAGCGGTGTATGCTACGTAATAGGTTGCCAATGGTTACAAACAGATTCTAACTTGTTTGGGGGTAGCTGCTAATATAAATCTCTACGGTGCTTCTAAAGCATTCTTTGGTTTCAAATCAATAACAGATTAACTATCCAGAAGTTGTAGTTAGAGAATTAATAAAGGATGAAATTATTTACCTGAAATTTCTATGTTGTTAAGGGGACTTGTACCTTTCAAACTTTTTTTTTTTCATTTAAGCCTTTAAAATTATAAATTTTGCATATTTAGAAGTATTACTAAGTAAAAACTAAATTTTATTTTTAGAAAAAAAAGTTCTCTTAGTGCTCTAAAATATCATTTTTTTTTTTTTTTTTTTTTTTTTTTTTTAATTCATATAATTTCAAATTCAATCTTCGTTTTCATTTTTCAATATTTTTTCAGAATTTTTTTTTTTAAAAATTCCTTGTAATAAACTATAACTTTTAAGGCATCGGATTTAGAATAAGTAAAATAGTTTTTGAGAAAAACGATAAATACTGTACCTATGGGTAAAAAAAAAGCATAAAAAAAAGGATATTTTTAAACATTCAAATTTATAAAAAAAATATATATATGTAAGTATTTTATTCAAAAAATCTATGCCTATTTTTGTCAAATATATCTTTAGAATGACACAAAAAAATTCAAGTAATGTCATTCATATTTGCTGAAATTTTAGCATGTTGAGTAAGATGGGAATTTCAAAAATCGCTTAGTGAGAAAAATGCGTTCGAAGCATCGAAGGAGCTATTGCGACAATGCTAAATTTCACCATAAAAATATAGTTTTTTTTTGTTTTTTTTACAATTGCAGTTATCTGATCAGCTCAAAAGCTTGCCAGAATGAATGGAAGCTTTCAAAGATTATCAACAGGCAAATAATATAAAATTTATATTTTTATTATTTTTTGTGAAAACAAGGAGTACCAAGTCCCCTTAAGGAAACTAAATTTTAACATGAGCTTGCTCCATAAACTATACTTCTAATACTTCTGAGAATGTACAATATTTAATAGGAAATAGAATGGATCTGATATCATACGTAATTAATATCAAAGAATATATGTTAATAATAAAATCAATTTTCCCAAAAATTAGCACTTACATTCGTGGATTTGTGTTCTTGTCCAACGGAATATTTCAATTCCACAGCGTTGATATAAAAGGAATAAAATTTGACCACTCAATTACGGAATCTCTTCCCCAAAGGATAATGTAAAAAGAAAAGGATACATCTGTCACTTTGGAATTCAAAATCATCTTTTGTTTTTAAACCTTAATTTTGTTAATTAAAATAATACTAACATCATCTAATGAATATTAATTAAAAATACAAATAACTGCATAATTTAAATTTTAAATTTATTTCTAATTTAAAGTAAATCAAATTTGATTTTTTTTTTTTTTTTTGTAGAAATAAGATATTTGATTTCCAGCTCTCAAATACAATTAAATTTCCGATTCTATTTTTCAGGCTTCACTAAAAATAATAATAATAATAAATAAAGATTCTCATTACGAAATTCATTAGTAGATATTCTATTTATTTAATTATAGTAACAAATTAAAATTTAATCCAAATAAATTATAATTCATCATATAAAAATAACGGAATTCTAAAAATTTTCACAGACAAAGAATTATAATAAAATGCTGTAAGTTTACTTTTAAAAACACAACCTTACATTTTTCTTTAAATCCGCTTTATTAAGTTGCCATAGTTTATAATAAGTTTTGAACTTCACTCTTTGATCTTTTAAGTATTTTTATTGGGTTCAAAGAGTGGAGGTATTATTTTCAGAAATACACCGCAAAGTGTGAAGCAAATTTAAAATAATTTAAAAACACCGGAAGTCTGGTTTTGATTAAACTTTAACCCCAAATTAAAGTATTCAAAAATATATATCGTGCCCTCATTGCCAATTTTAAATTTGAAATGATTTTTCCCCATCACCTATCGAGAGAGAACTTGCAAGACAAAGGTTGCATTTCAAACTTATCCTCTATGCAATAACTATTTTGACTATTTATCAAAGATTATCAAAAAGCAATGCTATATTTTCTCAAAAAAAAACAACTAAATTTTATACATATTATTCCGAGAAACGGCTCTAAAATGTTTAAAGAAGCTTAACAAAAACCAGAAAATCTAAAATACAATGTACTACAAATTAATTCGTAACAGTTATCGATTTCCTCAGTAAAAACAGTATTCAAGCTCACTAACAGAAGAGCTTCAAATCCATTAACAAACAACACATGTCCTTTCCATCTACATATCAGAAGCCAACATGTCCCTCACATTTCATCTAGTTGAAATTTTTCCTGATATATGTTGCATTTCCTACTTATCCTCTATGCAATAACCATTTTGTTTTTTTATCAAAGCTTATAAAAAAGTAATACTATATTTTCTCCCAAAAAAAACTAAATCTTATACATATAATTCAGAAGAAATGGCTTTAAAATTATTCAAGAATCTTAACAAAAACCAGGAAATCTAATATACAATGTACTACAAATTAATCCGTACCAGCCATCGATTCCCTAACTAAACACAGTATTCAAGTTCACCAACAGAAGCGGTTCCAATCCATTAACAAACAACACATGTCCTCTCCATCTACATATCAGAAGCGGACATGTCCCTCGCATTCCATGTAATTGAAAGTTTCCCTGGAATTGGTTGCATTTCCGAATCTTCTCCAGCGCAATAAATCATCTTGATAATTTGCCCAATTCGGCATTGCCCAAGTGTCCGCGCTCACCACAATTAATCATGTTCCGTGGACAGCACTTGTTGATGGTGGCTCTGCAATTGTGGGAATTGGCTGCGGACTATGATAGGGATGGGGTATACCTTAGACTGTTAATTTGATTTGGCGATGGTATGTGCGTTTAGGATGGTTTAGTGATTTTGATTCTCATGTCCTTGGAATGAATGGATTTTATCGAATGTGTGCCACGGTTTGTGATTTGTTGACCATTTGTTTGATGTTTGTGAATAGCATGAACTTTGGCTGCAGTGTATTATTTCTATAAAGTGGGGAAAAAAAGATATTTTGTCTAAATGCAAGATAAGTTATTGTAATTGTTATTTTATATATTATGTGTTTATGCTGCTGACCACAATTAAGTCAAAAGATAGAAGGTCTACAAATATTAGATTTAAATTCATTTTGCTTTGAAATGCAGGAGGAGAGGAAGAAAATTTAAAGACAAAATCACAGTTCAAATTTTGTTTCGGCTCCCAAAATGAGAAGTAGGGGTGTGGAACATTGCACAATTTTCAATTACACTGTATATTATTGGTCAATGCAGTAAAATTTAACATAGTGTTACTCACTATTTTCTTATTTTCACTCAATTAAATAAAAATTTCCAGTTTGGCGAATTTTTGGCGATAGTTTTTACATGTGGAAAAAAAAAAGAAGCCAAAATGGCAAAATTGATAGTTTTATTCGATAGGCATTACTTTGTCCTTGCTTGTGCATGAAACGCAAAAATATCCATCTTTGATGAACGATGCTCAAAGGCAGAGTGCTCTATGTTAAAGGCTCTCGTTTTTCAACTTTTTACGCTTTTATCGCATTTTTATGAGAATTTTGGAAGTGGAAATTTTTAGAACACCTTCAGAGGCATTATACAGCGATTTTTAACAAAACCGTTAGAGCCGTCTTTAGCAATTAATGAAAAGCATGATCTTTTCAAAAACAGGTACCTTATGCGCATGCGCTATTTTGACGAAAGCCCCAATTTTAGGTCCTTGGGCCATCACCAACCAGCACACCAAGTTTGAGCATCATAGGTCAATTTGTTCTGGAGTTATGCTGACTACGTACACACAGACACACATACATACATTTTTCTAGATAACTTTTTTGAAATCAGGATGTTCCGAAACGTGGAGAAATGCAAAAAAATCAACAACAACAAAAAATTACCGAATACTATACTTTCATTACCCTATATATGGGTTATTGAAAGTAAAAAATATGGCACATGCTATTGTGATCTACGCCTGAGTTTCATTGAATTCAACCCCTTACTTAATGGACAAAAGATGTTGAAATTAATTTATATACAAATTCCAACTAAATAAATAAGCAATTTAACCATCTTGAGCATGATTTTTTTCTTTTCAATTACTTGTTCTTTTCGTTTTGTGTCTGCTTCTAAAAAATATACAAAAAAAAAAAACTAAGTTCCGATTTAATCAAATAATTGATTAAAACCGTTGAATAGCATAAATGCAACAATGTTTGCGAACGACACTCTTTTTGTTCTACGATTTATCTTCGATAAGTTATATAGGCAACTATACCAGTATATAGGGGCCACTATTACCAGTGAGGCAACAACAATACGAATCAATCCAATGGTACGAGAACCATCAAATTTTTGCTTCAACTAAACAGATTGAATTGCATATTTTTTACTTGGATTTTCCTTGGATCATTTATAAATAACATCTTCCCGAAATACTGTATTTTTTTTTCTATAAACTATTACATTCTCGATTATTCCTGAGAGTAGCCTTTTACAGATCAAACTTCACTCATTCTAGTATTTTTAAGTGGCAAACAACCAATTTCTTCGAAGAAGATCATTTTTGCAATAAACTATTGAAATAGATAGCAAAAAATCTAGTTGCTAATTGCACTTTAAGGACATTTTGAATGTATTCGTTAAAGTAGAAAAAATATTAATCTTTATTATGCATAAATCATGTACCAGAGGCATAAAATATAGTTAGCATATAGAAGGTGAAGGATTCGATTTCTATGATTAAACACTCTGAAAATCTGGAATTGTAATTGATGTTCTCATGTTGGTATTTTGCAGAAAGTTTTCTGCATTCCATTCCAGTACAATTCTGTAAGCGTTCCAATTCCTCTCTTGAAAGTTAGGTACTCAAGAGAAAATCTTAAATGTTTAAATACAGTATAGTCCAAGTAAACTATGCCAATTTTATTATGTAACCAACCAAATCCCATTCAAAACCTCTAACTAATCCAAATTTTTTTTGACAGCCCAAGGATCGTACACCAACGATCGCCAAAGCCCTACATTCCTCCACGAGCCGCCAAATCGCCACGAATTCCTGAACAGTTCTGGTGCCGTGATACCTTGTACAGCGTTCGGTAATCCCAGCCCGACTGTACGCTGGGTTAACGACGACGGCACCCCAGCGGGTGATATACCAGGACTACGACACGTACGACTGGATGGATCGCTCGTCTTCCAGCCTTTCCGTGCAGACCAGTACAGGCAGGATGTTCACGCTGCTGTGTATAGGTGCACGGCGACGAATTTATTTGGGACTCTATCCAGCCGGGATGTTAATGTAGTTGCGGGTAAGTTCGGATGTTTTTACTGTATCATTATTATTTTTCGATATTGAATGCTGGTATATACTACATTCTAGGTCAGGAGATGATGAGTTTTCATTATATAGTGGAAATAATGAGTTATATTACATCGTATAAGTATATTACGAAGTCTCTTACTATGATTATGTCAAAAGTATCAGTAACAGTTTACTTCAAGCTGCTTTCTTTGCTGTTTGGTTTATCCTAATAGTGTTATGACTTGGAGAGCAATGAATAGGCAACGCATTTCAGATTGCTTAGAAGATACACTTTTTTTTTTTTGGGGGGGGGGGGGTATCGACTCAGAGACATCAGATACCATGGCTGAGCAATTTATTCAACTTTACTCCAAATTGATAATATATATATAATATTTAACTTTCCGTCGGACTGATTTGATAGCACAGAGCGGCAATTTTTGTCGCTTCATACAGCTGACTATTTGAATATTTAATACATAGTTTTTTCAGAAACTTTTGTATTTCTTCTTCGCTTGACACCTAATATATTGATGAACATGTATATAAAAGTATCAAAATAAGAAAAATGAACAATTTAGATAAACAGATTAGATGATAAGATTTAGATGAACTAATTATGCATGGATTATATTTTTTATAGTGTGCTGATCAAGTATAGTTCATCTATATGCAGTAGTATGTATTTTACTGGTTGTGCAAAGTTAAAAAAAAAGGAACATTTCTACATAATAATATAATCTTTGAAAATATGCATATCAACTTTAAGTATGAAAATGATTATGAAAATACGAGAATTTTAGTCTTTGAAAATCTGTAAACTTTAACGATTCATTGATCAAAGTAAGTAAATGATTACATCTAATCTTTATGGTTACTTTCCACGAATTTTATTCTTTGAAAATGAAAATTCGTAAATTTCCATTAAATGCATAAAAATATCCAGTTCCAACTCCATCGGATTTACAATCATGATCGAAATTCAAAATCATTAAACTAATACACAAAATTTAGCTTTGATAGTTTTTAAATTAGCAGTCAACTTTTAAATAGCAGTCAAAGATTTCATCATATCTTGATCAAATTTACATCATTGTATTAAATGATCGAGTTTCAAATTTACTTTGAACTGATACAAAAATTTTAGTCTTTTAAAATTTGTAAATTCATTTGAAATACGTACAAGATTACAAACAATTTTCATCAAATCTATTACATTACACAAGATGGCAGCGTTTCATTTCTTTTTTGAAACTAATACCCGTATTTTCTCAAACTTTATCACACCTTGCAAACATATAAAGCTTCATCAAAGCTAACATGATCAAACCTCACGTGTAAGCACATACAAATTGGTTACAATGTGCTAATTATGTTCAGTGTCCTCCTAAGATAAAAATCACGCATTACTACCCAGAAATGATTCAATTCAAAATCAAATCCAAAGTCAAATCCCATGTCATCTCCCAATCCGTTCATTTCCTTCAACTCAAAGCCCCGCTCGGGAAACAAGCTCCTCAGTTGCCAGAAACGCAGAAACAAGCTTCGCAATTGCAATTCCGAAATCGCAACACAGCTTGGCGACTTCTGCGTTACGATTTGTTAAACCCAGCGTTTCCTACCTTCCCCCCCCCCCCATCTCTCCCCTTTTGATAATTAATCCCGAGTTTTGCAACCCACCAGTGTTGAGGTGTATGCTGACTCAATTACAACCGACGCGGCCGTAATTTATCACTCCACTCCCTTCGCTTTAAAACTTTTCGGATTGTTAAGCTCGGCAACTGTGAAGGCAGTGTTAAATGACATGGAGGGGGAGTAACTGCGGCGACCAGGCAAATGACATCGTTGGTTCGTTTTCAGTGGGATTTGAAAAGGCACTGTTGCATTGTGGACTCCTTTTGCCATTGGTATTTCCTTAATGAGAGCTGTTGTAATGTTGTTTGGCGGGAGATTTAAGGAGTTGGTTTTGGAGGGAATTTTTGGCGCGCGGTCGTTAGAGAGCTCAGGTGAGGTAATTGAAATGGGAGCTGGTTTTGGTGTTGAAGAATTACCTCTGGGGTTGAAATGTAGTTTGTTGAAATATGTTCAATGATTGTGTTTAGTGTATTTTCAGTTTTTCTGGTGTTAGGAATCGGTGTTTAATTCGTGCCACCGTGATTAAAGTTTGCTTTTGGAATATTTATTTGCATAAAACGTATTTTGAGAAATGTGAGAATCCATTTTCTTGGAAAAGCAATTCGTTAAACTACATTTTAATATATATTGCTTATTCAATTTTGTCACATAGACGTTAAATATTTTCAGAAAATTTCTCATAAAATTAGGTTAAACTGTAGTTTGAGAATAAGTTGCAAAGTTATTTCGACAATTATAAATGACAAGGATTTTAAGGCTTAAGGAAATTGCTTAAAAATTCGTATAAATTATTACGTATTGTATTACATCGATTTCGTAAAGAGCTCTATTTGGTGATGGGAAACAAAACTTCAGTTTTCTGATGGGTGATTGCAGGTGATTTGGAAACTAAGTATATTTTCACAATTGATTATTATTTTTCGTTTTTTAAACTTTGACTCAATTTGCTTTAATAGTTTGTTATATTGCACTAACTTGTTTACAAGAACTTTATTAGTTTTTAAATTATTTATAGTATTAACGTGAATAATACATCTATGTAATCAAAAATATTATATTTTCAAGCTTTTATACGCGCCAATATTACTACAATTATACTATATATAATTGTAATATATAATTGTATAAATGTATATACAATTATACGCCAATATAACTAATTAAACATTTCGTACAAATTTTGAATATATGTACAGTATAAAAATTTGAAGAAAATGTGTTGTTCAATATATATATATATATATATATATATATATATATATATATATATATATATATATATATATATATATATATATATATATATATATATTTTTTTTTTTTTTTTTTTTTTTTTTTTTTTTATAGAACCTCTATGTAATTCTGAAATAAATCTAATATTTTTAAAAGGAGTACTGAATCGTAACATTTTTATAAAAATCTAAATCCATAGAACCAAAGAAAAGAAATACCACAAAAGCGTTCGTACACCCTAACATTTTCTGATAAATTCGTTAATAAAATTATTTTCTGACACTTTTTTTTTAGTTTTTGCATTATGGTGATATTTAAAAGCTCGATTGCCTGTAATATCTGCGTTCTCTATTTATTATAGTTTATTTATTATAATCTATTTATTATTTAAACTGGCTGATAGCCGTAAATAAACCGAAACAGAAGTCTAAATTTGCACATCTTAATAGTAGTAAATCCATTTGATGTATTGCAGATATTTAAAATTTATTCCATTTACCTGTTTACTATGTAATAAAACGTTTTAAACAAGAAAAAAGAATCCAAAATCAAAGCAAAGATTGTCCAACAGTGTTATCTGAACGTGAAAAAAGATTTTTTATAAGAAAATTTGAGAAAAATCCTCATTTGAGTACTATAAAAGATTCTTCAGAATGTAGTGAAAAATGTTTGACTTCAATTTTACCTCAAACTGTTTGAAAAGTATTCAGATTAGCTAGTCTACGTGGGTGTTATATCCAAAGATTTTTTTTTTTTTTTTTTTTTATATAAATTCTAAAAATAGAAAGTTTTGCCTTTCCTTTACGAAGGAAAGTGATAAATTAACCAGAAACGTATTGAAATAGTCTTTTATTTGAAAATGAAAGCAAATGTAACATTTTTGGTTTCTATGAGTACTTAATTGTGTGAAAAAGACAAAGTGATGAACTTGATCCCAAGTACTTTGTTGGAACAGTAAAGCATGGCGGTTGAAGTGTCCTTGTGTGTGGGTGCTTGTCAGCATCAGGACTTGGTAGTTAGATGTTTTATGATGGAATAATTAATCATGAACTCTATTAGAATGTTTTGAATGATGTTTGTCAGCCTAAAATTTGGGTATTACAAATAATTTCATTTTTTATCATGAAAATGATCCGAGCGTGCAGCATTAAATGATCGCTTCTGTTCATTCTGTAACTACCCACAAAATCTAAAATCACCACTTCAGCCGATTTGAACCCAAAAGAACAGATTTGGAGAGAATTGGTGGCCAATGTAAGAAGAAACGACATTAAAATGAAAACCAATTAAAAACCGTAACAATTGAAGAGTGGGGGAACATTGTTGCAAAAATTTAAAAAAAATATATATATATATACTGAAATCCAATCCAAGAGGCTTAAAAGTTGTAAGGATTTCTAAAAGATATCCTACGAATTACTAATTTACTAAAATGTTGCAATAAATACTAATTTGTTTTAAAAAATTTGGTAGTGTACGAAGACTTTTGGGAGATATTTTATGTTTCTTTTTGGTTAATGATTTTTCTAAAAAAAGTTTTAAAATGAATTTAAAAATATTTTATGTAGTTTTTATTAAGATGAAATTAGTGATATTATTAAAAAATATTATTTTCCGAAGTATTAATTTTTGAGATGGATATTGAAGTATTACGAACACTTTTGGGAGTCACTATATAAAGAATAGGATCCGTGTGTTTGTAGACATGTATGTATGTTTTTATAGGAGACAAAAAAAAATTTGCGATCTTGATGAAATTTTGCAAATTTGAACTTCGGCACAAGTAGAAGTTAAATGACTGCTTGAAATTTTTAAATATCTCCCCTTTTTCTCCTTTTCTATTATCCTCTAAGTTTTATAATCATAAAATCTACATTATAATTACAGTCTTATTTACATTTTACTCACTTGATCCTGAATACAAGAGAAAAAATCATGATTGCTTGAAATTTTGGAAAACCTACTCTTTCCTCTTTGTCGCCCCTTAAGAGGTATGATAACTGAAGATCTACTGAACCAATTTGAAACGAATTTTTTTCTATAGCTGTCTTGGTGTATCCAAATTATAGGGAACTCAATTATATCCTGATTTCTTGTAGTTAAGATGATAAAATCAATAATGAAAAGCGGAGTGGTCATAATTTGATATCTACTGAGCCAATATAAGCCGAGAGTTTTCATCTTATAGATTTCTTGAATTATCTAGATTATCCGAAACACAAGTGATTTACTAATTGAGGTGTTGAGGTAGCTGAAATCAACGATTGAAGGGGAGTGTGATTATAATTTGAGATTTACTGAACCAATTTGTACTAGGCTATTTTTTTTTACACAGTTCCCTACAATTTGACTAAATTAAATTATAGCGTAACCAGATAACTTGACTATACCCAGAAAATTTGACTAAACAAAATTATAGGGAACGCAATTGCATTCTGACATTGTGTCATTAAGGTGGTGAAATCTAAGATAGAAAGTTAATGGACTTATATAACTTGTAACAGGGACTAAACTGGGTTGCACCAAGCTTTAGGTTTTTGAGCCAGAGCAAATCCGGGTTCATCAATTAGTTATAATTTAACATAATTCGAAGGCAATTTACTTTAAGCGTCAATATGAGCAAAATAACATTAAAAAATCGTAATTTGTATAAGAATATTTGAACTTACGAAAAGTATTCAAATTATGTCATTTAATTATTTGTAAATATTAGTTTTTATTCGAGTAGTTAATATAATTTGGAATTAAATGGCATGGTTTGAAAAATATTTTTAAACTATAAATTATTAGCTAGAGGGTATAAATTTTTAGCCCAATACATAAATTATACTGTTATTTTTTTTGTATTTTAACTGGTTCTGTTAATTCATATATCCTCGTATAAAATGCATTCATATTACCCAGACTAAATTTATCTTTCTTTATGAATTTAACTTACAATAACTTCGTAATAGATACCATATATTTATAACCTATATTCCAAGTCGAAATAACCACAATCAGTGTATAAATGCAAAAAATTGAGTGCCTGACCATCTACTCAAAAAACAAATTCATTAGTTTTCTCATAGAAAGTCCATAGTTGCGTTGCGTACATAGTTGTGTTATGGCTATATAAACAGAAACTACACATTGTTGTTCTTGTCAGTGGAATGTATTTATCTGTTCTGTTATCTGGCGTTCCGACACGTCTGTTAACATTCGGCAATCATTATGAAGTCAGTTAATATTCGTTATAGACACCATATATTTATCAGCTGTATTCCAAGTCACAATAGCCGTAATTTATGTATAAATGTATAAAGTTGAGTGTCTACCGATCTCCTCAAGAAACAGATCCATCAGTTTGGTCCTAAAGAGTCCATAGTTGCGTTGTGTACACAGTTTCGTTAAGGATTATATAGACAGAAACTACACATTTTTACTCTAGTCAATGGAATGTCCGTCTATTTGTCTGTTCTGTAATCTGAGTTCTGAAGCGTTCATTAAGAAGTTTGTAAGAGGAGCAATCCCGTTTAACACCCTATGTAAATTACTTCATCTAAACGAATTACCAAACATAAAAATAAAAAAAATAAAAGATTTCTGAAATGAAAATTTCCTTGAATTTTAACTGATCCCCATCAACGTCACGCCATGATTTATTAGTGATTTATAAATGTAAAGCGAATTGCCAAAAGACAATCTGATTGCCTACTAGTCTGAATCATCTCTGAGCATAATTACTTCAGATAACACATAGTTGCATTTCCCTGCAGATCTCCATCCACAATCAAACGACACGAACAAATAATCTACAATGCATATCAAGCAATTTGATCAACCTAATCACAGAATAACATTCCATTCCAAGTCATTTGAGACAACTCATGCTTTAAAATAAGATTAATACCTTAATTAACGTATACATTTCACCACGAAATTTTAATGCTAAATCAATAAACACCCCTCGATTCGTAACTCCCATTTCGATAACTATACATTAACGCTTTGACTATACGCAAAACAAAGCCTCGTAGGGTTAATGTCTGCATCCCATCAAACCAAACGATCCATCAACGGTTGCCATTTAAGCCCAACAAATGAAGTGCGAATCGCTTCATAGGGTTTCATGAAATCAGAAACCCGCGTGGAACGTTATCACCGCAAACCTTACATAATTAATACGTCCCAGCGGTAGCAGCCTGTTATCATAAATCAGTGATTTACTACTGTTCCCGGCGGAACAGTAACGTTTAGTGTTATCAGATAACACGTTGATGAGGGAAATATAACGATTTTTAGGAGATATTTAATGCTTTGTTTGGAACGGTTTCGTGCCTGTGCTACGCCTGATTAGCGATGCTGTTTTTTTTCTTGTTTTTGTTGTTTTGAGGGTAATGAAGCGGAAAGTTATTGTTCTTGCATTGATTAGATATATTTCAGCAACGCTGTTACGGAAATATATTTATTATTTACAACTCATCATTTTTAAGTTGATTCATGAACTCAAATAATTCTACAAAGTTGCAATCGTATGTAACAAAATAAACGAATTACGAATCTATATATATAAAAGGCAAAGCCATCACTCACTGATTGACTAATTCATCACTAATTCTCCCACTTCCCGTATAGTTACAACTCTGAAAATGGGTACAAATGTCAACAAGGACAAACATAGAAAAAGTAAGTTATTTCGATCTCAACTATCCAACTTTAAGGGGTCGAAAAGGTGTATAACGTTCCAAATGAGATATATTCGAATGTACCACTTCCAATGTAGTCATAGCTCTGAAATTCAGAGCAAATGTCAACAAGAGCAAGTATAGAAAAAGTTAACTACTTCAAGATCGATTAACTAACTTTTAAGTGTCGAAAAGGGGTCAAATCATTCCAAAAAGGAATATTCCAATATTCTACTTCCATTGCAATTGCAACTCTGAAAATTGGTACAAATGTCGACAAAGACAAGCATAAAAAATTAAAAAATGTACTCTATTCCGATGTCGATCAACCAGTTTTAAGGGGTCGAAAAAAGGTCAAACATTCCAAACGTTGAATATCCAAATGACCCACTTGCAATACAGCCACAACTCTGATATTTGGTACAAATGTCAGCAAAGTAAAGCATAGAAAAAGTCGATTATTCCGATGTTGGTTTGCCAATTTTAAATTCTAAAAGGAGTCTAAACGTTCCAAACTAGGACTAGCTTCATGTTCCACATCCAATATAGTTACACTTCTGAAATTTGGTACAAAAGTCAACAAGGACAAAAATAGAAAAAGTAAGCTATTTCGATCTCGGTTAACTAATATTAAAGTGTTGAAAACGGATCGAAACAATCCAAACAAGTAATATCTCACTTTCAATAGAATCACAGCTTTGAAATTTGATACCATTGACAGCATATATAAAGTAAGCGATTCCGATTTTGATTAACTAAGTTTAAGAAGTCGAATGGTTCCAAATGAGAATTCTTCCAATACCCAGCTTTCAATACAATCACAACTCTGAGATTTAGTACAAAGGTAAGCACATATAAAGTAAATTCTAAGGATCTCAATTTATTTTAAAGGGTCGAAAAGTGGTCGAAACTTTCGATATGAAGAATAACGCAATGCCCCATTTCCAAACAAGTCGCAAATCTGCAATTCGATACATGTGTCAATTAAGTAAACTATTTCAATATCGATTAACTGATTTTGAAGGGTCGAAAGGGCTCCAAATGTTTCAAACGAGCTACACTTCAGTGTAGTCACAACTCCGTAATTTGGTACAAATATCAGCGAAGAGAAACATAGAAAAAGTAATCTCTTTCGATCTCGATTAACTAATTTTAAAAGAGTCGAAATTGGGTCTCAAAGCATTCCATGCGAGAATATCTATCTACACTACTTCCAATATATTCACAGTTATAAAATTAGAAACAAATGTCAACAAGAGTAAACATCGGTAAAATAGGGTATTCCGATTTTAATGAAACCAAATTTCAGGAATTGAAATAGGATTGAACATCCAAAATGTGGAATGCATGAATACCTTTTTATTGGTAAAATGCTCATTGTAAAATTCTGTAGAGAAGCACGGGTATTCAGCTAGTATTTATGTAATGTCCATGAATCATTAGTGCTAGTATGTTTACTAACACAGGATAGAGAGTCCCTCACAGCTCAATTTCCCAATCTCGGTAATGTTAAAATAGCTCTTACATAAGTAATATTTCTAAAAAACTATTCTACAAAAAATCTTCATTACTTTTATGTGTTCACTCAACTGTTTTAAAGGCTTAAAGATGATCTTTTATGATTTCAGAGTTACGTTTTTCTTTATTAGTATTATAGCCATATTGCATGTTTCAAAATTGCAGCATAATTTTTGCACATTTAAGCCCGTGATTTTAAAACAATGGATTTTTTTTAAAGAAAACCTCTTATTAAATTCTGTATCACACTTTGACTTTAAGTATTTAGAAAATTCGGAAATGATTGGTTATATAAGTTTTTAAAAAAAAGTTTCCGTGTGTAATAAAAGCATACTTTTGAAGAAAATAACATCCAAAGTGGACATCTCGACTTTTACAGCAAGGGGCAGATATTTAAAAATATATTACAAATATTTCTAGAAAGCATACCGTAATTAATTGTAATATAATTTTGGCAGAAATAATTCAATTTCACTTTAAAAACAAATTTCAAATTTTGTCAAAAAGTATAAGGAAATTCCTTCAGACTAAGTGTCGAGACCTGGCTTGGTTTTACAAGGTAAACATTTTCCCACACATTATATTATGTAAATAATTTACTTACACAATTTCTTTGCAATTTCATCAATTAAAAATCAACTCTTAGTGTGTTAAGGCAGACATAAATCAACAGATATGATTCTTTATAGAATTATTTTGTTTACTTTTTGGGTTTGTACCATCAACATCATTCAAATGTGCTTAAGTTTTATCTCGTGGATTAATTTCAACAATAATGAAACTATCACAAAACGGATGGCTCCGATATCCTAGTGGTTAGAGTATCGGACTCATGTTCGGAGAATTGTGTGTTTGGTCCTCGGTCCACCAAATATCGATGTGTACCTAATGGGGGCTGGTACACATTAAATCTGTCGTGGCCTCAATGTCCTCTAGTTGGTGTAGTGGGGCTGGAGAGAGGGGTTTACTCTAGAAGATTTCAACCTAGTATTCTTCTAGATGCTCAAAATTAAGAAACGTATATGGCTGTGTTAAGCACTTCATAAATGACAGAAATAGACAGTCGGAAGTTCCAAACCAAACCATATCACAAAAAAGTAGTTTTAGTCCCGTTAATTAACAACATTGATATTTCAAACTGTGCAAACCTTAGGGACTAAATACCTCTTTTATTTTGGTAAACACGCGTGAAACTGTGTTTTAATAACAATTTTGGCTTTGTCGAAGATCGTCTGCGAGTTAAAACGTGAGCATCGTGTTTGATCACACACTTATTAAATATTTAATGTAAAATATGATATAAAATATATGTAATTGCAATTAATCTTGTAAAATGACAAGCATGAACAATAGTTTTCAATTTGTCAGCTTTTGTGGTGGAAACAATTCCAAAAAAATTTAGAAATACTTTTCTATACTATATTAAAAATAGTACTTATGCACTATTCCGTCGACCGTTGAGGAGTTTTTTGTCAGCGTCAAATGTGTGCCAATAATATTGTTGAATGTCTTTCCTGCTGTCATTTTTTTCCTTCCAAATTTGGATAAACTGTTGATTTGTGTTTTTATTACATAAATTATTTTCAATCTTATTGAATTCATCAATACATAATGAACTGTGGTAAAAAAAATGGAACTTTATTAAAATATTCCCGGTAAGTTGAACTTTGATGAGAATTTATTTGAAACTTTCTTAAAAGCATTTAATAATTAAAAATCAAACAAAAAAAGTATCCGGACAAAAAAGCAGCTCACGTAGTCGATCGACAGCAAAAATTTTGTAACAATCGACAGGATAATAATAAGCTGTACAAGAATGCACTTAAAGTAATATTACGCCCCACTTCAATGGGAAAGACATCATGTCCATGCACTCAATAAATGACAAAATTTATATTATCATTTTGGCAGCAGTAAAAAAACTCAATAATTCACCAACTTTTTATCACGACAAAAAGGTAGACAGGATAATACGTAAGTACCAAGAATTGTTACTATGTTTAAAATACTAAACTCTCCACTCGTACTACATTACATTTAACCAAAATAAACTTTCACCGCAATCCCCCTTGAAACCATTTCATCTCTCCCTAACCCACGAAGCTTGAACAATCTGCTTCGCACGAGATAAAGACGCCGCCAAGCAAAGTCAAGTTTGCCAAACCGCCAAGCAAGCGCAGAGTTCACTACGACGCGGTGATTAATTCCCCTTGTAAATTAACTTATTATTTTAGGCAAGTTGGTCCGGACTCCTTAATTAGAAAAGACAAAGGTGGTTCTCAGGGAAGTGAAGGGAAATTCGCAGCTTGTTCAGAGTTTTCTAGCCGTTTAGTCACGTGTTTGAACAATTAAAAGGGATTTTTTTCCCTCTTTCAAAAGCTTTTATCTGCGTTAACAGTAATTATAAATTGTTAGGTAGGGAGTTTTGTAGGGATGGAAATATAATTGTTAGAAATTATTTCGAACGTCTTTGCCAAAAAGAATTTAAGATTTAATTTTAATTGGAATGTGAGGGAATATCTCTAACAAGAAAATTCTCATTTCACTAAAAATGTACATCGCCGCATTGCTTGTGGTATTAAACTAATTTTAAGATTAAATAATGTGATGATTTGTTTTTAATAAAACTAAGATTTTATACAAAGTGTCTGCATATCTGTTTCTTATAGTTATCCACATTTAAATCCAAGTTGAACGAAACTTTTTACATAAGAAATACATACAAATTAGCATAGTAAAGTTGTAGACAGTTATTTTAATATTTCAAAATGTTTTTTTTTCGTTTTTTTTTTTCTTTTTTTTTAATTTAATTATATTAAAAAAAAATATTCAAATTATATAATGGGTAAATTAAAACAAATTTTGTCTCCGCTGCTGCATTTCAAGCCAAGATGTTTGGGATCTCATTACGTCACGTTCAATTCCAACGAAATGAGTCGTTTTCTCACCAACCTCTTAACAAGGTAATTTTTATGGCACATTTTTTTTTTAAAAAGCGCATTGAGCAGACATTTTTATGTTTATGGCCTTTTCGAAACACATTTAGAATTGAACAAAAAAAAAAAAAAAATGCGGGAATTGTCCATTGAACATTTCTCTTTTCATATCAGTTTGTATTTTCCTTGTATTTCAAATACAAGTTTAATTACAGTTTTCCAAAAATGGTTGTTAATACGAAAATCTATGCAGAGAAATTCCGAAACCGTGTTTTCTAAAGAATAGATTTTTCGCTAATACTGCAATACGGCTTTTGTTCTATTTCGAAATGTATTTAAGATAGTTATAATATGTTTGAACAATTGTACGTTATACTTTGTTGAGTATAATGGATTATAGATTTGATTCTACCTATTTTTTTCGAAAAATTTTTGCTATATGTATAACATAATAAAAAGTTGCAAAAATATTGAAATTTATGTGTAATCTTATATAACAGCCTATATATTTTTTTATTTTTGAAAATATAATTTATATTTTAATATTTTACTTCGTTATAATCATGAATATCAGAGAATCATGCTGTATAAAGTAAAACAAAGTATATTAAAAAAAATAACAACATTAACCGTTTTGCGAAATATTGGTCAATTTCGGCTGAATTTTTTTTTTTTTTTTTTTTTTTTTTTTTTTTTTAAGAAAAATAAAAAAAAAAATATGTTTTTGTCATATAATGCACATTTTAATGCAATACAAAATTGCATTAATAAGTTTTTTTTTTTTTTTATAAATGCTCTGTACGTACTCGGATACCTTAACACTGTGATTATTCTGTGAGAGGAGAAGCACGTGATAAAGTCACGCATTAAAGACCTGATACTTGAAAACAAATTTTCGAAGGTTCTTAAAAGTATTTTTGAGGTCCTTTAAAGTCATTGATTTTCAATTAGTAATTGAACCCTGCTTAAGACATTTCAATTTGCAGTGTATGTGCTATCATATAAGAGTGACTAAAGAATTTCTAGTAAAGATATATACAGTTATCGATTATACCTCGAAAACTGTGACAATTATGAAAGTAAACTTCAAAGATTTAGGTATGAAGTGATTCATATATTGAAAAACTTAATTGCAATCCTTTAAAACTGAATGGATCCGATCTCCAGCTTAGAATATTCATTACTCGATTATCTTAATGGGTGGCATTATAATTCGAATTAAACTTTTTAATTCACTAATTAAAAATAAACTCAAGATATAATTCATTTTAATAAGAAAATAAAGGTAAGTATGCTCGTTTTGTTTTCACCTTCGGCATCGACACACATTTTACTGGCGTTATAACATTTAGTTTGGAACACGTTTTCGTTTCCAAATTAGATTTTCATGAATTACTGTAGGCATTCCAGTAACTCTAATTACATATTTTTTGCATATAAGACGTCATTTTAACTAAACCAAGAGAGTTTTACACGTTTTTTTTTTGTTTTTTTTTAATTTATATTATCTTTTTATCTCTCCTAACTTTAAGACGGACTTAATAACTTCCACAAATCCCAATTATTTGGCACTGCAGACAATTTCGAAAGATAGTTCATACCTGTAGTACCATATTTTACATGTTATGTCCAGACTGTAATTTACATACCCTATATTTGAAGGTTAGAAATTATTATCTACACTATATACGTGCAATTAATTTAAAAATACTTAATAAAAATATTGGATAAGACTTTTTATCCTTTGTAGGGCTTAAAGCTACCATTTTTTTATGCCTGATAAGATTATAGGAAAAATAAATAATTTGTAGATAATTTGGACAATTTGAATAGCAGTTTTTTACAGAGTTAAATCTATACCAATATCATTTCAAAGACAAAAACTTGAATAAATTGAACTATTCAATTAGGTTTTATATCTATTTTATACTGAAATATATTTCTCTACGTTTAAAAATCGAAATTTTTCGATTAAATATTTTCAAAGATATCTACTATTTCCGTTATAAGTAGGACTACATATTAAAAAAAAAACCTGGCCCTATTTTACGAAATCTGTTTTTCTCAGGTGATGTCTGTGGGATCAGCACCTGGCCTCGCATGCCAAATGTGTAAAATTAAAATCTCAGGTTCGCTGTGGTTTGGAATCCACGTTAATCTGTAGTTTCTGCCTTATTAGCCGTCATTGGGCATAAAAATAGGTCGTTGAGTATACAAACCTACCAACCAATCATAGCTGGATTTTTCCAAAAAAGAAATTAGCCGTATACATAAAGTATTTTCTAAATCTATTTCAACCAGACAAATATATGGCGTGGATAAGTTTTATAACAAACTACTTATAAGCAAACTTATCTAAGGATTCGTTTGTTTACCATCAATCCTTCTTTGTCCTATACCATATTGTATCCTTATTTTATTAATGCATTCCCGACAAATTTATGAAAATTACATCCCCTTACACGTCAACCCTAAGCCAAACACTAAGCAGATAAAAACTCCATTGTACATAAACATTAACTACCCAATTTGCTTTGAGAAGCCTGTTCCAAAGATTAATACCAAAAACATAACAGCACAGCTTAGACAAAATATCCCCTTCGAAATCGCAATATTATGCAAATGCCTTCCTCAAAACTGAGACAAAATAAAGATTCATCTCTTCCCCTTATCACAGGCCATCATCAGGCGAAAGTCATCCCAATTGAAAATATCTTCTTTTCGCAGCTGTTCTCCCGCTGCATAGTGATTAGGCCCCCTTTATTATGTCCTAACACGCAGTCTTAAGTAAATCTTATAATTAAAAATCAATGGTGGAAGAGTGCTCTGACAACTGCTTGTGATTTATCGCTGTATTCTCCGCGAGCTTTTCCTCCAGAAGTTTTCTGGGGAGGAAGGTTGAGGGATTACAAAGGAAGTATTCTCGTAAGTTTTCTGCCAACCTGATGGCTATGAGGTAACAGCTCTAGGCTCATATGCCAAAAGTGCAGAATACGAATCTTGGTTAGGTATGGATGGTTGTGCTCTGGAATTCACTTATGGTTGTAGGTCCAGTTTTGATTGCAGTCATGATTATATTATTATCTGTATTTAGTAGTTATCTCTTGTTTATATCCTCCTTAGACCCATCGTATTTAAATGCACGTCAGATTTTGGGCGCATAATTTTTCTATGAATGAAATTGCCGAATTCAGTCCTGGAGCTGATAGTTCCAACAATTGTGATGAAATAGAGCCTGTAAAGAAACTGCAGAAAACAATTCCTCTGCCAGTAGAGGAGTTTCGAAAAGTTGGTGCGAAGCACATGTCTGGATGTTCAGCACGAAAAAATTTTTTGCACTAAATGTAAAATATTTTTATGTATCACGTCCTCATAAAATTCTTTTGCAGCCTTTCATGATTAAATTTTACACCTGAACAATTAAATTTCAGAATTTTTGAAAGCTTAAAGAGATTGTCATTTTTTCCCCATCTTTATAGTTGAAACCCAATAACTTTAAAAGTAAGTTACATAGATCCAAAAGAATAATATACATAACAATTAGCTTTAAATCATGTTTCAAACAGTTGTGGGTCTCAGGAGGATATGCATGAGCATATTGTATAGATTGACGAGTGTAACTGATCCGTTATAGCACATGGTCACAAAGTACTTAGGTAACTTCTACCACGTTTTCACGTGCTAGCGTGTCTTAACGCTGTTGACTGGTCAGTAGTTTTCTCTTGTTTACATGCATGATGGAACATATTGTACATATTGTTGTGTATACTCGCTTTTGTATGCTCAAACTTCACAAACAGGTCCCGCTATGCGCTTGTTTTTATTACGTCCAATCGTTGTTGTGAGGCCAGTTATTTTCTCTGCTTTATACTTACCTGGGCATATTTTACATGTTAGTGAGAACAGCCATGTTTACATGCTCAAACATAGAATCAATATTGTATAGACGCCAGAACATATATAATTTTACTGTTTCAAGTGTATATTCATGTTTGCTTGTCGAAGCTTTAATAACCCCTCCCGAATATACATTGTTTTCACCATGAGTGAAAGTTTCTGACCAATCACGAGTATTCTCGGTAGATATGCATGAGCTTGCTTTCGATATTTACTTCTAGGAAAATCTTGAGAGATGTGAGGAAGAAGTTGATTCAGCTAACACTTTAGCTGACCTTTTTTTTTTTTTTTTTACTTTTTTTTTTCAAGGCACAGGGATTTATCATTAAGGTTTCAAGGTTTTCGTCAAAATCGCGCATGCACATAAGGTAGCTGCCATTGAAAAAAATTATGTTTTTAAATAATTGCTACAAAACGGCTCTAACGATTTTGTTTCAAATCGTTGCGATAATGCCTCTGAAGATGTTCTAAACTTTTTCACCTACGAAATTTTTATCAAAATGCGATAAAAGTGCAAAAAGTTGAAAAAAGAGTGCCTTTAACACAGAGTTCTCTGCCCTTTGAACATCGTCTATTGACGATTTTTTTTTTTTTTTTTTTTTTTGTGTTTCTTGCACAAGCAAAGGTAATGTAATGTAAATTTGTCAATTGAATAAAACTACCAAATTTTGCCATTTTAGTGGGGGTTTTTTGTGTGTTTTTTTGTTCACGCACAAATTATTGTCAATCGAGGTCATTTTTATTTAAATGAGTGAAAATAAGAAAATGGCAGTAACATTAAGTTAAATTTTCCTACAATGATCAATATTATATAGTGTAATTGAAAGTTAGGCGATGTTAAACACTCTTAGTTTTTTCAGTTAATACTTTACTGACCGTGTACTTATACCCTCTATGTTCTTTGTTACTTTTGTTCCAGAATTTAAAGTATATACCCTACAGAGTCGAGAGATGAGAAGACATATTGTTATAAATTTCATTCCTGACTAAATTTTGACAAAAAAGGGACCGACGAAGTTTCTCAATTTATACTTTCAATTACATATCTTGGTAAAAATTAAAACACAGAAAACATAATTTTAATTAATTTCTGATAACACATACAGGCGATTATTTTATTCTTTATTCTTCAATTAAAAGCTGATATCTTAGCATAAACCTCAAATTGTGTTTTCATACTTGGACAATTTGATTGAATTAACAATTATATTGATGAGGACCTGTCATCAACTGTAGACTATCACAATTTTCAAAAATGCGATCTATTCCTAATCTTTTTACTTTAATTTTTAAATAAATAATTCAATATGCAATTGTAAATAAACTATTTGTTAAAAGTGGAGGTCTCAATCTTTAAATTGGAATAACATTTATCAATTTTGGTTTTGCATTGGGAGAAAAAGGAATCCTTACAAAAAATCACTATTCAGAAATAATATATAAAATATCTAGAGTAGACTCAACCCTTTGTTTAAAGCCACTAATTATTATAAATAATGGTACACTATATGATTTGAATATGCTTTTTAAATAAAATAATTAATGATGTAGTAAAATATTATCTACCATAAACAGTTGAGGTTTAAGTTACGATAACCGATTAGGGAAATTAGTTACGATAAGTGAAATGAGTAACGATGGCTGATTAGTGAATACATTTACGATAACTGAATGTTGCATATATATTGTCAACCATCTTTGGACGAATCCCAAATAAATGAAATTAGGGGGAGTTGGTACCCTAAAATTTATAACAAATCAATTTTGAGTGGTGGTTTTTTTTTTTTTTTTTTTTTTTCTTTCTTTAGCTGTATTTCTAATAATTTTTAGACGACTTAAGTTTCAATTATTAGTACAAGTTAACTTTTATTTAAAATATGTTTTTCTCGAAACTTCATTTTTCATTAATCGTGTATCTTTTTCTCAGAAAGGGCACACACTAAGTATCTAAAATGTTTACCACACATTCCTTTTACGTATCAGTATATACTGCAGTGAATTACTTTTGTTAAGTTAACTTATTTCGTCGAAAATAACTTGTGATTTTTATCAAATTTGAGTGACTTTCACAATAATACATTTAAAAAAAAAATGTAAATAAATTAAAATTAAAACTCACTTCAGTAAAAAAAATATATATATAAAATGCATTGCGAAAATTAGGCTTCTATGTCAATTATTTTCTGAAAAAAAGTACATTAAATATGGCAAATTAACATTACCGGTATGGGTGTACCAACTCTCCTTAAGTAAAAGTTTACAAGGCATATTTCTCTTTTGTTGGTAAGCCTTGTTTTGAAGTTACTTACACTGAGTGAGAACGATAGCTGATTATTACGCGTGAATGGACACACGGAAATTAAAATGCCGAAATGTTTCTGATATGTTTCTTCTATCTGCTTTGATTGTTAATTAGTGCATGGTGGAAGATTAGAAATGGTTGTATTGCAAAAAAAAGATTGAGTATTTACTTTGAGCTGTCGGATGGAGAAATTAATTTTTGGAGAGGGATTGTTTTTAATTAAAATTAACTGATTTATTTAGGAAGTATTTTATTGATAAATTGGATGTTAGTTGGAAAGTTTAAAAAGATTAAATGACATTCAGCTACTTAAGTCAATCAGAATTAATAAATCAGTTTTGTTTTTGTATTTTGAAATTTGCTAGTGGTTTATTTGTTTCTATGTTTGAAGGTGTGCTTTATATAAAATCCAGAATAAAATATACAATTTTAAATTGAAAACAATATTGTTGCGTAAATGGATTCGAAAGATTTGAAGCCAAAGCAGATCAAAACTTGCAGAAATTTATTCCGATATAACTCTTCGCAGATTCTCTTACAACCCCAGAACTTCTCGTTCTAGTAGACTCAATACAGCTCTTTTCACAACAATAGAGCACAAAACAGCAGATAAAATTTGAAAACACAACTGCTAAAATCGCTGAAAAAGACAATGCAATACAGTTCATTTTCGGAACTCTCTGAATGCTCGCTGAGAGACAACTAACTCAGTAACTCCACTCAGTCAGTCACTCAACTCAGTCAACTAACTAACTCAACTCCACTCATGGCAGGCCTTATATAGGAGTCACTACTTCGTGAATCTTCTAGAGATAGAAATTTGGAGGACTTTCCAGATCGTAGTCAAAAGGTCCTATACATGCACATGGGGACCAAAAATGTCACCAAATGGTCACCAAGTTTGGCAACATTTGGCAATTTATCGCAAAATATGGGGACAAAAATTAGATGCCTAAACCGTCGCCGACTTGGCTCTATCTCGCCAATTTTGCGAGATTGCCATTACCGTAATGTTAAATGGCCTTCTCTTTGTAAAATTCGCTTCCCAGCATTATTTCTGAAAACTCGTTTTAAAGCATTAATACACACATTGCAAGAAAGCGAACTCTTGCACAGCCTTATGCGAAATGTACATAAATTTTCCTATTTACATAATCAATACTACGGAATATTTACAAATAAACAGAAATTCGTAACAATATATAGAATTGTATTGGTCAATAAAATATGCTTAATAATCTTAGTTTTCTCAAAATAAATATAAATGTACACGAAAATATATGAAAGTACTTTTAAAAAATAAAACAGACTACCTTGCAAATAATTTATTCTTCTAAGTCTAACAATTGTAAATTTGTGTCGCATACAAAAATATACACATCAGATATTTTGTTTAGTAATATAAATTCTAATTCCAGACTATCATAAATAATAGAACACTTACACATATTCATCAACGTCAATCCAAAGTAAAAGATTTTTAAAGATTGTATAGAATTATATTGGTCAAAAAAATATGCTTAATGATCTTAGTTTTCTCAAAAGAAATATAAAATGACACGAGAATATACGAAAGTACTTTTAAAAAACAAAGGAGACTTCCTTGCCAATAATTTATGCTTAAATCTATCAATTGTAGATTTGTGTCACATGCATAAAAATACACAGCAGATATTTTGTTTAGTAATACAAATTCTAATTCCAGACTATCATAAATAATAGAACACTTATACATATTCATCAACGTCAATCCAAAGAAAAAGATTTTTAAATTCCATCATGACTTAGTGTTCATAATAAAGCAACCATATTTAATAGAAAAACCCTTATTTGAAAGTGAAGGCGTATATTCCATTATGTACTAAATAATATACGATTGTTATAATATTCCACACTAAAAATTATTACATTTACAGTTCATAGAAACCAGTTCTTAAGGTATACATATACGTTGGACAATTTTTTTTTAAAGTTCTTTTGCCAGCGTATCAAATTTTTGTGAGAATTACAAAAGAAACAAATGTAATGTATTTGCAGTAATAAAAAAAAAAATATTAAAAAAATATATATATTTATTTAATTAATTGAATTTTAATTCACTAATTAAGGCTTCATTGCAACGATGATAAAATAATATCTAATTAATTTTTAAACAAATTTCTTACTGGAAATTAAAGACAAGGTATTGATACACGGGCTCAAGCAAAATATTGTTACGAATTTTTTTGTATATTTGTAAATATTTCCTAGTGTTAATTTTGTAAATAGATAAATTTCTGTACATTTCGCATAAGGCAATGCAATAGTTTGTTTCCCGGCAATATGAGTGTTATCGCTTGATAACGAGTTTTACAGAGGTAACTCTGGGAAGCGAGTTTCAAGGGGTAGGGCATTTTAACATTATGGTAATGGGAATCTCGCCAAATTGGCGAGATATAGCCAAGTTGGCGACGTTTTTGGCGACTAATTTTTGTCGCCAAATTTGGCGAGAAATTGCCAAATGTCGCCAAACTTGGCGACCATTTGGCGACATTTTCTGTACATGTATGGGTACATGTATCCCATGTATAAGGACTTTTCGACTATAATCCGGAAAGTTCTCCAAATGTCTATCTCTGGAAAGTTCTCCATATGTCCATCTCTGGAAGGTTCGTGAAGATTCGCACCCTCCCCTATATAAACCCGGCCGTGAGTGAGTCAGTCTGTTAGTTGATTTTGAATCACTGAGTGAGTTGTCTCTCAACGTTCATTGTGAGAGCTGTATTCCTGACTTGAGATACTGAGCATTCTAAAACGAACTGTTTTGCATTGTCTTTTGCGGTGATTTAGCAGTTGTTTGTCAAGTTTTTAACTGCTGTTTTGTGCTCTGTTGAGGTGAAAAGAGCTGTATTGTGTCTACTAGAACGAGAAGTTCTGGAGCTGTAAGATAACTGTGAAGAGTTATTTTGGAATAAATTTCTGCAAGTTTTGATCTGCTTTGGCGTCAAATCTTCGAACCCGTACAATGCAACAATATAATGTACAACTTAAATATTTTTTTTTAAATTTTAACATTTTACATGAAAAGTACTAGAAAAAATAAAAAATTTCCAAAAATAAAAATATTTTAAAATACATAAAAAGTTCTATTTTAGATCAAAATTTTTATAAGCAGGTAGGGACCGTTCTCTGAAATGTAATCTAAATTATACATTTTAAATATTAAAAATCAGTTAATTAACTCTTAAGATATCACTGTTGGAGTACATTCACTCAACAATGAAAAGCAGTTCTCCAGAAACTGAGCTCAAAGTTTTCGAAAATTTCTTTTTTCCATTTGTTTTAAATGTCGACCTTTACTAAATTGCATGTAATTAAAACAGTATTTTAATTATAAGAAAGTTATTGGTATCATTTTAAAGATAATGAATTGAAGAACATTTTAGATTGAAAAAACAAAAATGCCTGTTTGGGTCAATTTTTGCAATTTCCAACGTATATGTATACCGTAATATGTCTTACTTGAAATATGTTCCAGTAATACATATATGTTAGATAAAGCATTGGTTATTGGGGCACATTCGACAGAGCTCAGTTTAAAAACTTATAATTATTTAATTGCTCTGTATTTTTCTAAATATTTGTGTTCATAAATATATAGCTCGATCAAGGAAGGTGTTTATTAACTTATAAAACTTGAAGATACTCATTAACAAAACAAACTATAGCTAAACATGTCTAAAATCCATTTATTGAACATCATACTTTGAAAAGATTACCTATAAAGTGAACCGGTTTAGGTGTACTAGGGAAATAAGGTTTTACAAACTAAAGCTAAGCATGTCTAAAATCCATTTATTGAACATCATACTTTGAAAAGATTACCTATAAAGTAAACCGAATTAGGTGTACTAGGGAAATAAGGTTTTACACATGTAGAGTTCTTTTTCCATCAAAAATATCAATAAATATACTTCCATCCCCCGAAATACTTATGTAATTAAGGAATTATATTTTAAGAATTGCTAACTATCTCAAAATGTCATAAATATTTTTTGACTGAGGTATATTTCTCCTTTAACTATAATAAAATATATTCAAAATCCCACACTCCATTAAGGTCCAAAATTCCATTTAAGGACCAAACGCGCCATTTAAGGACCAAACGCTCCATTTAAGGAGCACATGAACCAAATCACTTTAAATATAAAAAGTCTGCCATTAAATACTAAATATCCCATGATCGATAACATTTGGTATTATGTCAGCAGCCTGAACATAGCAGTCTTTAACGTTTCTTCCTCGCAACGTTATTTTGGAATGCGCATGTATTATCTAAAGCTCAATTCTAACATAACGGCACGATGATTTTAAAAGTAAAAGTATTTAACTTATTAAAAAAAAAAAAAAATCACTCCATTAGTTTATATAAAAATAGGATTTACATCATTTTTTATCAATTGCTTTTTGTTAAGTAATGACGAAAATAAACTAACCGTTACTGTAATATTTACAGGTCTACGAATACCACATCCCTTTAAAATATCAACAAAACTAAAGGTAAATATCTCCAAAATCCTACCATGAAGCTAAACACTCCATTTTAAATAGCAGACGAACCAAAGCTCCCCCAAAGCTAAAAAGTCCTTTTCCGTTAAGTACCAACTATCCCATGATTGATAAGATTTGATATTATGTTTACAGGCCGTACATAACAGTCCTTAACTTTTCCTCCCGGGAAGACATCTTCCTGAGCAAAAGACATCTATTAGCCTTTCATCTTGGAGACAAAGCTCGGTTTTAAAAATCTTGAATCCTCTATTTTGATTCGCTTTCGTGAGTTATCAGTGATTCAATCATTCAGAGAGGAAATGATCCTATAGTTCAGGGAATTTATGGTTGGGGGTACTTGGATGACTTGGAAACGTGAAGTAGCGATTAAGATTTGGGAAGGGAAAGAATATTTTTGATGGTTATGGATCTTGGTTCCGGTTTCTTGAGGACTCACTTTGAGGGCTGATTCCTGGTAAAGATGATTTAGAGGAAATGGTAGAGGGGATTGTATTGAAATGGTCTGTTGACGATTTCTATAAATTAAAGGGCTTAAATATCAAATGTTATCTAATAAGCTTGAATCAACGTCAACTGGTATTATGTATAAGGCTGTATTTTGTATTTTATACGTGTTAGACATCATAGCCCAGTGGTATAACATTTGACTGGTGATCGAAAGGTCGGTGGTTCGAATCTCTCTGGGTCATATTTTAAAAGTTCTTAATTTCTATTTATTTTTTCTCCAAGCAGAACCTTATAGAACTTTCTATGCATTTCCGGTACGACTCGTTTCGGTTCCAGACGAAAGTTCTGGAATATTCCATCGACCTATATAATAGACACTCGAGTTGAGTGAGGCAGATCTTCTGCTGCTAAACGTTGCTTGGGAATTCTTATTAATAAATATCAACAAATTATAGAAACAACTTCGTATTTCTTGTGTGCAGTTTATTATACGTTACAGTACTATATGCAAGGTCATATATATTTCTTTAATTTGTCTTCAGGATTTAAGTTTCTTTATTTAGCTTTTTTTTTTTTTTTTTAAAGATTTTAAAGCTTAGCGTACTATGGATGTTATACTGATTTAGAACACTTTTTTTTTTTTTTTTTATTACTTTATTGAAAAATCACTAAGACAATTTTTGATTTGAATTTTAAAAAGTAATTTTAGGCAAAAATGAAATGATTTTTTAAAAAAGTTTTTTAGATATACCAAATTTAGAAAATATCAAAATTTTAAAGTTTTTTTAATTTTTTAACAAATATTTTTTTAAATTTTTTAATTTAAAATAGTTTTTTAAGTTTGAAAGCGTCACACATTACTGCATTAAAAAAATTCATAAGAATAATTCTAAAAATAAAGATTTTAGAATTTTGATTCCTAGACCCCCATAATGGGAAAACGTTAAAACCATTCTGCTCTATTTCAATTAAATATATGCATTTATAAATCTGTACAAGAGCAATGACGATAAAATATATTTTTAAAGTGAGATTGTAAATTAAATAAGTCGTAAAGCTCTGTTTTCAGCATTTTAAATATCACAACCAAAAATAAAACTGATTTATCATTTACAGAGTCATTTTGAAACTTATGAAAACTGTTTAGCATAAGAGCAAAAACATTTTTCTTTAGCTTGTTTTTCAAAACAACGGTAATGCTTGTTTAAAAAAATGAAACGGATTATTGCTTTCTATATACTTGTACCTTGAAGCAATAAAAATCACTGCCAAAATGATTTTTCTTGCGTTAAGTTACAAATCTAACAATAACATTATTGAATACCTTAAAATAGGATGCAATTACTCAGTCTTCACTTCTCTAAAACGAAGAAATTAATTTACATAAGTTCAAGGTTAAAATAAAAAAGAAATTAATCTTCTTACATACCTTCAAGCCTTCTAAAAATAAAATACCTAATTAGCAATTAATTACAAATCAAATAATATTTCAACTCAATCGGATTATGACAATACTGTATCTAAAACAAAGCTTCGATTTCAAGCTGTCATTCCTTTCTTTTTAAAAACAGACAGTAATTGTCAGGTATTAAGACACCGCTGACAGGAACCGAAGTTTAAGGATGCTGCGCACCAGAAGTTCAAGGACCCGTCCACTTAAACGAAACCATAACTCTTTTTAAGAAAAAGAAGAGCAAAAGTGAAAAGAACATGAGTACTCTTCTTTTATTTCCTTCATCTTTTTTATTCCTTTCTTTTATTTATTTTTTCCCTCATTTGTGAGAGTAAGAGCAGCCATTGACTTACCATTGCGCTTTTTGTATTGGATGAGTAGTCGATATATCAATGCGCTGGTCTCTAGGCTTGTTCGCTGAGTATGGTATCTCCTTTTCGAAAATTTGCGAAAGTCTTTGCAATTTTTCGTTGAACTATAAATTAAAGATTGGATTTGGTATAGAAAAGGTCTCGTAAAATGATAAAAGCAGCGCTTCTTGTGGTGCAGAGGTACAGCAAGCAAAAAAAATCCTAATGATGGCTATATATTGTATTCTAATTGATGAAATAATAAAAAGTCAAGTACCATTGTAAATCATAGAAGGATTTGAATAAGTCTATTTAGGTTTTTTTTTTTTTTTTTTCATAAGGAGTCATCTACATATTTAAGTTGAACCAAACTTTGAAAAGTTGAATATCAACCCCATAATATTATACCATATTTAGATTTAGCAACCATAAAAAAAGGCGAATTACAAATTTCTGTAATTTTCCAATGAGTGGTTAGATATTTAAATTAGGTCAAAGAGTTAACAAACTGATGTTAAAAGAAAAAATTACTTTTTTGGCCATAAATTCTTAAATAATTAATATGTTTTAGTAATTTTTGTTTCAAATGATAGTTTGCTAAATTTCAAACGTAAATAGCAATCAACTTTTGCACCAAGCAGTGTTTCAATAATTCAAAAATTAATTAGTAACTAAGAAAACAAGTTTTAATTTTTTTTTTTTTTTTTTTTTAAATATATTAAAAGTTATAATAAAACATTTAAAATTTGAGATATTTAAGTATTGATATTATATGAAAAAAATGCTTTAAATTATAATTAAATCAACAAAAACTAAACAATTTTTAATGTGATGCGCTGTGTGTTTTTGGTGTGATGCGTTAGGATATTCAATCATTAAAAGCTAGTTTAAATAACATTATTGTATCATTAAACCTTGTATAGTCATAACAACTAAATATATTGAATTTGAAGTAATGTGATTTAACCTACTTGTATATTAAATAAGTACTTTCAATCACTTCAAATTGGGTATTTATACACACGCATATTTGAAAAAGTATGAAAATAATTTAGAAAATGGTAAAAAAAAGTAAATATCTCTTAATTTTACGCATACAAAGCACACTAAGAAACTTCTTTAAAGGGAAAAAAAGTGTACTGTTTTACTTAGTTACTTTAACTTTTTATCTTCAAAATTTCCATTAAAAAGTAGAAAGACATATAAATAATTGTTTAGTGTGCATGTATTATGATAACTTGTCTTAGTAGAACTATTACATTGGCTGATGAATTGTCGACATATTTTAAAAGTTATAATAAAACATTTCAAATTTATGAGATATTTAAGTATTGATATTATATGGAAAAAAAATGCTTTAAATTATTATTAAATCAACAAAAACTATTTTTTTTTAATTTAACTGATCTTTGGATTTTGTAATAGTCTGACTGACAATTGTCGAGGATAATCTGAACAGAGGCTGTGGAGACTTAGCTGAAGCAGTAGAGCATGTTTTGGCAAATGCCAATCATACATGAGAGACAGGCTTAAAACCTATGGTGTTATTGACATCAAGCCTGATGATTTTTTAAGGCCCCTTTTCTGATTGATTGGCCTTCTGTAAGATCAGCGAACGGTTTAACATGCCATAGGATGTATATCTTCTTAGTATGAGAGATACAATGGATTATCATTTCTAATCTTTGCCACTCTCTTTCTAATCTAATATAATCTGTACAAAACTATAACACAAATAAGTTCATGCACTAATTAAGCTCACAATATTCAACATTTGAAAACGTATAAACGATATCCTGTAATTAAAGGAACTCTATATAGTAACATAATACCACATACAATCACAATTCCGACATAATACCACATACAATAACAATTCTTATCAACATCGCAATGCCTTCCTTACTAATACATTTAATTACATAAACCATAGTTCATGCATACAATACTATAGTTACATATTGAACCCTAGCTCTCTGCATACAATACCATACCATATCATAGTTCATTGTATGCAATACCGAGTCAGAGTTCACTGTAGATACTTTATTACATATTGCAACCTAGTTCTCTCTGTACAAATCTACAGTTCATTACTTATTACACCATAGTTGTCACATATTACACCATAGTTGTCACATATTACACCATAGTTGTCACATATTACACCATAGTTCATTGTTTATCGCACCATAACATATACTACACAATTATTATTTACATACCATTTATCACATACACCATAATACTGCAGTTTATTACGAATTGCATTTTACTTTAATATATACAAAACTATAGTTCATTACATATTGCACCATATTTCACTGCATATAATATTCCACCATTACATATTATTCCATCATTCATTTCATACAATTCACTTTATACAATATTGCAATTCGCTACTTACGATTATCCATTTCATTGCAAACTGTTTACTAGTATAGCATTTACAACACATTAGTTCAATACATACAACACATTAATTCAGTATTCTCAACTCTCGTTCTAATACGCACCACATATACGAAACTATAACAAACAAATACTACTACTGCATTACAAACAATCAGCAACACCAGCTTGTCACGTACCAAAGCAATCTCAAACTTAGACCCTCCCCCAAAGTATCTCCAACTTAAATCCTCACCCCAAAGTACAAACATTTTAATTAAACATACCTTATCCAACCCCCGCAAACCATCTCGAAGGTAACACACGAACACAAAAGACATTTGTTGTCTCTTCAACGTAATCACGACCAGACTTGGAGTAATATTTCGAACAGGGAGTCATTTGATCGCGATATATGTATAATCCCAAATCTAGAGAAGAGGAAACATCAAAGCGTCGCTGTAATAATGGGGTAACGCAAATACTCTTGTATTTTAATTAAGTGTGGTAAGCGTCGTCTTACACCGTCTCTTTTCTTCGTCTTCCGACGAAGAGTTCTTTGCCTTCTTCTCTCTCTTAAACCGCGTGGAAAGACTTTTACGGTTATTGAAAGACAGAGGCCTTGGGGTAAGAAGGAGGTGAGGGGGGAGAGGGAGAATACAGACCGATTTTAATTAAACGTTGAAAGTGTCGCAGGGTATTTTCTGTCGTATTCTTTTGGGTTGTGGTAGAGTTTCGTCGAGGAGATTTTGTAAGGGACCGAATACATATGATCTGAATTGAAAAATGCTATTTGCTCTCGGAAGGTATTTGAACAAATTGAATCGGTTGTTTGGGAAAGTTAAGTAAAATTTATCCCCATTTAATTTTCAGTAAGAGCATATTTCTTTGGGTGCACACGTACTTTATAGTAGCATTGAACTGAATTGAAACACTTTTAAAAGTGTTGGGGGTCTTTTAAGATTGCATTTTTGAATATTTTGATCGATGGGACCAGTAGCACAAGTACCGCTAGCCAATACCGGCTCGACGGTGTCATGGTTAGTGGTACCATTAAGGTTTACGTCAAAATCGCGCATGCGCATACGGCTGAAATTATGAAAAATCACAAGAAAATCATGTTTTTCAGCAGTTGCTAGAAAACAGCTCTAATGATTTTCATTAAAATATTTATGCTAATGCCTCTTCAGGTGTTCTAATCGTTCCCATCTCCGAAATCCCATAGAAATGATAAAAACGTAAAAAGTTGAAAAACAAATGTCTTTAACACATACCTCCCTGACCTTGAACGTCGCCCATCAACAATTGAGTTTTTTCTGTTTCACACCCTAGAAAGGACAATACAATGCCTGTATGATAACACCACTAATTCCACGCTTTTTTTTTTTTTTTTTTTTTTTAACCATGTAAAAATGATTGTGGAAAATATCTTCAAACTAGCCATTTTTATTTAAATGAGTGAACATCTAAAAACTGTGAATATAACACAAATCAAACTTTAATGCAATGATCAAAATTATAGTGAAAATGAAAGTTGTGCGATGTTCCACATCCTTAGTTTGTTTCAGTAAACGCTCGCAGCAAATTGGCTTTTGTTGAAACTTTTTTCGGTTTTGCCGAAAACGATCAACGGAATAATACGTAAGTACCAATGAATGTACTCATTTTTTCTTTTAGGTTATATTTTTCTATGTATTGAGAATATTACACAAAAAGTACGTCTGTGTTATAACAGAAATTATAGCTAAAAATGCATAGCTGTAGACAAACCCGCACAATAAAAAGATAGTTTATCAAGATAAGTTAGCATAACAAGTGAAGTACCAAAACTAACTACCAAAAGGTTAATTTCCAACTTAAGTAATTGTAATATTTAGAGATATATGTGAGATAATTTAAAAATATATGTGAGATAATTTAAAAATATATGTGAGATAATTTAAAAATATATGTGAGATTAATAATTATAATCAGAAATTAAACTGTAAATTTTGACTTTAAATTATTAGGTACATCTTATAAAAAACATTTTTGTCAAATAATCAATGCCAAGTCATTTCATTGTTTTGTTGTCAATCATAGTAAATGTGTCTCATACTCCATAGATTAGAGCTTATATTCGTTTTTTTTTTTTTTCGTTTTTTTTTTTTTTTCCGTTTTTTTTTAGTTTTTTTCTTCTAAAAATAGAGGGTTTAATGTCTGTTTACCATATTTTGCTGATTGTCTGGCTCCTAATATTAAAGACGTAAGTACTGTATTGGATTTCCCTTAAAATACATTTAATAAGATGCTTTCCTACTTGAATTTTGGTGAGATTTGCAATGTTGAGGTGACGTATATTTTTTGTATGTCTTTAATTAGAATAATAGTTATACTTATATAGTTGGTAACAATTCACATACAAAGCAATAATAACTTGTTTATCAACAACCAGAAACACACAGAATCATACAGGAAGTATTACAGTTGAAGTAATTAGATACAACTCAATGAATAATCAACTAATATTAAACAATTCTTAAATTTTTTAACAATAAGTAAAATATATATATAAATCCTTGTATATCATGCCAGTACTGGAACTTAAGCACTACTCCCACGTTAACCTCCAGGTGAAAGCAGAGGCATGTTAAACACAATTTGAATTCCCATAAAATAGTTGGGATCCAAGAATAGGTTCTAATACAAATTAGCAAAGAAATAATTCAATCTAAAAATGCAATTATACAAATTTCAGATATAGTACTGAAACAATACACGCTCCCTAACTTCAGCTGATAAAGCTTAAACATCGGCTTAAGAATAGAACAAGAATAATCAGAAAAACGAGCAATTCGACGCAAATCGTGTATCCACGACCACACTCCTCGCTTGTTGCCATCAACCATTTGAAATAATTAAATCCACAGTCAATAATGTGCTTTTAGCATAGGGATGTTACTCGTTACGTATCACTCGGTAACTGACTAGACAGGACCGTCCCAGATTACATATACTAATAACGAAAAAGACTTCAAGTATTTATTTTTCAACCTAGCAAAATGGTTTACAACTTTTGAACACAAGTTTCAAGATATGTGTTTAGTATTTCTCAGCGATAATTTAAAGCAATGTAAATTTCAGTACCACCAAAGTAGAGTACATTAACTCCATTGTCATCTAATTTTATACAAGACCTATTCGAAGTAAAAAAAAATAGTGTATCTTGATGTCATACCTACTCTTGACAAATTAATACATGGTGACAAGAACTAAGTGCTGCAAAAAATGAAACGACCAAAAAACGAGAGCATGAATACGTTTTACTACAAGTAGAAAATACAGATTGATGTTCTAAATTGAAGAAATCACATGTTCGATGTGACTACCATCACTAGCAATTACATGATGAAAACATAGAAAAAACTATTCCATCAAAGACTTTAGTGTTGGCACATCAATTGCCTTGCTATGTCACTGAATTGCAGTTTCCAGCACATAAACCGTTTTGGAATTCGTCAAATACACTTTGTCTTTCATATAAGAAAAGCTTTCTAGACAGAAATTAAGTTTTAAAGCAGATGTATGTTCCTTATTCTATAAAAAATAACATCATACGGAAAATCAATTTATTTTAAACAGATTTCACGCCAAGTCTATCACCAACCAATAAACACTCAAATCCCTTGATCATCACACTTTTAAATCATTAACAGCACTTCTGATACATCTCATCTATAATTCATTATGGAGTTAACCCCTGACACCTTTCAATAGACGAAAACGTCTCCCCGCCCGATAACGCTAATCACTTGCCAACAACGACGTAACAACGTCGATAATTCGTCGTTTTACTGACGCTTTAATGAATGGCGGAAGCAGTAGCCGCTAGCGTCAGGTTACAAGCACAAAAGACGTTTTATTCACCACCGAATTTCAAACTTTTTTTTTCTTTTTTCTTTTTCTTCTTCCACCTACTGAATTTTTAATGTGGTTTAGGCGATGTTTACCTATTGTGTTCCGCAGTTTTGTGATAAGGCTTATTGTACCTCGGTATTTTTAACGATTTTTGCTGACTTTGGAACTTTTTTTTTTCTGGGTAGACAATAGATGATGTATGCTTCGTTCGTGTTGAAGAATACCAGATTGACTTAGATTTTGTAACACGTTTAAAATTAATTTTTTTAGGTAATGCGTCATTTATAACATTGATTGTGATCAAACTAATATATTTTAGAAGGAATGTTGAGTTTAAATGTTACTTTTTAGATACTAAATGGTTACTTTTTAACTACAAAACTTGATAGCATTTTAGCTATTCTCCTTGCGCCTTAGTATGCCTTAGTACATACGGAATGGGACTAAACTGTTCCTAATTTACTCTTACGCTATCTTTTTATAGGTTGGGGACATTATACAAAATTCTAGAAATATCCAGATAAGTCTAACCCATGTCACTACTTCGAAGCTTGTATTTCTGATACTATTTGCAACTAGAAAGTTGTAAAATATTGAGTTGAGAAATTATGAATATAGCAAATTCTTTAATTTAAAATGCATGAAATATTTATTAAAAATTCAAATTTTATTTTAATATTGTGGAAGGGAATTTTATTTCCTATAAATATGTATCATATGATAAAAAAAAGTTAATTCCAACTCTGCAAAATCTTACAAAGACTATTTTTCCCTGTGATGCAAAGGCGTCGAAGTAATTTTTTTTTTAATAAATAGAGATAAGTAATGTATTTGAAACTAGAAATATACTTTTTGTCAAAATTTATAATAGGCATATGTAAAAACTGCCAATGATATCTTCATTACAGAGGTTAGTATTTGAATATCAAGTAATTTTTATCGAATTTAATATAAACAAGAAACTTTAAACTGTATTTCTCAAAAGTCAAGAAAAAGTCTTAGAAGTATCGAGAATTTGTATAAGTTTTAGTATATAAAAGTTCCTTTTAATTCCTATGTCATAAACCTTCTTGTTTTCTATACGATGACAATTATTCATCATAACAACGAAATATTCTACCTATATTGTGTATATAATGTTACATAGTCGAAATACCTATACTATTTTAGCTATGCATCATTATGTGAAAACCTAGGTGGAATATTAAAACTTTAAAGAAAATAAACTTTTTCCAGAAACTTTAAAGTCTTCCTCTTCATTCTTATTCACAAAATTCCCACCTTCGAGTAGATAATACATCATCAACTCCAACCAAGAAATTTTACGATTTTCCTATTCAATACCACAGCTGGTGGTAGAATGTATCTTCTATCATTATCATTCCATGTCTTCATCCGCGGCTATTCACTCAGCTCCCCTCAACGTATCCTTTTCAATCGGATTCAAACTGCGGAACAAAGTAATCCCTACTTGGAAAGCATCCATGATGGATTGTCTTTGATTTATTCGATATCTGCTTTATTTATTCGATCTTTTTTCGGCCGATTCTCGATTCTTTTTTTGAGAAGAGGGAACCGTACACTAAGCTTGAATTGCATATTTGAATCGAATGAAAGTATTCAATGATGGTGTGACCAGATTTGTGAAATACTCGATTTATTGTTTTTCAGTCCTTTTTCTTTTGGAATTCGAGCGCATAACTCGAGTTGCCGATTTGAATCGAATGAAAGTGTTTGATGATGAGTTGATCAGATTTCAAGTATTTGTTGATTTATTTTTTATGTTTTAAAAGTTTTTTACTGGGGAAAATTTTATTAGCTAGTTATATTCGTTACTTTTATTAGTTATTTTAATTAGTTATTTTTAGGTGTTATTAATTTGCATTTTTAAAATATATACTTTTATATTTTCGTACTTATAAATTCGTACTGTACGTTTTTTTTTATATGATTTAGTTTCACTCATATGAATAGATAGCAACAGTTCTCTTCTCTTGTAAACGATGTTTTATATTGAACAATATTTTTCCAGTACAAAAATACTCGATTTACTGTTAGTAAGTTTTTTTTGTTTTTTTTTCCGATTTCAAGCTCTAAACTTGGTTTACCGATTTGAATAAAAAATGTAAGATGGTGGACTAAAAAGATTTGAACGTTTTTATATTTCTTACGTCTTCTTATTTTGGAAATGTTATTAGCTATTTTTATTAGTTGATTGTATTAGTTATTTTTATTAGTTAATTGGGTATTAGTTATTTTTAATAGTTAATTGTGTTAGTTATGTTTATGAGTTATTTTTTCAGTTATTTTTATTAGTTATTTTAACTAGTTATTTTAGTTAATTTTAGGGTGTTATTAGATTTATTTTTTATTATTGTTCTGATTTTCGTATTTTTAAATTCATACTATACATATGGAAGTATAATATTGTTTCACACATGTAAATATAATAAGTCACAAGTCTTTCCTCTTACAAATGAAACTTAACATTGGCTAATATTTTTCTGCGACAAATATGTTCGTGAAAAATAGCACTCAACCTCTATCCAAGTCAACACCTTTACCCAAAAAAGATATCAGTTGATAAATCACATATATGATTATATTATATTTAATCTAATTTAATCAATACAGGATTCGATTCCTATTCTGAATTGTATGTTCAAGAAGCAGCATAAATTAATACATGCCTGCTAAATAATATCTTAACCCCTTAAATATAACTAGTGTATATATATGCTTCGCAAAGCATATGCCTTAACAACCCAGTACATATATATTCGGCTTTCCGAAATACGATGGCACTGCAATTTTCAAATTTAAAAAAAAATGTTACACATAATATGGTTCTAAACATTTTATTAATATAATTTTGGTTGTCAACCGGTATTAGAAAAAAATATTTTCTTACTTAAATTTGCACAACTGTGAAAAAAAATTTCAAATTTTTGAATTTTCCGCATAACTATTCTTGTCTGACGAAAGAACGAAGAACTCGAAGAACGAAACTCGTAAATTTTCTCCGGCAAGTAAGAAGTTAATGAAAAGAATTTGATGTGCCTAATTTTAACCACATTCCTGGTACTAATTTAAAACAATTAGAAACAACGGTGTTAATAAACAGTATCTCCTTGTGTTGTTTTTTTTAGTTTAGAAATGGCAAAACATAATTAAATAAAAAAAGAATTTGAAACAGAGAAACAGAGAAAACAGAGAATTCGAATATATTTGTTTTAAAACTCCTTTAATTTATAAATGAGTTTTCTTTAAAGAAAAAATCGCGCTTCACTTATGTTAATAAAAATAAAATTTTCTCTGACTAAAAATACACTCTACTTATCACTAAACTTTATTAAACTTAGCGAACATATAACTTGACTATAGCTAAAATTTAAATACATCTGTCTTTAGAAGAAAAATGCTCTAAAATCATTTAAATTCTGAATCGCGTATTTAATTAAATTATTTTTAACAATACATACGAAATTTCAACTTATAAATTTCCAGCTGCGACCTAAGATACTCAAAAAGTTATTCTTAGCATAAATATTTATACACTTTAATTCACTCATCTTAGAATTTAAATTGACACACAGCGTATGAATCAATACACTTTAATTTACTAAAAATCATTGAGTGGGCGAAGGAATAGAAAAACCTAAAAACATTTCACAACAAAAATCACAAATAAAAATTTTGAATATTTAGTTTTGGATAAGAGTCTGCTAGAAGGGTGCTTTTGAAATTTATTGGATTCTTGTACAAAACGTCGCTTTATTTATGCGGCCATGTATTTTCAGCAAAACACCGTCCAATACTTTTTTAAAAAGCAGTTGGAAATTGCTCAGAATACATTTCCGTTATATGATTAAAACTAGCGAAGTATGTTTACGCAGCAAGAAGTTTAGAAAAATTGATTTTTTTTGTAAAATTGTGTCAAGTCCAGGTGTTGAGTTCCAAAATGCAACGAAAGTTACTTTTAGATGTTTTTTTTTATGTTTATTTTCTTATTTTTAGGCATGCGTTCTGGAAAGAAAGTAATATAAGTATTAATAAATCTTGGAATTTATTTGCATAAATATGAGGCTCTCTGGAAGGCTTTTTTTGCATTTTGTAATGTTAGTTTTCTTTCAAGCAAGTTTGTATTTGTAGCGTTGTAGATAAATGACTACAAAGATGTTGAAAGATTCTTAATTGAAAATATAACTTCTGTTTAAAGTGATGGAGAGTTTGGATGGGGGGGGGGGGAGGGAAGCAGTATCTTAAAAAAAAAGTTGGAATGTGCCCAATGATTAATTGGGAAAAAATATGTATTCATGCTTGGCTGATTTTTTTTTTTTTTTTTTTTTTTTTTTTGATTTTTTTTTTTATTCTAAATAACTACCGTAATATTTATTTTACAATTTGTTTTTTGTAGCGTCAAAAACTTAAAAAATGTGTTAAATTCAATACTCTGTAATTAACATTATGCGTATGAGCACCGCGATTACTCGATTTTCTTTAACACATAACGTCATATTCACAGATATAATTCATAAAGAACTTATATTAAAAGTTAACCCTTTCAAAACCTGTATTATTTGAACGCATGTTCATTTATCACTGATTATCTTAGAAAGAAAAATCAAATACCGTTTCAAGTTGTTATAGGAATCGACACATTACTTGTTCTACAGTATATTTTTCAAAACATACTTTGTTTTGAATAATTCGAATTAAAAAAATTAATGAAAAGTTAAAAATGTGTATTTCAATCACTGATCTGAAAAGATTCAAACGCAAGAAGTAAAATTCGCAACCGATCTACTTCAAACAAAGTCTAACGCATTACCAACTATGTGATTTTTTTCCTGGAAAAAAATGCTCAAATTTGGTAATTTTTGAAACCATAGAAAATAAAATTAAATTGATATTATTAGCGTTTATATTTATTTTTCCGGATCTATCATATATTGATGGCCTCCAAAAAGTACTGATTTTCATAAATTTTTCTTGATATATTTTTTTTTTTTTTTTTCTAATTTATTTACCAGTAAATCACATTTCAAGGGTGAATGGAGGACGTGTAGCATTTGACACTGAATTCAAAGTTTTGTGGAATAAATATCATAAGCTGCACAAATTAAATATTTTTGAAAACTCCTGAATTTGGTAACAGCATATTACAGAATAAAAAGCCATATTTTTTCACTATAATCAGATAATTATTAATCAGCTACTTCCAGAAATAATAAATTATAAGATATGAGCAAAGGAGCCAACATCAAACAGTTCAACAGAACCCTTTCTCCAAATCTATTAACTTATTTATCAGTTATTACAAAATCATTATGAAGATACGTTTCTTTTTAATAACTTCTATATATGAAAGAACAACAAACAAGAAGAATAATGATTACCAATACATTTTAAACAAACGTTTATATCTACTGTGTAAGTGTAACATACTGTTTATCAGAAAATTTTATGCAAAACTTTAATACAAATATTTTTTTTCTAAAATGAATCTGAAAAAATAACAATGTTTTTACCCAAGAGTTAAAAAGGAAAATTGTTTTTGAAACAGAATACTTAAGCAAAGTCATTAGAGATTTAATTTATTAGTAACGAAACTTGAGAATGAAAAATTAACCAAAATTCAATTATTTTCATTCGTTCTTTTGTAAGTGTTTGTTTTATTATTTCTCTAACAATGTGTTTTATCGAAAGACCTTTCAAAAATCTCATTTCTAGAACAATCCGATCGAATTGAAACCTCGAGATATTTTTGGAAGTTTGAAAAACAAGCGACAGCTAGTTTTATTTTGAGTAAAATATAATAAAAATACACTTCTAACTCGGCCATTTTTTTTTTTTTTTTCTATATTTTATCTTTATTTTTACAAGTGTTTTATCTATACTCTCAAAGTCTAAGTTATTTGAAACCTTTAGTAAGTTAGAATAATAGTGTCCTACTAAAGCTATAAATCAAAATATTTTTACTAGTAATACTTTGTTTTGATCAATCAAATTGATAAATTAGTTAAAAATGAATAAACAAAGTACACAGTTTGATTTTAAATAAACCAGCGTTGTTTCAATAGTTAAAGAACAATATGTCCACTAATTTATATTGCATCATTCCATGATTATCCATTAAAAAGATGTACTTATTTTATTGTTTAATTTAATAATATCGTTTAAGGCAGAAAGCAGGTGCAGACACATGATATAAATAGATATTTATTTTTAATTTTTGTATTTTCGAAGGCTATGGACGTTTCTGCATTCAGTAGAATTTAATCTTTTATATATATATATATATATATATATATATATATATATATATATATATATATATATATATATATATATATATATATATATATATAAATAAGTTTTTTATACTTAACAGGAAACATTTTTTAATAAACGACTCATTATATTTTCCTAAAACTTTTCAACTTGAATAATCAGATAGTATGAAATATTGTTGCGTGGATGGGTTCGAAAGATTTGAAGCTAAAGCAGATCAAAACTTGCAGAATTTATTCCGATATAACTCTTCGCAGATTATCTTACAACTCCAGAACTTCTCGTTATAGTAGACTCAATATAGCTCTTTTCACAACAATAGAGCAAAAAACAGCAGTTAAAAACTTGACAACACAACTGCTAAAATCGCTGCAAAAGACAATGCAGTACAGTTCATTTTCGGAACTCTCTGAATGCTCGCTGAGAGACAACTCAGTCAGTAACTCAACTCAACTCGATCACACTCTCACTCGGTCTTATATAGGGGAGACGAACCTTCGTGAATCTTCCAGAGATAGACATTTGGAGAACTTTCCAGATCGTAGTCGCAAAGTCCTATACATGTACATGGGGACCAAAAATTTCTCCAAATGGTCGCTAAATTTGGCGACAAAAATTAGTCGCGAAAACCGTCGCCAACTTGGCTCTATCTCGCCAATTTGGCGAAATTGCCATTACCATAATGTTAAATGCCCTGCTCCTTGTAAAACTCGCTTCCCAGCGTTATCTCTGTAAAGCTCGTTATCAAGCATTAAGACACATATTGCAGGGAAGCCAATCTAAGACGAACTATTGCACTGCCTTATGCGAAATGTACATAAATTTTCATATTTACAAAATTAATTCTACCAAATATTTACAAATATACAGAAATTCGTAACAATATTTTAAATCATAAACATTTGAAAAATGTATAGTATAAAATGTATTAGAATTTGAGTGTTTTGGGGGAAAATACATATTGTACATATAAAAATTATTTTTAAAAACAATCAAACCTTGAAACAATGAATGCACGGGTTCATATTTGAAAAAGTGTTATAAATCACAGCAAAAAATTTTGGTTTTTAATTTAAATATTACTTTTATGAACATTGAAAGCAAACAATCATAACATGTTTTAAATATTGAATCAGTTGTATGCACCTAACCCTTAAAATATAATAATAAAATATTCTACGTACTATCAAATTCCTTCCAAGAGTATTTGCATCCACCAATTAATCGTAAAATTTTATAGTAACATTTAAAATATATATATATATATATATATATATATTTATATCGATTCATTCGATTAAAACAATACATTTTTGCAAAGTTTTTTCGGAATCCAAACATTGTATAACAATTAATCTCATCCTTGGGAAAATAATATGAAATGTTTCCTATAAGAATAACACGTCACACACAAGGAAAAAAGTTCAGCTATACAATTACTTTATTCAACTTATTAAAATAGACATTTGTTTTACAAATATTCTACTAAGAAAATGTATCTCATAATCATTATTAATCCTAAATACTTTTACGAATTACAACTTTGTTTATGCATTGTGTACATGCAGACCAAACTGTATAGTGGTTAGCTTGCTAGCTTCTAGACCGCGAGGTTGCGGGTTCGAGTCCCGTGTTAGGCATGGGTGTTTGTAAATGTATGTTGGCTTGTCTAATGACGAATGTTTCGGCGCATTATAGCCCTCGTGTTGCTGACGGCGCCAGATAATCTGAATACAACCCACCATTGTGTACAATAAATAATAAATTTTAAGCTGTGAAATTTCAAAAATAATATTATGTTTTGGGGATAACTAGTGATCCCATGGTCATTTAAAATTGCTTAGAGGAATAAACTTTTTAGAAATTATCAGAGTTGGATATTGTATTCTAAGATTGAAGAGGTATAAAATATCCATAGGTTTCCTGAACGTGATTTAATTAAGGTTATCTCTTTTCTATAGTGCTATATAGTCCTGTAACATAGGCTATATTACCAAAACTTCATGAACAATTTGCTCAATCTAGTCTCGGTTATAAAATTTGAATATTTCGTCAATGTTGTTAAATTTACAGGAAACAATAAGCATAATAGCAAACAAGTTAATTAAAGAAATGTATTATTATACCCGAGCTCAATTTTAAATATTTGCCGTCATTTTACAAACTGGCAACTACCCACAGCATCGACTGTTTTAATGTTTATTTTCTTGTTAATTGACAAACAGTATTTAAAACTGCAAGCAATTACATACTCCACCAACGTTTGTATTCATCCTTTTATGAGTTGTGTACTTTCTGTTTGTTTCAAAAGAATACTAATAAACATGAAACTAAAACAAAACAAACATAAATCACTCATAAACATCAACGAACGCAAAAAAATAATATAATTTCATAGAAAGTTAGCAAAGCTTTTAAAGTTATCGTTAAAAAATTTTAACATTTGAAGAAAAGAACTAAGTTTAATATAAATAATAAAAGTAAAAACTAAATTAGGTACCAAAAACATCGTACACTGTTTTACAGTTTAGTTTATTCAAAAAAAGTTATCTCGTATGACAGACTTATGATACAAAGTATTACATTACTTTCAAATTAATGATAATAAACACAGTACATAATTGAATACATTTAATACATTATTTGAGTAAAACACATATGTGAAATGTTCTTACCACAAATATAAAATAGAAATTTACCTAAATTGTCGTAAAATGTTTTACTCTTTACTTTTTTAAAAACTGTCAAAAATTTATTTAAAAAAAAAATCAATAAAGTGATACCGCCATTCTTATGATCCAACATTTTACAATTTCCATTTCTTTTAAACGGAAGCTAGTAAACAAACAAACAAAAAAAAACAACCTCATTTAATAAGCGTAATCCATTATTTAAATTGAGCACAAGTATGAACTCTTCTTATTACAAGTATAAATTAGAACCCTATCCACAAAATCGTAAACTGTTTTACTGTTTTCAAAATGCAATAAATACAATTCTTAATAACAGGAATAAAGTACTCCTAGTACTAATTTGTATTTAATAACATGCATGAAATACTACTACATTACATCTTTTATGATCCAACGTTTTACATTTTCCATTTTTTTTTTCAAATCAAAGCTGATAAACATAAAACATAATTTAATACACGTAATACATTACTTGAGTTTAACACAATGAAGAACTTTTTTCAAAAGAAGTACAAATTAGAAAGCTACGTACAATGTCGTATACTGTTTTCCTGTTGTTTTTTTTTTCTTTTTTTTTCTTTTTCTTTTTTTAACTAACTGGCAAAAAGTTATTTCTAATAGCAGCAGACATTTAGTGATACTACCACTCATGATCCAACATTTCATAAGCTTTACTCTTTCTATTTACTTCAAAACAAAGCTAATAAACATAAAACCCAAACAAAAGACGCATTATCTCAAAACCTACTTCAAAAACTGTCTCCCAAACTCCCACAGTAACAACAGAACTTTGCAACAAGTTAACGAAGCTTATGGAATTATCTCTCCGGTCTATCTTACAAAGGTTTAGGCTTTCACAGAAAGCGCCAGTTTGTTTACCGGTAACTGGAACCATAATGATAGCCCGAAAAGACATCTAATAACGGGAATAAAGGAGCTGCCATTGAAAAAGGAGACGCTTTCGAGGAGAGCAATTCAGCTGCAAAAACCGAAAGTTATCAACCGAGTTTTCTCCACTTCAATGTAAGGCTCGCAAAGAAGATGGGACGGAATCTCATAAATTTTCTTATAACTGGTATTTTTGCTGCAGTTTTTAAACATGCCAATATCTTTCTAATTGAGACAAATTACACTTAAAGATTGCGATTGGGTCTAATTTTATTAATGTAAATTATTTGATATAAAACATTTTGAAAATAAAACCTTTATTACGTCATTGTTTTTAAATTTTGGTTGGTTGCTAAAGCCTGAGGAACGCTAAAGTGAGAAATGTCTGTGAATTTTAATAAGAGATTTTTAGTTATTATTAATTAATGTTGTATTTGAAACATTTTTTTTAAAATTTTAGTCATACTTGTTTTATTAGTTATAATTTTGTGTGATTAATTTTTTTATATTTCTTTAAATACAGTTTTTATTATTAGTTTATTTTTGATTTGCAACCTCGTTTATTTTAAGTAACATAAAAAATCTCTGAGAATCTCATTTTTTTAAGACAAAATAAGTTTAAAAAAAAAAAAAAAAAATATTCATTTTTTAAAAACATTCACTTCGGATTAAAATCTGATACATGGGAAATATAGGGTAAAAATTTCATAAAGAAGCTAGTTGCCGTTTTTTCAAAAGGTACATAGAAGTTTGAAAATTGACATTTTGAGATAAATGTATTTTGATGCGAAATTGTAGCATGGCAAACGTGGGTTTACATATTTTAAAACTAATTTTTCTTTGGAACTAAAAAGACTAGCTTCTTTATAAAATTTTTACCCTATTACTTTACAAACACTTTCCATTGAAAGTACATATTTATCCTAATTTTTTATTTTATAAATACATTCAAAATGTCTTTAGCGATAAACTTTGCGTTAAATAAAATATCGTACTCAAACATAAAAAATAACATGTAAAATGACGTTTTAAGTTGACTGAAAAAGAAACCAAGTCATGCTATATTTATGTTGACTGTCCAACAAACCAAATCTTGAAAATGTCCATTTAAAAGTGATATCTGTTACTCCTTAATTAAGGTGCATGCAAAACAATGTGACTCTGTGATGTTGGAGCTTTTCATGGCTCAAGAGCAACAAAATCACAACGCATTCCAGAAACCTTAACCACATTAAAAATGCTGTTAGCACTTTTGAAACTCAATATGGAATTCACTAAAGAAAGAACAAGCAAAATTAGATTCTCGTTTAGGATAAAACATCGAAAATATCCACCACGCAACCCAACATGTAAATCCAAAGGCAATGTTTTATTAATCTCCCCGTTTATTTTTTAAAACGTCAATGTAACTGATACTGGCAATGTGAACTCCAGATAACTATATATGTGTGACTTTTGTGACGCCGCATTCGATTGACCAATGATAGTCATTTTTTAAAGTGATATTTGGAGTGGCAGGAAATAGTTACGAAATTGTCTTCCGTTTTCATCTTTAAGCCTTGGTTTTTTCCATTGATGTGATATTGTTACGGTTGCTATGGAGACCAGAGTTTTCTGAAAAAGAGCGTCTTGAGTACTAAATTGGGTTTTCAGTGTGTTGGTTTTCTTCTTTTGCCGAAGAAAGAAGTTGGCTTGATGACGTAACAGGTCATGAGTTGGCTACATAGAGCCAGATGTAGTAGTGTTTTAGATATTTATTCGAAAACAAAATTATAGTTTTGAGTATGCAATCTTATTATCTTAAATACATGATGATTAGAATTATAGTTTAATTGTTAAGGATATCATTGCTTAGAATTACTGGAATTTAAAAGGAGAAAATGGTATGCCACAATAAAAAATCTATTTCTAACTATTTTTTCGCGCATATTCAGTTAAAATTTAAGGCAATTTTAACCAGTGCACAGTGGCTCTTTTTTTTTTTCTTTTTTTTTTCCTTTTTTTTTTTTTTTTTTTTTTTTTTTCTTTTTTTTTTTTTTTTTTTTTTTTTTTTGCATCTTTTTTGGAAGTTGGGTTATAAATATAATTACCTCAGAGAAATATAATTACTTCAGAGTAATTATATCTCAAATTAAACTTTCAAAAGGTTAATGCTATTAGAAAGAGGTACTCATAAGCGAGCTATATTGGTTGGAGATGGAATTGCAAATATGCAGCATTACAATGGGATTATACTTTATGTGTAATATCATCTGAATTTCATAATTTTTTTTAAGGAAAGATCTTTGTTAGTAATACGAAAAAAAAAAAAAAATTAGGGAATTAAAAGAGTTTAATGGTGGCATTTTAATTTTTTTTATCTGCCTCTAAGGAGGTTTTAAGAAATTCATAAGTATGCAGATTATTTTACGGTAGGGGCTTAAATAGTGAACCAAATAAAAATTTGGAATAGAATTACTCGAATTGCTTTACAAATATATATTTTTTTAATTTATTACCATGCTATGTTTTAGTTTGGTTTATCGTTAAGGTATACATATACAATTGAAATGATTTTCTTTAATTTTTAGGTTATAATTTCAAACCTTTTGGCTGCATATCAGAATTAAAAATTATGCATTTATATATATAAACTTTTTTTTTCCCGTCAATTTTTTAATCAGCTAATTGCAATTAGAATGACTAATTAGGACATTATTAGAACATACATAAATAAGCTTATAATTAACTTAGAGGTATTATTTTTATTGAAAATAAAGGAAATTATATTGACGCATGTTCTTATGTAGAATTTTGAATTTGGTTGCAATATTTATTTAATTATACATTTTTAAATAAATAGTTTTAAAAAAAAACATATTTTTTAACATAAAATTAAGATTAAAATATTCATATAAAATTTGTTTATAACAATATATATTAGATTCTCAGTAGGAAACACATTCACAACTTGTGTCTACAAATAAAAATTAGAATTTTGTAAATTGGACAATTTATTATAAAGTTATGACCGTTGGCGTAAAGTCATATAACACCAAAATGGTATTCTTCAGAAAACGCGTTTAAAGTTTACTACACTAATGAACGTGATACAAAACAGGTACACAAAACCCACTGTAATTTAAAAAGTAATTTGAGTCTCAGAAAAAAATTGGTATTATTTTAAAGATAATGAATTCGAGAAAATTAAAAAAAAAAAAAAAAAAAAAAGACTTGAGTCAAATTTTGCAATTCCTAATGTATATGTATACCTTAATATACTTTAGTATTGCAACGCTTGTATAGCATTGATATGTTTTATATTATTTAAAGAAAATGCGGTGAAAATCAAAAGTCATTTGCAGATATACCCTAAAAGCTAGAGCCCCTATAAAAGGAAGGCCGGATCGAACGCCATTTTGTGTCGTAAGGGTTGCCGCAATTCATGTTTCGACGTGGTTTTGAGTTGGATGAATGTGCGCTTTCCTCGTTTGGTATTTGTAAAAAGTGATCGTTTTTCTATAATATTTTTTGTAAAATGGGTTGTTGTTTGTCCTCTAATTGCTCAAGTGCGACTAAATACAAAGATTTTGAAAAGAAAAGGAGGTTATTTCAATTTCCAACACAAGCAAACAGACGCCAATGATGGATTCAAAATTGTCGCCGAGACAAGTGAATCACATCACTAAGTGTTGATATGCAGCGGAAGTTATATTTTAATATTTATTACGATTAACTGTCTATGATTTTGCGTTGATTATTATTTTGAAGTAATTTTGATTTCCTTATACCACTTTCCTATTCCAATGTTCTTTGCAAACTTCTGCGTGTTACTGAACTATATTTTTATATTGTAAACACGAAAGCATTCCTTTTCCTTGTTTTCCAAATTAAACCATCATAGTTTTTGGAATGTTGCAGTTTACATTGATTATAAAAAAGTTTTTTATTCTTTTTTATTTTTATTAGTTTTGCAACAGTACTGTCGTGCCAAATACTTTTGTTGCCAATTCGGAACGAGTCTGACATTTACGTTCTGAATGAAGGTTACCTTCTGTTTATTATTAAGGTTAGAAGAAAGTAATTTTTTCAAAAAGAATGGCAATTTAATATGCTAAAAATTTATAATTGTTTTTCAACTTAAATAATATATAAAATAATCCCATCCCCAATTAAGGTAGAGCTTTTTTTTTTTTTTTCTGTTTCTTTATGATTGTACTTTAATATACCTTGTTAAATGTTGTTCTCCACCACAAGGAAGTTGTTGAAACATTTCTCTGAATTAGAAGTAACACTTTCTAATGAGATTTTTTTAATATTATTCATGGATAAAAATCACTTCATCCATTTTAAAAAGTGCAATGATATGCAATGGTTTCACTGTAATATATACTTGTATAAGTTAAGAAGCAGTGTAAAATTATTAAGTCATGAAGTTAGCAAATTGAGTAATCAGAACGTTTTCTAATGAATTATCAGTGGATTGCCTCTCTGTTAAAGATGATTTGCATTTTATTTTCAATGTAGGAAATATGAATTTAAAAAACATCCTAAAACTTATTATTTTCATATATATACAACATTTTCATATAAAGGCTATATGCAGCAAAATTATAGATAAGGAATTTTCCAATTTCTAAACATGATGAAGGGCCTATTTGAAGAAAAGGTCCTTATCTGAACCATATTTACCTTTTTCATAAAGAAACTGTGCTGGTTAAATTAAGAAATAAAATTTTGAAACATCTTTAAAATATTTAAAATATGGGTTTCATGAAATATAGTTTTGAAGTAATTAATATTTTTTGGTTTTCAAAAATGTATCAAATAACATAAAAGCAAACACTATGAAGCAGTATTGGAAAATTTGATTTAAAAGAAACTGCTAAATAATTAAAAAGGTTTTCCTAATTTCTTGACAAAAAAATCGTGTTAATATAATTCATTTTTATGTCATATCCGGTAAAAAATAGTTTTTTTAAAAAAAAGCTGTGAATACAAGCAATAAAATTAACAAAAGAGAACGATATCGTCAACGCCGAAAATCCACTAACGATAGGGAAAATCAAAACATATTCATTTTTAAGTCGCCAAGTAGCGCTAACTCTCCAAAATAGAAACCTACTTCAGCAATATCTTGTTTAAATACGACATAATGAGTGTAAAATACAACTTCTCTGATTTTACACATTATAGGAAAGGGATATACAAGTATTCCAAGCAGTTTTTCTGAAAATTCTCAGCTTAATTTTAAATACCGTGCAATGGAAGTTGACGAAGTTTTATATTGCTTTCAATGGTACAGCGCCAAGCTGAGCCAACCTTTAGACACAAAATGGCGTTCGCGCCGGCTCGCCTAATATAGGGGCCTTACTAAAAGCTAATAAGCTAAATTTAAAATCTTATAAGATAAAATAAACTGCTATACATTTAAATTTAAATCCTTCACATTCGATTTTATTGAGTGTATGTGTTGGCGGACGAAGTCGGAGATGAAATTACCTCTTGCCGTCATCAATTCCAGGAAAAAGTTGGCAGATGAATTCGTTGTTTTCTATCAATGCATGCAATCAAGTTTTGGGGCGTGTCAGAATAAGACAACATTTACACACGTTTCTCTTATATCATTCCCCTGATAAGTTTGATGACTTATGATAGAAATAAACTATGATTTTTATGCTTTTAAATATCTTATATTAATTCCGATTTTATTTGTGTCGTGCAAAGTCTATGAAGGTCTAATTAATCATGTTGCCGTCAACTAGTCGAGCTAAAACTTGCCAGATAAACTCGTTTTCAATTAAATTTACTTTGTAGTTTTTAACTTGCAAACTATAATATCATCAAGTTGTAATAAATTTATACATGCAAATTGTCACCGAATTAGTCTGATATTTTCATTTGAAAGCCAGGGTATGAACTTCCCATTGAATATTTATTAAATAACTTTCTGGACGAAAATTAATTTAATTTCATGTATTCTTATTTATGTTACTGAGGACTTTAAAATGATATTGATATTTTCATTTGCAACCAGGGTATGAATTTCCCATTGAATATCTATTAAGTAACTTTGTGAACGAAAACTAATTTCATGTATTCTTACCTCTGTTACTGAGAACTTTAAACAGGTATTGATATTTTCATTTGCAGCTAGTCTGGTATTATCATTTGCAGCCAGGGCAATAACTTCCCATTGAATATCAATTAAATAACTTTCTGGACGAAAATTAATTTAATTTCATGTATTCTTACTTATGTTACTGAGGACTTTAAAATGGTATTGATATTTTCATTTGCAGCCAGGGTATGAATTTCCCATTGAATATCTATTAAATAACTTTCTGAACGAAAACTAATTTCATGTATTCTTACCTCTGTTACTGAGGACTTTAAGCTGGTATTGATATTTTCATTTGCAGCTAGTCTAGTATTATTATTTGCAGCCAGGGCATGAACTTCCCATTGAACATCGATTAAATAACTTTCTGGACGAAAACTAATTTAATTTCATGTATTCTTACTTATGTTACTGGGGACTTTAAACTACTATTATAAGTGTGTGGCATTTATAGATAAGGCACAAGAAACTTCCACTTACAGTTCTTCCATTTATGACTTTAATTTAAATGGTAGAATAAAAACTCGTCAGATATTTCATTTGACATATATCTCGTGCCTGTAACAGATGTAGTTTAAATATATCGGACAGACGAACGAATATAGCCTTACAAGTTTCTCTCTATATTAGAGTATTGTTTAAGTTGTAGTTACCATCATATTTTCCTGCAGATTGTCTGTCAAAACTCAACATATTGACTTCAAATTGTCTTGTTTTAAAGTAAACTGCAGTTTACGTTGTTTCTAACAATACTGTTACTTTTCCTGCAACACATTCCTCTATACTAGCACAATTCACAACCTTTTCCTTTAAAGTGAATTTAATAAATCACGAACACATTCTTTTCTTACCTCCCATCATATTCTCTTTATGCCAAAATCCACGGCCCCTCCCATACAAGATTCATACAACAAGCTGAGAGACAACTCCGTAAAGTAGAAATAAATTTGATTTCCTACCCCTGGCCGCAATCCTTTTTTTCTAGTGGATTTTCTTTCTTTCCTAACAGATTATTCTTGTCTAAGGATAATGGATTGAAAAGACAAGGATCTCATAACTTTTTTCATCACTTGTTTAGTAAAGATGTATTTTTTTTATAACGTCACAGTTTTTAAGGGATCCCAAATCTATCCTACTGTTTACAAATGTAATCAATTTCTTTGTAGAGACAGTTATAAATAATTGTTTTAGATAGTTTTATGAATAATTTAAGAAATAATCAATAACAATTTAATTCATAAGTTATAATGAATAATTTAATAAATATAATGTATTAATACTTATAATAATTTAATAATTATAATAATATAATAATTATAATAATATAATAATTATAATAATATAATAATTATAATAATATAATAATTATAATAATATAATAATTATAATAATATAATAATTATAATAATATAATAATTATAATAATATAATAATTATAATAATATAATAATTATTAAAATATAATAATTTCATAATTATAATAATTTCATAATTATAATAATTTCATAATTATAATAATTTCATAATTATAATAATTTCATAATTATAATAATTTCATAATTATAATAATTTCATAATTATAACAATTATAATGATTTAATAATTATTAATAAATTTATAAAACCTATTTTGATAAGTAACTAGTAATAATTTGATTTGTAATTATAATAATTAATAAAGTATAGGTAAAAATAATTTATAAAAAATAATAGCTAATTAAAGATAATACATTAATAATAATTAATAATGTAAAGAATAAGATATAAATATGCAGTCAATACTTCATAACCATTCTATTAGTAAATAATAGTCACCAATAACATAAATTAATATTTAATAAAACTAAATACACAACTGAAGGGTATTTAATTAACAATTAATGTTAATTAATAACTATTGATAATTTATTTAGTATCAGACAATGTTTTGACAAATAATATCTAATGTACAAGATTTTAATCAAATTTCATGAACAATGAGTTTTATTGTAAATTATTTTAATAATTCTAACAATTTTTAGACACAACACTTCGTAAAGTAAAATCCGAACACTTTTATTTTATCATTTGTGGCAATTTACATTATTATATTCGTCGCACTTGTTTTGAATGGTAACCAAGTAATCTGATGAATCACTATTTTTAAGTATTTTTTCTTAAAAATTATCATACATTTCAGATTTGTAAATTACCAATCCATACTTTAAGTGTCAGCAATTTGTTTTATTATATAAATTTATTAGTAAACTTCATTATTGAAAATTAATATATTTCCAAAAGAATTTAACAGAAGTAAAACTTATTTCCTTAAAATAAATAGAAAATTTAAAGTCTAAAAAAATTTCATTAAATAAATTAGAATATTGAAAGCTAAAGATAACATATAATTTATATAAACAACATTTCGAAAGTAGTCTAGCTCTAGATGTTAAACTCGAAAGAAAGGAAACATTTTTAACTGATTATTTTCAAGCTTTTTCCAAATATTACTTTGAGTTTTGATATTTTATATTCAGGCTTTCTATTTAATTGTAGTTTTAAATTAAACCACGCGTCATTTAATGACATCAAACTTTTCTGGCAATAGAATAATGGAGGGTTTGGTTGTTTTCAGATTACCTAGCGCCGTCAGCAACACGAGGGCTATAATGCGTTGAAACATGCGTCATTAGACAAGCAGCATACATTTACAAACACCCATGCCTAAGATGGGACTCGAACCCGCAACCTCGTGGTCTAGAAGCTAGCACTCTAACCTCTATACAGTTTGGTCGGCAGAATAATGGAGGGACATAACATTGTATAAATTTATATCTTTCATTTCTTTTTTGAATTTTTAACTTCTTGGGTGATAGTCTTGACTTCATTGACTTTCTAAAATCTTGGCTTGTTGCCATATGAATTAAAATGTTCTCCAAAATTCTTCCCATATTTTTCATATGAGGGAATTTACTATAAATCTCTAAATTTATGTTTTTATTCCACTTTAAATATGCCTATCATACACAGTAACTTAATATTTTTTATTTTCATTACAAAGTTTTATTTATTTTTAATTTTTTTGCAAAATCCTACAGAACGCAATTAATTGAATATTAAGGCTAGCTTCACTTATTTTTGCGGCATAGGACCCACCAATATCTTCCGTTTTGTATTTTATCTATGAATATCTTCCATTTTTGTATTTATTACTTTTTTTTTAATTCATAAAAGTTGTTTTGGCTCCCAACTCAAATATATAGATCCAGCCTCAAAATAAATCAAAATCTAATTAAATAATAACAAGATTATTATGACCAGCACTGTAGTTATGATTTCTCTACAACGCAACACCTTAACAAATACAAAACTTACAAGATAGCATACCCCTTCCTCCAGACAACCTTGCCTCTTACCGTCGGAAGTCCTAACGACAAGACACATGTTCTTGTAGTTCTTCCGATGGACCAATAAAGTCGCTTCCTTCCCTACAAAAAGTCCAAGAGAATAAATAAAAGTAACCTGTGCCTCTTGAAAGACGGAAATCTGGGACTAAGGTGACTTTGCTTGTCGCTGGGACTTTTTTTTTTCTGTCTGGGGAAAAGGTTACCTTTGAGTCTGGATTTTGGGATAATTGCAGTGGCTTGTAGATCTGGTTTCTAATGAAGAGATGTTATACTAGTCGGAGAAACTAGAACTGAGTTAGTCGATAAGCTTTTTTCTTACAGTCAATAAGGTCTGTGTGTCGAAAGGTTAGGATTGTTTGCTGGAAAGTATTATTTGACTTGAGGTACCAGTACACGTTGGAATTATAGAATTTCAGTGAAAATACTATTTGTGTTTTCTTTTTAGTTTTTTTTTAAATGTTCTGCAAATCAATGGCTTTAAAATGACTCTATCTTATTTAAGAAGCTCAAAATTGTTTTTAGGTAATGTTCATTTTAGTAAAGGTACACAGCGAAAAATTTTGGTTTTATGTTTCGCTCACGTTAGGCTTAGCGAAATTATTTATAAGGAACTAAATGTATATCACTAATAACAGTTATTTATGTATATTTTATACTTTAAGAGTAGTTTTAACAGTTTAAAATATAATGGAATGGCAACAAGGTATAACTGTAGTTTTAACTGTAATGTACCATCTACACCAAACTGTGTTTCGTCTGAAAAATCTGGATTGAAAATTTAAAACTCAATTTCTGAAGAAATTGTTTCCGTCACTGGTAAGACTTTATTATACTGGTGATAGCTTCAGCTTAAAGTAACCGATTTTAGCAATTTTTATGCCATTTTATAGGGTGTATTTTAGAGCAGAGATACTAATGAAATAACTAATTTTTAATTTAATTTTTAATCTTTCGTTTTTTGAAAAAAATTTGCTTTTATAGTGTTTACAAAACAAAATTCTGTAATTAAAAAACTATTTAGGTTCGAGTCATAATTCTAGTATGCTCCCTGTCGAAGATCAGTGCTTTTGGTTTGCAACAAAAATTAAAATTTTATATTTATAACAATTAAAGTTATGACAGGTGTCACTAGACCCGAATTAGTTAATTAAATTTTAATTAATTATGATTGTTTAATTTTTTTTTCCCGATGCAATGCTGGGGAAGTGTGATTTTTTTTTTTTATTGTGGCCTCAAAATTAAAAAAAAAAGGTTCCAACGTGTACTGGTACCTTGAATTGGATGGAATGAAAATTCCTTATATCTATATATTGTAAAGATTTATCTAAGTGAGTGGCAACAGCCGAAGTGTTACCCTGACAACGGTCAACCAGAGAAGAACAAAATTGTAGTTGGCATGATAAAAATATATGATGGTGATAGTATCAATAATATTCAATTTAAACAACTTCTTTTTTAAATTAATAAAAGCGCTACCTTTTTATATCGTCGTCGTTATTTCGAGAAATCGTCACAATATAAAAGGCAAAGCCCTCACTCACTTACTAATCGTTAATTCTCCCACTTCCCATATCGTCGCAACTCCGAAATTCAATAAACATGCCAACAAAGGCAAATATATAAAAAAGTTGTTATTCCTATCTTGATTGACTAATTTTAATTTGTCAAAAAGGAACCAAAACATTCCAAACGAGGTATCTCTCACTTCAAATCTCAAATCTCACCTCTGGTATAAGTGTCAACAAGGTCAAACGTAGTAACAAATAACCTATTCTTATCTCGTATGAGTAATTTTAAGAGGTCAAAAAGGAGATAAATATTCGAAATGTGGAATATCTTAGTCATCTTCTTCCAATGTAATCACAAATCAGAAATTGGGTACAAATGCCAGCAAGGTCAATCATAGACGACATAAGCTAATCTGGTTTTCATAAACCAACTTTCAGACGTCGAAATAGAGTCCAACATTTCAAATATGGAATGACATGAATGTCAGTTGGTTGCTAAGATGCACATGGTCAAATTTTGTATTCATATAGTAATAGATACTTGCTGATTTTGATACTTAAAAGTTAAAAACTATTTTCTGTTGGTTAATGCTGCATTTAAATCTGGGCTTTGAAGATTACTTTAGCTGGTTAGTTTGAGTTTTGTGGAGTAAGAATAATATTATCCAGTAACAACAACATACATAATTACGTCTATTAATTTAAAACTTAGTCATACGACGAAGTTGTAGTACTTGAACAAGAATCTCTCTTGCAATATGTCAACGCCTAACTAATGAGAGGAGATTGAGGTTTTGACGGAATTGGTGTAAAGCAGCCACCATTAATTCTACACTCCGGTATCACGGCATCGCAGTAGTTCTATCCCACAATAGTTCATGAGACCGACGCATTTCTTAAAAGAGAGCTTAGGCTGTTGGTATCATCTCACATGGGGGGTTACTGTATGCTATACTTGTTGGAAAATTATAGGCAACATGTTTGTTTATTACTGAAGTAATCCTTTTTACAATTATTGAAATCTTTTAGATTTCACCAAAATTAATTTAATGGATCAATACCTTAACATTTTACCTTGAAACTCAATAAATATAATTCAAGTACTATTACAACATAACTATAATTAAAATCCAAATACAATTGTGATGTGTTGGATTAGTTTCATGTAAACACCATATTATGGTTAATGTCTTATTTTTCTTAATTTAAAACAGAGTATCAAATATTATGTATTCCCTACAGTAATTTAAACTATTTTCTCAAAATTACCTTTGCTTGACATTGTCGATGAACATGATATTAAAATTGTATTTACTCATTTATACGAATAAAAGACTATTTCTACGTCCTCTTAATTCCCTGTTGAATTTACACTGATATTTTGAAAATATCTCAATTATTAAATGTGTTTCCCTAAAGGTGTATGAACATTTCGATTATTTTAATTAGGAAAAGCTTCATTATGAGAAATCCTCAATATGTCTAATTCTCGGAATAGAAAAATGTTTATAATTCCGAAGAAAAGTCTAAGAACGTAGAATATTCACCGAATCTTAATTGTAAATTGCCGTTTCAGTTAAAAATTTCTATTATCAAAGGAATATTCTATTTCAAAAATTGTTTGAACAGTTGTTAAACATGTATAAGGATTACATTTACTCATTCCTACAATTTTAATAATGCATTTAGTTTAATTAGTTTTAATTTGAAGTATATGCTATTTATTTTGATTTTTAACTGTGAAATTACATATATTCGTTACATATCTGCTTGTGCGTTGTAAAATAAATTACTAAATATCAAATATATGAAACTGATTTTTTATTGAGTAATGTATACTTACCACTTATTATACATTAAAGTCTACTATTAAATTCATTTGTTTAAATTAAAGAAATATTTCATAAAAGCTATTAGTTAATTAAGTACTTTAAAAAATAAACACTGCAATTAAAATAATAATATAATTGTTTAATAGATGTTTCTAGTATACCACTTATTAAAATAAAATAAGAAAATGAATTTTAAACAATTCATTACTCCGTATATTATTCTCATTATTAATAGTAATTTCCTTGAGGGAGAGTGGAATACGCCTATAAAATAATATAATAAACTCACCGATAGAAAAAAAAATTAAACATTCAATTCTTAACACAGTATAAAAATGTGTCGAACATATATTCTCATTAAATTTATAACATGCATTATATTCTTCAAGTACGCCAAGTCTTGTATAAAAATGTAATTATGAGACAATGTATGTTCATTTGTTTTTACCCACAGGCTCAAATGATTAACAGTAATTATTAAATTATGAATCAATATATTACTTTTATTTCTTTAAATGCAACTGAGTGTATTTAACTTAGATTTAAAATATAATGACGTACTTACTACAGCATATGGTATAAATAAAACTCAAGAGTTCAAAGTATTATTTGAAGAATCGGATACTATCTTGAGGTCTCACCAATTTTTTCTAATAAGAAAATAGAAATTGTATTACTAAAATTGTTAAATTTTTATATTTCTAAAATGGCTTCTTTAGGTTCGAACGTAGAAATTTTTGAAAAAATAGCAAAGCTTAATTTGAGAATTTAACAGAATCGAAACAAATAAAAAGAGGTATTCCTACAATTGTATTACGTATTACAGGAGTTTTATAAAGAAAATTTTAATTTGGTTATAAAATCTGTGCGGACTGTACCAAAAGGCAATGATACGAGTGTGCGTCATATTTTTGTTTAAACTTTGGATTTGAAATTTACTCTACAATTCAAATTCAAATCTGAGTTCAAATTCACTCTGGATTCAAAAGTGAATCTGAATTCAAAATTCACTCTCGATATTTGATTACCTCCCCCTTTAATTACAAATAATTCATTCTTATTAAATTTCAAATTCAATCTTGAATTCAAAATCACACTTGAATTCAAATCCATACTTGTATTCTGCCCACCTGATAGCTGTGAGGTTAGCGCTCTGGTCTCGCATTTCAAAGGTGCTGGGCTCGAATCCTGGATTTGTTGTGGTTCTGAATCCACGTTAAGCTGTAGCTGGCCTTATAAGCCATCATTGATCATAAAAAAAGGTCGTTGAGCGTACAAACCAATCATACTTGTATTCAAATTCAATCTTGTACTCAACTTAACTCTTGAATTAACTCACTTTTGAATTCAAACTCGCACTTGAACTAAAATTCACGCAATAAAAAGCAAATCATTAAATATATAAACCGAACTTCTTATTTCTCTGCAAAGAAAATATAGCCAAATTGAAATATCCTTTAATTCTTAAAATCCCAACCCTATTTCAATACAAATTCAACAACCAGTGAACATTTCTTTAAAAGAACTCATCAAATAAAAACAACAGAAACCCAACACTTATCATATTTTCAAATGCAGATTTCAAAAGATTTGTAATTTAGAAATGGGAAAATTAAGAATTATCAAAAATTAACTTAAATCCATTTACCATCACTATTAAATAAAAATATTAACATTTAATCTTATACGACACCCTCAACAAAATTAAATCTATCATCCATAATCTAAACTAAATTAAAGTATATCTAATGCGTCAATTCCGAGTGTCAAATACCCATAGAAATAAGCTTTGATTCCATGTTAGAAACGTATTATGCTGAACGTTCATTCATGATGGCTCTGCACACGCGTTTCCCTAATCACTTCGTCAATGCCTGAATCTGTATTACTCACGGCAGCTGCAGCTGCTATACATAGAGCCAAAATGGAGTACCGCTTTCTCATTGCAAGATCTCGAAATCCAGACGCTGTTGACTATTGCGATCAGAGAGTTTATTACAGAATCTGGGATAGTATCAGAGTGTGAATAACAGAATACGGTGGTCGGGAGTTTCACTTTACTGATAGCTACCTCAGAGTTAATCGTAAAGTGAAACTCCTCTATTATTAAACTCTAGTCTTTCAATAGATAGATAGCTTGGAGTAGAACTACTTTAATTATCTTTAAATTATTAAATTATTTAAATTATTTAATTAAATTATTTTCAAATTATTATTAATTATAATCAATTATTAAATTATTTAAATTATTATCAAATTATTATTAATTATTATCAAATTATTATTAATTATTATCAAATTATTATTAATTATTATCAAATTATTATTAATTATTATCAAATTATTATTAATTATTATGAAATTATTATTAATTATTATCAAATTATTATTAAATAATTACTTTAAATTATCTTTTAATTATCTTTAACACTTTCATCATACGAGATAGATGCAGATTGGTTCCCTAGTAATTATATTTACAAAGTAACTACCTCAAGAAACTGACACTTTTATTTTGAATACATAATTGAAAGTGTAAAAACTAAGGGTGTGGAACACTGCATAACTTTCCATTTTACTTAATACCGGTCACTAGGTTTATTTTTGCCATGTATTGGTGTTAGTTACCGCTTTCATTTTTATGTGTTTCTTAATTTAAAATAATATAACCCAAAAAAAAGTTTTTGATATAAATCCTTTATATGCATTTCTAATTTGTATGTTTCTGTTGCCAGCGTGTGCTTTGTGTTGGCATCTAATTTAAAATTTTAAAAACATCTCTATCATCAAAATATGCTGTAAACTATACTTCTCAAAATTTATTCGTGAAAAATGACTGTGAAATTATGCACTGACATCCAAATATCTTTTATTTATTTTGATTAAAACAATTTTATTACTTATTTATTTGAAAATTTTTGAAAAAAGGAAAGAGTTTCCTCAATGATACTATTTCAGCGCGAATGAATGACTACAAGTTAGTTGATTAGTATTCCGTAAAAGCGACCTTTTAGTGACATTGACAACCGCCAAGTTTAATAGAATGCATTGTCATCGACATCGAATCTATCTGTCAATTTTTATCCCGATTGGATAACTCAAAGGGGATTAATTAGGCCTTCGCAGATTTTCTCGCCATCGACATACTCAACCAACCAACCACCCACACAGTGTGTGGATGAAAAGTTAATATAAAGGATTTTAAAATGGACTGTTTGACGATAATTATTACATTGGCAATAAAAATACTAAAATTTCGAACTCAACTGAAAAGGTAACGGCCAAAAATAAGTTTCTAGGTTTCATAACCAGTGTAATAGTTTTGAAAAGGCTAACTCCATCCCGTTAACTTCATCATTATGATATGTCAGAATGTCTCCTTGACGAGAACTTCCTGTCTCTCAAACTGCGCAACTGAAAAGATAACGGTCAAAATAATAGTTTCTGAGGTTTCATAACCCATGTAATAGTTTTGTAAAGGCTAACTCCATCCCGTTAATCCATCATAACCAAGTCTCGTTAATGCATGCGAAAAATGGAAGAAAAATTAAAGGTTGTAGCTAGAAAATCCTGGTCCTAAGAAATACGCATGCGATGTTTTCCCTGGGTTACAAAAACTAAATCTCGTACACAAAATGCCACCTCATAGTCACTTTTCTGCAATCAATTATTTCCAAACATTTTACCAGCCCATAACATTCCACTCAATACAGTCTATTCTTAACCATCCCCTAACCATAATAGATGAAATCCTAACCAAACCTTCCCACCAAAAACGCTTCACTGCAATCGCTTCAGAAAACCTCTCCAACCCTTACATCATGTTCTTCCATCCATGGATTAAAACTATCCTCAGGGCCAGGATATTCCGCAAGGAATGGGGGGCTTAACTGCATCCCAGCCCCCCTCAACCCCCCCTAAGCGATAGACGAAGTCGCTTATCTCAAGGACAACAGATGCCTCTGAGACGTTTGTCTTTGCGGATTCCCCCTCGCGGCAAGGACACAGAAAAGGGGAATCCGGTATTGCGATAAAGAGTTAAAAGGGCCGGAATGCCCTTTATGGTAAGGAGTTTGGGAATTTCTAGGGTATTTTAAAGTCTGTGGAGAATTTTGTTTCTGTGCGGGAGAAAATAAGGGTTATTCTTAGGGTGTATTCCAGGAAGATTGGATTTGGTTGATATTGGATTCTTCTAAAGTGTTCTGTTAAGAGATGACTACAGTTAGCTAGGCCATTGTTGTGTTGTTCCTGTAAAACAATTTAAACTAGGGGTATGGAACGTTGCACAACTTTCAATTACTCTATAATACTGGTCACTACAATTAAATTTGACGTGTAATAGTGTTACTATCATTGTCATATTTTCATTCATTTGAAAAAATGGGCAGTTTGGCAATATTGTTGGTGATAATTCTTACGTGGACAAAAAAAAAGCCCAAATGGTGAAATTGGGGTTATATTTTTCGATAACCCTTACATTATTCATTCTTGTAAGTGAAACAGAGGGGAGGAGAAAAACGATCGTTGATGAGAGATGTTCAATACTTCAATTCATTCTATTCAACTTTTTGCAATTTGATATAATTTTTTACGAGAATTTTTGAGGATGTTTAGAACACCTCAAGAGGCATAACCATAGTGATTTCGATCAAAATCGTTAGAGCTGTTTTTAGCAATTGCTAAAAAACATGATTTTTTCATATTTTTGTTTCATATTTTAAGCATGCGCAATATTGACGAAAACCTTAATGACAGGTTTAATAGCCACCAGTAACCTCTACACCAAATTTGAATATTGTAGGTCAATTATTTTGGGAGTTATGCTAACCACGTACATATAGACACGCAAAGATATTTTCTTCTAGACAACTTTTCTAAAGTCAAGATGTTCCTTTTTACACCTTGACATCATTTTTTAGGAGAATTTTTGAGGATATTTAGAACACCTCAAGAGGCATAACCGTAGCGATTTTGATCAAAATCGTTAGAGCTGTTTTTTAGCAATTGCTAAAAAACATTATTTTTTCATATTTTTGTTTCATATTTTAAGCATGCGCAACATTGACGAAAACCTTAATGACAGGTTTCATGGCCACCAGTAACCTCTACACCAAATTTTAGCACTGTAGGTCAATTATTTTGGGAGCTATGCTGACCGCGTACGTATAGACACACAGAGATATTTTCTTCTAGACAACTTTTTTAGAGTCAGGATTTTCCAAAACGTAAATACTAAATGTAAAAATTTTGAAAATGTTTTTGGACTGAAAACAAAACTTTTATTACCATATGTTAACATACGGGTAACTAAAAGTAACATATATGTTAAAGTGTCCGTAATTATTTGAAAATTATTAGATTATCATAAAATTGCATATTGGAATTTAAGAATTGATATGGTATCCTAAAAACTAGTGTGACATATACAAAATTATGTAGGGCTTTACAAAAATGAATACTCTTCTGTTAGATGGGTGCCAAAAGCCACCAAATCTGAAAGTTGGCACAGCTATCACCCAGCTGAAATGTTTACAAGAAAGTAATATTTTAAACTCGATAACTTTTATTTATTAGTTCGGGAGTTGCTATAGCAATCTTACCACGGATGGGAAGGTCTAACTGAAAAGTACACAAAAAAAGTCTTTGCAAATAACTATTTTCTCACAAATATCATACCTACGTAAGCGGTTTCAGTTTATAGTTATCAGTCAGATTCAGTTAATAGTTATTTTTACACTAAAAATCTCAAAATCGATTTTTCGAAGTTCTTAGACTCCGACTCGCTTTTAACTTCACTATACGAATGCATTTCTTAAAAGCAAACCAAGATACAATTCACAATCATTTCCTGAGGATATTCCATCCAAAAAACTCAAAAATACATGAAATGAAAGCAACGATCAAATATTGAAATTCGAAAACGAAGCACATTTCGTTACACGAACCACGAGTATATATCTTGGTAGCGAACTACATCCCACACATGATGTATAACTTTTCCGTCTCTTATCCTCGCTTTACTGTCAATATTTGCATCGAAATGGTAGTAGTACTTTTCGCTTTTTATGCTCCATCCTAAATCACATCTTCTCCTAGATGTAATAAATTTCGAGGTGATTTTTAATAAAGGGTATTGACTCGGATGCTGCTTTCGAAATGTCGTATTCGTTCGTGGACTTTGATGTATGTGGTTGATGGAAGTTATTGGGGTGGTATATTTGAAGGTTTCTTTGATTTGGATATATATTGCGCTTTACTCTGTGGGTGGGTTTGGGAGTTTTATGTTCTTTTTGTCAGGGTATATTGGGAGTGTACTACTGTCATGTTTTAGATGAGAATTGGGATTTGCAATGATTCATTGGAAGAAAATTGACAGTTGGAGAATTCATAGTATTGTGGTTTAATAAAATAGAGTCGTTTATCTTTCAAAGGGATGATATCCACTTTTTTAGATTTTTCACAGAACATTAAAAACTCCTTAATTTTTACAATGAAGTCTATAAGTTAGTGAGCCCATGAACATTTAAGATTTCTTTGAGGAATCACTTTTTTGGAAGATGATCAGAATTATATATTCTATTATATTGTCTATAAATATAAGAATCCTTCGTATTCTTAGTAACAGCGTGCTTTAATTGTAATTTTCTCTTTTCTAGAGTGCTGCCATCTAGTATATACTAAAACAACTTACCAAAAAGTTTGAACATTTTCCGATTATTTTTAACTTTGGATATTGAATATATCACACTACTAGTAATTGCAAATAAGCTAATCGTCATGCACAATAGCAATTATAAATAAACGATTCGTCATGCACAATAGTAATAGTGAAAAAAGCTATTTGTCATGCCCAATAGCAATTGTAAATAAGCTTTTCGTCAGTAAATAAGCTATTCGCCATCCACAACAGCAATTGTAAGTAAGCTATTCGTCATGTTCTATATTAATTGTAAATAAGCTATTCATAATGCACAATAGCAATCGTAAATAAGCTATTCGTCATGTACAATAGCGATTGTAAATAAATTATTCTCCATGCACAATAACAATTGTATATAAACAATTCAACGTGTACAATAGCAATTGTAAATAAGCTATTCGTCAAGCACAATAACAATTGTAAATAAGCTATTCGTCAAGCACAATATCGATTATAAATATGCTATTTGTCATGCACAATATCAATTGTAAATTAGCTAATGATCGTGCACAATAGCAATTGTAAATAAGCTATACGTTATTAGCGGAGGTTTTATCCTTGAAATTGGTGTGTCATTTCTCACTTTTGGTTTTGTATAAAGGGACAAAAAGGGATCATCACAAAATATCACAATCAAGAAATTATAAATAGCTTATGGTTTTTCAAACGCATTTCCAATTTTTTTTTTTATTATTTTTTTTTTTCTGAAATATTTATGAATGTGGTTTCAGTATGGCTCCCGTATAACGTTTGCACCATTACAATGCAATTCGAATAAATCATGTACAAAAGTTCCAATCCACTGCCAGTAAAACTTCAGCTAAAACCCATTTTTCTTCGACTAACTTTAATTACAAAACACACATTTCTCAAATATAACACAAGTCACGACTACTTTGATGACCTTCAACTCCTAGAAACATACTCACAGAAACACACGTTCAGAATGCAACACTCCCCTCCTCCCATCCATACCCCTATAAAGAAATTTAAAATAAGCCTACACCACCAAATGCACCTCCCCACCCTAAGCTATAAACCCGCTGCAAAAACCCTTTTAGGTATCACTTACACGTAATAGAATTGGCTATAAAAATGTCTTAAAACTTCCCCGGCTCACAGTAGAAGCGATAGCGATTCAATTTTACTAAATGGAACACTTTCTGGGATGGCTTTTAGCTAATTATTCTACCCCTTTTAAGAACGTCTATCTTGTCCATTAGAACAGTGACTCTGGAAAGTGCGACAAGAAAAATTGAGTATTTGGTAGCTAATAGGCGTGTGGTCCGAAATAGTTCTTGGGGTATTTTTAATGTTGTTGAATCACCCGACAAGACCTCTTGACATAATCACATTTAGATTTTAGTTTTGGTATACTCAAATACTCCTCTTACACTGTTAAAGATGTGTATAACAAGTTTATATATTTTACACATGACTATAGATTCTTTTTGGCAAATTCTTATGAAGTCATTATGGTGCACTTTTATATACTAGATTGCATTACATTGTTATATACTATGTTGGAACACTTTCACATAGGTATTCATATTTCTGTTCACTAATTTTATATATTGTTATATAACATGTTTGGTGCATTGTTGCACTCTCTTTTTGAAGAAATATTACACTTTTATATACTAGGATGCATTACATTGTTGTATACTATGTGGAACACTTCCACATAGGTATTCATATTGCTATTCACTAATTTTATATATTTTCATATAACAGGTTTGGTGCATTGTTGCACTCTCTTTTTGAAGTAATATTACATTCTCATTTCGGTACTCTGTTTTTCTTTGTTTTAAAACACTGTTCTACACTCCCTTAACACAATTTTATATAACTTTCACACAATATGCATTCTTTTTGGCATATTTTTATCTAGTCATTTTAATACACTGCTGCATACTATTAAGGGTATAATACATTGTTACATATTACATTGGATAAATTATTATCAGCTAATTTTATATATTGTCATATAACCTGTCTGGTTACATACTCTTTTTGAATTGATGTTATATACTCGTTTGGGTATTCTGCTATTATTTGTTTTAGAGCACTGTAATGAACTACTTGTACACTGTTCTACACTCTTTTTAAACTATTCTGCATTCCCTTAACGCAATTAAGCATTCTTTTATCATACTTTTATGTAATCAATTTAATACACTACTACATACTATTTCTGGTGTATTACATTATTGCATACTAAGTTGGATAAATTGTTATCAACTAATTTTATATATTGTCATATAACCTGTCTGGTTACATACTTTTTTTAAAGGTATGTTATATACTTGTTTTGGTATTCTGCTGTTTTAGAACACTGTAATGAACTCCTTTTACACTGTTCTACATTCCTTTAACATAATTATGCATTATTTTTGGCACCCATTTTAATATAATTATTTTGATGCATTATTATATACTCTTTCGTATATATTACATTTTTATATACTACTTTGGATACATAGCTGTATACTAGTTTTGATGCATTCTTATATTCTTTTTTGTGTTGTTTATTCCCGTTAAAGTACATTGATAAACACTATTTGGTACATTGCTAATAGAGGTTTTGGATTCATTGTCATACTCACTTTCTCATTTATAACTATAAAACAATATTACATTTGCTGTAACAAACTCCTTTTGATTATGTGTGTTTACACTAACTTATATGCCCTTACTTACATTGTTATATACTTTTAACACCGTCATACGTTCTTTTCTTAAACTGTTAATAGTATTCAGAATATTTGTTGTTGAACACTTTTTTGCGTACACTCATATAAACGTTTCATACATTACCATATACATTCATACAAGCTTGCTCAAAACTGGCTCCTTATTTTTAAAAATGAACATCTCAAAACTGTTACTCACAAGGAGCCACCTACTTGTTTGTGTATTAAATAGTCAATTAAAAGTTTCAGAAAATCCATCTAATTAATGTTAGTCCACTGTAACACAATGTTTCTGATTAATTTTCATATTTCCTTCAGGATTCTCTGATACACAAAATTTTGGTTCAGCGTTATTCATTACATGCATACGATTTCGTAGAAAATTGTCATGGAATTTCATTAATTTTCAAAAGAGCCTGTTTCTTGTACTGATAAAAAAAAATTGAGACTGTAACTGTCCCTATAAGACCGCTTATACACACGTTTAATTTATGATACACCAGATATAATTACAATTCTCTTCTCTCTAAATTAGTGTAATGTAAAAAGCTACATTTTTACTTATAAATTTACAGTTATTACACATAGAAATAATACTTATGATAATAACATTTTAAGGCCAACTAAATTTTTAAGAAATTTTTGACATTCAAATACTCGTATTACATAAGCATCCAAAATATTATAATTAGTTTACATAAATTCATAATTTGCTCTTCTCAAAAATATCTCACAAAAGTTAAACAAGCGTATTTTTTCAACGAATATCTTTGCACTCACTCTTCCTAATTATACACAACTCAATTCCTTTCGTTTTTAGAATACCGAAACGATAAAGTCATTAAATGATTAATCATCACCGTAATGCCACTTTGCGAGTGCCAGACTTTCCACAAACATGTCTAAATGGATTTATATTTGCACACAAACATAGCTCTCTAATTCCTAGATTAGAAATAGTGCTCTCTGAATCCGCGGATTCGGAAATGTTCAAACACATAATATTTACCTTCGACTGCGTAATTCAATTTATGGCTGGCTTCAAGGAAACATATGCTGAGTCCAATTTGCTAAATGATTCCATTATTTTGTTTACATGTGATAAGCGAATTATGTTAAGGTATCCGACTACCCTAAGAAACCAATTTTTTCAAAAATTTTCGATATTTTGTTTTTAATTCCTGAATAAAATATGGTTCATTAGCTTTTAAAAAATGTCTTACTTTTGTTTTTAAGACTAAAAATAAAGGAGTTATGATTAAAAAGAATTCTATCTCACTTGTCTCCATAACCGGAAGTATAGCGGAAGTGGCTTGAAATAGTTTCGTTTTCATTAAATTTGATACATTATATCCCCATGTTAATCATAAAATTATATATTTAAATGTAGCTGAAGTTTGGCCTCATAAACTTTATTCTTAGATCAAAGTTTAGTTGCTTAGATTTGGCAACATTGCCTTGTTTACATCTTGCTTTCGCCTAAAAAACGTGCTTGATGGTTGAAGGTTGCTTGCCGTGGTCTCGCGTGTGTCACGTACGTGCTTGTGTGCATTCGGATATCTCAAAAAGTTTTTCTGAGTGAGCTTTTGAATTACTAAGTTTATTTTGGTCTCGGCTAAACTTGCCTTGGTATTGTTTGGTAGTTACTGTACATGTGGCTGAATTTTCTACATAAACGAGGAAAGTGACGTGGCTTCAGGTTAGCAGTTTTCTGCTAAACCTTTGGTCGGCTGCTGTGCTGGTGCCTGCACTTGTTTTTTTTTTTTTTTGCTTAAGCTTACGCTTTATACATTCCCAAGTCTGGGTTTATTTATTTTTGCACTTTTATTTCTAGTTAAGCTTTGCTTAGTTAGTTTTTGGCAAGTTAAACGCGCCCGGGTTTGGGCGTCTGCTACCCTGTCCGTGTTGATCAGTTTCCTCTCTCTGTAAGAGTTTTTTTTTTCTTCTCGCTACCCTGGGTTCAGAAATTCTGCGCCCCGCTAAACTTCTTCTAAACAATGAAGGAATATTACTAAACAACATGGAACACGTATTTACTAGAGTTCTATCTACTGAGGAAACTATTTCTTTTGCAGCGGCAAACGGCTGTCAAAAGTTTGTATTATTCATATCAAGTACTAATGGTACCGGACTCCCGAAAAATAAACCAAAAATCCTAGGCGATGAATTGGGGAAGAAGGTTACAGATAGTAAGCTGATTGGTGATCTCAAATTCACCCGCGACAACAGAATTGTTATTTCCACGACAAATGCTAACTGTGCCCTCCAAGTGAGCAAGCTTACCTCCCTTCTGGGCATTCCAATCATATCGGTGCTCCAGAAGGACGGTATTCAATCCCGTTTTTTACTTCGCGACCTCCCAGTGGATATTACTGTCAATGAAATTGCTGAAGAAATTGAAACCTCTAACAAAGTGATTGTTGTAGAAGCCCGTCGCTTCACCAAAAAATTAGGGGATATCATCACCCCCACAGAATCTGTGCTCATCTCCATCCTTGGGAACAATCTTCCACCAGACATAAAGACCTGGTACACATCTCACCGGATCTCGCCCTTTATCGACAGACCTCGCCAGTGTGGCCGGTGCCACAAATTCGATCACGCCACCAAAGCGTGCAAACGAAATATTTTCTGCGTTCGCTGTGGGGCTGAAGAAGAACACCTTAGTTGTACCGAACCCCCAAAGTGTAGTAACTGTCAGGAGTGCCACATCGCAACAGACCTCAACTGTAATACACGACGGCAGGAGATACAATTCCTCGAATTCAAACAAAGGAACCACCTCTCCTACTCGGAAGCAAGAAGATCATTCAGAAGCAATCAACCCAAAGTGGCCCACTCCACTGTTATAAATAAGTCCGAAAACTCATCTTCCCTGGTGCCTATCATCTCTAAAATAATCCAAGAAACAGTTACCTCCTCTATCAAAGAGCTTTCTTCTGTTTTTTCCTCCCTGTTGGAGCAACATGCCAAGCAAACAACAAATGCAATCACCGCCCTCTGGTCGCAAGTCAACAGTTTGCTCACAACTATTCCGCCGCTGCCAGCAGCCTCCCCCGCTTCCGCAAAGCGTAGCGCACCCAAACAAAATACCAACGGTCATCACGCAAACAAAAACCCCAAGCCAAGCCCTCTCCCCCTTCAGGTATCGAACCCCCTCTCCCGTGATGCGCGGGAGGGTCAAAACCTTGATGCGGTCGTTAGCATGGACTCCACTCCCAGCTCCACCCAGGTGGCTTTTTCTGCGGAAATCCCATGGGACGCACATTAACTCGTGGACCTGTGCAGTGACAGGTTTTCTTTTCGTTTTTCTTTTTCATGACCAAAACTTTAAGTCAAAGTTTTACTCGCACATTTGTGCAAAGGCCCACCAGGACCCCCTTTTTCTTTTTAGCATCTTCCATTTAAGCGTGTTGCAATGGAACTGCCGTAGCATCGCCAACAAGAAGCACTGGCTTTTGCACCCATCATTATCAGGTTTTGACATTATCGTGTGTCAAGAAACTTTCCTTAAACCACACTGTCCCTTCCATCTACCGCAGAAAATTATCTTTCGACAGGATAGACCAAGTCCGAGCATTGGTGGCGGTCTTGCCTTCGCTGTCAACCCTTTGTTGCAAGTTACCACGATTAATTTTACTGACCTTCCTGCCCAGGAAAATGAAGTCATGGGTATCTGCATCAGTGTTCATAATAAGCCCATCACCATAATAAACATCTACTCCCCCAGAGGGAAATTCACGGAGGCTTGGTTATCGGGCATCTCTCGTAAAATCTCCCCTCCTTTCCTAATCGTCGGAGACTTTAATGCGGGCCACTCCTTTTGGGGAGCGGGATCCAACTCGCAAGGTGCGAGAATTATTATTGACTGGATAGAGAAAAACAACCTTATCCTGCTTAATACACACTACCCAACCCACGTCTCCCCTAGGGGGAAAACTTCCCTGATCGATCTGTCCATTGCTTCCCCGGACCTGGCACAGATGACAACTTTAACTGTCTTACAAGACACTTTTGACAGCGATCACTTTCCCATCTCAATCGACTTAGGTAGTAGTCATCGCACCAGTGTTCCTAACACAATATCTACCCTCCGATGGGACAAAGTAGACGCGTCTCTGAGGACCAACCATGATTTGGCCCTACCTTCTATTAATAAATTCGTTGACTTCTGTAAAGTTACCATGACCACCTGCTCAGTTGCACAAAAAGCTCTTCCCCCTCGAACTAACCCGTGGTGGTGCCAGAAATGTTCTTACCTCCTTAGAAAGAAAAAGCGATTCCTTAAAATCTCGCGCATCAAGCTTTCCAGAGATCATTTCATCCGTTACAAGGAGATCGGGGCTGAACTAAGAAGACTCATCGCGGCTCGCAAACGAAACTACTGGGATCGCAATTGTCAGGAGGCCGCCAGGACCGGATCAATCTACCACATCCTTAAGAGCATCACTAACCGCCCCACAACCAATCCCCAATCGCATAATGTATTGGAAATTGGCGGCATTGCCATCACTTCACCTCTTGCGCAGGCAAACTGCCTCGCCATCTCACTCATCAAACCCAACATCTCCGAAGGTATCCCACTCAATCTCTGTGAGCAAGATGGCTATGCCCTCAACAGGCCTTTCTCCCTTTGCGACTTAAAATCCGCTATCAAGAAAACGCGCAATTCCTCACCTGGCCCCGACTCTATCCCTGCTAAATTGATAAAACGCCTCCCGGACCATCTCCTCCTTAGCCTGCTGACTATATTCAATAACAGCTGGGCGTCTGGCTGTGTTCCAACATCCTGGAAGCAAACTACCGTGATACCGATTCTGAAGAAAGGTAAACCTCCAACCTCACCGGCCTCTTATAGACCGATCGCGCTCACTTCTGTCCTATCGAAGATTCTGGAAAGAATGATCCTCAAACGTATCCTCCCCATCGTTCTCCTATCGCCCCAAATCAACCCTCGCCAAACTGGTTTCCTCCCTTACCGTGGCTGCGAGGTCAACCACGCCATCCTCTTGAATGACATTCAGATCGCAAGGAGGGAAAAACTTTTCGTGGCAGCTGTGTCCGTGGACATCAAAGGTGCATATGACCACGTCTGGATCGATGGTCTGCTCCTCAAACTCTCACAATTAGGAATCAGTGGAAGACCTGCCCTATGGATTCAGAATTTCCTTTTGGAAAGGAAGGTCCAAGTTAAATGGCGGAGAGTACTTTCAACACCGATTACCTGTCTTCGGGGCATCCCACAAGGCAGCGTCTTGTCCCCTATACTCTTTCTCATCTATCTATCCGATATCTTTGATTCTCTTCCTAATGGGGTTAAGTGCCTCATCTTTGCGGACGACATCCTTATTTATTGTCAACACAATTCATGGGACCTCATTGAGCGGAAACTTCGTAGAGCCCTAGTATGCCTGCAAGATTGGTGTCTGCGGTGGAAAATGTCTATCACGCCGGAAAAGTGTGAGTGCATTAACTTCTCTCGTAGAACCACCCCACCAGGTTTTTCCCTCAACTATAACGGATCAACTATCCCTTGGAGCAGCAGTATTAAATTTCTTGGCATTTCCCTTCATAATAACCTTTCTTTCAAGACCCACTTCCAAAACCTCAAAAGAAAAGCTTTCCAGCGCACAAACCTGCTGAGAATCATTGCCGGAAATCGCTGGGGCGCTAGACCCTGGCATCTAATCCAAATCGCTAACAGCACCATACGCAGCCTCTTTGATTACAGCTGTCCATCTTGGATTTCGGCCTCGCAAACGGATAGGAAATCTTTGGAGGGCGCATATCACGCTGCTCTCAGAGTGGCTACTGGTCTACCTCTTTGGACTCCGATCCCCATCCTCTTACTTGAAGCGGGAGTGTCATCCCTTTTCGCCCGACACAACCTCCTGACTGACCTCTTTTGCATCCGTAACTTCAGCTTGGACAATCTCTCTCCCACCAAACTCATTTTCTCTGATCTACGCTCTCCCACTCCACTCCCTGCAAGAGCCCTTACCATCCTCCACAGCTTTGGCATTGACAAGGAAAACATCATCAAATCGATCTTCCCCGCTGCTCTTCCTCCCCATGTCCGAATTCACACAGAGGACTTGGATTTCCAGCAGCCGGGCCTGTCCCCTCAGTCCATCCGCAAACTTTTCGAAATCCACAAATCTTCTTGCTGGAAAGATCACCTCATCCTGACAACTGATGCATCTAAGAACAACTCTTCAACAAGTATCGCCGCCGTAATTCCTTCCAGCGGTTTGACCCTTTCTGGATCCATTATAAACCTCAACTCTGTCTTCACAGGGGAAGCTCTAGCTATCGACTTAGCCCTCAGCAGATTCCGGAATAAACCGAATCGCATTGTCATCCTCACTGACAGCAAGTCCAATCTCCTGGCCCTTCAAAATCTAAATTTCAAGTCCCCCAGAATTACAAGTTTTTTGGCCAACACCATTCGCAGAGAGACATCCAGTATTGTCTCGTGCTCCCTGGTCTGGGTGCCGAGTCACGTAGGCATCCAGGAAAATGAAATTGCTGATGCAGCTGCACGCCAGGCTTTATCAAAACCCCTGATTTCGCGCCTCATTTCTCCCGATGATCTCATCCAGATCATCAAGCGTAACCACATTGCTGAGCGATCTCTCGACTGGGACCACTCCCCTTACTCTATCAGATACCCATGGATCTACCCACTGCAGAAAAACTGCTTGTCCTTCTCGCCCAACCGCCAAATGGACATCCTCTTGACCAGACTGAAGACTAAAACGGCCACCGTTAATGCCACCCTTCATCGGTTCAACATCATTCCCTCTCCCAAGTGCAATTTCTGTGCTGAAGTTGAAACTCCAGAACACTTCATTCTCGAATGCCCTGCGTTCGATATCCAACGTGACTCCCTACGCAAAGATCTCGGCTGCATTCCACTGTCCTTCCCGTGGCTTTTTGACTGGTCACATCGACCCAAAGAAAAGATCAGAGCCTTGTGCAAATTCATTTCGTGCACGAAAAGATTTGATTAAACCCTGCTCACTGTTTTATTTATTACCTACGTCCCGAATGATATAGACGCCAAACTTCTGAATGATTAGTTGTCCTGTAAAGTTCTTCTCTTCGCAGAAGTCGCTAGCCTCGTACACACTTCTCCTTGGATAATGTCTGGAAAAAGCTCCCTCTCCCGGGAAGCATAATCCAGCAAAACCACCACTAAATCAAATCAAATCAAATCAAACGTGCTTGATATTTTAATTTCATCGTTCTTTTTCTTTCTAAAATGAGAAATATACTCGTTATATTATAAAAAAATGGGTAATAAACGCAACAAAAGAAGAACTGCACCTGGCAAGCGAAAGTTTAGTGGAAATAGATTCACTAAACCAACAGTAAATAAAAGTTCCAAAACTGCAAGTGAACGAAAGCTATCAAAAGTGATTTGCAGTGTTATACCTGCAGTAATTGAAAATGACCCTGTTGAAAAACTAAAAATATCTCAGGATTGTACTGGAAACAGGATAATTGATATTTCTAATTTGAAGAACCTATTTGACCTGCTTTTGTGCCCAATGTGTATGTCGAAGAACTTATATTTATCAGAAGATAGTGTGTTTGGTTTATCTTCAAACTTGTCTTTGCAGTGCAAAGAATGTTCATTTACAACTGGAATCTGCACATCCAAGAAGCAAGGGCAGTCAGCAGATGTCAACACTCTTTTTGTTTTTGGCTTGCGAGTTATTGGACAAGGCTATTCAAGTGCAGTTAAATTGTGTTCTGCGTTGAATATGCCATGTATGTCAAAAACGACATTTCGAAATCACGAGAAGAAACTGATGAAGGCAACCTCTTCCACAGCCACTGAGATGATGGTCCAAGCTGCCCAAGAAGTAACTACACTAAAACAGACAAAAGAGGAAATTACTGATTGTGCTGTGTCAGTTGATGGTTCTTGGCAGCGACGAGGCTTTTCATCCTTGAATGGAACTGTTACAGCAATATCAGTCGACACAGGGAAGATTGTAGATATTGAAATAATGTCCAAATTTTGTAGAATATGTCGAAGGAAAGACAAAGATGAAAATCATTTGTGTACCACCAACCATCGGGGAAGTGCTGGAAATATGGAACCTGCAGGAGCCTACCGAATATTTGAACGTTCAATTGCGACTCGTGATCTCCGTTATGTTGAGTTTTACGGTGACGGGGACTCAAAAGGTTTTGAAACAATAAAAAACATTTATGAGGACATTTCTGTGACTAAAAAGGAGTGCATTGGCCATGTACAGAAAAGAGTTGGGACAAGGCTAAGAAAGTTTAAAAAAACAAACAAGAAGATAGGCGGAAAAGGGAAGCTTTCTGACAGATTCATTGATAAACTGCAGAACTATTATGGACTGGCAATTCGTAGCAATGTCAATGACCTTGCAGGCATGCAAAGTGCAGTGTTGGCGGCCTTCTTCCACAGCTGTTCCGGAAAGAAGAAGTCCATGCATGGACAGTGTCCAAAAGGCATCGACAGTTGGTGTCGATATCAAAAGGCAGACGCCAAACATAAACGGTTTAATGAAACCTATCCAGGACTACCTGAACACATTATCAACCTGATCAAGCCGGTTTACTTGGATCTTTGTAACCAGGAGCTCCTGAAAAAGTGTCTGCACGGACTCACGCAAAATCCCAACGAAGCGTTCAACGGACGGTTGTGGCAATTTATACCAAAACATAACTTCGTTGAACTGTTTACCTTTACGTTAGGAGCTCATATGTCTGTAATACAATTTAATGAAGGGTACATAGGGCTCCTATCAATTTTAAAATGCACTGGTATAACTCCAGGACAGTATACCGTGAATGGATTTACACATTTGGATATTACTCGAATTTCAGAGTCGAAACGACATTCACTGTCCTCTGTAAAATTGCTCAGGAAAAAAAATAGAGCAATAAAAAAGCAAAAACATGTAAATAATGAGATACAAGAAGGTGTAACTTATCAAGCTGGTTATTTTGATTAGGGTTAAATGTATATATAGTTAAGAAAAATATGTTTTTTTACTTTAAACTTGTTTTTCTCGAAATAGTGTTTTCTGTTAATTTCACTCACTTAAACAGTAATAACTTTGAAAGTTTTTTTACATATCTGTTTGATATTTTATTTACATAAACTTCAGTGCATTTCCTAGTGCACTGAACTACCATTTTGAAATATTTTGATTTTAAATGTGTTTTTTGGAGGATTTTGTGTAATGACACATGTTGTTTTCTCGAAAAAAGTAATGTTATGTACACCAACACCCATACCTCAGTTAAAATTTGGAATATACCTATTTCATAGTTCAAGGCCCTAAAGGATAGTTCAAACAACATGTTAGTCAAAAAAAAATTCATAAAATGTTAGTGGAATTTTTTTTAAAGCTGTTAACGTTTATATAAAAATTAGTCTAAAAATGTTTAAAATTTTCAAATTTTGAAAAAAATTCAATATTTAAAAATATTTTTTTTAGTTAATACCTTTATTCTAAGATATGTTTTACCTTAAAATGCAAAAATTAGGCAAATTAAATGTAAATTTAAAAAAAAAATCTCCGAACCTAGTCGGATACCTTAATGCAATGGCAGTGTTTGGAATTTAAAAATCAGGGGAATAAGGTGGTTTGTTTTTTAGTTTACCTTTGAGGGAAATAAATAATAATTATATCTTAGGACTAATAGAGGCCCGGGGCTGACAGTACAAAGATTGCTTAGAGGGATAACTTTTTTTTGGACGTTCATCAGGGTTGAATATTGTATTAGATTGCTGAAATATATAAGATTCTTTATGTTTGATCAAAGTGTAAAAATTGTGATTTTCTCTTTTTTATAGAGTGCTGATTCAACTGTATACTAAAACAACTTCCCAAACATTGTGGAGTGTTTCCGATTTTTTTTTTTTTTTTTTTTTTTTTTTTTTTTAACACACTGTGCAATTGCAAATAAACTATTCGTCAGGAATGAAGGTTCAGCCGTTAAATTGGATCATTATCAATTTTCATTTGAAATATAGGGAGGAAAAAGGAATTATAAACTAGGGGTGTAGGACATCGCACAACTTTCAATTACACTATATTGCTGACTTAGATTTGTGTAAATTATCATTTTTATATTTTCATCAATCGCTTAGAAAAAATTGTCAGTTTGGCGATATTTTTTGTGATAATTCTTATATGGTCTTTAAAAAAAAGGGAATTTTGGTGACAGGCTTATCGATATTTCTTATATTATCCTTTCTTGTAAGTGAAAGTCAGCAGATATATAAAAAAAAAAAAAAAACGATCGTTGATGAGGTATGCTCAAGGAAAGAGAACACTGTGTTAAAGGCATTCATTTTTCAACTTTTTACGGGAATTTCGGTGGTGGGGATGTTTAGAACATCTTAAGAGACATTACCACAGCGATTTTGAACAAAATCGTTGGAGCCGTTTTTTAGCAATTACTGAAAAACATGATTTTTTCAATGGCAGCTACCTTACGCGCAAGAGGGATTTTGACAAAAACCTTAACGGTAAGTCCCATGGCTACCACCAACTCGCACACCAAATTTGAGTATCATAGGTCAATTTTTTCGGGAGTTATGTTGACCACATGCACACATATTCACATACGGACATTTTTTCTAGATCACTTTTTTGAGATCAGGGTGTTCCAAAACGTGGAGAAATGCAAAAAAAATCATTTTTTTTTTTTTTTTTTTTTTTTTTTGACCGAGCTATATTTTTATTATCCTATGTATACATATTGATAATTGAAAGTTAAAAACGCCGTAAATAAGACACATATATAAGCTACGATTCTGTAATTAATATTGAATCACTTTCATGAATTTAGTTTTAATGACTTAATTTGTAAATTTTTCGACATGGGTTAAATAATTATAAAGTGCGAATAATCAAATTTCGAGAATTTTGTAAGCAAGTGTTGTGCATGTAATCAATAACATATGGCATTTTTTACAAAGTAACATTTGATTCTCAGGCAGTACTTGACAAAGTTATTTCCATAAATAAAACTTTATTAATCCGAGATAGTTTGATGCATGTTTGTTTAGCAATGATTTGTTTCTAAATTAATAATAATAACTGAAGTGACGAATTCCAACACTGTTCTTGTTTCGCAATACAGTTTCATACTTGAAAATTTTAAAAGTAATATTCGAAATTGGTTGATATTTTCAAGTTCATCTACCCATTAAAACGAAAATTCGGAAAAGTTTCGCATTAAAGACTCCCTGAAGTCTTTCCTACCATCTAGCCACTGAAGCTACTCTCAATAATCGAGACCTTACCATAACCTTTCTACGTAGTAAAGCCGTCATCTAGCTTTTATACAACTATTTTAAATAGTTCAAATAAATAGAAAAAGTTTAATGCAACTATTTTAAATAGTTCAAATTTTATATTCATACAAGCATTCGAAATGCCCAGCTATAAGCTTTACACTCCCAGACATACTTATAGCATCATACTTTTTGATTAAATGGTTCAAAATCTTTATCTAACAGTCATTTCAGGGTAAACTAATTACTGCTAAATGATTAAAATTAATAGACTGAGAGGCAACTACAATTTTTGAACCCCATCGAACATCATTTTGAATTTTTTATAGAAATTGGAGAAAAGTGAGTAGATTACGAATCCACTGGTGTGCCGTGGCATAAATGGCAGAAACTAGTCAAAAATCAACTTTTAATAAGTTGAACTAAATCCAATTGCCAAATGCACCATAATTTACCAAATAATGAGCATTTTTTTTTTTATATTTGGTAACCCTCACTCTTTAATTTTCAATTAAGAAGGTTGCAGACGATTCAGATGTGTGGCTTGCATCTTTCACAAATGAGCCAAATTGGCAGTAAACACTAAGTCACTGATGACGTAACTGATGTCGCCAATTTGGCTTACTTTTAAAGGATACAAGTTTTCTGAACCAGAGATCAGAAATCGTTTGCCCTTTTTCTCATTGAAAATTAAAATGCAGTGGGTTACCAGACGAAAAAGTTTGTTCTCTTTTCTGGCAAATTATGACATATTTGGCAATCAGATTTTAGTTCAACTCATTCCAAGTCGATTTTTGATCAGTTTCGGCCATTTTTGCCACGGCAGACCAGTGTATTCGTAATCTACTCACTTTTCTCCAATTTCTATAAAAAACTCAGAATGATGTTTGATGGGGTCCAAAGCCTCTCGGACTATAAGACAACCCCAGGCGGGAACTTTTTAATCGTATCTCCTACGTGCAGGTAGCTCTCAATACATAGTTCCTTCACAAAAAGTGCCAAAATACATAGAGTCGCCTATCATAGATTTCCAAAAAAAAATTATTTTGATCTTCAAACAAACAATCCATTGTGCAATTGTGAGTAAACTATTCATCCGAAATGATTATCTTAGCCTTTAAGCTGGTATATCGTTGTTTTCTCTAAAAGAAGGAAATCACAATCTATATGTAATATATATTTCAGAAAAAAAAACATAAAAATTACATTTCATATTTAGCCATAAAATATGACAAATATAGAGATCTAACACTGCTCAATCGCAACATTACTTTTGAACAAGTCCAGCTCAATTTCCCAGTGAAGACAAACTTAAATATCAGTTTACTAATTAAATGTAAGCACAATATGATATCCTTTACAATTTTCCACCTATCCACTAACTTATCACGAACTTCAGCTGAATGCAGTTATCCATTAATATCATAGATAAATCCTTCACTAACTAGTTCAGTGAATCATATTTAGCTCCTCAAGCCAAGTGAAAGCTCCATTCAATTTAGGCACACAATAGGGTACTAATTATTGGATAAATAGGATAGAGATAGGGCATTATCTAGCCCTATCGCAAGCAATCAGAACTTCGGAGTAAATAAAGGAGCAAGTCATGCAGAAGTCATATTTGTAAGATGACAGGAGAATTCTGATTGCCTGAAATTAATCATTTTCAGGAATCATTAGGACTGTGGCATTAATGAGATTTAATATTATTAACTTCATTGTTCAGTTTTGTGTGAGGGGATGGTATACGTAAAATTGTGGAAATGGAAGTGATATTTTTAAATATATTTCATTTTATGCATTTGATACGTTTTATGAGCTTTTTGTGGTGTGTTCTGTAACAAGACTTAAAGAAAATTTAGGAATACTCGTGGAATAAAATTATTACTTGTATGTATGTCTGAAACGTTTAAATTAAAATAACCTTGGGTCTTATTTGACAACTAAAGTTAAATTTGGCTTAGATAGTCTATAAATAACAAAATTGAGATCATAAGAAAAAATGTAATTAAAGCTTTAAAAAGTGTTTTCAAACATAGGAATAATATTAAAGGAAAATGTTTCTTAAGAATATATTCCTAATGTTAAAATAAAACAAATTATATACTTTTTTTACATGACTAAAGCACTTGTAATTTTTATTTTATTTTTCTTCACATTATAAAAACATTTTGTAGTAATCTGAGGTTAATATTTGGATAGTTGGTAGGTCTCTTTTCCTTTTTTTTAAATCTCAAGTAGAAAAATTGCAAAAATTTATGAATGTCACATTTCTTCTAGGATTTTTTTTTTTTTTTTTTTTTTTTAAATAATAATAACTACAAATTTTGCTGAATGTTTAGCCTCAGATTAATTTATAATTTAAGGAAAATATTGAAACTATTGAAAAAGGTGCAAGGAAATTTAAAAAAAGTAAAGGCCAAATTGGTATGCTAAAAGAAGCATAACAGTTTAAATTAAATTATTTGCAAAAATCACGAAATCAATAATTTTGTCATTTTTAGCTTACTGAGCATCTTTAAGTAAGTTACGTTTTTTATCAAACGGAAAGTCCAAATTTAAAAATATATATCGCACGTAGGGCGCTTAAACAATTTTATCAAAAAAACGTATTTAAACATTATTTTACCTCTACTTCATTCAGAAATATTAAGTAGATTTTTCACTTTCAATTACCCATATTTATACATAGGGTAATGAAAGTATAGTATTCAATAGATTAATAAAATTCTTTTTTTTTTTTTTTTTTTTTTTTTTTTTTCATTTCTTCACGTTTTGGAACATCTTGATTTCCAAAATGTGATTTGGAAAAAGTGTGTGTGTGTGTGTGTGTGTGTGTGTGTGTGTGTGTGTGTGTGTGTGTGTGTGTGTGTGTGTGTGTGTGTGTGTGTGTGTGTGTGTGTGTGTGTGTCGCACACAAAATCACAATTATAAGTCAAATCCTATATATTTAATACTTCATAGTTTGCTTCTTCAAAACAAAATATAACATACTTCTTTGAGTAGAAATAAAGTAATACTTCGATAGAATGGCTAAAACCTACTTTATTAATGTGTTACTTTAAAAGGAAATAAAAATTTCTGCTTCAGCTTTTTAGTTCCAGATCACACCCACTTAAAATTTTATGTCTAATTCGCCCCTTAAACCTTCTTTATTAATGTGTTATATTTTAATAAAGAATAGAAACCTCAATTTCAACGTTTTGTTCCAGACCCCATTCAATTAATTTTTTATATCTAAATGCCCAATATACCTTCTTTATTAATGTGTTATTTTAAATGTTAGAAACCTCTGTTGCATCCTTTTAGTTCCAGATCACACTCACTTAAATTTTTATTGCTAAATATAGACTTTTATGTTCAGAGATCACACTAAAAGAATTCCATTACATGGAAAATAACACATTCCTAACAGCTCCATTTTAATCAGACAAACAACATATAAGCTACTTTCTTCAATCAACAAACCTTCAACACACACAATTTCTGTCAGTAAATGGCAACAACCAGAACCTTAATTAACCCCCAAGTGAGAAATGTCCTCGAAAACCGTGTAACTAGAAAAGTAACAGGAAAGAATTCCTCCTTCTTTAAGAAAGCAAGTTTCTTTAAGAAAGCTTGCTTCACAAGTTCGAAGTTTCTTATTCTTCTAACGACGTCGTCGCCTTTTGGAAACTTGTCCTTTTTTAAAAAAAAGAACAATCCCAAGTTGGAAAAATCGAAGTGTAGTTTCAGATGGCGACAAGATATCTTCATTTTCTTTTAATTATCTTCTGTTAAAGGGTGTGAAAATGTAGAGATAAAACAGAACTTGCGATATTTCTTTCATTGTGGTTCGTATATATATAGTTAAAGGTATTTCTGAAACATTTTATATTTGTTGTACGTTATCGTACAAGTTGGAAATGAAAGTAGCTTATAGGTTTCCTACGTTATAAGAAGTTGATTATTTTGGGAATTGTTTCGTGAAATACTATATTTGTAATGTCTAATCTAGGTATCTAATTTATTCACACGTTAAGCTAATTTATTCCCACGTTTTAACAACATTATATATTTGTTGTACGTTATTGTACAAGTTGGAAATGAAAGTAGTTTATAGGTTTTCTACGTTATAACAAGTCGTTAACTTAGGAAATTGTTTTATAAAATACTATATATGTAAAATCTAATAAAGTTATTTAATTTATTTATGTAAGCGAAAAAAAGGATTTTTTTTTAAATTTGTAATTTATTTTCTGTCTTTCGATTAATTATTGTTTAGCTAACCGAATAATACAAATTAAATTTCTCACTTTTCTTTAGATTATAATTAGTTAAAATATTATTTAATTAATGAAATTAGCAATATAAGTACGATAAAAAATATTTTTTAATCAGGTAATTTAATTTTTCTTGCTTAGAATTTTTTTAAACTGAAATAACCAAATTAAAATTACCACTCCAACTTAAGATTATAATTAATTCAGATAATGTATTTATTTCGAATCAAGAAATGCATTTATTTTGTTATTGATATTAATGCTGTTTTTCAACTTTATAAGCATTTCTCTATGTAATCGGATTTCAAAAGACTAATTTTTAATAGTCTCTAACATAATTTTGGTTTATAGGTGGAGTTTATATACAGAAATTTTGTAACAAAAATGCATTTCTAGTTGCACAAATTCAACGGTTCACACAAACAAACATGAATAGTTCTTTTCTTAGAAAACTATTGATTGTTTGACAATTCTTAAAAAAATATTAAAAATTCGATCCTGCGTAGTAAAAACATGTTTTCAAATACAAAAGATATTTTATTAACTAATTGTAATGATTAATTCGTAAATATATTTTTATTTCAGTTATGCCTCAACGGTATGCAGTTGAAATGCATGACGAATTTGTACTGAAAGGCAACACTGCTGTTTTGAAATGCCATGTGCCAGGATTTGTAAAGGATTACGTTATCGTGGAAGCATGGATAAAAGACCCTTTAGAGAAAGTGGATGCTTCTTCCAAATCCAGTAAGCATTGTATTTACGCTTTAGATTAAGATCACTTTAACATTGTTTTTTTACTTTAGATTTAGATTGTTTTATACAGTGTTTTACACTTTACATTTGGATTGTTTTGTAATCTTTACTTTAAAATTTGGGTTGTTTTACACTTCGTTTTCAAACTTAAAAGTTATGCTGTTTTGTGCATTGTTTTTACAACTTAGATTTAGTTTGTTTAATACGTTGTTTTTACTCTTTTTGCTTATATCGCTTTACAATTTCTTTTCTTTTTGCTTTCAAATTTAGATGATTTTATACTTTAGATTTAGGTAGTTTTGCACACAGGTTTTCTTCATAGGTTTTGCACTCAATGTTTGGAGTGTTATAAAATTTATTTACTTTAAGGTTTGGGTTGTTTTACTTATTGGTTTTACACTTTAAATTTAGATCTTTTTGCACTCACAATGTTTTACAATTTTTACTTTTTGATTTGGTTGGCTTTACAGACTGTTTCTTACTTTATATTTAGCTTTTACAGTCTGTTACTTACTTGAGATTTAAATCGTTTTTAAGACAAGTTTAACTTTAGACTATGATTGATCTACAGGATTTTAACAATTATATGTATATTTTTGTCCAAATATATATACCCAATTAATTTTTAGATTCTTTTACACTTTATTTCACAAATTCTAATATAGATTGTTATTAAAAAATTAAAACTTTAAATGAGATTTATCACACTTTTCAGAGTTTACTCAAATTGTTTTAAATCATTATTTACATTTCAAGCTAGGCCACTTTGAATTGCATTTTAGATATTGATTGTGTTAGGAACTCTCATTAAGTTGGCACTAATACACTTCTGTTATATACGATTGTTGGTTTTGAATGTTTTTAGTATTTAATGCAACAATAAGAATGAACAAGATTTTTTTTTGTCTGACGTATAACAGTTTTATGTACCAAATACCCCTTGAATACTAGCAAAAGTATAATTATTCAAGAATTAGTGATATTTTAGCAAAAAAAAAACTTCAATGTATCACTTTCGATTAAGTTTTCGTCTGAATACTTTATTATAAAGTTTTACAAATGGATAACATATAATACTGGAATGAATAAGGTCAATTTAAAAAAGATTAGGGGGGGGGGGGGGGCTGTACCTTTTTCTCAGAAACTACTCATAGCATTGGTTTCAAATGTTGTACAGCCAATATTAAAACACTTTTACATAGACTTACATATGTTTTTGTTAAAATAAAGTTTTGTTTAGAATTTATAATAATTTTTAAAAAAATTATAAAATTTTCCAAACAAAACTTGGTTATGAATTTTTTTAAAATCTTATCAACATTTCTGCAAAAGCATATGTCTGTTTGAGTAAAAATACAATATATAACAAGGGAACAAATTCAAAGGAAAATATTGAGAACATCCTGAGAAAAAGGTACATTTGTATGAAAAAACAGTATTGTTACGAATTTTTGTATATTTGTAAATATTTCGTAGTGTTAATTTTGTAAATAGAAAAATATATGTACATTTTGCATAAGGCAGTGCAATAGTTCGTCTCAAGTTGGCTTCCCTTTAAATATGGGTCTTATTGCTTGATAACGAGTTTTACAGAGATAACGCTGGGAAGCGAGTTTTACAAGAAAGGGCATTTAACGTTATGGTAATGGTAATCTCGCCAAATTGGCGAGATAGAGCCCAGTTGGCGACGGTTTTGGTGACTAATTTTGGTCGCCAAATTTGGTGACCATTTGGCGACATTTTCGATCCCCATGTACATGTATAGGAATTTTCGACTACGATCTGCAAAGTTCTCCAAATATCTACCTCTAGAAAGTTTCAAGAAGGTTCACCGCCTCCCCTATATAAGCCCGAGTTAATTAGTTGAGTCAGTGCGTTAGATGAGTCAGTTAGTTGACTGGAAATTACTGAGTTAGTTGAGATACTGACTGAGTGGAGTTACTGACTTGGTTGTCTGTCAGCGAGCGTTCAGAGAGTTCCGAAAGCGAACTCTCCCGAGAGAGTTCCGAAAGCGAACTGCATTGTATTTTGCGGTGATTTAGCAGTTGTGTGTCAAGTTTAACTGCTGTTTTGTGGTCTATTGTTGTGTATAAAGCTGTATTGAGTCTACTAGAACGAGAAGTTCTGGAGTTGTAAGGCAATCTGTGAAGAGTTATATTAGAATAAATTTCTGCAAGTGTTGATCTGCTTTGGCTTCAAATCTTTCGAACCCATCCAAGCAACAGTATTTTGAGAAAAAAAGCGTTTAAAGTTCAAAGCAGATAATTTTTTTCAGTCCTGTTATTTTTTCGAAAAATATTTAAAACTACTTCGGATGAGCCCATTTTCCACCAAGTAAAACTATTTCGTAGATAACATTTCAAGTATTTCGATGCGCTAAAAACCTAAAAATGGATTCCGAGAAGAAATTTGCCTTCCGACGCCTTCTCTCCCCCCCCCCCCCTTAAGCATACGAGAACTGTCATTTATTTCCAGTCTAGATAAATATTCCATCGAGGTAATTCCGAAAAACATTTGACACAAACTCACACACAAAATAAGAACTAGCATAATACGTCCATGCAAAATTAAAAAAATAATTAATACAAGAGAAACACAGAAAACGTCAGGCAATATTATCAGATACAGATCAGAAATAAATAGTTTCACTTTCTAACGGGACACTCTATTTTCACGACTGCAAAATTCACTAAAACAAAAAAATAAAATGCATGACTAATTCAGAAGGTTTATAAATATGTATGCTCCATTAGAATATACATTGATTTAAATATGAGGTTTCATTAATATTTCTACATCAGCCATTTTAATGCATACTCTTACTTCCTTTATCAAAAAAAGATTTCTGTTTTTATTGGCTAAAATACGGTCAGATAGTGCATTAAACATTTTTGGAGTTAAAATGCCGTAAGGAAATATTTATAATTTCTTGAAAATGTTTTGAAAACATTATAAATGTTTGTTTGTTTTTTCTGGGTTTTTTTTTTCTGTTTTTTTTTCTTTTTTTTTTTTCTTTTTTTTTTCTTCTTTTTTTTGTAACTGGTGGAATTTCTATTTTAAAACGCAAAGAAAAGAAGAAAATAAAACTCATGCTTGGAAATACTTTCAAAGATAAAAATAAAAAGTAAAATTTGTTCACCATAAAGAATAAACAAAATATTGTTAGGAATTTTTCCAGAGGTAATGATGAAACATTTTTTACAAAACAAAAGCCATGATTTATTCTTCATCTCAGAGGCTTACATGACTTCTTAAATAACTGTTCACTCCCAATCAAGTTTTTACAAAAACTTCAGTATTTGTAACTGCAGATACAGCGATAATTTAAACTCAAGAGAATAAACGAAGATCTCTTTTCAAAACAGCTCTAAAGCTCCAACTGACTCAAATTCCATTTTCCGGTGGTTTTTACATCCTTGCCTTTTAGTGAAAGATCCAGAAAAGAAATCAATCTGGCAATCAACAAACGCTTGTTATAATCTCATACTGGTTATAATTTCGAAATATCTCGATTCACTCTTGGGTATTACACACATTTTAAAGCCTGTATTATTGCTGTTAAAAATACATTTAGAAAAATAAAACTTGAAATCAGGGTTGGCATGGTTTTTAAACCATGGTTTAAACCAAATTTTGTTGTTTTTCTCAAAAAAATAAAACAATTGTTTTTTTAAAGAATAATTTAAAATTATATTTTTATTTATTTATAATTACATTTTTTTTATAATTTGATGTTGTAAACAACTTCTTTAAACCAAAAATTTTCCATTCCATTCCATTCGTACATTTTTCAAAAGGAATTTTACTTCAAAAGCAACTACAGCAAACGTTGAGCGAATGTTTTTTTTTTTTTTTTTTTTTTTTTTTTTGAGTTGTACAATAAAAATTATATAACAGCCTGGGTTTAGAAAACGCCGCAAAACTTGTTTTTTCTTGTTCAAAATGTTAAATCCTAAACTTGTTTTAAAATGGAATAAAAAAAAGCATTTAGTTTATCTTTCTATTAATTTTTATGAAAATGATTCACTGAATGAAAGATCTACGTTTTTGGTAGTACGTGAGGGAAGATTTTGTAAATGAAACATTATAGGAATATTATCGATTGAATAAGTTCTAACGTATTTTAAAATAAATCTTGTAATTAAACACTATTGGAAGTTTTTATAAGTATCAACAATAAGTTTTTACATTAATCTAATAGATATATTATTATTATATTCAAAATTATAATTATTCAAAATTATTAATTAAATTTAAATTATAAGATGCGTTTTAATTTTTTTTCTAAAATAGAGGTTTTGTGTTTTAACAACTTATTTATAAACCTTAAAAATATCATTTCGAATAACTTATCACTATTACTGATGAATCTAAGAGCAATTAGAGAATCTAAGAGCAATCGAGTATTATGCAGTAAATCATTACTATTATATTGTATACATTGAATTTAAAAAATTGTATCTATAATTATTATATTAAAATTTAATCTGATTTGAATGTCCTCATAAGTAACAATTGTTTATTTACTTCGTTTAAATTATTTTTAAAAGGAATATTATTTATTACTTAAATATTAAGTATTCTAGTTAACGTCAAATTTTATTTATAAGTAAGTATACGTGTGATTAGAAAAAGATTTAAAAAAAAAAAAAAAAAAAAAAAAAAAACACGTTTAAACCAAAAAAAATTCTGGTTTAAACAAACAAAAAATTGGTATTGAACACCCCGCCCTTTTTTTTTTTTTTTTTTTTTTTTTTTAAACAAAAAACCTGGGTTTTTTTCCAACCCTGCTTTAAATACAATATATACACTACTTACAATTACAAGCAGAAACATTGCTTAACTATATAATATTTAAAAGGCAAGTTGTAACTTTATTCTTTGAAATGCAAACTGAAACTCTCATTTTTTCCAAACGTGTCGCTTGATGCTTTTATATTACAAATCTTAATCTTATTCAATTCAATTATGAATATTTCCTTTTGCTCTGCAATTAAGCCGTTAATATCTCAAATAAATCATATATTCAAGGCATGTTAAGGTTTCTATTTAAATTATTCAAATCAACAAATCAATTTATATACAGTCCACTTTGTTAAATCCCAACATCCTTCTAAAAAAATCTCCGATATACCATGTTTGGCATAACTTTCATAAAGCTAATTGTAAAGTTTCGTTTTGATTAGGAATTTGAATTCAGAAGTTCCTCTATGAGCGATTTTAATTTAATATCACTTTTGAGCCTAAAAAAAAAAAATTGTCTCACTTAAATAAAGAGTATTTTTAATAATATGTCCGGGAAACAGCTAGCACTTCAACTAGTATATTCCTAAAACCATTGCTAATGAGAACGTTGAAAAGTAATATTTAAAAATGAAATTTTTAAGATCATTTTAAATGCAAGATTTGAAGAATAAGTTTATAAAAACATTCAAGTTTTCGCAAACAACACTAGAAGAGTAACAATTGCAGAATATTAAAAAAAAATTAATTATTGAATTATCTATTTGATTTCAACCCCTATTTATTACTTTTACGATAAGGTTCGTCCTTTAAAGTTACCTTTCTTATATGTTCTAAAAGTACCTTATTTCTATCTGCCTCATTTTCTTCTTTTCCACTTGTGCTTCATTTTCATAAAATTGTACAGTGTTAATTTTTCATCTGTCATCATTCCTCTATGATTCCTGTAAGAATCTCAAAACTATTAATACAATGAATATCTATCGAAAGTGTAAGTTCCAGGTGTTACTTTAAAGGGGAAAATTTTAGTTGGTAACAATTTATACTTTACTCAAGCAAATCCCATGTTCTTTATTATACATTTTATAATATATTACAAATATATTACAAATATACATTTTATAATAAATTACAAAATATTTATATCGGTCTTATCAAACTGAAAATAATTTTGGATGGCTTAGTTATCATATAACTTATTTCTGGGAGATTTTTATTTTCTTTTTTTGACGATCCCTTTTCTTCTCTTATACAAAAACCAGCATTGATAAAGGATGCATTGATTTAAAGGCTGAGACTTACACTTCATACAAATAGGTTACTTACATTTGTACATTGAGTATTTCGTTTGAAATTATTTTACTTCTGAAATTCACTTTCTGTTTACTGCTGCTTATAAATTAACCCAGGCAATTGAGGTAAAAATCAGCATATATAGATGGCAGCGCCATAGCAAAGAAAAAATTGCAAGGGAATCATGTTGAGGAAACTTCAGTAATCCTATATCTCTAAGCAACAGAAAACAATGCTTAGCTATGATGAACTTCCAAACACTATTTTAAGCCATCTAAGATCTGGGTTCATTAAATATTATACTAACAAATACTAGTTTGGCATAAATCAAGAATGATTTTTCAAAGTTGTTTACTTTCACAAAAAACGATGTTTCTTATTGAAAAAAAAAAGAAGTGTATTAATTTAATAAAAACAACATGGTGCTGTTTGCTGCTATTTGAGAATATTTTAGATTAAAAAAAAATACAATTTAACTTCATTTTTCGATATCCAAGGTATATCAGTACCTTGATTTCAAATCCTCAAACGAGATAAAAATATTATATACTTTCTAGTTTTTGTATTTTAAGTTTAGTTTTCCATACGCATTCACATATAATTAATTTTTCACCAGGTCGCTACAGTATTTTCCCTTCCGGAGAGCTTCACGTAAGACACGTCCAACAGAGCGACGCTCTCAGCAGTTTCAGCTGCAAGACAAAGCACAGGCTTACAGGACTGACAGTCAAGAGTTCGAACCCAGCTCGGATTATAGTCACAGGTGAGTTTTTCAATGTGCTTTGTTAGATTAGGGTTCTCAGATAAAGACATTCCCTGGTACGTCATGCCATAATGGCGAAACGTGGCAATAAACGAGAAGAGAAAATTGCTTAAACAGACCGTAAATGCTTATAAAAGGAACAAAAAATCAAGTATGTTAGTTTGAGCTTGGAGGGAAGAATTATACATTAACAGGGTTACCAATAAATGGCTGTCTCCTTGTAAGTTTTTAAACGTGTAATAATTCAATTACGATTGGAGATTCGAATGTACCGTTTACTGCATTGGTACTAAAAAAAACGATAGGTTTTGAAAAATACTGAGGTTTTCCAATTAGTTATTATCTTAATACTGTGTTATCAGTCATTTTTTGGGTATTATATACCTAAGAAGTATGCTCTAGACGAAATCTTCGGATTCTAATTAACTCACTTTCCGTCATCCAATTGAATCGGAAATTGGCAGATAGTTTCGTCATCGATGAGAACTCAATATATAAAGTTTTGGGGGCAAACAAAAACTAGTCAATGGCATGAATGTTTTCATCGCAGTGGTCAAACAATGTGGAAACTCGATCCGAGCTTAAATAAGTTGAAATTGCAAATAAAAATTATCAATGAAGGTACAATATTTGTAGTAGAAACTTTTTTTTATCGGTTAGATTTTTAATTTAATGCGTTAATAACACTTATCTTAAAAATGTAATAATAATAATTTTAAAAAAAAAATTAAAAAAACGTAGCTGAAAACTTTTTTTTTTTTATCAAGTGCATCGAAATTGTCTGAAACTGCTCTGAATAACGAAGGACAATATTGTAACGGATTTTCTATAACACAGCTATTACAAAATAAAAACTTTAATTCATCAAAGTTTTAAGGTTTTCCTTCTTAGTTTCAAAGGCTCATAAAACCTCCCCAAACAACAATAAACTCGATATCAAGCTTTAGCAAAAACTTTAGGCCATACAATTTCGCAAAAAAGCAAGCGCAGAGCTCTTTTCAAAACAGCGCCCAAAATCCAACTGACTCAAACTCCGCACCTTGGTGATATTTATATCCTCGGAAATGAATTTTTCTAGAAAACCCATAGCTAAAGATTTCGCAATCAGAACTCGCAGAACAATTACGAAATTTCTTGATTAACTGGAGTATTGCCAACTTTTTGAAGCCTGCGTTATCGTTGTTACCAGATACATTTAATTAAATAGAATTTTAAAAAGGGAATAAGTATATTTTTACAATTATATACAGAAGAATTTTGAAACAATATGTCGACTCGCTTAATACTACAGCTAATGCATTTCTAAATTAAAAGAAATTCCTAGTTAGGATCATTCCCTATATTCGCTATGTTACAATCTTCTAGCCCAGTGCATTTAGAAACTACTTTGCATAAAACCTTGAAATTCTTTGAGTATGTACGAAAATGATCACTCGATGAAATAACATAAATTAAAAATGCAAAAATAGCGTCAAATATATTTTAGTTTATATTTGAAAACTTTACGTCAATGCCATATATAGTGGCTCCACCTGGTTTTGTGATTTGCTATTTTAATTTTCATTTATAATAGATAGACATTAAGTGAAATCAATTTATGTGATTTCATTAAGGGGACATGGGACACTTAAATCATCAAAAATGACGTTTTTTGTTCTATAAAAATTGCTGACGTCACTAGCTTTAATTTCGCATTTGAATTTTTGAAATCCGATGATTTTAAGTCGTAAAATCTTTATTTTAACTAACTATTTTTGCGTATCGCATACTTGTTGGCAAAAGTTAAAAATGCATTTTTCTCAGCATCGCTTTTTAATATTTTACATATGTTCGAAAAGCTCCTTGCTAATCATTTTTTGATAAATTCACCTAATTTTTTGTATAAATAATGTTCAGTGTACTATAAAGAAATATTCACTCATCTTTTTTAAGTCGCATATTTTTTTCTATTTTTTTCATGTTGGGAATTTGAAATATGTGCATTTTTTGATGAAAAATCATTAGCGCCAAGGCAAAAAAAAATATTTCTGTGAAACTATAGCATCGAAAGATAACAGCAGATGTAACATCTTTATAATATATTGATAAACAACTTCACATTTTTCTTTCATGTTCGTTAAAATATTGTGTCGTGAGGACCATTTTGTAAAAAGCTAAGATTTCGTATTACTTTAATACATTTTTTTCTCAATAATTTACTATCTATTTTATACTATCTGCTCAACTTTTGTTATTATGTTATAAGTCACATCTTCTATGTTTGTGCCAAATTTTATTTGATTCTGATCAAAACTAAAGAATTTTGGAAAAAGTGTCCAATATATCCTGAAGTAATCTTTTTCACACCTATACTCACCAAATATCAAGGTTTTATGCAAAATAGTTTCGAAATATACCGGATTAGAAGATTGTAACATAGCGAATATAGTAGAGGTCGGAAATATCGATCAAAATAAATATCCATATTATATCGTTGCATAGAAAAAAATATCGATAAAATATCGATATATCTATACATGATATTTTATTTTATTTTCAATTTTGCCGGAAACGAAGTTTTTCGGGGCAAATTTGTTCTTTTCATAATTGCCTTTTGTAAGGTTACTGTTTCTCCAACAACAATGGATCTATTATAAAAAAAAAAAATTATATTTTCACTTAAATGGAGCAGTGTTTTTAAGAAGACTTTAGATACTTTTCAATAACTTTTAAGTGTATGGCAAAGCATTGAATATTGGTGTCATTTTAGAAGTCCAAAATTTATTTTTGAAAAGGGAATAAAGAAAATCGAAACAACACATGGAACTACAAAACGATCATCAGAAAAACTAATAATGTTTGAAAATATCGATATATCGTGACTTTTATCAATATTTTTAATATCGATATTTTTTTTTTTTAAATATCGATAAAAATATTGTCTTATCGATATATCACCGACCTCTAAAATATAGAGAAAGATCCTTACTAAGACTTCCTTTTCAAGAAATAAACAAATAGCTATCTTTATTTATAGAATTGCCACCCTAAATTCTACAAAATATCTTATTGTTTGCAATATATAATTTTTTTTGAAGATGGCCATATTGACCTTCTGTAGTAGAAATACCTACAGATGAAGAATCGTTACGTTTAGACCCAAAATTGCTAGCATTGGGAAAAGAAAATATTGAATATTTCCCTCCTCGAATTCAAAATGGCATCCTATTCCTTACAAACCAGAAATCATATAAAATATATGTCCTCTTCAATACCGAAATTCAAATATATCATCGACATTGCATATTTCGCCTTAAGCTTTGAGAAAGTTTCAATTTTATGGTGGCTATTTTTTTCCCTTTGCATTGGCAGTCAGATTTCGATTTCATTCTCTGGAAACTTAATCTTGGAATTCGTTTTTGGCGCCATATCTTCAGTCAGTGCAGAAAATATCTCGCCGTAAAGATAGTCTTGAATGTTGAGGGTAGTTTCCATTTACAAATAGAATGCATTTCCTGTAAATGGTTTGCAACTTCTTCTGATATTGATTTTAAAGTTCCGTTGTAAATACAGCTTTTGTAAAATAGTTTTTAAATGTACTGGAAGTTTTATGACATACGTCAATCTGTTTATACAAAATATGTATTAGTATTGCTCCGAATTTTTCAGACGAAACGACGACACATCTTTAAAGTCTCGCAAAACTTTTTTAACAACAATCAATGCATTATCAAGCTTTAACAAAGGGTTCAGTGCTCATAACTTCAGGCATAGCGATAATTCAGACTCCACGAAAGCACACAAGCGCTGAGTTTCTTTCAAAACCGCTTTCAAAATCTAACCATCTCAAAATTCCATTTCCTGGCTGCTTTATATCCTCACTTGCGAACTTTACTGAAAAATTCAGAGCAAACGATTTGGCGATCAGCACGCGCAGTACAAACGCGAAATTTCGTGATTAACTTGCGTGTTGCCAACTTTTTTAAAACTGTGTTCGCTGTAAACAAATAAATTTAAATAAAACAGTACTTTATTTTCTTTCTGAAATGTGTCCTTCATTTTCAGTTGCTTGAAACGTTGACGATGATCATGCGTCCTTTCAGTCATAAACAAAAGTTTGCCGTTAGGTTGTTTTGATTTGACTGGTGCAACTGATACACGTGATTCGTGTACATCACAAAAGGATTCCTAAAGTCCTTTAAACAATAACATCCACAAATACTTCTCTTGATTTTGAACTTGATCAGATGATTAGGCGTCTACACCATAGGCACCAATTACAAGGGGGCCATGGGGGCGACCTCCCCCGTGATCCGTCGCCAGGCGGAGATAAAGGTATCATATCGCCCATGTTCCAAAAATCTGTAAAAATGTTTTTGTTTTTTTCCTAATATAAAGTATTGTGTCGATAGTATCCAACCCTCTTCTTAAATGAGAATCAAGAAAGGGTAACAGATCTTTTATGCAATTTCATACAAATATATATTTTAAAGCAGCTTTCGCCACTAACTCTTAGAAACGGCCTTATGACTTATGTTGGAGATTTCAGAGGGCGGATACACCAAAATATGTGTGGTTAATTATTTTGTAGAACAACATGTAGCAATTCAGGATGCTGTTAAAAATACTATTTTTTTATCTTAATAAAATTACAATTGATATTTAATTCTTTTTTTTTTTTTTTTTTTCTTTTTTTTTTTTTTTTTTCAAATAATTAAAAAAATAATAATAGTTCTCATTATTAGTAAATCAAAGTCTAAAAAAGAAGTGAATTTTATCAACTTGACAGTACGACTTGACCTAACTTTTAATAAAAAGTATTTAAACTGTACTTCCAGATTAGTCCGTTTTAGTCGATATCAAATGTGAGACGATGGCGGCCAAAATCGGACAGTTTATTTTATTATAGAATCGATGTCTTTCGGAGTATTTGCTGCAATCAATTTTAATAAAGTGAGATTCAATTAAGTTATTTCTGTATTTATTCTTGATGAAAACCATCTTGCTGAAAGTTTCGTCCAATAATTTCTTTGAGCACGTAAGGGAGAACGCTGTTCTACATAGTTAATACGTATTATTTCGGATAAATTACAATTATCTAAAAAAAATAAAAGTCCATACGATGAAATTTGATTTTTTTTTATCTTCTGTGGTACCGGCGGGCCGCAGAAAAATCTGTCGCGTGCCAAATCCGCCCCGCGGGCAGCGTACTGGCTAACGCTTTTTTAAAGTATTTTATGATATTGGAATAAGTCATTTTGTAACGATAAAATTACTGGCATAGGATTTTTTTATTCTTTAATCATTATTCAAGATTATTAAAATTTATTTTCTTCATTTTTGTGGATTATCATAAAATAATATCTTTTAAAATAATGTATTAAAATAATGTCGAGATAAATTATTGTATAATGATGAATTAAATAGTTAGTGCTCCAGCTCTTTTCCCATAAAACGTTTCTGGATTAATTTTATACAAATAAGTCAAACAGATTGAGAAAAAGTTATTGCTTTATACCCAAGTTATACGGTAGTACAGTGATAAGTTCAACATATTCAGTAGGTAGGGTAGGTATGGGTAGATCATGAAAAAAAAAGTGGTGAACGGCAATCTTGGACTGACCCTTCCCACCCTTGAATTTGCATTTATCCACCGAGTCCCCGTGATAAAAATGAAAAGTTGGCACCTATTGCCGACACCATTATTTACATCCCAGGATAAGAGCCTTACCACCATCTTCTAATCATAAAACCAACGCTTTAGTCAATCATGCCAAATTGAGCAATTTAAAAACTTAGGAACAAGCAAATTTAGAAATCTTAAAGGTAATATTATGATACTATAAAGTTAATGTCGTTCAAATACGATTCATTTTAAAATAATATTCTCCAAAACCGTCTAGTGATGTAATATATATACCTATACTGGTCTATCTACTATTTTAATTTTCACAAACTCTGGAAAACAATACTATTACACCCTAAACCTACATTTTCACTACTTACTGTTACTGCTTAACTCGCTACTTAAAATGAACTTGAAACCACTTCCATAGTCTCTTCACAGTAGCAGTTTTTTAAACTTATTTATATTTTGGGCAACATGACATCAGAAGATATTTGGAAAATATTCCGGAGTATATTGACAAGGCTGATTATAATAGAGATACACAAATGTGTGTTTCAATTAAGTAATTTATAAACAAAATTGTTTTAATGTTTGTTGTTAATTGTTTTTAATTGTTGCTTAGTTTTAACATTAATTAATTAGTTTTTTAATCCATAAATCACTAACTTATCCACCAAAATTTACGAAACTTTGAATTCTGACATTTTTTTTTTTTTTAATACAAATATGAAATTTTAAAGTTTTGCCATTACATTTTTTAAAGCGAAAGTTTTAGTTTTAATATTTATGATCTCTTCAGTGGTAGAAGTGGAGGAAAAAAATGTTGCGATGTCGAAAAGTTTGTGAAAAGTGCACCCCCACCCCCCAACGATAAATTTTTATCTTATAATAAAAATATTAACTAGTAAGGAAATAATTTATGCTTCCTATCACTTAACAGTAAACAAGAGTCCAAAATTTATTGTCATTTTAATGATTATCCTGCGGCTTAGTTGTTTTTAATTGGAAGTAAGAGATTAAGTGAAGTCATAATTCAACAATATATACATACCTTTTTATTTAGATTTATATAGTGCTTCCAAATGTGCATACTTTCATGAAATTAAATTAGTAGAGAACTTTAAAATGTTTTTTTTTTTTTTTTTTTTTTTTTTAAATAGTTTATCTTCTTATGAAACAAGAATAAAAATTTATCTTAAAAGGAAGGTCCAATAAGGTTAAAAGTTGATTAAATGTAGCAATAATTGTTAATAAAAATACTTATATCTTTATACAAAGTAATACAATACATTTCTATAATAGTATATATACCATATTTTTTTTTTTTTTACGTTTGAAAACTTTAAAGGTTAAAGTTAAGTGGATTTTTCACAGTAACACTATTTTTAAAGGTTAACGTTAAGTGGATTAAGTGTTTTTAAAAGTGTAAGGATGGATTTCAGCGGTTTTAGAAGTGACGGGGGGGGGGGGGACACACTTCACTCCGCGTCTACCCACACTTCCAGTACTGGATCTCTTATAATCAGCTTAACTACATATGTTTATACAAAATTTTGAACGGACCTAAAAAAACCTTTTTTTTTTTTTTTTTTTTTTTTTTTTTTTTTTTTATTCTTGTGGTAATTGGAATACGCAATATAGCAACAGTTTCTGTTTTATGTCTAATTTACATAATTCTCATTGCCGATTAAATTCTGAAGATAAACAAAGGCTTAATTATAATAATAATAATTACAAGTTGTATACTTGTATATTAATGATTATTTTTTAAGTTCCAATAACTGGCTTAAATTTTAGCTATCATTTGAATCCAATCACAAATCAAATTGAAATTAGAAAAAAAAAAAAAAAACTTATAAAATCTTGAACAATTACAAAATTTAAGAAAAGATTCATTCATAATTTTTCATAAATTCAAAATGGTATTGCTAGTTAAAGTACTAAACCTTTTCCAAAGTAAATTATTTATTATTTTAAATAACTTTTTGAACTAAAGAAAAGAATAAAGTATTATCGAAAAATTATATTAAAAATAGAAAAAAAACTCTCAAATCTTAAGCCGAACAAATTCCATACTTAAGTTTCCATAAATAAAAAGGAGTATTGCTGGTTAAAAAAAAAAATATGGGTTTCAAATTCAAAGTTTTATAAATCCTTATTTTTTGTGGAATTTAACTTAGATAAAGAAAAGAATAATAAAATATTTCCTGAATTTTCAAGCAATGTATTCAGTTTTCTTTACATTAGTCATCATAAAAATATTCGCAATAGAATGTTAATTTTTTTTAAAAAGCTTTAAACCTAACCCCAATATTTAACGCTAAAAACAATTCACTAATTACAAAATAATCAATTTCTAAGTTGTAGTCTAAGATGATTTGTATTCTAAGATGAATGAAACGCACAGTAAATAAGGAAATTTATTTAATTTCGTTTATGAAACAACTCTTAAAATAATAAATACGAGTTACTCTGCTGCAGGGCATTTTAAGAATGTATATAACTTCGACATCTGAGACAGAAAAAAATTACTTCAACAGCTTCATATAAAAAACGAGAAGAAAAAAAAATCCAAAAATGTCTAGGAAAACATGCACGCTGTTTCAAAATTAATGTACACGTTGGGTTCAAATTCCAAGGAGGAGGAAAAACTGTTAGTGAAATTTTTGTTTTCTTTTGGCTCGTATTTAAAGTTGTTTTCTTTTTGTTATAGTTATGTTTTTGTTTGGATGGCAGCTTTTTTATCGGCATTGAATTCTTACCATTTATGTTGTTGAAATACTGTTTGTTTTAAAAAAAAAATTTATAGAATTTGGTTTTACTTACTGCTTTTTACTCAAGAACTATGTTAATATTTAATATAATGTCCTAAAAGTTTAGAATCCTGTGAACTAAAGATATTTATAAAAATAAAATATTTTATATACTTTATAATTGAGTAAAATATACATGGGTTTGCAGTGTACTGCAAGTCAAATTATGGCTATATTTTGGTTAATTGATAGTATATAACTTATTGCTCATTGCATTGTTTATGAACATTACAAAATACTTCTGAAATCAAGAACAAAATACCATACATTAAAGCTTGGCACCTATAATATTATTTTAACTTTTCATACCCATCCTTTCAAAAAACTTGAATAATATCCTTTATTTCAAAGTACTTCATTACCATTTATCGCTTCAAAGTACTTCAAAAAGTACTTTTCTTAGTACTGTCATGTCAATCTTGCCTCATTCCTTTAGAAACTTTTTCCTAAGTCCGTTCAGTGTTCTTGGAAGCTGTCTTCCTAAATCTCTTTTTAATAAACCAAAAGCTTAAAATTCCATTGGAGAAGCGTCAAGTGATTTTTCAAGTATTTCATTAAATAGCATGCATTTTATTCCTGTTTCTGATTATTTATTTGCTAAAAAAGCGGCTGTTAATTTAGATGCGTAACTAGAGTCTTTGTAATATGACGCTGGACGTTATCAATATTCTTTCCATATACGGCAGGAATTTTTTCTTCAAAAATTGTTTTTAAAATATTCTGCTGAAAGTAGAGTGAAGTAATTTTGGCTTTACTCAACTCTTTTTGATTTTCAATTCGCCATTGTAACAAAAACCTGCAGCTATTAGGAATTTTTTGAAAACTTTATCGTACACCGACGAAGCAATTTCGTACTGTCACTCCCATTATTTTAAATAATAGAAATGTGTATCTTTTTTTATTAAAATGACTAAAATGTACCTATGTTTCATCAAGTGTGAGTACAAATTACCATTTATTAGCAGCTAAGTGTTTTCCATATAATTTTCTGCAATTCGTTTTTCTCTCAGCCATATTCTTAGCAAAAGCAGATAAACTTTAGACTTAAAATACTTTTCTGTAAGAGGACGTCCTATAGACTGAGCGGCGACTGCAAATTTTGGACCTCATCGAACATCATTCTGAATTTTTTATAGAAATTGGAAAAAAGTTAGTAGATTACTAATCCACTGGTCTGCCGGGGCAAAAATGGCCAAAACTGGTCAAAAATCGACTTTTAATAACCTGAACTAAATCCAATTGCCAAATGCGCCATAACTTGCCAAATAATGAGCGTTTCTTTATTCATTTGGTAACCCTCACTCTTTAATTATCAATTAAGAAGGTTGCAAACGATTCGGATGTGTGGCTATGGCTTGCTTGCATCTTTCAAAAATGAGCCAAATTGGCAATAAACATTACGTTACTGATGACGTAACTGATGTTGCCAATTTGGCTTACTTTTGAAAGATACATGTTTTCCAAGACAAAGATCAGATATCGTTTGAGCTTTTTCTCTTTGAAAATCAAAAGGCAGTGGGTTGCCAGAAGAAAAACTTTGTTCTCTGTTTGGTAAGTTATGACATATTTGGCAATCGGATTTTAGTTCAACTCATTCCAAGTCGATTTTTGATCAGTTTCGACCATTTTTGTCACGGCAGACCAGTGGATTCGTAATCTACTCACTTTTCTCCAATTTCTATAAAAAATTCAGAATGATGTTTGATGGGGTCCAAAAATTACAGTTGCCTCTCGGACTACTAGTAAGGCTCATTTCCTGTACTCGCTGCGTTATAATCTTCTGGCCCAGTGCATATAGAAACTACTTTCTGAAACCTTGAAATTTCGTTAATAGAAATTAATGAATTGGCATAAATTGTTTTCATCTATTATAAATGAAAATTAAAATAGTATTTACAAAACCAGATGGAGCCACTGCATATGCAATGACGTAAGGATTTCAAATATAAAATAAAATATATTAGACCCTTTAATCTAGTTTTTTATTCATGTCATTTCATTAGTTGTTCATTTTCGTACTTACTCACCAAATTTCTAGGTTTTATACAAAGTAGTTTCTAAATGCACTGGGCTAGAAGATTGTAACATAGCGGGTATATTGAATGATCCGTACTAAGACTATACTAAACTCCAACTTAACTTGACATCACTAGACGATAGATCTTCACGTGCTCATAGGCAATTAATCCATTTTAGGGAAGTGAAGACATAATTCTCGCCAAGCCTTATAGCTTTTTGTTCTCTACAGGGTTGTGGTTTGGCGAACATTATGCTTTCACGCCGCCAAAATGGATTAAATACCTATGAGCACTGTGACGATCTACCGTCTAGTGATGTCAAGTTAAGTTGAAGTTTAGTATACCTCTTAACTTCAAATCTTTTTGGATGATTTTATTTACAATTTCAGAAGGTATTCCTAGATTTGATGCAATGAATCTTTGAGTTGGAGTATTTCCTTTTACGATCAAAAACTATCTTGATATTTGTCTGCGTTCGAACAGTCTTAAGATGGGGTTTCACGGTCATTTTTGAACTTTTGTTGTTGTTGTTGTTGTTGTTGTTGTTGCATGCCCCTGGAGGCCAGCAGAGCTAGACCAGGTCCATGATGTCGCACACCCTCAAAAAATCCAACACCAAAACAGGGTCGTCGGCCAAATCCTTCTTAGATAGTCCCAGGCCCGCGAGAATGTGATCAGGCGAAGCCTGTTCAGTAGAGCAATATTTGCAGATTTCGAAGCTCCTGGATCCCTCAATAAATTTCAATGTCTGAAGGTGGCCACTTCGAAAGCGGGCAAGATTAGTTTGTTCTTGTCTATTAAAACCCTGAGCAATTTAGCCCCCAGGACGGGGATACTGATACCAATGGTGCGCTGGGAGGACAATCCAAGTAGTCCTGTTCCTGTGTTTAATCTGAGAATGAATCTCCGTAAAGGTGAGAGGCACTGACGGAACAGAGGCCTCGCCAGCACCAGTTTGAACTTTTACTTTCAGTTAGACGTTTTAATTTTTTTCAAATATGTCTATTATAGATTTTTTTTCTAAATGCAATGGCCGTGACTTTGACTCCGATCAATAATTTGTTATACAAAGTGCTCAGTCACTTAACCTTCAAGCCATTTATCAATTGTAGTCCCAATTTTCAAAGTAAATTTCTTATTTTACTTTCTAATCAAAACATAACATTAACAGACTATTCTTCTGAAGTTGTCAAATTTTTATCTCAAAATGCAAAGGAGAAAAATAAACTTGTGAACGATCAACTTTCAATAAGGTAGGAACCTTCTTTTCTTTGGACTACAAAGAGATCGACGCTGTTAAAATAGTTTTGTTACCTTACGATGCTTATCTTTCACGTCCTATAATTTGTATACTTAAATATAAGTAGAAACATGTTTTGGTTATTTATAAATTGCATGTTTTGAAGGCACGTACTTTTTAAATTGAGAAAAATCATAAAAATAAGAAAAAGATCTATATTAAGTCGTACATGAATTATTGTAATATTACTAATTATTATATGTGTTTTAAATTCAAATATAAATACTTTTACTAATGTTTTAAATTTTAAATTTTTAAATATAATGAAATATTTTCTAATGAGTTTGAAAACATACATTCAAATCTAGTTACAGTAGTCATCATTAAAAAAAAGCGGATTGTAATGTTAATTTCTCTTGAAATTCTTAAACTAAACATCGACATTTAATATTTAAAACTATTCACTAATTACAATAATGCGTTTTTCCATTCTCAGAAGAATAAAATAGATTGCAAATAAAGATATTTATTTAATTAATTTATTGGGTAAAAAACTTCCTTAAAATTTACAAAAGGCGAAATTCTGTGCTGCAAAAAAAATTTGCATGAATATGACATAAAAAGTATTTTGAAGAAGTTATATATATATATATATATATATATATATATATATATATATATATATATACACACACACAGAAGAAGAAAAAAAAAAAGAGTAGAAATTTTAAAAACTTCCAGAAAACAAAGATTAACATTTAAGTTGCGTTCAATTAACAACGAATGGAAAAAAAATTTAAAATATTTGGGTTTTTTTGTGCACATCTAAAATTTGTTTCTGCTTCTTAATGCTCTGTTATTGTTTGGATAGCCGATTTACTCTGTTATCGTATTTTAAAATTTGTTTTGTTCAAATGCTTATGATTTGTCTTCTGATTTTTTCTACACAAACTTATTCCATTTGAAATATTTTTTTTATAAAAAATTCCATTGATATTTTTTTATAAAAAAAAATATATATATATTATGTAATGTCTTAAAAGTTTAGGTAGATATGATATTAACAAAATTTACTAATTAAAAATTTTTAAATTTAATAATTAAAAAAATCAATTAAGATTTTTCTCTAATTGCATTCCATATTAAGCACATTTTTGCGTTAAATTAATGTGAGAATTATTATCCTTTAATTCCCACATTTTTTTAATTTCTTTAAAAACGTATCGAGATATTAAATTAATTTTTATTTATACCTCTTGGCTTATTAAAAAAGAGGTTAATATTGATAGTTTATTTTTAATAAAATAAAGAGTAATAACGAAATTTATTTTTATTTATTCTTTTATTGCATAAAAAAAAAACTTTTTAGAGTAAAGTGTAACAGATATTTGTATTTTAAAATTAATCAAGTTTGAGTTTTGCTTTGTATTTGAAAAAAAATATATATATATTTTTTTTAATGTTTTTAGTCTTAAGAGTTTTTCCTGTATACCACTGGTATCTTCAATCACGTATAAAAAGTTTTATATAACATAGGCAATGCAATCTTTGCGCCAATATTCAAAATTTCAACCAGTTCTTGGTTGAAATTTTTTTAATTGTTAAACTATCAATCAATCAAGGAAAAGCATTTCGAACATAAATTACTTCATTGTAAACTTGAAACTGACTTTTTAAATTCCCTCTTCCTTCAATTTAGCGTAATAATTCCATTATTTGTGGATTAAAATTTTTAATAGAATATAGAGAGATTCCATAGTACAGAGTATAACTCACTATTTTGAGAAGGTTGGCATGCCATTGTCTGGAGGTTGTCATTGTAAGGAAAGTACGTTGAAACTCCAAGGTTCTGAGGTTGAAGGTCCTTATTGTAGAAATTGATATTTCATGTTATTGAGATAGATGCTCTATGGTACTAAGGTTGACATTCTATGGTGAGGAAGTAAGCATTTTATGGTGAGGAAATTGACACTCTATTGAGAATAATTTCTAGCGGGAAAAGCTAACACAACATGAGGCAAAGGCTGGCATTCTGACAATTCATGCTACTGATATTGACCTTCCACGGTGAGGAAGATGAAAATCTTTTGAGAGTAGGTTGACATTTCTTGCTACTAATATTGACCTTCCACGGTGAGGAAGATGACAATCTATTGAGAGTAGGTTGACATTCCTGAGAGTGAGTCTGAAACGTCATGATTTAAAGACTTTCATGTCACAGAGGTTCACATTTCAAGAAGAGAATTATAAAACTCAATGGTTCAGAGGCTGATATTTCATGTTACTGATATTTACCTTCCACTGTGAGGAAGATGACAATATATTGAGAGTAGGTTGACATTCCTGAGAGTGAGTCTGAAACGTCATGGTGGAAAGTTTGACTTTCATGTCACAGAGGTTCACATTTCAAGAAGAGAATTATAAAACTCGATGGTTCAGTGGCTGACATTTCATGTTACTCATATTGAACTTCCATGGTGATGAAGTTAACATTTTATAGTGAGCAAGTTGAAGTTCGATTGAGAATAGTTTCCAGGGAGTGAGGCTAACACTACATGAGACAAAGGCTGGCATTCCAAGGAAATAATTTTGAAACTTTATTGTTCAGAGGTTGACATTTCATGCTACTGATATTGACCTTCCACGGTGAAGAAAATGACAATCTATTGAGAATAGGTTGACATTTCATGCTACTGATTTTGACCTTTCACGGTGAGGAAGATGACAATCTATTGAGAGTAGGTTGAATTCCTGAGAGTGAGTCTGAAACGTCATGGTGAAAAGTTTGACTTTCATGTCACAGAGGTTCACATTTCAAGAAGAGAATTATAAAACTCGATGGCTCAAAGGCTGACATTTCATGTTACTCATATTGAACTTCCATGGTGATGAAGTTAACATTTTATAGTGAGCAAGTTGAAGTTCGATTGAGAATATTTTCCAGAGAGTGAGGCTAACACTACATGAAACAAAGGTTGACATTTCAAGTCGAGAATTTTGAAACTATGATTCAGAGGTTGAAATTTTATGTTATTCAAATTGACTTTCCGTGGTGAGGAAGTAAAGATTTTACGGTGATTAAGTTAACGTTCTATTGAGAGTAGTTTCCAGTGGGTGAGGCTAACACTACATGAAGCAAAGGTTGACATTCCAAGAAGATAATTTTGAAACACTATGGTTCAGAGGTTAACATTCCATGGTAAGGATGTTTACTTCCCATAGTATTTAACAAACACAATTGACGATGCCATCAACAAATAGTTTTTCTCGATGACTTATAATATATCTTTTATGTGGTGAATTATCTTTTGCTAATGTTGTGTTTTGATTTGGATGGCTACATTTTATTATCGTCGAAATTTTAATGTTGTTAAAAAGCTTTTTACTCGTCCTTTATTTATTTTTTTCAGCAACATTTTATTTATTTTAAAATTTTATAAAAGAAAAAGTTTATACGATATAATAATTAAAAAGTTAGTAGTTGGAAATTTAAAATATACAGAAAAAAATATAAATTACACAAAATTAATAAAATTACTGTAATTTTTATAATAGATAAAAATATTTAGTAAAAAAAATAACCTACTCTCCATATAATAGAAATTTTTTCTTTGCAATTCATAAATAAACTCTAGATGACTCCCACATTCATTTTTAATTATTTTTTAATGTATCAAAATACTAATTTAATTTGTAAACATGCAATTATGCTTATTTAACGAGAGGTTGATAATAAAACTTAATATTTAATATAAAGAGGAACAGGACATTAGGAAATATTTTCTATTTTAAAATCTTAAAATTATCGAATAAAAACTAGTTTATAACAAACAAATATAAACGAACATTTGTTGAACTAATCAATTATATTTTCGACTTTCTTAAACGGTTTTCTGTAACACAAAATTGAATTTAATGAAGATGCCTTATGTTTAATGCAATGACTATCAGGATACATGTGATTGCTACAACTCATTGCTTCTCCACATACATTTGAACACTTTAAAAATATGAAATTTAAAGAATTCAGTCAACACTGTTTATTCAGAAAATAAAAAGTTTTTATTAATGCATTTGTAATTCCATGCATATGAAGAGTAATATGTATTCCGCTGCTTGTCGCATGAGAACAGTTATCTTCGACAGCAGCCATTAAAAGTCTTTACCAATCGTCAAAACCTGTTTTTGAGGCTTATTTCATCTTTTTGAAGTTCTAATTCTTCGATGAAACAAGCAAACCAAAAGAAATCACTTAATGGAGAACCAGGAATCGACTCATAAAATTCATTCATCTCAATCAACGTATAACTCCATAATTCATAAGATGAAGTTTCTTACACAGCAGATAGAAATTCCATAGAACAAATGTTGACACTTTATATTAAGGAGATTGATAGCCCATCATGAGATCTTCTATTGTGAGAAGGTTTAACTTTCGTGGAGTGTAGGTTGACATTCCATGGTAATAAGACTGACTTTTCGTTGAAAGTAGGTTAACATTCCATGGTAATAAGGCTGATATTTCGTTGAAAGTAGGTTAACATTCCATAGTAATAAGGCTGATATTTCGTTGAAAGTTGGTTAACACTACAAGGCATGATTTGAAGGCAGTCATGTCATGATAGAGAAGTAGACGTTTTATTGAGAGTAGGTTGAAACTCCATGGTACTGAGGCTGACATTTTATGGTGCGAAGACTGACTCTCCATTGTGCATACGTTGACTTTACCTTGTAGTGTAGATTGACATTCAATGGTGAAATGGTTGATATTTCATGATGCAGAGGTTAACAATTCCTGGTGTGGATGTTGGAAGTCATTGATTCGAAGGATGACATTCCATGGTGCTGTTGGTGGCATTCCGTTGCTCATTGAAAGACTTTTCAAATGCTGAAGTTCTCAATCTATGTTGGGGACATTCCGTAATGAAGCGATTTGTATTACATGATGAGTAGTTTTGGTAGTCTATAACAATTACCTCGAGGAGTTCGGCATTCAAATCTGGTTAAGTTCTGCAGGGACGTATTTCATAGTACAACGAACATAATTGACAAGCAGCACCAAGAGCGATGTTTGTTTAGTTATCTTCCAGGAATATTATTTACGTATGCTTATTTTTCTTTTGGTTGGTTGTTTTCAAATTATCTGGCACCGTCAGCAACACGAGGGTTATAATGTGCCGAAACATTCGTCATTTGACAAGCCAACTTACATTTACAAACACCCATGCCTTACACGAGACTCGAACCTGCCTCCTAGAGGTCTAGAAGATGGCACGCTAACCAATATACCGTTTGGTCTATTTTCCTTTTGACGGGATAGCTTATGAAGAAATCAAAACTTGCTCACAGAATCTATGTTAGGTAGCAAGTATTGTGCTAGTTATCAAAATCACTGCATAATCAAGGTGACGTTTTCAGCTCCTTCCTCCCAAAAAACAGTCGTTTTCGTGGTTCGTTGTTTTGCAATGTGAAATACAATTGACTGAAGACTCAGATAAAAATATTTCGGGGTATAGTAGTGTGGTCTTCCTCTACGTAACAAGATTACTCGACGATGGCCATTGCAAAGTTCTTGTTATTCTGTTTCTATGCAGAAGGCCTTCTATTTAGCCAACTTGTTTCTTGCCCCTTTAAAATTTGTTTCCATCAACAGCAGCAAAATATCTTGCGGGCTAATCGACAAAGCCTTTTTCTAGCCGAGCGTTTGTGCTTCTTTGAGAAGTCTGGTAAATCGCAAGCGATCAAAAATCGCTGCATCGGCAAATCGGAACTGATGCTTAAAGTTGAGCTCTCCCAATAAACGGAGGCCTCCATTGTACGGAGTTGGGCAATCTGGAATGCGATATCTTCCAGACGTTTGGAGTTCACAAATTTGTGAACTCGAGTGCTGATGTTTTGCACTATTTGACGAGCACAGGTGACAATGACATCGTCCACAATCCCTGAAACTGGGGCCTCCTCCTTTTGACCCGAATAAAAAGGACCTTTAATTTCATCTTCACCTCCTCTTTTAATGTCATCCAGATGTTTTGGCTTCATGGCCATATGGATTGACGCGAAATTACCACGAAATAAGGAGTTTAACTCGTCTTCTGACATTAGGTCACTTTCAGCCATCATAACTTTTATAAATCATGTAATTAATATTTTACAAAAGTAATCGCAGTTTATCACTTGCTGACTTTTTATAGAATGAGTGCATGCTTTGTTGGAATTCTTCTCAACGACTATTGTTGAGTACTTTCTTTGTTGCAACAAGCACTGGGTGAAAAATATATAACAATTGCAAACTTATCGCAACAATAATCTCTATCTAAGTAAAAACAATATCAAAGTTTAATTACACATATTTTTTATTATACTTATCGTCATACTGTAATTGTACATGAATATATTTAAATTATTATGACTCTTGCCAAAGTAATTCTTTATCAAACTTATTATTATAAAAGTTCGTAGGTGATGCTGATGTGTATTTTTAATATTCCACTTTATGGTACAAGAAGGAAAAAAATTTATTTGTTTATTTTTTTTTTTTTTTTTTTACAGTTGGGGATTCTATTATATACAAAATGCAGAGTATTTCAGAAAGTTAAAAAGTAACCCGGATAACATTTAAAAAAATGTTAATGGACCTGCAACAAAAAAAGGTCTGAAAAAAAAAACTTTGAATTTAAATTATCATGTGCTGGAATATATTTTGTAGTGATGGGTATTAGATCAATCAACAACAAAAAAAAACTTTTAGGGATGAAAATAAAAAGATATCAAAGCCTTCCACACTGCCATAAAAAAATTATGAAAATGTTTGACTAAAAATGTGGCTATATTTAATTCCAAAGTTTTGCATTTCAATATTCATGTATGAGTTAAATTTATAGGTATATCGCTTTTACAGAAATCCTTCATTAATGCATTCATCGTCGAATTAAATGCACAATAAAAACGCTAAAGTTTCATACTTTTTTTTATTCATAAAACCATCGATTCAAAGAGCTTGAAAAATACCCTTCACTTTAAAATACTTCAATGTCATCCATCATTTCGAAATACTTTAAATGACAGTTCTTTGAATATTCACTCATTTCATTTCAAGAATCGATTTTGTACTTCATCCTTTTTGAAAAGGTGTATGCTTAAGAATAAAAATTACCTTAAAAACATATTTCAATTAAAAATAATGTATACGACTTTGAAATATTTTTTTTTCTAGTGTCATCAGTACTATTTACTTGTATACCAGCTTAAAGCATCATAAGCACATTTAGATTTAGAGTTGCATACAAACTAACACAATTACATGCACACAGATATAGGAACCATAATAAAAAAAAATATTGTTTTGTACTCGGGAACAGTGAAACCTAAAAATCCCAAAAAGACTTTGGTCTAATACTTTAATTACACAACTGCACTTTCACAAATAGTTTTTTTTTTCCCTTCTTGACTGGAAGAATCGCTTTTTAGTGAACATCACAAATCGACATATGAACAAATCAGAAAGACATTTTGACAGAATTGTTTTAATTATTTTAGTAGTGAGGCAATCTTTAAATTATAAAAAATCGCTGCATAGTTAACTATAGAACTACAAACCCATTTTTTTTTACCTGTAAACTACAAACCGGGGTATATATTAACCCCACGGGTTTTTTGCTTGTAAAACCGTTCTGAAAGCAGTAATTTGACTCTTAAATACTTGAACTTTTTTGTTTTTTCATGCTGAAGACAATGGTGAAGAGAAAATTCAATCTTAACAAGATTTAGTTGGTGAAAAATCGATCTGAATAGCTAAAAGTGCTGAGAAATGGTCAAACCGTCATTTAACGAACACAAATTTATAAATACCTTTTTAAACAACCGATTTTCAAATTTTCACCGGCATTTTAAAGAGGACACATAAGGCTTTTAGAAAAAAAAATGATCGTGATTTATTGCCCAAAAAGTCTACTTATTTGGGACTTTGAAAATTCAAAAAAATTAGCAATCTGATCTATGGAAAAGTCAAATGAAAATCGATGAAATGTTGGTTTTTAAAAATATATTTCGGTTTCTGTCCTACAAACTAAAGTAAAGTTACGATTTGACTTATTCAAAGACAACACAATCGCTGCAGTAGATTACTCTGTGACTCTTGCAAGTCGGTCGCTTGCACTTAACTTACCTACACAAAACACAAACGAAAACTACAAACCGGGGTAAATATCAACCCCACACAAAATTCACGTCTTCACTGCTTCACAGTAAACAAGAAACTGAAGGGTTTGGCGACCTCGCCCTATTGTTAGAACCTTGAACTAAATTATGGTATAGGTCTTCAGTTGATAATGTCACTGACTAACTTGAAAACGTAGTTCAAAGTTTACCTGGGGTAGATAGCTATCCCGGTTTGTAGTTCTAGGGTTAACGAGGACTTTCACGACTTTCATCCTCCAATAAACAGATTTTTTCGTTGTTCGTAGTTTTACAATATGTCACACAATAGACTAGACAAAATATAATTCAAAGTTCAAAATAATTCAAGCTGTACTATTTTTATCTTCCTCTACTTAACAAGAATACACAATGGTGGCTACAATTGCCAAGTTCTTTGCTTTCCTGTTTAACGTAGAATACATATTTAAATCTATAACTGTATCTTGCCTAACAGAATCTGTTGTCATCAACAGCAGCAAAAATTCCTACGGATGAATCACTGAAGTCTGCATACCGCTTTTTCTAAAAACGACTAAAAAACACTGCAAAGGCAAATCGGAACTAATGATTAAATTTGTGTCCTGCCATTAAGGGGAGTTGGTACTCGTTATACCGGTAATGTTAATTTGGCATGCTTCATGTAACTTGTTCTCAGATTTATTATTTGACATAGTAGCCTAACTTTTTTTGCAGTGCATTTACCAGACACTTGTTATTCGACTGAAGTCAGCTTTTGATTGTGATTCATTCTTTTTATTTTTTTTTAATGAATTTTCGTGAAAGTTACTCAAATTTGTTAAAAATCACAAGTTTTTTTTTGCCGAAAAAAGCCAACACAAAAAATATTTTTAAAATAACAACAAAATATCACTTCAGTATATAGATAAAATTAACATGTGATAAAAATTTATTTCTGGAAGTTAGTTTGAGCAGTTTCTGAGAAAAAGGTACATGAATAATGAAAAACGTAGTTTTGAGAAAAATTCATTTTAAAGAAAACTTTGCTCACACTAATAACTACCAAATTACAAATAAGGTATCTTTTTAAAAGGGAGAATTTAATTTTTAAAATAAACTCAAAATCGGTTATTTATAGATTTTTTGTGTACCAACTTCCCTTAAACTGAGCTTTCCATGGTGCAAAGTTTGGCAATGTGATATAAAAAAAAATCCACCCATTTGGAGATCAAAAATTTTTAACTGGGCAGTTATGTTTTTTACTATTTGATGACCAGAATTGACAACGGTGTCTTCCAAACCTCCTAAATCAGTGGCATCTTCTTCATAGTCTGTCAAAACAGATACTCCAGTTTCTTCCTCATTACAAACTGATGTTCCATAGTCACCTTTTTTAAGGCCATCTAATTATTTTGTCTTCATGGCCATATGGAGAGTCATAAAATTTCCCTGAAACAAGGCATTAAGTTCTGTCTCTGGCATGAGATTAGTATACTCCATTTTACTAGAATATGAACGTGTTTTAATAAATCAACTATAAATACAACAAAAGAATCATTCGCGGTTTATCTTTTGATATTTTTTTATCAAATGGGAAGAGGCTTTGTTGGTTCTTCAACTCAATCACTATTGCTGAGTAACCATAGACGATTCCCGCATTTTTTAAAAAACGAGTGAAATTAGTATATATTTATGAACAATTTCTTTCTGATTAAAAATATTTAAACAAAAGTTTTTTAAAAAAATTAGTTATTTAAATATTAAGAAAAGATAATGCCCCAAAACAGAGACAAAACCCATGACGTAAAGAGCCCCTATCTTTTCTATGGTTATCGTGAGGTTTCTCCTAAATAGTTGGCGTTGGTAGACCATTGCCACATTCCGTACAGGTTGGCGTTATTTGAGAAAAACTTGCAAATCGGGTTTCCGCTGCTGCATTTCAAGCCAAGATGTTTGCGAAGCCGTGACGTCACATTCAATTCCAGCGAAATTAGTCGTTTTCTCGCCATCGCAAACTAAAAACTAAAAAAGCGCATTGAGCAGAAATTTTTGTGTTTATGGCCTTTTCGAAACATTTAGAATTGAATAAAAAAAAATTAAAAATGCTAGAATTGTCCATTGTAAATGTAATGTATCCTAATAATGTTTCTTATTCTACTTAAAGCAACAACAAAGTCACATTTTTCGCGTGTTCCTTTTATTTTTATCGCAATTGATAAATACTTATGAATTTATTTAAATTAGCGCTCCTACCTAATGGACTACTTTGTGGTAGGTATCATTTAAAACATCCGTGTTTTAATCCTCCTCTTTGTAAAAAAAAATTACATCTTTCATTTCTTTTTTACATATGTACTCCATATCTTGTACTAAGAACACTGCCTACCTAACGTTTTCAAATAAACTCGTAACACATTCCGAGTTTTATAAAGCCCTCCCCCTTTGAAATATTATAAAACAAATGGATATATATATATATATATATATATATATATATATATATATATATATATATATATATATATATATATATATATATATATGTGGCGTACCCCTTTCAAGAAGGACTTCTCGACAGTGGAGATTACTTTTTTTCAAACCCACTGCACGCTAAAAACGGTCACGAAGTAAATTTGAGTTATCGTGAGGATTTAAAAAGTAGACTTTCTGTGAAATTATCAGTTTCGCTCGGCGATAGTTTTGTTACACAGCAATCGGCCATTATGGAAGCTGTAAACCTTTTAGTTATTATCTTGTATTCATGTTATTGTCATCTATTAAAATTACGCCTTCATAAAAATCTTTCAACCGAAGTATCAATAAGTCACAGATAAAAGCTGTAAGTTCAAGCAGCTCGGGAATCCTTTTGATATTTCGGAGTCTTGGAGTTAAAAAGGAATTCCGACACCACCACTTTTATATCAATTATTATAAATGAAACATAGCTGATTAATTTATGCAATAATAAATTATCTTTTTATCCAAGGTATCGATATTGGGATGCATTCTTTTAGTCGGTTCTCTAAAAATGACGATTTTTCATGCAAACAATCTATCCATAAAATTCAATTTTAAATTCAAAAAAATTGCCAAGCATCCTCTTCCTTTCAGTTGTATTCTCTTGCTAGAAAACTGCAATACAGTCCTGCACAAAAGTTTAAGACACAGAGGCGATTCACTAAAGAAATCTCAAGTATCATTAAAAAATACAAGATTTTTTTTTAAAAAATAAGCATGTCAAAACATATTTTACCCCTCCACCATTTCTTATAACCAATATTTCACTTTTAAAACCATACATCCACATTTCGAAACCAGCATATGCGAGAATGTCCAAGATCCGTAACAACGGCCAATCTACAACGGCTCACATTGGGATTGGCCAGTGTCAAGCCGATATTGGCCAGCGGATTTGTTCTACTGGGAAAGAAGGAAAATATCATAATCGGCATATCCCCGATTCTGCCAAATAACCAGCGCCGTTCTATAAATAAGTATCCATGCTTGAAGGGAAATATCAAGTTTGAGATTGTTTACTGCATTCGAATACAAGCTAGATGTTTTGAAACAGCAATTTTCTTACTTTTGCTAATTGAAGCAACAATTTGCTTACTAAGACTGCTGCTACGTCCAGAGACATAGACAGAGGATTCTGTAAATACAGGGTGTCTATAAAAGAACTCCGGGGTTTTGAGGCAAAATATTTTAATGAAATAAAAAACATACATACATGTTTTATACAGGACTGAAAAGCTTACATTTTCAAGTTTTTTTTAACACTTAGTAAAGTTCTATATGAGCCCCGTTAGTGGCACGGCAGACGTCTAAACGGTATTCTACCTCTTCCCATGTCCTGGCGAGCATGTCTGGGGGGACGGTTGCCACACAATTGACTATTCGTTCCCTGAGATGTTGAACATCACGAATTTTCTCTGCATACACAAGATTATTGATATGCCCCCAGAAGAAAAAATCCAACGGAGTCAGATCAGGGCTCCTTGGAGGCCATGGAATAGGTCTCTCCCTTCCGATCCACCTGTTGCCGAGCCGAGCGTCCAATGCCTCACGCACACATAAACTGAAGTGTGGCGGGGCCCAATCTTGTTGAAAGTAAACTAAACCATTCTCCGCCTCAATGTCATCTAACTGAGGAAAAAGATACTCCTCCAACATATCACAGTAGATATCACCATTGATATTTCTTTCAATAAAAATAAACAGACCTATGATTACTGTCATGCATAAGCGCACACCAAACATTTACTTTGGGCGTGTCGCGTTTGTACTCGACGAACTCATGGGGCGGCTCAGAACCCCAAATTCTGCAATTATGCCGGTTTACGTGACCATTCACATGAAAAGAAGCTTCGTCACTAAAAATTACACTTTTTAAAAAAACATTATTGTCATCAATTTTATCTAGCATTGAAACAGCAAAGTCATATCTCTTAACCTTGTCTGCTGGTTTGATGTGGTGTACAAGTTGAATCTTGTAAGCAGTTAAACGTAGTCTTTTATGAAATACCTTACCGACAGTTGATCTTGGTAACCCCAACTCCAGGCTGCGTCTTGTCAACGATTTCTTAGGGCTTCGAAGGCATGAAGCTCGGAATCTGTCCACTTTCTCTTGAGACACACTCGGCCTACCCGGCGACTTTTGCTTCAAAACACTTCCTGTTTCCTTAAATGCACTGAACCATTGACGAATGGTTTTGTCAGAAGGCAGGTTAACACCATAGTTACGTCGAAAGTTTCTTTGTACGGTAAATACAGACTTCGTTTCTATGAGCCAAATAACACATTGAGCCTTTTGTTGCGGAGTCGCCATCATTTCAAATTTTGCGACGTCATTTCAAGGTCAACGCCCTGCAGCGCCGCCAACAGTTGATAAAAACATTCCCAATTGGTATGAGTAAAACTTTTTGAGCTACTCTTTTCAGAGAAATCGACTAAATTTTGCTATCTTTTATAGTTAGTGAGATATGAATTTTTAAAACCCCGGGGTTCTTTTATAGACACCCTGTATAACATACTTACCTACACAGTTAATTGGAATATTAAAATCTTTAAATTTTTAGACATTTGTTATTTCTTTTCAAAACACAAGTTTGATCATAGTTTTCTTAAAAGGATGTGCAGCTTATTAATTTTTAAATATTTCTTTTAATATGGATATCGAATTTTTTTTAAATGTTAATATTTCAGTCCCCTATTGCAAGTACTAAAAATTTTCCTATAACAAAATTAAAAGATTGGAATATTAAAATTTTTAAATTTTTAGATATTTCTTATTTCTTTTCTGGAAGGAAGGATGTGAAGCTTGTTAATTTTTAAACATTTCTTTTAAACTAATAAGCTATTAAGAAAAATAAAGACTTTCTAAAAAAATCTTTATAAAAAAGAAGTTTCTAACAAAATTCTTTTAAACTACTAAGCTATTCAGAAAAATAAAGACTTTCCTTAGAATCTGTATAACGGTACGCTCAATCAATTATATATGTTTTAAAAAAAGAAATAAATTCCTATTTTATTAACAAGAATTTTTAATAAAATTTCAAGAAATAATAGAAATGTTAGTTTTCATAAATAACAAACAGAAAGTTTTATTCATTGATATTAAATCTGTGGAACCATTTCAAACGAATAAGAAGAGCAAAATGAATAAATTCCATCCTAACTCTTTGATAATATCAACGTGATATTGATAATTAAAATCTAAAAATATATTTCGGATTCAAATCTAAATAATTTATTAAATATTTACATATTTAGCTTTTTTATTCTAATTAAATATTGTCTAATATTTGTAAATTTTGCTTATAATTTTATTTGAAGAAGTCATATTGAAAGGCAAATTGTTATTTTAATTTATTTCCCTTGAAATCTTTAAACTAAACTTCAATATTTGTTACTTAAAGAAACTCGCTAATTTCACAAAATGCATTTTGTATTCTAAGAAGAGTGAAAATCGCTACAAAAACAGAAATGTAATTTCCTGGGTAAACAAATACATGAAAAACTAATATATGCGAAATTTAGTGCTGCAGGATTTTACAAGATGAAATATTTGTATTGCTTTGACATTTGAGACAGTAAAAAAATACTTTAACAATTTCCTATGATCAAGATCAAAATTTCTAGAAAAAAATGCAAGCTGTTTGAAAATTAAAATAACCGTTTGGTTCAAATACCAACAAATGAAAAAAACGTTAGCGAAGTTTTTATTTTCTTTTAACGCACATTTAAAGTTGTTGCCTTTTTCTTAATGTTTTGTTTTTGTTGGGAAAAAAGGTTTTTTCATCGATGAATTCTTAACATATTTGCTGTTAAAATGCTTTTTGCGTGTCTAGTGGTTTGTTCATAGATTTTAAATTTCTTTTTAATATTTGTTTAAAAAAATTTTATTCAATATAATGAAGTTTAGATAGTTGTGAAAAAATTGGCTTAATAAAATGTGTTTTAAGTTTTATTATAGAGTGTAAAATAATTAATACCATTTCACCCCATATAATAGAAACTTTTTTCTCGCAATTCATAATAAAACACTAAACAGAATAGTTTTTTTAAATGTTTAAATGCATCAAACATCAAAATACCAAGTTTTATTCTTATAAATCACCATATTTAATGTGAGGTTAAAAAAAAAATCTTTATTTTTACAAAAATCAAGAACACGACAGTTCAAAAATTTGTTTCATTTAATCGTTTTATAATATATATTTTTTTCAAATGCCGTATTATACTCTTAAAATATATATTCCGGACCTTCTTCTGCAATTCCTTACTTATTAAAAGTTTATTCACTATTTTGTTGTTCTTTTCTTTACATGAGAACAATTTTTAACAGCAACAGCCGGGTAAGCTTTAAAGTAATTGTCAGAATCTGTTTTTGGCAGAATGATTTCAAATTTTAAAATCGGCAATTCCTTAGAAATTCTTACAGGTAGTAAGCATATGTTATATACATAATTTATCGACGTTGAAATTACAAACAGCGAAGATAAATATTCCATATTCCATGATTTAGAGGGTGACATCCATTTTGAACAGATTTACATAACATAGTGAAGCGATTGGTATTCTATGTTGTGAAGATTCACATTCCATGGATAGTAGATTGAAACTTCACGCTGCTGAGTTTCAATCACCTCTCTATGTTACGTATTTTGACAGTTCAGGTTTGTCTAGGTTGACAGTATTGTTAGGATGACACTCCATAGTGCAAAAGTTGAAATACCATGGTGAGGAGATTCATATTCCATGGATAGAAGATAAAAACATGTTGCTTAGTTTCAATCTACTCTCCATGTTGCGTAGGTTAACATTTCACAGTGCTATTAGAATGACACTCCATAGTGCAAAAGTTGAAATACCATGGTGAAGAGATTCACATTATATGGAGAGAAGATTAAAACTTAATGCTGCCGAGTTTCAATCACCTCTTCATGTTGCGTATTTTGACAGTTCAGGTTTGCCTAGGTTGACAGGATGACATTCCATAGTGCAAAAGTTGAAACACCATGGTGAGGAGATTCACATTCCATCTAGAGTAGATTGAAACTCAATGGTGCTGGGGTTGACACTCCATATTGTGGAGGTTGAAATTCTATGGAACTGAGATGGACATTCTAAGATGAGGAGGTTGCCAAACTTTATGCTGCTAATTTTCAATCTACTCTCCATGTTGCGTAGGTTGATATTTCACAGTATTGTTAGGATAATACCCCGTAGGCCAAACGTTGAAATACCATGGTGAGAAGATTCACATTCTATGGAGAGTAAATTGAAACTCAATGGTGCTGAGGTTGACACTGAAATTGTAAACTCTGGGCAGGCTTGACCGGTAGCAATCATTACAGTCAGTTACTTCAATTGTCCCTACATCATCCCTCTGGTAGTAGGCGTTACAAATAAGGTAATCCGACTTCTGATAGCAATGGTACGAATTTATCCAGAAGAAATTATGACACAGCTTTTACAAAATAACAACGATAATTCATTTTCATTTCAGAGGTTCTCAAAACTTCTTTAAACATTAGAGAATTCACTATCAAGCTTTAACAAAGGATTCAGTGTGTATAACTTCAGATACAGCGAAAATTCACACTCAAGAGAATAAGCGCTGAGTTGCTTTCAAAACAGCTCTAAACCTCCAATTGGTCCACATTTTATGTCAGGATGTTTTTAGTTTTTTTGGGTTTTTTGCATGCAAACTAGAATTTAGAGAAAAACCCATCTGGCAATCAGCACGTTCTGTAAAACATCTTAATATTTACTGATGCACTCGAGTGTTGCCAGCAATTGATGTCGGAAAATAAAAGAAAATAGAACATCAACAAGAAATATGTACAATATTTACAATTATATACAGAAACATTGTTTAACACTATCAAAAATCACTGTATAGACATAGTGGCATTTACAGATCCATTTCTCAATAAACAGAAGCTTCATTCCATGATTCATAGTTTAGCAATGTAACCCAAAATTGACGAGAGATATTCAGTGTTCAAAATGTTCCGGATAGTAGTATTGCAGTCTCCCAATACATAACAAGATTACGCGATGCTGGTCTAAACAATTAAGTTCTTGTTTTCCTGTTTCTATGCAGGATGTCTTTTATTTAGTATAATTACATCTTGCCCCATATAATCTGCTACACTTAGCAACAGCAAAACATCCTGCGGATAAATCGCCGAAGCCTGCTTTTAGCAGGACTGTTTGAATTCTTTGAATAGCTTGGCAAATAGCAAGCGATTAAAAATCTCTGCATGGGTAAATGAGAACTGGTGCTCATGGATGTGGCATCCCAATAAATAGAGTTCTCCATTGTGCGAAGTTCAGCAATGTGGAATGTTATTTCAGCCATACGTCGTTTGAAGCTCAAAAATGAACTCGGATAGTGACGTTTTTTACTATTTGACTAGCAGAATTGACGATGGCTTCATCCACAGCTTTCGACGCAATGGAAACCTCTTCATACTCAGTCAAAACATATCCTCTAGTTTTTTCCTCACGACAAGCTGATGCTCCATCCCCGCATCTTTTTTTAATGCCATCCAATTGTTTTGGTTTCAAAGCATCGTGGAGAGTGGCGAAGCTTCCACAAAACAAGGCATTTAGTTTTACCTCTGGCATTAGATTAATTTCTGTCATTTTAGCAGAAAATAATCGTATTTTAATCAATAAAAGTATACAAAGTCAGCATTCGCAAATTATCTTTTGACAACTTTTTATCGAATGACAAGAATCTTTTTAGTGTTGCTTCTCAATTACTATTGTTGAGAGCTTTTATTGTTAAGAAAAATGCAAACTGAAAACTGAACAACAATTGTAATTGTACCCCAACACTTCATCTAACTAGAATTGAAGCAACACCAAAGTCGAATTTTACATTTTTAACATTTTTATCGCATACGATAAATGAATATCAATATATTTAAGCTGATTTTTCTGACTAATAAATTGCTTTGTTGTACTTTTTATTTAAGAAATCCGTTGATCATACGTGATTTATTTATTTATTTTTTATTTGTTTTTGCTCAGACTCTACTGTGTGTGATAAAATGACAGATTTTGTACAAATGTAAACACTATATTGTATTAAAGACACTGCCTACCTGAAGGTTAAGAATTAAGAGTGCATTACTAGTTTTGTGAAGAATTTTTTTTTTTTTTTTCTTTTCTTTTTTAGCGATATTACATAACAAATCTACTTGCACTTATTATAAATGGTCCCGTTAAAACAATTTAAAAAACACTTAACTTGCCTAATAAATTGCTTTGTTGTACTTTTTATTTAAGAAATCCGTTGATCATACGTATTTATTTATTTTTTATTTTTTTTGCTCAGACTCCACTGTGTGATAAAATGACAGATTTTGTACAAATGTACACACTATATTGTATTAAAGACACTGCCTACCTGAAGGTTAAGAATTAAGAGTGCATTACTAGTTTTGTGAAGCCTTTTTTTTTTTTTTTTTTTTTTTTAACGATATTACGTAACAAATTTACTTGCACTTATTATAAATGGTCCCGTTAAAACAATTTAAAAAACACTTCACTTGCCTAATAAATTGCTTTGTTGTACTTTTTATTTAAGAAATCCGTTGATAATACGTGATTTAAACACTTTAAAAAATTTGTACGTAAATGTTTATTATATTTTCTGCTTTTAATTTTTTCAGAGAAATAAAATCATGTCTTGAAATCTTTAATTTTATTTAAATTTCAAGAATAAATTAAAAGTTTACTCATTATAAATAACTAATCTAAATTTAAATTGATTCGTATTAAATTTTCTGCAACATTTCAAACGTTTAAGAATGCTAAGACTAATAAAATCTATCCTTTAAAGAATTTACGTCATATTGCTTATTAAAATCTAAAAATATGTTTCAAATTCAAAGATAAGTAATTTTACAAATTTACATTTTTACAAATTTAACTTTATTATCTTCAGTAGCACAAATCTGCTGGCCAATATTGGCTCGACACTGGCCATTTCCGAAGTGGACGGTTTTAAACTGGCCATTGATATAGATTTACGTCATATTGCTTACTAAAATCTAAAAATATGTTTAAATTCAAAGATGAGTAATTTTACAAATTTACATTTTCACAAATTTAACTTTATTATCTTCAGTATCACAAATCTGTCTGTCCAATATCGGCTCGACACTGGCCATTCTCGAAGTGGACCGTTTTAAACTGGTCATTGCTATAGATCTTGGTCAATATCGCCCAATGACCGGTAAAATATACTGGAAGTTTTGAAATATTAATGCATAGTTTTAAAGTTGAAATGTAGTATTATAAGAAAGGCAGAAGGGATAGAAATATATTTTGTGATGTTTTTGACATGATTATTAAAAAAAAAAAAAATTGTAATTTTGAACGGGGATCGAGATTCGACATGGACTGGTCAATCTTTTCAGAACCCTTGTTTTCGATATTGGACTAATACCGCCGTGCTGCATGAGATAATTAAAAAAAAAAAAAAATTAATAAATTCTTAACACATTTCTATTCGCAGTATTCACCATAAAATGACTAATTGTAATATGTGTTTCTCTCGAAAGCTTGGAACTAATTATTTTTAACTTAAGTTTCATCATTAAATACTTTACAAAATTCTTAAATTAAACAGGAATGCACCATCCATTCTTAGAAAAGACAAAAACCTTGCTAATAAAGAAATGTGTTCGGTTTCCTTGGAGAAAACATCATTTTAATATTTAATAAGTACGAAATTTATCACTGCAAAGTGCTGCAGGAATGTATCAAGCAAAAGGAGTAGGAAAATTAAAAATTTCTAGAATACATGCCCGCTTTTTTAAAATTAATGTACAAGTTGGGTTAAAATACCAGCAAATGGGGAAAAAAATATTTGTAAAGATTTATGTTTAGTTCGTGTATAAATGTTGCTTTTTTCTTGGATGGCCGCAGTTTTTACTATCGTCATATTTTTAACATATATTTTTTAAGTGCTACTTTCTCGTCTTATGTTTTCGGTATAAAATTTCATTTTTATGTTTTATTTTTTATAAAATTTTATTTATTGAAATATTTTTATCAAAGAAAAGTTTTTCGAAACAATGCCCTGAAATCCATTAAATGTTAATTTAAAATATTGATTAAAAGTAAATTATGTTGTATGCTTGATGATTGAGTGAATTTTTATTGCGCTTTTGTTCCTATCACACATCAGTGACATTTTAATATGAAGCATGAAATGGTTCTCGCTTTAGTTTTTCAATTTGTATAAAACTTTAAAAATAATTTCATTTTTATACAAACAGGTCATCATATTTATTAAGAGGTTATTACTGAAACTTTTTTAATAAAATATTTTAGGAATGGGGTAATTAGAAAATAGATTTTCATTTAATCTTCTTGAAATTTAAATATAATTATAATAGTCAAGTATTAATGTTACTGTTATTAAAAAATTAATATATATATAAATATATATATATATATATATATATATATAATTTTTTTTTTTTTTTTTTAACGTTAGTTTAAATAAATCCAGAATGCGATTCAAATTGAGATGAATTATTTTTAATACTGTAGCTATAAAAATGTACAAAATTTTCAACAGAGTTCATTTCATGTGCACAGAACATTAAACACTTTTTACTCTATAAAAGTGTCATTTTCGTTCAGCATGGTGTATTTTGCATTTAAAAAAAGGTGTCTATTTCCATGCATTCGTTTACATGTCTCATGAATTTTTTATCCTGTATTTCGCTGATATCTTCCATCACATGATATCGTTTTCTACAACAACAACAACAATTTTTCATTGAAATTGTTGGAACCTGTTCCTGACAGAAAATTTTAGAATTTTTGAATTGTAATTTCTTTGAACAAAATCATTTTATCCAAATCTTTCAGTGTATTTCCATGGATATTACGAATTTATCCTGTATTCCTATGTTACCTTCGTATCATGACACTTTCCTACAACATCCAGATTGTCTTCTTTGAAATAGTCAGAACCTGTTCCTGACAGAAATATTTCAAAATTTTAAGACTGTGAATCCATATCTTTCTGTATAGTTTCATGCATATTAAAAATTTATTCTGTATTCCAATGTTATCTCCCTCCATATGATGACAGTTTCTTACAACAACAGCCATACAGACTTCATTTTAATAGTCAAAACCTGTTCTTGGCGTAAAGATTTCTAATTTTCAAACAGTCAACTCTTTGATGGAAACCATAAAAGAAGAGAATCAATGAGAAACTTGGAGATAGTCTTTGAAATTCACTTCCATAATTCATAGGTTGAAATTTCTTACGGCGCAAACAAATATATATATGATCATGAGGTTGGCATTCCATGTTACGCAGGCCGAGGCTCCTTGATGAAAAGGTTGACATTCTAAGATGAGTAGGTTAACACTTCATGATGAAAAGGTTTGCATTCCTTGGAGTGGAGGTTGACATGTTATGTAGAATAACTTGGTAAAACATAGTGAGGAGGATGAGAATCCGTTATACAAATGCTAACATTCAATAGAAAATAGGTTTACTATCTTTGGAGAGGAGGTTGACATTCGATGGAGAGTAAGTTGATATTTGTTAATGAGAAAGTTGTCATTCCGCAGAATATAGGTTGATATTCTTAGATGAGGAAATTGATATTCCATGATAAGTAGGTTAGTTAGTCCTCTATGATATCCTTTGAGGAGTTCAACTTTTTGTACATTTGAATACAGTTTAACATGACCTCAACTATGACGTTTTTTATTTTGTTTCGTTTTTTCTAACGCAGGTTTATTTTCGCATATAGCTCTTTCCTTTTTGACTGGTATTTCAGGGTTGTGTTTTTTTTTTTTTAATAAACACCAAAAATCAACCTATAAAGAATCAAAAACATCTATGGACAAAACATTTTCAATTATTTTAGGAGCCATACAACCTACAAAATATCAAAAAATCCTACATAGTCGTCTGATGTTCGCAATCCTCCTTCCAATAAACAGATGCTTTCGTGTGTCTTTGAACAATGTATGACACATTAGCCCAGAGGACATATAATTCTTCCTTCAAAATAGTTATTATTTCTGTCTTTTTCTTCTTAACAAGAATACTCGAAGTTGGTTTCAATTAAAGTTCTTGTTATTTTGTTTGTGTGTACAGTGCCTGACTGTTTCCTTGCACATAAAATCCGTTGTCTTCAACGGCAGCAAAACATCCTGCGGATGAATCGCTGAAGCCTGCTTTTGACAGATACTTTTTGTTTCTTTAAGTTGTCAGGAAAGTTGCAAGCATTTAAAAACCGCTGCATGGGCAAATCGGAACTGATATTTAAATGTATGTCCCAATAAGCTGATCTTTCCATGGTACGAAGCTCAGCAATATGGAATGTAATTTCTCCTAGAAGTTTTTTGGAGTTAAAAAATTTTTGAACTCGAGTTGTGATGTTTTTCACTACTTGATGAGCACAGATGGTAATGGCATCATCTACAGTTCTTGAAACTGTGTCATCCTCTTTATAACCTCCCAAAATGGATCTTCCGATTTCCTCCTCGCCACAAGCTGATGATCCATCCCCTCCTCCACTTTTAAGGCCATCGAATTGTTTGGGCTTCATGGCCATGTGGAGGGTCGCGAAGTTGCCACGAAACAAGGCATTCAGTTTTGCCTCTGGCATGAGATTAGTTTCGTCCATTTTAACAAAATAGAACCGTATTTCAATCAATTATAAATATAGCAAAAGAAGAAATCGTAGTTTAGTTTTTGACAATCTTTTATCAAATGGGAAGAAGCTTTGTTGGTTTCTCTACTCATTCACTGTTGTTGGGAACTTACTCTGTTTAGACAAATGCCGAGTGCGAAATTCACAACAATTTAAAATGTATCCCAATAATGCATTTAATTATAAATTAACACAAAAGTCTACTTTTCATTTCTTATTGCGTATGATAATTGTACATCAACATGTTTAAACTAGCATTTCTACCTAATTTACTGCTTTGTCTTCATTATTATTTGAAAAGATCTTAAATGATGATATATTTTGCTAATCCTCTGTTTTGTGATTTTTTATCATTTAAATTATTAATTTGTGACATGTGTTGAATTATAGATAATGTCTATACGAAAAATAGAAATTTACCCCAAAAATTTACCTCCAGTTTTTTAAGGGGGTCCGGCACATGAAAATTTTTCAGATTATTGATTTCGAGTTTATTACTCTTTATTAAAATATAAATTTATGTCTTTAAAATGATGCCACATTTGTAATTATATCTTATTTCAAAGTATTTTTAATAATTTTTTGAAGTAAACAAAATGTAGGTATTTAATGCATGTTTCTTAACTTCAAAGCCGATTTCTCAAAATGCCATTTTTTCATGTTTGGGGGCACATCGCTTAAAATCAATAGGACATAAATGCTTGAAATTTTTTTGACATGTTTCTCTAATGTATTTAAGTACTTCAACTCGAGGAATTATAGATAACTAGCATGCTTTTTTTTTTTTTTTCTTAAATAATTAATCTAAAATTTTATAATTTTTCTTAAACATATTTTTAGAAAATCATAATTATTTTAATTTTTAAAAAATAACAAAAATCTCGTGTTAAAGTATTCAAAAGTATCCAAATATTATACTGCGAAAGTTTCATAATAATTGAAGAATCGGTTATTAAATTAGATGCCCCCAAAGTTGTTGAATTTAACATGGGCTCCTATAGAGGTGCCGGACCCTTAAAGCATTCCCATTAAACTATTATGAAATAAACACACATTCAATTATTATTTTAAAGCCTTCTTTTTTTTTAAGGCCTTCAATTTAAATGTTATAACAAAAATAGACATGCATTATTAAAAATGGTTAATCCCTAATCAATTCATGCAATTTTCATTTCAATTTCAATCCCATTGATCTTTATTGTGTTTTATTAATTTAGTTTGTTTTAACGATAAACGGTGATTTTCTATGCTAATAATATATCCACAAAAAATTAAACCAACAATAAAAACGATATATTGCCTCCTCTCCTTTTAAAAGAAATTGGATAAAATCTGCTGTTAGAAAAAATATGTTATCAAATATCCAAGCTTGTTGCATTAATTATTCTAATTTTCTATAGGTGAAGTTGGAAGGAATTATTTGTTCATAGAAAATCCTTCTGTTCTATATGTAAAAATATACAACATGTTTGGAAAAATTAAAGTAGGACATTCTACAATTTGAAATAACGGCCATCTTTTTATAAATATTAGTCTAAACACGCAACCACATATCTGATATCAAATATTCGAATTTGTTGATGTAATTATTCAAATTTCCTATAAATAATTTAAGCAGATAGGATTGTTAAGCTGATAGGAATCTTTCGCCTATATACTAAATTATACAGCTGTGAAAATTAAATTTGCAAATATATCAATTCGGCATAGCAGCCATTTTTTATGAACATTCGTATAAACAAACATCAATTTCTGAAGGTGAAATATAAAGTTTGAGATTATTTCTTGCAATCAAATATTATCGAATTGTTTTATGCAGCAGATCATTCGTCTAATTTCAATATTTAGTGGGTCGAAATACAACTTTTAAACCTTGAATTTTTAAAAATTTGTTTCTGTACAGTTTAGTCTTGAAAGCTCTTAACTAATAGAACATATATACCTAGATATTGGTTCTTCTTTTATAGCCACATTATTCATCAAAAATTGTTAGGAAAGAGGGCAGCTTAGCGATATTTTCTTGAACGCAAGTATTATCCATCGAACAAAAAGTTATCAAAACATATTCTCTATGAGGAGTTCCAAGGTGATCCTTGTCCGATCCGAACCGGATCTATGATGAAAATAGGCGTTTAAAACATTTTGTCGTAAGCAAAAAGTTCATCAACGGTTGATGGGATAATATGTATATTTTTTTATTGTACATCAGATGTTTTTGGAAGATTTGTGTTTCATCCCCATACAAGTTCTAAAAATGTTTCTGTTAATGGAATAGAAAATTTTTCTTTTCCAAGATTCTATGTACCGTTATATATGGATCCTGTATGTTTTAAAAGTCAATTTCCTACTTTTTTAAAAGGTTGTTTTTTAAATTAAAAAATTTCTATTTTAAATTTCAAGAAGTCATGAAATTTTTAATTATTATTAATAACCAATCAAAAATAAATTATTACATCTGTTACAAAATTTCAAAAGATTAAAAAGTTTAAGATGAAAAGATCCATGCTCAACCTTCCATGAACTACAGATGATATTGTTAGTTACAATCTTAAAATGAGTTTCAAATATAAATAATTCATCCAATATTCTCAAATTAAATTTTTATAATGTAATTAAATATTTTCTAATGTGGCATTCATTTCAATTTACAGTAGTCATCATAAAAAAAACGCTCTTTGTAATATTAATTAATCTTGACATCTTTAAACTAAATCTCAGCATTTACTACTTAAAACAACTCACTAATTACAAAATAATGCTCTCTACGTTTAAACAAGATTGAAAAACACTGCAAATAAAGAAATGCATTTAATTTCTAGGATAAAAACATTCTTTAAAAATTTAATATGTACGATATTCTCTGCTGCAAGGTTTTCCAAGGATTTATACCACTTCGACATCTAAGACATAAAAAAACTGCTTCAACAACTTCGTATAAAAAAAAGAGAAGAAACAATTTTGATATTTTTTGAAAAACATGCAGCTGGTTCAAAATTAATGTATACGCTTGGTTCAAATACCAGTGAATGGTAAAAATGTATGTAAAAATTTTGTTTTATTTTGATACGTATATAAAGTTGTTTTTGTTTTCTTTATGTTCTGTTTCTTTTTTAGATGGCTGTTTTTTTTACTCTCGTCGAATTCTTAACATTTATCCTGTTAAAATGCTCTTTTCTTTTCTTTCGACTATTTTACCATCGATTTTTATTTAAAATATTTGTATAAAAAATTTTATTCGATCAATTTACCAAAAGTTTAGATTGTTGTGAATTCAAAATAATGCTTAAATTGACTAATACACTTCATAATAGGAATGCATTCATTGTGATGCATAATAAAACACCGAATAATGTTTTAATTTCTTTTAAAATATATTGAAATACTAATTATTTTTTTTTATACATACAAATACATTTGACATATAACGTCCGGCTATTAATTTCCAGGACTGACGTAACTGTAGGAGAATGAAAAGCCGGAAGATGGCGCTAATGACTGCATATTGAAGAGAGTTTTCTTGCGCATGTGCAGTGGAATCGATGCCATTCTGAAGTAAGTAGTTGTCGTGGAAAGGCGCATTAAAACGTAGCTCTTAAATTCCTGCTGTCGAAGTGAAAATGGAGCAAAGAATTAACATTAAATTTTGCTTTTAATTGGGCAGGACAGCTGCCGAAACCTACGAAATGTTAAAACAAGTTTACGGCGAGGAAGCATTACCCCGCTCAAGAGCTTTTGAATGGTTTAAACGCTTTCGGGACGGGCGCAAAAGTGTTGAAGATGATCCACACACAGGTCGGCCGCCGTCCTTACGCACGCCTGAAGCAATTGAAAATGTTCGTGATATGGTGAAATGTGATCGTCGATTGACTATTCGAGTACTTGCCAATGAATTGAACATGGACAAAGAGAAGGCTCGGCGAATTTTGGAGCAAGACCTAGGCAAACGCAAGATTTGTTCCAGATTCGTTCCTCACCATTTAAGGGACGAACAAAAGCAATTGAGACTGGACGAATGTGGCGAACTTATCGACAACGCTGATACTGACCCTGCGTACCTGGATAGGATTCCCAATTTGAAGCAAAATTTAATGTTAATTCTTTGCTCCATTTTCACTTCGACAACAGGAATTTAAGAGCTACGTTTTAATGCGCCTTTCTACTAGAACCACTTACTTCAGAATGGCGCCGATTGCACTGCACATGGAATCATTAGCGCCATCTTCCGGCTTTCGTTCTCCTACAGTTACGTCAGTCCTGGAAATTAATAGCCGGACCTTGTATATATCATGTGAAGTTGATATTGAAACTTTGATCTTTATTTCATAAAATAAAAAAAAAAGTGTGTGACAGGACCTGTTCTGAGCTTGAGTTTGATCGTATTTATCAGACTACTGGCCTGATCCGGCTGACTTTTAGCGAACTTGAACCAACTGTAACTGTAACCGAACCTGAAGCTATTATGTAACTGTTACTGTTTACTTGTTTTATTTAAATAGTTGTCAGCACGCTTGCCACATACTTGAATGAATCAAATATTCAAATTATTTGTTGCAAAAACTACATATCCAGAAAAAATCACAACTTTATACTGCACTATATTAATAATTTCTGATTTGATGCTTGGAAAGTATAGGTGTAGATGCCAATTTCCTTTTGCATAGTTCAATTTAAATTTTAAAAGAACCTGCCAACTTAACAACATTTCGGTGCTAAATATTTGCCCGTTTCGGAAATTTGACGCCAAAGTAAAGGTTGTTTTCTAGTTTTAAAATAGAAAATTGACCGTGAACGGACAGAAAGAGTTGACCATTTGCAAAAAACTTATTGCTATATTGTAGTTCATAGTATATTGTATATTATAACAGAATAAATACGATTGGAAAATCATACTTGCATCGTTTAAGTTTATGTATGTTTGTAAGATCTGAAAATGTTACTCTTATGTAAGGACTAGTAACTGTTGGAAAGTATAGCATTCCTTATTGTTTGAAGTTTATTTGGTAAAAATTCAGAATCCTGTTCGGATTCTGAGCCAAGAGTTGCTTACATAAAAAAAACGCCAATTTTTAGCAGGTAACCATTGGCAGTTGACTTGTTAGTAAAAATAAATGGCAGTGTTTGCCATTTGTATGCTAATATCGAAGGAAATTTGAAAATAAAAATTTACACAATCCGTACCGGATACAGAAATCTAGCCGTTTACTTTCCATTTATTGCACTTTTACCGAATTTTTACACAAATTTTGTCTATGGAGAATTTTTTTAAAAAAATTATGAATCACAAAAAGAAGGAACTTAGATTAATTAATTATAGTAATAGGCTAGAAACCGTATTTAGTTCAAAATATGAAAATTTATAAACGAAGCAGTAAAATAATGTAAACACTGATAAAGCAGTGTTGCCACTATTCTCTAAGTCTAAAAGATGGTCTAGGTCTAGGTCATTGAGTAAAGTCTCTAGGTTTTTGAGTAAGGTCTCTAGGTCATTGAGTAAGGTCTCTAGGTCTTTCAGTAAGGTCTCTAGATCATTGAGTAAGGTCTCTAGGTCTTTGAGTAAGGTCTCTAGGTCTTTGAGTAAGGTCTCTAGATCATTGAGTAAGGTCTCTAGGTCTTTGAGTAAGGTCTCTAGGTCTTTGAGTAAAGAAAGTAGAGGGAATTCAAAAGTGTGTCCATTTAGGTGAGCGCAAAGTCAGAGATACATGCGTAGTTAAAGATTGCGCCATTACATCCTGTTGTGAAATAGCCGATCAAACGGTATAGTAGTTAACGTGCTAGCTTCTAGACCGAGATGTTGCGGGTTCGAGTCCCGTGTAAAGCATGGATGTTTGTAAATATATGTTGGCTTGTCTAACGACGAATGTTCGGCGCATTATAGCCCTCGTGTTGCTGACGGTGCCAGATAATCTGAAAACAACCAACCTTTTGTGCAATAAGGAGGGAATTAAACTGGGTTAGTGTAATAGATTGTGACTCGCGGTTATTTTTTATTTAGGGTACATAGTACTGGAGTAATCCTATATTAGATATAGGTCATTTGAAAGTAAACAAAAAGAATTAAAATAAAAAAAATAAAAACATTTGCTATGTATATATATCAATTCAATCTTGTTCTCGTATTCAAAAAAGGAATTCAATCCATAAACTAACAGGAGCTTTCTTTCTTTAAATATACTTACAAACTGTATTGAATAACCAAGTATTTAATGTAATACCATTTTGAAAATGATAAGTTTATTAATATAACTCGGAGAAACAAAGACTTTAGAGTCAAAGAAACTTCACAATAGAAGTTTCAATTTATTTAAATACTTTTAGTATTTATTTTAAATAACAATTTAATCTTAGTTCAGAATAAGGATTTGCAACTACTATATATGAATAGAAAATTCAATTTTCTTAAACTATACGTACGATAGCAAAATATCAATTGCAAAAGCAGTTTAAATTCAAAGCTTAAAAGAAGATAATGTGAATGTAAAAAAAGATTATTTGTTGCCATTTTAAAATGCATTTCTAACAGTAATCGAATTGAAAATATTTGTCGTTATCTTATTCCGAGTCTGGCAACAAGCGAGTTAGAAAAGAATTATTTTTGTTCTAGATAAAATATTCTGAAATATCAATTTTCAAAGTGACTACATTAAAAGAGGATCTGTTAAGAAATGTTTGAATTTGTGTACAACGATTCATACTTTATTTTAAGAAGAAACATTTTTACTAAATTTAGCTACTTATTTAACACTATGCTATAATCACATAGGGAAAAATTGTTTATGAAATGGGATTAAAATGAGATGGTATGAAGAAGAAAAAGTTGGATAGTAACTGTAATTGTCTCTAAAAAGCTGGTGTTACTAATACTTCCTTTCCTTAAGGATAATCTGAACATTATTTCTACAATAGTTTGATTCATAAAAACAAAGGACCTTCAGTATTTGTGTGATATGTTTCTAATTTTTTTAGATGCAGGTCACAATATACCAGTAGCGCAAATCCGTAACCTTTGTAGAGTAACCTTTGCTACACTTCTTGGTCAATCCCACCCAGTGCTGTATAAAATATACTTCAAGCTTTGAAATGTCGATGCAGAGTTTTAAAATTGAAATATAGTATTTTTAGCATAGACTAAAAATACAGTAGACGACTCTCTTCCTTTTCCACTTATATAACGAAAATGAAGACGAGACGAAACACGTGACTAGATGCAAAAGTCTGACCAGGGTTGCAGGTTTGGCACGTTTCTCCTTACTTTGGCGTTGCCAAAGTTAGATAAAAGGTTATTTATTTAATAATGTAGGGTTGGGTTTGTTTCTGGTTTGTACGCTCAATGAACTACTTGTATGTACAATGATTGCCAATCAGGCAGGGGCTTACAGATTAACTTGGATTCCGAACCACAAAGCACATCTATGCCTAACCTGATATTCGAATCCGGTAGCTTTGGCAAACGAAGCCAAAACGCTAACCACACAGCCATCAGGTGGGTGAATAGTAATGTAGGGAAATTCTCTTGTGTGTTAAATTGTTGATTGATTGTATTGTGCCATGAACATTCATTATAACTTTTTCGATCACGAAGGAGGGGTTTTTTTCAAAGGATAATTGTCCCCATTTGTAACCGAAATGGAATAGTATACGCTAAAAAAAAATGACTAGTTTGTCGATATTTTTTGCGCTAATTCTTGTATGACTTTATAAAAAAAAAATTGCCAAAATGATGATTTCTGTGATATACTTTCGATAATCCTTATATTATCCTTTATTATAAGTGAAGATGAGGAGAGAAGATAAAACGATCGTTGATTAGGTATGCTCAAAGAAAGAGAACTCTGTGTTGAAAGCATTCGATTTTCAACTTTTTACGACATTAAAGCACTTTTACGAGAATTTCGGAGATGGGAAAGTTGAAAAGCTCCTAAGAGGCATTACCGCAGCAATTTTAATCAAAATCGTTTGAGCCGTTTTGTAGCAATCATTGAAAAACGTGATTTTTTTTTTCAATAGCAGCTACGTTATGCGCATGAGGATTTTTACGAAAACCTTAATGGTTGGTCCCATGGCCACCACAAACTCGCCCACCAAGTTTGAATATCGTAGGTCAGTTTGTTCAGGAATTATGCTGACCTCGTACACACAGACACACATTTTTTCTAGATCACTTTTTTGAAATCAGGATGTACCAAAACTTGGAGGAATGCAAAAAAATCGATTTTTATTTATCGAATACTATACTTTCAATACTCTATGCATGCATATTAGGGCGTATCGAAAAAATCGAAGTTTATCAAATCTCTTAGCGGTAGTGCGGAAAATTTGTGGACACTCATCAATAATAAGTGTGTGAAATTTTAAAACTCTAGGTTAATATCTTCTGTCGCCTCAATGGCCCCAAAGTTCCGAAAATTGGGCTAAAAGTGTTTAAAATTCAAAAATTCCTAAAAATTCCCATATTTGGTTTAACGATTGGGGGTAGTGGTTAAATGTTAGTATTGTTTAACAACAACAACAATTATAATTTTTAAAAAAATTATAGGTTAATATCTTCTGTCGCCTCAGTGAACCGGAAATTCCAAAAATTTGAATAAAAAGGAATACAATTCAATATTTAATCAGAAGTCGCAGATTTCGTTGATCGTTTTGAGGTAGCGCGTAATAAAAATTACTTTTTTCAACAACAAAAAGTATGCAATAATTATTGGTTAATATCTTCTACCACACTGGGTTTGGCGTACTGTCAGAAAAGTAAAGTGGAACACCCCTATTTTCACCCCAAGAAACAAATTGGAGCGACCAATAAATCACGTGATCATTTTCATTTGTTTAGTATTTAGTCTAACTCTAGAATATTTTCTTTCAATTAGTTTCGATCTTCATATCAAACATATTTGCAGCAATGTAGTCGTTTCTTTTAAAGGAATTTTTTTTACTCATAGCTTAGTGTCGTTGTCATTTGTTAGTAAAAGATATTGGTAAATATTAGAAATCCAAGAATCATCGCATTCAAAGTTTTCAAGTCAACAAATGCTGCAATGCTCTATTTTTGGAACACCGAAGGATTTTTCACGCATGCTGCCAACACATGAAGACGTCATAAGATGTTGCGCTCATGAGAGATGGCGTATTGGTAATGAAACTGATGGAAATAAAGAACCATGCTTCTCTGTTACTGTAGAAACTGTTGCTTTGAAAATTGAAAGTTTATGCGTCGATTCATCCATTCCTTCTGTTTCACATAAGCGTGTTTGTGATATGATACACGCTTACCATAAAAAATATCGTTCAATCATGAAAAATATAAAACGTGTGGGAAGAAGCAAGACTGCTCTTGAAAATGTTGAGAACTTTAAAAAGGAAGCAAATAAACTATTCGACATATTTTCCTGTAAATGCGCTATTTTTAAAGAGTGTATCTGTCCAAAAGAGAGCAAATTTCCGCCAAATGAGCAGGTGTTCCTCAAAGACCAAAGAACGGAAAGAAAAATTTTCATTGGAAGTGTTGATGCGAAACAAAACGACTTCAGAAACATTAAATGCGAGTACAACAAAATGCAGTACAAAGTAAAAAAAAAAAAAGGCGTCTCCTGCTTCTGTTTCAAGCTTTACTCTGGAAAATGAAGATATGATGAAGGTGGAGGCGGAGGTGAATACCAAAGACGCGCCCTATACACCGCTTCTTCAGCAGGATTCAAGGAGTCTTCAGATGCGTGTAAAATTGGACAATACAATTATTGTCAGTCAAAGATATGGTGTTTCTAACAGAGCCACTGCTGCTATTGCATCGAGTGTTATGAAAGATTTGGGTTTAATATCGTAATCGAATTCCAGTCTCGTCACAGACAAAAACAAAGTATGGAGGGAAAAATCAAGAGTTAACAAGCAAATGGTATCAAAATTAAATGAAAATCGTTCCAATCTATCTGGCCTTTATTTTGATGGCCGGCATGACAAAACTTTAACATCAGAAACACTCGAGGGAAAGCAGTTCCAAAGAACAATTGTAGAAGCGCGTTACTGTATTGTATCGGAGCCTGGTTCTTCGTACGTGGGGCATGTTACACCTGAAAGTGAATGTAGTCTTTCTTCACGTATGATGATTTTTGGATGATTTTAGCAAGCTCACAGTTTTCGGATGTGACGGCAATGTGGTGAACACAGGAATTTTTACTGGTGTAATTCGCAGGCTTGAAATGAAACTTCAGAGACCACTCCAATAGATTGTCTGCTTACTTCATTTTAATAAGTTGCCATTACTACACTTATTCCAGTCAATAGACGGCAAGTCTTCTGGTCCTTCATCTTACACTGGAGACATTGAACGAAAACTTAAAGGATGTGAAAAACTTTCAGTCGTTGCTTTTAATAATATTAAATGCGAGTTGCCACACATTGATAGTAGATTACTCAGTTCAGATCAGAAATGCTTATTCGATATTTGCACTGCCATTAGTTCTGGCATTTATAGTTTAGATCTAGCTAACCGAGAACCAGGAACGTTGAATTTGGCCCGTTGGCTAACAACTGCAAATCGAATACTGAGGTTATATATATCTACATCAGACCCATCGAATGAGCTACTAACTTTAGTTGAATTCATTCCAAGAGTCTACTCCCCCTTATGGTTCCGAATTAAGATTAATTACTCCATAAAAGACGGTTCTAGACATCTGTGGCATTTCATAAGCTCATCTCGGTACTTGCCTAAGAAGTATTATGACGTAATCGATCCAGTTATTTCTAGAAACGCTTATTTTGCTGCTCCAGAAAACATGCTTTTGGCCATGTTTACTGATGAAAGATGTCATATCAGAATCATTGCAGCTCGAAGAATAATAAAGGCAAGAAAAATTAGCCGAGGTGTGTGCAGATTCGTTATTTCTGATATCAATTTTGAAGCTGGAGACTACATTGATCTCATTGACTGGAAAAATTGTTTTGTGACATCGCCGCCAGTTCTCCGAGAGATAAGTTCTCAAGATCTTTTGAAAATGACAGAGGACTGTATGCGACCTGCTGGCACTTCATACAATTTCCTTCACATACACAAGCAGTCGAGCGAATTGTGAAATTTGTCACGGCAGCCTCCGAGAAAACAGGGATAAATTCATAAGAGCTACTCTAGAATCCAGAAAACACATGTCGAAATTCGAGACAAAAAAGGATTACAAGTAGTAATGCTATTGTCAATTGTATATTTGAAAGGCAATAAAATTTCTGATCCCTTTAAAATGAGGTAAGTGTGACGTGAATTTTTTATTTATTTTTTTGAAATTTAGCCTCTTATTTTCCAAAATTTGGTGTTGCTGAGGTAGCAGAAGATATTAACCTATAATTATAAAAAAAATTATAGTTGTTGTTGTCAAAAATAGTAACTAGTAAGCACCATCCTTAAACTTACAGCGAAATCTGGAATTGTTTATGAATTTTTGAATTTTAATCACTTTTAGCCCAAATTTCGGAACTTTCAAGCTATTGAGGCGACAGAAGATATTAACCCACAGTTTTAAAATTTCACACACGTATTAGTGATGGGTGTCCGCAAATTTTCCGCACTACCGCTAAAAGATTTGAAAAATTTCGATTTTTTCGATACGCCCTAATGCATATCCTCTAGACATCGGGCGTCCACTTAAATAGACACACTTTTGAATTCCCTCTACTTTCTCTACTCAAATGGTACCAACTTTATTCCTTGTTCCTTGTATTATTTTAGACCTAGAGAACAGTGGCAACACTGCTTTATCAGTGTTTACATTATTCTACTGCTTCGTTTATAAATGTTTCATATTTTGAACTAAATACAGTTTCCAGTCTATTATAACTATAATTGATTAATGTAAGCTCCTTCTTTTAGTGATTCATCAAGCAATAATGATTAAGACTGATCTCAAATGTGATTTTTATGTGATATGTCAAGTTAAAAAGTCATTCAAATAGATTTAAATTTTGACCGATATTTGATGATATTTTATATTGACCGATTGTCACATTTTGTAAAACTTTTGCAAATTAAATTTGTTTTTTAGGTCAATTAAGGTCAATTCCTTAGTATGCCAGGAAAAATCTTAGGTTAAAATACTACAAGAACCACAAGAAACAAATTGCGAATTAGGTTTTTATTTCTCACCGGCATCGTTTTTTCAAAGCTTCAAATACAGATAATTAACAAAAGCTTTATATGACAATCCTAACTCAAGACTCGTAATGAAGAGAATTTTTGACAATTACTTAGCCAAAATTTTAGGAAACTGTATAAAAAAAATTTGAAAAATGCACATCTTTTTATATCAGGTAGAGTCTCATCTATGTTTTCACACAAAACGCAACTGTGAAAAAAGAATTTTTAGAGAGATCTTATTCTTAAAGAAATCTCATGACCCTGAAGATTTCTCATTCCACGCCATGAATGTTTCATCAAATCCTTCAAAAGCAGACGATTCCCAAGGACACATATACCATTATCAACTCAAGACCCCATTACAAACGATCCCGACATCTATTTCACTCATCAATTTTGTCTTTTTGACTCAGATACTGTAGACATTTAAAAGAACGGTCCTACACGGTCAACAACTTCCTGATAAAGTTCCCTTCTATCTTGAGCCGGATGAATAACAATTTATTAAGAACCATTTTTCCCCATCCTAACGACGATACTAACCAACGAACCGTTAAGCGGAATCCATAACGCTCCATTAAGCACCGGAGTATCGCCAATTTTCCTTAAAAACCGGGGACATATACATTTACGGAAGGAAATCTTTATACATTTTTATACAGACGTATAATATTTTTACGGATTTCTAGAAGGTTTGAGAAATGAGTATAAGATTTGTTCCTTTTTTTTTTTTTTTCCTCCCTTTATTATTTTTAAACACTTTATGCTTTGAAGAATAAATTTCATTGTTTATATTCGTTTTCGAAGTTAGGCGGGTAGGGTTTTGTGAAAGGGAGCTTATATTTTCATTTGTTATCACTTATAAAATGGAAAGATTTTGCTGCTTTTTATATTGATATTGATGGATGCGAAAGTGTAGGATTTTTTTTTTTTTATTTTTTTTTTATAACAAACTTGAGTTATGTCTCTAATTTATACTAAACTTTTATGCCGGAATTGTGTTAAATTATCGAGTCAACTTTACTAGTTAAGCATATTATAAAAGATAAAATAGCAATGTATATCAAGTCAAGAATACATACTTGGCACATGTATTTTTTTTTTTTTTTTTTTTTTTTTTTTATAATACAGGGTGTCTATAAAAGGTTGGACACATTTTGATGTTGAATAATTCATAAAATAATCAAGATATATACATAGTTATGGCATTTATACATAGAATAACTCATATATTTTCATTTATAGTGAACGTTGCCCTAGAAAATTTTCCTTTCTCATTTGAATATCATTTCTTTTGTAAATATCGTCTGCCTGTGCTATTAATTTTATGTTTTTCTCGTTTCTTTTGCAAATATCGTCTGCATTCTTTACTAATTGTATTTTTCCCTCTTGGTCAACCAGATCACCAGCTATAACGCCACTGAACTTTTTCCTTTTGGAATTCGTAAAGGGCATCTTTTACAGGAGGAAAGTTTCGAATGACTTAAAGGCCAGGAATACAGTCGCAATAGCTTCTGTGCGTACCGACATGCTTGTCCGTACCAGGTGCGAAATTGACTACCTTCTTGATATTCTCCATGAGACGAAAGGCGCACTTATGGAAGTCCATTGACAGGGGCTTTTGAAACAACTGTGGCGACCTCAAATAACAGATAAAACTTCTGTGCACTGGAGTACTCTTTTGCACAGCAGTAAAGTATCTCTCTCGAGATTCAATGGTCTCGGGATCGAGGCTCGTCGCCCACATGAAAGCTGCTTATGCTTTATTAATGATGACCCGTACTAAGACGAATCATGCTGCCATCTTTTGGCGCTTCTGAAAGGAGTCCCTACATCACAACAAGCGATCACATACGCAACTCGCGTGCAACACCGCAACAAGCGGACACAACTATGCAACTAGCATCCCAAACCTCCAACTCCAATCAGACGTTGATCAGAACAACAGTATCGCTCCTTCGTCGCTGGGAGGAGGCTGTGTGGTGACCTCAAATAACAGATAAAACTTCTGTGCACTGGAGTACTCTTTTGCACAGCGGTAAAGCATCTGCCTCGAGATCCAATGGTCTCGCGATCGAGGCCCGTCGCCCGCAACAAAAGCTGTATACGCTTTACAACAAACAAAATTTTTGAGTCTATCTAACCATTAGTGTTATCAATTAAAACTTATCTTCATTATTTTATGGTTGGTTGTATTCAGATTATCTGGCGCCGTCAGCAACACGAGGGCTATAATGCGCCGAAACATTTCGTCATTTAACAAACCAACATACATTTACAAACATCCATGCCAACACGGGACTCGAACCCGCAACCTCGCGGTCTAGAAGCCAGCACGCTAACCACTATACCGTTTGGTCGGCCATTATTTTATGAATTATTCAACATCAAAATGTGTCCAGCCTTTTATAGACACTCTGTATATTCAAAATCATTCATTTTCGTTTCTACAAAAGTATCTTTTTAGTTGCATTTATAACAACTTATGTATATGATTGATGGCATAGTCCTACACATTGCTTGGTTAGATCCACATATGCAGGCAGTATCTCGAATGTGTAAAGCGAAAAAGTTGCCAGCTCAGGTGTCAACATAGAGTTATTTGACCAAATTCAAAATTACGCCAGCAGCTTGCACTTTCGATTCTTGCACCAGAAAAAAAATATTTATATATATTCAAATTGAAGTACGTGTAACGTAAGTCAAACAATTTTTAAAATGGGTTTTGCACACATGATTGAAAAACTCACATTTAAATGCCCGTCCAGAACATCCAACTTATAGTTTAAGAAAACTATAAGTTTAAAAGTTAGAGAAACTGGTACTTACGCATCAGCCCGTCAACCGTTGGCGAGACAAAAAGTTCGCCAAATGGATTTCCTTAGTCCGTCGAAATGGTCTATCAGGACATATGTCAGGTTCCCCACGCTGCTGAAGCATTCCAAGGGAAAGTCTTGACACTGAACAGGACGTTTTTTAGAAGGCTAGGCGGTTTGAACATTTTGTCGCCAATAAAAAGTTTGCCAATGATCTACATGCTTAAGAACCGAGAAACTATTTAATCTTTACTAAATAAATTTCAAGATTCAAAAATAGGCAAAAAAATACGCTCTACTATTTACACTATTGCTTTATATCTTTATACTTATTTAGCATAGATTAGAATATTTTTTCTTTCTAGCTTGAATAGTTTTCTATAAACCCCTTTACTCTGAGTATTTCTTTATACCTCTGTGATGTTTTATTTATTGCTGTAATATGTACAGACGTTCTGTACGTATTGTTGTAATACGCACGTATGCTCTGTGATATAAATAATTTCATGTGTCTAAGCTACGCCAATGAAACGGTATTTAAGAAAACTTATACTTCTCCATTTTACGAATACAACGTTGACATTGTCAGTTCTTTATTCAAGATGATTTACTGGAACGATAGCGCTGAAAAATGAATTGGATATCCACTTTTTTCCGTTATACGTTTTAAACACTATCGCATACCTCGTATCACTAACGGAAAGTTCACTTTCTTATTCTGCTTGGAACACCTTATATTACGGGGTTTTTCTAAGAAGAAAAAAAAAGGTTATGAATGAAGCTTGTATTTTGATTTGTTATAGAGAGAAAAAAAAATGAAGGAAGCTGGATGCAGTTTTTGTGTTATTCTGTTACATTTATTGATAGGATAGTGTTCGAGTTGTTTGTTTCTACTATTGTATAACTTGAGTTATGTCACTAGTTTATTGGGACTCGAAATTTATTATGGTATCAAACAAGAAAAGTTTACGATTCCGGAATTTTTTCGTAAACCCAGTTTTTGAATGGATAGTTTCTATATAGATTCCTGCTATTCCATTTCATGATATATATCGTGAGGATTTTTTTTTTTTTCTGCGCCTTCACATGCTATTCAATGCAAAAATAAGGATTTTAATAAATGTGTGGACAAAATTAGAACACAGTTCGATTGGATCTATTAGTGCTTCATAATAACGTCTTATAATTAGACTGCGAGGCGACTGCATGTTTAGATACCCCATCGAACATCATTCTGGATTTTTTATGGAATGTAGAGAGAAGTTAGTAGATTACGAATCCATTGGTCTGCCGTGGCAAAAATGGCCGAAACTGGTCAAAAATCTACTTTGAATGAGTTGAACTGAGTCCAATATCCAAATATGTCATAACTTTCCAAAAAATGAGCCCACTTTTTTGCTCTTAAAGACATCTGAAATAAAAATAAAAAATCGAATTGATTATTAATCCATGTTTGGAACTAGGATTATTAAATTTTATTAAAAAATAACAAAATGAAGGACTTTGAAAAATAAAAGGGACTTTTTCAGGCACTAATTGGGCTGTAAAATAGAAAGTTAAGAATGGAAAAAAAAAATCCTAGTTCCGACGAGAACTACTAATGTACAAAACAACGCGTGAAAATTTCAGTGCAGTCGGTCAAATAGAAATTGTTTTTTCTTCCGGGCCGACCATAAAAAACGTTATTATGAGAAAAACGCGTTTAAAGTTTCAGGAACAGATGGTCAACAACAACGAGAAGCTCTCAAATATTCATTATAACATCATTAGCATTTCAAATTTTGGCCTAAAATTTTTACAATGTTCTCTCAATATATTTTACTTTCGAAATAAGTAAGAAAAAAATCGATTTTTTTTCCAACCCAAGTGTTTTTCTCTGTCTTATTTTAGTCACCCCGACTAAAACAAGCGTCTCCTTGGAAATATGTGGCTATACCTGTTTTTAAGATATCTACAGTTTTATTCTGATCTTGATAAAAACAATTTGCACTCGATCTACGAAAGAAAAAACTGATCCCTCGTTGCATGACATTGAATGTTTGAAAACCCAATCTCCATCTCTCTTCCCAACCTTAAAGTGTATGGACATAAATTGATATCTACTTAACAAACTTAAAGCTGGTCGTCCCCCCCCCCCCCATGAATGTCTTGACGAATCCAGGCTAACGAGAAAACAATTTTCTAACGATGTTTTCTGGGTGATGGTGATAAAGATTAAAAGGGTTGCATGCTTACAACTTGCAATCGACCTGAACCAATTTGAAAGAGATTCTACTTTTCAATAACAGATCACAGTAACTTTTTTGGAGCTCTGAAATATTTGAGAATACATCAACTTTCTGAGAGCACCTGTTCTTTGAAACAAAACAAAAAAAGATCACTGGTTGAATGAATTTACAAAAACAAACCGGCCGTCCACTTCATCTATTTACTGTAGGAGTTAATCTCATAAATGACTCACTCTATCACTGACTGACTCTGTAATGCTGTAACGTGGAGTTAGCATTGCACACGTTGCCAACAGATGTTTAATAAAATATTAATGAATGAAACAAATAAATTGGGTATTGCAATCTAAATAAGCTTACACACTGGAATTCTTCCAAGCTCATTTGCGTCGGTACTTCATGAAAAAATGAAATCATAGTAAGTTTGTTAAATTGATACTTCCTGCGTACTAGAGGTCGGAAATATCGATCAAAATAAATATCGATACTATATCGTTGCATAGAAAAAAATATCGATAAAATATCGATATATGATTTTTTTTTAATTGGATTTTTAATTTTGCCAGAAACAAAGTTTTCGGGCAAATTTCTACTTTTCATGATTGCTTTTTGTAAGGTGAATACTTTTTCCACTGAATGGTTGGATTCTAATTACAAATAGAAAATTGGATCTATTACAAAAAAAAAGTTATATTTTAGCTTGATTGGTACAGTAATTTTAAGAAAAATTTAGGTAATTTTCAAAAGCTTTTAAATGTACGGCAAAATATTGAATATTGGTGACATTTTAACTGTCTCTCATCCAAGTCCAAACTTTAGTTTTGAAGTTTTTGAAAAGGGGATAAAGAAAATCGAAAAAACACATGGAACTACAAAACGATCATCAAAAAACTAAAAACGTTTGGAAATATTGATATATCGGTGACTTTTATCGATATTTTTAAAATCGATAATTTTTTAGAAATATCGATAAAAATATCGTCGTATCGATATATCGCCAACCTCTACTGCGTACACACCATTAAAATAAACAAAGCTCAATGCCAGTCATTTGATCATGTTGGCATTCATTTTTGGAGACCGCAGTCACACATCCAACTCTATGTAGCTTTGTCACAATCAAGAATTGTAATTTAAGTGAAGGCGTATATTGAATCGAATTCAAAGAAAAGAAAATTAGTTTTTGTCACAATCAAAAGTTTCAAGTCAAATTAAGGTATATTATATTGAATCTTTAGCAAGGAAGATTAAGCTTTGCCATTAAAAGACTTGAAAGTCAAGTGAAGGTGTATATTAAATCGGATCAACAGCAAAGAACAACGGGCGCCTTAGTTGCCTTACAACTTCTTGTTCACAAATAACAAATGATAACTCAAGTATACTCTAGGATAAAATAAACAACTCGAATTAAATTTCACATACTAAAACCAGCTATCCCTTAAATCAAGTCAACGGGTTCTGATTCAGACGTATTTCATTCAGGTCATTTCCACAGGGATCTCATTTCAGCTTTCATTATAAAATATTATCTTTTCCACGAATGAAATATCTTCGTAAAAGTACCTGAGTTCTTCTAATCCCATTTCTGCTACTAACCTTTTAAGCTATCATCAATCAACATGTCAGGGAAGTTTTTTTCATTTAGTTGTGAATTCATTTCTTCGAACAAGTGAACGTTTTTCATCTTCTATAGCAGCAGTTGATTTGTTGGAGATTCCAATTCCTAAAATGCTTTTCTGTGTTTCTCATTGGACGGGTTATTTTCGATTCGAAATATATATTTTTTTTCCGTGAAGTTTATTGTTTGTAAATGGCAAGTACAAAATCGAGTATTGAGATGAAAGCTTTTATGGGTTTAAATGTTTGAATTTCTATTTAAAAAAGGATGGAAAACTTTACCGGAATATTTAAAAAATCCAAATAATGTTATATATTCATTATTAAAAACATCTACGTATTATTTCTAATTTATATTGTACTACAATAAATGTAATATTTATAAGCGATAATACGAAAGAACTACATTGTCTTAACGTATCAAATATGCCTACTAAGTATAAAAATATATTATTTGTTGTTTATATTTATCAATACGTTCATAATGATGTGCTTTACATAAATCATTGATCTATAAGAAAAGCAAAAGAAGCACTTAACCAACTAATATTATAAAACTATACATTGTATTTAACTATATACAAGTTTTATAAAAATAACATAAATATTAAATTATTAAGTTATAACACTTTACACCCCTACACACAGTATTTTTGAAACTATAAAATTTCTTCATTGCAACTTATTTACTTAAAATAACATAAAAATGTATGCTTTACGTACCTTAGTTTCTTAAATTTATCTATCTCGTAATACTTCTTCTTTTTAATACTTTTTCATTTAATCCTTTAATTTCAAATTATAATAAATAGTAATCACGTAAATTGGTATTATCGTAATTTACTTCCTTAAAATCTTTTCTAACACACTCTCTTAATGTAAATGATAGTAAATAAAACTGAAATTAGTATTTAGTAAAATTGAATTTTCCTTCGCATGAAATTTTTTTAAACACACTCTTTATTTGTATATGATAATAAATAAAAAAGGCATAAAATGTCATTTAATAAAAAATCATAATTATCTTTCTTATAATATATTTTAATCTGATTATTTTGTTTGATTATAAATATAATTGAGGTAAATGTCATGTCCAATCAGTAAAAATTAATTTTATTTCTCATATTTTTTTTTTTTTTTTTTTATAATATACTAGCTAAATACCCATGCTTCGCTACGAAATTTTAACATGTGCAATATTTTAGCTAGCTGTGAGGCCTCGCATTGCGGAAATCTGTCATTCGTGTATAGAACCCAGTTTTTATTTATTAATTAATTAAAAAAATTAATTAAAAAAGAACTAAATAAAAATTTTAAATTCTGCTTTTCAAAAGATCAATTAGAAGGGTAAAACTACTTATGTTGAAAATTTCAGAACTGTAGCAATATAAGAAGTCGTTTTATAAAAAAAAAATTGTTATATAATTAAGAAAATTAATTAAAAAATAACTAATTACAATTTTAGCATTCTGTTTTTCAAAAGTCTAATTAGATGGCTAAAACTACTTATGTTGAAAATTTCAGAGCTGTATCTCTATTTGAAGTCACTTTGTAAAAAATAAATTAATTAAAAAATTATTTAAAAAAGAACTAATTAAATTTTTAACATTCTGTTTGACATACATAAAATTAGAAAGCCAAAACTTCTTTTGTTGAAAATTTCAGAGCTCTACTCCAATTTTAAGTAGGTTTCTATAGATCCACAGAGACACAGACAGACACACATTCACACAGCTTTTCTATTAATAATAGATTATAATAAAAAATATTACCGTAAACTAATTAGTAAAATAGCGATTTTTCTTATAAATTTTCCTGTACATCTAATTTTATTGTATACGATAATGACTCTCACTGACGAAATTTATCATATTAGTGTGTCCACATCAGAATTATCCAAAAAATGTATATGAAAGACTATTTCAAAATTACTAGATATGATGAATTTTTTTAAACGTACTACCGGGCCAATGTGGTTAAGGGGTGCCTTGAATTTTCAGTATTTTCCTTCTTCAAAACACGAATGCATGGAAATTTCCATTAAGTTCTCACTGAAGTCTTCGTCAAGATAATGCATCAGTATTTCAGCTAAATTTATTCATCGTACAAATAAAATTTATTCTAACTAACCATCCAGTTAGAATGCAAGCTTTCGAGAACATTGTCATTAGACTTGCAGTGAAAAGGTTGCAAGGTATTCCTCATGACAAGGTTTGGTAAGGGATTTAGTGGGTTGGTTGTTTGAAATGTAACTGTGCAAGGGCAATACATGGGCCATACTGCACTTACTGGATTTAGTGGGAAAATTTACGATGACAACCCTCCAAAAAGGTTGATTCTCGATTTGCATTGCAGTGGACTAACTTTATAAAGAAAAAGTTTAACCAACCTTTACAGTTTAAACCTTGTTGTAAAGTTTGTCTTGAAAACGTTATGAAAGCTTGTCAACTGTGAACAGAACATTTTGTTTTCATGCTTTTAAAAAAGTTAAATACCTGTCGTCAGAACCTTGCATTCTTTTCATATTAGAGGTTTATACAAGATTTCAAAAAGGTTAAAATGTTATCTGGAATAAGATAAAGTTGATTATTTGTCAGTTCTTTAAATTAACTTCAACTTTGCCTGTTTGTAAATCTTCGGAAGGCTAATAATCCATTTAACATCATTCAATCGGTCAGAAACTTAGCAAATAGACTCTTGTTTGTTGATAATGCATTCTATCAAGTTTTGGGCTTATACACACACTTCTATTCCAATTTCCAAAGGCTAATTAATTTACTTGTAGTAATCCACTTGAACTGAAACTTGGCAGATAGACTCGTTGTCTATGAATATGCACTCTTTAAATTTTTGAGGACAAAAAAATTAGTTAGTCCATGGCGCTGAATCTATGATTTTCTGCAGCAGTATTCAAACACTTAACAGTCTATATGAGCTCAAAATCGCTTGAATAAACTGAAATTGTAATAAAAGTTGCCAATACATAGTAAGTATTTATATTAAAAAAGGTTTTATGGTTTATTTTTTATCAATTTTCAAATATCGTACTTCCTTCATACAAATCTTGAAAGAAAACCAAACGAGCAATACAAACTAGCCACGCAGTGATCTTCCCTGTTAATTCACCAGTGCTTATTGCAAGATAAGAAGCTGTCAAGATGCTCGAAATCGACCGGACATCTAAGCTATTGGTCAATGGTGACCATTCCTTTCTAGAGAGATATCCCTCTATTCCGACCCTTTTATGCTGACCAATCTTTTTTCCTCGCCCATTTCACTCCTCGAAGCCAGCTGAGGATCAACTAATCAAATATAATAGCCCTGTCCTTCCTCGGTAAGAAAACAAGGGAAAAAAACAGGAAAATCTCGGGAGATAAAAGAGGAAAATCTTTCCTGTTTTTTTTTCATTCTATCCCAAACTGATCGCAATCTTATTTCCGATACTTATGCGGTAAATACTTGAGAAAACAAAAAATATTGATAGTAAAAATAATGCAGTTTTTTTGTAGTATATTCCCTTGTGAAATGTATGAGTAGTTTTGCCATCGAATCGATTTTTTCGTTGAGGTATAGGGAAGGGTTATTAACCGAGTTTTTTTTTAATCATTCGATTTTTTTTTTGCATTCGATTCTGGAAAGGGGGAGTATTTGGAAAAGATAAGTACGATCGATTTTGTGTCCGAAACTATCTGGTTTTCATTAGATTTCGAACAGCGCAAATACGACACGGGAATCGATATTTATTTTCGATTCAATTAAAATGCAATACTCGTGTTCGCAGTTGTTGTTTTTCACCCACAATTTATTTTTGATTTTATCGTGGGTGTTGTTTACCTTATCGATCAGTTTAACAATCTATTACGTCAAGTCACCAACACTTTATACCACAAAAAAAAAAAACAAAAAAAAAATCTACAAAGAATCATTAATTCTACCTTGACGTATTTCAAAATTATTCTCTACAAAATACTCAAAAAATATTCGGAAGGCAAAACTAACCGTAAAAAAATAGAAACAATTCTTTTAAAGTAGGCGATACAAATTTTAAAGAATTTAGTGATATCCCAAGGTCTTTGAACCAAAATGACTAACGATAGCCAAAATAAGAAAGTTGTTTGATTTTGGCCGCTAACAAACATGAAATTTGATGGCAGCAAGACCTAAATTACGTTATTATTTATACATTATCATTAATTATTTTTTGAGGTAAGAATTATAATTTATTTTAAGAATTATAATTTTGAGGTAAAAATTACGTTATTAATTGTTGTGTAAAATCACCAACACTTTACACCGAAAAAAAAAGAAAAGAAAAAATCTACAAAAAAAAATTATTAATCCTCCCTTGACGTATTTGAAAATTATTCTCTCTAAACTACGCAAGAAATAATCGTAAGACAAAATTAACCGTTAAAAAAATAGAAACAATACTTTTAAAGCCCACGAGACAAATTTCAAAGAATGTGCTGGTATCCCAAGGTCTTTGAACCAAAATGGCTAACGGTAGCCAAAATAAGAAAGTTGTTTGATTTTGGCCACTAACAAACATGAATTCTGATCGCTAAAAAACCTAAATTACGTTATTAATTATACATTATCTTTAATACTTTTTTGAGGTAAGAATTAGAACTCATAGTGAGAACTCTTATGATATGCTAAGGCTTGCCTGTCATGTAATAAATGTTTGGTCTAATCACTAGGTAGATCCAGCAGTAAACATTGGTACTTTTCCGTTAAAAAGAGCCGTTTGCAATATACAAGTACGGTAAGGCCAAGGTAATTTTCGCCAATAAATGGCAGCAGCAGCCATTTTTTAATAACAAGTGAACTGCCTATGATCGCCATAATTTACTGCAGTTATATGTAAACAATTCTTGGCGCAGAATCCGTACAGTACCTAAATATTACCAGCGGCTTCCTTCAACGGAAAAGTACCTAATCATTTTATAAGTTTGCCAAAACTACCACCCATTAAAGCTAAAGTACGTCGAGTGCACAAATATATCTAAGAAATTGTCCTTATTTACAATAAATTCATTCCAATAAAAAAAAAATTCACTGTACAATAAGGTTAAAATACTTTAATAAAAAAACAAAAAGAAAAAATCACCATTCATCAAAAATATCACAAATGCCACACGCACACAAAAACCTTCTCATCAACTTGTATCGAAATTTATTGCCGAGAAAATCTTCCAAGTACCCCCAAGATCTAAAGTCACCTTCATAAAGAAATAATGATTTCGCCTAAATGAAAAGAATATCGAAAACAATACATCTTTGTCAACTATAACCTCTTATTTCCTTTGTTCAATAATAATCCCCTATAAGGAATGAAATATTTACCTAAACTTTAAAGTTCTTCTAAACTCTCATTGTCCTTATGCGTTTTCATCAATCACAGTGGTAAGGAAACTTTTTTGTAAGTCTAGATTATTCTAGATATCTTCATCATTCAGTGAATCTAGAATCCAATGAAATTTGAAAGGCTCCAATTTCTAAAGTGCTTCGCATTACTCAAGTAAATCGCTGTGTTTTTAGAGGGATATAAATGTTTTACTTAAGTAAATGTTTGGCCGTAAACGTTTATTTAAATGAAATAAAAACTAATGTTTTAGATTGCGTGCGCGTTGTTGGTAGGTAAAGTGGTTTATATCGCATTCAATTTATATTTAGAATTAGTACTTTTTTAAACGTTTGATTTTAAGGAAGTTGTTATAAAATGCAAATCGCAATTCTTTGAAGAATCAGTATATTTTCAGTTCTAAACAGATACAGTTAATTTGTCACCTGTGGTTTTGTTTGCAGATAGTATACGCTCATTGTCTAGCCACTTGCAAATATAATTAGCATAGGAACGAAGCAAAATTCCCATTTCACTTCCAAACATAGCTAATATAAGAGAGAAGAAAATTCACAACTTTTCTTCTAAACATAGTTAAAGCAAGAAGGAAGCAAAATATATAATTCACTTGCAAACATATCTATCATATAAAAGAAACAAAATTCACAACTCGCTTCCAAACATTGCTAACATAGAAAAGAAGCAAAATTTAAAGCTCCCTACTAGTCAAAATTACAATTCACTTGCAAACATATCTAACATAGGAAAGAAGTAAATTTCGCAACTTCCTTATCACTAGTCAAAATTACAATTCACTTGCAAACTTATCTAACATAGGAAAGAAGCAAAATTCATAACTCGCTTATCACTAGACAAATCCAAAATTCACTTGAAAACTTATCTGACAGAGTACAATGGTAAAATTCACACTTCATGCAAACATATCTTACATATAAGAAGCAGAATTCACAATTCACTTGCCAACAAACCTAAGATAGGACAGATACAAAATTCTCAAATCACTTGCTAACATTAAAAAGTAGCAAAATTCACAACTCACTTATCACCACTTAAAACCACAATTCACTTGAAAGCTTTCATAACATAGAACAGATGCAAAATTCACAAATTACTTGCTAACATGAGCAAGAAGCAAAATTCATAACTCACTTATCCATCTTTTAATACTGTCAGACATCGACATTAAATCCAATCATCCTTCACTTTCATGTATTTTATCTTCACCTCCTCACGAAAATCTTTTTGATTTCTTACATGACATTGGTTTTTATCATTTGATTTCAATAAGTTGTTTCTCTAATCTTTGACTATTTATATTTTTAACTCATAAATGCGTCTTTTAAATCAATTTTAAAAATGAGCAACGAATGGTTGGGGCAGTATGGCCCATGTGTTGCCCTTGCGCCGTTAAACTCTTACCAACCAACCAACCAACCACAACTCACTTATCCCTAGTCAGAACCACAATTCACTTGAGAACTTATATAACAGAGGACGATGGTAAAATTCACACTTCATGCAAACATATCTCACATATAAGAAGTAGAAGTCACAATTCACTTGCCAATATACCTTACATAGGACAGATACAAAATTCTCAAATCACTTGCTAACATTAGAAATAAGCAAAATTTACAACTCACTTATCACCACTCAAAACCACAATTCACTTGCAAGCTTATCTAACATGGAGCAGATGCAAAATTCACAAATCACTTGCCAACATCGGAAAGAAACCAAATTTACATTTCAAACAAATCTATAAAGGGAAGAAGCAAAATCTTATCAAAAGCATCTCAACTGACCTGCTTCAAAATATAATAAACCTAAACAAATACAGTGTACTAAATGTTAGCCTACATAAATACAGTGTAAAAACTGCACATCCAGTGTTAAACCACTATCAAAACCACATTATATACATCGAAGTTGTTCTTCACGCTCCACAACTACCAATTCATGTCCAATTCTAAGCACGTCCAAAAGCATACACTAAATCCATGGTAACCAATCCTGGGCAATTTGAATAGTTTGACACTTCCCCAACAATTCAGTATACAGAAGCACTCCACTTCATTTGGTATTCCAGTCTTGGCCGGAATCAATGGCTACGTTTTCACAGGAATGTAAAACAAGCTTTGGCTACCAAAAAACTTACCGGATTGTGGGCAGGACTTTCGATTTCCCGGATAAATCCGAATATGCGTGGTTTTTTTTACTTATTTTTTAGGGATGTTTTGCTTGCCTTGTGGTCCCTTACGGCAAAAATAAAAAATTTGTTTGGGTATTTTGCTTCTTTTTTTTTTTTTGGGGGGGGGGGGTATTTCAGCTTTTCAATCTCGAATTGAAGCGCAATGGGATTTGGATTGGTTTTGTGTATGTGCGGGGTCTTATGTGGTGTCCGCCTTGTGATTTTCCTGAAGTTTTTTTACTACGTAGGATGAGGTTGAATTCTTTTTTGTTATGTTGAAAATATTGCGCTTGCAGAAGATTTATGTGCAATTCTTTTTTTTTTTTTAGTTCATATTTTAAATTTAAAATTAAATATTTATTTTAATATACTTGATGGGATTTGCTATAATTTTATTTATACCAAAAATTATCATAAATATTGTTAAATAAATGGAATTAATTTTATTTTGATATAATACAATTATATAAAATTAAAATAAATCTAGATTTATTTTGATTTACATTTTTTATAAAGATATGTTTTTATTATATATACATGCAATACATTAGTATTTTTAGTATTCAATTATAGAGCATATAATATTTTATCAAATATTATAATATATCTATAGAATATAGTATAATTTAGAGTCTATTTGATTAAATTATTTCAAGCGAATTAACCATTTCATCGACAAATTTTACTTTACAACTACATTACATGAAACTCAAACAATGGTAGTTGATGAAGTTGCACCGTACCTTTAACGCTAAACACCACTATCTCATAAGTGAAATAATGTAAGAGTCTGTACAGCTTTTTTTTTTTTTTTTATTATTATTTATTTGTAATAATTCGTGATATACATATACAGCTGTTAATTGAGATTGTTTGGACTATATTTTACGCTAAGTGTATATTAAAAAAAAAAAAAAAAACTAAAGAATAAATCCTTAAAATCAACAATTGCGTTAAATCACTTGGTGCCTCAATCTTAAAACAATAATTATAAATCATGTAATACCTGAATATATATAATACAAATGGGCTTCCAAAACATTACACATCAGGTTTCTGCTGTATTTATTAATAAACTATAGCACACTTTTCAACAGCTCCACTGTACTCTGCCCTATTCGAAACTAATACAAAAGTATGACAATTCCACAAGTAGGTGCCTTGCGAAGTCACTGCGGTAAAAATAAAGCATGGCTTTTTTAACTATTTATTTTCTCTTAAAAAGAAATTAAGAAAGATTCTCGGAGTCCTTTGGGAAAGTGGATGAAGCGAAGTGGATACTTCACAGGCATCGTTTAAATTTGATACAGAGGTTAGGAGTGAAAGACGCTTCAGAAATTACTGCTACATCTTTGCATCCAAGTAAGATGTTCGTTCTATGGTGGGCCTTTCCCATTTTCTTCTATGTGGCTAAATGATAAATACAAATTGGATACTCCGCAAATGTAAGACACATTTTGTACTTAAGACAAACTGGAATACCATTCCTTCAGATAATCAAGCATACCATTGCTATACATCAAATCAGATATTAAAAAAATCATAATTTGAAGACATGAAGCTGTGCTCCATTCATCATAATCTCCTGAAATGTCTCTAATTGACCACCATTTTCACAAAACGTGATCAGGGGTCGAAATTTGCTGTTGCCCGATTGCCCCAGGCAACTAGATTTTTAAAAGGGCAATTTAAAAAATTCAGTTGTCCTTTAGGATAGTTTCAAGGAGCGAAAATGATGCAACTGATGGTGATAAATAAAAGTTCTGCATTTTTGATGAATAGCATATTTGCAGAAAGAAAGGTAGAGATCCACATTCAGAAAATACATTTTATTTTCTCCGAATTGACTATGCAAGTAAATATTACAATTATTTGTTTACTTAACTTTTTTCATCAAGTCATTCTGACAACAGTAAAAAGGAATTTCTATATTTCATATTCTGTAGCATTGAAATATATTATGGCAACAAACTATACTTGAGGACCACCAAGATCATTTCAGTGATTGACCTTAGGGCAAACATAAAAAAATTGGAAGATTTGACCTCTGCACAAGAAACATATTTTTCCCAAGTGTGTATGGCGGTTATGTTCTGGTACATTCACACAAACGATAGGACAGTGACAAACTCCAATCAACACAATAGCATACTGTGTTTTCGGGATTCATTTCTTGGTCGAATCCCATATAGCTCACATTCTATCCTCCCAGGGAAATCCCTAGGATGTCCCCAGGCATCCCCGGGACTACGAATTACTTCCTAAGGACATAACTGTGTTTTTTCGAAGCATACTGTATTTTTGCGATTCATTTCTAGGTCATGTCCCATAGAGCACACATCCTATCCTCCCATGGAGATCAGTAGGAAGTCCTCAGGACATCCCCAGAACTCCGAATGACTTGCTAGGGATCTCCCTGGCTGGATGTGTGCTATATGGGATACGCCACCCAACTTAAGATTTTTGCATCCTATCAACAAAATACTTTTACCACAAGTAATAGAGAATCGGCCAACTGAATTCAGCCCTTTCTTTATTTCTATTTGATCCCAGTTGAAGTAACATCTTTGTTTCCCACTCTACTTCGAAATTTTCATTTCCACCAGACATGACGTCACAAGACCCTTATACAAAGTCCATAGCAATTGCAAGACTTATACGTTAATTTTTTTTCTAATTGTAGTACAAAAAAGGTAATGTAATGTCATTTGAATTTAAAAGTCGAATGATAAATTGCTTCATTTGTAAAAGATACATTCTATTCTTATTTCCTTATACCACCAAACCAACCTTCTGTGCAGCCATACCCGATTGTCTTAGTTAATGATACGTTGGTTGGTTGGTTGGTTGGTTGGTTGGTTGGTTGGTTGGTTGGTTGGTTGGTTGGTTGGTTGGTTGGTTGGTTGGTTGGTTGGTTGGTTGGTTTGTACTCACAACGACCAATTTTTGTGCAAAAATGAACATACGGGACCTACACATTAAAAGGGATTTAGAACCACAACAAAAATCAATTCCGAACCTGGGATTCGAACCCAGAGACTTTGGTTTGCGAGGTCAGAGCTCCTACCACCCATCCATCAGTTGGGCCAATGATACTTGAGATCCAGGTAAGACCTTTATCATGGACGAAATAATGTTTAGGATAATGGAGAACTGCATCTCTTATGAATACACTTATTTTCATAATAAGTGGAATAAATGTTTATAGTCTCTTCTTTTCTCTCATTCTAAATATCAGAAAATTCCATTAACAAACGAAAAACTACAAAAATGCGCTTTAATAAAAACAATTTTAATTACATGCAATTCTGAAAAACTAAAATAACAGAAAATTATAATAAATTATTCAATAAATTATTTACTGTGTCAAATTATGTAGCACAACAAAATAATCAAACAAGATAAAAAATAATCAAACAAGATAAAAAATAAACGACCCGAAAAAATATTTTAATAAGCTTTTAATTTTTATCTTAAAATACCAATTAAGAATCAAGCTACGAACACAAGCCTCCAACATTTATTTATCAACATTACATCAGAAAAAAATATACGAGTAATTATTTAATTAAGTAGTTACTGACGCACAAACAAAACAGCTTCGTTCACTCCAAAAATCTAGCAACTTCAAAAACAGCGTTACTACAAAACCCGAACATAAAAATCAAATCCCCCCACTTCCTTCATCTTCATTAAAGACAAAACATACAAGCTCAGCTAGTAGCTTCTCTTTCAAACAAGTCATTAAGCATCACAATTTCTCCCAACTCACACATTTTTGCACTCTTTTATTTACGCTTTTTTCTTACACGTCTCCCCCTTTCAGTTTCTTTAATTAATATTAAGTGATGTGTGCGATCGGTGAGAAAGGAGCTTAATGAAATCATTAGGATAAGCAATTAATTCTTTTCTTTGTGAAAAGAGAACATTAAGAAGGAGTTCCATTATTTCGTTTGCGATTGATAAATAACTATTCAGTCTCAGCACAGTAAATAACAGGTAAATTTGACATTAATTTTCACACAAAAAAAATGTTTTATATTTAAACACTATAATTTAACATGTTATTTCTGGTTGGCGAGGGGTTTTTTTTTTTTTTTCTCCTCTCTCCCTTCATACAAAAAAATAGATAAATAATACAAAACAATGATAATACATCAATTCAAAGACTAAGACTTCTGCTTCTGACGAAATATTTATTTACTATTGCACGTTGTGTACTTTGGCTGAAAACTAAAATTGATAAATGAAATATCAATTCAAAAGCTAAGACCTCTGCTCCTGACGAGAATTTTAAATACAATTGCACATTTTGTTATTTGCCTGAAAACCAGAGTTGATAAAATCAAAAATACAACTATTGGGCTCCATTTACTTTCATTATTAATTGCTTCATTCATTCTTCTTTGTATACCTTTCATTACATCGCTACATTTGTATCAATATTCAATTTACGATTGTTATATTAATGTAAGGTAAGACTACAACTTAATGCAATCATTAAGATAACTAATTCTCACTTCTATTTTCTTTGTGAAAAATAAGTAAAGGGAATATTAAGAGTGGGTTCCATTTACTTTCATTATTCATTGCTGTATAAATTCTTCTTTGTACAATATTTCACTTTTAATTAATCCTCTACATTTGTATCAATATTTAATTTACAATTATAATGCCAATGTAATACGATTATGATGCCAATCTAATAGGATTATAATGCCAATTTTACTATTATAATGCCAATGTAATACGATGATGCCAATGTTACTATTATAATGCCAATGATTTTAATAACAACTTAATACAGTCATTAGATAACAATTTCTCTTTTATCTTTCCTTTGCGAAAAAGGAATACAATGAATGAGTTCCATTTACTTTCGTTATTAATTGTTCTATCACTTCTTCTATGTATAATTTGTAACTTTTAATTAATCCGTTAAGTTGGTACCAACATTTAATTCACAATTATAATGTGAATTCAAGGTAAGAACACAACTCAATGCTAACCATTAAGCTAACTAATTCTCTCTTCTATTTTCTTTGCAAAAAAAAGAAATAAAAAGAATACTACAAATGGGTTCCATTTACTTTCATTATTAATTGTTGTAATAATTCTTCTTTGTATAATTTTTAACGTTTTATTAATCGTCAATGTCTGAATCGATATTCTATTTACTAGTGCATATTCAATGTAGGGCGAGAACACAACTTAATGCAATCATTTAGATAAATACTTCTGTCTTCTCTTTTAATTTCAAAAAGGTATACGACTGGCTTCCCTCATTTTCATTATTAATTGTTGTATTGATCCTTTGTTATAGAATTTTAATGTTTTATTAATCTATATTGTTTTGAGTTCAAGATATATTTGATATTCAGTTCAAGACTGAAATTTCTACGTAAGGTGAGGATCCATCTTAATGAAATCATTAAGATAAGTAATTCTGCCTTCTCTCTTCTTTGAGAAAAAGCAATACAACGACTAGGATTTGTATGAACATTCAATTTATGACTATACCATTGTAAACTGAGAACACAACTTAATGCAATAGAGATCGGCAATATATAGATACGACGATATTTCTATCGATATATTTTTTTAAATATTGATAGTAAAAATATCGATATAAGTCAATGATATATCGATATTTGCAAACATTTTGAGTTTTTTGATGATCGTTTTGTAGTTCCGTGTGTTTTCGTTTGTAGTTCCATGTGTAAGTAATTCTGCCTTCTCTCTTCTTTGAGAAAAAGCAATACAACGACTAGGATTTGTATGAACATTCAATTTATGACTATACCAATGTAAACTGAGAACACAACTTAATGCAATAGAGATCGGCAATATATAGATACGACGATATTTCTATCGATATATTTTTTTAAATATTGATAGTAAAAATATCGATATAAGTCAATGATATATCGATATTTGCAAACATTTTGAGTTTTTTTATGATCGTTTTGTAGTTCCATGTGTTTTTACGATTTTCTTTATTCCCCTTTCAAAAACTTCAAAACTAAAGTTTGGACTTGGCTGAGAGACAGTTAAAATGGCACCCTAACAAAAAAGAAAACATAATGTAATGGAAAGATAAGATCATTTTTAGTAGTCATTAACATAGCGCCTTTTTTTTGCCAACATGTGCCTGGAATTTGCATCTAATTTTAAATAATAAAAACATCTCTACCAGAAAATTTGCGGTAAACTACTTTTCAAAAATTTTTCTTTGAAAATAAATGAGAATTTATATATTGACATCCAAATATATTTTATTTATTCTGATTAATAATGCAATTTATTCATTGAAAAAAAATTTATAATTTATTTATTAAAACAATTTTGGCACGAGTTCATGAAAAGTAGAAATTTGCACCGAAAAACTTCGTTTCTGGCAAAATTGAAAATCAAATAATAATAATAAAAAAAAAAACATCATTTACGATATTTTTTTTATGCAACGATATAGTATCGATATTTATTTTGATCGATATTTCCGACCTCTATAATGCAATCAATAAGATAACAAATTATCTCTTTCCTTTGCGAAAAAGGAACACAAAGACAGGGTTCCATTTATTATCATCATTAATTGCAGCTTTAATTCTTCTTTGTATAATTTTTAACGTCTTATTAATCTCAATTATCTTCATCAATATTCTATTCGAGAGTGCAATTTCAAAATAAGGTGAGAACGCAACTTAATGCAATCATTAAGATAAGCAATTCTGTCTTCTCTCGTATTTGAGAAAAAAAAGAAGACAATGACAGAGTTCCATTATTTCGTTTGCACAGGATAAATAAGGAGACAAGTCCGTATACGGGAAATGACAGGTAAATGTCTCGTTGATTTTCGGGTTCGCTGAATATAGAATTTGTTTCCTAGAAGGATTCTGTGTTTCCCAGAGGAATTCTGTGTTTGTGTTGGTGATTGGTGAGTGTATTGTCGTGTTTGTCTTACCTTTTAAGATAATCGTATGTGGGTAGCTTGTGTGAATTGTCTCGTTGGATCAACTGCGAAGAACATTCTTGTATGTATGTGTCTCTGTTATAACTAAGATAAAGGGATATCACTTGACTTGTTTTATAATGGTACGTTATTATCTGAAAATTTAGGTAAGATTTTAAATGCAAACTCTAGCAAAATTGAAAAACAATTGTTTGATGTAATAAATATTTTTTCATACTGAATCGTGGGCGAAATTATTACATTGTACTAAAGCACACACTTTGTGAATTTTTTTTTATATATATATATATATATATATATATATATATATATATAAGGGATATGGGGGAAAAAACATAATTATGTTGAAATTAATTAAGAGCCAGTAAGGAAGTAAAAAATTTAATTAAAAAAAGTTTTGAAATTTCTAAATTTTTGTCATGAAAAGAAATTTAATAATAAAAAAAAGTAATTTCAACAGGATCTATCAAGTTCATTCCTTAGTTATATTACAGTACAGTACTTCACAAAAAACAGTTAAAAGCTTTCTATAGTTATAAACTTATTCTTGAAAAATCTAAAGGTTTAAACTTTGAAAACATTTGCCGTAGAAGCACACAAGTTGTACTTTGGTCATCACTGTCACTAAAAGATACTTCTATGAACAACTCTATTGTTTTTTACAGTATCTTTGAAAAAAAAGCCTAACTAACTTTGAAAGGATATAACTTCGCAGCAGACTGTAAGAAGCTACAAGTAAACAGATATGTACAATTCTCTGCTGTAAGTACGAGACATTTTGGCTCTTTTTTCTACTCGCAAAAAAAATAGAATTCTAAAATTATCACGAATCTTGAAGTTATGTCATTGTTTTATGTAACTTTAGCTGGTGGCAAAGTTATAAGGAAAAATAATTATTTTAACTAGGTCAAATATACATTTACAAACCACAGACACAACGGACACGTCTGTGTCCCATGCGTCGGTGAATATAAATGCATATTTGACCTAATTAAAAAGAATTTATTTTCCCATATAACTTTGACACTAAGTAATATTATATAAAAAACAAAAAACATAACTACTAAATTTATCTGAATTTTATAATTCTTATCTGTTTACAAGTAGAAAAAGAAAAGACAAAATGTCCCGTGCGTCAGCCAGAGAATCCCATTATGGAGTTTTCAATAAACTGGTTTGCAAAATTAATTATAATATTGATGTGGTAACAGATTATTGTAAAATATTCATACAGCGGAATTTATCGTTTTCCATTTGAAAAGTTATGTGAATTCCTGTTACTGGTTGTTGTGTACGCTCAATGACTAATTTGTATCCACAATGATGACTAATCAGGCAAGTATTTACAGTTTCACATGGATTCAGGACTCCAACGGAAATCCATGTCTAAACCGGAATTTGAACATTTTCCATTGACATGCGAAGTTGGAATGCTAACCACACTGCCATCAGGTGGGCTCCCTTTGCTGGAACGGTTACTTTTGCTGAATACAGTGGTTCTGCAAGACACACAGACGTGTTTTAAGTACCCCATATTCCCCAGTTTTATTTATTGTTACATCCCTTCGAATGAAAATGGGGGCATCAGTAAGCATTTTGTAAACTAATGTATTTAAAGTTCTATACCTGTCTATTCAATATATCAAGTGTCTCTTCTTTCTCTCATTGCTTCATAGTTATGTCACTTCAAAGTTACGGAGTTATTTCTAGAAGACCCTGCAGAAAAATCTACATATGGCTATAAAATATACAAAGTATAAACATTTTGAAATTTTTCTTTGATCAAACGAGTTTGGACCAAACTGGTTATTTTGTAAAAAATTTACAATCTGATTTAAAAAAAAAAAAGAAGAAAAAAAACTAGTCTTCGTTTAGCGAATATATTGAAAATTCTTGTAAAGCATTATTAAATTAAATATGCTTGAAGGTAAAGGTATTTACTGGACTTTTTCGCGTATTTTTCCTTAGCTTATAATTATATTGAAGGTCTCTTGAAATATACTGATTTTAAGTCATTATTTTCAAAGTGTCACCTAACAATCCATTAATTACATTTAGATTAATAATATTTTATAGAAAAGGACATGTATACTTTTAAATAGATTTTTAAAAAAATGTAAAATAATTCTTTGATATAAATTATACTGAAGAAGTTTCTTATTACTTGAATTCATCACTTTCGACTCCAAAATAAAAATTCAACCTTTAACCAAAGAAGAAAAAAAAGTTATCAATAAAATGAACTCACTGTAAAGTATTTTTTGGATGAAATCAAATAAAGAGGGATTTCGAAAAATTTCCTAGAATCATTCCAAAAAATATAACGAAAAGCAGCGATAAAGTTAAACACTTTATTCTAAAGTGCATTTTAAACCTCTATAATGGACACTTTTCAGACTAGATTCATTCAGAAATCTTATACTGAGGATATATAAGATTTTTCTCATTAATCATCCTTAATGACTAAAAATGAGACGATCTGTGTATTTCAAGCTACAATTTCTTCCGGATTTCTAGGATTTACGATTCTATATTTGAGTTATGTATTTAGACTTTGTTGTGAAATATTTTCTAGAACAAAATTAATATATAAGGTTATGGTATTTTGATATAACTTTCTATATTAGTTCTATAAACTTTTTCCCTAAATAAAGTTGAAAAGATAAAGATAATATTGTTAAAAAGATAAATACATATTCTAAAATGTAAAGATAAAATTGTTAAAGATAAATTACTTTATAAAATATTTTAGGTTAAAACCGGTTAAAGATATATATTTTAAAATACTATTGAATTCGTATACAGCCTAAGCTTAGATAAATTGTTTTTCTGAAGTTTATCAGGGCCAAACTTGAAATTGTATATTGAAAAGTTTACCATGGCTAACCCTGAAATATTGCATTCTTTAGTTGACGGACACAAGATTTCTTAGGTTTAGGCTTACTCAACGTGCTTATATTTAGTTTCTCTCCTTTATATAGTATTGCTATTTACTGTATACTATCACAACTTCTTAAAATTTTTTGATTATATGCGATATTTTTCACTTCGATTTTTCAAGAAATAACTCAACGATCAGTTGTAAATAAACTATTCTTCATAAGCATTGGTCTTAGTTTATAAAATGGTAAATTTGAAATTTATTTATCAATTTTGGTTTTGTTTAAAGGGTGGAAAAGAAATCGTCACTGAATAAACACCATATAAAAATAATGTATGTGAAATATAAGAATCTGTTTATTAATTATCCATAATGATGAAATCGAATGTCTGTACTTGAAGACACAATATAGACTGTATTTCTTAAGAGTACGGTTATATAACAAGATTTTGCTTACGTGTAATATCTGATACAAATTAATACAATTGAAAATTTATTATACTTTATGTATTAGTTTTAGACTATGTTTTTAATTTTAAAAAATCCCTTTTCTCTCTTTCTATTGAACCAAAATCAATAAACGATAAATCAATTTTTAGACTGACTTCCGCTTCGGATGAATAATTTATCTATTATTACCAATTGCGTTTTTCTTTTGAAAAACGAAGTTAAAGAAATAGAAAATAGTCCACACATTTTAAAAAGTTGCTATATTGCACAGTAGATGGCAGCCCTATAGAAAAGAGAAAATCGCAATTTGAGCCTATTTATGAAACTCAAAGAATCTGATATCTCAAAAATAAATGACAACTTCTAACTCTGATAAACATCCACAAATTTAATTCTCCAATCTATCTATACAAAGTATAAGAGAAGTTCCAAAATTAAACTGAGTAACAGAATATTACAGATAAAAAAAATTAACTTTGATTTTCTCAAGAAAATTAATGTTGATAGGAAGTTACTCATAAATGGAGTTTGGGTCTAACAGGATAAAGTATCTTTAAAGTAATAATTTAAAAATCAATTAGATAACCAAATGAAGAGGGATTTTGAAAAGTATTACTAGATCATTCATAAGATAAGAATAAAAATAGTTTTGTGATACAAATTGCATTACTATATCCTGTAGAGCTACGTTACGGGGACTGAACATACTTCGCCAATTCGGAAATCCTAAACCGAAGGATATACTACACATACCGTTAATCACCTATAATGGTCTGAAGTGAGATTGTCTGTGTAACTTAATACTTAATACTTAGATTGTCTGTGAACTTAATACTTAGATTGAAATGTGAGGATGGACAGTTTTATTGTCAGTTATATACCGCAGTTTTCTAGTAGGTTGTAATAAATGGTAGAATGTATTACAGTATTGAATACAATGCTGTGTGTCATACTTTAAGGGGACACGTTACTCTTTAAATAAAATTACATCAATTTTTGGAATTTAGTTTCATGTTGTTTTGCCTTTCAAATGATGTATTACTTTTAATATCTACACAAATTAAAAGTATGTTCATTTTGTTTTAAAAAAGCAAACTCTCAATTATTAACTATATAAGACATTTTCTTTTTCTCTACAGGATATTTTAAATTTCAATGTAACCTTCCTGCCTAACTCATAGCGATATACCACTACTTATTTTTTATGAAAATGTAGTACATTGCCTACAGATTAAACTAACATTGATAAAACAAAATATGTTATGTTCATAATTCTTTTTAACAAATCTTTGTGAAGAGGTTTTCTTCAAAAAAAATTGTAAGGCTAAGCACAATTTAATGAATAAAATCTGATACTATTTTATACCCAACTTTAGCTTCATATCTTATTTAAGATCTATTAAAGCTATTTACAATTAAACTCATTTGTTAAGAACTTTCCAAGAAAAGGATAAAAAAAATAGGTAATTTAACAACACTACGGGTATAAGGGATACTATGTTCCCTTAAATGTAACTGCATGTTTTGAATTTTAAAATGTGTATCCTAGAAGTAAGGAACACTATGTTAATTTGTTAATTCCTTTTAGTTTTATGAGTAAGACTATAGAAAATTGAGTTACTGTTACGTTTCTATTTCCATCACAACCCTTTTACTATGTATGTCTCAATTAAAAGCCTTGTATGTGGTAGTATTGTACGTATAGATCTTCAAAAAAGGTGAAGTATTCATAATATCGCAATCAGAACTTATGCTTTAGGAAGCAGAGAAGACGAGGAAAATAGGAATAGATGCCATCTTAAGGGGTCATGGCACCTAGAAAATGACGAAAATATCAATTTTTCCCTTTTTATCCCATAATGTGGAGAATAGCTGTGCAAAAAATTATGCTTGTACCTTTGATAGATAAAAAGTTATATTGTATTTTCTAAACCATCTCACACTATCTAAGCTGAAAAAGAAATCTTAAACACTGTTTTTCTTAGTTCGTAATTTTTCAGTTTGAGTGTTGTTTAAATCCTTAAGGCTTTTTTCAAAATTTAGTTAGGATTAGAAAAATTTTATAGCGTATTTATATACATCTGATAAACAAAAGTTAGTATGGAATAAGGTGTGCTATGTTTAAATTTGTTTTGTTTTTAAAATGAAAAATTTGAAACTTGAATAAAACGTCGTTTTCCTGTTTATTTTAGTGTAAAAACATTTGAAACCTTTTCCATAGCTTGCATCTTCAAATCCATTCTAACTATTGTAAACGATTATAATACAAATATATTGTGAACATTTCATGGAAAAATGCTAAAAATTGTGAAAGAAGTAGCATTTTGAAAAAATTTATAAAAATTTAATTAATCAAAAATTATTTATTCAGAATATTTTTGTAGAGTAAATTATGTTTACTTACCATCAACACAATGTAAAATTACAATAGTTTAAATTTTAGTGCTGCAATTTCTCAAAATAAATTTTTGGTTAACATGCCCCCCTTATACAGGTTTTGTGTAATTTTCTTGATTTTTACGGTTTTATTCTTTGAAATCTAGTGAAAAGACCTACGTGAGTAATATCTTTCCTCAACCTTTTTTTTTTTTTTTTTAATATCCTTAGAATTCACCAGCTACTTCGCTATTGCCGAGATTTGCGTTATTTTTGTTTACTATTGTATCTCGTATTCATTCATCATAATTCAAGAATATTGACCATGAGTAAATCTTAAAAAATGGTTCTGAAAACAGTTCCAGTTTAAAGAACAGTGAGCCAAAAAGTTACAACATGTTACCCAAGTTTTATAAACATTTTTGAAAACTAGTCAGTTGGATTGAAATTTAAGTGGATCTTAAATCTTTCTCCGTTCTTATTTAATCATCTCCAATGCAATTTACGGATTCAATTTTCCATAAGAAAATATCTAGTACTTTCAACTTAAACTTTAATCAACGATATAATAGCGAGCACTCTTCCAGATTCCACTTTTGAGATTCATCCTCGAATACTTTCTCTTCATTCCAAGGTTGGATAAAGACAACAGCAGTCAGTCTTTCTCGTAACTTTGCTCTTATATATACAAGGTGCAAAACGTCATACGACAGCCATTACGTAATGATTCTAATGGAGTCGAACCAATTCAGTAATCTTGATCATGTTATTTTAGTGACGTCATATATTGACATCGAATAACATTACTCCATTTAACCCTTTCGACTCGAATTATGATTAAATTTACACTATGAAAAGTAATTTAATGTAATGTGATATGTTACTGCTGAAGTCCAAAAATCAGTTATTCTACAGGTTATCTAGGTAATATGCTGATTAACTGGGGTGATCCGTGAAAGTGCCGAAGATTGTTTAATTTCAATTTCTCTAATTACACAGACAATCTGCACATTTTCTACGAGGCACTCGTTAAAGTATAAACAAGATCTTTGCTGGAACAACAGCAACGTTAACCGCTTAAATCAATAAGTTAGTTATTTTTCTTTATTTAAGGTTTTGGTTGGTTTTCAGATTTTCTGGCGCCGTCAGCAACACGAAGGCTATAATGGGCCGAAACATTCCTCATTAGACAAGCCAACACACATTTACAAACACCCATGCCTTACACGGGACTCGAACCCGCAACCTCGCGGTCTAGTAGCTAGCAAGCTAACCACTATACCGTTTGATCGGACTTTATTTAAGGAATCAAATTAACACAACCAACAAATTAGTTGATAGAATCAATCAATTAAAAAAAGTATAATAACAAGAATCCAACTATTTAAAATATGATGACATTTAAGGAAATTAACATAGTGTTAGTTAGTTTTCGCTATCTAAAGAATCAAGTTAATATAATCAAACAATCAACAAATTAGTTAATAGAATCAATCATCAATCAATTAATTCTTCGGAACTTTAACTATAAGGTAGCCGTTAATGTGCAAATTACTTAGATAAAATGTAGAAACCTCGTGATTCTACACGTTAACGTACAAATCAGTTCATCTGCAGATTAGCAAGGTAGTGCGCTCAATAATGGCTTTCGAGTTTCAGAGGTTAACAGATATACTATTAGAAATATACTATGAGTTTAAAGTCTTTTACTTTTCCAGTCTCCTGGAAATCTCCTCGGACAATATATCCAATAACGAAGTCGACTGTGACTATTTGTCCCAGTAATATATTTAGTAATATATTGTAATAAATATATAATCTTGTAGTAATTTGATTTAGTGAGGAGATATATTCTATCTTAGTTAAATACGATTGAAACAATATATTCCATAGAAACCGGTATATGTCTGAATTGTTCACATATTTGTGTAAATAAAAGCAATGTGGCAAGTCTGTTTGGTTTGGTTGTTTTTTGAGCTCAACAGCCTATACTTTTCTACAGAATAACGGCTAATTAGGCCGGGACCTACTGGTTAACTTGGATTCCGAACCACAAAGAACTTCCATATCTAACCAGGGACTCGAACCCTGCATCTTTGGCATGCGAAACCAGCGCGCTAACCACTCAGCCATCAGGTGGGCGTGTGGCGATTCAAGAAGACAGTCTTAGACGTTAGAGTCATCATGTTTATTTGGTTACGTTAAAAGCTCGGAGAGAGAGAGAAATTATGAGTGACCTAAATGACAGATATGAAGAGAATGAATTGTAGCGTCGTTGAAGAGAGTACTGTAAACTATCATTGAAGATATAAACCGCGTGATGCAAGAACGCGCAATATTGAATATTAATAATGGGACTGGCTGTTAGAAAAGACACTAACGTAAACAAATCTCACTTGAATGAGTTGTCGAACGTGAGAAAGGAAGTGAAAGTCTGTGAAGGGATAAAAAACATAATACGCACTTTGAAACAAGGAATTAAATTAATGTCGATACTAAAAGAGATTGTTATTACATATCTATTCGGGTCGAAAGGGTTACGATGGTTGTTACTATGTATACTGAAATTTTTTACGACCAAAAATACTGTAATACATGCATTTTTCAATAATGATCATGTTCGAACTGCCGACACTTTTATTTTCCGATTATTAGTATTTTCAAATTCATTTGGTTTGCCACTAACCCAGTTTATTTACTTTATGTCACTTTATTTCAAAATAAACACAAAAATAAGAGGAATTTGCCTATTTATGGTATTTTTTCTCTCTTTCTGGTTGTTTTCATTTTATGGTAACTAACAAACTTATAGATTACTAACTTTTGTGAATTCTTTAATTATCATAAAGTACAATTATAATTACAGTTCAACATTCAAAAATCTGTTAAAGAAGAACCTCTATTCAGATTGACCTAAAATTTGACCTAAATATGCACGTAAATGGAAGAAATGGTATATCGTAAGGAAAAATAGTGTTTCTTGTGCCATACTATTTCCCCTTTTATATTCAGGTCAAATTTCAGGTCATTCTTACCAGTGTATCTTTTTAAAGCTTTTTGAAAGTTTAACTATAATCCTTTTATACTAACTTTCATTTTATTTGTGAGTTTGTGGTGGGAAAAAACTTCAAAGCGCTAATTAACCTATTTGCTTTCACCCAATCATGCTAAAATTTGGCAGGTAGACTCGTTGTCAATGATAATAGACTATATCATGATAACCCACTTGTGACTTCTTTCAACCGTACTAAAATTGGTATATAAAATCGTTGTGATTGTAAACACACCATATCTAGTTTTGGGGCTATCAATGAAAGGCTGTTGGTTAAAATTCCAAGAACGCAATGTATTTTGCCAAAGTGTATTCTCCAATAAATGGTTACCATGTCATTTTTTTAATGGCAAGTGAACTGCCTGTAGTTGTAATAATTTAGCACGGTTATAGGTAAGCAATTCTTGTCACAGAATCCGTATCATACTTGGAAGTTTTACCAGGCTGTTTTTACGTACATTTACAACACGGTTGCAGATCCAGATGCCAAGCCATATTTAAACCTGTTTAATTTGGCGACACTTTATGACTGAAACTTTTCCCTATTAAGGTTGATGACGTATGATGAAAAAAAAATTATATTTTGGTTTACTTTTTAAATCCCTTTTATTAACCCGTTTTTTTTTTTTATTATAATTCCGGGAACATTCTTCAGAGAGCTAAATAAACCACCTGCCGTCATCTAAATGAGCTAAAGCTTCTCAGATAGATTCGTTATAGACCACCACCTTCTATGGTATTGAAAGCATAAAATTTTTCTCAAAGCCATGGAATCGATGACTTTCTTCATAGTAATCAAACACTATCAAAAATCGATCTGAAAGTTCAAAATCACTAAAATAAGTAGCAATCACACATAAAAGTAGACATTGCATACAAAGGATTTACTGAAAAAACTTTGTTTTTTTAAGGGTTGATTTTTTTGTATATCCCACTTCGGAAGTAATAGTTACGAGACAGTTCTATTTCCCTTTACCCTTGCTCCTTATCCACTTCGTTGAATTCTATCCACCACTTTGGTCGTCAGAGGAATAATCTTCTGAATTCTGATCCGGTTAGATCCGGTTATCCGTTCGTGCGACACTTTTATGCAACTTTCCGTTATAATGCAACTTTATTTAAAGGTTTAATCGTGAAACTCGGACCACTGATCTGTAACGAAATAATGATGTATTATGCTGTATCTTCTGCTGAAGTGGGGATCTGGTAGACTAAAATGTATGATTGAGACGATACTGTATCATTTCGACATATAGTGGTTGTTGAAAGAGGCCATTGCTAAAAGGACGCATTCGCTGAACTAACATTGTTGAACTAGGCTTTCCAGAGATAATTTAAAATGTAAGATTTAAATGTTATTTATAGGTATAATCGTATGTACTATATAATGGTTTTAAATACAATCTTTTTCCATTCAATTACCCATATGTTAACATAGGGTAATGAAAGTAAAATTTCAGTCAAAAAGTTTTCAGTAATTCAGTTCTTACCGCATACTATACTTTCATTACCTTATGTATACATATGGTAAATTGAATGTAAAAAGGTTAAATAACACCAGTTCACGTCAGTATTATAGTGTAATTAAAAGCTGTACGATGTTTCACATCCCCAGTTAAATGACGAGAGGGGGGAAAATCTAAACTTATGAACAAAGTGTGATTCTGCATGTATGTCTTTCTTTCAGAACTCTACCTAAACATTCTCTAATTTGAAGTTCTACAGAGTATTTTCTAAAATATTAGGCAAAACTATAAAGGCAAAATAAGCAGATTTTACAATGGGCATTATGTGTGTGTAAAAGACGCATTGGGGTGTTATGCGACATGTTTAGATCATAGCTGATTGGTTGGTTGTTTTCAGATTATCTGGCGCCGTCAGCAACACGAGGGCTATAATGCGCCGAAACATTCGTCATTAGACAAGCCAACATACATTTACAAACATCCATGCCTAACACGGGACTCGAACACGCAACCTCGCGGTCTAGAAGCTAGCACGCTAACCACTATACCGTTTGGTCGGCAGATCGTAGCTGAAAAAAGTTAGCTCGATCCCTTCATAACCATCTCTGTCAAAATTCGTAACGCTACCTGACAATCATCTGTCAATTAACTACCATCTTTGCTCCCCGCACCTCCGCATGGCACAAAACTCTCATTTTCTTTCTACTTACGATGATACATTTTCTTTCACACATTCCATTAGAAAATATTCTTATTTCGGTCTCCTCTACTTGTCGTTACAGTTTTTGCCAGGTATTTTGGAAAAGCCTAGTACATACCATTTTAAATTTTTAGACCAGTGCTTTATGACTGGGTGGTTAGCGTTCTAGCCCCACTTGCTAATGGTGCCGGGTTTGAATCCTGGGTTAGGCCTGGATAATCGTTGTAGTTCATAATTGTTGTTAAGCTGATGGCGTTTGTCCTAATAACAGTTGGCGCAGTTTGGCCCTTGTGTTGCCCTTGCGCCAAATCTATTCTAAACACAACCAACCAACCTATTAACAGTTATTGTACATAAAATGTTGTCATTGAGTGTACAAACTAACCAACCAATCTCTGACCATCACTTATTTTAAAATGCTATTTTATATTATTTTATGTTCTTAGTCAAACACTTATTTTAAAATATTATTTTATGTTATTTCGTTCTATACTTCTGAGCTAACAAAGAATCAACTAAAAACATAAAAGAATTTTAATCTGATCATTTTCGAACCTCCTTCTTGTTGCCAATTACTATTTCGCAACCAAATAAACTACTGAAATTAAATATATTTTCATCATAATCCTTTTAAATACATCATGAACTGTAATATGGTCTTTTGAACTTTGCTTCACGAGCGAATGAGATAACAATCTTTTATTTGAACCGTGTAATTAAAATTTTAATTTATCTGTAATCTTGGGATCTTTTTTATTTATTCGTTAAGGCAAATTAATAAAAAAAGGATGGAAATGTTTTGAAAGAATTGAATTGTATGTGAAAATTGTGCATGCTACATATATTATAAAAATACTAAAATAATGATTACTGTTTATAGAAAACCCTAAAAAATATGAAATTATTTAACACCTATCTCTACTTCCCTTTATAATAGGTGCTTGGTTCTCTTTAATTTAAAAGCTTCTTCTCGAAATACATGAAAAATATAATAAATTTTCAAATAGTTATTAGTAATAAATAAACGAGCTTCAACAAGCTATATTTTTTAAGTTTAAAATAAAAACATGGAGTACTAACTTAAACATCTGTAATACGAACTACAATTTCATTTTTCTCTTTGTAACTCAATGCGACTTATTTTAATTTACTTTATCCGACTAACTTAGCAGCAGTTTATCGCTTAGCGACCAAACGGTATAGTGGTTAGCGTGCTAGCTTCTGGACCGCGAGGTTGCGGGTTCGAGTCCCGGCATGAGTGTTTGTAAATGTATGTTGGCTTGTATAATGACGAACGTTTCGGCGCATTATAGCCCTCGTGTTGCTGACCGGTGCCAGATAATCTGAAAACAACCAACCAACGCTCAGCGTACTACTTTAGCTCAAAAGTGAAGGATTTTGATTGCGTCACTTTTGAAGCAATAGCGCAATATAACGAAAACCAACTGTATGATCTTACTTGGATCCTTTCAAGTTCAAATTATGCAAAATAACAAACGCAAGTACACTTAAGAAACGAGATCAAAATTCTTCACGTCTTTCCTTTATTGCAAAAAGCTTAGAACGTCAACTATATTAAAACCATTTAATTCCAAGGAAAATTATCATTTGAACTTTCTTCAGTCGTAACAGAAACTCAAAACAAGTGTTGAATTGTACGTAAGTCAATTCTTATAAGCTATAGCCTTTTTGTTGGTTTTGTGCCAGATAACTCGCAACCAACCAACCAATTCTTATAAGCAACTCCATGATGACGCAACACCAACCGTGCAAAACTAATTACTAACAATGTCACGTTTGCAAGGTAAATGAGTTTTAATCTTTCATTTTTCTATAGATACAATTACAGTAGCATAAGATCATCTGCTTTATTTGACAGCCTATTAAAAAAATCCTTCAATTTATGAACCCTGAACCAGAACCGTTCTTCCCAAAATATCTACATACACATTACTCGGTTTTAGCTCTTTACACAGTTTCAGCTATACAAGTCCAAAACTGGCTCAACTGTAGCCTTTAAAAAGAAACCCTCTCGCTAAATGAGCAGAATCAGAGCCAATCATTTGAAAATAGCTGCTAACACTTTATTCAGTTGAGCTATAAAAGTCAAAATTTTACTCAGTTTCAACTATAAAAGTGAAAACTTCACTCAGTCGAAAACATTAACCCTTTATTAACTGAATTATGTAAATATATGGATGATCTTTAATCTCCTAGGCACCTATCTTAAATCAACTTCGATTGAGCCACCTGATGTATGGATGGCTGAAGTAAGCCCACCTGATGACTGTTTGGATTAGCGCTCTGGCCTTGGATACCAAAGGTGGAGGGTTCAAATCCTGGGTTAGGCATGGATGTTCGCTGTGCTACAGTTTACACTGGTTTACCGTGGCCGTCTAATCAAGTCTTAATTGTGCATAAAAATAGGTCGTAGAGCATACAAAGCAAGCAACCAACCAATACAAAGAGAACAAAATTGAACATAATTGCTCAAGTTGTTAATATTTTTAACAATGTTAAGTTACCATTTTGTAACTTATCCTTACTTCAACGACCAAATACAATACGCAAATAGAATAAAAATGTGTAATAACAAACATTAAAAAAATGATCTTTGAGCAAAACAACCAACTTGTATACTTGTCTATAGCGAGTTTAGAAAGAGAAATAAGCTTCTGCAAACAATTGAAGATTAGTTGGTTGGTTGGTTGTATTCAGATTATCTGGCGCCGTCAGCAACACGAGGGCTATAATGCGCCGAAACATTTCGTCATTTAACAAACCAACATACATTTACAAACACCCATGCCAACACGGGACTCGAACCCGCAACCTCGCGGTCTAGAAGCCAGCACGCTAACCACTATACCGTTTGGTCGGCCAATTGAAGATTAGAAATTCATAGAAATGAATTTCAAAGTCCCAATGGATATCGCCGACCAAACGGTATATTGGTTAGCGTGCTAGCCTCTAGACCGCGAGGTTGCGGGTTCGAGTCCCGTGTAGGCATGGGTGTTTGTAAATGCATGTTGGCTTGTCAAATGACGAATGTTTCGGTGCATTATAGCCCTCGTGTTGCTGACAGTGCAGATAATCTGAAAACAACCAACCAAACCCAATGGGTATCAAAGCGTTAAAATTAGTACAGCACCATGTGAAAGTACCATGACAGAACTTATAAGACTCATCTGTAAATAAAGGGTGTAAAAGAATGTATCTCACTCTATAATTGGTTGAATTTCTTTTCCTGGTGAAAGGGCAACACTAGGACCAAACTATGCTCGCTCTATGACAAAAACTATTCATTCAAAAATATCGATCTACAGTTATACTGAAATTACTGAAATTTTACTGAAAATATTAATGAACTTTACTTTTTCAGTCTGAAAACTAACCAATATATTTTCTTGTTCTTTCCAGAACCATATGGTCAAGTTCCACCCAGAATCACACACACAGCCACAAGAATCCAGGTACAAAATGGCGAAACTGTCCAACTGCCATGTGCTGGACAAGCCTTCCCATTACCGGTGTACCGCTGGTATAGGAAAGAAAGCGGTCTGGCAGTGACACCGGTACGACTTGGGCACCGCAGAGAGATGGTGGGTGGTACGCTGGTATTGCGTAACGCCGAGATACGTGATAGCGGAAGATATGTGTGCATGCTTACTAGTTCTGGTAATGAGGATAAGGCGGAAACTGAAGTGATAGTGACAGGTGAGTGTGAAATTTGTAGTTTTGTTCATTTTAACAAGCAAATACAATACTAATATAACAGATTTAAAGTATATAATCTTTATACTTAAATGCTACTGATAAATAAGAAATATCTGTCTAAAGCCCAGTTTGAAGATAAAAATATAATTGCGTAAGTTTTAAAAATTGTCAGTTATTGATTTAGGGTACTAACACAGTGGAGCCGGGAAGGGTGCTTACTCGCAAAGCGCGAGGTAATATTTAACCATGCTTCTCTATGGGGACACACACAGTGGAGACTGGTCGGTTTGCTGTTTAATTTTACCTCGCATTATGCGAGTAAGCACCCATCACGGCTCCACTGTGTAAGTGCCCTTAGTAACCATTTTATGAACCTTATTCTTACTCTAACGACCAAATACGGTGAACACAATACAAAGAGGCACACCTGATGGCAGTGTGTTTGGCGCTCTGGCTTCGCATGCAAAAGGTACCACGTTCGAACATGGAGTTAAGTATGGATGTTCGTTGTGGTTCATCGTGGATCCACTCTAAGCTGTAGTTCCAGGCCTGATTAGCCGAAAATTTGCATAAAAAAAGGTCGTTGAGCCTACAAACCAACCAATACAAAGAGAACAAAATTGAAGTATAAATATATATTCGCACAAGTTGTCAATATTTTTAACAATGTTAAATTACCATTTTGTAACTTATCCTTACTTTAATGACCAAATACAATACGCAAATAGAATAAAAATGTGTAATAAATATTACAAGAATATTTTTTCCCCAGAGTATAGTAGTTTCATACTTATAGCACCTAAAATGGGAAGTAAGATTTTGGTATACTGAAATTTAAAAAAAATTAAATAGGTTTTGTGGAGAATGAAATTGTAATATAAAAAAACAATTATATGAATCAGCAACAACACATTCGATAGTAAAACTATCTGTAATTATGAATTTTGGGGACATTTAGTAAGAATACTTTCCAAGAATAAGCGTAGTTACAATTCTGTTACCTCGTAACCCAGAAAAAGCAACTGCTCAGGAGAGTTACAAATTACGAAAATCGGGAGTGTTAGGTTAGGTTAGGTTATAAAGAACTATATAAGCGGTTATAATTCTGCAGTACTTGTTCTGAGGCTTACGAGGTATTTTTTCAAAAATGATCGGATGTTTTTGGAAACAAAAACGGCTTATAACACCCAAAATCACCAATTTTCGGCTTATAAGTTATTACAATTATAGGGACGAAAGTTTTCTTTTAGCTGGAGTACCATTGTTACAGGTATACAGAAATAAAGCGTATAGTAAAATAAACGAACTGAGATTAACTCAAGCATTACTCGAGCACTAAAGAGAGATGATGGTTGTGGGTATTGCTTACCATCAAGGAAAAGGCAAGGTGGGGGATAGGAATGTGCACTATTTACATCAAAGATAAGAACATAGCAAAAACCAAAGCAAAATTGGCACACAAAAAGTCTATAATTTATAAATCTGTATTTATGTGAAAAAATTGTTTCTGAATATGAATGTTTAATAAGAAATTTTAGAGTTTCAATAGAAATTTTAGAGTTTCAATAGAAATCATCGTATCAAATTGAAAGCCAAGTCAGGAAAAGTCTGTAGAATCATAGCATTCTGGCCCTATTTGTGTATACGTGGACTATAGGGTAAATTTCATTCAGATCAACGTTATTTTTATTCATACACTTTAGATGCATCAAAGGTTATGCACCAGCGTGAAACTAAGCTTTTGAACGATGAATTATTGGTTATTATCAATGCATTATATACAGAGTGATTCAAAAAGTAACAGATCGATTAAAATATTGATCATATATGACTAAGATAGGTGTGGTTTTCACAGAGAAGCCGAAACAAATCTAGTTAGTTTTTCTACACAAAATAAAAAATAGTTCGATTTTGTATCAACAGATGGCGCTTTGCATCAAAGTCCTATTGGATATCTAGACTATATTTAAAAAAATTATCCTTAGTTACTCTCTTATACTTACAGCACTATATGTTTACTAAAATACTGTTTTCTTTGTGGTTGGTTTGTACGCTCAACGACCTATCTTTATGCACAATGATGGCTAATCAGGCAGGGATTACAGCTTAACAAGAATTCCGAACCACATCGAATAATCATGCCTAACCCAGGATACGAAACCGGCACCTTTGCCATTCAAGACCAAAACGTTAACCCCACAGCTATCAGGTGGACGTTTTTCTTTGTGTGAGAAGAAAACAGGCAATTATTTAGACAGTGAATATCAAATCATCCTAATCTCAATTTTTCACGGATTATGAATAGAAGTTTCAATTTTTTTACGTTTTATGTTACATTAAGATCGTCCTGCACAGTTTGAAAGATTTTCTTAAATAACAGTTCAAAACAACAATATAATATTATAATATCCTTCATATACCATTATTCAAAACGAATTTTACAGGTATAAAAACACTGATTGCTATCAACTTCTGGATAGTGCATGTTGAGAATAGACTAGAAGCCAAAAAAAAAAAAAAAAAAAGCTTAACAATCACCAGAAAGATCTATATTAACCACTTTCCCTGAAACTAGTTAGAATCTATTTGTAACAATGTGTAACATATTAGTTAGCATTACGGCGGAAAGTATTCAAATGGCTTCTTCTGTTTGCAGAGTACAAATTGCTTATAATATATTTAGAAGTAGAAATTAACTCTCGGTTAGGTTTGCGACCGTTTGTCTTACCGTTAGTCACGAGGAGTACAAATGTCCCCCCCACCCCCTAAATTCAAATTTTCATGCATACCATTAAATTCGTGACCAAATATCAAAGTAAGCGGGTATTTTAATTAAACACACAACATTATTGAACTCAATAAACTAAAAATTAAGAGATGTTTTTAAAATAAGTTGACAAAAATGCAAGAAGGCATTGATCATGTACTACTTATCTATTGAAAAAATGAAATTGTGGGCGACATTTGTCAACCGCGAGATTAACCAAGGGTTAATGATCAGTGAAAGAATCGGAATTAACTCTTTTTCATATAAAATTAGAGCAACAAACCAGGTTTGAACAGTTCTTAAAAGAATAGAAGCTTCTTTAAAATGATAAAACACAGAAATGTATAAAATATTTAACCTCTTGTTTTCTTGAGAAATCAAGAAACCGTAAACTAAGTTCACTGGAGTAAGTAGTTGAAAAATAGAGTAACCCGAGATCGTCAAAACGGAATATTTATAAACAAACCAAAAAAAAAAAAAAGAATTCCTGCCCTCAAGTCCAAAATGTATTATATTTTTCACGAATATTTCAAGAAGGAAGTTCTTTTTGAGGCTCTTTGCGAATTTCAGTCGCACTCCAAAGAACTTTTAGGATAAATAAGTAAAAGTTCTTTGTGTTTGGAGTTTATAAATCCACCACAAAAGCTTCAGACAGTGTAGTCGAGAGTAAAAGAATTTTCAAAATATACGCATCTATGCTGCTTTGAGAGTATTACGAGTATGAAGTTTCTCTAGTCCATGAAAATAATCTTCTTTTAACGTTTGATGTTACATAATGTTGCTCTATTTATATTGTGGGAACTGTATTTGGGCGAAAGATTATGGATAAGTCACAAAATGGTTACTTAACATTGTTAACAATGTTGACGAGCAATTATATTATTTTTTTAACGTTTTTAGACAAGAATATTTTTAAATGTTAGTAGCATTTTAAGTTCCAAAATTATTTTCAGTTTGATCTATTTGTACTATGCACTGCATTGGGGCGTTAGAAGGATAAGGTTCATAAATGTAACTAAATCACATTGTTCATAATTTTTAAAACTTATGCAGATATATTTTGATCTTTGAACTGAGTCAAATTATTACAGATATTCTTCAATGTTATTAGCATTAAAAAAAAAGTTGTGAAGAGTGACGGATAGCTCATCAGTACAAGCAAAGCTTGCATTTAATACCATACAAAATGTTATTAAAGAAATAAAAATTCAAATTTTAACAACAATTGTAAAATTTCAGAATAAAATTATTTAAAATTTTAGTCACAAAACAAGCAAAAAATCAAATGAAGTTCATAAATAAAATCTAACCTAAAATTGGTAATCCCCTTAAGTGAAAAAACAAAATTAGATTTTTCTTATACTTGAAACTTTCTCTAACAAATTTGTTCTTATTGAAAAATGCATTTTTATCAATCTGAAATCAATGGACTAATCTTAACAAGAGATTAACTTTTTATCAAAGTATTATTTCAAATTAAGAAAAATAAATATGAAATGAGGTGGTAAGTAGATAAGTCTTTATCAACTTATAATTTATTCAAATTACTTTTACGATTTAAAAAAAAAAAAAATAACTTTCAAATGTTCTCAATTTTCAAATGAAAATATGAAAAACTATTCGGATCTAACATTTCGAGATTCAATTTAAAAAAAATTCAATTCTAATCCCACTTTTTACATGAAACAACAAAACGTTGAATATTTTAGCAGCTACTAATCTCTCTATAATAGAACTTTTCGAAAAAGAAAATTGAATTGTACCACAAGCGTATACGTATAAAATAGAACAAGAAGCGAAATTGGCTGGAAAACTCATCATTGATATCAAGGTAGTTTTTGTTTATTCACTGTAACCAAGATCATTTCAATTTTTTCCATAAAATGGATTAGGGAAAGATTATACTTATGGTTAAGCCAACCTCATAAATATTGCAGGCATTATTTATTTTGGAGGATAGGCGGGAGTATGTTAAGTGTAAGTTCGTTAGGAGATAGATTTATATATATATATTGTGCAATTAAAGAATGCTTGTGAAATTTTTAATATTTTTTTATTTTTTTTAATTTCTGGGGAGGAGATAGAGATAAAATATAAGGATATCTAAATGGGTTGGATACTGTCCAGTTAGTGGCTAATCAAGGCATGGTATCAAGTCTTGGTCAACAGTTTCCCAGTTCATTAAACAGGTAACTGTAAGTAACAGTTGGAAAAGATGATGAAAAGTCTGGTAAAAATATAATTACTATATTTTATAATATTTGAAAAAGGTACATGACAAGCTTTTCTGACAACTTCTCGTTTGGAAGGGATTCGAATCCTACGACAGAACAACAACAAAAAATCGAAAGCATTAAAGCATGCGGGCTCTTGCTTTAAATGTCCATGTTCAATACAAGCAAGCAAATTCTGCAGCCATAAAGTTACCCAAGTGGCAAGCACGTGAATCTTACAGATTATCCCGAGCAAATCCTCACAACGGGCACAGTTCAGCAGGTTAGTCATATCAAGCACCACAAACCCAATCACAAAAGCATGTGCACAGATCACCACAAGAGTCATATGATGTCACATGGCTACTGACTCTAGTAGCCAGGTAATTCTGACTCCAGTAAGTATTTACATCATACAGAATATTCCGAACAGCTTCTCAAAACGGGCACAGTTCACCTAGAGTTCACCAGATTTGTCTGATCAAGCACCATAAAGGCATGGGCGCAGGTCGTCACAAAATAAATATTACGTAACGTGACGTTACCAGCTACTGACTGCAATAGATCAAAAAAAAAATATTACTGGCATCATCTTTTACTTCCATTATGCTATCCCCTGTTCTTTAACGTGACCACTGAAAGGCGTCGGCGCAGTGGTTGCTTTGTTGGCGTTACATGATTAGTGATCTGACGCCAATTGATAACATGCAAATGAGTCTTAAGTTCTGGCTGGATGAGTACTGTCTATGATTAGGATAAATCCCGAGACTGATTCTGATTGAAGGCGGTTGCTATCCAAACACAAGACTCTCCGATTTGGATTTGGTGTGTGCATGCACGAAATTGACTTCCAAAGCCCGAAAAGTATCGATGCATTTCTTTTAAAGTCTCTCGTGCAAAACAGGTCTAGTCTTGTTCCCACGGCAAGAGCTAGATAAGCTGATGGAGTGCTATGTGTGTGATGGACAGACACTATCAAACAAACACCAAAACAATATTTTAAATTACAAAAGACCATTGAATAGCACATTTAAAAAAAAATCACTCTTCACACAAAATATTATTTTTATTACTGTTTCACTGAATTTTATACTTTAAACCAAATATTACTACTATTACTTCACGGACTTTCTAAAATTCAACCTAATATTATTTCATGATTTATTTTTATTTGTAGTGAAACTCTCAGTCTCAATCTACCCCCACGAACGCTTGGCGGACATTGGAGAGGTTATCACTCTCAACTGCAGTATCCGTGGTTACCCCGTATCCACAGTACGTTGGTCAAAGAACGCCAAATTCCTCACGGACAACGGGCGAACCAGAATCATTGCCAAGAACCAACTCATGGTGACGTCAGTCCGAAGGGAAGACCATGGGCTGTACCAATGTTTTGCTAGTAATGACAGGGACTCTGCACAAGGCGTTGCACAATTGCTCATTGGAGGTAGGGTTTTTTTTTCCTACTAAACAACTAATCTCCACAGATAAAAACTGAAACTCTCACTGGCTGACTCACTCATTCACTGACTCATTAATATTTCTCGACCTTTCCAAATGGCAAACAAACCCTTGGTTATTTACGACACATATAAGTACCGTTAGCTTTCTTATGGTACTGTTTTAATTTAAATCCTTTGAGACCCATTTGTACTTTGAAACCTACTTCTAAAATGTCCATTCTTCAATTGCTGAATAACGACAAAAACTTGTTTCTCTTCATATATAAACTGATGGATGATTGACAATCTTCTAGACATCCATATTGGCCTGGCAACGTCTTGTATACTTTTCTCTAGCATGCCTCCAAAGAGAAAGAATCTTGTGCTGCTTTCCATCAATTGAAGAACGAACTTCAGAAAAGTGCATGTCAAAGTCCCAAAGTTTCTCATAGCTTTTTTTAAATTAATAACAGCACCATGAAAAACTGATGGAACTTACAAACCCCGTTAGTAATAAAAGGGTAAATATCGTCATTTTATTAACGTTTTCACCATATTTCTTAATGTATATAGCCCATTATATCTATATAAATACAAGCTTTTGAATTATAATACTAAAAATAGTTCGAGTACCAAAATATTAACAAAGTAGGATAAATTTGGTGTACTTGAAAAGCTAATTTAACGCTCCCAAAATCATAGTTCTCTTTCCCTAAACTCCAGTTCCAACTCTAAATTATTCAAATTTAAGCTTTAAAGTAAACAAATCCTAAAAGTCAAATATAACAATTAAAGTATAATTAATGCGCAATTGTTTATTCATATACTCAAACAAAATCAGAACCTTGGAAATCCTCCAAAGTCTTGAAACTTGCAAAATATTAAGCGACAAACTTAGATTCATAGCGGCTATTTAAATAAAAATTACTCTCAGCTTTCTGCGAGCTCTTCTAAAAGCTCATTGTATTGTGAATAAAAAGCAAATAATTGGAACAAGGATAGCAACTGAGTATATTCTAAATTCCAAGAACAAAAGAAAAATTACAATTAGCGTAATAAATGACCCAACATGGAGAAGAATTCTCCGTGATTTTCAATTTATGAGGATTACAGATGAACCAGGAAAAATCTAAACTTTTTGAAAAATTAACAGAACTTCCACCGACCCAAAATAAACGGTATTATTTGCTCGCTGTAAAATGAATAATGATTTGGAAGTTTAGATAGCATAGCTTTTTTCCTTTTTCTTGCTTTTTTGATTAATATTCCTTCCATCTTTTAAACAAATACCACTTGCTTGTGTAATGCAAAATCGATTCTAATTCCACTTTTACTTCTCGGCTTTTTATCGTGGATCGATTATTTTTTTTTGTTGTTGTTCGATTATTTTTCCACCGAGTTTTGAATCTTTACATTTATGAGCGGATTTTATTCTAGTTTGAATATTTATTCTTTATGTCGAAATGGATTCTTTTCAGTTTTCAACATTTTAAATATTCATAGGTAATTGGAAAAGTATCAGCGTTATAGCATATTTCTAAAAGATCCTTTACGGTGCTTGATAATTAACTTTTAGGTACTCATTTTTACTCACCATGGCAACGGACTCATTAGTTCTTTATTTAAAAAAAAATCCTCCTGTTTACCACTGGTTTAAATATTTAAATTTAAGTACTGTCAAATGTTAAATCCGTCGTAATTTTACTAATTCGAACTCAGATGATAGGCTGAAGCAAATTCCTTTCATTAACTGTTTTAAATAAGTACTTTAAGCAATCTCAAACATGACTTATATTCAAAAATTCCACCCGAATAAAAAATTCTCCAAGGTTTTATAATTGCTTTTTAGATATTTCTTGCATTTTAATGTCAAGAAAATTTGTACTTACTGAAGAGTAACATGTTTGCATTAAAAGTTATATCCATTTTCGACTATAAACATATTTCATAATTATTTCACTAGTGGATAAAATAAAGAAATCTTTTATTTTTATCTGCAGGATATTCGGATCAAACTTATCTAATTTCAAATAGCGACGATGAAAATTAATGATATCACGTAGTTTGATGGTATCTCAGCATTGTGTTACTTTTATATACAAATAATTATACAAGTTGCTGTTGCTACCAACACAAAAGTTGAAAAACGATGTCACTGCTTTTGAAAATACACACTGTATGACGTATTTTGAAAAAGACCAGGGAATGGAAAGGTAGTTATAAAATATGCATCAAACAAACCCATACAACCCACATGAGGCTAAAAACATTAACTTCTCAAAGTTAGAAACGAGTTAAAGAAGTTAGAGATAAACGACTCGACCAATGGATTGGAAACGGTGGATTTACCTAGTCACCTAAATCACCAGTAATAACTTCATCAAATATCTTCTTAAGCTGTTACCGTACGAAAAACATTTGCCCAAGAAGGATCCCTGATAGAAAAGAAGGATGTTTAACAATACATTCTGTATCATTTAAATGAATAACTAACTTTTGAATATGAATGCAATAAAAAAATAACGTCCCTACTGTCACTAACATTCTCATTTTCAACTTACTGTGCTGTTAAGAATTCTATCTTATTTTCATAAAAGGAACTAAAATTCAATGAAATATTTACCTAGCAACAAACAGGATATAATTACATTGAAATATTCTATTAACTCTTACAATATCATTTATTTCATTGACACCAATTGTATGCACCGAGTTGGACTTATTGAATGCAAAAGGTCTTTAGTTAAAAAATATAAGTAATATGCATTTATTTTACAGATAATCCACCAGAATTTCTACACACATTTGAGAATGTTACAGTGAATCCAGGTTCCCCTATATCTCTAAAATGTTCAGCTTCTGGAAACCCTTTACCTCAAATAACATGGTCGCTGGATGGCTCTCAGGTAATCATTATACTGAATTCTTAAAAAGTCACAGAAAAAAAAATATTGTTACTTATTATCGTCGACCATAATCGACAAATCTATAAATGTCACCAAAAGGCAGATTTAGAGCTTGTTTTCAAAAGCAAAAAGTAGGGAATTCAGTTGTCAAGTTTTGCACAGTGTGTTGCCATGTTACTTATTCATTATTGGCTCTAACAAATGTTGAACATCGTAGGTCAGTCCGTTCGGACAACTGCTGCCCAAGGACAGACACCCGCAGACATTATTTCTAGACCACTCTTTGGCACTCAGCTCATTCCAAAACGTGAGAAAATGCAAAAGAAAAAAAAGAAAAAGAACAAATTAATTACTCTATGGGAAATTGAAAGCAATAATGGAGGAAAAATACTATCATTTTATATGAGAGACAATTCAAGGCAATAAGAAAACATGAAATAAATTCTTATTCTTATTGAGCATTAAGCACCAATTTTATTTTATTTTTTAATCAGTACACCAATCTAACTAATGACGTTTCTGAAAGAAAAATACTTTGCTCAAATTATGCAAACAAAAATACCACTTATACCCTTGCATTTAGTATTACAATACAAAAGCACAATACAAATAATTGACTTAGTAATGACAGCCGTTGACTTTAAAGATAACAAATAACATCCACCAAAATCTTTACTCTCAGATAATGTCCCTACTAAGATCTTGTTCTACTTATACTCTCTCTTCACTGAAGATAATTTCTATCTTTTAACTTTTCTTCTTTTAATTTGACCACGAGTTTCCTGACCATAGGACATTTAGCAATAGTCTTTTATACTCTATCGGTGTTCATTTGACTGATCCTTTAAGAACAAGCAACAACCAGAACTCACCTCACACCATTTCTTTCTAGGTACCCGAAGACCAAAGTTTCAGATCAGGGGACTATGTTACTCTGGAAAACACAGTGGTCAGCTACGTCAACATCTCCAAGACGGGAGTGGAGCACTCGGGTGAATTCACTTGCACAGCCAGAAACGATGCCGGACAGATCCATCACAGTAGGTGGTTAAGAGTCCCTGGACCACCTTTCGTCCGGCCCATGAAAAACCAGACAATAGTCGCTGGTGAACTGATGAGGATAAGGTGCCCAGCTGGGGGTTATCCCATCCACAGGATATCGTGGGAACGAGGTAGGTTAGAAGGTTTTTTTTTTTTTTTTTTTTTTTTTTACATTTATCTGTACAAACTTTGGGGTTATTTCCTTTAAGGTGGTTGATCCATGTCTTAAGGTATGGGAGATTGGTACGTTGATGTAGTTTGATTAACTAGGGTAAAAATGGTTTATAAAGGTATTGATGTTTAGTGGATAATTCAGATGCATGTAGTTTCACAATTTTTTTTTTTTTTTTTTTTTTTTTTTTTTTTTTTTTTTTGATAATATGTGGGATAATACGTTTTTTAGTACTATGGATATATCTGTTGATAGACATAGTTCATGTATATCTCTTTATCGAGGTATATTGATGCATTATAACATAGACGAGAGGTTTTTATTATAAATGTACTCAGATGTGTGGTTAATATTGATAATATAGGTGTATTTAGATTTAAAAATAGTAGAAATGTCTCTAGATATTGAATGATTCAGAAGTTTCTTAAAGGTAAGACGATTCGTTAGTGTCTTGTTATAATATATTTTATAGGCATGTGTAATGTCTTGTTTGATTCAATTGCTATGTTAAGTGCACATCAAAAAATATACCATGAACAAATTAACAATTTATTCTCTGACACAATCACAAAGGCACCTTACAGAACTTACTATACATAGATCCAACCTACGAATTAAACACTATTAAAAGGAACATAAACTATTAATGTAAACAAACCAGATCTCACATAGAGGGAAAAAGAAATGCTTCTTTCTTTAGCAAGGGAAAGAAGCATTTCACTACCCCGTTGGGATCACTTTTGTTTATATTACAGCTCTCCTTCACACATGTTTCCCAAATGGATCTTTCGAAATGTCACATACAGCATAGAGAAGCTTGAAATGGTTCATACATTCTAGTGAAAATAATTGAAAAGCAGAAAGAAACGGGGATAAACATAACCGAATGTGATATTTTTCAGAAGCGTTAGGTATGGCTCAATTATGATGCATTCAGATTCATATAAATTGCATTTAGTTTATTTTCAAAGTAAATGTTTCCAGAGTGTGCCTGAATACTCTGAAATTAACAAGCCAAGGTTATGAAGTTGTAGCGATGTGTGCTAATGGGGAGTCGAACCATGTACTCCTTGATCAGTAGACAGGCGTGTTAACCACTAGACAAAAGTGACCACTGGTGCCTAGGTGTTGCATCTGTTATTTTGTAAACAAGACCACCACATAGACTCTTCCCAGTGAGTCGCGAAGGGAGCGAACGATTGAGTTGCTTGCGTGTGAGTTGCGTGTGGCGTTGAGTCGTCAGAGGTTGCTTGATGAGTTGGAAGTGTGGAGGTCGTGCAGTATTTCCAAAAGGCACCGATAGATGGCAGCATGATTCAGTTGTCTGGTAATCCCCAATGTAGCGATGGGCTCTAACGGGGAGTCAAACCAGGGATTCTTAGATCAATAGACAGGCGTGTTAAACACTAGAGAAAAGTTACCACAAGTGCCTATGTGTTGTATCTGTTATTTTGCAGACGAGACCACCACAAAGTAATTAGTTCCACGATTGACTCCGGCGTCTTCGTATTAATACATGAATGGCCATTACACTATTAAATTGTATAACATTACAAACTTTGAAAGTGGAGTTTTCTATCCACGTTTCCTTATCACATTGAAAGTATTTTGACCTAGATTAAAGTTGTTTCTAAGGCTCATACATTATTCGATTTTTTTTGCAAGGAGCAGCCCTTTATGTCAAGAATTTCATCTCCGGTTGCATATTATGTACTTAATACGTTCATTTTAAAAGTGGCATCCTATTTACCAACATGATTATGGCAATTAAATTCTCACAAACTGAAATTAAGATGACATATGTACTATGATTGATGACATATAATGGGTTAAAATTTTTATTTCGATGCATGTTTCTTCCTATAAACTAGACTTTATCCATTCAAAACTTCTTTTTATACTTTGTTAAAACTTCTTTTACAATTCAGAAAAATTCTATTAAAACCGAACAGATTACTAAAGCTTTTCAAATTTGTTACATAAATATTTCCTTGAGAAGCAATTCGCAAATTTTCTTAAACATCACATATTTCATTGAAAAATGTTCCTTAAACCAATAAATATTATTAAAATTTTACACTTGCATAGTAATGAGATCGTAAATGCCTTCAGGCAAAACTAATCAGCAGCTTCATTTTTGAAAAGCTTCAATAGAAAATTATTTTGCTCAAAACAAAATTGCATTTTTATTTTAGACTCAATTTTGTTGAACTTTAAGTTATTCTTATAAATAAATAAAAAGGATTTTTATTCAGCTTGTTCTCACCCTGTGTAGTATTTAAACTAATAATTAACTCTATTGAGTATAATAATTAACAATAATCGACTAATAATTACTAGAGTATCTAATAATTAAATCATAGTATTATACTATGACTAGTAAGCAAATATTTCCAAGTAGATGCTAACTATTTTGTAACTTAATTCCTAGAGCCTGAATATATAATAATAAAACAAGCTGTGTGTCTGTCTGTCTGTCTGTCTGTCTGTCTGTCTGTCTGTCTGTCTGTCTGTCTGTCTGTCTGTCTGTCTGTGGATCTATAGAAACCTACTTAAAATTGGAGTAAAGCTCTGAAATGTTCAGTATAAGTAGTTTTGGCATTCTAATTATATGCATCACAAACAGAATGTTAAAATTTTAATTAGTTCTTTTTTAATTGATTTTTTTAAATTAATTAATAAATATGTTACAAAACGATATCTAATATGGCTACAGCTCTGAAATTTTCAACATGAGTAGTTTTGGCCTTTTAATAGGACTTTAAAAAAACAGAAATTTAAATTTTTATTTTGTTCTTTTTTAATTAATTTGTTTAATTAATTAATAAACATTTTACAAAACGACTACTAATAGGGCTACAACTCTGAAATTTTCAACATAAGTAGTTTTGCCCTTTTAATTGGACTTTCAAAAAACAGAATTTTAAATTTTTATTTTGTTCTTTTTTAATTAATTTTTTTAATCAATCAATTAATTTATGTATTACAAAACGATTTCAAATAGGGCTACAGCTTTGAAATTTTCATCATAAATAGTTGTGGCCTTCTAATTGGACTTTTGAAAAACATAATATTTTTTTTTTAATTAATTAACAAATATTTTACAAAATGATTTTTAATTGGGTTACATTTCTGAAATTTTCAACACAAGTAGTTTTGTCCTTCTAATTGGACTGACAAAAAGAATGTTAAAATTTTAATTAGTTTTTCAATTAATTTTTTCACAAAAGCGACTTCGAATGGGTCTAGATCTCTGAAAGTTTCAACATAAGTAGTTTTAGCCTCTAATTTAGCTTTCCACAAACACGTGTTAAAATAATCTTTAAGGGGTGTTGTATTATTGTATTAACGGAGAATTTTTTTTTCTTGACAAGGAAGAGGCTTCCAATATTAAGTCTTTACGTAGCAATTAGATTTTAGTGAGTGAAGCGAGCTTATGCTTACGCAACAATGAACCTTTCAGCGAGCGAAGCGAGCTTATGCTTTCATAGCAATGAACTTTTAAACGAATGAAAGAAGCCTGTTTTGTGTGTCCATGAACTTTTCAGCGAATGAAGCGAGCTCGATTTTGCGTAGCGATGAACCATCCTGCGAGCGAAGCGCCAAAAACTGGGTTTTATACGCGAATGACAGATTTCCGCAATGCTAGGCCTCACAGCTTACTAAAATATTGCACATGTTAAAATTTCGTAGTGGTAAAATTTCGTATTTAGCTAGTGGGTAAATATTTCTTTAAATATATAGTTAATATAATCTGAACTGAAATAAATATATATACTGTTCTCTATAAAAGCACTCTCTATAGGAAAATACTAGAGTATTTTATTATTAGTATATTTTATTATTAGTATTAGTATTTCTAATACAGGATACTCTAAAAGAGGGTACTCGGTTTAGAGGGTACTCTAAGTAGAAGATATGTCGACTTGGCCTGAAAATCATCCCTTCATCTTTCTTCATAGTTTAAACTACAATAAATTAATGTATTACTGTTTTAATTTTCTGTTTTAAAATATTCCTTTCATTATATGTAGGTAAATCAAACTTAAGGGGAGACAAGAGTCCCGGAAAACAGAATCAGTCTTATTTTCATTCAATTTAAATAGTTCACTCAATTATTTAAAATGTCATATTTTTAATTAATTTTTGACATAGTCAATAATAACATATTTGCTACAAATGTTACACTTCCAATTTTTATTTTATTTTACGTATTCTTTATGTAATAAGCCTACTTTTGAGACTTAGAATTTTAAAGGTAATTTTTGGTTAGGTACCCTTTTCTCAAATTCTATTAAATATTTCAATCTAATTTTTTTCCATGGTAATGAAAATACACAAAATATCTCTAGTGAACCTAAAATATTTCTTAAATTAAGAAAAATATGTTTTATGTTATATTTTTTGTTGTGAAAAATGACAATTTTAGTATACGCCAACTATATTACTGCTTTAAATATAATTTTAAAGATATATTAGGTAAAAAATAGGTTCACTGTTTGAAATATTGAGCTTATTTACATTTGGTAAAAATTTTATGCAAATTTATTGTTTATTTATTCTGAAAAGTGAACCTAATCAAAGGTTGGAATAAAATAATTTTAAAATTCTAAGTCCAAAAATAGGCTTATTACATAAAAAAATATATATACAATAAAATTATCCGAGTAATAACTGTAACAAATAAGTTGCTATTGACTGTATCAAAAAATAAATTAAAAATATTGCATTTTAAATAATTTAGACCACGTTGAAGTTAAATGAAAATACGACTGATTTGGTCGTCCGGTATTCTTGTCTACCCTTAAATTTTAGAAAAATTCGGGGGGAAAAAAGAAAATGGATGGATGCACGGAATACATTTTATGAAGAATGACCAACTACACGAGACATTCGGTGTTGCTTTCCAAATCCAATTTAATTATGTATGTAATTAATACAAAACCTAACTCCGATAAATTTCAAAACATGCAACTCCTGTAATAGTCCGAGCGGTGGCTGCATGTTTAGGTATCCCATTGAACATCAGTCTGAATTTTGCATTGAATGGAGGAAAATACTAGTGTATTATGAATATACTGGTCTGCTGGGGCAAAAATGGCCGGAACAGTTCAAAAGTTATCTTTAAACTAAATCCGATTGCCAAATACGTTATAACTTGCCAAAAAATGAACATACGTTTCTATATGGTAACTCAACACTCTTTAATTTTAAATTAAAGAAGTTGAAGACGATTTGTGTTTCTTATCCTCAAAAACTTTCAACTTTTAAAAGTCAGCTAAGTAGATAATTAATATTGTCATCAGTGATGTAATATTTATAAGATGGATGTATTTTTTCACCAGGAACTGCATATCATCTATACCCTTCCTCAATAAAAATTAAAGAGCTATGGGTTGCCACATAAAAACGAATGCTCATTATTTGGCAAATTAAAACATATTTAAAAATCCAATATCGTTCTACTCATTCAAATTGCATTTTTAAACTGTTCTGGCCCTTCTTTTCCCCGCCAGACACGTATTTTCATATCTTCTAGAATTTCTCTCCAGTCTATGCAAAATTAAGAATGATGTTCGAATGATGACCTAAACTTGCTCTCCCCTCTCATTTTATAAGCAATCTTGAATACGTAGGAAATCAGAGATTCTATTCTAGTGCTGAGATACATAAACTTTCTTAGGTTTCCTCAAAGTGCTTAAATTGACGTTTTCTTTTTATTAATACAGTGCTGCCATCTACTGTAAACAATTACAACTTCCCAAACTGTTCGAATTATTTCCGTTTCAAACAAATTTCACAATGTTCAACTGCAAATAAGCTATTCGTCAAAAGCAGATCTTAGTCTTCTGCTGGAATATTCTGCTTGGTATTGCTCTGAATTAAAAAGTTCCACATACGGTCAGTAGTGCTGCCATCTACCGAGTAGCTACCGAAAAGAAGTAAAAATGAACTCTTAGGTGGATAGGTAGACTAGCGCATTCAATATCACGAGCGAATGTATGTTAACATCTTGTGCAGTACTGCCCACTAACGACCTTCAGGTAATGGAGTTGGTACAAAATGCTTGAAAAAAAGCAGAAGTACCTTAGCCCCCATTGGCCTCAATAAAAGAAGGTCTTAGTATTTAAATTGGAAAATCATTTATTTTAGTTTTGTATAAAAGTAGAAAAAAATATCGTCAAAATAAAACCAATCAATAAATAAATATATAAGATTGCGAATATATAATTCTGTGTATACTATGTAGGTTTCAAATTTTTATTTTATACGATACAAAAAATTTTAGTTGGTTATAAAAAGGAAATTAAATTCATACCCAAGAACGTCTAGAAAAAAAATAAGTTTTCTTAATGGAGATGATGTACAAAGATAATAGTAGTAAATAACTCAGAATCTTAAGAATTAGTCCCAAAAGAATTGGAGAATAAGTTTTAGTTGAAGGTGATTTTTCACTAGAATCAAGAATTATGGATCTCTAGAGGTTGATAAGAGTTAAAGAATAACAGTTACTTTTGATAGACTTGACGTTACTTCTACCAATAAAAGCGAAACAAAGTTTTATAAAAAGTAGATAGTATTTGTTATGGTCACGGAAAATCAGTTTATATCTCAAATGCGTTTTTAATGAAAAAGAACAACATACAGAAAGTCAGTTTGCTATCTGAAAGATTGTGAAGTTATGAGTTTTTTAAATAAATTGTGACGTCATACCTGATCAGGAATATTTCCTCTCAACTCGCATCGAAGGATTTTTTCACTCTTTTGTATTATTTCGCATGATGTTATGAATCATACGCAGTGAATATACGCAGGTGAAAAAAACCACCTGTTTCAAGTCATATAAAAAAGAAAGATATTAAGTTAGTGTTTGAAATTGTAATTTCTTGAATTTGATGCAGTCATAAAATAGCACTTCACTTCTCGGTAAACTTGATCTATAAACACATATTTTAAAACTCCAATTCTAAATTGATCGTTGGGAAATTTTTTGTAGATATTTATTGAATGCTGATACTAAAAATTAACTTCATAGTAAAATAGCACTTTTTAAATTTGAAATTTACCAAACTTTTTAAAAATTACTTTTATTTTTTATATAACTCTAAAATATACTAATAAATTTATAATCTTTTTTATTTGAAAAGCATCAAAAAGACTTAAAATATTTTTTCTAATGTTTCTTTGTTATCATTAAAAAAAATTGTAAAAAGCTTAACTCCAAAATTTCAAAAACATATTCCAATAATGCTCTTTTATTTTTTCAATATTCTAGATATTTTAAAAATTTATAGGTCACTGAATCCAAAACACAAAAAGAAATGCAATAAAAAAAAAACTTCTAAAAAATTTCAAGCATTAGTATTTTACATTTCTAGAACAATATTGATTCAAAGTTCAAAAGATGGGATAATATCATAATCGACATAAGTTTATTAGTAATAAGATTTAAAACGGTAAAAAAAATATATGTTTTTGAAATTTTGGTTTCTGTACCCTTTAAAATCTTTCAGATACTTTTTTATCTGTTTTCAAATGTAAAAGATATTGTTGTTGAGATAGTACTAAAAATAAACGAATTGTCATTGCTATAAATAGCCGAATTTCAGGTTTTTTAACCATTTTTAAAAATTCAACCCATTAAAACAAAGTTTTTAATATTAATCCTATATGCATTACCACCATTCGCCAACTTTGATGCGCATTTGTAACTTTTTTAACTAGATGCTCAGATGGAGTTTTCATAGTATTTGACGACAAGGAAAAAAACACTGGTTTTATACAAATAAGTCTCCAAAACTTGACAGAATGTATCGTCATCGACAAAGAGTCAATCTACCAAGTTTCAACTCAATTGAAAGACGGAAAGTTGGTTTGTAAAACACCAATAAAAACAAGTGTAAAAGTGGTCTTTTAGTGACAGTCCCAAATATAATGCATTGTCATTGACTCTATCTTACAAGTTTCAGTTCGATTAGATGATAGCAAGTTTGTTAATTTGACCTCCAAATATTTGTTCACTACAAACACACAGAAAATTTGAAGTTCATGTGAAGGAGTTAACAAATGCTATTTTTGTCTAAATAAGAGAGATATAGCATTAAAAAACTGGTTATAACTTTTAAGAGTAAATAAGAATTTTTTTTTTTTTTTTTTTTTTTTTAAGAAGTAACATCAAACTAAAACAAAAAAAAAGCTAGGTCTGCGTGTTAAACACGTATTATAGAAACTTGATATCGGATGATATTTTTCGCGCCGTACTTCGAAATAAAAAACGCCAAGAAATCCAATATCTCATAAATAAATAAAAATGAATGTCTCTATTGCCAGGCCAATTTCTAGTCACGAAAGCCTCACGTATTTCTCTATAGCTCATTTGAGTGGTAGAAAGATCTTTCAAGATATTTGAGACGGTGCTTGGTTTTCGATGTTCTTTTTCGTAATACTTCTGGCCTTCGGCACTTTTCGTCGATGGGTATTTCTCTTTTAGCTGAAAATTGAAATACTCCAGTGGTATTTGTTTCTTATCGGGAAAAAATGGCGGTCTTTCTCAATAATGCAAGAATATAAGTACCGTAAATGGTTTGAGGAAATATGTATACTTATTTGAAATGTGAGGACATCTATTTGTATTTTAGAGATGGATGCATCTTTAGCTACAGATTCTGAGCTTAAATTGCTACTGCATGAAATATTAGATGCATTGAAGTACTTTAAAAATGCCTTCGAATTGCATTAAATTTTAAGACAGTGTGATTTTAGATTTTGCAAAAATATATAAGTTTTAACTTGCTGAATTTCAAACAATTCTTTATACTCGCTCTAACACTTCAGTGACATCATTAATGCAAATTTTATTATCAACTCTAACCAATCATGTAATTTTACATATATTCTAATGGTTTCAATCGTTTCTAGAAACTTTTTTAACTTTTCGAAAAATTTCTATATTTATAAAATCGATAAATTCTTTTGACATATGTGAACAATGGGACATACGTCATTTTATTGTAAAATTTTAATGAATTTGTTGCCCAACCTCCTGGTTTCTTTTACAGATATCATGCATTTTCCATAGCAATTCAATGCTTTTTTTGGGTTATTCTAATATTTTGAATTTGAGTTGCACTATGTTAAGACATATTTTAAAGTTCATTTCTCTGTAAAAATCTATTTATAAAACTAAATTGAAGTATCAATTCAATACCGTATTTGTAATTATATTTATTATTAAACTAAACCATAAATAGTTCATCATTACAAAAATGACTAATACATCTTTCAAAACGCAAAAAATATTATATATATATATATATATATATATATATATATATATATATATATATATATATATATATATATATATATATATATATATATATATATATATATATATATATATATACCTTCATTCACAACTTCAGAACGAATTATAAATTATCCTTCATAACTATAATGAATTGTAAATCATCCTTCATAACTAAAAGGAATTGTAAATCAGCCTTCCTTATTAAAGTAAATTGTAAATCATCTTTCATCAAATCATCCTTCATTAGTAAAATAAATTGTAAATCATCATTAATTTTTTTAATGAATTTTCAATCATTCTTCTTTACTAAAATAAATGGTAAATCGTCTTTCATTATTAAAATAAATTGTAAATCATCTTTGATTTCAAAAAGGGATTGTAAATTATCTTTCAGTAATAAACTAGACCACGAGGTTGCGGGTTCGAGTCCCGTGTAAGGCATGGGTGTTTGTAAATGTATGTTGGCTTGTCTAATGACGAATGTTTCGTGTGCTGACGGCGCCAGATAATTTGAAAACAACCAACCTTCAGTAATAAAATGAATCATAAATAATCCTTCATTTCCAAAATAATTTGTAAAACATCATTCATTATTAAAAGTATTTATAAATCATCCTTCATTACTAAAATGAATTGTAAATAATCATTCATTACTAAAATAACTTGTCAATCATCCTTCTTTACTAAAATTAATTATAAATCATCCTTCATTATTCAAATGAATTTTAAATTATCCTGTATTACTTAAATGTAGACAATTCATCATGAAAATAAATTAATTAAAATCCACCCTGAATCATAATCCATTGAGTATTACAAAAATGAAACACAAATTATCCTTCACAACGAAAATGAACCATAATCACCCTACATTTTAAAAATGAATCATAAATAATACTTCTTTGGAAAAATAAATAATTGAAGAAAATGTATATTTCTACATCTCCAGAATCTCTCTAGCCACCTGATGGCTGTAGGGCTAGCACTTTAATCTTGCATGCCAAAGGTGCCGTGTTCGAATCTTGGTTAGGCGTGGATGTTCGTTGTGATTCGGAATCCACATTAAACTGTAAGTCCCAGCCTGATCCGCAGTCATTGTGTAAAAAATAGGTCATTGAGCGTACAAACCAAACAACCAGAATCTTCCTAAAGAAAGAGACAGTAAGACTCGAAATAAAATCCTCACAACTTAGGAAATCCCCCATCACCGAGGAAATGCAATATTTATCCACCTTATCCTTATCCATGAACCAAACGTCACACTTGTTGCAAGTATGATTGAAGACTTGGCATTATCATCTCCATTGAGGATATCCGTACACTTGAGAAGAACAATTAATTATTCCCTTGGTTATTCTAACGTTATTATTTAGATATATTGTTACAATAAGTACCAAAAACAAAGATTATATAGATAGTACTGAGAAAGCAATTAAGTAATAGATATCCTTTCTTGATCCATATCACATATCTGCCTTTGTGTGTATTTCATTTTATTGCTAGAAAAGAATAATATATGAAGTCAAGTGATATTAAATATTCATATGAAGTAATATAAGTTTTGTATAAACTAAATATTATAACATGTGATGAATAATTCATTGATATTTCGAAGTAAATAAACCATCGTTAGTTTCCGATAAATAATTCACAATGTTCAGAAACTTGATATAGAAACCTTTGAGTGAAACTGTTAAATCTCAAATCCTTTCGTCAATAAATATAATTTTAGAACGTTTAATAATTATTATACTTGAAGTCTTTATGAAGAATTATTTTCAACTTGAAATACTTGACACTTGCTCAATACTGATAATTGGGTTTCCTTATATTTCATTTAAAACAATATTTTTTATCCTAAACTTTTTGTCACTATCAACACAAGAGCAATATTTTTTAAAGTCTTCCAACAACAATTTCATCATAATTATAATACTCACCCCATTCAATACAATTTTGTGAAACTTTTATCAAAGATTCACTTGCCTGATCATAAATCAATTGGAGCAACCCTAATATTCCCTCAGGTTCAACCTAATAAACAATCTGACCGTAATTAAAAGGACATTTTATAACTATGACCATAATTAAAAGGACACTTTATTACTGTGACCATAATTAAAAGGACACTTTATTACTGTGACCATAGTTAAAGAGATACATTATAACTCTAACCATAATTAAAATAATACTTTATTACTGTAGCCATAATTAAAAAAATACTTTATAACTGTGAAAATAATTAAAATTATACTTTATAATTGTGACCATAATTAAAAGGATACTTTATTACTATGGACTTAATTTAAAGGATACTCTATAGCTGTGACCATAGTTGAAAGGATACTTTATAACTGTGAAAGGATACTTTATTACTGTGACCATAATTAAAGGATACTTTATAACTGTTACGATAGCTAAAGAATACTTCATAACTGTGACAATAAATCGAAATATACTTTATAACTGACTATAATTAAAAGGATACTTTATAACTGTGACCATAATTAAATGGATAGTTTTTTGTTTAGAGTTGAATCGAATGTATTTTCAAATCAAAATGTTGTGATTAAACTTTATATCCTTAGTAATGGGGAAACAAATAATTTAAAAATTAAAGGATTAAAACAAATTAATGCATTTTTTTTTTTTTTTTTTTTTTTTTTTTGCATATGAAACTTTAAAGACAATAATAATATCACATATAATCAAAATTTTATTCGATATTTTTATCTGAAGCTCCATTTTAATTTTAAGTAAGGTAAAGGTTCCTCCTACAAAGCTTTCTTCAAAATAAGCCATTAAATAGATGCTATTTCTATAAGTTAATGGGAATTTTATCTTATTATTTATAATTTTTTCTAATTGATTAAATAGTTTGTATACAAAATTCTATAGTGGTGAGAGAAGTGCTATCTCAGGTGTCGACCCCTCCTCAAAAGATCGCCTTCAAAATGACGAGACGTACTAGTTAATTTTGTTGGTGTTACAATGTTATGGTGCAGTATGGTTCCAGTTCGTAACATGCACCAAAACATCCTAATAAATTTTAAAGTAGTTCATTATAATATGTTCTAGACATCTAAACGCTGTTTATTTAATTATTAATGTTGTGTTTTTGAAATTGCTTATTTCAGATTTATGATAAATATACTTTTTTTTTCTTGTCAACAAAAGGAAACTTATCAATAGATACACATTTTTAAAACCATTGCTTTGTATTTGTTACTAAACTTTATTGTTAACAACATCTTTCCAATTGCATTTTATAAGTACTTTCATCCTAACATCACAAACAAAATATAACATCAATAAATATGGTAATTCATGGTTGAATAATCTCCAGCAAGAAACATCTCATTATAATTCAGATTAACAAACCTTTCTGTTATGCAATAGTTATATACCCTACAACGTAATTAGAGTGACTAGAATTTTTCTGCTCAATTTATTCCACAGCCAGAACTTAAGCAAAACTATATTCAAAAGTTTCATGAATAAACAATAGATAATACACAAACTTTCGTCGGATTTCACTTTCTGCTCTCATAAAAATTGAAAAAGATTCCAGCAAATATGAATCCGGAAAAATGCATCTAAGGCTTAAATGAAAGAATCAAACACTTTTGCTTCTAATGTGCTCTCTTCAACTCAAATACTTTTCAAGATTTTATTTTTTTAGAATGGCAACACCTCGGAGGGAATCGCCAAGATTCGAACAAAAGTTAAATAAAAACAATTTAACGAAATTCTGTAAGAATTCCCGGGATTTGAGCCAAGGAATATCTTTAGCTTTATTCTTTCTATTTCCAATTCAATGCATATACTTGTTAGGAATATAAATTTTTAGCGTTTTCATTGCCAAATGATGTCCTTCGAATTGTGAATACTTAAGGAAACTCCAGGGATTTGAATTCTTGTTTATTTTTCTTAATAAAATGTCGTCTTTTCAAGGATTTGGAATATTTCATTTTTTAAAAGCTTTTTCCATTCGTAATTATTCCTTTGATGCTGAAACGGTGTATTTAGGTAATTAACTGCTATTTTCTAAAAGTATAATTACGGGTTTTTTTATATGTCTAATTGGAATTCTTAAGCAATGAAATTTCCTGATTGCGTACTTCGTTATTGCTGAAAAAATAACTTTTTTATAATAAGAAAAAGAATTGATAACATAGCGATACTTTTCTGATTTAAAAAAGGTTTTTAAAAATTAAAACGCCATCCTTTTAATTTGTATTTTATTAATTAGATTTGGAACGAATTCAAAATGTCTTGTCGTTAACTATCTTTACTAGAAATAATTCTCATTTGAATATCAAAGAATTTACATTATTGAAAAATACTTTAAGATAGTAGTCTGGTAACTTGGGTTGGAAAAATCAATTTTTGTTTTATCTTACTTATTCCGAAATTAACATATATTGAGAGTACATAATAAAAAATTTCGACCGAAATTCGAAATATTAAAGAAGTTATAATGAATATTTTAGAGGGTCACGTTGTTGCAAGCTGAAGGTCGCTCAACCACAGCCACATCAAAAGGTATGTACCTTCAATGAAGGGTTTTTACCTATTTTATTAATCCTAGAGACTGGGAGTTATAATCGGGAAGCAATCTTTCGGGTACACTGAATTGTACAACAACTCCCGGATCGCAAAGGCGGTAAATGACACAGCAAAGGTTTCTAAAGTAGCCGGAATGAGTTGCAGGTTAGAAAACGTTGCTGAGAACGATGCCTAAAAAGAAACTGAAGGCATATTTTACGCCCCAAGCATAGACGATTAATGTAAGTATGAGTTGTTGTTTTTCGAAAAAACGTTTTTTCGGTCGGCCCGGGCGAAAAAAAAAAAAATTCTATCTGACCGATTGTTCCGAAATTTTTACACGTTATTCTACACATCGGTAGTTTTCGTCGATGATCTTTTTTTTTTTTTTTTTTTATTCCTAACTTTCTATTTTACAGCCCGATTTATGCCAGAAAAAAATCACTTTTATTTTTCGAAGTTTTGTTGTTTTCTGATAAAATTTAATTATCCTTGTTCCAACGATAATGATAGTACTATAGATTACTATTCAATTCATTTTTTTTTTTTTTTTAAATTTCAGATGTCCTTAAGAACCGAAATAACCTGGGTCAGCCACGTGTCTTTTTTTAGGCTTCTACTTTGACCAATAATAATAATATTAAAACGTTGCAAATAAAAAAAAAAAAAAAAATTTATCCATTAAACGTCAATAATAATATACTAAAAAAAAAAAAAAAACATTGAATTTTATTTTCCCATAAAAAAGAATTCCCGATAAAGACTTAAAAAACGTGCAAGTTACCAGACTACTAATTTAAAATATTTTATTCCATATATTGTACGATTAGTTTTATAAATGTAATGTATTTCAATGCATTTCACTTAGTTCCTAATTCTTTAAATATTCGGAAATTAGTACAATTCAAAATTGCTGGGAGTCTTAATTTCATCTTTAGAACTAATATATTATGTTCCTTTTAAAGAAAATATCGTTTTATACAATATTTCTGGAAAGTATTTTTTGTGACGATTCCATGTTCTCGCTTTTTACCAAACCAAAATTAGTCAATGATTTACCAATTTATTAGCTAATACCTCTATTTCTAGTGAGTCGTTTATTTACTTCTCCATATTGTGTTAATTGTTTAAAAATTGAAATTACAAATTAAGAGAGAGAAAACAGGCTGAAAATGTATGATAGTCCACAGTAGATGGCAGCACTAGAAAATACAGAATCACGATTAATTTAAAAACGATGAGAAACCTAAAGATTTTTATTTCTTATTAATAGAATACAATATCTAACTCTACATAACTTCCAAAAGAGAAATTCTACTATTAAGCTTTTAATTCTGAGCGAGATAAGCGTACATAATTAATTAATATGCCCAAATTTAGTACAGATCTATTAACAATGTCATTACTTACAAAACAATATTTAAAATAAAAGCTTTAGAAACTAATTTTATTATAGAGCTTATATCTCAGTATTCATTCGAAAACATCAACAAAAATGTTTAGATAGAGTTGCTATTATACTGTTAATATCTAATAAGAGTCAAACCAAAATGGACCAAATTGTCAAAATAATAAGGTTATAATTTCCTCATTTTCCAAATATAGCTTCACATTGTAGAATAGTTATTGAAAAAATTATTTACCTTCAATAATATTTTAATGTTTCTAATACGCACATAAAATGATTATTTCAGTGAATTTTCTCGGAAAAAGTAATTATTATCAAATATTATTTTCAAAGCTCTTAAACTTCATCAAAACGAAATTATTAAAATGCTTTACTTCTTGTTTTTCATCATCATCATTTCAATTCATCGTTTTTTAAATGTAGCCTTCAATGTAATTCAATTATAGAATTTATTGAAATCAGGTATTTCACTTCAGTAGTATTATAATAAGTTTCCAATGTGTTTCATAAATGTTTATTAACGGGACATTTCTTGATAAAGCCATTTTTATCAAACATTATTTTGAAAACTCTTAAATTTCTTCACAAGGAATTAAAATGCCTTTCTTCTCCAAAAATACATGTTTGAACTTCAGAGAAACTTTCAACTTGATGTAAAATTATAAAAAGATAACAAATATTACTCCAATTTATTCATTATTAAAAATACGTTTACTTTATTGAATACTTTTCATTTAAAATTTTCCAAAGTCCCTAATCCAATTCAAAAGCTATAGTTATTATATTAGATATTTCTAATGTTTTAAATTCTTTTTCATTTTCTTCTTACTTGAAACAACATTCTTCCTATTCAAGATGATAGAATTACTAAAACTTTTTAACGAGAAAAACATTTCAGGCTGAACTTTCTTTATTTTCACTAATTTAAATCTATCGAGCAAGGGTGTATCTTTATTTGTATTCCTTTAAGCTTTCCAGCACTAATATACTTAAATTTAAAAAGACTACATTCCTTTTTGACAATGTATGCAAATATGGATCCATTATCTCTTATCCTCATGAAAAAAAAATGCTTTATAATTCGAAGAATTCTTAACAACGAAGCAACAATTTTACACATTCAATGAAATATTACTTTTTTTAATTTCTCCTTTAAAGTGGACAAAATAACTAATGTTTATTAAAATGAATGTTATCAAGGGAATCAAAAATTAAGCATCTTTTTAGAGGAGCGGTGCATTTTTAAGCATACAAACATCAATTGTTATTGAAAAGAAAGTGAGCAAATTCTTTAAAATATTGAATATATTCCTTGATAAAAATACGAACAATCAATTATGATTCAATATTACCATATGCCGACCAAACGGTATAGTGGTTAGCGTGCTAGCTTCTAGATCGCGAGATTGCGGGTTCGAGTCCCGTGTTAGGCATAGGTGTTTGAAAATGTATGTTGGCTTGTCTAATGACGAATGTTTCAGCGCATTATAGCCCTAGTGTTGATGACGGTGCCAGATAATCTGAAAACAACCAACCAATATTACCATATCGATCATATATCCATTCTATTAACATCACAATTATGAAACTTATGTTGATGCCATTGTAATAAATTTAATTATTTTTAGGCAGTTCTACCATTAAGAATAATAAATTTAAATGTAATATAAGTAATTTAAATGTAAATATATTTAATTAAAGTATAATTAAAGAAGAACATAAATCAAATATATTTAAAACGCTGAGCACCACGTGAATTCTTAAGGAAATCCTCTTCAGGCTGCATGCAGTAGTGAGCTTCGCATTGCTATACCGCAATACCAGCGCATCGCTGCTAATAGATTGAAATTTACTCGATACAGTTGAGTAAATATATTAGGGTCATTGTTTCTTATCGCAGTAGAAGATATTTACGCTTAGAATTAAATGCTTATAGACATTCATTCTACACTTTTACGCCGCTTTGCCAGACTTCGGACTTAAAATTCTTTGGTACATAGACTTTGGACATAGTATATTTAATAATATTTTTATCTATTGAAATATCAATAGTACTTGAAAAACTAAGATTTCCTGCACTTTAAAAAGTACTAATAAAGGCACTATGTCAAATTATAGGTGTGGGGAAAACAACAGCGTACTGGCAGCCCCCGATGGCTGCCGCGGCACTCAACGTATTAATGATACTATCCTGTAATAAAAAAAAATTTCAGCAATTGCTAAAAACAATATAATTTTTTTTAGTTTTATATCGTATTTCACACTGTCAGCCACCGGCGGCTAAGTTCAGTGTCAGTCACCAATGTCTGACGTGGCACTCAACGTGTTAACTTAAGTCTTTTCAGTAAAAATCTTTGTCATGGCACCAACAACCTTATAACCTTTCACTACAAATCAAATGAAAAGGTTTTCGTGAACGTGTTTAACAAAAACTCAAGGTTTACAAACGCAATCCAAATATCGCAAAAATAATGAAAAAAATTATTTTAAGGTGGGTTTTTTTAATATATAATTTATTTAGAATTTATGCAGGATAATGGTATCGTTTGAAAGCAGTGAATTATTAAAAGTTTGAAGTACTATTTTGTAACTAAAATGAATTGATAAACTTTAAACTCATTTTTCGAGGACTCGTGCTTTTGGCAAGTGGCACTGAAGTTTGGCAGGATATTTTTGAAAACTTATTTGAGCATATTAAAATCTGCATTAACTATTGGATGTTTTCAGTATCAGTCAAAATTATCGGTAAAGAAAATAAACTTTGCCCGCAAATGTTTTTTTTTTTTTTTTTTTTTTTTTTTTTTTTTCAGATTCTATGTTAAAAGTGTTTTTAGAAATATATATATTCTAGAAATTTGATGGAGAGCGAAACATTAAAATTGATAACACGAACCCTTTCCACCATAAAACTTTTTTCTAGGCCAAGTAAAGTTTCAGTAAATAGTGCTCAAAAATGTGTTAATTAACGAGTGAAATGGTAGCTGTGTAATTTTGAATGGAATAAATCTTTTTTAATGCAAACATCGTTACTAATATTGTACTTTTAAGTGCAAAAAATCGAATTTTTAAAATAATGAAAAAAAGTTCTAGTGTGTATGTACACCTTAAGTATAAATGTTTATTAAAGAAACATATAATTAACTAGCTGAATACCCGTGATTTTACCATGTGCAATATTTTAGCCAGCTGTGAGGCCCCGCGTTGCGGAAATCCGTCATTGATGTATAAGCCCCAATTTTTGGCTCTTTTCTCGCAGGAAGGTTCATCGTAACTCAAAATCGAGCTCGCTTCGCTCGCTGAAAAAGTCATTGACACATAAGTTTATTAATAAATCTCCATACTTTATCACATATTTTTACATAAAAACAATTCAGTGTGAGAATGAAATCATACTTTGTTGGCGACTTGGCAGTTTCTCTTATCAAAAATTAAAGTTGTTCATAAATCTCCATACTTTATTACATATTTCTATATATAAACAATTCAATGTGAGAATTAAATTATACTTTGTTGGTGACTTGGCGGTTTCACTTATCAAAAATTAACTCGAAATCCACGATTTCAACTATTTCAAAGGTTCCTAGACCTCTTAATTGAAATGTTAGCCTTTTTATTTCTTACATAGAATTACCAGGCATTTTGTTGATCAATTATTGCTAAAACGAAAAAATCATCGAGCTAATAAAATTTTAACTGAAATTCAAGCTAACTTCTGTACCACTTTTACTTTAAAAATACTTCGTATAAGTACTGTTCAAGATAAAACCAAAATAATTCTCTGAATGGTGTGTGAAAGTTTTAATGAACAAGTAATTTTGGTACTATCCATTAGGAAACTCGATAGTTAGTAAAAATAACTACCACCCTTAATACGATCCCATAAAAAGTACACCTAAGAGGGTCATTAAACCGGTAATTACGTATTGATACATTAGCAGGAAATTGATTAAGTTAATCAAATATCATTACCTTTACACTTAATTTTATATATGATAGCTTAATCCATTGGAATATAAGTATATATGTTAAATTCATTATGAGCATTTTTATTTACTATGTATTCGACAAAATAATTCCAAAATATTTTAAACTTATATGTTTTATAATAAAGTATTAAATTTATTAAATTGAGTGTTGATATTTACAAAATAACTCTTGATATTTGAGGAAGAGTATCGGAATTTATGTGTTTGAAAATATTTAATTTTTGTTCTTTGAATAATTTGTAACTCTTCTTCTATTGATTGAAACAACAAAACTTTTTTTAACCTTTTTAATGAAAGTGTATACGTTTTGAAATTTTTAGGTGAAAATGTTTATAAGTTTTTGTAACATTTTTTTTTTTTTTTAATTTAAGTATTAAAAAGTTTAGGTACCTATATTTTAATAAATTTTTGTAAATAAAAGCATTTAATTTTCAGAATTAAAATTTAGGACATGTATTCTTATTGCGGAACCAAAAATATAAAGTTACATTTTTTAATAATTTTTATGCCAAATAATGAGCGTTTTTAATGGCTTTAATTCTTAAACAATGCCATGCATTCGTGTGTGATTTTGCAAAGTTTATAGTAAACATATTATCATAAAATTTGAAGTTTTTTTTACATATTGATCGATGTAATTGTTTCAAAATAATACCCAGTGCATATATCTCTACCTTCGCTTACCGAGTAATTGAAGGCAAGGTAATGACTTAACAATATTTAAACCAAGTTCCGAGGGAATGGCATTAAATGCAGAGGGAAGGCTTAAAGATAGAATCTGATTTGAAGATAAAAGCGATTCTCCGTGAAAGTTGTTTCTAGTCTCTACGTAGGTTTAAACTGCAGGACAAGTATGTATCATTTGTAGTCCTGAGATTGTCGACTTAAGGACTAGCGGATTCTGGAATTAAGCTTCCTACTTCTTTATAAAAGTTGCCTTAGAAAAAAAAATTTACAGCATTTCTCTTTAATAGAAATGGGAAATCAGCGTTAAACGCAAAAATGCCAAAATAAAGTGAAGAATTATTAAAAGGCAGTATGATTCCATTTGGTGATAAATTTTAAAAAAATAATGAATTTGTATGCATCCTTATGTAAGGGAAAGAAAAATCTATTTAAAAAATTCTTTCGTATCAAATCATATTATTCCAAACAGCACAAAAAAGGCGGTTTAAACTTGTGTGAAATAAAACGCATTCAAACCGTGACTTTTACTTCTAAATCAATCAATTTGATTTGTGTGACTAATTTTCCACTTCTAGTGAGGCTAAGTCATGTTTTTTAATGCGTTCTATTTCAGTTAAATCTATACATAGTATAAAAAAAAATTACTTTAGTATAATAAGACATAAGAAAGAAATAATCTTGTAGTTCACTTTTACTTCATACAAAGGATATACAAACTTAAAATAAAATTCTGAAACTTTTGCAAGTATCTCTATTTGTGGATCCCTACCTTTGTCTTTTCACACTGATTCCCTATCTTTCATAGTTTAACAAATAAACCCTATAACAAACTCTTAGAAACGCTATGCAGAATTGTCATCTTACTGATTAGTCATTTGTTGTATAGAATTTTCAATTGTGTTCTCTTGAAATGTATTGTTACAAATTTTCTCAGAGTAAATAATGACACAGTTCTTACAAAACAAAAACAAAAAAAACTATAATTTATTCTTCATTTCCAAAGTCACACAAAACCCCTCCAAACAACAAACTCGCTATCAAATTTTAACAAAAACTTCAGTCCTTACAACTTCGGATACAGAGATAATTCAGGCTCCACAAAAGCAAGCGCTGAGCTCCCATCAAAACAGCTCTCAAAATCCGATTGATATTCCGAGCCTTGGTGATATTTATACCCTCGAGGAGGAATTTTCCAACAATCCAGCACAAACGATTTTAACGATCAGCACACAATGGAAAACATCTTGAAATTTCTCGATTCTCTCAGGTGTAGCCAACATCTACAAACCTGTATTATCCCTGTTAACAAATAAGTTTAATAAAATAGAAACATGTACTGCAATCATATATAAGAAAATTTAGTAACACTATTTGTATTTCAACATTTTTCTTCACTGTATCCGTCCTTTTTAGATGGAGTCCGACTGCCCGATAATCACAGACAGACCGTCTATCCAAACGGAACTCTTTTGGTTCGTCAGGTCGAAAGGACGGTAGACGAGGGCCGCTACACATGTACACTTAGAAACAAAGAAGGAGAGAGTGCGAGAGGAAGCGTTTACATCACTGTCAGAGGTAAGGTAGATGTAGACTACATGAAAAATATAGATGGAGCATTATTTATTTTTTTGCTTTTTTTTTTTATTTTTTTTTTTTGCTTTTTTTTTTTTTATTTTTTTGCTCTTTGTTAGATAAAAAGTATTACTTAACAAACACATATTGTGAACAAAGCATCGTCATTACTCTGGGCACAAATTTTACGCAGTAATTAATTTGATTGAAAAGATTAATTACATTTGAAAGAGTATTTTTAACTACCTTTTAAGAAACAATGAAGGGGAGAGTGTGGGAGGAAGCGTTTACATCACTGTCAGAGGTAAGGTAGATGTAGACTACATGAAAAATATAGATGGAGCATTTTTTTAATTTTTTTTTTCGCTGTCTGTGAGATAAAAAGTATTACTTAACAAACACATATTGTGAACAAAGCATCGTCATTACTCTGGGCACAAATTTTACGCAGTAATTAATTTGATTGAAAAGATTAATTACATTTGAAAGAGTATTTTTAACTACCTTTTAAGGAACAATGAAGGGGAGAGTGTGGGAGGAAGCGTTTACATCACTGTCAGAGGTAAGGTAGATGTAGACTACATGAAAAATATAGATGGAGCATTTTTTTAATTTTTTTTTTCGCTGTCTGTGAGATAAAAAGTATTACTTAACAAACACATATTGTGAACAAAGCATCACCATTACTCTGGGCACAATTTTTACACAGTAATTAATTTGATTGAAAAGATTAATTACAATTGAAAGAGTATTTTTAACTACCTTTTAAGAAACAATGAAGGAGAGAGTGTGGGAGGAAGCGTTTACATCATCTTCAAAGGTAAGGTAGATGTTGACTACATGAGAAATATAGATGGAGATACTCTTTTTCAACCTCTGTTGGGTAAAAATTATTACTAAGCAAACATTTATTGTGAACAAAGCACAGCCATTTCTCTGGGCACAATTTTTACGTAGCAATAAATTTGATTGAAAAGATTATTTACATTTGAAAGGGTATTTTTTACCACATTTTAAAATCCATATATGAATAATTCAAAAGACATATATTTAAAAAATACCTATGAAAGTTTTTACATATTTACATCATGCAGATCTAGAGTTATATCAATCATAAGAATAGTAAAACATCATCATTAAAAAACAGTACTTTAACTTTTGCTAAGAAGCAACTATTGTCGTGCTGATTATTCAATATTAAAAATTTTGAATTCAAGTAGGGTTTTACTATGTACCTGTTTAAACTCAGATCTATCAATATTGTTTTTTTAAATAGTAAAAAAGTTAACATTTTAAAAATTTAATGTCTTATACCCTCTAAATGAATAAATAATTTTTAAAGAATCATAATGTTTTCAAGTATTTAATATTATAGTTCAATAAGTGATTATATGTTTGACCAAAAACTCTATTCCTTATACAGTAATCCTAACTATAGAATTTCCTTTGGTTCATATCAAGTCCAATATGATTAGGTTTTTCTAAGTGAATTAAGCTTAAATCCATAGTCCAATATTAGGTACACCAAATTCAGTTTAATTTCTTATAAAAGTTTCACTGCCGTGGATCGCTCAAAACAATTATTGTTTTTTTAATTAAAAAATAACTTTTCGAAAATAAAAGTATAGTTATTGTAGAAAGTAGAATGTGATATGCCACATTGACATCACTTTTAAAATTGTTTTGTAGAATAATTGATATCTTTATAACCTTAAAATAAAAAACCAGTGTAGTTAACAGTTTTAAATATAGATACAAATATTGCGAGTGAATAAAAGATTAGAAGAAACTGGTTTATTTAAAAAAAAATTAAGATATTTAGTCCAATTAACGTATATAGTTTTGACTTTGGAAACTGTACAAAATTGAAGGCATTGGCAGCATGCTTATTAGTTGTGAAATTTACGATGAAACATGTTTTTATCAGAAACATTCTTTTCTTAAGGAATGGGGGGGAAAAGAACAATTTTATTATAATTTTTTTCTGAAATATAAATGCAAATAAACTAAAAGAAAAAACTAAAAATCGTACGTAGCTTTAAAAAAAATCTGCTAATTGCAGTAAATCAATTATATCTTGCAGTTATCTTTTATTTATGCAGACCGCCTCTTTATTAAAAATAATATAACAAATTGGAAGTTTTTTAGTGTAGCTAAAATATATTTAACTGTTTTTATCTTCATTTTTTCCAGAAAGAAAATAATAAGAAAAAAATAAAATTTAAAAAAAAATGTTAATAAATTAAAGACAACGTAAATGTATTTTTTACTCTGTAGAATAAAAAAAATTTAAAAAAAATAAAATAAAGATCTAAATTTTTCTCTTCAAAAAAACTGTTCGAAATTTAATATTACAATTAATTAAAATCTTCAGAGAAATATATATTTACAAAAGTTATAAAAAATAATTTTTACAGTGGAAGTTATGATTAATTATTTGAGGTATCACTTATCACTTTTAAATATTTTGAAAACGCAACAAAACATCACCATTTCTATCGGCGCTGTTTTGTTAATTTAATCAAAAGATGGACATATGTCTGTTAGAAAACACTTATTTTTTCCTTTGATCATACTCACTAAAACTATCGAATTCAAATCGATGTTTTATGTTTTTTCTCTAATTCCGATTGAAAACATTGGGTCTTTGTAGTTCTCAATTCAGAAGTTTATTGATATACTAACTTAAACTGTTTCCTTCGTTTAATACTTAGCAGCCAAACAATGTAAAACATGTCCTTTAACTGATGGTAATGATGAAATAGCAATGAGTTACAGTAGTAAAAAAAGAAGCTTTTCATGTAGTATTGCATATCTCATATATTTCTCTACAAAAATGCAATAATATATCTTTGACTTGAGATAAGGACTGCAAATCCATTTTAAATTGACAGAACTCGCTCTTCAATATGTATATACGACACAGAACTTAAAAATAAAAAAAAAATTTAAAAATTCAACAACTTATACTATTGATGTTTGATCAGATGTAACTGATATAGTAGTCGTACAAATATCGACCTTGATTAACTGTGTCGTAATATCGTCCTAATATGACACAAATGCAGAAAAATATTGATGCCAGGCTGCCACGCTATTATCTCACAAAAGTGAATGAAAATCGAAAGATGGCTGCGATTTGGATTCAATTGGTCCTAACAAAAAATCAAGTATATACAAGGGTCTAAAACACTGTATCGTGATATTTGTTCCTTTTACATGGTTGCATGATTTTAACTGACATGAACAATTTTCATCACTAATAAGATGTTCGGATACTTCAATTTCAATTTAAAACCCAATAAACTATAATTTAAAGTAATTCGTTTAAAATTTAAGCTTTTACACCATTTAAGTAATAAATATACACTAATGCCTAGTTAATATTTCTAGCTAATATTTCTAATAACTATGGATAATTGGTCACCAAATAACAAATTAGTCATAGTGACTGAATTAGTTTGAAGAAACTATTTTTGTCACCAAAATGAAGGATTTTGAGAGATAAATTTTAATTAAATTGTTTTAACAAAATATCTTTAAATTAGCAAGTTTTTGTTCTTTCCTATCAATAGATTTTTTTTATGATGAAGTTCAGAAACTCTCTAGATACCAATTTTTGAACTTGCATTTTTGTATTTTTATGATTATTAAAATCACATACACATTTAAGAAGTAAAACTTTGAACAAATAAAGTTACATACAAAGTGATGGTGTCTAAGCTTATTCAATTCTCATTTTCTATTTAAACAATCGAGAAAATTTCGTTTGAACTGGATTATCGTGGCGTAAATATACACTATTTTAACTTTTTTAGAGCTTTTAAATTTGACCTGTATTGCAAAGTAGTTATTCAAAACTGTCTATACTTAACTAAACTTACCATTAGTTCACAATTCAATTGTGTTTACAGTGTTATACTTCCACTTGCATAAAAACATTAATTGAAACTTAATTTTCCAGTACGTCCGGTCATCGAGCCATTCAACCTTCCCCCCTCAGTTCAGATGGGCCAGCGCCTCAGCATCACTTGCACTGTCATCAAGGGCGACCCCCCAATCACAATCACGTGGTTGAGGGACAATGACCCCCTCAAAGGGGGAGGAGATGGAATGCGCATACACAACCTGGCCGATTACTCGTCCACCCTCCTGTTCGATCCTGTCAAGCCGGATCACAGGGCCAACTACACTTGTGTAGCCAGCAATGAGGCTGGATCTGAGAGACACGGCGCCGCAATGGTAATTCACGGTATGCATATGCTACGACAGTGAGAGTGCTTGCTAGCTCTTATTTTTACTTATTCTTTGATTGTGAGTGATGCTGTTGTTTTAAATTGAATTTTTTGTTATATGTTATCAGATAATTGTGGTAATAAATCAGCTACAAGATAAACCATTAAAGCATATGCAGCTTTCGTTGCGGGTGACGGGCCTCGATCTCGAGACCATTGGATCTCGAGACAGATACTTTACCGCTGTGCAAAAGAGTACTCCAGTGCACAGAAGCTTTATCTGTTATTTGAGGTCGCCACACAGCCTCCTTCCAGCGACGATGGAGTGATACTGTTGTTCTGATAAACGTCTGATTGGAGTTGGAGGTTTGGGATGCTAGTGGCATCGTTGTGTCCGCTTGTTGCGGTAATGCACGCGAGTTGCGTATGTGATCGCTTGTTGCGATGTAGTGTCTCCTTTCAGAAGCGCCGATAGATGGCAGCATGATTCGTTTTAGTCCGGATCATCATTGAAGCGTATGCAGCTTTCATTGCGGGCGACGGGCCTCGATTGCCAGACCATTGGATCTCGAGACAGATACTTTACCGCTGTGCAAAAGAGTACTCTAGTGCACAAAAGCTTTATCTGTTATTTGAGGTCGCCACACCATATAAAGGCATGACCAACAAAAAAGTATTACAATTGCATCAGTAACGATACGTCCTGTCATCTATAGATTCAACTATTACTATGAAATTATAGAAAGTAGTAAAATACTAGACGTATGAGCAAAATTGTTTTAAATTATTTAAAATTGTTTATCTACTATAATAAAATTATAGTTTTTCTAATAATGAAAACATTACAAATACAAATGAGCAGATGTTATTAATCAGACAAAATTCCAACATTAAGTAACATTCTGTCCACTGTCTGACACAAAATACATCATAAGCAAACACGTTTACCCTCATATCAAATCTCCACATGATTGCTTACTCGCATGGTAAGAGTTCTTACAATAACGTACCTGAGCCTCCCACAATCTTGCAAAATAAAGCATAGTTTAATATAAGGTCAATTCTAATTCTAATACATTTCTGATCATTTAAAAATCTAACAATTATTCAGAATAAATGTTAAGTATTTTTTAAAACTAGGAATGAAATTTAAAAATTGCTTTTATGATTATAAATAAACTACCATCAATATTTAACTTTAGATAAAAAAAAAATTAATGAAATAAATATTAACAAAATAATGAGAAGCGTTCTTACTATAACGTACCTGAACCTCCCACAATCTTGCAAAATAAGGCACAGTTTAATATAAGGTCAATTCTAATTATAATACATTTCTGATCGTTTAAATATCTAAAAATTATTCCAAATAAATGTTAAGTATTTTTCTAAGCTAAGAACAGGAATATATAAATAGAAGTTTATTAAACAAATCCTGTTAACATAAAAAGTCTCTGCTAATCTGGTTTTTCTTCGTAGCATGTTGTTCCCTTATTAAGACTAATTGCGTTTTATTGCAGTTCCAATCAGCATGACTGCTTTCTGCTGATTAGCCAATTCCGTTCTTCTATTGTTAATCCATTGAATCCCATAGGAGAATCAATTACTCCTGAGCTATTACGATATAAATAAGATGTCTGAGAATTGCAGCTTCGTTCTTTATGATCCCTTTATACGTTAAGTCTATCTTATTTAACGTTAGAAATAATTATTTTATTATGAGATAATCAATGAAATATTTCAGCTTTCATATTTCTATGAAAGCTCCATCAATTGAAAATACTCTCATGGTATATCCAAAAGCAAACAGATGTGTGATTTATATTCTAAAGTATAAATTGCAAAATCTCAATGCGTATTTCTGTCTTTTTTTAATATTTGTATGTCTCTGATAACTGTTACGTTCGTTGTAAAAAAAAAACTATCTTTGTATTCCTTAAAACTATTCTCTATATGTATTTGCATACTTTTCACATAATGCAAAGAAAATACTTAAAATACTGGGTAGAATAAAGACAATGTTAAAAAATATTTTTAAAAATCATTTTAATTTCACGAGTTTTTATGGTAAAACTAAAGAGTCTAAATAAATATACAAAAATGATACACAATAAATATATTTTATGAAATTTTCATAGAGAAAATTTTGTTGCGTTTTTTTTTTTTTTCTAAATAAAAAATATATAATTTATTCTTCCTACGAAAGCTCACAAAACTTCTCCAAACAACAGAACAATTGCTATTAAGCTTCGGTACGTACAACCTCGAACACAGCTATAATTCAGGCACCGCGAAAATAAACAAAACAGCTTTCCGAACAGCAAACGATACTCGACTGAACTCGGATTCTATTTATTTCACCTCTATCATAGTGTATAGGCGGAAATGTCTAGAAAAATCCAGTTAACCAATCAAAGTGACGGATATACCTAGAAATTTTCCGATTGACTTAAATGTTGCCACCTTTTTCTAAGCTGTATTATCGCTGTTAACAAATTAATTTCAATAAAATTGAACTTTAAAATAAATACCTCACTATTTTCAATTATATACAGACGATTTTTGTAAACACAATTTTTCAATACAACAATCAAAAATGCCAAAAGTCCAATAAAGACGTTTACAACTTTTTTATTTACAAAATAATATCTTTTAAATTAAGCACATGTAAAGGCTCATTTACTCTCTACCGGTCGGAGTACCAGTTGAGAACACCAATTTTTGATGTCGTGTGACGCCAACTGGATATATAGAATAGATAAAGCATTTTCTATATACTGTAGCCGGCGATTCCCCTCACCTAATCACCTGCACTATCCAGTGAACATCGGCAGGTGGCGCAGCAGTATCTCCCCTGACGTCCATTACTGACGATCTATACTGGTAGCGAATAAATGGGCCTTTGTATCAGTCGAATAACAAGTCACTAAAAAATTAGTCATTTAATTAAATACTTCATAATTTTCTTCTAAAAAGGTACACGACTTAACATTATCATTAAATGTCTTTGCATAATTGACGGTTAATTCTATATTGGATGTATGAAGTAGAAATTTGCTTACTGATATTATTAATGGAGTTAAATCTTAATTATGAATAAATATCTTTATTATGAACTATGAAAGCGCACAATGGTAATTTCAAGATTAAAATCAATGATGCGACGTCAAGAACTTTATAAAGTATGTTTGCAAATATTTAGAAACATAAACAAGCGTATTTACTGTCAATCAGGAGAATAGCTCCCACCAGGTAGTCTATTTGGTGGCACCCTCTATAGATATAAAACTTGTCGATTTAGAATAAGTGTGTCAAGACATGATATTGGCGTCCAAAAAGGTTTCAATACGCAAATGTAAATGTCTTTCTACTGGAAACATCAGTGGAAAATGGGGCTAGTCTTGTTTCAATGGTAACAGACAATAATAGACAACGTGATGGGAGCTATTGTTTATTGTTGTCTGTTACTGTTGTATCGTGATTGGAGTTCCTGATACACACAGTGACCATTGCACAAGGAAACTCAAAAACGCTTAGATATATTAACTATTAAGATGAAATTCAACTGTTCCTCTAGCGCCAATTTGAAAATATAAAACATAGCCAAAAAGAAATAAACATCGTTATACTTCCCCCCAAATAGAATAAATAAAAATATTTTACAAGAGTAAAATAAGAAAAAGAAATCGTATTTTATATCAGTAAGGAAAATAATTTAATTATTCTTTCTTACTTACTTACTCCTCAACTCTACAGCCCGTGCAGGGCTTTTTGGTCTCCTTGATCACACGGCTCCACTTTTTCCTATCCTTGGAAAATGAGGCTAGTCTTGTTTCCATGGTAACAGACAATAATAGACAATGTGATGGAAGCTATTGTTTATTGTTGTCTGTTACTGTTGTATAGTGGTTGGAGTTTCTGATAGACACATAGTGACCCTAGCACAAGGAAACTCTAAAACAGCCTGTATTTCTATAATCGAAAGAGTTGAGAATATAAAAATCTAATTTTTAATTAGAATTAAGAATCCCCTTTTAAAATCTCAAAAATGACTTGCAGTCTGAATTCCTGATGCTATCATCAATTTCAACTTCATGTGTGTAGGTTTTTTTTTTTTTTTTTTTTTTTTTTCTTTTTTCTCCTTTTTTTTTTAAAAAAAAAAACTTGAATTAGGTGCTAAAATATAAACATAAAAGTTTCCGATAAATATCAACCAACTTTCCGAAAATGAAAATCACAACAAGTATAAAAATTCGAAATAAATTCAACAACCCCGTAGAAGAAACGCAACAAAAAAAACATAAAAAGTCATAAAAGTCCCTTTTACGATTAAATTACCTCCAAAAAATGCAAAAGTTAGCACTTCGAAGTTAAAAACAGGAAAATCCCATTAAAACCAACATACCTAATCCACTATAAGAACACTTTCTAGATGTCAGGCAAAAATGCAGTTGAACATTCAAGAAAATTCTCTAATAATGACATTTAATAGATATTTAATGTCCATATTCGTGAAAATGATCTTAAGAGCTTTCTTTTTTTACACAGTCATTCAAGCTTTTGCCTCTTTATTTTTTCTTTACTACTTGCAGTTCCTCCGCGTTGGAAAACCGAACCAAATGATGTTGACGTCATTAAGGGGCGGGGCGTGATGATTGACTGCGAAGCTGAAGGGTTCCCGCCCCCAAGATTAACATGGAGAAAAGCTGAAGGTACGTCTCGAAAAAAAAAAATTGACGTTTATGATTATTTAAAAAAAAAGAAATGCCTTCCTTTTTTGAAAATAATTTTTATGTGTGATCTTTTTATAACAAATCTTTTTCATTTTTCAGAAAAAAATTGGTGCAAAAAACGCATTTCAAATATTGCCTTAAAATGTCATACTTTTTTTAGATTTTCCGTTCTTAAATATTCTTTTCTTTTCATACCTGATCTTTTCACTTTTCAATAAAAAAAATATTTATTGGGAAAAAAATAATAATTTTTAAATATTCCATAGCCACTAAGTTTTTATAATAATTATCATTTTTCTTAAAGCCATTAATTTTTTCCTTTGAAATTCAGTTTACTCTGACGTCACTAAACTAACTATTAAGAAAATTAACGGTGAGTAAATTTATGAAAATGCCTTGCGAAATAAGTTATCTTCTAATAAGTTTTTTTGAGATGCCTTTTCAAAAATTCGAATGAAAATACGTTTATCAAACTTTTTTTAGTATATATTCAGTGATTTGAACTGACGATGATTAAGACATTTTATTGCATGAATAAAAATTTATTTGGTGTTAAATTAGTGGTAGGTGTCATTACTAAAAACATCAATCAATTGTACTAAATCCCCCCCCCCCTTTCCCATCTCCTCCTTTTCCGATATTTCAAATGGCAAATGGCACTTTCTAATAAAACTTTTTTGTGAATGTAGAAAAAAAATCGATGATGTAGAAAAAAAAATCTGTGGCATAGAAAAAGGTATAGTATAGAAAATAAATCCAAATAAAATTCACTTAGATAGACCAACTGCTACTATGAAATACAACTGTTCCTTTTGCGTCAATTTGAAAATATAAAACATAGCCAAAAAGAAATAAACATTGTTATACTGCACCACAAATAGAATAAATTAAAATATTTTACCAGAGTAAAATATTAAAAAGAAATTACATTTTATGCCAGGTAAGGAAAATAGTTTAATCATTCTTTCACAACCACTATTTATAACAAAAAAAAAATTCTTCAACAGTTTTACATAAAATATCGATTTTATTATTTATTTATTCATATTTTTCGACGACATGTACTTTTGTTGAAAACATTGTAGAAAAGATCTAAATAACATCCGATAGGAAATATCAATCATTTAGATGCGACACAATTTTTCTCTTTCCGTTAATAAAATTATAAAACTGTACCAATAAAATAATAAACATTTATACAATTTTCCCAAAATATTAGTCTAATACTCTACCAGAATAAAATAACAAACACATTTTATGCCACTAAATAACTATATAGTGAAGAACCACTATTCATAAAAGAGTTCTATATAATTATATTATGTAAGATATAATCAATTTTACATTTATTTTAATTCATATTTTGTCAATTTATCTTTGTTGATAACAATATAGAAAAAATCTACATAAAATCCTTCCAGAAATGTCATCTAATAAGATGGCAGGCAATTTTTTTTCAACATCATATTTTCCTTCCATCTTATTGGGTGCCATTTCTGGAAGGGTTTTATTTAGATTTTTTCTATATTGTTATTAGCAAAGATAAATTTTTTGACAAAATATGAATTAAAATAAATGTAAAATTGATTATATCTTACATAATATAATTATATGTATATATAATTATAATTAATAATATATATACATATATAATTATAATTATATTAAAAAATGTGAAATTGATTATATTTTACTTCTCTTTTATGAATAGTGGTTATCAGTGTATAGTTCTTTAGTGGCAAAAAATGTGTTTTGTTTTTAATATATATGTATATATATATATATTTTTTAATATTCTTCTGAAAATGTCAATTAGTAAAATGGTAAGCAAATTTTCCTTTTTATCGAAAAAATTATATTTAATAAACAAAAAATAATAGTAGGGTTTTTTTTCTTCCAAAATAATATAAGTCTAAATATTTTTCCTGGGTAAAATATAAAAAACAAATGCATTGTACGCTAGTAAAACAAATCATTTAGTAATTCTTCGACGACAACTATAAATAAAACACATCTTTCGAACAATAATTTTATAATATCAATAAATATGTCATCTTTTACATGCTTCTTAGGATAAAAAAATTTCACAATTTGTATTTTTTTTTATATATATATGTAGAAAAAACCTAAATAAAATGCTTTCAGGTATGCCAATTAATAAAATGAGACATGATTTTTCATTTTCATAGAGTAAAATAATTAAACATTACCAATAAAAGTATAAATATTGATACACTTCTGCTAAAATATTATAAATTAAAATATTTAACGGGAGTGAATGACAAAAACAAACATATTTTAAGTAAATAAAGAAACCCATTTAGTTATTCTTTAACAATCACTATTCATAAAAGACAATTTCTTATACGTATTTTATCTAAAATATATTCTTTTTTTACATTTTTTCTTAATTTTTTTTTCCCAACATTTTATTTCTGTTGGAAAAATATAGGAGAAAAAAATAAGTAAAACCCTTCAATGCAGTCCAACTAATAAGAAGATACACACATTTTAATTTCCAGTTAATAAAATAATAAAAACATTACCAACCAAAAAAATCTAGACACACATCTCGAAAAATATTATAAATTAAAATATTTTCCCAGAGTAAAATAATAAAATTAAAACACATTCTAAGCCAGTAAAGAAAAACATAAAATTATTCTGTGACAACCACTATCCACAAAAGACAGTTTCCTACAATTATTTTCCTGTAAAATATAATCTATTTTATACATTTTTTATCATAATTCATAGTTTTCTACGAAACCTATTTTTGTTGATTAGATTCTTCTTTGAAAACATATTTCAGAGAACTAATTCAGAAAATTACGTAAAAAACGAAAGTGTAATTTTCTCCTTCCTTAAAACAATTTTTTTTAAAAAAGGAATATAATAACATCACTTACTCTTAATTGAAGCATGATCAAGATGACATTGTTTCACTAAATTTTTCTCAGCTGCGTTATCAGATAAGATAATGCCATTAACTAACCTACATTAAAAAAGTCTCTTTAACTGCGGAAAAAACTGGATATGTTAATTAAACTACAAAAAAGAGCACGCTTATCTTTATGAAGGCCTGAATTTGACACTTTACGCTTTCCTTGCTTTATTTAATTATCTCTAGATTACTACTATCTTATTAAAATTTGAATGCTAAACTGAAATTTTTGTTTTCTTACATTACAATTGACAAGGATACTAGGAAAATAACACTAAAAAGAGGAATACACGTTTATTTAATTATTTCTGGATTCAAAATATTTCATTAAAATTTAAAGCTAAATTGTAATTTTAATTTTTATACATTTGTAAAAGATACTATAAAAGTAATTACGATTAATTATGAAAATCTTAAAACCACATTCTTTTCTATAATTTTTTTTTTTATTTGGCTTTTTGTCTTCAGTTATTTTTTACTAATTTATAGTTTTTCATAAAAAAAATATTAATTACTAATTCTTACACTTAGTTAGATGCTATCAAAATAATGTAATTTCTATTACTAAATAGAAAAAAATAATTTATGTAAAGTAGATAATCTATTCCGTAGTGTTACTAAAAATTAAAAATTACAATGTGTTACTATAAATTATAAATCACATTTTGTTATTACGTGTTCTTTATATATGAATATAATAATGTTATTACACAACATTTTTATAAATTATAAACTACATTGTTTTTTTTTACGTAGTATTACTATAAATTAAAAATTGCCAAGCGTTATTGCGTAGTATTAATATAAATTACACATAACGAAATGTTATTACTTTTTCTTGCAATGAATAATAACTCATACAGTGTTATCACGTAATGTTACTATTAATTATAAATTAGATTGTGTTAGCTTAAATTTTAAATTAAAACATAGCATTGTTATAAATTCTAAATTACAAACCGTTTACAATAACAATTGCTTACTAATATAAAAATAACTCATGCATATAAAACTTTGTCACAGAATTTAGATCAAGATATTACTATTTAAATAATAATTTAAAATCCTCTAACAATCTTAGAAATTGTAATGAAATATTACGTATGAATTTGAATATGAATAAATGCATGTATACGCATATTCCCACAACATATTATGGAAAAGTTATAAACTTGCATATTTTTACAGGAATATAAATCTGTATTCTTCCCTAAAGTCTGCCAGTAAAACTGAATATTTAATGATTAAATATCCCCAAACATATTTTATTCATTGCGAGTGACGTAAACCATTCTAACGTTCCCACAATTTGACAATGATATTTTGACGTTTATAAATGAAGTTAAATAAAAATTTACGTTTATAAATTTTTAATGCTTGAGTGACAATATGTCACTCTAAATATTATTTTATTTTCTGAATATGTTAACAAATTGAACTAAATATGATCTTTCAAACATTTCCAAATCTACATTTTACCGTGTTTTTAAGCTGTGTGTGGTATTTGAAAAGAACACCTTTGATGTAAATTTAATTATGTTGATTATTAGAGGAATTTTTATATATATGCGTATTATCAGAAGAATTCTATATGTACGGACTAATTCATACAACCTGAAAATGTTTATTCATTTTAAATTTTAATGGGTGATTTTTCGTTCACCTTCATGCCACTTGACTATAAATTTTTCAGTTGGTGTTGTAGTTTCCAGATGGCGCTACTGGTACTACCCTGATTGGAAAAAACCTCTTATTTTAACTTCTATATACTATCCAACTATTCGGGTTTCGGAGAGTATTTGGGTTCTTTCAAAGGCGGCAAATGGTGCTAAATGAATGAAGACTCTAGTTTATTGCTTTTACTTGAGAAGAAGGTTACAATAGCAGTTACTGTAGGAAAATTGTCTATTTACAGGGTATTTTAAAAAGAGATTCCCTAACTTTCAAATTACATAACAACGAAACAGTGAAGGACATAAAGGCGACACAAGAGACATGTTGGTAAATAACTTCAAAATTAGTTACAGTATTGAAACTTGGCGACCAATTGTAGTAAAATCTGAAAATAGCGTTTCCTCCTGAAATAGGGAACTGGATAATAAAACCTAGACGGTCGCTTTTGCATAATACAGTGGTTTTTACCAAGACGATCCCAAGATTTTGAGCACCTCAAAATTATCCAATTTTGTTGATGGACATTTCCCGCATTTTTTACAAACGATTGAAATTGGTTTTTATCTATGAAGAATTACTTCCCGATTCCAAATATTCAAATAAAAGTTCTTTAAAAAAATTAGTTATTTAAATATTAAGAAAAGAAATTGCGACGAAACTCCGTCCGATTGCAATCCGATCAAAACGATCCGCTATAGCTGTGACGTCAAAACATCCTTTCGTTTCTATGTTCATCGTGACGTATCTGCCAAATAATTGGTGTTAGTTTGGAAGACAGTTCATATATCCCATACAGGTTGCCGAGATTTGAGAGAAGCCTGCAAAACTGATTTCAGCTGCTGCGTTTTAAGCCAAGTTGTTTCAGCTCAAGTGACGTCACATTCAATTCAAGCCGAATGAATCGTTCTTCTCGCCAAAACTAACAAGCAAACTTTGGTTGCAAATTCTAGAAAAATAAAAAAAGCGCAGTGAGCAGAAATTTGTGTGTTTATGGCTTTTTCGAAACATTTAGAATTGGAAAAAAATAATAATAATAATAATAATAATAATAAAAAATGCTGGAATTGTCCATTGACAGATCTATCCAAATGAAATGACACTTATCGGTATATCATAATCCGTCATCATCAAATTTACACCCAACAATCAATTTTGAATTCCATGTTTGTTTCAAATTTCAATACCTGTTAATCCCATACAACTTTTGTCTCTTCTTCCTATTTCTCACTATTTCAGAATTATGTTATTTTGAAGTCAATGGGGTTTCCTAAGAGACCCTATAAGTGGGATTCGAGTTATTTTATCGCACTAGTGCATTTAACCCTTTGGGTACATTTGACGGCTGAGACTCGTCATGCACTTGTTTTGCCTGTAAATAATGACGAATCTAATTCGTCATTCAAACTAGGTTGATCGTATGGATTTTAATGTCACAAGAGCCATGATTGGTTAAGCCGAACATCGGTTGCTTTACCTATACCTTAAGAAAATAATTTGTTTAACTGTGTTCCTTTAAAGTCATTCAGACTAGGATAAAATCATATCCCTCTACTAAATGAATTTTCACGCAATCTACAGCCTTTATATACTCTTCCTTGCATCATCAAAATAAATCCGTTCGAAACGCAGCCCACCTGTTGACTGTGGTTAGCGCTCTGGTCACGCATGTCAGAGGTATCTGGTTCGGATCCCGCGTTCTGTATAGATGTTCGTTGTGGTTCAGAATCCACGTTAAGCTGTTGGCCCCTGCCTGATTATTCGTTATTGTGCATAAAAATAGATAGTTGAGCGCGCAAACCAACCGTTCAAAACACAAGAATTTTACCAAATAAATCTGTTCCCAAGGGATTAAGGCCCACCAAACGGTATAGTGGTTAGCGTACTAGCTTCTAGACCGCGAGGTTGCGGGTTCGAGTCCCGTGTAAGGCATGGGTGTTTGTAAATGTATGTTGGTTTGTCTAATGACGAATATTTCGGCGCATTATAGCCCTCGTGTTGCTGACGGTGCCAGATAATTTGAAAACAACCAACCCAAGGGATTAAGAATGAATTCCTATGTCCTAATCCGGTGTTCCTTTTCTTTTCAGGAAGTGTTCCAGAGAGTTACAAACCCATCAGCAGCAGTTCTCACCTGCACGTGTTTGAAAACGGTTCTCTGACTATCTTGGATGTTAGTGAGTACGACGCGGGATACTACCTCTGTCAGGCATCCAATGGTATTGGATCCGGTCTCAGTAAAGTCATCAGTCTTAACGTACACGGTGAGTTCTTATTGGTTAATAATGTCAGCATTTTAATTTAATTAAAATGTAGAAAAGTTAAAATATTGAGTTTTGCTTGATATTAATATAACAAACTAGCTCAAGTACTGTCTGCCTATCATTAAAATTGAGAAATTGTGTCTATCTATCACATGAATAGCTCCCGGCACAAAGTCTAGCGTTGTTTGTTGCCATGGAAACAAGACTATTCCCATTGCCATTGGGAGTTTCTAGGAGAAAGACATTTTTATAGCCTTTGGATGACAAATTCGTGCATGTTATCATGTGTATTAAAAAAAAACTGGTATTGTTTCCATAGTGACCGCCATCAAACCAGACTATCTATCGGGAGCTAATCTCTGATAGACAGACAATACTTGATTTTTCTAGAACATAAAAATAACAATAAAAATCCTCATCGAACAATCGTTCTGATTTTTTGATAGAATGTAGAAAATGTTAGTTGATCATGACTGGTCTGCCGGGGAAAAATTGACCGAAAATATTCAAAAATTGACTTTGAATGAGTTGAACTAAATCCGATGGCCAAATATGTCATAACTGTCTTAACAATGAGCACCACTTTTTGTCTGGTAATCCATCACTTTAATTTTCAATGAGGAAGAGTGCAGACAAAATCAAATTTCGGGCGAAAAATACCTCCATCTTTTAAAAGTGAGCCAAGTTTACTGACAGACCAGACGGTTGATGATCTTTTACCTTTCTTTACATTCTATTTCAAACTCAGAATGATGTTTGATGAAGTTAACTGAACTTGTAGTCACCTTATTTCTTGCAAGATTACAGGTGTGTAGATTTATAGAGGTCTCTTGTAATTTCAATCAAATTTAATTTTTAATTTTCTTTTCCATGGTTTGTGAAATAAATCACAAGACACTTTACCTGGGATAACTTAATACAATAATTCGTGGACATTTATTGCCGACCAAACGGTATAGTGGTTAGCGTGCTGGCTTCTAGACCGCGAGGTTGCGGGTTCCAGTCCCGTGTTTGGCATGGGTGTTTGTAAATGTATGTTGGCTTGTCTAATGTCAAATGTTTCGGCGCATTATAGCCCTCGTGTTGCTGACGGCGCCAGATAATCTGAAAACAACCAACCAACGTGGACATTTATTGACTCTATAAAAGAATCCGTTTACCTCTTAATAGAATCTTTTATCACTTTATAGATCTTTTATCACTTAATAGAGCGATAGGGTAGTGTGGTGCATGCAACATTTTAGTTTTGAATCTATTCATACAAAATGTATTAAATACGCTAATGTAACATTGACTTTTGTTAAAAATTGAGACATTTCGGATATGAAGGGCGATCTCAACAAAAGGCCGTTGTCAGAAAAACAAGTTTGAAAAGTTTTCGTTGTAATAAATTTCCCATGTTGGATATCATTCTTCGAGTATTTTGAGAGTGAAATAAGTGCAAAGAGACATCTAGATTCTCATGGCAAAAAAAAAAAATTGGGAGGGGGCCGATGTTGAATCTGTCGTTCATATCCGCGACGCCTTAACCCATTGACGGTCATGCACGTATATATACGTCTTAGGATCCCCAGTTTTTCCAGCAATACACATCATTTTTAAGCTTATAAATAAAATTTAAAATAAAATATATTTTAGATATTTTTATTAGGATAATAGTCTATACCCTATCTAAAACAAAATAAATAAAAAAAAAAATTAAAATTATGTATTTGAATTAGAAATATAATTTAAAAATTATTTCAGGGAAAACAACTGGGGAATTTCGTCCATCCCCATGACCGTCAGTGGGAATGAGGAACTTACACGTTTTTTTTTTTTTTGTTTTTTTTTTAAATAAAAGTAGAGAAAAAATCTTGAAAAACAATACCATTCTTTCAAAATTTTGAGCTCGGATAGTTAAAAAAAAATATTTAGTTTTTCACTTTGCGATTTTGCGGGAAAAAGCTACTTTTGCGTGTGACATCAACGCGCAGATGATGAACCAGTCTAAAACCTGTTTTAGACCAGGTTCCTCCTCGGATTTTCAACGGAATTTATGCGTAACTACGTCACGTTTTTTATGCGTTTTGGTCACTTGATTTTTGCTTTGATTTCAAACTCGATTTTTTATTAATTGAAATCATAAAGATAAAAATAATTGCACTTCTCAAATATATTCATTGGATAACACTAGAAAATGTAAAAAAATATTCATTTTCCTCACTAAACTAAACTAAAATCTTTGGCGATGAGTTAGTTGAAAATGTCCTTTTATTGTTTTATATCATCATTTACTCCTATAAAACAAATTAAGAAAACAACAAGCACCTGTAAACTGTGACTCGGGAACAAATATTAATGTATCCTGTGAATCAAAAGCTTATAACGAGTCCAGCAATACAGACTACTGTTGGCTTGGCGTTTGAAAGATTCCGGGATCGAATCCTTTTAATTCACTATTTTTCCTCTTTACAAAATTAATGACCTATTTAATAAATTCAATGAGTAAATTAATCATTTCTTATTGCTCCCTAATAGGCAGTGTATTTGATAAAAAAAAATGTAACACAACACCTAGATTGATACTTTTGTAAGAAAATAATTACTGAATTCGAAAAAGTCATCTTTCACTCGAAAATTTTCAATACGATATTCCATCACATTCTTTGCGTATTTTAGTAAATAAACTTTAATGTAAATAGTTTTTGCCACGTAAGTGGAAGTAGATATCGAGAAACCAAACGGCGATGCTATATTCATGCTGCGAATCTCTTCTAACTTTTAAAACACAACTTTTTACCACAAAAAAAAAAGAATTTTCTGAATTATTTAGTTTGTGTATTTAGTTTGATTCATTTTATTAAAGTTGAAATGCACTGGGCCGACAAAGCAAAGACTGCAACTCGTTACATGCTATAATAATTGTTGCTAAAGTATACTAAGATCTAGTTGTGATGAAGCTATGTGTCAACACACTAGAAATTCATGGAGGAAGACTCCGAAAGTTTACGACTTTCCTCCCCCTCTTCCCCTTTTTGTGTCAGTTCAGAGCTACGACGAGTAAACTCGGTGTCTGACTGACAAACAGAAACATCTCTCCTCAGAAGAATGGATCATTTTTCCAGTTGTCTTGGAAGCCAGACATAGCTGGACATTGGCGCCCCTTTTGGACACTTTAGACGGTTTTTTAAGAATTTAGGGTCCCCCTCGCCGGTCACAAAAAAGACCTACCGACTCACTATCCAGAGGACAAGAGCGTGTTTTTGTGCCACCTTCGCTCCTTGGAGATCTTCAATAGAAAGAATATAACACACCTCTCGATGATGCCACCAATGCTTTACTTTTAAAGTAATTTTTAAAAAGGAATGAGGAGAATTGACTTTAAGATTTTAAACACTTCACTCCCAACTCTCTTAGTTCCTACACTCTCTTTAGACTGAGGGACATAGTCCTGCTTTTTAGTAAAATCAAACTTAATTTGATCTACTTCAGACCATTGTGGGTCGCGTAGCTGTGACCACTATCTGGGTAAGTCCGAATTGCTTGTAATTTTGTGACCCTTTTGTTGATTAAATTAATTGTTTTTAACTCGTGATCAAGCTGCTGTCATTCCTTTGACATTTAACTTATGGCAAATTTGGATTGTATGAAATCTGGAGTTTTGTAAATACTTCGAAATCCACTATACGAACTAATTTATCACTGTGCCTTTACCACACTTGTAATTAACAGATGATCGGAAGTTTTTTATTCGTTTTGGGGCAATAAATTACGTCTGTTCAACCTAACATGTTTTTACCGTTAAATTGAATGCTTTTGTATATTTGGGAAGTTAATAACCCAAATGACAATCTTATCCACAACCCCATAATATAAATTCTTACAGTGCCCAATACAACAACAGTTGAAGAAAAATCATTTCAAATCCGAGAAGCAGAAAGTTTCAGCCAAAGGCAGTTTTATATTTTCTATTGTGTAATTTGACAAGAAGAAATTTCTATTGTGTAGTTGTTTATTTTTCAATCGATTAATCTGTCTTGCAAATAATTCGAAATGAAAAGAACTTGTTTAGATTGTTAGAAAATATTTTATAAGGACAACGATCGGCCAGGTAGTAAATTTATTTTTCATATGATAGTTTATTATTGAGTGTACTTTTCTTATAAATTGATATATAAAAAAATGTATTTTATTGATATATCCAATGTATCTAGAATTCTAAGAAAGTGCATTTAAACAATCAGTTGATAATTCCGCGTACAGATTTTGGATAAATAAATGTGTATAAATACAATTAGGGATTTAAAGTTTATTTAAAACTTCAGATAATTTTAGAAAAATATCATGGAATCAAAGTATGATTTTCATTAATAAGAAATCCAACCTATTACATAAATTATACAATGCTGAAAGATATATTAATTTGAATTTCGTTTTATAATATGTAATAATAGATAATACTTTCTTAATGTATATTCTTTTTGAAAAATTGTCTTTGTGTTTCTTGGTAAGAATGAAGTAGATTGGGTATAGTCAACAAATTATAAGTAAATTATCAAGTCATCTAGTGGTTGCTTGTTACAATATTGCCGTCATAAGCTATAAAAAACCCAATATCCAAAAAAATTCGGGTGCGTATTTTAACGTTTTTGAGATTATATATTTTTTTATTGTTGCATAGGTTTGCATTAGCTAAGATTTTTAGCCATTGAATGAAGAAAAAAATATATTATTTTCTAAGGATTGATAAGAAAGAGTCAAAATATAAGCAACTAAATATTTTTGGATTGACGACTTTTTAAATTATGACGTTATAATAGGTGAACCCATGAAAATTACATCTTCATATTGAAGCATAAACATTCAATATCGGCGATAATACAAAAATAGTTAAGCATAATTACTAAATATTACTGTAAACATATCACAAATAATACTCAACATTTTTATTGTACAAATGCCATAATGGACAATTCCCACTTTTTTTTCTTCTTTTTTTTTTTAAATTTAATTCTAAATGTTTCGAAAAGGCCTTAAACACAAAATTTCTGTTCACTGCGCTTTTTCTCTTTTTTAATTGTCAACCTAAAATCGCTGATTTATTTATGCGGGAAAAACGACTCATTCGGCTCGTAACAAATGTGACGTCACTACTTCTCAAACAACTTGGCTTGAAACGCAGCAGCGGAAACCAGTTTTGAAAGTTTCTCGCAAATCGCGCCAATCGGTATGGAATATGGCAATTGTCTACCAAACACACATCAAGTATTTGGCAGAAACCTCACCATAACCAAAAAGAGAACACACTTTTTCGTCTGGCAACCCACTACATTTTGATTTTCAATGAGAAAAAGCGCAAACTATTTCTGATCTCTGGCTCGGAAAACTTGTATCTTTTAAAAGTAAGCCAAATTGACGACATCAGTTAGGTCATCAGTGACGTAATGTTTATTGCCAATTTGGCTCATTTGTGAAAAATGCAAGGAAGCCATGGCCACACATCCGAATCGTCTCCAACCTTCTTAATTGAAAATTAAAGAGTGAGGGTAACCAAATAAAAACAAAATGCTCATTATTTGGCAAGTTATGGCTCATTTGGCAATTAGATTTAGTTCAACTTATTAAAAGTTGATTTTAAACCTGTTTCGGCCATTTTTGCCACGGCCGACCAGTGGATTCGTAATCTACTCACTTTTCTCCAATTTCTATAAAAAATTCAGAATAATGTTCGATGGGGTCCAAAAATTGCAGTCGCCACTCAGTCTATTACAAATCCAAATTATTAAACAATATCTAATTTTCTTTTGCATGCATTTTATAAGCCATATACTATTTCATGACTAGCAAGTTTGACTTGTGCCAAATATGTTCAGTGATAAGTAGTTTTGCTTTTAAAAACTATCTTTTCTAGACACGATCTTTCAAGGTTTCCAAGGTCATAGTCCATACTTATTATACAACTGCTTCCGAAGGGTACAACAAAAGTAATGTTTTAGCAAGCGGTTTTTTTTTTTTTTTTTTTTTTTTTTTTTTTAAGATTCATTTTAACGATGGAAAATAAAGTTTAGCATTAATTTGATTTGATTTCAGAAGCAGTTATTTCATTGACTTTTAACTTTTAAAGACGAGTATAAAATTTATAATCTTGTAAATCTTTTAAAAAATTACTCATGAAAATCCTACAATGATTTTTTGTACAATGTACACATATATCCTGCTCTAATTAAATAAATAATCCCAGTAATAATCCTTTTGATTTAATTGTCATTTTAACTATAAAAACATTTATTAGCTCATTTCCAACTTACCCTCTAGTTTATGATTTTTTTTTTCTTTATGATGCATCTAGCGGTCATGTAACTGGTGTTTATTACAAAAAGTATACTAATAAAATTACTTTTTATGTATATAAACAATTTTAGTATGACTGATGTAAACTAATTTAAAATTGCATTAAAATGTATTACTTATTATTCATATTTTAATCTCAAGTTGTGTTGCATATATGCACTACAGTATTAAGAAAATAATTATGTAATTTTTATTCAGTTGCTGCTCATTTTACGAATAAGTTCCACGCCGAAATAGTAAAGAAAGGGCAAGATGCCAAGCTGTCGTGCCAAGCATACGGTGAAAGACCTCTAAGCATCCTTTGGACAAAAGATCGCCAAACGCTCAATACAAAGATTATGACAAGGTATACTAATTTATTACCTAAAAGACGTTTTAAATCAATCAAATAGAATATTCTCTTTACAGAAATATATTTCGTCTTAATCATCTATTTAACTCAAATGAGAAGAGTTTTAAAAAGGAGCATGGCAACTTATACGACGAATATTCTGTGAAAGGAAATGTGGCGTGTGAATGCTCCCATCTAAGCAGGTTTAATTTTCTCTGTAACTTTTAGACAGACTGGAGGTTGATTATCTTATTTTCAGTATTATCATTATTGTTGTATTTTTTTTTTATTATTATTTATTTTAGTTATTATTGTAATTCTTATTTTTCAATCGTCATTATTGTTATAAGTCGTATATTGTTAATTGCCATTAATGTTACAAGTCTTGCTCAATAATAATTGCCATTATTATAATTATTGTTTTTTTATAATTTTTGCTATTATTTTTGTTATTGTTATATTGTTAATATTAGTAGTTCTGTTATTATTGTTGTTGTTTTTATTTTGTTATTATTTTTACTGTTATTTTATATTGTGTTGTTGATTATATTATTGTTTTACTTCCTATTGTTTTTTAATTATTCTTATTATTTTTGCTGTTATGATTACTATTGGTTTTTTATAAAATTTTTATTGTTTTCATTATAGTTATTTTTCCTCTTATAATTGTTTTTGCTCTTATTTTTGCTTTTACTTCTATTTTTGTTATTGTTTTTAATTGTTATGTTTCACTATTATTTCAATTATTGTTATTTTCTGTTAATACTATTTTTATCATTTTTGCTACTATTTCTGTTATTATATTGTTAATATTATTAGTTCTGTTATTATTTTTTTTTATTTTGTTGTTATTATTTTTACTGTTATATTATATTTTGCTGGTAATTATATATTATTGTTTTACTTGTTAGTGTTTTTTAATTATTCTTATTATTTTTGCTGTTATGGTTACTATTGGTTTTTATAAAATTTTTATTGTTTTCATTATAGTTATTTTTCCTCTTATAATTGTTTTTGCTTTTATTTTTGCTTTTACTTTTATTTTTGTTTGTTATTGTTTTTAATTGTTATGTTTCGCTATTATTTCAATTATTGCTATTTTCTGTTAATACTATTTTTATCATTTTCGCTACTATTTCTGTTATTATTATATTGTTAATATTATTAGTTCTGTTATTATTTTTTTTTTATTTTGTTGTTATTATTTTTACTGTTATATTATATTTTGCTGGTAATTATATATTATTGTTTTACTTGTTAGTGTTTTTTAATTATTATTATTTTTGCTTTTATTGTTAATATTATTTTTTATAAAACTTTTATTGTTTTCATTATAGTTATTTTTATTCTTATAATTATTTTTGCTTTTACTTTTTTTTTATTGTCTTAATTTTTATGCTTCTCTATTATTTCTATAACAGTTATTTTTTGTTATTAATATTTCTATTATTATTATTTTTTGTTATTATTGTTTTTTAATAATATATATTGTTATTATTCTTATCTCTATAATTATGTTTCGCATTATTATTAATCTTTCTAAAGGTATCGCCAGACGGAAACTGTCTTTACAAACGGAAGTCTATCCGAATTATTAATTGAATCAGCAGATAGAGGAGACTCGGCTCTTTTCACGTGCCTTGCTACCAATACATATGGAAAGGATGAAACCAACATTCAGCTAATAATACAAGGTAAGCTACATCGGGAAATTTTTTCAAGATTAACCCTTTTCACTCGTATGTCCCCATCTTGGGGACATCACTTGTTTTACCATCACGCTCGTATGTCCCCGTACAAGGGACATCGCATCTGTATTGGGCAAACTGTGATAACTTTACAAAAACATTTCTGTTCGAAGTATTTCTAAGTTGATTTGCTTTGGTGGAGGTGCTGGCATTAAGTTCCGCCTCTAAATATTGTTTATATAGTTAGTTTGTTCATAATATTACATTTCATAGATTTTTAACCTTTTGCACTCCGAACCATTCTTGACGGCTACCAGCAGCTCAGCCCTAGTGTTGCTCTTGCGCCAGTCAATTTCAACAAACCCAACCATCGACAAACTCTCCTTATCACTCCTTTCAAGTGGCACAGAAAAGTGCTCGGACCGTCGTGAACCAACACTTCTCACATTTTGACACAAAACCTAGCTGAAATGTTTTTTTATAAATATCTTGGTAATTTTACCATATTTTGATTTGATTTCTTGTACCATTTCAAGAGAAAACTTCAGGGAAACATGTATTTCTCAAAAAGTTGTGCTGGAAAAATTTCATTCTCCTAATCACTAATAAACTTTAATGTCCTCTGAGAGGGCACATCCGAGTGATATGCTAGATTACGATGTCCCATGAGAGGGGACAGCGGAATGCAAAGGGTCAGTGCTGTGTAGTATAGTTAAGTATTCTTAGTAATTTCAATAAATTATTTTGACACGTTGAAAAATAAAATATTATGTGGACACATTCCCATCCTAGGTCAAGGGGGGTATTCAGGGGCTATATTCTTAAATTTTTATTTAAGGATGGTAAACCTTCTAGTTAAATTGGAACACATTTCCATCAAAAAAATGCATCTTGATTGAACATGAAAAAAAATTCCGAGTTAATTGCTAACTTTCTAAAGCATAATTACGAGTGCAAAGGGTTAAAATATGGTTTCTTCATTCCTCGTCGTTTAAAAATCTAGAGAAAATCGAGATCTTACAATTCATTGCTAAATAACTTAGATTTATTCAATTCGTTGCTTTGCTTACGAATGCATAATGAAAGTCACTTGCCTTCATGGTTTCATCAAATTTTGGAATTCCATTGCAAAAATCAATAACTTGCATCTTTTCCCTCGATTACAAGTATAAAATTTGGAATGAAGTGAATTTTAACAAAATATGACGCATTTTATTAATAATTAATAATACACACACACACACAAAACGCAAATGTAATAATGTGAAAAAAAGTTTGAACGTTTTTTTTTTTTTTTTTTTTTTTTTTTTAATTATTTTTTATTATTATTATTATTATTATTTATTATCATTTATTATTATTATTTATTTATTTTTTTAATCTTTATATTATCTTCGATTTTGTGTGAATGTATGTTTGTCGATGGCGGCGGAATCTGCAAAGGCCTAATTATCCACCTTGCCGTCATCTAATCCGGCTGAAACTTGGTAGATAGATTCAATGTCGATGACAATGCTTTCTATCAATTTTGGGGCTGTAATTGCCACTAAAAGGTCGCTTTTAAGGACTACTAATAAACCAACTTGCCGTCATCCAATCGCGCTTTGGCTAGCACTGAATCGACCATTGTTGGAACTTATTTCTGTTGTCAAATTTTTTTTAATAAACATATAATAAAATTACTTTAACCGGATAAATAAATACTATTTGCATGTGAGAGCATAAATTCAAGTTTATTTTTAATAAATACATTTTGAAACGTAGTTTGCCGCACGTTTTGTTGATAGAAATGTTTTTGATATCGACTCTGTGTTAATGAATAAAAAATTTTACATTGCATACAAAGGTATTTATTTTTAAACTCTGTTTGAATGTAATATTAGATTTAATATTTTAAAACCTTTTCTCATTTATAATATTTCTGAAACTGGCCAACGCAGTTGTCTAGCGGTCTGATGAGTTTTCCGCGATTTCTCCTATTGAAACACAAATGCGGAACAGGTTCCCTTTAAGGTATACATATACAATTGAGAGGATTTCCTTTGATTTTTAGGTTATAATTTCAAACTTTTTGGTAGTATATCAAAATTAAAAATGATGCAGTTATATATATAAACTTTTTTTTTCCGTCAATGTTTTAATCAGCTAATTACAATTAAAGTAACTAATTAGGTCACTATCAGAACATACATAAATAAACTTGTAATTAACTTAGATGTATGATTTTTATTGCAAATAAAATATATTATATTCACGAATGTTCTTATGAAGAATTTTGAATTTGGCTGCAATATTTATTTAATTATAAATTTTTAAATAAAATGTTTTAAAAAATGCATAGTTTTTAACAAAAAAATAAGATTAAAATATTCATAAAAATGTGTTTATGACAATATATGTTAGATTCTACATAGAAAAACACATTCACAACTTGTGTCTACAGAACGAAATTAGAATTTTGTAAATCGGACAATTTATTATGAAGGAATGATCGTTGGCATAAAGTCATATGACACCAAAATGTCAATCTTCAGAAAACGCGTTTAAAGTTTACTACACTAATGAACATGATACAAAACAGGTTCACAAAACCCACTCTAATTTAAAAAGTAATTTGAGTCTCAGAAAGAAAATGGTATCATTTTAAAGGTAATAAATTCGGGAATATTTAAAAAAAAAAAAAAAAAAAAAAAAAAAAAACGTAAACTTGAGTCAAATTTTGCAATTCCTAATGTATATGTATACCTTCAACATACTCCCAACTTCTTTCCCCTTAAAATTTGTATTGTGTTGCAGCGTGTTTCAAAGCAATTATTCCCTCCTTTTAACAGGGAAAATCCAATGCAACCAATCAAAATCTACCAAAAATTCGTAAAATATCTGCAATATAATAACACACAATTGACTAAACTTTATCTTATATTAACGAAATAAATCTTAAACTTTTTCAAAATTGTATCATTAGTAATGATTCTTAAATATAAAACTTATTTCCATCAGATTCTTTCAATGATTTATATTTATCTAACGAACGAGTAAGGAACACACGTCATGTGAAGATCTACTGTTCCCTAACTGCTTCTTTTCAAAGTATATCATTCCTCGTACTCAATCTCTACTAATTCCTACACCCCTCTGCATCCCCTCCTAATCTCCCACTAACAAAAACACAAATTAAAACTGAAACGGAACACATCCGGGCATCATCCAACGACAACATTAGCAAGACTTCCTTTAAATGATCTTCCTTTTGAACTAGGCAGTTAAAAAGAGTATCAGGTGTAGTTTCTTTCAAGAACAAGGTCAGAAGACAAAATGGAGAGTGATCTCATAACTTTTCCAATAACTTGGTGGATGACGTCATAAAACAGCTCTGTTATGGGAAAATCATTGAGTTATGACGTCATAGAAAATCAAACGAAATTTACTAGTACCATTTCATAGATGTCGTTTTGTTACGTAGTTTTTTTTCTCAAATGAAACTGTAATAACTGTAGGTTTACCTATACATGAATGGTGTGTACCTATTTAGGTTACACTAGGTTTACCTGTACCTATATCGATGAGTAAACCATATATCATCATAACAATAACTAATTATATAGATAGCATAGTCATACCTATAAGTTTTAACCTTTCTATCGAATTCTTGAGTAAAAAAATGAACGTTTTGATTTTTTTATTAAAGTTTAATGGGTATAATTTTTTCTAAAATCTTCACATAGACTGAAATACTTTGTAGTATTTTCCACAGTTCGCTGGTTTATCTGGAAAACAAAACATTTCTTAAACTACGAAAGAACACCATGATATTAACCCAGATAACATTTTAACCTTTTCGACATTTTCTTGAAACTTCCTATGCGAAAACGATTCACGATTCAGAAGACAAGGTTGCAACCTTTCTAAAAGCTTGAAAAAAGATCCTTGTTCACAGTTGGTTGAAAAACTTTTCGTAATATTTTCACGACAACATTGCAACTCTGTAAAGGGAAACCTTTTCATAATAAGCTTGCAACAAGGTTTACTCAGTATATGTGCCACTTTAGAAGCAACCTTTTCGGAGGTTTATTAACCCGTTGAGCACCACGCGAATTCTTAAGGAATTCTTCTTCAGGCCACGTATAGCGATATAGCAATGCGAAGCGCACTACTAATAGATTGAAATTTACTCGATATAGCTGTGTAAATATATTAGAGCCATTGTTTCTTATCGCAGTAGAGGATATTTACGTTTAAAATTAAATGCTTATAGACATTCATTACACGTTTACTGAGCATTGCTAGACCTCAGACTTAAAATTCTTAATTCAATTTTTCACAAGGGCATTTTGGACAAATTTGGATTTAATAACATTTTTATCAATTGAAATATCAATATTACTTCAAAAACTAAGATTTCCTGCACTTTAAAAAGTAATAAGAAAGGCACTATGTCAAATTATAGGTGTGGGGAAAACAACAGCGTACGTGCCAACCACCGGCGGTTGATGCGGCCTAAATGGAAAGTTCAGTGTCAGCCACCGATGGCTAACGTGGCACTCAACATGTTAATGATATAATCTTCTAATAAATAAACTTTAAGTAAATGTTCAGTAATTATTTAAAACAATGTAATTTTTTTAGTTTCATATCATATTTTACACTATCAACCACCGATAGCTGACGCAGCCTAAACGGAAAGTTCAGTGTCAGCCACGGATGGCTGACGTGACACTCAACGTGTTAACTTAAGTCTTTTCACTAAAAATCTTTGTCATAGCGCCCATAACTATGTAGAACAGCCTTCTCCACAACATGCCTGAAGAAAGTATATGAAGAAGCTTTCAGCATGGTGGTTTTCATCAAAAATAAATACGGGAATAACTTTTAACTGAACTGAACTTAACCCTATTTGGATAATTTATTAAAATTAACTGCAATAAATACTCCAAAAGATATCAACTCTATCATAAAATAAACTGAACGATTTCTACTGCCATCGTCTCACAATTGATATCGCCTAAAATGGAGTAATCTGGAAGTTCAGTTTAAATACTTAAATTAAAAAATAGGTCAAGTTGCATTCTCACGTTGAAACAAAAAATTCATTTCTCTTTTAGACTTTGAGTTACTAATAATGAAATTTATTATTATTATTTTATTTTTATTTTTTTATTTATTTGAAAATTAAAATTAAACATCAAATATAATTTTATTAAAATAAAATAAACGAATATTTTTTCCCAGTTTTCAGAAATGCTTTATATTGTTAAATTTATAATAATTAAAGATACATATTTTAGTGCATCCGGCCCTCGAAAAACTCCAACATAAGTCATATGACCCGCCTCTAAAAGTTAGTTGCAAACGTTGATTTACATGGAAGCCAGAGATAGAGTGTGAGAGAAAAAGGGATTATTGAGGTACAAAGGAAGATTGAAATCATGAGTCTGGGGATTTTAATTTTTTTAATATTAAATAAGGATAATTGGTAAGTTCATCCCTGAGTTACGAAAAGTCGTTTATGGTAACTAAGATCAGCATATTTTAACGAAGGCGGGGGAAAATAATGAGGTCTCGAAAAAGTAAAAGTTTCTTCAACTCGTAAATAGTTGTGGTATAAAAATAGATTAAGAATGAAGTGAACATTGATAGAAACTCTTATGTGACGAGTTACTAAAATCATTACATACTTATACCCATTATTGAGTTAATTTAGCTGATTCCATAAAATTATATCCAAATTTACCCTTAAGGAGAGTTGGTACCCTAAAATTTATAAATGATTGATTTTGAGTTTATTATTGTTTATCAAAATTTAAATTTTCCCCTTCCCACTGACGGTCATGGGAATGGGTGAAATTCTACAATTTTTTTCCCTGAAAAAATTTTTAAATTATATTTCTGGTTCAAATACATAATTTTTTTTTAATTATTTTTTATTTATTTGTTTTAGATAGGCTATAAAGTATCATCCTAATAAAAATATTTAAAAATATTTTATTTTAAATTTTATTTATAAATTAAGAAATGTTGTGTATTGCTGGAAAAACAGGGGATCAAATGACGTATAAATACGTGCATGACCGTCAGTGGGTTAAAAGGACACCTCTTTTCTAATAATACCTCAACTATAAGTATTTTTCATAATTTTTGAAAGACAAAATTAATAACTATTTGTATAGGTAAAGTATTCTTTAAAATGCGTTTTTCTCAATAGTAAATTTTTCATTATTCATGTACATTTTTCTCAGAAACTGCACAAAATATATTCCTAAATGTATAATCACATATTCCTTTTATGTATCTATATATACTGAAGTGAGATTGTGTTATTATTTTAAAAATATTTTTTATTTTGGCTTATTTCTGCACACAAAAAAAACTTGTGATTACTAACAAATTTGAGTGACTTTCACAAGAATTCATTTAGAAAAAAAAGTAAATGAATTACAATCAAACACTCACTTCAGTAAAATATCAAGTGTCTGCTAAATATACTGAAACAAAATTAGGCTTCTATGTCAATTACTTTCTGATAAAAAGGTACATGAAATATGCTAAATTAACATTACCAGTATGGAGAGTACATTCTCCCCTTAAATAAATCCCCAGCTAACCCTTCCTTATTACAGCGCATTCAAAAACTTCATACACCCTTTAAACATCAGGGTAAGAAAAATTACCAGACACCTTCTCTGTACTCTCCTAACCTTGTCTCGTCCCATCATCATTTGAGACCCGAAGCAGAAGCTATCGCTAATGGAGGTGGCATTTAGCGAGCTGCGTCGTTTTCCATTGACAGAAGGCCGGGGATGTAATTTGAATGTACGTGTAATCGCGATGCGTTTCGGCTTCTAAAGTGAACACCCGAAAGCTAATGGACGATGGAGGTAAAGGCTTTTAAGTGTTACTGGAGGGAAGCATTTATCACCGAGAAGTCCTGTGTTTTGTACCTATTGAATGGGCGAGGTTTAGCCCGTATTTGATAATGGATCTTGGAGAACATGGATGTTTAAGGGCATTGTGTATTAATCTACAAAGTAACTGAGTAAATGAAGAATGTAAATAGAAATTAGCAAAATGTGTTTAAAGTTCTCCTGAGTATGTTTAAAAAGTTTTATTATTAATTTCATCTGAAAATGATGATGCAATATGATGGTTGTTTTGGTATACTCATGTAATGACAAAACTATTTTAATATCGCCTTTTAATTAATTCTTTTCCCTTCAAAGCGCATCTTCTATTTTTGATTCCCTTTTCCGATCATCATTTTCATTCAAGTATACATATACATTAGGACTTTCAAAATTTTCAAAATTTGACTCAAGTCTGCTTTTTTTTTCTTTTTTTTTAATATTCCCGAATTCAATACCTTTAAAATAGTACCATTTTCTTTCTGCGACTCAATTTACCTTTTAAATTACAGTGGATTTTGTGTACCTGTTTTGTATCCCTTTCATTAGTGTAGTAAACTTTAAACGCGTTTTCTGAAGAGTGACGTTTTGGTGTTATATGACTTTACACCAACTACACCAACGGTCATAACTTCATAATAAATTATCCGATTTACAAAATTCTAATTTTGTTCTGAAGACACAAGTTGTGAATGTGTTTTATATGTAGAATCTAACATATATTGTTATAAACACATATTTTATGAATATTTTAATCTTAATTTTTTGTTAAAAACTATGTATTTTTAAAACTTTTTATTTAAAAATTCATAATTAAATAAGTATTATATCCAAATTCAAAATCCTCCATAGGAACATGCGTCAATATAATATCTTATATTTGCAGTAAAAATCATACCTCTAAGTTAATTACAAGTTTATTTATGTATGTTCTAATTAGTCACTTTAATTGCAATTAGCTGATTAAAAAATTGACGGGAAAAAAAGTTTATATATATAAATGCATGATTTTTAATACTGATATACTGCCAAAAAGTTTAAAATTATTAACTTAAAATTAAAGAAAATCATCTCAATTGTATAAGTATACCTTCAATCGATTTTCCTCGTTTCTACAGCCTACTCCTGCGATAATTGTTTTATATCAAAACTTTCCTAACAATAAATTCCATACTTAATGTTCATGATTTCTCAATATTGCTTCAGAGTAATTCAAATTCCCACACCCTTGGTATTTCATTTCTGATGCATTAACAAAACCCATACGCCATCTGATGGCTGCAGGGTTGGCACTTTGGTCTTCTTTGCCAAAGGTGCCAGGTTCGAATCCTGGATTAGGCATACATGTTAGTTGTGGCTCAGAATCCACGTTAAGATGTAGGTCTTGGCTTTACCAGCCGGCATTTTTAAAAAATAGATAAATGAGCGCACCAACCACAAAAGTCATACAAAGCTTGTTTTCTAGCGATTCCATAAGACGATAACTATAAATTCATTATATTGATATCTGCTGTTCTAGTATGTCATGTACTCTTCTCTCTCTTCAAGTAAATAAATAATTTCCATGCCAGCAGGTTCAAAGATTTTTTTCATGTCTCGCCATACATTGGAAACGGTATTAAAAAATATGAATATTTCAATCATATTACACTGAATCTAACGAACATGAAAGTATTTGAAAGTGTTATACTGAGCAAGAAAATATCCTTAACTATTAAATGAGCAATGTCTAAACAACTAATAAAAACAGTTAACCTCGTCATGGTAATGTTTCTTATACAATTATCAATCGTATATTAAAGCAAAAACATATACCATCAGTACAAACTTTTTTTTTAATTATGTATTCAATTTATAAAAATCTAAAAATAGAATACATTGATTATCACAATGACTTCAACGGAAATCCTTCCTTTGTAGCTTCGAAACGCAACTGAACATATCAATTATCACCGACCAATCATGTGAATTGAATTAAATGCGCATATTTTCTAGAATGTAATTGGGAATCCGATTGAATAATGGACAACTATGCCTTCTTGAATAATGGTTCTTAACCAGGTTAAACAGCGAGAAGGCATGTCTGACTGCGTCGGATGTTCAATTAATATTAAGGATGGATGAATAATACATGGATGGATGAGATCTGATCACACAATGAAATGCTTCATTAGTTGGGTTAAAATAACAGAGAGAATGAATAGAAAATATTTCTTTACTGAAAGACACTAGCTCCAATTTTTTTTAATTTTTTAACTTCCAGTTTATTTTCGCGATAGTAAGCGTGTTTTGTGGTCTTTCTTAAGGTATACAACCCTATGTATATGTAATAACACACCTATTTTAGTATCGACTTTAAATTTCATTTTCTTTTCAAAGCGCGTCTTCTATTGTTTCAAGCATTTCCCAAATCTTCAATCAGCAAGTTCCCTACGTAATATTCATTACACGTCATTGTGATTGTTTTAATTCCCTCACACATGGTACTTAATTTATGCTGAGCTAAAAACTAACATTCACGCATTATAGAATGGTTTTCAGAGTTTTCACGACAACGATTGATACATTCCATTGCTATCTTCTGTCCCTTTTTTGACACCTGAAAATTGGTTTATCAAAATCGGAATAACTTTTTCTATGATTGACCTAGTTAACATTTATCTTGAATTTCAGACTTATGGTTATAATGGAAGTGATGTATTTGAATTTTCCACATTTGGAACAATTAATTCCTTTTAATTCTTTGAAATTATTTGATAAAGACGTTATAATAATATAGGGAACATAATAATCTAGTTTTTCTATGTTAGTCCTTCTTGACATTTAAACTAAATTTCAGAGTTATAGCTTCAGTGGAAGTGAGACATTTAAATATTCGACGTTTGGAATGTTTAACTCCTTTTGATTATTTTAAATTATTTAATAGAGACTTAATAATGAAAATAGGGAACGTAATAATTTAGTTTGAAATGTCAAAATCAATGAAAATGTCAATAACAAAAAAATTATTTCATTTATACGAATTTACAATTCCCGCATTTTTTAAAAACGAGTGAAATTAGTTTATATTTATGAAGATTTTTATGTCCTAATACTCTTAAAATCTTTCAATGTGTAGTTTTATTTTCTTCTATAAAAATAAAATAGTTTGATCAGAATTAAAATAAAACAATTAAAGGGAACAATTCAAATGAAAAATTTTAAATAATTATTCGCTTAAGTTAATTATTTTACGAAGTTGATTCGATTAATCATTGAATCCGCACATCTCATAATTATTAATTACTTTCCCTAACTCAAATAGACTAATGAAAAGAGTTTATTAGTTTAAACATTTATTTTAATTATGTTAACGTAATTTCAATGACCTTCTCGGTAAACCAAATAAATTAATTTCAAAATGCAAACGCTATTTACAAATCACATTAAAATTCCAAAACATTTAACACATTCAGAGTGCAAATATTATTTTTAAGTGTATGCTCATTATTTGGTTTTTAATTCATCAAATTTATGTACATGAAATATTCAGATAATTTTAATCGTAAAGAAAGCGTTAGAGCCTTGAAAAAGTCTTTAAAGGTTTAGTCTTGGAAACCATTTCTTTTGTTACTAGGGAAGGAAAAATAGTTATTACTGCCTCAGAAATTAGTGATTGGATAAATACGTGGCCATCATAGCCTTGTTGAGGTCTCGAGTACAAATACCAGGTACAACACCTAGATACCAGAGATCTCTTTTGTTTAGTGGTTAGCACGCCTGTCTTCAGATTTAAGAGTCCCCAGTTCTACTCCCTGTTCGGGCACATCGTTACAGCCTCATTGAAGCTCTAGAAAAAATGCCTTCTATTGAATCGAGGGTTTTGTTAACGAAACATAAATGAAATACCATGAGTGTGGGGAAATAAATCAGTATGACACAAACAATGACGAGCAATATTCTGAGTTCTCAATATGAAGTTCACATTCTTGAGTATTAATTAACTCACATTTGAAAAAATGCTGACATTTTCAAAACGTGAGTACATTTTTAAAAGAAAGTGAGAATCTGAGAAATGATTAAAAGTAGAAATCGCGTTCCGAAAGGAAAAATAAAATTTAAAACGTTACTCAAAAGATTTTTTGTATTAAAAACAAATATTAGAATATTCTTCCCTGTACTCTCGTAATAAGTTAAAAAGCTCTAAATCCAAAAAGTTCAAATGCATACTATGGCGCTTTTGCATTCGACTTTTAAAATTTAAACTTTTTTTTTTTCATTTCTCAACGTTTAATAACATCCTGATTTCAAAAAAGTGATCTAGAAAAAATTTCTGTCTGCACGTGTGTGTGATTGTGTGTACGTGGTCAGCATTACTGCCGAACAAATTGACCTACGATGTTCAAATTTGGTGTGCGGATTGGTGATGGCACAGAGATCTACCATCAAGGTTTCCATCAAAATCACGCATGCGCATGAGGTAGATGCCATTGAAAAAATCATGTTCTCCAGTAATTGCTAAAAAATGGCTCTAACAATTTTGTCCGAAAGCACTGTGCTAATGCATCTTAAGGTGTTCTAAGCAGCCCCACCTCTAAAATTCCCGTAAAAATGCTTCAATAGCGAAAAAAAGTCAAAAAACGAATGCCTTTAACACAGAGTTCTATTTCCTTGACCATACCTCATTAACGATCACTATTCTCCTCTCTTCAGTTTCACATATAAGAAAGTGTAATATAAGTATATTTGAAAAGTATATCGCCAAAATCATCAATTTAGCAAAGTTTTTTTTAAGACCTATACAAGAATTACGGTAAAAATATCGCCAAACTGGCAATTTTTTCTAAATGAATGATGAAAACATAAAAACTGTAAATGACACAAATGGATATCAGTAATGTAGTGTAATTGAAAGCTGTGAGATGTTCCACACCCCTAGTTTACTCTTCTGATCTCTTTAAAAAAATATTATTTTTCTAGAAAAACCGGATATCCCCCAGGAGCTAAGGATTACCAGGAGCACTAGCCGAACAGTAGATATCTCCTGGTCACCCCCTTACAGCGGAAACAGTCGTCTGCTTAAGTATCTTTTGGTGTATGAAGAGGTGGCAGGAGATGTTGAAAGTATACCACTTGGTGAGATATTAGTCTTAATTCTGATCAATTTAACAGTTATTTTTGATACTTACAAAGAACCGTATGTTATTTTTATCGTTTGTAAATAACAATCTGTTATTGAAACTGTTATTTAAGGGTTTATGACTAAGTTGATTGTCCGAGTTTTACCTCTCAATAGACTTACTGATATACATTATGGTCCGAATAAAATGTATCTAACTTCAACAGTCGATTTAAAAAAATCTATAGCGATATCTTGGCGGTATTAGCTAAATTGGTTACTGAATTCTTAGATGTTGGCTACAATTTTTATTTTTCAGTTACAAATTTCGAAGTTCAAATGACTAGTTTGTTTAATTAGTATTAATTTTGTAAGTAATTTTAATATTAGTACGTATGTTGCATCCAATGTCCAAGATCCACCGCTTTGTGTATCAAAGGAATTCAATTGGTCAAAGCAAAACACTACATTACAAGTTTCTTAAAATTATATTACCGAATAATTAATGAAATAACAATTATATAAAAAAAGAACAGATTGCATTGCGGGAAAAAAACAAATTTCAAAATTATAAGAATCAGTTTACATAGTTTTAATGAATTGTTTGCACAATTTCAATGAACAGGTCTCAAAATTACAATGAACAGGTTTCATAAATCCAAAAGAACAAGATCCATAACTGCAGAATTGCAGATTGCAAATTGCAGGATTGTCTTTATTTTATTTCAAACTTAGCATGTAAAATGTAGATATGGTAATTAAAGTACTTCTACTAAGAGATAAGAATACAAAACATGTATACTTTGATATAATGTAATATTTTACAATTAAAATAGAAATTTCAAAATATAAAAAATGTAGTTACAAAGATTTTTTCAAATATTATTGACGGTTGAAGAATTCTTTCATATTTTATCACTCTTGATGAGTTTCAAATTTTGTGTAGTAGTTTCTTATTTAGTTTTAATCTTGCTTATCTGTTGATATTGTAATTTCTTGTTTTTCTTATTTTTAATGAGTTAAATAGCTATTAAAAAAGATTTTATCAACATTGACAATTGTAAGACGTTAAATAGTACTAATATGCTGAGCTTTAAAACTATATGTCCGGGCATTGTCATTAATGTATTTGTATTTAATAGGCAGAGTACCGACTTCGAATGTGAAGCAGGTTGCTATACCACCTTCCGAAACAACGTGGTCCGTCACCAACCTGGTACCTAACACCAGGTATGCTTTTCGAATATCGGCCATTAACGCTCTGGGGGAAAGTGAATCAGGAAACCCAGTCTCCATAGCAACGGAAGAAGAAGGTAAATAAATGCTTTTGTAATTTTTCTGAAGATAAATTTTGTTACTTTTTAACCCATGTCAAGATCAATATTTCCAACGAAATTTTGAGGCTATAGGGCACAAAAATATAAAACTCTAATTTTAAAGAGGTGTCATTCAGAAGTTTTTTCCGTAGGTGTAGTTTCAATGTAGTAATTGTGTGGGACAAGTTATTCTTTATTTAAACAATTCTTATTAATTTTTTAAAAATTAAAAAAAAAAAAAATTACAATTTGTAATTTATTATACTAAATAACTCCTGGTATATTATTGTAACTTGGCCTACCTGCTATATCCCTACCTAACTCTAAATAACTAAACTTTTAAATCAGTTTTACTCTGTAAGAAAATCATAACTTTAAATAACTATTAAAATATTTTAACTATAACAAATAGAAAAGGGTAAAACTAAACGTGACTGTGAGTGAGGTGATTTGAGCAGCTCTTGCGAAAAATTAATATCATTTTACTGGTAAACCTACTATTCTTTAATTTTCAATTAAGAAGGTTGCAGACGATTTGGCTTTTTTGGCGCCATTTTCTTTACTCCATTAAAAGTGAGGGTGGTAATAATTATTAGTCATAAGTGACGTAATATTTGTCGTCAACTAGGCTCACTTTTGAAAGCTGAAAGAATTTTTTCACAGAGAAAAAATATCGTCTGAACTCATCCTTTTTGAAAATTAAAAAACCGTGGGTTACCACATAAAAAGGAATGCTCCTTATTCAGCAAGTTATGATAAATTTGGCAATCGGATTTAGTTCATCTCATTTAAAGTCTATTTTTTAATAGTTTTGGACATTTTTGTACCGGCAGACCAATGGATATTAAAAATTCAGAATGATGTTTGGTAGGGTACTTAAACATGCACTCGCCTCTCTAACTAAAACCTAAGGAATCTTATATTATAGCATTATAATATACAACTCTGATGATCTTCTAAGAAATCAATTGCCTTAAGAAGAAGTCCTAGATCTTCTAAGAAATCAATTGCCTTAAGAAGAAGTCCTAGATCTTCTAAGAAATCAATTGCCTTAAAAAGTCCTAGATCTTCTAAGAAATCAATTGCCTTAAGAAGAAGTCATAGATCTTCTAAGAAATCAATTGCCTTAAGAAGAAGTCCTAGATCTTCTAAGAAATCAATTGCCTTAAGAAGAAGTCCTAGATCTTCTAAGAAATCAATTGCCTTAAGAAGAAGTCCTAGATCTTCTAAGAAATCAATTGCCTTAAGAAGAAGTCATAGATCTTCTAAGAAATCAATTGCCTTAAGAAGAAGTCCTAGTAAGGATCATTTCCTATACTCGCTATGTTACAGTCTTCTAACACAGTTCATTTAGAAACTACTTTTTATAAAACCTTGAAATTTGAAAAGTAGGTACGAAATGAAACTGCTGGGCAAAGTTATCCCAGTTAAAGGTATGTTAAAAATTTCAACTTTACTAATTTTCCTTTGAAGGAGCCAATTTGCATTATACTTTGCTTCAAATAGACTTACACACATGTATAATTAAATAGAAATTAAATATAAGGTAAAAAGGGTCTTGAAAATAAAATAAAAACACTTTTATAAATAATTAAGAGAAAATGTTTATGTTCGAAATATGTGTGTTCAAGTTACACTTGAGAAAAATTGTGAAAGAAAACGTGATTAGTTAATTAAAACGTGAATTGTGCTAAATATTTTAAATAACATCAAAGGGTATAATTACATAAAAGAATCTAATTAAATATATAAATAACTGAATATAAAAGACATGGCTAAAGAAAGGTAATTAAAAGGTAAGAAAAGACAAAAAAAAATCATGGCTTTATGGGTTTTCACAAAAAAAAAATACGACTCAAACGTTTTTTATACCTTATTTATTAATGCTGGTATAAAAAGTTACTTATTAAAAATAAAATTCTTCAAAGAAACGTTTTATTATATCAAATTATTCTTTAACGTATATTTATACAGTAAGAACCCAAAACTCTTCAATCTATTTAAAACTACTTTTTGTTCGTTTTTCATAAATTAAAATGTCAGAATGTATGATGTTGTTTGGGTGGTAATAAACACACTATCATTGACTTTCAATAATCACAATTATTAGTATGTTTATCCTATTAAAACTAAAAGTATAAATGATCATTAAACATTTAAAAAGAAAACCTTAATAATTGTTTTTGATAATGTAAGTTACTTTCTCATTAAAACTCTATTTCATTTTAAATTTTTTAAAAATCTGAGTCATAGTTATGAAAAGATTTGCAACAGTTGAGCCCCCTGAATTTTCGTACCTTAGTGGAGGAAGGGTGGGTAAAGAAAACAATCTTCTCACCAATTTATGAGATCAGTTTATTTTAAAAGAAATATAGCGAGTCTTTCGAAAAGGATTCTCTAACTTTGAAATGACTAAACAGAGAAACAGTCAGAGACAAAAAGAAGATATTGTCTCTCACTGTTGGCAAATAAAAATTGTCAATTGATATTGTATAGAATTTTCATCAGAGGCAATGACGGCACAGTTTTCATTTGATAAAAACTATTATTTAAAACTAACTACTATTTCTCCGAACAACAATGCAATCACTCTCAAGCTTCAGCACAAGCTTCAGTAAAAACAACTTCGAATACAACGATAATTCAGGCACCCTCCAATAAGTAAACAAAGCGTTCAGCTTCTTTCATTGAGATCCGAAGTCAAACTGAATCTCTCCAGATCGGAGGTCTTGTATTGATGGGGGGGGGGGGGGGCGTATAAACTTTCTCGAAATTTCTAGTTAACCGGTCAGTTGGTAGAAACGAAACATCTAGAAATTTCCCGATTGCTTTAGATGTTGCCACCTTTTTCGAACCTGTATTATCGCTGTTAACAAATAAAATAAAATAAAATACAATAGAACTTAAAACGAATACGTCTCTATTTACAACTATATACCGAAAATGTGTGTAACAATATCTAAATAACAAAAACTATCATTAATGATGAGCCACATCTGCTATGTTGCTCCTATAGTAATCAGTTTTCTAAATCGGGCGCTATTAACAGCGGCAGAAATAGTCAGCCGGAACATTACAAATACAATTACGTCCCAATTTACAACTATATACAGAAAATGTGTGTAACAATATCTAAATAACACCAAATATCATCAATGGTAAGCCACATCTGTTGTTGTGCCTATAGTAATCAGTTTTCTAAATCGGGCGTTATTAACAGCCTCAGAAAATAGTCAGCCAGGACATTACAAATACAAAAATGAGGACCAACCAACTACAGGCACAAGGCCCATCAAAGTTGGTCTAATTTAACTTTTCTTAACAATTCCCAGTATAGCTCCAGTTGTTTCTTAAAACTGTTGATTCCGGAATAACTTACGATGTGGTCCTGCAGATTGTCCTACTTATCAATTACTAAATTGTATAAAATAATATTCCTTATTTTCCAAATTAAAATGCGATTAAAGTAACTTATATGCATGACCTCTTGTCCAGTTGTATGTATTGAACTCTAAACCCTAAAAATCACTATGTTTGATAATTTTAAACAACTGAATCATATCCCCTCTAGACCTTCTTTCTGCCAACGTATACATCCTATTCGTTTTTTTTACTTGCTAAATTAAACAAGATGTCAAGTGGAAATTCAAAAACAGGTTATTCTATCGCCAAGGCTTGGATTTGGTAAGAATAAGCATACAAGTGCGTCATGCATTTACGTAATCGATTACTTGTATCTCATATCAAATTGGTGCAATAGCAAAGGGTTAAAGTAGGTATGAAATTTAGTTTGACTCTCTGATGGTAAAACTGAACAAGAATGATAAGGATTTCGCTAAATATGGTAAGTTGTGTAAGATACGGCGCACAAACCCTCCCGATCCAGTTGCACGGACCTATCTGGCCAAATAACCACAATCCCTCAATCAGACTCTCGAATGTATATTGCCTATTATAGGGATTTAAAATACTTCATACATCTTCTAATCTACAATGGTTAAGGGTTCTCGCACTACCTGAATACTTAAGCAACGTTCCTCAGAAAAAATTCTTGACATCAAAAAGGTTCTTTACATTCACTTATAGGAGTTCTCAAAAAACCGATTCAAACAAAAACACAACTTTAGCTTAAATTTTCCTCTGCAACAAAAGTGAATACTATATACTTTAGTATTCTCTTTTCACATGAAAAATTTATATTTTATTCAAATTACAATTTCATCCAATGGTAGCAATAAAACTGAATCCTATTTTGAAATATACATTTTTATTCTTTGTATTTTTATTCGCTCTTTATATTTTGAAACAGTTTTTAGTGAGTTGGGATATAAAATTTGATCAATATTTTTTACAGCACCAGGTGGTCCTCCTTTAGCTGTGAAAACCTTGTCTTTGTCCTCCACAGCTATAAAAGTGTTATGGGAGGTACGTGTAACCTGCATTTCATTTTTTTCTTTTATAGTTTAATCTTGAAATATTTTTACTGGTATTCTAGACTTTCATATAAGAAACCTTACTATTTTGAAGGTTGAAATTTACAGTTTTATAAAGAAAAGATACAAAATTGTATATCTAATAAGTTAATAAGTATATTGATTTCATATACTTTGAAATAGTGTTTTGGAGTTACAAAATGCCAAAATTATAGTCATTGATATCTATAACAAACATATCTTCTTTTTTGGGGATTTATTTGTATTTTTGTCTGTAGTGCTTTGATTTATCATTCCATATCTTGAAGGGATACAGTACCGAGATTTCGTCAAAAATCAAAAAAGAAAATTGCTTTTAAAAAAATAGTTCATTCATTTCTGAGTAGAATTATGTTTTTATCTTATTACTCCAGTGATTAGAAACCCAAGAAATTACCTGTTATTTAAACATACTTAATAGGTATAACACATTGGAACGCCTGCTAAAGTACGTTTTTCTGAAATATTGCAAATTCAAATCGATATATCTCCAGAACCATTAAAAATTGGCTATTTAAATTTGTGGAGTATTTAATTTATATAATCCTACACATTTTGTCTTCACAGAATTTCATTTTTTGGCATTTTTCTTTAAAATACAACATTGAAATGATAACACGAAAAAATGCAAAAAAATTTAATATTTTATCTATAATTTTTTTTTTTTTTTTTTTTTTTTTTTTAATTTATCCATCAAAATTCTGTGAAAATAATTTTTTCTATGTGTTATCTATTAAAGAAAGCTTTAACTCTGAAAAATAATATTTTTTCTTGACTTATATAAAAACGTGCAAACATCACTTAGTATGGATTTTTTTTTTTTTTTTTAAGTATTTTTTTTTTTAATTATCTCACATACATATAAATAACACCTTATACATAACATAAATTTTTAGAACAAAAATATTAATATTTTTTTTAACGTATCCTCTTAAATTATATTTCCATTTGGAATCGAAAAATTTAACTGGTGTTTATTTTCGTCATCAAATATCATTTTATCATAAGATCAATATAGCTTGTTTAAAAAAAAAAAAAAACTATGACATATTGGTTACTACTGACTTGAAACAACTTTAAACAAACATACAAACGCGTTCGACCGATGGCGAACTTTTAGTTGGCGACGAAAAGATCGAACAACTTGTCCACCTTAGAGATCAAGTTTGGCTCAGACCAGCATCGGGACCTTTCCGTGGAATACCTAAAAAGCCAAAAGGTCCGGCCTGCGTTGCATACCGGACAGCTTCCATCCAGACCGTCAGTATCGAAGAACTAAGAGGATCCGGTTGACGACTCTTTCGTCTTGCCAACAGTTGATGTGATAATACGTAAGAACAGTAACCATTACTAAGTATTTAATAAAAATTTTACTCAACCATGCTTTAAAAATTAGAAAACAGTAAATCAACTTAGCAGATAATTTAATTAAAAGAAAATTTAAAATCGATACAAACATGTTCTGATTTATATTGGTTTATTCAATGTTTTTGAGTAAGGAAATTATTAAAAATGCTATAGTGTAAACATTTCTTTATTTTTTTTTCTTTTTAGTAATTACACTAAAGTTGAGTAATCAAGAGAAAATTGATACATTCGGTTGTTTGCAATCAACAATATAGAATGATTACTTATTATATTACTTTTGAAATATTTCAAATTGTTTCTTTCCTAACTCTTACTCAATAACAATTACTAAACTTTTTTTTTACATAAATTCAACTCTAAATCCTTCAATCTGGCTAATTAAAACTACTTAATTTAAAACATATTTGTTGTGCGAGAAGTTCAACAACTGCTAATTACGTCCTTAATCCAACACCGACCATTTAGCCTGAGGAAATAATCAACAAAACTCAGAAATGCTAATTTAAATTTCACAAAAAAATAATCTTAAAACATCTTTAACTATTTATCACAGATAATATAAAAATCGATTCAACAAACCTTCACTTTTAAATAGACCATTTCTCTCGGCTTTATTAATACGACTTCTTAATTAAAATCTTCACGTTTTGGCGATAATTGCAAACTTAAATTCTCGGACGTTTCAGTTGGAGAATTTAGATAATATTAATGCGCAATTAGTCGATCCTCAAGAACTTCTTGAATTACTAACAATGCAGTAGCGGATGACTATTGCTTCAGGGGTTAGTTTATTTTCACTGACGAGTTTTTTCTTTGGCGAGTTTTTTTTTTTCTTCTGTGCTTTCCTTATTTATAAGTTCTGTTCATTATAACTTGCTTTTGCACTCGAGTTTTTTTCATCCAAAAAAGTTGGGTATGCCCTAGAGGTAAATAAATTTCATTCGAAGAGAAGATTATAGTGGATGCTAGACAGCTCATTTAAAATATGGATCGAGATATATTGACTTTGTACTGAAAGATAATTTTTATCGTTATATTATACTTTGGATTGGTCGTGAGTTTCATTTGTGTAAAGATTATAAACTTGGTGCCAGGGGAATTTTTACTACAAATTAAATTTTCATAAAACCTTTATATTACTTTGCAATGTTAGACATTATTAGAATTTATGTTTTCCTTCATTATGTTACTCACAAATAAAACTTCACTTCTATACTTTTATACAAATGCTTTAATGGTTTTATGGGGAAAAACGCATTGAACGTGTAGTATGAAATTTTATATGAATATTAAAAAAAAAAAATAATAATTTAACGTTTATTCATATTAAATCCTGTTTATGTATACTTACAACAATGCATTAGTCACTGTCAAATGTTTTTATTCATAATAAAATACTGTTCAATTTGTTTAATTTCTGCATCGGACAACAACTAAATAAATTCAATTTATTTGAAATGTTTCTCTCATTTCTCCCATTATAACAGTGTTTCAAATATACTCACATTGTTCCAAATATACTCGCATTGTTCCGAATATACTCACTGTTCCAAATATCTTTGCATTGCTCCAAAATCCTCGCATCCTGACATTGTTCCAAATATACTCACATTGTTCCAACTATACTCACATTGTTCCAACTATACTCACATTATTCTAAATATACTAAAATGATCCAAGTATACTCACATTGTACTTATTGTACTCACATAGTTCCAAATATCTTCTTATTGTTTCAAATATACTCACATTGTTCCAAATACTACAATATGAGCTCTGGCAAAGTTATAACTTACTTTCATGTTTAGAAATAAATTCAATTAAGTGGAATGAATAAGTAAAAATTTGCAGATTTGTTCAAATATTCCTTCAAATAAAATGATCTTATTAATAACATATTTTAGTAAATTCATTTCTTTTAAATCTCATTCCACAATTTATAGGTAAATTATATTCAGACTACCCTCAACAGTCTACATCTTTTGTTACAACTACGAATATTAATTGTATTTTAGATTTAAAAGACGCAAGGGCAACACAAGGGCCAAACTGTGCCACGAGTATGCTTCAATACAGCTCTTATATTATTCTTGTTCTATAAAAAATTCAGCAGAATGAATTTAAGTAAACTTTGATTGGTAAAAAGTGTCTTGATACTATAATGCTTGAAACTTTGACTTTCTCAAAATTAATCTTTAAATATATTTCTTCAACTTTTTAATTTTTAAAAATATAATTCGAAGCATATAAAATAAATGTCTTACCTGTCATAGCACTAACTAAGAGTTCGAATTCTCTCTTAAAAAATTACATTTCTCTCTCAAAAAGTTACGTTTCTATCTCTAAAAGTTAAATTTATCTCTAAAAAAGTAATTTCTCTTTCAAAAAGTTACGTTTTTATCTCTAAAAACTACATTTCTCAAAAAAAATTACATTTCTATTTAAAAGTTACATTTCTCTTCCAAAAATTGCATTTCTCTCTCTAAAAGTTGCATTTCCATCTCAAAAATTTACATTTCTTTTTTCAAAAAGTTACATTTCTTTTTTCAAAAAGTTACATTTTTATCTTGTAAAATTCCCTTTGTCGTTCGAAAATTTCCATTTATTTCTGAAAAAAGTGAATTTTTCTCTCTAAAAGTTATGTTTTTCTTTCAAAAATTGCATTTATCTCTCTAGAATTTATACTTCAACCACCAAAAGTTGCATTTCCATCTCATCAAGTTGCATACCTTTCTCAAAAAGTTAAATTTTTATCTCACTAAGTTCCATTTTTCTCTTAAAAATTTCAATTTCTCTTTTCCAGCCCCCAGAGCCATCTCTCCAGTTCGGAAAAATCAAAGGCTACTACGTCGGCTACAAAACGAAAGACTCCAAAGACAAGTACGTCTACAAAACTTTGGAAAACAAAGACCACTTTCGGGAAGAACGCGTTCTAAACAATCTGGAACGCCGCACCAAGTACGTGATAAGGGTGCAGGCCTTCAACAGCAAGGGAGCTGGTCCGCCATCAGACGATATTGAAGGGGAGACACTGCAGGAAGGTAAAATCGTCTGCATTATCTAAAGTATATTCGATTCAAATGTGGAATTTAAGGCTGGTTAAAACAGAAGCGTTCTTCTCATAACTTTGATACTATTTTCCTAAGTTGAAAGGGAGTGTATCACATGGTGGTGGGCAAATTATCATGCAAGATCACAACTATTTGAAGTCGATCTTTGTGGGTTTATGTTTCCCACAATGCACTTCGATTGAGTTAGGTCAAGAATCCGTAATATCGGAATCTATTATGGTTGAAAAAGTAGCGTTCATGGACAGTTAAATAAAACTGTTTTAGAGTTTTTCAAAAGACAAAACTTTTCTAATAAATTGAACTTTTTTGGCATTTGATTGAATTGTAATGCAGATTAAATAATTTTATCCATCTTTCATGACTTATTCTACTCCTGTGTTATGGTATAGATATGCATTAAACATGGATAAAGTTGCAAACGATTTTTATTCTTTTATTGATGCTTTGAACACCACCTTGTAAAAGATTATTTATACTTATATTTATAACTAGTGCTTCTTCTTCTAGTTTTTAGTACTACTATTTATAACAATAAACTAGGTATTTTTATAAACTACTACTCCCATTCGCTTTTCTTTATGAAGCACAATACTTAGTTAGAAAAAAGTAGTTTTTTATGAAACAATGCAGAGTTGTGAGCTTAGTCATCCAAAAATACATTGCCAAAATATTTCAAATTATTTTTAATACAATCGCTAAATGTTAACATCGTTATTCTGTGTTAACAATTTGTTATTCTGCAACCGCATAATTTTCAGTGACGTCACACATGCATGTACAATATTCAATTATGCATTAAACAGTCGGCTGAAATAGAATTCTTACGTAACATGTGAAAATTCCTGGGTTTCCCCTCAAGATTGGTCCGCAACCTCAAAGATGAGTAGATACAACCACGATTGTGATAGATGATGTGTTCCAGACTATCTGTTGGGTTTTCTCCCATTCGAAATGCAAATGTAGAGAAGCTTTGCATCGACCTCCCGGAAGCCGTTTTCACTCTTCACTTGCACTGCTCTCAGTACTTCCGACTTTGCTTCAACTATGTCTCAATGCATTATAGGGATTTCGTAAAGCCATTACACCAGGTCTTTCAAAAAAGAACTCTCTAGTTTTGAAATGACATAACTGCGAAACAGAGAGAGAGACAGAAGGAAGAGACAAGTGCTATTTTGGTTAGACAGTTAGAGAATTTAAAATACGCTGGTTTGCATAATTGATTGATGGGGGTAAATTTGAGCATGGTTGAATATGATTTACCTATGAGACCCATTTCCATTTGGATGGATTTGTCAATAAACAAAACCTTGTGAATACGAGATACTGAAAACCCATCTGTATGTCTTGAAAGCGGTCTGCAAAAGCCATCTTTTGGCCAACCAATTATAACCTACCTTCATATTAGTCGTCTTTTGACGTCATTCTCTCAAGAGAGGGGAAGGTATGAGATAAGTATACCTCTTACCTATTATCCTTGCGGAGAGTAGATGCTCATAAGTAAACAGCAACGGTTTGTCGTTTATTTGTTTTGTCTTTTTTGTTTTTTAACTGCGGCTATGCATAATGCATTCGGGTTACCGTGCCTTGTTTAAATGTTGGAAATGGAGATTTTTATGTTGATGCGTTTTTCGAAGTTGCGTTTCTTATGTGAGAGAGTGAAAAACTCGTCGGACAAATCGGTTGGGACTAAATCGATTTTTTGTAGTATCGATGTATTGATTTTTTTTTTTTTTTTTTTTTTTTTTTTTTTCTGAGGTGGGGAGAAATGAAATGCTTGAAAATGTCAACTTGAAATCATTTAAGTCAATGAAATGGTGCATGTGAGGGCCTTGCTTTCAAAACTTACATTTTTGAAAAGTATTAAGTATACTTAACAATTATTATTTAGTTATTTCAAGTTGTTAAGGAATATAGGACACTAAATTTTCAAAATTTTAGAACATAAAGGGACTGCTTTTATAAAAAAAAATAATATTGTTAGATCTAAGTTGAAAGATATGAAAAAAAAACAAACATTCTAACTAAATTACAACTTTTATTATGTAAAAAATGAACACAATGACAGTTACTTTTTTCTATACTCCAGTATTCTTGATGATGATATTTTTCCAGTCTTTTTATCTTTGAAACGAAATAACTAGGACTTATGTAAAGGCGAAAATTTTTTACAAGTATTTTTAATTATACTTTCTTTATTTTGTCGTTTTGAATTTTTGAGATTTTTTAATATAAAACATTTTAGATTTTTTTTTTTTAAAATTTGGCGAAATATTTTTTTTTTAAAACTTGGAATTCCACTTTCTTAAAAAAAAAAATTCTAATGACTATGAAAAAAACTAAAAAATAAAAAAAATAAAATAAATAAAAAAAAATACAATTCCGTTTGTTAATATTTGTGAAATTCAAAATACATCAACAGAAAAAAAAATTCAGAATGATCCTCTTAAAATTGGATCTTTTTTTTTCTATGTACCCTTAAGTATAAAGAAAATATTTGTGACACGCATTTAAATTGGAAATATTTATCCAAAATTATTATTAGCCAAGTCGGTCATATTTTCAGAAAAATAATGATGGGGTTATTTGTAAAACAATATAGAGCTAATTTCGACGAATCTTTCTAAACAAGGCCTGGTCTGTATTGTACACTAGCTATTTAAAGATGATTTTAGATTTAGACATTTTCAGTGCTGGAAGTGTAGTAGACGCAGGAAGACGGGTCCCCTCTCTTAGCAAGAAAATATCGAACGTCCCTCCTTATCCTCCTCCTCCTCATCCCCCCCCCCATCCCCTTCTAAAACCACTGAGATCCATCCCCCCCCCCCCCCATCTTTAAAAATATTCAATTTTACTAAAAACTACTAATGAAAAATAACATTAACGTTTAAATGTAATGACACTATGAAAAAGTGTTGTTTTTTGTTTGTTTTTTTAACATTTGAAAACTTTAAAAAACTATTTATAGTATATATATCATACTATTATAAAAATGTATTATACTACATTGTAAAATGAGTATTTTTTATTAACAAATATTGTTACACATGATCAATTTTTTGTACTATCTGTCTTTCAAGTTAAATTTCTATTCATGTTTCATATAAAGACAAGCTATTAAAAAAAAAAAAATTAGAATTCTCTATCAATTTAATTTCATAAAAATATGCACATTTATAAGCACTATTTAAATCTAAATAAACGGTTATGCATATAGGGTTGAATAATAACTTCGCTTAAGGTGTACGTATACCCTACAATTCCCGAAAATCGATAAGAATATTCATTTTTTTTTTTTATTATTATATCACAATATTCTCTGATACTTTAGCTTACAAACAATACTAAACGTTTGAAAATATCCCCTGATAGATATCATGTTTTTAAAACTTTAAACCTGTTTTCTGACGAACTGTATTTTGTTTATCTCACACTTTATTCGAACAACGATAATTCAACAACAAAATGCTCAAGTATAATTTTTTTATATCATAGATGTTTGCTATATGTTTTGCTAGATGTTTTGAAACTCAATTATATAATATTGGTTGAGAAATTGATTTTTTAGGGATTTTTAAATCTTAGAATTCTTTGAAAATATGGATTTTTTTCAGGTTTTTACACAAAATAAATTGTAAAACAAAAACTCTTCTATATAAGAGACTTAATTGAGTTTCAAAACATTAAGAATAATATTTCAAATGGTTTACAAGTAGAATTACGATTCTAAGTAAATTAGAATTTGATATATCATTGTTTGAAAAAGGCACTAATTATCTAATTAAAGCTTAATTAACAAATTAACAATCGCCGAAATTTGAATTTTTTTTATGAAATTGTTTTAATCATATACTTTCTAACTAATGTAAAAGATAATTGGATTTTTAAATTCAGAATTTAAAAAAAAATGTTCTAGGGTATACATACACCTTAATCTTTTGCTTCCAAATAAAAAATAAAAAAAAGTCGTAGAATATTCATTAAAATAAGACTAAATTTTGGAACCTTGTTCAATGTTAGTGTTAGGAAGTATAAATTATTTCCTTACTAGTTAATATTTTTACTGTAAGTTACAAAATTACAAAATTTATTGATGAAGATGGTGGTAGTCACCACTTTGTCACCAACTTTTAGGCACCTCCCCACTTTTTTCACCACTTCTGCCCCTGGAATTTTGTTTGTTTAATTATTTAAACTATAAACTGAAGTGTTGAGTGATAATCATATTTGTACTTGAAATGTATTGGGAATGAAGATCCACTGTCTGTCAATGTCAAAAATCACTGTATTAGTCATGCACCTTCTTCCCAAAATCAATGACTAAAATCAATGTTATCCTACCATACCAAAACAAAGTTTTTTTTTTTATTGTGATTTCTTCAACTTTGATGCTAGAACAATTTTAAAGCCAGTATAGAAGCTAGATTTCAGAATATCTCAAATTTAATTATTCAAAAATAGGTTTTAACCCTCTTCAGTTACTTAATAAACAAAATTGCGACTCATATATTCCAGTACCATATCATACTGATGCCGAAAAAAATACAAATTTCCATTTCAGATCCACCTCGTCCACCGACATTGGAAGTTCTCGGCATGACGTCATCATCCGTCACACTCAAATGGAAGAGAGACACCGGCGATACCAGCGCCGCCAGCGGTAAGTCTTGTCACCACGCTGCACTGAACATCAAAGTGAAAAGCGTGTCATATTTCCTCATTTCTACGGTCTGAAGAACATCTCTCAGAGAAAAAAAAAATAGGTTTTATGAAAGGAACTGTGGGATATGTGAGCCAATGGGAACCGAAGTGAGATAAGTCATTGATTTGAATAGATCTTTGAGAACATTTGCTATGCTTGTGAATTTTTGCTGCCAATGTGAAATCTTAAAAACTAAAGGAAAAAAATACGAAATGAATAAATGCATATAGGAAGTACTAATATAGAAATCTCAGTGGAATGCATTTTGAAATTCGTTCCTTATAACAAACAAATTTTATTCCTATAAGTTTTGAGTTAATAACACTTTATAAATAATGTCATTAATATAAATCAAAAATGATTTTATTAATAAAAACTAATAAAATTAAAAGAAATTCAAGTCTCAAATTTACTACATCGAAAAGTCTAGAAATTGCTTCATTATTAGAGGGGGAGGAGTTTCAACAACAAAAAAATCTTTTATTTAATTAAAAATTAATTTGTTAGAAACCACTAAAAATAAAAAAAATTTCAAAATTTTTCAAAAACGGTATTTTACTTGAGTTGCAGTTACAAATAGAAAAAGTTTATGGATCCTGGATAGAGGTCGGAAATATCGATCAAAATAAAAATCGATACTATAACGTTGCAAAGAAAAACATATCGATAAAATATCAATATATCGATACATGGTTTGTTTTGTTTTTTTCCAATTTTGCCAGAAACAAAGTTTTTCGGGGCAAATTTTTACTTTTCATGATTGCTTTTTTGTAAGGGAACTACTTTTTCAACTGAAATGGATCTATTACAAAAAAAAAGTTATATTTTCGCTTAATTGGAGCAGTGATTTTAAGAAAAATTCTGATAACTTTCAACAGCTTTTAAGTGTATGGATAAATATTGAATACTGGTGCCATTTTAACTGTCTCTCAGCCAAGTTCAAACTTAAGTTTTGAAGTTTTTGAAAAGAGAATAAAGAAAATCGAAGAAACACGTGGAACTACAAAACGATCATCAAAAAACTAAAAATGTTTGAAAATATCGATATATCAATGACTTTTTTCGATATTTTTAATTTCGATATTTTTTTTTAAATATCGATAAAAATATCGTCGTATCGATATATCGCCGACCTCTAATCCTGGAACCTTACTTATGCACTATCACAACAGCTTAGCACGGCAATAGGCTTTCCTGACCATTTAAATAAGAAAATAACTAACTCCACTCCCAGATAAAGGTGCTCACAGGTCAAATAATGTTTTCATCATTCTCATAATTGTAATTTTTAATCCTAATTAGTTTCTGAGTGATGAAAATGTCCGATTTCCCAATGTTCGGTAAAAACTCGATGAGAGACTTTAAATAATCACAAGTAAGTTATGGAAAAAGCATAAAAGCATGAATGTCATTTAATTGCTAAAATGCACATATTAAACTGTCGTAACGTTGCTGGTATCCTCTAATATTTAATTTATTCTTTTCACACTTGTGTCTGTAGTCATGAAACTTAGGCTAAAGTAATCCTTTAAATCAAACATCAAATTGAAACGCTCATCGTATTTTTCTTAACGCGAGCTTTGGGAGATACATCGGATGATATGTTGCTGCAAAGTAGTCAACAAAACAAGTTTCAGGTTTATTCCGTAGAGGGCGCTCGCGTCTGTGCATACTGAAAAGTTGAGTGAAAATTATGAGGTTGGGGATAAAGTAAGTTTTAGCAGAAGTTGTTTTGAGTGAAAAATGTTAATGGTACTGTGATGCCTCGCTTAGGATTATAAAGCATAACTTGCTGTTATCGCTAAAGTATTTGAACAGGATTTTTTTTTAAAAAGCGCTGCTGTAAATGGGAAGTGCTTACATCAGGAAAATTTTAAAGTTTCAGTCGTAAACGTAAATCGGTGGCATGGGAATAATCCATGTAAGTTTATAAATTCTAAATGTATAAACAGAGATCTGTAGTATGTTTCTGATAAAAGTTGGAGAGTTGGTGTTTTAAGGTTACAAATACTGTTGGCTCTATCCGATTGATATCTTCTAAAAGTTAAAATATCACGACAGTATGAACTTTTAGTTTTAAATCCATAGCAATACTGCTACAGCGAATATCTTGTATTCAGTGTGTAAGAAGAGTTAAGTGCATTGTATATCATCAGATAAAAAAAAGTTTTTTTATTTTATTTTTAAAAATTGATATTTTATAAATATTGAAATTATAGCTACGTTAACTTTTTTTTACGCCACAATCCTTTTAAAATCAAATCAGCATTTGTTTCAGTAAATTAACGTTGTCTTTCTCCCTACCAAACCCTGAAAACAATCACAAATACTACTTTTATTTTTAAAAATCTATATTTTCTAAATATTGAAATGTTATAGCTATAGCCACAATCCTTTCAAAACCAAATCAGCATTTGTTTCAGTAAATTAACCTTGTCTTTCTCCCTACCAAACCCTGAGAACAATAACAAACACTACAATCACAACTACAACGTCCTCTTCTAGGCTACGTGATCCACTACAAGAAAGAGTACGGGTCCTGGAAATCGGAAGAAGTTTTTGGAGATTCTGACACGTACACAATCGGCAATCTCCAATGCGGCATGAGGTACGATTTCTACATCACCACTCTCAATGGAAATGGGGAACAAAGTGAAATCATCAACGGCAGGACCAGCGGAAGAGGTGAGATTTCACGCTACTTTGAACAATATTCTAATACTTATAAAAGCACTAACACTTATCTAACTGTCACTAAATACACTTACATTATTTAACTTTTTTTTTATTTTTACCTTGATTTCTTATTTGAATAAACTTTATTTTATTTTATTTTTTTAAAGCAAGTATCTTCTTGGTACTGTTTATATAGTTATGCGATTTTTCGGTATATAATTATTAATAGTGTACATATTTTCTTTTAACCCTCTCGCTTCGCATCCCACGATTTCCACGGGCAATGTAGAAGTAGCAAAATTTGCGCATCCCGCGATTTCCGCGGGGGTGCATTTTTGCCGTCCATTGCAACACGTTCTTTTCACGTTCATGGTTTTATTTTGATTTTTCTGTGATGTTTATTGCTTATTCAAATCTGGGTTAACAGATGGCGTTAGATGTCCACATTTCTACAAAATATGCGACCATTTTTTTTTTTTTTTTTTTTTTTTTTGCAGCATTTTGCGCGCTCTTTTCAAAGCTCAAAGGTGTCAGGCAGGAAGCGTATCGCGCTGGGAGAGGGTTAAAATTCTATTTTATTAAATTTATTTCTTAAACAGTGATACTATAAGCTAGAAAAAGATGGAAACACATGAGCGATAAGCGAAGTTTTGATATGTTTTCAGCGAGTGTTGAATATCGGATCGATTATTCCGGATTTTTCGAGAAGTTACTATAAATAGCACGACGGCAAAACATCGGAGATCAGCTGAATTTTGGACGTTGCTTTGAAAGGAGCTGAACGCTTGTTTACTTTCGTTGTGCCTGCATTATGTCTACATCCGGAGTTGTATGCAACGAAATTTTCGTGAAGCTTGATAAAGAGTTTACTGTTGTTGGGAAAAGTTTTGTAAGCCTTCGAAAAAAGATTTCATCAGAGAAAATTCATAACAATATTATAAAATTTAATCTTGAAGATTATTTAAAAGTATTACATAGTAACCATTAACTTACAAAATGTGTTAGCCAATCATACAAGGGACGGCTATTAATTTCCTAGACTGTTCTAATAACTTCAAAAAATATTATACAAATTACACATTTAATAATAACTAATTAACTTTTTTTACAATTCCACATTGTGTTATGTGTAAGAAAAACGAAGTTCAAAAAACAAAAATTACCAAAAAAATAAATGTTGTTATGGTATTCAGTAGCTGACAGCATAAAGAAAAGAAAAAATCGTAATTTATGCACATTCATGATTCCTACGGAATCTTATATCTCTCGGCAATAGAAAATAATATCTAACTCGGATGAACTTCCCAAAAAGTTATTCTTCAAAGTAATCTTAAATAAATAAAATAAAGCAGGCCTACTATTCTACTACATAACTTATATAAAACAGGACTTATTTAGACGTATGTCCTTCTTCAACCAATCTATTTATCTCGTAAAATATATTCAGCTGCTATTCTTTCAATTGTTATCTACTGCATTTTAATAATTCCCTATTTATCCTTTAACTTACTCCTATACTCCTTTATCCAATATATTCCATCAAAACTTTTCCTTGTCACTTCAGCTCCCATCGCTCCCGAAAAAGAAGACCTCTTATTGGTGAATGCAACTTCCGTCACCATCCAATTAAACTCCTGGAAGTCCGGCGGCTGTCCAATCACTCACTTCGAAATCAAGTACAAGCAGCAGAGACAGAAGAACTGGATTTTATTCGCTGACAGAGTGTCATCGAACAAGAAGAGTATAATGATATCCAGTCTTTTACCAAGTACCGGATATCAGCTGCAGCTGACGTCACACAATGAGGCTGGTCCTACTGAAGCGGAGTATATTTTTACTACTGGACTTGCGGTCAAAGGTAAAGTACAGAAAAATTGTGTGCTCGCAATTTTTTTGAAATGACCCGAAACATATGTAGTATGTTGAAAAGACATATGATATATAGGAAAATAATTCTCGACAGGCGCGTAGTCAGGGGGTGGGATATGGGCATATATCCCCTCATGAAATTAGTCTTTTCACTATTAGAACGCCAAAATTAAAGGATTTTATTGTTTAAAATGGTAAATTTATTTAAATATTTTTAAATTTCGAAACATGCGTAGAATAAATATATGATTTCTTGATTGTTAAATACATATATCATTAATAATAAAAATGATAATCAAGACTTATAAATTCATTTTCTCGCCGAAAAAAAATCTGGTTACTCCCCTGCTTCCCAATGATCCAAACTGCAGCTGGGATTTTTTAATTATAAAATGCTAATTCACAATATTTTACATAACTTACCATACAAAAAAAAAAGCTAAATAATCTCAATTTACGTATTTATTTTCTCATGAACTTATATCATAATATATGCATAAAGATTTATTAGTTACTATTAATTAGTTTTAAAAAAAAAAGTGCTCCCAAACACGTTCCAGTACAGGCTCCATTACACCACTGCTCCTACTTTTAAAATTGATGGATGGGAATAAATTTGATGGCAGCTGCATACGGTTTACGTATGAATCCCATCTTCTTTCAGATTGGTCTAAATGGTCTTTTAGAAAGGACTCTTTAACTCTAAAATGACGTAACTGGAAATCAATAAGAAAAAGTAGAGACAAGTAATAGTTCGGATAGACAGGAATAGAATTTTAATTACACCGGTTGACAAAATGCTTGCTTATGATGCCCATTTTCATTTGGATGGATCTGTCAGTAAACAAAACTAGTGTATATCGGGATACTGAAAATTCGTCTGCGTGTCTGAAAAAAACACTGCTTTCAGCAAAAGTGTCAGTCTAGAATTCAGTATCTAGTGAAGGTATCATTGGGTCCTTTTTCATGAGGAAAACAATAAACTCGTTCCTCTATCCTCGGATTTAACAATAATTTGGTGCCATATTTCAATATTGTAACTAATTATAATTATTACATTATTGTAACTAATTATAATTATTACATTATTGTAACTAATTATAATTATTACATTATTGTAACTAATTATTACAATAATTAGTTACAATATTGAAATATGGCAATATTGTAACTAGCCATATTACAATATTGTAAAAAAATAATAATAATTGTAAGTAATTTTGCAAACCATTGTATTTGACATTCCATAACTGTCTATTCAGTAAATCACCTGTCTCCTCTTTCTGTCTCTCACTCTTTTGCAGTTATGTCATTTCATAGTTAGGGAGTCCATCCTGAAAGACCCTGTGTGTTTAGACCATTTCTTTTAGGTGTTCTGCATAACTAAAGTCAGTACACTTGTAGGTACAATCACTTCAATTAATAATTGTCAGTTCAGAGGAAGTCCTAGTAAGGATCAGTCCCTATATACTCGCTGTGTTACAATCTTCTAGCCCAGTGCATTTAGAAACTAAACTCAGTGGCGTAACAGCCCCGTGGCGGGGTCATGGCCTGCTGTACCCAATTCTATCCTGAAAGGCCCTGTGTCTTTAAATGGGGTCCATGGTGACCATGGTCCCCGTAATGCCATACAGCAATAATCCGGTCAGATGGTCAGTCGGACGTGGAACTCACAGTGTTTAGTTCCCAACCATGCTTGGTTCTCATTTAATCGACCCACTTAAAGAATGAAAGGCTGAATCAACCTTTCCCAGTCCGGGGATCAAACCGCGGACTTGTGGCGTGGCAGCGAAACGCGTTACCACTGCTCCACTGGGCTTCGCATTTAGAAACTACTTTGTATAAAACCTTGACATTTGGTGAGTAGGTACTTTGAAGATCACTTAATGAAATGACATAAATTGTTTCCATTTCATGACTATCTGTTATAAATGAAAATTAAAATTGCAAAAGACAAAACCATTAGGAGCCACTGTATATGCATTGACGAATGGATTTCAACTTTGAAATAAAATATATTATCGAGTTTTTAATTTATGTCATTTCATAAAGTGATCATTTTCGTACCTACTCACTAAATCTCAAGGTTTTATACAAAGTAGTTTCTAAATGCACTGGGCTAGAAGATAGTAACATAGCGAGTATAAGGAATGATCCTTACAAGGTCTTGCTCTTAATCGCATTAAAGCTGAATCATGTAAATTCTGGTTGGGCAATTTAAATGAAATTAAACTCACAACTAGACCACCAATAACAAAGGCATTTTTAAAAATATATTTGTTTGAAATGTTAACCTGTCAGTTGAAATGCTTTCTACGAAGTTTGAAAAAAGAATTTCTAGTCGGAAGGAAACTTTATTTCTGTAATCAAATTGAGTTGGGTCATTAATCAAACCTTCAGTTGAAAATATTTTTGATAAAATGTCCCATGTGTGGTTGTTTTTTATCAAAAAAAAAAAAAAAAAAATGCATCCTTATCCGCAATTCTCAAACTTAAAGAAAGAAAATTTGTTTTTATAAAAATCTGAAATGTAGAAGATTATGATCTTTTGATACATTGAAATACTTATAAACTAATATAAATAAACTTAAATATTTTAATAGTCAAGGTAACTGTCTACAGTTTAAAAAAAAATTCACAAAAGCTAAGTTTTCGCTTTTAATACTTAATATGTATTATTAACTTGTATGTGCAACTGCAACTTATTTAAGAGATTTTGAACTCATTAAATTTTCAATGTTTGATCCCCAAGAAGAAAACATCTATTCAGTTCCATTGACTAACTCTTCCTTCCTCCAACCCCCCTTCCCCAATCCCTAAAAAAAAATTAGAATACATTATCATTGACATCAACTGTCTAAGTTTCAATTGAATTGGATGACAGAAAGTGGGTTTAGTCTTCCGCAGATTTGCTCACCAAACCCAACATTTTAGTCAATATAAAAGATTCAAAAATGACTAACTTGTTCCTTCAAAAACTTGATATGGTCATAGTTGATGACAATGCATTATATCTGCCAAATTCCAGTTCCACTAGATGTCGGCAAGTGGGTTAATTAACCCTCCGAAGATTTCATCCACATCAAGCAAACGAAATTGAAGTTAATTTAAAAGATTTCAAAATAAACTATAATAACGTTACGAATTGTCTTCTCAGACGAATGATGGCACTGAATTACAAAATTAAATCATTTTATTCTTCTCAAAGAAATGTTATTCTTCTCAAAGCAATGTTATTCTTCTCAAAGCAATGTTATTCTTCTCAAAGTAGTCTTTTCAAAGAAATGTTATTCTTCTCAAAGTATTCTTCTCAAAGAAATGTTATTCTTGTCGAAGTATTCTTCTCAAAGAAATGTTAGTCCTTCTCAAAGTAGTCTTCTCAAAGAAATGTTATTCTTCTCAAAGTATTCTTCTCAAAGAAATGTTATTCCTTCTCAAAGCAATGTTATTCTTCTCAAAGTAGTCTTCTCAAAGAAATGTTATTCTTCTCAAAGTATTCTTCTCAAAGCAATGTTATTCTTTTCAAAGTAGTCTTCTCAAAGAAATGTTATTCTTCTCAAAGTATTCTTCTCAAAGAAATGTTATTCTTGTCGAAGTATTCTTCTCAAAGAAATGTTATTCCTTCTCAAAGTAGTCTTCTCAAAGAAATGTTATTCCTTCTCAAAGTAGTCTTCTCAAAGAAATGTTATTCTTCTCAAAGTATTCTTCTCAAAGAAATGTTATTCTTGTCGAAGTATTCTTCTCAAAGAAATGTTATTCCTTCTCAAAGTAGTCTTCTCAAAGAAATGTTATTCTTCTCAAAGAAATGTCATTCATCTCAAGAAACGGCACGGTTTAGTGGTTATAGTGCTGGAATACCGTAAAAGTGCACCGTGTTTGATTTCCAGCAATGTTAACCAGTTCTGTGTTTCAGGTGCCCTTCCGGATGCTGTACTGGTGAGTGGTGAAGCCGTGCCTTTTTATCTGGAGTTAGAAGTAGTCCTCCCGGTTAGCCTCTCTCTAGTTGTGGTGGTGGCCGTACTAGTACTCGTATGCCTCATCGTCAGGAAAAGGAATCCCACAGAAACTTCTCAAACAGGTAACTGTAGCATTCGCTTTATATTTTGTGTTAAGGTATGGCGTGAAGGGAGATTCAAGAACGTGAGTTAGGGGGGGGGGGGGGTTGGGGGGAGGGGATTATGTGTTGTATTGACTATGCTGTGTTTTGCTTATATTATAGGTTGCAATCTTTTTGGTTAAATAGAATTTTTCATACAATTTATTGAGTATAATAAGTATTTCTATTTATTTCATTTTAAAGGAAAACTATTTTTTATGTAATTGAACAAGGAGAGATTCATTTATTGCTGCATTCGTATTTTCATTTATTTTTGTGGTCACAACTGTGTGTATGGGACTTGATAACCTGTTTTACCTGTTGGATAACCTGTAGTTCCATAGATAACCTGTATGGATAATAGGGTAGATCGTTCTTCTATGGAGAAAAAAAAATTATTATTAATCAAAATCTACCTATGGGGAAAAGATGTTCTATGATATAGAGATTAGGGAAAAAATAATAATAAAAAAAATTATTTTAAAATTTTGCACTGCCACAAAGGGGTTGAATTTTCGAAAAAAATGCAAAAAGTCCTAATTTTCGTTAAATGATTTTACACTAAAAATAAATGGTTTTTTACAATATAAATCCTAAAAAAGTTATGATTACTGAATAATTAGTAGTACAATGTACATTTCAACCTTTTTTTGACCCAACTCCCTCCCCCCCCATATCACCTTTGAATCATCCCTACAACCCTATAGTGCAGTTGTCAGCGGCTTACGGAATTCGACGCCTAATCGGTGAGAGCTGTTCTTGTAAAGTAAATTAAATTACAATTTTATTATGTGCCATTTGTTTGTTTGTGTACTTGGACTAATACTGTACTGTGGCTTTGTTAAGAAAAGACATGATTTGTCTTATATTTGGGTTAGGCTGTAATATGCCCACGATTATGCTTCCTACGTACGAAAAAAGTAATAAGGTGCGTATATTGGCATTCAAAAAAAGAAGCAAAGTACAGTGTATTTTAATACACTTTTCTCCGCTTGTCAATAAGTTGCAAGTAAGTTAGGAGAGACATGGAAACTAGCTTTAATACCAATAAATGACCACTACAGCATTTTGAGAAAAATAAGTTCATACTACGACAAATATCGCGCTTTCAAAGCTAGAAAATTAACGGAAAGCTATCTCAAGGAAAGCACATCGTAAGTTTTGTTCATGCGATCATGCGTCGACTTGGTTGTTTTCAGATTATCTGGCGCCGTCAGCAACACGTGGGCTATAATGCGCCGAAACATTCGTCATTTGACAAGCCAACATACATTTACAAACACCCATGCCTTACACGGGACTCGTATCCGCAACTTCGCGGTCTAGAAGCTAGAACACTAACCACTTTACATTATGGTCGGCTAGGTCATGCGTCGACAATGACATAGATACAACAATGTTGGTTGCGATAATAGGTAGTCTGTCAACACAGGTATCAAAGAAGGTGTTATACGAAATATGGAACTGATTCTGAAGCGTCCACTACAATGGTTTGTGTGCCAGTTACAAGCCAAAGAGTGACCGTATGAGAGACACTACCTGTAGTTTCATTCACGTAAACCCAACCTATGCGAACTGAGTAACAAGAAAGACTTAAGTACTGATCAACTGTGCTTAATGGAAATTTGTGAAGCCATCACTGCGGACAAAGCAGCAAATGGCTGTTGAAGAGAAACTCTGGAAAGATTCGCCACTCTAGGTGGTTTACAACCCCCAACAGAATTCTCATGTTCTATTTGGCTTAGAAGAAGTCCAACCAAAGCTTTATTGACATTAATTACGTTCATCGTAAAAATCTAGGCACCTATGTGATTCAATATCAAAACCAAACAATCGGTAATCTATGGTGCAAAGCATTTGCATTAATCAATCTTTCTATCACGTTATTTCTCAATTAATTTGAAGAAAGTCATTGATCCAGTAATTTTTGAAACGGAGGTTTGGGCTTTCCTGAAAATATCCTGATATCAATGCTAGCTGACGATAAAAATAACATTAAGGAATCGGTCCTCCAAAGAATTTTGAATTTGCGCAAAGTCAAACGGTCTGCTGCAACCCAAACCCTTTTAGCGATTAATATCCATATCTTAAACATACCAACTTTTGACCCTTGTGTGACAGATTATGTGAACTTTATTACTTGGAAGAATGTGACAGAATGATTTAGTGATAACATGATTTCAGGAGCAATAGTAAATCCAGCAATCATTGCTACGGCAATACTATCAAGGGGTATCCCTGTCGTACTCAAGCTACAGAACGAATAGTCACAGAAGCATTTTCTGCTGTAAGCGGATCATACAGAAGAGATGGGTTAAAAAGAAATAGCCTGGAATCACGAAACCTCAAGCCAGTTTTCAACACCAAACGTGATTACCCTTCACTGTAATTCCGAAGATTTTTTTATTTTTCTTGATTTAATTCTTAAGAAGTAGTAATATGTTCCTAAAGCTTTTTTTTTTCTGTAACCATTTAGTGTATGTCCTCTCATTCCAATAAGCATTTAAAAGTACTAAAGGCCTGTTTCACTAAAACAAAAATCACTGACATTTTTCCATAAAAAGCTTAAATACCAAAACTTCATCCCCCTTGTAAAGAGCTTAACATAAAATTTATTATTTTTATTTTATTTTTACCTTAATTAATGTACCTCAGAACATCTTTTCCGTACAAGTAGGTTTTGAAATTCTTCAGAAAAAAAATTCAATTGAATTTGACTTTTTACTATAAAAAAGCTCAAATACCTAAACTTCATCCTCCTTGTGGCAGTACTGAACTTGAAATTTAATTTTTTTAATTATTTTTCCATGTATCTATATACCATAGAACATCTTTTCCCCATAGGTCGGATTTGAAATTCTGAATTTTTTTCTTTTTCGATCCATCCTAATTGGATAATCTGTTGTGTTGTAGCAGTTTTAATCAATATAGTTATAGCTATGGGTTTTTTTCTTGCATATACAGGAAAACATACTTTTCTCAATGACGAAACAGTTATTCAGTAACCTTATACGGCTACCCAATTTTGACGAAAACCTTGATAACGGACCAATTGCCACTACTAACCTAAATATAAACGTTGAACATCGTAGTCAATACATTCGAGAAGTGCGCTGATCATAGATAGACACACAGGCATTTTCTATACCCCCTTTTTCTTTTTTTTTCCCTTTTATTTCTCCACGTTTCGGAAATCCTGATTTTAAAAAAAATGATCTAGAAAAAATATCTGTTAGTGTGAGTGGGTGTTTTTATGTGTGTCTGAGGTCAGCATAACTCCCAAACAAATTGACCTACGATGTTCAAATTTGGAATGAGGGTTAGTGGTGGCCGTGGGACCTACCATTAAGGGGGTCAGGGACTCACAATTTTTAAAATTCTCAACAAAAAAAATTATTATTATAAAAAATAATGCAAATATTTTTAAACAAAATGGCATAACAATTTTGTTTCTATCTTTAGTAAAACTTGAAATATTTTAGCTTTTGTTACATGACAACTGTATCTCAGACATGCTATCTTGAAACTTTGAAACTGTTTTTCTCGGTGATGGCTTTTTGTCGCTTTTTTGAGTTTAAATTGATGCAACTTAAATATTACTTGATATAAATCTATGAAACTTTTCACAATTATTTTTAATATATATTTCTTTAATTGTCTTCATGAATTACGTTTTTTTATTTAACTTTTTAAAAATAAAACTTTTGGAGCTTAGAATACTATGAATTTTATCCAGTTTTTGTACAAAATATTTTTATTTTTTTATTTTTTCTAATTACTTTATTGAAAAATCATGAAGACAATTTTTAAAATGAATTATAAGTTTTATGCAAAAATGAAGTGATTTTTAAGAAAAGTTTTTTAGATATATCAAATTTAGAAAATATCAAAATTTTGAAGCTTCTTAATTTAAAAAAAAAATGCTTTTAAAATTTGAAAATTTAAAATAGTTTTTAAAGTTTCAAAGCATCATACATTACTGCATAAAAAATTTCTGAAAAATAACTCTAAAAATAAAGATTTTAGAATTTTGTGTCCCAGACCCCCTTAAGGTTTTTGTCAAAATCGCGCACGAGCATAAGGAGGATGCTATTGAAAAAATCATGTTTTTCAATGATTGCAAAAAAATTGCACTGATGATTTTGATAAAAATCGCTGTGGTAATGCCTCTTAAGGTGTTTTAAACATCCCCACCTCCGAAATTCCCGTAAAAATGTGTTAATAGCGTAAAAAGTTGAGAAATGAATGCCTTTAACACTGAGTTCTCTTTCCTTGAGCATACCTCATCAACGATCATTTTTTCTTCTCCTCTCAGTTTCGATTATAATAAAGGATAATATTAGAATTATCGAAAAGTATATCGCCAAAAAATCGTCAAACTGGTCATTTATTCGACATGAAGGAGGAAAATTTACAAACGGTAAATGACATAAATCCACGTCAGTATTATAGAGTAATTGAAAGTTGTGCGATGTTCCACACCCCTTGTTTTAACTCAGATCGTTCTAAAACGCATGGAAAAGCACAAAATCGAATGAAAAAAAATTCGAATGCAATAGTTTTATCTCCCTATGTTGACATACGGCATTTGAAAGTAAAAAAAACCTAAAAAAAAACTACTATTGGTTACATTTCTAAGTAGATATTTCAGTCTAAATTTTATCTGTTTTATTTCCTTCAAGACACTAATGGCAGACCTTGAAAGATTTACCAGAAACTATTATCCCCGTTGTATATTTCAATCCACCGTTTGCCATCTAAATGTAATCGTCGCAGTATTACCCTAAGGTAGCATTTTCATCACCGAAAACCCAATGTAACCAACTATAGCAAGTTTCAAATAATCGTACAAAATAACCTTTATCTATTAGGTTACCCTCGATTTTTTAAACCACACTAACTACATAAGATCTATACTGGTAAAAACAAGATCCCAAATTTATTAAATACGAAACAAGACTTAAATATTAGCCAGTCGATCGTTAGCTAACTTTTTTTTAGCAACAAAAAGCTCAAGCCACCTGGCTTCCTTGTAGGTCTGGTTTGTCACGAATCAGCGTCGGGTCCTTCCCTTGGATCAATCGTTTCAACGGACTAACAAAATCCCTTCACGAACTTTTCGTCTCATCAACGGTCGACGGAATAGTACGAAAGTACCAGACTCGCAGTTACATTCTGGGAGGAAGAAAATCACATTTTCCTATCTATATATACTAACAAATTAATCTTTTTTTTTTTTTATCAGCGGCAAGTCAAACCTATGTATCTCGCAAGTCCCAGGCCGGCGAATCTGTGCACATGTGCGACATGGAAAAGTCGACTTACCAGCGACCTCAAAGTCGGGCAGCCGACCCAATCTACTACCCGACTCCCTACGCGACCACGCACATAGCGGACGGACCAGCTTGCAGAAAGGCCATGGAGGCGGTGGAGAGAGAGGTGTGTATCATGGAGGTATAAAAACATTTTCATTACTATTCCATATATATTCTGTGTGTGTAATACAATTGTCCGATGTGTAATATAAGTGTGATGTCTGGCTCGAGTTAATTGGCATATTAAGGGAGAGTTGATAATCTCTATACTGATAATGTTAATTTGGCATATTTCATGTTCCTTTTTCTAAGAAAGTAATTGACATAGAAGACTAATTTTTTTTTCAGTGCATTTAGAAGACACTAGTTATTCTACTGAAGTTAACTTTTGATTGAAATTCGTTTTTTTAATGAATTTTTAGAAAAGTCACTCAAATTTGTTAAAAATCACAAGTTTTTTTTTTTTTTCCAAAATAAGCCAAAACAAAAAAAATATTTTTAAAATAACAAAATCTCACTTCAATATATACCAGATACATAAAAGGAATATGTGGTAAAATATTTAGGAAGATAGCTTGTGCATTTTCAGTGAAAAAGATGCATGAATAATGAAAATTGTAAGTCTTGAGAAAAATGCATTTTAAAGCAAACTTTACTTCCACTAATAGTTAGCAATTTTATCTTCAAAAAATTATTAAAAATACTTCTAGTTGAAGTATTATCACGAATGAGATATCCCTTTAAAGAGAAGAGTTTTAATTTTGATAAATAATAACAAATTCTAAGCCAATTATTTATAAATTTTAGGGTATTAAATCCCCTTAAGTGCGTAATAAAAGGGTATCATAAATAAACAATTTATTCTAACAACAAACAATCACAAGAAATCCTCACAAAACTGACTATACATAAAACCTTACTAATTAAACACAATCACAAGACAAAGAACAAAAAACATTAATAAAAATCATACCCAACTCACAGAGCGGAGAAATTACACTTATTTCCATGGAAAGGCCCCACCTTGCTCTTCCTCATTTTATTTATACTATTTCTCTCTCATAGACAAGTTACTCGAATGGGGCTTCTCGGGTTGTTTCTTACACTACAATAACGTAATAAAAATATTACATCTGTGAAAATAAAATAGGGGTGTGGAACATCACACAAGATTCAATTACAGTATAATATTGGTCACTATTTTTAAATTTGATACGAAATAGTATTTTTACCATTTTTATACTTTCATTCATTTGAAAAAATGACCAGTCGGCGATAATTCTTACGTAGGACGAAAAAAAAAAAAAAAACCACCTCTAAAATGGTGAATTAAGTGAAATACTTTTATATCAATCTTATATTATCCTTTCTTGTAAGTGAAACAAAAGATTGATGAGCGATACTGGGTCAGTGATGAAAGAAAGATTGATGGGCAGATATTTCTGTGTTAAAGACATTTGTTTTTCTTTTTGTAACTTTATAGCATTTTTAGGGGAATGTCGGAGATAGGGATGTTTGGAACACCTTAATAGGCATTAGCACACCGATTTGGATTAAAATTGTTAGAGCCAATATTTAGCATCTGCTAAAAAACATGTTTTTTTTCAAAGGACTACCTTATGCGCTTACACAATTTTGATGAAAACCTTAATGACAGCTCCCATGGTCACCACTTTACCCGTACACCAAATTTGAACATCGTACACAAACATACACCACTTTTTGGAAGTCAGGATGTTTCAAAATAAGGAGAAATACAAAAAAAAATTGAAAAAAATGTTTAGCCGAAAACAGTTCTTTCATTACCCTATGTTAACAAAAAAGCAGAAAAGTTCAATTTTTTTTTTTTTTTATATATATTTTTGCATTTCTATACTTGAGTTCAAAATAGTGGTCTAGATAAAATGAATGTTTTAACTCCCGAACGGAAAGTTTCTTTTAAGACGTCTTCTCACTTTAGGCACCTCGAAAATAGGCTATTTTCGCGATTTTTTTTTCGAGGATTTTTGCAAACAATTATGGGATAAAATGGATCCTATATAATAAACACATCTTTCAAGTACAAGAAAAAAATTATTTTTTATTTTTTTGAACAATTATTATAATAAAACAGTAGCATCGAAAAACCAGTGTAGAAATGTAATGTTCGTGGCTTGTTGATGAAATTTCGGAAACTATCCGGCCGATTGTCATGAAATTTGAATGACATATTCTTCATAGTTATGGCTATAGCGCATATCATCAGATTTTTGATATTCGCGAAAATAACAAAATGGCGCACGTTTTTCGAAAAAGTAAAAAAAAAATGCGTTTTTTTGCAGTTTTTTGTAAAAAAAAAATACTTCAAATCAAAATTTCAAAAATCTGATGATATGCGCTACAGCCATAACTATGAAGAATATGTCATTCAAATTTCATGACAATCGACCGGATAGTTTCCGAAATGTCATCAACATTACATTTCTACACGGGTTTTTCGATGCTACTGTTTTATTATAATAATTGTTCAAAAAAATAAAAAAATAAAAATTTTCTTGTACTTGAAAGATGTGTTTATTATATAGGATCCATTTTATCCCATAATTGTTTGCAAAAATCCTCGGAAAAAAATCGCGAAAATAGCCTATTTTCGAGGTGCCTAAAGTGAGAAGACGCCTTAAGAGATGATCTTCCAATGAGTAATTCAAACTACTTAGTACACATAAATACAGTACTTGATTATGGTAACAATGCATCTTATTAGCGTTTTTCATGCTATCGGAAAGACTAATGATTAATAGAACTTAGAAGTGAGCTAGAAATAGATAGAATCATAATTATTTTCAACCCAGGCTGCACACTTACACGAAAGTTATTCAGAGGACCTATTAAGTGGGAGCCGTGACAAAATTATCATTCATTTACAATTAAGCTATTTCGAGTCGCAAACTGACAATGGATTTTTATAGTAGTTAATTTAGCCAAAGAAAGGTAATGTATAATGTAATTAGTGAGGTTTTATGTATAGTTAGTTTTGTGAGGTGTCCTTGTGATTGTTTGTTGTTAGAATAAATTGTTTGTTACCTTAAAAATTATAAATAATCGATTTTGAGTTTATTATTGTTTAACAAAATTTAAATTCTCCCCTTTAAAAGGATATCTTATTATAATAATACTTCATCTAGATGTATTTTTAATAATTTTTTGAAGACAAAATTGCTAACTATTAGTGCAAGTAAAGTTTTCTTTAAAATGAGTTTTTCTCCAAAGTGCAATTTTCATTATTCTTGTATCTTTTTCTCAGAAACTGCCCAAACTATCTTCCCGAAATTTTTACCACACATTCCTTTTATGTATCTGTATATACTGAAGTGAGATTTTGTTGTTATTTTAAAAATATTATTTGTTTTGGCTTATTTTGGCAAAAAAAAAACTTATGATTTTTAACAAATTTGAGTGACTTTTCTAAAAAATCATTAAAAAAATGAATTTCAATCAAAAGCTAACTTCAGTAGAATAACTAGTGTCTGCTAAATGCACTGAAAAAAAAATTAGGCTTCTATGTCAATTAATGCCAATAAGTGGTGATTTTTTTTTTATTTTTTTTTTTTGTTATAGCAAGTGAAATATTAATGGTTGCCGTAACTTGGCGCTGGATTTATATAAACCACTCTTGACGCAGAATCCGTAGATTCAGAGTCGTATCACAAGAGCTATGCCAGATAATTACTATAAAACCAAACTAGCATTCATTTTGCTCTCCAAATGAGAAAAGAAAAAAAAAACTAGTTTTACTAAAAACTTGATTAAAAACTTAAAACTCGAAAAACTAGTTTGCTGAGTACCACATATGTCATTGAATAATAAGACACTCTGTTAAGAATTGTTGTCATGATGAAAAAATAGAATGCTTTTTAACAATAAAGCAATTTAATTAAACACCTAACTTTAAGGGGGTCCGGTACCGAAAATAAAAAAAAACTTTATTTATGTACATTTTTATGTCAAAAATTTATTTTATGTGTGAGATACTATTTATATATCTGTGAGAAAATGTTTTTTTTAAATATTGTGTTTTGTTATTTAAAAAAATTTAAAAACCAAGAAAAATCCATAATAATTGATGTTTGGGTATTTTGATATAAGTCAAGAAAAAATAAAAAAAAATTCAAAATGAAAGCTTTCTGAAATACATAATTATATAAAGAAAATTTTTTCTTCACAGAATTTTGATAGGTGAATTAAAAAAATTAAAAAAATTCTCAAAGTTAAAATATCGAAATTTTTGCTTTTTTTTATGTTATCTTTTATGCTAAATGTTATATTTGAAAACAGAATTAAAAAAATAAAATTCTGTGAAGACAAAATATTTAAAACTATATAAATTAAATGCTCCAAAAATTTGAATAGCCAATTGTTAATGGTTCTGGAGATATATCGATTTCAATATGCAACATCTGTGAAAAACACTAGTGCTCGAAAAACGCACTTTAAGCAGATGCTTCAAGGTGTTACGCCCATTAGTGATGTTAAATCACAGGTAATTTTGTGGCGTTCTAATCACCGGAAGAATAAGATAAAAACATTATTCTCTTCAGGAATGTATGAACTATTTTTTAAAATCATAAAAAAAATTTGGGATTTTTGAAGAAATTTCGGTACTGGACCCCCTTAAGCTACTTTAGTTGGTTGGTTTGTGCGCTCACCGACCTATACTTGTTTACAATAATGGCTGATCAGACAGGGACCTACAGCTTAACGTTGATTCCGAACCACAACGAACATCTATGCCTAATCAGGAATTCGAAATAGTTTCAATGCGAATAACGGTTTTCGTGATGATCCTTAAAAATCAGTGGTTGATTTTGGGACAACCGGTGTTATCTCGTATACTCTTGCAGTTAATTTTGAACCCTTTAAAGGTTATACCTTTATACAGTTTACATTTAAAATTGAATTCATTGTATTTTGTAATTTTAGCTTCAAGATGAGCCACAGTATGCCACTGTGAAACGAACACCAAGGCCACCAAAATCAGATGTTCATATATACCATTACCCAGGTTTGACATTATTTAATTAAAAATACAGTTAATTAAATATTAAGTCGATTTGTTGAATAACTGCCATTGGGTCTAAAAGCTAGTTAACGTGAAAACTCATTGAAGGGTAAAATGAATTACGTACTTGAGAAAAATAATGAATTATAGCCGGTGAGGCGACAGTAAGTTTAGGTATCCTATCAATGATCATTCTATATTTTTAATAGTTGAGAAATGTTAGTAGATGTATTGGTCTGCTTAGGCAAAACTGACTGAAACAGCCTAAAAACTGACTTTGAATTAGTTGAATTAAATTCGATAAACTTGCCAAATAATGAAATTCTTTTTTATTTATTAACTCACCATTTTTTAGTTTTCAATGAGAAAGAAAGCAGACGATTTCAGATCTCTGACGAAAACTTTTCTTATCTTTTAAAAGTGAGTCAAGTTGGCTATAACTTTTAAGTTTAAATAAAAAATATTTATCGCCAACTTGGCAAAAAATTTCGACAAGAGCAGGCATAGATAAAGTAATCTATTCCAATTTTTATAAATAAATATTCAGGGGTCTAAATGGGGTCAAACGTCCAAAATGTGGAACGCTTGAATGTCTTTTGTTTGAAAAAATGCCCGTGGTAAAATTTTGTTGCGAAGCACAAGTATTCAGCTAATGTAAATATATTTTATACCTCTTTATCATGATAATAAGAATGACAAAATACTTGGTTACTTTGTTATTAATATTATGTAAACCTGAACTGAAAGACGTGTAATCGAATATTTAATCTTAAATAATTATTAAATAAAGTTGCACAAGATACAATATTTATAGCAATATTTAAGCGCACATTTTAAGGAAAATAAAAATTTATTAAATTCAAATAAAGTTTTTAAATGAAAAATAACTTTACATAAACATTTAAATAATAAATCCAAAAAGTATAAATTTAAGATGGCAAACAAGAAAATGTCAGTGTCAATTGAAATCCCAATCCAATGCATTTAAATGTGAATGAAAATGTAATGAGATTATTAATAAAGAATGTGTCTTTCAGTTCACATTCCCCCTGAGCTCTTAGACGAATTACAAGCCACCTCATCACAATGGGATGACGGAGGAAGATCTTCCATTATTGACACAGGAGGATATATAGGTTGGAAAAATTTAATCGTGTTTATTTATAGATTTTTAAAGCTTCTCTGAAATTATAGCATCACTTTTTATCAATAATCAAAGACTAGCACAGTTTTAGCCTGTGACAAAATGGGACGTATGTTTATAAATGTTCTGTTTTGTGAAGTACGTAAAATAACTCATAGAACTGAAATACAAAGACTATGGAGAACTAAAGGAGTATGATGCAATGATGAGCAATAATGAATGTTTATTATGGAACTTTCTGCTGGGAAAGCACTAAGATAACGCTTATAAGAGGTGTCATAACGAATCAGCAGAAAGGAAATACTGTTACGTGGATGGGTTCGAAAGATTTGAAACCAAAGCAGATCAAAACTTGCAGAAATTTATTCCGATATAACTCTTCGCAGATTCTCTTACAACTCCAGAACTTCTCGTTCTAATAGACTCAGTACAGCTCTTTTCACAACAATAGAGCACAAAACAGCAGTTAAAAACTTGACAACACAACTTCTAAAATCGCTGCAAAAGACAATGCAATACAGTTCACTTTAGAACTACTCTGAATGCTCACTGAGAGACAGCTAACTCAGTATCTCAACTCAGTAATTCCAGTCAACTAACTGACTCAACTCACGGCCGGCCTAATATATAGAAGTCAATACTTCGTGAATCTTCTAGAGATAGAAATTTGGATTACTTTCCAGATCGTAGTCGAAAAGTCCTATACATGTACATGGGGCCCGAAAATGTCACCAAATGGTCGCCAAGTTTGGCGACATTTGGCGATTTCTCGTCAAATTTGGTGACAAAAATTAGTCGCCAAAACCGTTGCCAACTTGGCTCTATCTCACCAAGTTAGCGAGAGTGCCATTACCATAACGTTAAATGGCCTACCCCGTGTAAAACTCGCTTCCCAGCGTTATCTCTGTAAAACTTTTTTTCAAGCATTATGAGACACATTGCAGGAAAGCAAACTCTTGCACTGCCTTATGCGAAATGTACATAAATTTTCCTATTTACATAATCAATACTACGGAATATTTACAAATATACAGAAATTCGTAACAATACGAAGACTATGGAAAACTAAATCAGTTTGATGCAATGATGAGCAATAATGAATGTTTAATATGGCACTATCTGTTGGGAAAGTGTTGGCATAACGTGTATGAGAAGTGTCAAAACGTGTCAGCAGAAATGAAAAACAAAAACTATTGAGAATTAAATCAGTATGATGCAATGATGAGCAATAATGAATGTTTAATATGGCACTATCTGTTGGGAAAGTGTTGGCATAACGTGTATGAGAAGTGTCAATACGTGTCAGCAGAAATGAAAAACAAAAACTATGGAGAATTAAATCAGTATGATGCAATGACGAGCAATAATGAATATTTAGTATGGCACTTTCTGCTGAGAAAGCGTTGACATAAGATGTCGAAACGTGAGAATGTAATTGGAAGAAGAAAAAAAAATCAGTGAAAAGGATTTGGTTGGTTGGTTGTATTCAGATTATCTGGCGCCGTCAGCAACACGAGGGCTATAATGCGCCGAAACATTCGTCATTAGACAAGCCAACATACATTTACAAACACCCATGCCAACACGGGACTCGAACCCGCAACCTCGCGGTCTAGAAGCTAGTACGCTAACCACTATACCGTTTGGTCGGCGGTGAAAAGGATTTAAAATAAAAGATGCTCTTTGAAAGAAAAAAATTATTCACAAGTACAACTAACAAAAAGGTTTAACCTATTTATTCTGTAAATAAAAATTATTACTGTAATTTTTACTGTAAATAAAAGTAACAATACCATAAAGAAATAGCAATGTAAACTTAAGAGGATATAAGTTTCTTAACTTCGATTCTCTCTGGTGCAGTATTAAAAAATGTCAAAAATCCTTTGCCTCTAAGATGAAATAAATGTGATTTCCCTATTTATCTATTTTTCACAGGTCGTAGGAGTTCCAGAGTCAACACTTGAACACTTCCCAGAACTTTTTATGTAAGAATCTCATAAAAAAAAACTATATGCCGCTACGAGCCAACAAAGTCAATGACACGAGATCATATTGACCCGGAACAAGTGTACGGTTTCCAAAATGACTGTGATCAACCTCAACTGTTGATATGTGAGGGGGAGGAAAACCGAAGTTAAGTTGATATTTGATACTTGTGAATATTTGATACCATATATAGAGTGTTTACTATTTAAAAAGTAGATAATTTTTGTGTACGACGTATTGGATCAATGTGGAGGCCTTGTCGCTTCTTATCTTGAATCCTTCAAAGTTCAATTTTTAACTTCCTCTTTAGAAGTTTTGCTAGTTAAGAGATTTTAAGAGAAGATCCCAGTTAGGAACATTCACTATACTCCTTATGTTTAACCCTTTTAACACCGCGCGAAAACGGATGCCTGTGCGAAGGGGTAACTGGAGGAATTTGGCGAATTTACCAGGGGTTGGAAAAACGATCAGAAAAATCAAACTAAAAATGATATTTAAGAAATTCAAAATGCAGAGTATTGTGTCAGCCTTGGAGCTAGCTTTAATTCACTCTGCTCTGCTCAGCCTATTAGTGACGCCTAGCTTTAAAGAAAGGCTTTAGTCTCGCAGTACCGATGCTTGATGTGACAAGCGAGCTATCTGATAACTATCATAAACAGATTGCGATTACGCTTCCAAGAGACTATCCCGTGTCGAGATTCTATCTTATCGCTCTAGAGTGTACAGTGCTCCGGCCCCAAGCAGACTCCAGCAGAAAACATAAAAAAAAGTTATAATAACTAAATTTTTTTATTTTCAATGCAAAGAATTTGGACCATTTATAACGTTTTATAAAGTTATTTTGAAGTGCAGAACTCTTGTAATGCGTAATAGGCGCCAACGCTTGCGCAACGATATATCGTCATTGGTACTTTTCGCAAGTATAGCAAACAACTCAAAGGCATAGCGTCATACGGCGCTATAAGGTTTAAATCTTCCAGTCCAGAGCATTTAGAAATTATTTTCTATAAAGCCTTGAAACTTGATAAGTAGGTACGAAAAGATCACTTAATGGAATGACATAAACTGTTTTTATTTAATGTTTATCTATTATAAAGGAAAAATTAATACAGCAATAGACAAAACCATATAGAGACACTACATAAGCATTGGCGCATGATTTTAAATGTAAATTAAAATATATTAGACTCTATTTTCGAGTTTTCAATGTATGTCATTTCATTAAGTGGTATTTTTCGTACTTACTCAAACTCGCCAAGTTTCAAGGTTTTTATACAAAGCAATTTCTAAATGCACTGAGATAGAAGATTATAACATAGAGAGTATATGGAATGATCCTTACTAGAGCGCCCTCTAGTGTCCACAAATACAATCACAATTTAAATAATTCAAATAAAAAAAAATTAACTTTGTCATAACCTCAAGAGTTCGCCACCAGGCTACAGAAGAATAATGAACCGTTAACCACAACAGATGTTGAAAGGTTCGTTTCTAAAAATGGAGATTAATAGACTTAAACCACTTTAATTTAACATTTTCGACTCGTGAGTAAAATTTATCTATAAAAAGTAGACATTATCAACATTAAATTAATTATTATAAGATTTATCCTCATCACTGTCTGACTAACTCAAGCTGTAACGCCGCGTCTTCTCATTTATTTCTGTTCACATTATATGGAAATTATATTGTTAGGGTTTTTCTTCTTCGAGGAATATTTCAATTTCGGTATAATTTTTTTCAAAAAACTTGCACAATATAAAAAGTAAAATTGAATTTTTAATAAATATTTCGTGAATATCAAATTAAAGTGCTTTGATTTAAATTATTTATTTGATGATAAAAGCTGTAACAAGGATAAATCTAGAATAATATTTCACTAGATTTTGAGCTATATTTTTATTGTAACATACTTCATTTGAATTTTTTTTATAAAGCAACTGCAAGAAAATATCATTTGAGTGACATTATTTGATTTACTGATTAAAGGCCAAATTATCAAAAGTTTAGTTGATTTTTTTTTTGTTTGTTTTTTTGTTTTTTGTTGTTGTTTTTTTTTCAGTTAGTATTGAAGCTATGCAGAGTATAAATAAAATATAGGAAAGTTATAATATATGTACATTTTTAATAAAAAAAAAAGCATCGAATTTTCTCGGGAAAAAGTGCAATGTTTTTCATTTTTTTTTCAAAAACTCAATAAATTTAACAAAACTAAAAATAAATGGTTATCTGGTACTATATTCATAAAATTTCAAACAAAAAAATTCGGAAGGCGTCGGTCAGATGATGCGCTGTTCAAATGATAAAACGTAAACAAAAGCTTATTGTGGGTTACCAATTACTTTTCTTTATTTCTTCGGTTTAAACTAAGTTAAGATGAGGTGATAAGAATGACAAATAGAAAACGCTTACCTTATTAATTACTTTTGAAAACAAGGCGTCTGTTCAATGACAGGTCTTGCTTGAATTTTTCACAATTTTCCTTTCAATGCCAATTTGCAGTGAGACGGATTCGAACTTGTGAATAATATTCTCAGCTGAAAAATGTTACAAAACGCCCTAAAAAAAGTTTTTGAACGTATAACTCGGGCAAAGTATAATTTTCTAAGATCTAGATAGCATCAAATTATCTGAAAAAGTAGCTCAAAAATTAGTTTTCTATACGGCGACACGTCATACAAGCGATATTTCACTATTTCTACATTTAAAACAAAAATGGAAAAAAAAAATTACTACTAGCAACAAAATTATGAAAGATAACATTACATTTTAGATGATAATGAAAAAATCCATTCTTAAAATATGATTCTAGTATATTTAAAAGGCTTTCGACAGCTTTTGGCCCATTAAAAAAAATCACACCCATGTAGACCATGAAATACGATAAAAAAAAAAAAAAAAAAAACAGTAAAATTTTTCAGCCGTACAATAATTGAAAAAGAAGCGACAAGGCCTCAAATGGGATGTATACAAATGCCGAGCAACTATAAATACAATAGGTGTTTTATGTACTATATTTGAATACTGCCAAATAAATGTTATGTGTTGTGTTTTCATAAAAATATAAAATCTTTCTCTTCACAGCAATTTCTGAACTTTTGGATGCTGTTCTATTGTATTTATGAATCATTGTCTCATTTCGTATTTTTTTTTTTTTTTTTTTTTTTTTCCCCTTTCACCGAAAGTGAAACTCTACGAATTAGCTTAATATAGTAAAATTTGTCATATCAAAACCCTTCGCTATTAAACAAAATTAAACTTTTATCAAAATCAAGTTGGAAAACGTTGTTCACAAAGTTTATTGAGTTATAAAAACAAACATTAGAATTTAAAATTCAAGAGCGTGTTAAAGTTTAAACCTGTTAACAGTATTTTAAAATATTTACATGATATTCATTATGAATTTTCAGAAATCACCAAAACTAAAAATTATGCAAGAAAATTTCGAATGTTTCAAAAGACAAGCTGAAATTTTAATTGGGACGTATCTGATGATGTAAGTTTATGTATGTATTCACTAGATGGCGACACTTGAAAAAGCCAAATACTTTATTCAGATATTCTTTATACAGATTCAATGATAAAGTTATTCATTAAAACAAAACTGGGATTTACAATCCAATATCCGATCAGAAACCTACCTCATTTTTAACTGACCGACAGAAAAATTTTGACACAATAGTTATGTATTAAAACTGAAAGTTCTATTAAGAATATAATAATAACACAAAGGAAATTATTATTCAAATTCACTATTGTAATAATTCTAATGAATTATCAAATTTTGTGTAACATTACATTAGCAATTTTAGTTTTAACGTATTTTTGTTGTTGACCTTATTTTCAACAACTTATCCATTCTAAATTTTAATTAAGATAATTTTCCTGAAAATGTTCAAAGAATGAAAATAATATTTTGCATGAGTTACCATTTATTAAACATAGCACATTAAAATGTTCCTCAAAAACAGATCCATATCGCAACAAATATTGTTTCCATTTGATAGTTAAATATTTCAAATAATAAAATCCACTACTCTTTCAAATTAAAAGAACCCATCTCGTCTTGGGATTACTAAAGATGTTAATTTTAACTACAAGTATACTGTTACGTGAGTAATGGCGGCTCAAGGTCAAGTTCTTTTCCGCAAGACACAGTAACCAAGGAAACAACCTCTTAAACTAATCTTAACCCTTCTCTGCATGATTTTTTCTTTTTTTTTTTAAAAAATCAGGGTGATGTAATTAATGCTCTAGATTAAAGGAAAAATATTTAAAAAAATCTTGGTGTAAATAAAAATATTTATTATGTAAAAAACAATATGATGGAAATTTACATCATGCATTGTCACATATTTAGCTCAGTAATAAATAAATAAAAGAATATTTTTTACTAAATCTTCTTTATTCTGTATGATAATGTATGATGTAAAAATCTTCAATATCTCTATCATTCATGTTTACCTAAAAAACAACATAAAATGAACATTAACAAAAAAATGTTTACAGTACATTACAAGTGAAGTTACTGCATAGTGATGTAAATTTCTATCACATAGTTTTGAGAAATTTATTCACAGTGTTTTGATATAAATTGTATATAAAATAACAAAAACATGAAAACAAACCTTTTTTCCACTCATTTTCACTTTTATTGTATTTTATATCTCCGTTTATTTCCATAAAACAATTTAAAATCTCGCTCATTTCTTCCAGTCACAACAAACAGCGGAATGACAAGTTGTAGGCCTGGTAATTGACAGTGACGTTTGCTATTTTTTGACAACTGCGTTTTTTTGTACGCAATAGTCGCTTAAAAAGTTGCCAGCAACAACAAATTTACAGTACCAGGGTTTTGAGTACCTTTTTTTGTTGACTAAATATTATGATGGAAATTTCCATCATCATGCAAAGAAGGGTTACCTAACTTCGTTCCTTGTCTGTTCAAGTTAATCTGCCCACTTTGGCCTCGAAGTGGTTAAATTTTGAAATAGAGCAAGTGACCTTGACTGGCCATTACGAATGTAGTAAAGTATAATTCTTTCAAGAAACACTAACTTATGTTTTCTTTAATATTTACTCTAATGTTAATGTTTAATGCTATTTATACTGTCTTCCTGGCTTATATTACCAATACGCCTGCTTAAAAAAAAAGGGTCTTCTACATTTATATATTTAGTATAGCACTCGTTATGTATATCAAAACATTTTGTGCGTTTGACATAGATAAAAATGACGCGTCGATTGTGCTTCCTGCTTTTTTGCAAATTGTTTACAAAATGTGCAAATTGTTTCCAAAACGTAAAAAAATGTTGCAAAACGTGGAAAAAAATTGTAGAATTTAAAGCTTTTTTCACAAAATTTGCCTTTTTGAAAACAATTAGCAAAAAAGCTTCCGTGTTTGTAAGGAACCGATCAAAATGTTTGAGGTCCTGTATATATCTAATGCTTGTATAAAATAATGTTGATGTTAGATTGAGTTTATGAATAAAATATGTTTGATATTATTGAATCAAAAGGTGTGTTTTTCTAATACAATTATAACATTCCCACCTACATTTAAATTTGCGTTTCAAATTGATCTACTATTTTGATGAAGTCTTATCTGCACAAACTGAGTTCTCAAGTCTCAGGTTCAAAAAATAGTAAAGATTTAAGAAAAAGTCCTACTTTAGATCATTTCCTATAATCACAATGTTACAATCTTCTTGCCGAGTTCATTTAGAATCTTGGTATAAAACTTTAAATTTGATGAGTAGGTTACCAAAATGATCAAATAGTGAAATGACAAATTAAAAACTCGAAAATAGCATCTAATATATTTTATTTTATACTTTAAATGCTTTTGTCAATGCATATGCAGTGGCTGGTTTTGTCAATAGCTATTTTAATTTTCATTTATAGTAGATAGTGGAATGACTTAAATTGTTTTAATTTCATATCTAAGTAATCTTTAAAGTACCTACTCACCAAATGTCAAGGTTTTATACAAAATAATTTCTAAAGGCAAAGCGGAGCAGTGGTAGCGCATTGCACTGCCACGCCACAGGTCCCCGGTTCGATCCCCTGACTGGGAAAGGTTGATATTAATTCTTCATTAAATAAAAACTGTCATTTCATAAAGAGATCATGTTCGTACCTACTCACCAAATTTCAAAGAAGGCTACTAATTACTCAAACATTTAAGTTATTTCGAAAGCACGTATTTTATGATATCATTTTGAATGCGAAATTTTATATTAGTATTATGTGTAGCTTTGGTGGAAATTAGTACATTAACACATGCTTTAAACATGCCCATTAATGAAGCCTTCCAGACCCGATTAAAATGTGTCCACCTGATGGCTGAGTGGTTAGAGCTCTAGCCTAGCACACCAAATGGGCCTATTTCCAATTCCGAGTTAGGCATGGATGTTCGTCTTGGAATCCAAGTTAAGCTGTAGGTTCCAGCCTACTTAGCCGTCACTGTGCATAATAGGTCGTTGAGGGTACAAACAAACCAACCTGATTAAAATACTAAAATTTATCAAACCATCCCGGGTAATTAAACATATTGGAATATATTTGTATTGAACACTCTAAACAATTATTTCTTCGTCATTTGTTAAAATCATCATTTTAATCCTTTTTTATACGGTCTCCAGTTAAAATATTCAATTTCTAGCAGTTTCATCATTTTACAATATATTAAGCAAGTGTTAAATTTTCTAAAAGAAGAATGTTATCCATAAAAAAAAGTATTTGCACTTACACAACTTATTCTCTTCGTCTCCCGGATGATATCCAGTCAATAACAGAGTTCATTCTTTTCATCTCCGGATGACATCCAATCAGTAACAGCTCATAACTTTCATCTTCCGGATGATATCCAGTCAGTAACAGAGTTCAATCCAGGTCGGCTGTAGGTTCTGTAAATTTTTCTTTCATATATAAGTGCAGAACAGATCCTACTTCTAAAAACGCAGTCATAATTAGACTATCCGCAAGACGAGAAATCCAGTGGAATTGTGTTTATTTGGGTGGCTAGACATTTGGTCTACAGTGTCCAATCCATTGGCTTGGTTCAACTACCATCGAGCAGTCGTGTTTGCCCACATCCAGTATCTAGTGGGTTTATTTGCACAAATTTTGAAACTTCTTCGCATTACCTAAATACAGGATTTTTCCATCAGCATATTAAAATGATTTGCATCTTTTCTTGGAGGTGGTAACAGTGTTACGCTTATCGATTGCTTTCACCAACGACAACTTACATATTGAAGTGGCGCCAGTTGTTGGTAAATTTCTGTACAAATTTTTTTAGCAAAACTTGTCGATAAATATCTCCGCAAAACTCGTCGGCAAGTATCTTGCCAAATTTTTTACAAAATAAGTCAAGAAATTTTTTCTGCAAAATTTCTAATTAAATTTCTTTACAAAATTAGTTAATGCATTTTTTTTTACAAAACGTGTTAAGAAACTACTAGTTAAGCAATCATATTTATCAAAAAATAATTAACGTCTGTGATTGTTGTTTAAGAGTTATGTGCAAGGACTACACCCAAACTATATTACGACTTCCACATTATATCAACATCTAGTTGGTTGGTTGTTTTCAGATTATCTGGCACCGTCAGCAACACGAGGGCTATAATGCGCCGAAGCATTTGTCATTAACAAGCCAACATACATTTACAAACACCCATACCGTACACGGGACTCGAACCCGCAACCTCGCTGTCTAGAAGCCAGCACGCTAACCACTATACAGTTTGGTCGGCATATCAACATCTAGAATTACGTCTCGTAATTTTGAACTTAATCTGATGACAACACCTGAGCTAACACCTCTTTCCACATGCACATTTATTTATTTATATTTGAAATTGGTGTCTTATAATCCAGACACCACATTCCATCTTGAAATAAAATGAGACAACGTACACCTAAAAACACACTGACAATCAATTTAAAAATAAATTTTATTGAGTAATAAAGAATAAAAATATTTTTATTCGTGTATACACTGAATGCATTTTTATTTACAAAATATCCCTTTAGTTGTTTTCGTAATCTTCTTCCTCAAGTTTAGCTGATGCTGCACCCTGCAAATCAAAAAATAGCAAAAGTCATTCAATTGTAAGTTAAATTAGCTGTGGTCCAAAATGTTTACAATACTAAGTTTGTTTGCTAAATTGTTTGAGATTCTTAATAGATTTTATGTAGTCATATTTCAACACTTATCTGTCCAGAGAATCGAGTAACAAATATTTATCGAAATTCTATCATAAAATAATAAATCAAATAAATAAGAATTTGTAATATAAAAATTTTAAAAATTACATCTTTTTTTACCAGCTTTGAAAATCAAATCTGCATTCACTATCTTCACAAGGTTTTAAATCAAAACCTAATTTTTTACAATTATTTAACCATTTAGTTCTTATGCACTTCCCTAATCAGAGTGATACTGTTTCATTCATGAAAATAGTGGTGTCGCCATCTATTGAGAAAAAGAATAAGCACTAACTGCGAGTTCACTAAAGTAACTATAGATGGCAGCACCACATTTTGAATTCATTCAGGAATGGAGTTGAGTATTTTAATACAGTAAGTACTTTTAAGAATTGGATTCTTTTAGCACTAATAAAAATTGAATTTTAAAGTATTTTGAGGAGCTGAAACAAGGCCACAAAACCTCTTTAAATATTTTTCAAATATTTACCTTCGAAAAATTTGCTAACTGTAATTTAATTTTAAGCTTCGTTCCCATTGTTTAAAAATGAAAAATAATCACATTTGGTATTATCTAATGTGTAATTTAAAAATTTATCATAATTCAAGCAACGTGACCATCAATTACCGAAATCAGACTTCTTCAAATTTGAGTAAATAGTAAAAAGTGTGTATCGCGTTTCTTGCACTTTATCAATTTTTTATTAACTAATAGAACTGCTGTCCTTATGCTGCTTTTTATCGTGAAATTATTAAGTAAACAAGTTCGTTTTACTTAAATATTCTTTAAAACTATTTAGCATAGAATTAATTTCTATAAACTTAGTTGAATTCTAGGGAATACGCTTTAAAATAATGAATGAATTCTAATGAAATCGTAAAGAAATTTACACATTCGAAAAAAAAATTTACTTAGTTAACGAATAAGAAAAATTATAACTTTCTTATATTTTAAAGAGGATTTTTTTTTTTAATTTTAATTTAAAAAAATCACACAATCACAGAAAAAAATATTAAATTCCATTTTCATTACATTTTGTTTGAATATAATGCAAAATAACTCGCAATGGAAAATATTGGGGAAAAAAACATTTTAATTAGTGATTACACCATACAGATGCAAAAATATGAATTTCGAAGTATTGCAATACAAAAAATATATTGCAAGTAACTTTTAAATAACGCAAAATGCTATCGCAACAGTTCGTAAGTAATCGAAAGCAAACGTGGGAAAATTCAAAGTAATCGCTCTTAAAGCGATTTCCCTAAAAACCACAAATATCACTATAAACAAAAGAAAATAAAGGAATAGTGATAGCAAAATTCTTTTCTTTTTTTTTTCTTCTTTTTTTTTTCTTTTTTCTTCTTTTTTTTTTTTCTAAAAGATCGTTTCGAAATCCAAGGATCAATCATCTTTAATCAAAGACCAAACTCGTCTGTAACATCTGTCTAGCCAAGTACGCTCACAAAACCTTGAACAATGAAAAGATGAGCCTTGAACGAAGCATACACATTTTTCAAGTTGGTTTATTTATAGAGATCAAAAATCTCTAATCTGCCACGATCTGAAAGATAGAGATTCTACAAAAAAGTGATTTTTTAATAATATTTTTGATATCACTAACAATTTCAGGGTGAGGTTTTCAGGGTGGGTATTTGAAATAAAAAATTGAACGATTTTGCAAAATCTTTTAGTTTGTTTTCATAATTGAATGATGTCTTCAATAATGAAATCGTTTTGTATTTCGAACAGAAGAAATTATCTTCAATCATAACAAATGGACCCAACTTGCTTAGATTTTTGCATTTTCTGATTGAAGAGCACATAAACTGTTTGTAAATATGCAATTATATGATAAACAACACAACTTGTGAAATTTGTATATTTATTTTCGCATTTATTGCTTTATTTATTTTTCTCTCTCTCTTTGACAGTTGCAACTTTTTTGTCCATAGCTGTTCTTGAAAGAAAATGTTTAAGAATCTATATTAGAATTACCACTTATAACGTTTAATTTACAGAATTTTGGGATTCTTAAATAATATTTTTAAATCCATTATTTTAACTACGATATTGTGGCTGTTTGTCGATGGGTGAGGAATCTAGGGAAACCTTATTAACCTCCTTGCTGTCAACCGATCAGACTGAAACTTGGCAGATAGGTTTTATGTTGATGACAATGCATTCGATCAAATTTTGAGGCTATTACTGTTATTAAAAGGTCACTTTTTCGGAATTATAATATTAACCAACTTTCCATAATTCCGATCGAATTAAAATAGCATTGAACCGATCATTGTTGAAATTCTTTCCGGTTGCCAAAATAATATTTTTTAATAAACAATAAAATTACTTCAAACAGAAGAAATAAATGATATTTGGATGAGAGATTCACTTTCATTTTAAAAAAATAAATTTTGAAAAGTAGTTTGCTGCACATTTTACTGATAGAAATGTTTGATATCGGAGCTGTGTTGATGAATATAAAAGTTGACAATGCTTATAAAAAGATTTTTTCAAAACTCTGTTTTTATGCGCTATATTATTACAAAAAAATGTATAAAAGGAATATTTTTTTTTAATTCTTTTTCAAAATATATACATAACTTTTAGAGTAAGAACAAAACCATTTCGATCTACATTTTTTAACTAAAAATTACTATGAGAATTTCACCAATTGAGTCAACCTATATGGCATTATAATCATACGATAGCTGGCAACATGTGACATTTAAATGCATGCGGACCAATGACGGCAGAGATAATTTTTCCACTTTAATATTGTCCCTTGACGAAAGATTTTAGATCAAATTTTGAAAGAACATGCTGGAGAATGATTATTTTCATATTTTTTCCATTTTAAATGATTTCATCCAAAATATCTTCAATCAGTTCAACCGTTTTAATTAGAATTATATTTACTGTTTCATTAAAAATATTCTCTACTTCTAAGCCCACAACTGCTATGCAAAAATAAAGATAATCTTTAAATGTCCTTATAATTAAATTAATTCGTAAACTTACTAATTAAAAATAGTTGAATTTATAAAATGAAATAAATGTGATGTATGTATCATCTTAAATATTTTAAAGCCGTTACTACACTTTCAAATCGGAGGGAGGTAAGTGAACAAATATGTTTACCTATCAACACAAAAAAAAAAATGGGAGTTGTGAAAAATCAACCAATAAATTTTACCTTGTGCATATCTGTGAGTATTGATAAATAATTGATTACACAAGGAATCTGAATACTTAATACACATAAATAATCACGTCTTTATTTGCACAGCTGTAAAATATAACATCGCTAAGTGCGAGAAAAAAGAGGTAACTGGAAAAAATTTAATTTTACAATTTAGAACTCTTTCATTCTGTTGCTGACCAGAACGCCACAACCTCCCATCCCCCTTCCCCCATCTCATTGGAAACAGCCTTGATACAATTTACAATTTTAAACTTGTATTTCGTGGCATTTAAAAATCGTTCAAATTATAACCACCTTAAGCAGAAAATATTCCTTAAGGAGAATTTTTAGATAGGAAAAAAATATGCCCCTTTTACGAATACATTTACTACTCACTGTTAGAAACTTTTTAAGCTTTGATATCAAACAAAAAAAATCATGATAATAAATGCTTAAGATGCACTTTACTCACTTTGTAGTCAGAGCATAGTGCAATATGAAACATAAATTATGAATCTTATTAAAATTACATTCATTTTACAGAATAAACCACAGTTAAATTGTATATAAAATGACTAAAAATTCAAAACCTTTGAAATTTCAAAACAAAGTGTCTTGGTAGAGCAAAAATTTTAAATTAACTTTATTCGCTTTGTAAGCGGAGGATAATGTAATATTAAACACATTTTTCTAATTATCCCATATTCATTTAAAATCGCATTTATCTTTAAAAAATAAACCTCATTTCAATGTCACATTAAAAAGCCAATTATATTTTTAATTGTGAGAGAAGACTTCGTACTAATCGCAACTAATCGAACAATATGCACTTCAGCTGTTTCACAATTTGTGTTGGAGAAATATCTTACACCTTCCTCTTAGATAACTCAAAGATTATGAGTATGAATGAAACACCAACACATTTTGTCATCCACGAAGAAAAAGAAAACAACAAATGATTTGAGTGAAGAGTGGGTAAATATTTTGTTTTTCTTTCATGATAATTCAGTCCAAGGCTCAAGGCGATTGAGATGGATCCAAAGGGTTCCTTTCACGCATGTTGCGCATGTGATTAGGAGTTTAATTCCAATTTTCACAAACATGCGACTCAGATAAACAACTCATAAGAAAAAACATAACGCAAGAACTTGAAACGACGCATTTGCAAGGATATAGATTGAAAACACTTAGAGAGAAAAACAAGAAAAATCAAAATGTCGAATGTCAATAATTTCCAAAAGAAACAGTATCTCCAGAGCCAGTTATTGGAGTGATTATGGAAATAATTTATTTGCCAACAATGCGGTAGATATTTTTCAGTCATGTGATAGCCTTTAAGTGTTAACATAAGACGCTTGAAATTGAATCAAGTTTTTGAAAAACCTCATAAATCGCCATGTGTGTCAACATAAAATGATTAAAGGTTAATGCGCATTAAAAATCTTAGCGTGATGAAAAATCCTAAGAATATTTTGGCCAAACTAAATATCCAATTCAGATTTATATAGACAAACGGCCACTAGACCCTTAACAGCTGAGATCATGAAAAAGAGATGGCATTGGGTTGGTCACGTTTTGAGAAAAGTTCCTGAAACCAACGAAAGAATTGCTTTGACTTGGGCACCGGATGGAAAGCGGAAGAGAGGGCGACCCAGGTTGACCTGGAAAAGGATGGTCATAAAATAACGAGACAAACTAGGATGGCCAAGCCGGACACTTGCCAGAGAGGCAGCGCTTAACCGGAGGGAATGGGTGTCAACGATTGCGGCCTCATGCGCCTACCAGACGTGACGAGTCACAAGGCAAGGCGCATTAAAATGAAATCCTAGTATAGTAAGGATCATTCCCTATACTCTCTAAGTTACAACTTTCTAACTCTGTTCATTTAGAAGGTACTTTGTAAAAAATATGGAAGTTTGTCGAGTAGGTATGAAAATTATCACTTAATGAAATGACATAAATTAAAAATTAAAAAATAACGTGTAGTATATTTTATATTTGAAATCCTTACGTCAATATCTATGCAGTGACTCTACCTGCAACAGTCTTTTTTTTTTCTTTTTTTTAATTTTCATTTCGAGTTTTTAATTTATGTAATTTCATTAAGTGACCATTTACGTGAATACTCGCCAAATTTCCAAGGTTTTAAACAAATCAGTTTCTAAATAAACTGAACTAAAAGATTTTTACACAGATAATATAGGGAATAATCCTTACTAGAAATTCTTCAAGATTTCTCGCACTATTTTTATAAGTTTACTAACTGAATACCCGTGCTTAGCTACGAAATTTAACCATGTGCATTTTAACAATCAAAAGGCATTCATGCATTACACATCTTGGGTTTTGATCCCGTTCAATATTAGTTAATTTTTATCGCATTAAGCTAAATTTTCTATTCTGTCTTTATTAACTTTTGTTCCAAGGGCGTATATATGGGAGGGGCCCAGGAGGCTCTGGCCCCTCCCGAAATCAGGAACAAAAAATTAAAGTAATAAGTAGTTATTATTTGCGTTTGTTTGCAAATAATTTCCATTCTCTTAGCTTCCCAAAAATAAAAAAATGTGATGGCACCAGAATAAGTACTGTGGAATTAAATTATGTATAATGCAGGTGAGGCTTTGGCATTTTATCTGTTTATTCAATAGTGTGCTTTTTAAATAGGTGTGTATCTGCAATCCTCTGCATTATGCTGTTGTGGAATCTTACTTTGCTTTATTAAGTTAATGGTATTCATAATGAAGCGATAAAATTTCTATTCAAAACTGTTTTGTAAAAAACATTGTGTAAATAAGCAGTGCTGAAGTTGCCTGTGTCAGTAGCAATGTTCCTTTTGACATCGCAAATTCTAGTACCGTTGATCCAGCATCAGTTGCGGAGGATTTAAACAAATAAAGAAAAAAATTTAAATAAAGAAAAACAAATAAAGAAAAATTTAACTCATAGAAAATGCATGGAACCCTTTTACAAATTTCTTTTTTCTTCTACTCTAGTCTACAAAATTAATAGATATTTCAGTTTTTCCCTAATAACTTCTCACTGGGGCAGCATATATACATGAAATTCACATTACAGAGGCATCTTTATGTAACATGACGATAAGTAAAACAACTCAGTGTCAAATTGAAATGCAAAGTGCACAATGGACAGGGGCCGATTTAGAAATTTGATTACTATAGGCACAACATAACAGATCCCCCCCCCCCCATCGACAATTGTTGGAGTTATTTAAATATTAATTGACAATTTAGAATACCGTCTATTGCTGTCGTGATTAAATTAATGATGAGATATTAATATTTTAATAACTGATAAGAATTATTAAAATTTATTCTTGTATTTTATGGCATTGATCAAGTGCGCTGAACATAATATTGATAGTTGCATACTAATTCAGGATTTAAAAAAAATGGAATAGCATTAGTGTGCAGTTGACTTTTAGTGTAAGATATGATATCCCCTGTCATCAGTGTTTACTCGGCACTGTATTCGCATACTTGACATGAGTTTCTTGATTTAATTCTAGTGGCTAAACTACTCTTCCAGTCTTTTGAACTGTTTGCAAGTGATGTAAAGTTTCCAATACATTAAATCTTTACAAAATGCCTATAGTAGAAGCGTCCAAATCATATTTGATTAAATTCGGATTAGAGGAATGATCTGGTTTACTTATAGGGGCGATATTCATACTTTATTTAATAATTTATTCAAAGCAAAAGTGAAACAAAATTTACCCCAAGTAACAATAAATGCTATTTAAAAACCAATATTTCACCTTTTAAAAATTTGCCTGGATCAAGTTAACATAATCACGGTGAAAAAATTGAATTCAATTATCTCTTGCGCTCTTAAATGGCATCTAAAGAAAAAAAAATTTTAACATTAGATACTTTTTACTGAAAATAATTTTTTCAATCTCATGAGTAATAATGGACGTCAGAGGTTCTATAGAAAGGTGGAAAAACGATATTACGTGGTAAATACCAAATCAAGTTAACGATTTGGTGGGAAAAAAGTTTTGGTCTTTGGGTACAACCCAAGTAGTAGCATGACGTGATAAATGACGTAATTTTTAGGGCATCTTTTCTCGAATGACGTTATTCAGTAAAAAATTACGTCAGTTTTGACGTTATTTAATGGTCATATAAGCTGACGTTCCTAAAATGGCATACATTTTTTGGTCATCATATGATGCACATTTTTTTGAGTCATGAAATTATGTTTTTTTATAAATAATAAATGACTCAAATAATTTTGGGTCACAATATGCCGTCATTTTTTAGTCATCATATGATGCGAATTTAACTTTTATTTTTATTCGGGCCCATGGCAGAATACACACTTCCCCTTGTAAAGACTACTTGTATGACAATTTTATTTTAATAAACATGTAAGTATCTCGTCGAGTATCTACTACAATCAGAAAATAAATAAAAATAATAGTACAACAAATAAGTGAGTAAGTTTTAGGTAAGTAATCTGACTGAGCAATTTAGTCACTAGAATTCATCAAGAAACTCATGTTAAGTGTGAGAATACAAAGCCAAGTAAACACTGATGACAGGGGAGATCATATCTCACACTAAAAGTCAACTCCATGAGTTGTGAGATTTTTAATGTGAATGCCTTTTTGCAACTGCTCTCTAATGGTACTTCATGCTTTTGCATGTGTCCCCACTGTACACTTTGCATTTCAATTTACGACTGAGTTGTTTTACTTATGTTATGTTACATAACGATGCCTCTTTGATGTGAATTTCATGTGTCTATGCTGTTCCACTGAGATGTTATTAGAGAAAAACTGAAATATCTTTAAATTTTGCAGACCAGTGTAGTAGTTCTAGCTCAAACCATACTACAACTTTTCAAATTAAATGGCTAGAAGAATTTGAGTGGTTAACTTATTCTGAAGGAAAATCCCGATCTTTTTGTAAATATTGCGTGATATTTTCGCACTCCAAAAGTATATTCAAAGGAGTTCACCAAGAAACAAGGAAATTAGTAACACAGGTTTTCAGTAATTTGATAAAAGGAACGAAAATTTTCGATCACTGCTGAAGATAAAGAACCATTAGTAGAGATAATGACCTTAAAGACTAATTAATGAACAGAGGAGGTCTTTATTAAAAAAAAGTTATATAAGGAAAAAAGTAGGGGGAGTGAGAAAATATTAACGAGAATACAATTAAGTGTTTTATAAAATAATCTGCTATCAAATAATAAAGCATTAGTTCACTTCAGTTGTAAAAGTAAACTGAAAATATATATATATAAAAAAAATAATAACTATGTTTTTTCCCAATGTTTCCTTTAAAACCCCTTGAAAACCATCCTTAATCCTTGAGTGAGAGCTCACTTAAAACATAAAAAAAACAAGTGCAAATAACGGTAAGTTTGGTCGTATTGGCCCCTCCCGAAATTGTAACCTATATACGCCACTGTTTTGTTCATAATATCAGTTGGGCTATATATCAAGTTGGACATTTGAATATTCTACGTTTGGAACGTTTAACCCAGTTTCGACCCCTTAAAACTAGTTAATCGACATCGGAATAATTTACTTTTTCTATGCTTGGAATTGTCGGCTTTTGCACCAATTTTCAGAGTTATGACTACACTGGAAGTAGAAAATTGGAATATTCCTTTTTGGAACATTTTGACCCATTTTCGACACTTAAAAATTAGTGAATCGATAATGGAATAATTTACTTTTCTATGCTTGCTCTTATTGACATTTTTACTGAATATCAGAGCTGTGACTACATTGTAAGTGGGACATTCAAATATCTCTAATTTGGAACATTTGACCTCTTTTCAACCCCTTCAAGTTGGTTAATCCTTTTTGGAATAGCTTACTTTTTCTATGTTGCCTCTTTTTTATATATATATTAGTACCAATTTTCAGAGTTGTGACTACATTGGAAGTGGGACTTTCGAATTTCCCTAATTTGGAACGTTTAATCCCTCTTCCATCCCAAATTTTTATGCCAGAAACCTTCGCAGGTGTGTACTCAACAATTTCCTAAAGTTTCATGGTGATCGTATGAATGGTGAAGTAATGCATGAAGGAAGAACAGACAGACACACAGACATACATTCGTTTATATATATAGGTTTGAGTTAGATATTGTTTCAGAGAGATAAGATTGCTCAGGATTCCTCAATTTACATCAATTGTGATTTTCACTTTGCTATAGTGATGTCATACAATAACAACTTATCAAAATTTTTGCATTATTTCTATTTTTTCTATAATCGATTAAAAAAATAATAACTCGAAGTACAATTGCAAATAAATAAACTATTCGTCACAAGAGAGAGTCTTGGCCTTTAAGGTGGTAAATCATTCATCAAATTTCATATTGAAATTGAATCGATTAATGAAAGCCCTAGAGTGACTTCATTAAAATGGATTATAATAATCGATTTCTTAGAAGTATCGGAAATGAACAGACTAGAATAATGCCCCATTGCAAGTCATTGGTGATACCAAAAGTTAACATTTATTTAAAAAATACTCTCTGTATGAGCAGTTTTTCTTCCTTCCCCAAAGTTTCTTTCGGCTGACTATCCAACTATTCTATTGAGTCATGACGGTCATAAAGAACAGTCGAACAACAAACAATCAGGACAAGAACTTGAGAAATTATTCGCAATGAGAAACACGCTGTCGCTAGAACAGGATATTAAATAACTTCGCAAACATAAAGCGTAATAATGAACAAGCAAATTCCGATTGTGGAATTTTTACAAAAACAGCAGATTTTGTCAGTTTAATTATAGGTTGTTTCAATTTAATGGGTTTATTTTTGGTTATTTTTCTACATCCAAAACGCTTGCAATTTTGTGATGCAATAGTGGCAAAACATTAATCAGGAAAATAGGACCAGAAATTTATGTTTTTCTACTAGGTTTGTACAGCAGAAACTAGAAACATGGCTAATTTCAAACATGAGTATTTTTATTTCATCATTTTAACATCCTTTTAAGCTACATAACACAACGTCCTGAGAACTTAGCAGATATCAACTGCAAAAAGAAATTGTCAAATCTGAATTTAAGTTTTCCTAATTAATGAACTTAAATGGATTTTAATGAGTATAACTATGAAATGCAAAACTGTTACTAAGGGTCGAACAGAATACAAGTTTTAAAGCAATATTTAGTAATATAGACTATATTGCTTTAACACTAGATAACTAAACATCCGTCTATTATCTAATACTAAAATGCATCAAGTTTAGAGGATCGCAGATTTTCCAATAGCAATCCGCTTCCATCTCACTCACAGAAACGTTAATTTTTACACATTTCTATTAATTAAATAATATATTATAATGCTTCTCATAAGATACCCTAATTTGTTTGAAATAAGTAAAGGAAATATAAAAATATACCTGTTTTTAATTCACAGTCTATAATTTGAATGATTCGATTAGAGTACGCCTATTTTGTTTAGTTATCTAGGTTGCAAGGCAGGAATACACCGAAGATCATCATTACCATACTCAAACTTGGGAACATGATGTTCAGATTACTAACTTCTTTCTAATTCGTACAGATAATCTTTATGGAATGGTTTGTGGCTGTTGAACCCACATTCAGGTAGACAAAGATGGTAAGATGGAATTGACTAATTTTTCTAATCCCACGTGGATTTTAACTATTAACTAGTGCACAGCTTAAACGTTTAAGATTGTTTACATGAATTACTAATTTTCAAGTTCAGTAGAGTTATACATTGTATTCTATTGCCAAGAGATATAATGAAACTTTATTTGGAAAGCAATACTTGGAACGGCACGGCTAGTGTATTTGATCAGTCTAGTGCAATGATAGCCATTACGCGACCCGCGGGCCGTATTTGGCCCACGACAGATTTTTCTGCGGCTCACCTGCAGCACAGAAGATTAAAAATTCAAATTTCACGATATGGGTTTTTTGATTTTTTTTTTAATTGTAATTTATCCGAAACAGTATGTGTTAACTAGGTAAAAATAGAGTTCTCCACTGCATGACCGAAGAAACTTTATGAAGAAGCTTTCAGCAAGATGGATTTCTTCAAGAATAAATACAGAAATAACTTAACTAAATCTCATTTTGACAATTTATTAAGATTGGCTGCAACAAATACTGCGACAGACATTTACTCTAGCATAAAATAAACTAAACGATTTCGACCGACATCATCTCACAACTGATATCAACCAAAACAGTAATCTGGAACTACAGTTTAAGTACTTTTATTCAAAGTTTGATCGAGTTCCATTGTCCCGTAGGAACAAAAGATTCACTTCTTTTTTAAACTTTAATTTACTAATAAAAAAAATTATTATTTTTTAATTATTTGAATAAAAAAAAAATCAAATATCAATTGTAATTTTACTAAGGTAAAATAATATTTCTTCTTTCAGTTTACAGAATTGCTAATAATTAAAAATACATATTTTGGTGTATACGTCCCGCTTCTAAAAGTTAGTGGCGAACGCTAGCCTAGTGATAGTCATATAGCATATCATAGAGTACCCAATGAAATTTTTTATCATAATAGTTCGACTTATCAACAAATAAGGAGGGGAATGCTTAAAGTAGAGAACAGCTTTTATAAAACAGCAAAACATTTGTTTATCTAAAGTAAAAGAAAAGAGTAGGATTTGGTTGGTTGTTTTCAGATTATCTGGCACCGGCAGCAACACGAGGGCTATAATGCGCCGAAACATTCGTCATTAGACAAGCCAACATACATTTACAAACACCCATGCCTAACACGGGACTCGCACACGCAACCTCGCGGTCTAGAAGCTAGCACGCTAACCACTATACCGTTTGGTCGGCAGAAAAGAGTAGGAACACTAGAAAAGAAGGCATCATTGCTGGGACGAGTAGACTCATCCCTTACTTAGAGTCCCTTCTAATATAGTGCCAAAATATACTCTCTTTGAATACCAAAATATACTCTCATTGAATACCAAAATATACTCTCATTGAATACCAAAATATACTCTCATTGAATACCAAAATATACTCTCATTGAATACCAAAATATACTCTCATTGAATACCAAGATATACTCTCATTGAATACCAAAATATACTCTCATTGAATACCAAAATATACTCTCATTGAATACCAAAATATACTCTCATTGAATTCCAAAATATACTCTCATTGAATTCCAAAATATACTCTCATTGAATTCCAAAATATACTCTCATTGAATTCCAAAATATACTCTCATTGAAAATCAAAATATACTCTCATTGAAAATCAAAATATACTCTCATTGAAAATCAAAATATACTCTACATAGAGTTTCCTCTCATAATAAACCAAAATTGAGAGCCTGAGAAGCAAAGGGGTCCAAGTGACTTTTCTTAACTTTTGAGAAAATACACTTTAAAGTTTCTTATATTGAATTTGTATGAAAATTCTGTTCTGTTCAAATACTATACCCATGGGATGAAGATATCACTAGCTTTCACAGAATTTAATATAAAATAAGAAACTTAAAAGTATATTTTCTCCAAAAATTAAGAAAAGTCACTTAAGATCCCTTTGCTTCTCAGTCCCTCAATTTAGAAAATGACTTCTATTTTAAAACAGATAAAACAATTTTGGTTTTGTATAAAGAAAGAAAAAGGGATGGTCACAAAAAACACCATTCAGAAATAAAATACGAGATTGACAGAAGATTGCTACTTACAAAGGGTGTTCTTTCTCCGTACTTGCTCCAGAAAGTGACCTTGCCCCGAGTCGTGTGTCCAGTGCGCTGGTCGAACAGCAACACGGACTCGAACGGGGGACAGTACAAATGCAGGCTCACAGCGGTCTGCGTGTGGCTTGGATTCTCCATGCGGTGCAGTCCTAACGTATCTGTAGAGAGAATAGAATTGGGTTTCTTTGTAGCATAGTTAAACACTTTGGAGTATGCTGACGTCATAAGTTTAAGTTCTAAATCCAAAAAATTCGAACGCAAATTTTAACACTTTTACGTTCATCCTTTGAAACTATATATTTTTTATATAGTTGAATTAGTTTGTCTGACCTAAGAACATGAACCATTCAATGAAATAAAATAAAAAGATTTTTTAAGAACTATTCAAAAAGTATCAGACTATGCACAATTTTTTTTCGATTTAGGCCTTTTTAACTTACGACGGCACTATAGCCAACTACTTTGAACTTAAGTCAACTAGTTTGGACTATGACCTACTACTTTGGACTATTTCCCACTGCATTAGAGTACAACCCACTGCATTAGAGTACAACATACTACTTTGGAGTCCCTGAGGTAAAGCACACCATTTCTCTGTTTTTCAATTTCCAAGTTATAACTTTGATATTTAAATGTGTTTCGCGTTCGTAAAACAAGTACACGAGGACAAAATTTTATGATGGATATATTGATTCGGAAAATGAAGATATTGTGTTACAAATATCTTCTTTTTTTTTAACTACACTCTACTGTTTTACCTTACAATTTGATCTGGATCTGTGTGATTAGAATTAAGAATAATGTTCTATGTTAAAACATGACGAGTGACGTACCATTCATGTAAGTGACATCATTGGTCTTTAGGTGGGTAGAGCCGATATTTTCCATCTCTTTCTGCTCTTCGGAAGATTCGGACGGCCAAGCGAATCTCACTTCATGCAGAGTACCATCCAACACCTAAACATTAGAAAGAATAAGTTGTCAACATGTTAACTTGGTACCAATATTTGTTGTTGTCGCCTGGAAACTTGTTTTGAATCTGTACTTTAAAACCTAACTTCAGAAAATTATAAAATATTTCAGGTCCTTCTGAAGTTCCGATGTATGTAAACCGAACTTAATTCATAGAAAGGATGTAAACCTAACTTTTAAATCTTATCCGACATGTAAACCTTATTTATATATTAGCAGATATGTATTTGCAAAAGGTATAACAATTTTACATCATATTCGGCATGTAAACCGAATATACATTCTAGAAAGTATTGTATACTTTCTAATCGGCCAAATAAACCTAACTTATGCCTCAGCCGGAAATGTAGCTGCTGAAATATAGCTTCAAAACGTACAATACACCTGCATCAACACAGTTCATTTCAATACTCATTCAATAATAACCCAAACTTTTTATAAAGTGAAAGTATTGTGCATAATTCCTCGATAAATAAATGTAGTCTTTCATAAAAAGAGAACCGGTTGCCTAGTGTGTGCTGCAAGTTTGATAAAGAATACAGCATTTCATATACAATGAGAATTTGCTAAAGAATTTATCACTAAATGCACTGTTACTATAAAATTGAGCTTTTAATGCATTTTAAATATTTAATCAAACAAATTATTATTTGCATAGAGAATGTATGGAAAAGAATCTATTTAAAACCACTAATGGTGGTAGGAATGTACTACAGATTTTGATTTAAAACTGGCTTTTAATAGCCTCTTGTGAAATAATAATAAATGACAGACAAGCCTTTAGACAGACCATGATAAAAATGCGTCTTAACAATTTAGACAATCATGCACTAAAAGAAAATGTATTTTCTGGTGACTACTTTATTTGGTGACTTTTTATCATTTGTCTTTTCTTTATTATGTTTTGCGTTTTTCTTAGAAATGTAACACTGGATTGAACACTAGGTTTACCATGACTTGACATATTATACCTATTTCTATCAAAGGGGTCAAAATGTTTATTATTATTTTTTTTTATTATTATTTTTATTATCGTTATTATTTTTATATATATTTTAAAGTAAAGCATTGAGCAACCTCGAAGAAAAATTGTTTCAAATGGGTCAAAATGTGTTTGGTAAACCTAACCTAGTGTTAAAATAAAAATACATGGTATTTAGAATTGTACCTTCATAAAGCAATGGCTGTTGGCATGGTCATGGATACTACTTCCTTGGCCCTCAGCCCAGGCAAGAAGCATCAAGTTGTATTTTCCGTTGCCCTCGTCCACCAAGTTGCGAGTGTACCTGTGAAGGAAAAGAAACATTAGAATCCAAGCTTATACAATCCCTATTCTGAACATGTCTTTAGAATTTATACTGGAGAAAGAGTAATCGCATTGGTATCTGCCTATAAGTCATGTTTTGCCTATAGGTACTACTGTATAATATTCTTTGGATGAAAACCAGATACATTAAAACCTATATACAAGCCTATGTTCTTGACACCAGTTTATAATATGTTCAAGGATATTGGCAACGTTATTGGAATCCAAGTATATTGCATATTTATTATACTATTGACGAATTTTTATTGTTCGAAAAGTTGAAATTCATATAAAAAGCCATGGAACAATGGCATTCATTCATTCAATTATTGCAGAGAAAGATCAGTGTCATTAGAATCCAGTTATACTTTACAATTTGTACTGGGCAAAAAGCAGGAACACTGAAATACAGATACAAAACTTCTTCTGAACACTAATATTTGTCAGAAATTTGAAATAACAGGGAGAAATAGAATAACAAAAAATATATTAAAATAAACGCTAATGTTACATTCCCCTATCATCTCTACGAATATGCAATGTAAGAAAAAGCCTTGCTGTGTACACAAGTATTACTTCCAACATTTCTGCTCTTGTAAAATATAAGACATTTTATGTACGCGAAAATCACTTACATGACACTATAGAATGCTTGGCATGCCTACAGTTACCGCTTTTTCCACGCTTACGTGTCAGATATTTTTTCTCCAGAACCAATCATCGATATAGATAAACAACTGGATAGACTGCTTAACGCTGGGAAAATGAAGCCGTTGCCAGATCGTTGGATGGACAAAAAAAATCGGATTACCGAGGATTGAAAATAAAATCTTGGGTTGTACACAACAGAACCGTCAATAGTAGACTTTAATTAATAATAATGAGCAAAAAATGTCTACTCTAGCACTTTTCAAGGTTTCTCGCATTCCCACTCATCTATAAAAGAGAACTGTGATTGGTTACTGTGATTGACCCATCATCCTCAACCATGGGCGCGGTTTTTTTTCCTTGTATTGCCATCCGAGCAGTCTATCCTTGTATATCAATGGAACCAATCGCCCAGCAGAATGTACATGTTCTTTACTAGACATTTAATTACAGTTTTTCCGTAATACATTTTACGTCAAAAACTGAAAACTTTGCCTCCTCGCAATCGGGATGGGAATTTATAAAATGAATAATCTACACATGAATTTGCCAACTTTACACTTAATTTATTGACGGGACTTTCGAGTACCGTCTGTTTTCTTACGGTACTGTATTAATTTAAACGCTTTGAGATCCATTAGGGCTTTGAAATCCACTCCTATGCAGTTCGTTCTTCAATTGCTAGATGGCAGCACCAGCTTTTTAAATCCACTTCATAAAAAGTGCTAGCTTTAAATAATTTCATAACTAAATTCTATGAAAAAAGCGATTTAAGCTATGTTTACATTTCTAAAAGGTTCTTTGTAGTGACGAATGAATGTAACCTTAAATGCCCTAAGTTTCAGATTTAATACCGGACTTTTAAAATCGAATTTTACACTTGCAATTGCTTTGTTTTTAATATTTGGTTGTACGTATGTTACCAATACATAGTGTTCTTTTGAACAAAAGTTTTTAAAAAAAATAAATAAACGTCAGCTACCAAAATTATTCAAATAGTATGACATTTTGTTTTACGCTCGTATTGGAAGCGTGACATATTTTTAGAAAAAGTTTAGCGGAATAAATCTTTCACGCAATTCATTTTTCCGAAAAATAAAAATTCTTTTGAGATTGGAGAGTATCTTATTTTTACTATAACATAATTATTTTTAGCAAGGGTCTGTTTTGCTTGAAGAAATTCTTGCGATTTTGTGGGTACTAGACTGAGAGGCGACTGCAATTTTTGGACCCCATAGAAAAACATTCTGAATTTTTTATAGAAAATAGAGAAAAGTGTGTAGATTACGAATCCTCTGGTCTGCCGATGCAAAAATGGACGAAAGTGATCAAAAATCGACTATTAATAAGTTGAACTAAATCCAATTGCGCCATTACTTGCCAAATAATGAGAATTTTTTTTTATTTGGTAACCCTCACTCTTTAATTTTCAATTAAGATGGTTGCAGACGATTCAGATATCTGGCGACGGGCTACTTGCATCAATTAAAAGGGAGCCAAGTTGGCAAAAAATATTGCGTCATTTATGACGTAACTGATGTCGCCAGTTTGGCTTACTTTTAAAAGATATAAGTTTTCCGAGCCAAAGATCAGAAATAGTTTGCGCTTTTGCAGTGGGTTGCCAGAGGAAAATTTAGTTCTCTTTTAAGCAAGTTATGACATATTTGGCAATCGGACTTTAGTTCAACTCATTCCAAGTCGATTTTTGATCAGTTTCGGCCATTTTTGCCACGGCAGACCAATGGATTCCTAATCTACTCACTTTTCTCCAATTTCTATAAAAAATTCAGAATGATGTTCGATGGGGTCCAAAAATTGCAGTCGCCTCTTGGACTATACCAATTTAGGTACTTCAGTCATTCCAGGCTGTATGAAACCTACTTACGTATTCTTTGACTAATAATATGTTTTGCTTGTATCTTTGGAATTTGTTGTTTCGAAAGTTCTCGAGATTTCATAACCCGACGACCCAGTTCTCTTACATCTCTCATTTCGTACAAAATCATTGCCGAAATCAAATTTTTTGAGTGAGGAAAGGAAGCATTTCGTTCATTAACAGAGTTTAAAACTTCCAGGAAATTTTTAGGGCGGTATCGAAACAATCGAATTGCCTCATACATGATCTCAGGTCCTTCAGAAAAATAACTTTTTTTAATGTAAAAATATCAAGATATAACTGATCTGTGTTCAGTACTTTCATCTCAACTATAGGTATTAAACATTCAACACGTAAAAAATCAATCAGGGGAAATTTTTCCCATTTCTTCAATTTTTTATCTATGTTCCCACTGAAAGATGTTGATCCTGTTGTAGTACTATCTACGTGCTTAAATAGGCGTCTGAATGGTAATTCACTGAAGTATAGGAGGCACATATCCCACTGTAGTGGTCTCCCAACGTGCAATTTGATCAGTCAGATTATTTCCAGCCATAATTAATGGCGGTCCCAATCGCAGCCATGTGCGCAATGATCCAATGAATAAGCAAGTAAGTTTATAAAAATCAAAGGAAGAGACGGCGCCACGAGAAAGGCCACCCAGATTGAAACCAGCCAAAACAGTTTTTATCAATGTTTCAAAGTTATGTGCAAACGATTATTATTGAATTATTACTAATTTGATTTTTTTTTCCAAGTTCTATCTACTTCATTCCACACAATACAAACTTACGTGCCTCAATAATTGAGTGATTAGTGTACTCTACAAATTCATGGAAAAAATATATTTTTTGTACTTATTGAAAACTTTGAAGCGAATGCCTGAAGTAACTAAAACAATTTTAAAAAATATATATAAGAAATAACGTTAGTATCCATTTTACAGAAAAATCAATTTAACAAAAAAAATTTGTTTTTGAATACTTTTAATTATTAATATATGTTTTAAAAATGCATAGAATAGTGTTTTCCAGTGTTATACCACCCTTTCACTACACATTTCAAAGTATTGCCTTTCAAATATAAAATGTTCAGAAATTTAAAAAAATTTAGGAAAAATAGTTATTTTTTGTATTTTCTCCAAACTTTGAGGTGAATGCACGATAGGAAGAAACAATAATAATAATAATTATTATTATTATTTCATTTTTTTTTTATTTTTTTCAAAATTATTTTCTTACAGTTTTTCTTATCAAGATATGTAACAACTTTTTTCACCTCATACGTTTGAAAAATATATTTTTTTTTTTCCGAACCACTTTAGCGTACAAGTCCTATCCTCAACTGACGTACGTTCCGATCAAGTTGGACATGAAAAAGTGTTTATGGATTCGAGAAATGAATGTAAATATAACAATTGTAAAAAGCTTACCTCTTGGATTTGCAAGAAATGTAAAGTTTCTTTATGGTTTAACAAAAAAATTTTGTTTCATTATTTCATGCCTAAGTACATTAATAGTTAGCGCAACGCCTTTACAGTCTTAAATGCCTTAAGTATTCAAAATTGATATCCGCTTTTTTTTTTAAATAAATGTATAAAATATGCATTGTGTTTGTTTTTTTTGTTTTTTATTATTATTATTATTATTATTATTATTATTATTTCCCCTTTATCTGGATAATGCAATAAATACATTGTTATTTTTTAAAATTTATTGTTGAAAATAAAGTTTCTAAGGGTAAAATTTAAAATTCTAAATAAATTACAAATTGAGATATGACTGGTGCAATTAGACCCTAATGAGTAAATTAAGTTTTAATTAAACAATTAACTTTCACCAAATAAATAATTTTTACTCAAATGGATAAACAATTTTCATTTTATTATGTGCGAAAAAAGTTACTAGTTCAAAATATAAAAGGCGAAATTTTTCTAATGTATATTGGTAGCTTAAAAGATGCTACAGAAATTATTTTTACGACTGTTATTTAAAAGTACTTTTAAATGTTTTTATATTTATTTATTATTTTACAGAACTTTTTTCCATGAAATTATTTTGAAGGATCTTTCTAAAACATTTGTTGAAAAAAAAAATTGGCAAATCCTTACTTCAGATTTTAGTACCATTTCTAAGTATACAATAGTTGTATTTCTCAAGTGTTTTATCGGATATTTTTTGGTAGATAAATACTAAACCTTCCCCTACCAACAACGAAACCAGTGACGATCGTGCTACGTTTTCCTTCCAGCGCATTATTTTTTTTTTTTATCTCGCAGCGAACGGGTGCAATCTTCAAAGCCCTTAAGTGGATGAATAGCTTTAGAAAAGATAAATGCATCAATTGACAAAATGTTTCGCCTCCTGTCGGATTGGTAAAAACATCGAGAAAGACTCGTGTTTTGCATTGCAAAGAATTGGGAAATTCTATGAAAGGGGTGTTTGGCACATTCCAATGTTTATCAGAATTCCTCCGAAAAAGTTAGAGTATCTGACACAAAGAAAGGAATTCTTCCAAATATTGGTATGTTTTGACTATCGAATTTTCCGGATAAAGAAATATTCCCTTTTTCCATATCTGCAGAAAATTGTATTTAGAAGAATGTACACGTAGAAAATATTAGGAGAGTAAAGCAGCGTAATGTATTCTAATAATTTAAAATTAGAAAGACAATATTTTTAGAGTCTTGAAACATTTTATTTGAAAGTAAGCAATTTCTTCAAAATCAAAAAAAAATTAGTTTAATTCATTAATATGTGCTTTTCTCATATTTAAAAAAATATATATTTTAAAAAATTTAATAAAAGATTTATAATAAATCTTAAATTAATGGATCTGATTCGCAGCATTATTAGGAGTGGGGTATCATCGAATGGCAATACTTGTAATGTGCTTGTAGCCAATCACAACATATCTTAAAAACGATTTCCAAATTTCAATTTATGTGGGCCAATTACAACGCGTGTTTCATTTATTCCCCGCTCAAAGAATTTACTACTAGGAACTCACTGATAATATTCGTAATTTTAGAAAACTAAAACATTTTATTTAAAATTTAGAAATTGTACCCAAAATCTAAGTGTTTTAATTTATTTCAACAATATCTGTTTTTGTCATAATTGAAAATAAATATTCTTAGAATTTTAAGTGTACATTTTAAAATAATTCTATAGAACTTGTACATGGTTACGTCACAGTCAACTACTACATTGGCCTGGAAAATGAAATGCGAATTATGATTGGATAATGGAATGTACAAATTCGAATTTTATTTTTAAAAAATTTAATAGCGATTTGTCTCAAGCATGCTCAATGCATAAGGTATATGCATAAGGTATATGCAATGCATAAGGCAGATTGATAAACGAATTTCAAAACAATATGTACATTACTTCAGACAAATACTTTTATCAAACTTCTGGCGCAGCATCGATCAAAACAACTAGGTAAACATACTTTAATGAAAGAGATTTTATCGTTTATTAATCTTTTTAGTATCAACCTTATCTTAATCTCTTCCTAGATCTTGCTTTACGTTAAGACTTGCAGAACCTGTACTCAAACATTTCAATGTTTTCAAAAGCCTAATATCTACTTTAAAAGCCCTGCGACTTTAGCCTAGTTCTCATCAACCTTTGTTTACTTGTTGCAGACATCAACCATGGCTGCGCAACTCTGCCTCCTCAAATGATGCAACAATTGCTGCAAAAATACCATAGAATAATTTGTTTCAAAGTACAAATACACCATAAGTCAAACACATCAGAATTACAGTTGTCGTCCACATGAAAAGCGTCCACCTGATGGCTGTGGGGTTAGCACTCTGCTTCGCATGCCAAAGGTGGCGGGTTCGAATCCCGGATTAGGCACGATGTTCGTTGTAGTTCGGAATCCACGTTAAGCTGTATTACCCTGCCTGATTTATCGTTACTGTGCATAAAAATAGGTCGTTGAGCGTACAAACCAACCAACTGAAAAACTTTCGATTTCACAACACAAGTCCCTTACAAACGCGAGTAAGAAAAATATTCACAAATCCATCTAAACAAACAAAACCATTTCATAACTTATGCCAAAGAAAAATCAAAATTTAAAAACAATATTATTTTCAAAACATTGTACTTTTTTCCTTAGCATTGATGCTATCTCCCTACACTTTCGAAAACAAAGCAACTTTAGACTAGTTCCCACCAACTCTTGTTAAACCCTTAGCTAGTTGGAATGTCGAAAGTATGATAATAGCTCAAAAAATTTACAACGATATTTTGGACGTATTTTGGTTTAATATTAGTCGCCGATTCCAATAACTCTAAAATGCATTGAGGATTCCCTTCCCCTAGCCCATTGATGGTCATGCACGTATATATACGTCATAGGATCCCTAGTTTTTCCAGCAATACACAACATTTTTAAATTTATAAATAAAATTTAAAATAAAATATTTTTTAGAGATTTTTATTAGGATGATAGTCTATAACCTATCTAAAACAAAACAAATAAAAAATAATTAAAAAAAATTATGTATTTGAATTAGAAAAATAATTTAAAAATTATTACAGGGAAAACAACTGGGGAATTTCGCCCATTCCCATGACCATCAGTGGGCTGGTAAATACATAAAAACCAAACCGGCTTCGTCCAAGTTGTCATTCTCAAACTTAATACTCACAAACACCAAATCATCTTCTCAAGAACCTTATTATTTTCAAAACATTCAGAAACATTGATACAATATCATAAGGTTGAGTACTACAACTACAGGCTAATTGTAATGTTTAAGTATTGTAACTTGATTAGTTGAAGCATTCAAAGGACGATTTCATGACAGTGGTTCCACTACCTTTTGTCCAATCTTTTTCTGGCTGGCTGAGAAATCGTCCAAAAAGCAATTGCTATTTTTGGATATATTTTAACCTAACATCCCACGCTGATCCTAAAAATACTTATATGCTTCGCCCCTATTAAACTAAACACATAAATTCAAAACTCTCAAAGACCAGGCTAATCATTCTCAAACTTGGTAATAAGGACACACCAAACAATCTTCTCGAAAATCCAATTATTTTCAAAACATTGACTTTATCTGTTCTGCAACTTTGATACAATATCACTTTATAAACAAGCTAACTTTAGCCTAGTTCCCATCAACTCTTGTTTAGTTTTTTTCTACTTAGGATGTAGAAACCATGATAATCGACCAAAAAAGAAATTACTGTTTTTGGACGTATTTTGACCTAATATCACACCTTGAACCCCAAAACACTAATATGCTTCGCCACTATTAAACTAAATCCATAAACACCAAACTATCAAACTTGATAATAGGACACACCACCTAACAACTTCTAGAAACCCAATTAATTTCAAAACATTAACCTTATTTTTTTTTCTGTAACTTTGATACAATTTCACTTTATAAACAAGCTACCTTTAGCCTAGTTCCCATCAACTCTTGTTTAATCTTTTTCTAATCAGGATGCAGAAAGCATCATAATCGACCAAAAAATTAATTAGGGTAATTCTCTGGTGTAAGCACTAGACATTTTAGCTCTTTTTTCTACTCATAAGCAAATTGGAATTAAAAAAAAATTTATGAATCTAGCAATTATACTTTTGCTTTATATAACTCTACTTGGTGAAAAAGTCGTATGGAAAAATAATTATTTTAACTAGGTCAAATATGCGCTTTTATCGTATGGCGCACGCGACATGTCCATGTCCCGTGCGTGAGACGATATAAATGCATATTTGACCTAGTTAAAATAATTACTTTCCATAAAACTTTGTCACCAAGTTATACGATACAAAATAAAAACATAACTATTAGATTCATCTTAATTTTATAATTCTTATCTTATTACGAGTAGAAAAAAGAGCCAAAATGTCCCTTGCGTCAGCCATAGAATTGTCCATTAATGTTTTTGGACATATTTTGACCTAATATCACACTTTGATCCCAAAAACACAAATATGCTTCACCCCTATTAAACTAAGCCCATGAAAACAAAACTTGGTGACGCACCTAATAATCTTCTCGAAAACGCAATTACTTTCAAAACATTGACTTGGTTTTTTTCTGCAACATCGATACAATATCACTTTATAAACAAGCTAACTTTAGCCTAGTTCCCACCGGCTTTTGTTTACTCCATTGTTGACATCTTACCCACGTCTGCTCAACTAAGGACGTAGACAATGACCCTGCGAGCAATTGACGCCTTGAGGTCATTGAACGATTGCTCGTCCTCTTTGGCGGGTAAATTCACGAGCATCCACTTGATGAACTAAATTGTGGACTTAGTGAATGGGACTTGTGAGTGGCAATAGTGGATGAGTGGATGTTGGATTTGGTCTTAACGGATCAGATAACGGAAGAGTGTTTTAATCTGCGTCGGAAGCTGTTTTAAGTTGAAAGTCCTAATTTTTTTTATCTGTATTTCATAGAGATTGTGCTTAAAATGTATCAATATACGGTATAATAAGAATGAAAATGCACGTGGTTTTACAATTTCGCCCTCAACCCAAGAGATCTAGTTTTTGGCACGAGATTTTCTTTCCAGCTCTAAAATACAGTGAATTCAAGTTTAACTTTTAAAAAGGTGCATAAAAAAAAGATATTGGTCAGAATAACCTAAAATTTGAAAAATAGCTCGAAATAGGTTTTTTTTTATGGCATGCCATTGATTTTCGAAAGCCATGTTTTGGCATAAACAAAACTATCATGCTTTTGAAATCATACTTTTTGAAAGTTTAACTTTAATTATAATTTTCTCGGAGTGATTAAAGTTAAAATTGAACTTCCAAAAACCCGTACAAAAAGAAACATTAGTCAGAATGACATAAAAAGTGGGTAGAATCCTGAAAAATGGTAAGGTATAAGACAAAAAATTGCTCGAAATATTTTTTTTCTTTTACAATACAGTTTCTTCCTTCCTTGAATATATCCTCTAGAGATCGGGCACTGAGTTAACTATGTACGCCAGAGTTTTTCACTACGTCCTGAAAAAACTATAAAAAGGCTTTCAGCAAGGTGGTTTTCATCAAGAATAATTATAGGAATAACATAACTGAACCTCTCTCTCATTTGGACAATTTATTAAAATTAACTGCAACAAATACTCCGAAAGATATCCACTCTAACATAAAATAAACTGAACGATTTCTACCGCCATCGTCTCACAGTTGATATCGACTAAAACGGAGTAATCTGGTAGTACAATTTAAATACTTTTATTAAAGTTAGGCCAAGTCATATTGTCACGTTGAAAAAAAAAGATTCATTTCTTTTTTAGATTTTGATTACTAATAATAAAACTATTATTTTTTTTTTAATTATTTGAAGAAAAAAAAGAATTAAATATCAATTTTAATTTTATTAAGATAAAAAAACTTTATACTTTTTCCAATTTTCAGAAATGTTATAAATTGTAAAATTGATAATAATTAAATATATATATTTTGGTGTATCCGCCCCGGCAAAAAACTCCAACATAAGTCATACGGCCAGCCTCGAAAAGTTAGTGGCGAACGCTGACTTAAATGGTCACACTTTTAAATTTTTTGCACAATAAATTTTTTTTTAAGGTCAATTATTTTTATGTTATTTGATCCCCAAAAAAGGGAAAAACAAAAAATGTGGATAAAAAATCTTCTTGCAAACCCAGATTTCTAGAGGACATACAGTTCAAATTTCACGTTATTCCGACCAATGGTTTCTTTGTTTTTTTTTACAAAATTGTGAAAGTTGAACTTAAATTATCAACACCTTGCATTTCGAGAACTCACTATATGGGATACTTTTCACTCTAAAATATCTCGAGAACTCACCGAGGTTTTCTCTCGTGATCTAAAATAATTCCTTAAAATAACTTCGAGTACTGATCCTGTAAAATAACTTCGAAAACTATGAAAGATTTTGTCTCACATTCTAGTTTAGCGCTAAGTTTAGTTTTTTTAGTGAAACTGAAAACAATGGAGAAAACAATTTAAAGTAAACTTATTTTCAACATCAGAGTTTACAGAAAACGGCCAAAAGAGAAAATGTGGATGGATTATTATCCGTAAATTTTCTGAAAGATCAAATATTTCCAAACCATTTGACCAACATTGAAAATGTCGATACGTAATGAACAATTCCGGCATTTTTCAATTTTTTTATTCAATTCTAAATGTTACGAAAAGGCCATAAACACAAAAATTTCTGCTTAATGCGCTCTTTCTTTTTTTTAATTTGCGATCAAAATTACTTTGTGAAACGTTGGTGAGAAAACGACTCATTTCGCTGGCATTGAATGTGACGTCACGACTTCGCAAACATCTTGGCTTGAAATGCAGCAGCTGAAACCAGGTTTGCAAGTTTCTCGCAAATCACGCCAACCTATACGGAATGTGGCAATGGTCTACCAACGCCAACTATTTAATAGAAACCTCACGATAACCATAGAAACGATAGGGTCTCTTTACGTCACGGACTTTGTTGACTGTTTTGATCGGACCGGTTTTGGTTCGTTTTCGGAGCATTTTCTTCTCTTAATATTTAAATAACTAATTTTTTTTAAAGAACTTTTGTTTAAATATTTGGAATCAGAAAGAAATTCTTCATAAATATAGGCTAATTTCAATCGTTTTTAAAAAATGAGGGAATTGTCCATTGTAGATGTTATTACGCTGTTACGTCGCAGTATGGTCTTAGAATAACCATTGCGCCAAAAAACTCCAAATTAACCAACCAAGCCAACCAAAACTTCAGATCCATCTCCATCGACATGCTAGGCAAGAGCGCTAACCCAACACCACCTAGACAGGTAGTCTTTAGTCTATAACACCTAGACTGGTTGAAAGATGCCGAACCAAACAACGAGTAGATGTAGAGAACTCTTATAACGTAAATACAATAGTTTTTAACTGCAAATTATCAAATACCTGTAAGAAAATAACGGTAAAAACATCGCTTAAATTATACCCCTATTTCTCCCTCCTTTAAAACATCCCCAAGGGGAAAATGTCCTTATTATCTCCGAATGTTTTCTAAGTAACACATTCCATCTTCCTTAAAAGCGGGTTCTGGAATCTTCAAACAATCATTTATCATTAGATCAGGTCGTCGTCAAAACACAAGTGTGATAGAACTATCGTATCAAGAAAAATGATGTAATAGCACAGGAAAATTTCAAGTTCTAGAAGCAGTTGATGGAAATAATGGAACAAAATTGCATCAGGTGCCAGATCAAATGTTTTCATTGCGATTGTTCGAGCGAATCCAGAAAACACGATTCAATTGACAAGCTTTTATTTGCTTGATTGCTTTCTTGGAATTAGTTAGCTAACCTAGATTTAAATTCTCAACAGATACTATGTAAACGAAAACCTTCCATTTAAAAATTACAGTAATATAGAAGACATATATAGGAGAATTAGAAGAAGTATGCATAGGAGAGACTCAGAAGAGAATATACAGAAGACATATAAACGCGAAGATTGGTTGGTTGTATTTAGATTATCTGGCACCGTCAGCAACACGAGGGCTATAATGTGCCGAAACATTCGTCATTAGAGAAGCCAACATACATTTACAAACACCCATGCCTATCAGGGGACTCGAACCCGCAACCTGGCGGTCTAGAGCTAGCACGCTAACCACTATACCATTTGCTATACCGTTTGCCGCTAACCACTATACCGAAGAAACTGATATTTTGTAATGTTGTCCGATACAATACCACTGGAAAAAATAACTTTTTATGGTATTGTATCTGACATTATTTGAGGCGGTTAGTTTCGAAGCAGGCTCAAATCACAATTTTTAGAAAACAATTTCACAAATCAATGCACTAACAACACCTATCAAAACAGTATTTACTTAATGTTCAAGTACGTATCTATAAAAGCCATCATTTACTCTACCACTGCCTTAATAACTTAGCACACAACACGAAATTTATTACAAATATCAACAAAAAAAAACTTAGAATAAACTATTCCGAACTCAAGTAACCAATTTTAAGGGGTCGAAAAGTTAAACGTTCCTAAGGAGAAATATTCTACTTCTTATGTAGGTAATCACCAGATTTCAAAATAATCACTAAATATGAAAGTAAAGGTGAATTTCGAATGACATTTATGTTGAAAATGACCTTGACATTCTTCAAATGCAAGTCCATGCACTATCTGACAGTTCACTAAACCAAAAACGAATAATTTTACATTGAGACTTTTCTCGAGAAATAACGAGATAATTTTTCTTTCGATTGTATTTACTCGATTTCCAAATAGGAATTTACATCGGCTACATTACAATGCAAATTTTATATTTTCCACTTGGAAATTGGTAGCAGACAGCCTTTTGTAATGAAATCCTTTTGTAATGAAATTACATCTTATGCAATTATTTTAGAAAACGTCAAGTTGAAATTACATCTTATGCAATAATTCTAGAAAATCTCAAATTCTGGAAACATCTCCTGAAAATAAAAATTGCATCAATAGAAAGGTTAAGTGTTTTCGTTGCGTTTGTTTTGCGATATTTCAAAAATCTCAACTCGATTCAATCGATTACTTAAAACACATTATTTTCTAGTGACTAACTATCTAACCTGAATAGCTGAAAACACCTGTCCAGTTGGAATGTAATTGAATTCTTGGTCATTACAAAAGAGATGGTAATTTTGAAATCATTACGTTCAGTTTAGTTGGGGATAGTATAAAAAAATAGTTCTGCATTCAAAAGAATTTATAATCACAAGATCCTAATGGTTGGTTGGTTTGTAAGCTCAACGACCCATATTTGTGCACAATAACTGCTAATCAAGCCGAGACTTTTAGGTTGGTTGGTTGTTTTCAGATTATCTGGCGCCGTCAGCAACACGAGGGCTATAATGCGCCGAAACATTCGTCATTAGACAAGCCAACATACATTTACAAACACCCATGCCTAACACGGGACTCGAACCCGCAACCTCGCGGTCTAGAAGCTAGCATGCTAACCACTATACCGTTTGATCGGCTCCGCGACTTTTAGACTCGAGCTCATATCACTGAATAACTATACCTGAAATCTCATCTCGATCGGTCAAACGGAACGGAATCTAGAGGTCCATATAACGGCAAAGTAATTTTATGACCACCTTGTATATTTCAATTACTTTACATCTTACAATTATATTTATAAAAACTGCTAACATTTTCCTCTAGTTTGATTTTCATCGCAACTGAATATATTGGTAGTTGATCTTGTTTGTCAAGGTACTGATCTATTGTAAAGGTAAAATGAGTTTCCCCATTTACGCTTAACATAGATGCAGTTCTCCAATTTCTGTAGCATCCTCTTTATTTAACCTTTCCAGTGTAATGGATGAAAAGCCATTGGGTTATACTCAGAACAAGCAAAGCGTGAATTTTCCAGTAAAAACCAATACGAGTTTTTTATCCAAAAGTACACTCTTTAATTTAAATATATCTTGAAAAGAACCAGTTGACGAGAATAATCAAACTTGTCTGATTCTAAGATTAATCGAGACATAGAACATTGACACAAAAGAGCGGATTAACCATCCTCCAGTGAGTAGTATAGCCAGGGGCGTAGCCAGGATTTTTTTTCGGGAGAAGGATTTTTAGATTTTCAATTAAAATACCCTTAATTAAGTAATTAATTAGTTAACTAATTAAACATTCGGGGCTATTGACCGAATATAATTTCTTAGCAGAAAAAAAATCTAAATTTTATTTATTTTCACACACATCATTTGCAGAAAGTTTAGTTAACCCTTTGAGTACAGAATTATTTGAAGATTTTTATGCCCATGGGACGGATTTGGATGGACGTATGACGAGTCAGACTCGTCCAACAGTAACTTCGCCCAAGTAAGCAGATGACGAGTCTCACTCGTCAAACGTACCCAAAGGGTAAAGCACATACGTTGCTTTCCACTATTGCTTTTTCTGAGGGAAAACTTTTACTTGCAACACGACATCTCTAATTTCTTAAAAGTTAAAATATATTTTCGAAAAGGGATATATCCCTCTCTAGCTAGTTAAGTGTCTGCAATAAATCCCCCCCCCCCCATCCCACCAAAAATGAAACTCTCTGAAACCACCATCCTCACTGAAAGGTTCATTGCTGAGTAAATAAGATAGCCTCATTCATAATATATATTTTTAATTTGCTACTGCTTTTCTGTGGTAAAACTTTTATTTGCAACCAAAATTACTTGCAAACCCGATTTCTTAAAAGTTAAAAGATATTTCCGGGAAGAATCCCCCCCAACCCTCCCGAAAATATACATAATTTTTTAATTTGCTACTGCTTTTTCTGAGGTAAAATTTTTACTTGCAACAAGACATCCCCAATTTCTAAAAGTTAAAAAATATTTTGGGAGACGTGGAGGGGGGGGGGGGGAATATATCCCCATACCCCTCCCCTGGCTAAGTGACTGAATGTATCATATATGCAGCACAACTTATAGAGGAAAAATCTTAGAAGAAAAAAACTTCGTTAGCACATGATGTTGTATATGTATGCTACACAACGCTTTTAATTAAATATTTAATTAAATAGGCACCAATGATTTTTTGTTTATTTTTCAGCAGTCTAAGAACAAAAACAAAACGAAAAAAATTATTTCAATAAAAATAAAAATTCATGCACTAGAGGTTTAAAGTGTGAAGGTTATTTAAAATATGGTGTTTTCTTACACTAACGGGTTAATTGATGTCTGTGTGGTTAAGCGCTGTGGCCTCCATACCAAAGATGCCGCATTCGATTTCCTGGTTAGGCATGAATGTTCGTTGTTGTTCGGAATCTACATTAAGCTGTAAGTCCCGACCAGATTAGCCGTCATTGGTCATAAAAATTGGTCGTTGAGCGTAAAAACCAACCAATCAATCAAAAAATATAACTCGCGTGTTAACATAAGGATTATTAATACACGTGTTACATAAAGATTACAAAATAAAGATTATTAATAGTTTAAAAAGTAATGATTATTAACGTTAACACGGGAATTTAGTAATAATAGATAGGCACAAATGCTAATCTAATTTAGGCGTTAATCTTTCTTTTCCTGCTATATACAATTAATATCATACAGGTTCTTTCTTTAAAACAGCCGACCAAACGGTATAGTGGTTAGCGTGCTAGCTTCTAGACCGCGAGGTTGCGGGTTCGAGTCCCGTGTTAGGCATGGGTGTATGTAAATGTATGCTGGCTTGTCTAATGACGAATGTTTCGGTGCATTATAGCCCTCGTGTTGCTGACGGCGCCAGATAATCTTAAAACAACCAACTTTCTTTAAAACATAGAGATTTACTGTTTTTATAGTCCACTGTCTATAATAAAACACGTGTCTAATAGGATTTGTAGGGCATTTCCCATGACGACGTCTTGCAATATCTTTACCAAGTACAACTGAATAAACAATTTAAACAGAATCCTTCTGTCTGCAGATAGCGAGTACATACTTTGGGAATCTACCTGCGTCAAGGTCACATTTTTCGTCTCAAGGTCACTGAGTGCCAGGAGTCTGAGCTGAATATGTTCTACGATAATGGAGGTTGTAAGGTCGGTTGTTTTCAGGTTATCTGGCGCCGTCAGCAACACGAGGGCTATAATATGCCGAAACATTCGTCATTAGACAAGCCAACATACATTTACAAACACCCATGCCTAACACGGGACTCGAACCCGCAACCTCGTGGTCTAGAAGCTAGCACGCTAACCACTATACCGTCTGGTCAGCATGGAGGTTGTAAGAATCGTAACATATGAATTCTAGGGAGCTGAATATGTTTTATTACTTTGCATTTATTTCAGTTTAACTGTGTTTCTATAGTAAAGTAATTATTTTATTTTCTGTTACTTACTATGAAAATCATTTGTGAAAAGAATTTGTTGTTTAAAATGGAATCAAGAGAGCAATAAGATACAGTAAGCTTGAAAGAAATTAACCAATCATTTAAGAGTAAGCTTTCATGTCTTTGACATCAAATAAATTTAATTAGATTTACTTTTTAAACATACAATTAATACATTTCTATGACAAAGTAGTTAAATTTGCACAAAAATGACTTTATCTTGAAAGAATATTAATTTTAGGAAGAAAAAAAAATATGCGACTAATTTGTGGAAAAATAAAAGTGAATTCAAATACAATTCAAACAGCAATAAATTTCAGAAAAACTAGCTCACGATATTTCTAGAAAAATTGCATCACACTCATGTGCGATGTCGTGATGCCAGTAACAATTTGCCAAAATACCACTCGTGAAACAATAAGAAATTTTGTTAGCTCTTTTAGTATTTTCCCTGAAAATTCATCTTCTAAAAAAATATACACCCACGAAAACGGGTAAAATTATTCTCTTTCCATGTTTCTATTGTAACATGATTTTTCAGTAAGTACTAAAGTTTAGAAATCAGAATCCACTGTGAAGAATAGGCTATGTACAAAGTATATTTACCCGAAACATCTATTCCCTACTCCGGAAAGATACTATTAAATCCCTCCACAAAGAAACAATTTTTATATCAATACTCTCAGTGTTTTTGTCTTTAAAATCACTGAAAATGTAATGTTTTCTTTCTTATTTGTTTAGAAAAAAATCAATTTGCAAGTTGCTAGTAATATGCTTTTTCTGTAAATAGTTGTAACTTTATTTCAATAGTTGTGTTCTATCGCAACTATTTTGCCCGAAAAACAGAGCTCTAAATTTTGTTAGACCAACACTAGTTGGTTGTTTTCAGATTATATGGCGCCGTCAGCAACACGAAGGCTACAATGCGCCGAAACATTCGTCATTTGACAAGCCAACATACATTTACAAACACCCATGCCTAACACGGGACTCGCACACGCAACTTCGCTATCTAGAAGCTAGCACGCTAACCACTATACCGTTTGGTCGGCCACATCTTCTCCTGAAGTATTTACCAACAAAGCTATCCTTCATAAAACCGGCGAAATTCAATTTTGTGAGCAACATAACTTAATGCAGGGGTCGGGAAACTCATTTGCCAAAAGAATCCAAGCTCAACAGTGCAACGAGTAAGATTTCTTTGAGAGCCAGGATTTGTTTCAAGAACAATGTTTTTAGGAGTTAATTTGAACTATATATTAGTATTATATTAGCCTTTAACTGCTGTGGTTGGGTGGTTTTTAGGTTTTTGGCGCAAGAGCTACACATGGTCCATACTGTGCCAAACTAATTGGTGAACATAGATTTAAAGTTTAAGAAACATAGAACCATAAAAATTAATATAAATATTAAAGATGCGATATTTTAGGGGGTGGAAGCATTCCACAAAAAATGACTCGCGGTCTGTCAGACCGCTTACAGCAGTTAAAGGTTAAACCAGATATCATAACAATAATATGGACAAATTTGACTGCACTCAAGTGACTGAAGATTCTCACGTGACATGGTTGGTTGGTTGTTTTCAGATTATCTGGCGCCGTCAGCAACACGAGGGCTATAATGGGCCGAAACATTCGTCATTAGACAAGCCAACATACATTTACAAACACCCATGCCAAACACGGGACTCGCACCCGCAACCTCGTGATCTAGAAGCTAGCACGCTAACCACTACACCATTTGGTCAACCACGTGGCATGGAAATGAGGGTTTACCGACCACTGACCTAATGGAGCATCGAAACGCATCTAAAATTAATCTAAGTAAAATTTTTATTGAACAAAGCCGTACACTTGAAGGAAGACTAATTAAGGAAGAATATACAATTATTTTTTCCAATTGCTGTTTCAATTGGCATTAAAAAAGGCTTTTGTGGGTTTGCAGGATTATTTGCAGGGCAGTGCAGAACGCATACAGAAGGCTGCTAGACGGCCAAGTTTTTATTCGAATCTTTGAATTTCGCCGGTTTTATGAAGGATAGCTTTATTGATAAATACTTCAGGAGAAGATGTGGCCGACCAAACGGTATAGTGGTTAGCGTGCTAGTTCGAACTGTTCAAAAATGATAATCGAATTTTCTATAGAAATAATAATTAAATAAACACAAATGTTATTTTAAATTAATAACTTAAATCCCACATTTATTATTTCTGTGAATTGCCCAGGAAGGTGCAAATGCATCTTGTTGGCTCTCTCTACCGCTGGTGGCTGGAATTAGACAAACCCACACAATATACAAACCTTACAGTACAAACTTTCCAAAACATAAACAGAAAAGAAAAAAAGAAAAAAAACTTACCTATGTCTGTCAAACTTGGCAAACTTGAGCCACTCCCTCGGATTGGACTTATAGGCCGACATCAAGTCTTGGACCCTCTCCACATTCACATGATCAGAATCGAACGCCGAACGCAACTCGCGGATCAAATCGTCCAAAGTTTGCACTCGAGGTACACTCAGCATCCGCTTTTCCACCATCACATCCTGACCAGCACCAAAGCAGGAACGGTAGTCTAACTCGGCCATGTTAATATCACCAAAAAATTCGCACCAAAAAAAAGAAAACCCTTAACTTCGAAGTTTGGAACGTTTAAGAGAATCTGTCGATCAAGTGCGTTGACTTCGGAAGCTGAATAGCAAATACTCGCTTCCAATCCGAGAGAGTTTTCCTGTTTCCCTGCGCTTGATTGGGTAAGATTGATAGAAGCGATTGATAGGCTGGCGCCGTTGGGAAATAGTTATCGGCGTAATAATCTGCCCTAGGAAGATGGTTGTGTTTTTCTTTTCTTTTAGGTAAACCATGAGAAAGTTCGGGGAAGTGATCCTGGTGGTGTTATTGATTTTGTTTTTTTTCGGGAATGAATATTCTTTTATCTGATTAACCTTACTAGCCTAAATTTGTTTTTGTAGGGGAAAATGGAGTAAAATAAACCAAGATATCCTAAAAACTATCTGAGTTTTAACGTGTGTGTTTGTGTAAAATGTTGCAAGGATGTATGAAGCAAACGTTCGATGATTATTATGGGAATAGTTTCAAAATCGTTATTTTTTTAATTAATCATCAGCTAATTCGAAGAAACAGAGATCAAAAGATATACTTTATCGAGAGTTATATTCATTGTTTTGATATTAGGTAAATAAGTTTCTTGGGTAAAGTTATTTCATATTTTTTTTTTTAAATACATACACGAATTTTTCTCTAGTGGAATTTTTTTTTTTCAATAAATAGTTTCACGTTTTAAATTACTTATTTTAAATGAGACTACAATCATTCATCGAATTTCCATTCTAAGTGGTTTAAAATAGGACTTACGTTGATGACAAAAACTGATATTTTTTTTTTAATTTTTAAGCTTTTAATTAAGTAAAACGCGGTTCTTAGTTTGGGCATCTTCAGATTGGTTGGTTGTTTTTCAGATTATCTGGCGCCGTCAGAAAACGAGGGCTATAATGCACCGAAACATTCGTCCTTGGCATCTTCAGAACAAAAGAGAAAGTAATTCACCAAAACTAATTTTAACAAAATCGGTTGGTTGGTGGGAGTTTAATGGCGCAAGGGCAACACGTGGGCCATACTGCGCCAATTTAACAAAAATCGGAAAATTCACTTTATTTTTACTTTCAATTACCCATATGTGTACATAGAGTAATGAAAGTATAGCATTCGATTAAACACAAATTTCAATTTTTTTGCATTTCTCCACGTTTTGGAACATACCGACTTAAAAAAAGTGATCTAGAAAAAATGTCCGTCTGTGTGTCTGTGGTCAGCATAACTCCTGAACAAATTGACCTACGATGTTCAAATTTGGTGTGCGAGTTAGTGGTTACCCCGATACCTACCATTGAGGTTTGCGTCAAAATCGCGCATGCGCATAAGGTAGATGCCATTGAAAAAGTCATCTTTTTCAATGATTGCTAAAAACAAAAACGGCTCTAACTATTTTGATAAAAATCGCTGTGGCAATGCCTCTCAAGGCGTTCTAAACATTCCCACCTTCGAAATTCCCATAGAAATGTGATAAAAGCGTAAAAAGTTGAAAAACGAGTGCCTTTAACAAGGCACTGTCCATCAACGATAGATTTTTTTTCCTGTTGTTGCAAGCACAAAAAAGGACAATGCAACGTGTATCGAATAATACCGCCAATTTCATCATCTTGGCGGGGTGTTTTTTTTGTGTTTTTTTTTTGTGTTTTTTTTTTTTTTTTTTTTTTTACTATTTACTGAAAATTACAAGTTTTTCAATTGCAGCTTCCTTGTAGGCATGCACAATTTTGACGTTAATCTAAAGACTGGTCCCGTGGCCACTGCTAGCAGGTATATAAAAGCTGAACATCGTAGGTCAGTCTGTTCGGAAGTTATGCTGACCACGGACAAATACAAACACACACACAAAAAATTAACTCAGAACATCCTATAACATGTAGAAATGCAAAAAACAAAACAAAAAATCGAGACTTAAAAAAAAAAAAAAAAAAAAAAATGCAATATTTTCATTACCTTATGTTTCATAATATTAACATATAGGTAATTGAAAGTAAAAATCAAAGTTGGGTTTTGACCCCAATGCAATACTTTCGTTACAAACAGGATGACTACTAATTAAAGTTCAACATTCAAAAAGTTACAAAAAAAATAACCACTTGTCAAAATGACCTGGAATTTAACCTAAAAACTTACGTGAAAAAGGGTAAAATGGTATGCAATATAAAAAATAGCTCTAAATACATTGATTTCGTATGCGAAAATTCAGGACCAATTTCAGGTCATTCTAAATCAACGAGTCTTGTATCTATAGCGATCGCTGTCAACCAGACAGTCTGGTCGGATTCATTCTCCTGCTTGTCAGACAGCAGGTTTTAAAACATTAAATATTTATAAAACAGAAATTATTTTATTTTATAATTGAAACCCTTATGTCAATACCTACTGGCGGATCCACCTGCAATGGTCTTTAACTTTTTTAATTTTCACTTATAAAATAAAATTTGTGTCGTATTCACAGTGGAGATGAGTCAGTATCGACAGCAGCGCCACTGGTTTAAAACAGCGAAACCTTAGGGGAGCAGGTTGGTTGTTTTCAGATTATCTGGCGCCGTCAGCAACACGAAGGCTATAATGTGCCGAAACATTCGTCATTTGACAAGCCAACATACATTTACAAACACCCATGCCAACACGGGACTCGAACCCGCAACCTCGCGGTCTAGAAGCTAGTACGCTAACCACTATACCGTTTGGTCGGCTTAGGGGAGCAGGAGAATTCTGCCCGAGGCCGCCCTCACGATCTTCTAGTGAAGGCTTAACGATCTTCTTTTGTAATTTAACCAAGATGAAATAATGAAATTAAATAACTTACAGTAACAAAACTGCATCGTTCCTGATTTCCTATAGACTACCGACCACAACATATATTAGACGCTATTTTCAAATGTTTAATTTATGTCATTTCATTAAGCGATCATTTTCGTACCAACTCACACTCACGAAATTCACTGTTGATTACAAAGTAGTTTTTAGCCGACCAAACGGTATAGTGGTTAGCGTGCTAGCTTCTGGACCGGGAGGTTGCGGGTTCGAGTCCCGTTATAGGCATGGGTGTTTGTAAATGTATGTTGGCTTGTCTAATGACGAATGTTTCGGCGCATTATAGCCCTCGTGTTGCTGACGGCGCCAGATAATCTGAAAAACAACCAAAGTAGTTTTTAAGTTACTATGCTAGAAGATTGAAACAGCGAGTATAAGGAATGGTCCTTACTAAAAGTTCCTCTTAAAGCATAGAGACAAATCCAATGGACAATTCCCGCATTTTTTAAAAACGAACGAAAGTAGTATATATTTATGAAGAATTTCTTTCTGATTTCAAATATTTGAACAAAAATTCTTTAAAAAAATTAGTTATTTAAATATTAAGAAAAGAAAATGCCCTAAAACCGAGCCAAAACCAGTCCGATCAAAACAGTCAACAAAATTCATGACGTAAAGAGATCCCTGCGTTTCTATGGTTATCGTGAGGTTTCTGCCAAATAGTTATCATTAAAGAAGTTGACATTGATAGACCATTGCCACATTCCGTACAGGTTGGTGTGATTTGCGAGAAACTTGCAAATCTGGTTTCAGCTGCTGCATTTCAAGCCAAAATGTTTGAGATCTCTTTACGTCACGTTCAATGCCAACGAAATTAGTCGTTTTCTCGCGTACCTCTAACAAGGTAATTTTGATCACAAATTTTAAAAAAAAAGGGCATTGAGCAGAAAATTTTTATGTTTATGGCCTTTTCGAAACATTTAGAATTGAATAAAAAAAAATTTAAAATGCGGGAATTGTCTATTGGGATTTATCCCAGGACCTTTCGCATGTTAAGAGAATGCTCCTAACAGAAATGCTAACTATGATTTTTTTGAGATTCTGTTTTGTTCCGAAAAGTTGTAAAATAACGCCTTATTACCAGATTTGTTATGCAACCGGGAAGTAACTATTACCAAACAAATCAAAAATCAAACGTAAAAAGTATGACAAACTGCAAATTTCAATAAGAGCTCAAGTTCAAGGTCTACAAATATTCCATTTCCTATATTTCAAGGCTAGATTACAGCCTGGGTTGGGAAACCTGGCAATGTTTAACCTGCAAGTTCAAAACACACACAACTTTACTAAAAGTAGTAAAAAATTAATCACAATAACTTATTTAATTCCACAACATAATCTGAAGTTCAGTGAAGGAAAAGCGCAGTCAGCTTTGTTTGACGTGCGTCATAATCTCGAGAAACCCACCATAAAAAAACAACTTGATCAAGTTCAAGGTCTTCACTTAGCACATGTGTGATAGAAGAGGACTTTTGTATCGCTCCTTTTTATGAGAATTAAAGATCATCGGCAAACACAGATTAAATGCGTTTTGTTTGATATTCTGAGCTGGTGATTAGGGAAGGCAATTGCATCTTTTGACACCAAAATTGCATTTGGTCGGCTTAAAGTAGTAGTCAAGACAATTCACTAGACAAAAGAACCAAAGCATAACAGTACAGTAATTAGGATTTTTGCGAGCCAAATTTCGTTTCAAGAACCATATTTTTTATGAATGAGGTTGTACTAGTTACCAATAACAGCTCGTGCACTACACTCAGTAAAGCCGGGGTGTACCTAAATTTATTGGTTCAAAACGAAAATTATATATTTTACAATTTTCTAAAATGGAGATCCAATTTCTTCGGTAAGTGTAAAAAAATCCGATAAACAGCAAACTTCTTGCCTCAATACTCAATTCACGAGACCGGGAAAAAGAACGTTTCCAATTAAGATGATCTTCCTCCGAAAGGCAGCCATGCGTTCCTGAAACACGTTTCGGCTGCTACGTTGCCATGGTAACCAATGGAATCCAATAGAGCCTTCCATCCACGTAATGTGTAGCTTGGCAGCCAAATCAGCGATTTTCTGACTTCGGCTGCCGTTGAAAATTTCTGCTTTAAAATAATCACTAGATGGAATTTTTGCAAGATAATGGTACCATCTGAAGGCTGGAGAATTTTCTTATTAGTTTGAAGTGCTATTTTGTTCTGAAAATAAATTTGAATATTTTATACTCATTATCTAAAAAAATCGTATTTTTGGCAAGTGAAACTTCATTTAAACAGTGATAACTGAAATTTGATATAATCTTTTTGAAAAATGATTTGATATTCAAATTTGCTTAAACTATTAGATGTTTTGAACCTCAGTCAAATTGATTGGAAAAGAAAATGAATTTTGCTAGATTTTTAAATGCAAATGTTTTTTTTTTTTTTTTTTTTTTTTTTTTTTAATATAATTTTTCTACTTTCAATGTTAAAAAGAATCTATTAAATATATATGTATATATTCTAGAAACTAGATGGAGGTTCATAACATTAAGAATGATATTACGAACAATTTCCAACCATAATTTATTTCCTTGGCCCTATAAAACTCGAGTAACCACTTGTCAAAAACTTGCCAATTATAAAGAGTTATATGTAGTCAATTAATTTTGGAATAAAGCTGAAATTTTTTTATTTAAACATCGTTACTGATTATGTACTTTTAAGTGCCAAAAATCCGATTTTTAAAATGGTAATTTAAAAAAGTGATTGTGTGATGGGGGGGGGGGGGATGTCGGGAAATTGCATGTTTCCGGTTGCACTAACATTTTCGATCACGGACCACCACTGCTAGTTACTAACATTAAATAAAAGCATTATATCATAAAAATAATCTTATTGAGAGGAAATCCTAATAAGGATCAATCCCTATGCTCGCTATTTTTCAATCTTCCAGCTCAGTTCATTTAGAAACTGCTTTGTAGAAAACCTTGAAATTTGGCGAGTAGGTACGAATAAAAATTTGAAAATATCGCCTAATAGATTTTATTCTATAAATGAAAATTTAAAAAAAAAGAGAAAGACTACTGCAGATGGAGTCACTGCTGCATAGGCATTGACGCAAGGATTTCAAATATAAAATAAAATATAATTAGACGCTATTTTCGAGTTTTCATATTATTTCATTAAGTGGTCATTTTCGTGCCTACTCAACAAATTTAAAAATTTTATACAAAATAGTTTCTGAGTGAACTCGGTTAGTAGACCGTAACATGGTGAGTAAAGGGAATCTTCATAACTGAAAAATTTTAGCATACGCAAGTGGCAAAAGAACAGAATGCTGCTCTCTAGCCTCAGTTTACCGACCATTGCTTCAGAGTGAAAAGATTCAATTTCCAATCTGTTAGTTTTTATAAAAGCAACAAAAAAAACACCTCCATAAAAGAACAAATTTAGCATAAGCTTAGTTCTTTTGCGCTTCACTAATTTAGCAGAAATTTGATTCAATAATCAGTTTGCAGCTTTCCCTAATGGACTAGATGCATAGCTCCGCGTTGCGGAGGTCCGTCAATGTTTATAAATCCTAGCTTTTGACGCTTTGCATGCCAAAATATTCATTGCTATGCAAACCCGAGATTGCTTCACCCGCAAATAGTTTCATTTCTACACAAGTACAAGCTCGATTCGCTGGCTAAAAGATTAATTGCTATGCAAGCACAGGCGTGCTTTTCTCGTAATAAAGTTTACTGTTGCGTAAATTCATTGTTGAGATTTTAAATCTTTTTCCCAATAATAGCTCCCCTCCCTTCGAGAAACAAATTTATTAACATTTTCCTCGTTAATACGCCCTCCTTTCTCTGCCCCATCGAGGAAAAAACAAACTCCACTTTTAATTCAAACCAATGTAAGATACCTCCAATCTTTCCAGTTACAAATACGTTTCAAATTTTTTTTGTTTCCAACAAATTTCTAAAAGAAATATACAGTCAGTACCCATTGAACGAATACAAACTCATTATGAATGCTATTCAACGAGTTGCAAGCATCGATATAGATAAACAACTGGATAGATTGCTCCGATGTCAATGCAAGGGGGAAAATGCGACTGTGGTTGATGATGATGGGTGGACGATTAACCAATCACAGTTCACTTTTATTGTTGGGTGGGAATGCGAGAAACCTTGTAAAGTGTTAGAGTAGATATTTTGTTGCACATTATTACTAATTAAGGTCTACTATTGACCAGTTCTGCTGTGTGCAACCCAAGATTTTATTTTCAATCCTCTGCAATCCGCATATTTTTGTCCACCCAAAGATCTGGCAACGGCTTCATTTTCCCAGCGTTAAGCAGTCTATCCAGTTGTTTACCTATATCGATGGTTGCAAGGGGCTCTTTGAAGGGCTATTGAATGTTTCATTAAATTTGCCAAGATGTGAAACAGGGGGGGGGGGGGGGGCGGAAAGAAATTGCGATACTTTATAAAATTGTAAACATTTCAGTAATTTTGAAGCACTTTTCGTGTTCTCGCGCTGAACCTATAACTAGTTGTGAAACAGTGTTTTATTACCAATCATCAGTTTCCATCATTAGCTAGACAAAAGTGAATCGTTTCCCAACGGAAGCAGTCATTTAAATGTCGCCATCACTGTCTTTGGGTGCTTGCGCATTGGGTTTTCATTCCCATTTGTACTTACATATTTTCCCATTATCCATTCAATTTCTTCTAGGACACTGAGCTCTATGCGTCATCTTCAACATGATGGAACCAAACAACCATTATCCTATTTTTTTTTTTTTTTTTTTATTTTTTTTTTTTATTCAATGAGAACCCATCTTGTCTTGATTTCAGATATTGCTCACAACACTCATCGTTTTGCTAACTTTAGCTGTGGCCTCTTTTTATTTTCGAGACAAACTAGCTCGTCGAAGAAACAAGCATATTTTTTTCATTGATTGAAGTTTTCCTAAATGATTCTAGATATTGAATTAGGAGAAATTGATTTTGTTTTTCACATATCGTCATCAAGCAAACAAACAAAAGATTCCAAATCAAAATGAAAGAACATTTTTCACACTAATTCACCTAGAGTGAATATCTCTTACAGATATTATACAGGGCAATATTTTAAATGAAGTTCCATTAAATGGCAACTCTTGTAACAAGCTTTTGGCCAATCACAATACTCCTTTAAGAGGCAAATCGAATTTTTACATTTCATTAGCCAATTAAAACATTAAAACGCAATTCGTAACGTGTAGCTCATAAGTTCCATTTTTTTTTTCCCGTATACAGTTATATAATGTAGATAATGAAACTTATAACGGAATCCTAAATCCATCATGAAATCGATTTTAGAGATCATACAAGAAGAAGAGAACACATTTTATTATTTGATCGAAACAGCAATCAGCTGTTCTGACCCCAAAATAATCACACCATCATGAACTCTAATTGATGATTCGTGATTAGAATCTTTTTTTATTTTACAATGTTTTAACATTAATAATTTGTATACATTTGATTTGTATTTTGACAATTGCCATCACAATAACAATTTATACTGTACGAACTTTTATTTGAAATGCAGTTTGTGAAAATCTTCAAATTTTGAAAGTTAAGTTGATGGTATTAAACTGCTCGGTTAATAATATACTCACAATAACTACAGAACTTACATATAGAGACTTGACAGTGTAACTGTTTTTCCAAACGTCTTACGTCACCACAATGAAACCGGTTCATGATTGGATCAAAATTCGATTTTTTTTTTTTTTTATTATTGTAACAGGTCATAAATTTTAACAGACGATAAATTCCTACTTTGACTAACGTTTCGGAAATAGTCAGAATTTAAATATTGTAGGTCTTCACTAAGGTCAAAATAGAAATATAGTTTTGGAATTTTACTTTACTTTAAATGGCATGCTAAACAGAAAACTTTGAACCACTTTTGAAATTACATATCTTTTACCGCTTTTAAACAAAATTAATTTGGTCCAAAGACAAATTTGTTAGTCCTATGCAAAGCATTTAAAAACCTAAATACGTATGAAATACAGAACTGCAATAACTTTGTTTTTATTTATCCAACAATAGAGAATGACAAAATATTGAAGGTGACACTTCAGTAACAAGTAGAAACAGTGTTTTGGGGGAACAATACATTTTATCCATCTAGAAACATACTACATGAGTGTTTTAAACGAACATTTGAATTTTGTTAGAAAACATGATAATAAGGTTTGAACATCAAGTAAACAAAATATATTGAATTTACACACATTAACACAAGCTTTTCACAAACATCAAAAACAATTTCATACTAAGATCATTTATTTTGTAATTTATTTTTATACAGCACTTTTGCGTCACTTAAAAGACCAAATTCAAAATGGCAGTTTTCTGATTTGCTCAACTATTCAAAATGTTAAAAGTTATTTCAATTATTACATTATTTGATGTAAAATTTTATTTATGATGTAACATTATAATTAGGCATTCTTATAACTATATATTTATACATTTATACATAATAATGGCAGTCATAGCATCATGAATGTAATTCTTCAATTGCTGAATTTATAGTATTTGTTAAGCTCTCTAATTTACGTACACGTATACTATCTACACTATTCACACTTTAGCATTATCCGTCTACGTACCTTTTATACCAACTATGCAATTTACTTATCTTTGATAATTTTCTGTAGCTTTCAGTCTTCAATACTTTAGTAGGAAAAGGGTTATGATTATTTTGATATCAATTAACTTGTTTTTCCTACAGGAATTTAACTTTTTTTTTTCATGTTAGTTTAATTCATTTTCATTCTATTAATAATAAAAGGTTTAATTATTTTTGTAATAATTAAAATTTTCGAGTAATTATCGCACGTAAATAGAAATAAACCTTTAACGGATACGCCTAATGTATCAAACTGTTTCCTTTCCCAGTAGCACAAATCTACAGGCCACTATCGGCTCGACAATGGCAGATTCCGATGCGGACTTTTCTATTTACGAAACCCAGACAGTAATTCTAGCCAATTTATGAAAATATTACTTTAATAATTTTGTAAATACGTTACTAAATGAGGATCATGAACTTATCACTTCGGTAATTCCGTAAATATGTTACTAAATGAGGAGCATGAATTTATCACTTCAATAATTTTGTAAATACGTTACTAAATAAAGGATATGAACTTATCACTTCAGTAATTTAGAAAATACGTTACTAAATGAGGAGGATAAATTTATCACTTCAGTAATTTTGTAAACACGTTACTAATTGAGGGGCATGAACTTCAGTAATTTAGTAAATACGTAACTAAATGAGGAGCATGAATTTATCACTTCAATAATTTTGTAAATACGTTACTAAATGAAGGACATGAACTTATCACTTCAGTAATTTCGTAAATATGATATTAAATGAGGAGTATGAATTTATCACTTCAATAATAATTTCGTAAATACGTTACTAAATGAGGAGTATGAATATATTACTGCAATAATTTTGCAAATACGTTACTAAATGAGGTGCATGAACTTATCACTTCAGTAATTTCGCAAATATGTTACTAAATGAGGAGCATGAGCTTATCACTTTAATAATTTTGTAAATACGTTACTAAAGGAAGAGCCTGAACTTATCACTTCAATAATTTTGTTTATACGTTACTAAATGAAGAGCTGACTAGCAAAACCGGACTTGTCATAGCAACGTCGATTATTTTTCCCCGCTTCCACAAACTCGCCTATAATTGCATCCGAAGTATTTTCACTTAAAAACGGTTCTAAACATCTGATAAGTAGTTGCTTTTAAAATACAAGGCATATGCAACGTATCACACCCATTCTACAAAAGTAACCCAACTCAAAAGTTCACCCAACTTGAGTTCAACTTGTAAAAGATCTTTTGCCGTTCAACTAGATAGTACATGCAGTCTGTGATTCCGTACACTAGGTAACTCAAAATCAAAGAATTTTCGGAGGAAGACCTAGTAAGGATCATTCCCTACACTCACGATGTTAACAATCTTTTAGGCCTGTTCATTTAGAAACTACTTTGTAAAAAACCTGGTGATGAAAATGATTGCTTAATGCAATGGCATAAAATTAAAAACTCGAAAGTAGCTGTAATTGTTGGAGTGAGAATAATTAAACAGCAGATGCTTAGCCAAATGTGGCAACCCCTCCTAGCAAGAACTGTATTATTTTGAACTATATTCATTCTTCTGTTTCCTGTCCACTACAATGTAACTACAATCATTCTTAAGAGACACTTGAACTCCATCTGTTTTTGTCTTAAACCTAAATTAATATGTTAATTAAAGGAAGTCAATTTAAAAGCTCGTCCTCACCTTTATTTGCAAGTTGAAATCAACTGCCTACAATGTCACAATGTAGCAGTAATCCACATAGGAGATAAATATTTATAACTTCAATCCCAGATAAGATGCATGTTATTGATCCAAAAAGTAAAGTTGTCAAATATCACCAACAGTAATGAATCTTATTTTATAAATCAATGTTAATAAAACAAAGCATTTCGAGTTTTTAATTTGCGTCATTTCATTAAGTGATCATTTTCGTACTTACTCACTAAATTTCAAGGTTTAAAGCAAAGTAGTTTCTAAATGAACTGGGCTAGAAAATTGTAGCATGGAGTATAGGGACTGATCTTTACTAGAAGTTCCTCGTAAGTCTGTCACTCTTGTAGATAGGGTACAGAACAGCATTTATTGTGACCGTTCCTGTACTTAACTTGTTAGGAGACCGATCCGGTATTATTCACCAACTCCTCAAATACACAAAACGACTAAACGGTTGAATATAATCCGTGAACTCTTTAATCCTTTCAAGTATTAAAAAAACATCAGATTATAACTCCGGTCATGGGTTTTTATTATTATTATTATTATTATTATTATTATTATTATTATTATTATTATTATTATTGATCAGTTCAATCGTACTAAATGATTTACAACCCTTCAAACTTTACGATATCAAAAACATTGTCGCTTAATATCTTTAAGCTCAGAATTTTAATAAATCCATTTTTCCCTCAAATTAATGCAGGCCTATTTAGTATTTACCATTTTCTCAATGATTTTAAGTGTCATAGACCTAAAGCACTTTTATCAGAATACAACTTTGGTCTAAATACTGTTTCAAATAATACGTCATTTGTTTGCTACACATGTCAAGAGAAATTCGGTCATTTAAATACTCATTAATTAAATCATCTGTCAAAGGTTTAATTAAAAATAATACTTGAAATAAAATTTTACAATTTTTCCAACATACACAAAACTAATTTCAAATAAAAAATATATAGTTAAAAGCTAGATGTAAAACACTAAAAAGCTTGGCGTCCACTATCGCTAAGCAGAGCAGAGTGGAGTGGATTAGAGCCAATTACATGGCTGTCAACGTCCATTGTAGCTCGAGGCTCGTGCTATAGTAGACATTGGCAGCCTTGTAATTGGCTCTAATCCACTCCGCTCTGATCTGCTCTGCTTAGCTATAGTGGACGCCAAGCTTAACCCATAAAACCAAATTTTTACTATGAATCCTTTATATCTATTACCAACTTTCATGTGCAAATTACGACTTAGTTAACTGAATTTGAGCTCATATTGAGTTTTAATAGCGTTTGCTGACTATGAACAAAACATCCATTTGATGTCATTGATTAATTTTTTTCCCCTGAAACATAATGGAATGCATTGTTATCAACAACGATTAAATTTGCCAAGTTTCAGCTCAATTGGATGGCGACAAATGGGGGCCTGTGAAAAATTTTGTCTACCACAAACAAAGTTGAAATTAATATTAAGGATTTTAAAAAAAAAGATTATACTTTCAATCAGCCATGTTAAGTTGTAGCAGAAATTATTTCTCAAATTGAACTTACCGTTGACGACAAAATTATCAAAATCCAAAATTCATGTATCCTCAAGTACCGACAGAAACCATTAAGTCGAAAATTATAATCAATTACCGAAGAAGAAAAAAACTTACTTTTTTAGTAGTCCCCAGTATCGTTAAACTTATTAACCGAATAAAATCATTCTGGTTATTGATTCTCTGTAGTAACAGTGAAAATGTACTAAGAACATTTCAAATTGCACCAAACACTTACCATCAAACATGAACCGAATATAAATTCCCAAAGTTATTTTTTAAATTTCAAACTTGTGAAGAAATTTTGAAAATGCGTCAAACTCGCAACGTTAACAGAATGCAGTTGTGATAATTGTCTCGCAAATGCGATTGAAGACAAACTGCGCCAAGACCGAATTAACAATAAGCATATGCAAAACCATTAGACTCAGGCCAGATTTTGAAAATTGCTTTAAATTGAGTGAGTTGACAATGAATAAGATATCAAACTAATATTGAATAGATCTTAAAACAATGACATGAATTTTTCATTGGTAAAAGTTGGACATGAATTTATATGGCTTAAGTAAAAAAGTTACACTCCATGTATAGCCACATGATGCAGAATTAAATATCAAAAAAGAACATTTAATAGTACTTCACAGAGACATATAACACAGTCATGACTTCATTGAGATTAATCTTGTGCAATAATTAAAAGATAGGTCACAGAAGATAAATAAAATGTTCTCCATAACAGCGTTTCGCAAACATACCACAAGGCATAAACATATACAACTGTGTTGAGGAAATCTGTCGAAAAATGTGCTATGTTCATTGAGATGATCTTTGCCATTTCAATGAATATATGCCATAACAAAGGCTAAAAAATAACGAGGATTACTTCATAAAGAATATTTCACAAACATATAGAGCTACGTTGAAGAAATTGATTAAAAAACTACTTATGCGCATTCATTAAGGTTAAAAAATAACCTAATTAAAGAAGGTTAAAATATAACCTAATACTTCGTAAATAATACTGCACACAACTATACCTCAGAATCAAAGTAGGCTAATTCAAAATTAATTTTATTGAAGATTTTGTCTTATAAGTTCGTTTTCTTTCAAGAAGAGTTCACCAAATTGCGTGAAATCTGCGTGAACAACACGCATTGAAAATCAATTTCACTCCATAGAATTAATCTCGTGCGTGAATTCACGCATCGGCACATCACGGTTAAATTTTTTAAAATAATCCACCATTGTATGAAATCAGAGATCATTAGAGTACTGCATTAATTTAAACATTTGAAGACCCATTGGGACTTTGAAATTCACTTCCCTGAAGTTCTTTCTTCAATTGTGGAATGGCAGCATAAACTTATTCTCTTAATATGCGAACACATGGATGATTTTCAATCTTCTAAGCCTCCACTTTGGCTTTATATCGTCTTGTACATTTGTCTCTAAAAATCTTGCGAAAAGAAATAAGTTTATGGCGCCATCTATCAATTGAAGAACGAACTTTATCGATGCGAACTCGTTCCAGAAAATAAAAAGTTAAATGTGACTCCTGATTCTGAGGTACAAAAATATGTACCATATTTTTTAAACATATGGAAAAACATATGATACATATTTTTAACAAATAAAGATCCTGAGGAGAAATACAATGAAAATACCTTCATACCAATGAAGCAATATTTAACGAAAAGAAAGAAATATTCTTCGTAAACTTATACATGATGTTTCATAAACATGCGAAAAAATGTGGTAAGAATCTGATCAATTAAATTGTCTGGGGCACAGATACAGGAACATAAGTACTGAAAAAAGCTTCGCAATAATAATTCATTTACAAATTCACAACTTCGTAAGCAATATTTCATGCACTTATTCACAACTTCGTTTACAATACTTCATACACATGTGAAAAAAACGTCAAAGAAATATGAAAAATATCAGAAGCAATGGCACATGTAATGATGATGATCAAGGTGTGATAATGTCTAGAAAAATAAATAAAAAAAAATCTACGTAAACATTATTTTATAGAGTAAACCTGATGGCCATCAGTAAACAATATTTCACAAACATATATGAAGCAAGCAAATATCAGCAGGAGGGATTCATGATTAAATATCAGTCGGCTCAATACATAGAAGAGATTTCAATAAGGGTAATTTCTTCAATAACAATACTTCATATTCAATACTTCATAACCATAATTATCTGTGTTTATGCATATGTGTTGAACAATGTGCAATAAATACGTCGAACACCTTTCCATTGACATCATCAGACCATAACAATTTTTGTGGCAGTGAATAAAAAAGAATTCCTTTTCCATATTGAAAGAGTCCACGTTATAAATTACGAAAATGTCCTTCATGCAGTAACACTTAAATAACATGAAAAAACTATATCAATTAAAATAGTGTATGAAAAAACTATGTATCAAAGTACTATAACGTTCTCAAAAATTAGTTTTTCAACACATTTGATAAAACCTGCCTGTAAACTTCAAAATTAAAAAAAAAAAAAAAAAAAGTATTAAAAACTCAGAAAAATTCTAATTTTATCTTCTTTTTCATTTTTCAATATTTTTTCGGATTTTTATTAAAAAATGTTTTTATTTGAAAAATAGGTATACATTTTAAAATTTCTTAGGGATCGGATTTTAAGTAAGGAAAATAGTTATGGAAAAAAACAATAAAAACAATGCCTAGGTAAGGAAATAAGAAGAAAAAAAATATTTTTCGACATTATGATTTTAGAAAAAAATTTGTACTTTATCCAAAAATCCATCCCTAGAATTGTCAAATAAATCATTAGGGTAACACACAAAAAATCAAGTCATCTCATTTGTAATTGCTGGAATTTTAGCACTTTGAATTGTGTAGTAATTCTAAAAAACGCCAACTGATAAAAATGCGTTTGAAACAATAAAAACGGCGACTGCAGCTATGAGGAATTCTCCGTTTAAAAAACATAATTTTTTTATGCAATTGTAGTTATTGAATGAGTTCAAAAATATGTCAGAACAAGGAGATATCTTCAAAGTTTATAAAAACGCAAAAAATAATAGCAAATTACTATATTTTTTTTAATTTTTATCAAAACAAAATGTACCAAGCCCTCTTAATCATACAAAGTATCCAAAGTACTAACACAAGTAAAGATATTTTGAAATAAAAACTTGCATGTTATACATAAGTTGAAACAAAAGTATTTATTTTTATATTGTACAACAAAACTATTCTCCACTTTGAAACACTTATTAAAATCCCATAATTTATAGTTTTATTCCTTAATGTAATTTTTCAAGCTTGATGGACACCAACAAGCAACAAAGATTCACAATAAAATTTCAAATTATTCATTTATTTAAACTTTTTTTTTTTCTTAAAAACAACTAATTTTGGAAAAGGAGCTTTCCCTACTCACCACCACAATGCATCATAGTAGTCATTATATTTCTTGATGAAACGTCAAAGTAACCAGTTTTAAAATCTTACATGTTATAGTAGTCGTTACTTTATAAAAGTCCATGTGATGAGAAAAAGTATGAGTCCCAAAGCCAGTGAGTGATCATATGTGTTCTTTCGACCCGCGTTGATGTCACCTAAAAGAAAAACGTTAAGATGCATCAAAATATGTTATTGCACACAAGTTTTGGAGAATTATTAACCCTTAAATGCTCAATGTTTCAAATTTGATACCGGACTTTTAAATCGAATTGTATACTTACACTTGGTTTGTTTTTAATATTTGGCTGAATGTATGTTACCATTGCCTAATGTTACTGCAATAAATGCACTGTTGCAATAAATATAGGCAATAAATACAAGCTTCTGCAATAAATACATTAATATTTTTTAATTTAATTTGGAAAATCAGGCCCTTAAGGGTGAAAATACACATTGCAGATACAGATTATATATGTTTCTTTTTACAATCCAGTTCATCTGAGAAAATAAAAGAAACCTTTTCTCGTTTTTACTCAAATTAAATTGTTAGAAAAATGATCAATGAAATAATTAAAAAATCCAGTATCGTCTTTTATCATAAGAACAGCTAATAGTTATTAGAATACCGACAAAATTTTCTATCGAAAGGCTCAACAGATATCAGAGAAAAAAAAATTCTAAAAAATCGAGAGAATTTGAAAAGTTCTGTGACTCCTTAAGAACACTAATATAAAAAGACTTACTATTAACACTAAATCTATCATTGCGTCATCAATATCTATTTTTACCTTAGATGATCATATAACCAAAAAAAAATACAAGGTGAAACCGAAAAGTAAGGTGACTGATGTCATAATAATCACTGTATTATATATTTGCAGATAAATACATCACTGTCCTTCAAAGTAGTTCCCGCCGTCTACAATACACTTCTGACAACGTTCGTACAAGTTCTTGAAACTTCTGAAAAAGTCCTCTTTTGAGACTGTCTTAAGTTCCTTTGTAACAGCAGCTTGAATGTCTGAGATGCTTGAAAATCGGTTTCAGTGCCAATTTCAGTTGTGTAAAGAGGAAAAAATCTGCTGGTGCTAGATCAGGGGAATAAGGAGCGTGTAATACTGGCACTGAAGGGAAACCGATTTTCAAGCATCTCAGACATTCAAGCTGCTGTTACAAAGGAACTTAAGACAGTCTCAAAAGAGGACTTTTTCAGAAGTTTCAAGAACTTGTATGAACGTTGTCAGAAGTATATTGTAGACGGCAAGAACTACTTTGAAGGACAGTGATGTATTTATCTGCAAATGTATGATACAGTGATTGTTATGACATCAGTCAAATGACTTTTCGGTCTCACCTTGTGATACCTTGTGATACTGTGATTGTATATTACCATGAATAGCAAAAAATATACCATTTAGTTCACAATTTGAAGTGTAAATGAAATAAGTTGGTTGAAATATCAATCGCAATTCAATACGTTTCGACAATGTTGCATAAATCTTGCACGTCTGTCTCTATGCAATTAGAAAACAAATTACAATGGTTAGATGCTTACTAAGCTCTGTTATTTATGACTCACTGAAGATGTACTGCAAACAAAAACAAAAAAAAATTATCACTTTGTGCATTAAAGTCATAAAATGTGCTGCATTACGTTAAGATTTTCGATGTCAGTCGAAATAGTTTTAACCAGCATTGTTCATGGTATACACTATAGGTCCGCGATATATCGATACGAAGATATTTTTATCGATATTTTTATTAAAACATCGATACTAAAAATATCGATAAAAGTCACCGATATATCGATATTTTCAAACATTTTTAGTTTTTTTATGATCGTTTTGCAGTTCCATGTGTTTTTCCGAATTTCTTTATTCCCTTTTCAAAAACTTCAAAACTAAAGTTTGGACTTGGCTGACATTTAAAATGGCACTCTAGCCAAAAAGAAAACATAATGTAATGAAAAAAAAAAAGATAATTTATTAGTAGTCATTTCTACAGCGCCTTTCTGTTGCCAGCGTGTGCCTAGAATTTTCATCTAATTTTAAATATTAAAAACATCTGTATCAGAAAATTTGGGGTAAACTACTTTTCAAAATTTTTTCTTTAAAAATAAATATGAACTCATGCATTGACATCCAAATGTATTTTTTGACATGAATTCATGAAAAGTAGAAATTTGCCTTGAAAAGCTTCGTTTCTGGCAAAATTGAAAATCAAATAATAAAAAATAAAAATAAAAAAAATCATGTATCGATGTATCGATATTTTTTCTATGCAACCATATAGTATCGATATTTATTTTGATCGATATTTCCGACCTCTAGTATACACTAATATATCAATATTTCCACGGGGGAAATGACCTGTCACGGTAGGTAGATCCAGCTGCATACATTTCTCCATAAGAAATTAAGAGAGAAATAAATATTGAAAAATTCAATGGAAGCAAGTTATGATAACAGTCGTTGTTTAAACCCCAATTGAGGATTTAAAATTCAAGCGATGTGATGAAACTGAACTGAAGCAAGAGGGACTGCTTTGATATATAGTCGGCGTGTGGCATTATATTACTTAATTTTTGTTGCTGCTGTTTGAAGCGTATGTCATCCGCACCAGTAGTTTTAACCCCTTTACCATGTTTGTTTTTAATTAAAAAGTTTTGGTTTACAGTTAAACTGTTTCCGCGAATCGCATCGTTTCACAGAGTATAAGAGCACAAGCGTTTTTACAGTCGCAAAGCCAAATAGTGATGTGATAATGTTGCAGACACCGTTGTCAGACGTTTTATTTTTAATACTGCGCTGTTGTTTTTCCCACACCTATAATTCGACATAATGCCTTCTTAGTACTTTTAAAAGTGCAGGAAGTCTTAGTTTTTGAAGTACTATTGATATTTCAATAGTTAAAAATATTATTTAAATATACTGTTACACAAACTTTCTGTATATAATTGTAAATAGTGATGTATTTATTTTAAAGTTTATTTATTTTAATGTTTATTATGATGTATTTATTTTAAAGTTTATTTATTTTAAAGTTTATTTATTTTAAAGTTTATTATGATGTATTTATTTTAAAGTTTATTTATTTTAAAGTTTATTTATTTTAAAGTTTATTTATTTTAAAGTTTATTTATTTTAAAGTTTATTTATTTTAAAGTTTATTTATTTTAAAGTTTATTTATTTTAAAGTTCATTATGATGTATTTATTTTAAAGTTTATTTATTTTAAAGTTCATTATGATGTATTTATTTTAAAGTTTATTTATTTTAAAGTTTATTTATTTTAAAGTTTATTTATTTTAAAGTTTATTATGATGTACTTATTTTAAAGTTTATTTATTTTAAAGTTTATTATGATGTATTTATTTTAAAGTTTATTTAAACATTTTATTTTATTTGTTAACAGCGATAATACAGGTTAGGAAAAAGGTGGCAACATCTAAAGAAATCGGGAAATTTCAAGATGTTTCCGTGACCGGTAGACTGGATATTTCGAGAAAGTTCTCACGCGCTCTTATAAATTAGACCGCAGTGTAAGATCGGAGATCAGTTTAACTTCGGAAGTCGATTTGAAAGGAGCTGAGCGCTTTGTTTACTTTCTTTTGTGTGCCTTAATTACCGCTGTATTCGGAGTTGTTTTTACTGAAGCTTGTGTTGAAGCTTGATAGTGGTTTAACTGTTGTTCAAAGAAATATTGTGAGCCCACGAATAAAAAATAAACTATAGTTTTTATCCAATAACAACCGTGTCATCATTGCCTCAGAGAAAAATTCATAACAATACTATATCCAAAATGCCCTTGTGTGGGCAGCGCAAATATGAAAGATAACTTTAGTTATAAAGTGACCATCACGACATCGCGAAGTTCGGCTGAATCTTAATAATTCAAAGCAAAATTTGGACATTAAATGTGAATGTATATGAAATTCCAAAATATCAAAGAGATATCTTGCATTTATAAAAATGTTCTGAAAACCTCGGTGATCTTAAATTTGTTTTATTTTGATAGATATAACTTCCATTTTACGTAGAATATCACTTCATAGATTCGTCTGACTCCTATCATTTTTACAGAGAATATAAAGTTACCGTGTATTTCAGCTGTCTTAAGCCATTTGTTCACTAAGTTGTTAATTCCTTTGTTGACAATTTTATCGCCAACTATGCATTTATGTGTTCCCTACAGCAACAGAAAGGAGACAAAAAGTCTTGTCGCTGGGTAGCATGTCCACTTGGACGAAAAACTGTTGCCGGGGAGAGGAGAAATGCGAACTATTTGCATTAATTGATTAATTTATTTTCTATTGATAATTTAACCAAATATAAAATATTTATTTCTCAACATACCATCATGAAAATATTTCGTAAAATAGGTTCATCTTTTAATACGTAATTCGTAATGGGGCCAGATTGTATTTTCAACGAATTACTTATCAGGTTGGAAATAAATATTTTATTTATTAGATTTATGGAGTGTCATATCTAAATCTGTCCTCTAGATCTTCCTCTGAAATTTGCTCTCTACAAGTGAATGTAAAACTATAATTAAAAAAAAAAAAAAAATGAAACTAAAACATTACCAAAGTAATTAAATATTACAAAAATCAGATTATATTGGATAGTTATAGAAACATCTAGCCCAGGTAGCACAGAGGTATTGTCTAATGTCCGAACAAGAGTTTTGAGAAGATTGACCAATCCATGCCGAAACTCAAGCATCGTTCCATACACGATTTTTCAAAAAATAAACATGTCAAAACCGTCGCAAAACATATTTCTTACGCCTTCGTCCTTTCTTATAAAAATATATTTCAGTTTTAAAACTCTGCATTAACATTTAAATTCTTTCATTATCTTTTACCCAAAACGGGACGAGATTGGCCAAGATCCGTAGCAACGGCCAGTCTACAACGTTCCCCATCGGGATTGGCCAGTGTTGAGTGATATTGACCAGTGTATTAGGGCTACTAGAGAGAGACTTTTTGTGCCTTTTTTAACACTTTCATACTTAATATAAAAATTCCTAAATTGAACTTTCTTTAACAACTATTTTACGTATTATAGCTTTTATTATTTGTAAGCGTAATCTTTGATATCGCAACGAACGGAATGAAAAACAACAGAATGTAATAAATTAGCAGAAATACAGTAAGTAAATATCAAAAAAAAAAAAAAAAAAAAAAAAAAAAAAAAAAAAAAGTAGTTATGAACACATTTCGAACTGAAATAATATATAAATGGCAGACTACTAATTAAGAGACATAATAACGTTTTGTTCGAAAAACAATACAAACAGCTAGGCATCCAACAACTTTTCAAGACTTTGTGGGAATGAAGCCGGTTACAAAATGTTCTACTCATTGGGGCAAGCTTTTACTTGAGCCCATTGAATACACTACAACGATGTGTGAACCGGTTTACTACGTCCTGATAGGCTGATTTGAACAATGTGTGGCTGGTTCGTTAAAACTCTTATAGTATCCGTAGTTAGAAAAGTAAAATATTAATTGAAATTTAATCTTAAAAGGGCTTACTTTCTTGTTCTTATTAACTTATATTTAAGTTTAATTCAAAACAATATGCACAGGTTATCAATATTGCAATAAAAGTAATGAGTTTCCTGGAACTATATCTTTACGACGAAGGGTCCATTCTAGAATGTATACTCAAGGCTTAAGTAATGTTGTCCCGAGGTATAGCGCGGTCATTTGTTGCTAGTGAACACAGCGCCCTTCTATTACACAGGCCAGACCCATGACGTTAGACAAAAAAGTCAAGGAAATGTAGTATTACACAACCCTCGGCAAAATTCCGGCAGAAGTTTCGTTGCTTCCTCTCCAGTGAACACATTACTATTGATACACATTGACCACATCTTTGCGACAAAACTGTGTCACACCTTTTTGTGGATAGTGAACACATGGCGTTAATAATTCGGTGCAAAATGTGAACACTAAACGCGAACATATATATGAAATTCATGATATATTGGAATCTTTATGGGCTTGTAAAGGGTGTAAAAAATTAACGCAAGATTTCAATTTGCCTCCATTCTTTTTATGGGATTATTTGAAGTCATAGTTCTATGCCAACAAGCCCGCAAACATGCATGCATTGAAGGAAGAAATTCAGCCACATTTATGCAAAATAGTCAGAAATTTTCGACAAAAGAGTCCGTATGTGCCAGAAAAGCCGTGGAGGCCATTTGCCCTATGTGTTATTCCATACATAATCCTATCCTGTGTACTTTACGGTTCAATAAAAAAAACTTTAAAAAAAAAAAAATGTGTTCTTTATTTAATTCTAATCTTGCGTTAATTTTGGGACACCCTTTACAAAAGAAAGTCCTGAATGCATAGGTGATCTTAACAGAGTTTTTATTTTATGAACGCTAAGCGAATTTCTAAACAACTCGCGCGTAAAAGAAAACTTTCGTTTTTGAACAGATCACGATAGCTCGCAGTTTGAATGAATCAAAGTGAAATTTCGACATGAAAGAGTGTGAAATTCTAGAACTTCCCGATTTCAAGACGAGAAAATTGATTGTTGTAAAGGATATCAGCTAAACACGTGTTGAATAAATCAGCAGGATAAATCTTTTGCTGCGGACAGCAGATTTCACAAGGTCTGGGATAAGAAAATATTTTCCACGCATCCCCTTACTGTTATCTCCTGCGATAAGATAAAAAAAAATCAAGGAAAGGTTAAAAAGGCGTCGAAAAATTCAAATACATGCCAAAATATGGTGCGTTATTTTAAATTGTTAAGAAAACTTTTTAAAAATCTCACGTTATGAGATCTTTCACTTTCACAAGTTGCTTGTTGATAGTACACGATTGCAAATTTTTAAACTTGACTTATTGTTGGAGATTATTTTAAATAATGTTATATGCAATCTCGTATTTCGATCTTATCAAAAGAAGGACGTTTGTGTATTTTTTTTAATATCTAATGAAAGATATGCTTGCGTTCATTTACTTCCGAAACCATCTTATCTCCTATGACGTCCCTCTTAGAACGTTCTAGAATGAAAAAAAAAATGATAAGTTCTCCGAGTATATGTAATGAATTAACCAGATAAAAAATGCATAACGTTTTATTCAGACTTTGTTCAAGGCTTTAAGTAGTTAAAAGGCCCCAAGCTTCTTATTTATTATTTCTGCAAGGTGTTTTTCGGGATTCTCATTTTCTACAAAAACTAATTTAAAAGCCAAGATGCCGCTTCTGATAAATAGTTTATATATAATTGTACCTAGTGTCATTTGCTTGAAAATCGAAATTTTAAAAAATAAAAAAAGAGTCCATAAATTTTTGGAAGATGGACAGTAGATGGCAAAACAACAGAAAAGGGAAAATCGTAATTTAAGTACATTGAGGAAACCTAAAGAATATATTACTCAGCAATAGAATATCTAAACTATGATGAATTTCTACAAAAGTAATTCCTTTAACCATTGTAGAAAGAATTTCGATTTTAATGACACTTGGTATGGGCCGAAAATTTATGGAGTATACTTCCTTTTTGCCAAAAAATATTTATTTTAACTTTTGTAAGTAATAATTTCCACACTTCGTGGTTTCGCTCTAAAACCAATCTGCGTATAGAAATAAAAATTTATTAAGTGGTTTCTGTGTGGAACCACAATGCTTCAAAGAGTAAACCACCTGATGGCTGTGGGGTTAGCACTCTAGCTTCGTATGCCAAAGGTGCCAGGTTCGAATCCCGAATTAGGCATGAATGTTTGCTGTGGTTCGGAATCCACGTTAAGCTGTAGGTCCCGGCCTTATTAGCAGTTACTGAGCATAAAAATAGGTAGTTGAGCGTTCCAACCAATCAACCAAAGAGTTAACCAATCTTAGATGAGCGATCAACTATTTGAATTTATTTATTAAACATTCTAAAAAAAAACTTTGTTAACACTCATATGGAAAAACAGGTATTGCTCAAAAAATCCATAATCTGCATCTTAATTTATTTGCTCCCTTTATCCTTTAACTGCTGTACGGGGTCTGACAGACCGCGACTCATTTTTCGTGCAACGCTTACACCCTTTAAAATATTTCATCTTTGACTTATACATAAATTTTCCTGCACCATGTTTTTTAGATTTTATAATACCTATGTTCACGCTTTCGCCTTGTGCCAGAAATATTAATTCACCCAACCACAGAGCCCACCTGACAACTGTGTGGTTAATGCTCTTGCCTTGCATACCAAAGGATTCGGGTTCCTGTATTTAGCCTGTATATTTGTTGTGGTTTGGAATCCACATTAAGCTGTAGGTCCCGGCTTTATTAGCAGTTATTGTACACAAAAACAGGTTATAGAGCGTACAAACTAATCCCACAGCAGCAAGTTAAGGTTAAAGTATGAAATCGGCGCCAAAATAAGATTTTCTCATCACATAACTGAAGAAATATATACATTAACGTATTTTGGATTTTTTTTATTGGGTAATGGTGACTTTATTGCACTTTATATAAATATTAATTACAAATGATAAAAGAAAAATCATTAATGTTTTCCGTTCAAGAAGATATAGGTTAGATACCAAAAAAGCCATTGACTACAACTTTTTTCAAGGTTTAATCATTATTTTGTTTCTATTTACTAAACGTAATAATCACCTAATCCGACTTTAAACAGTAAATTACTGTCACTTAACTGCAAAACCACACTCTCCTATTTGCCTTTTATTGTCACAAGAAATTGGTACTAGAAAATATATATTAAACTATTATTTGATATTTGAATCATTTACTGTCCTAAAATCACAAACAAAAACATTTTTTTTCCCATGACATGTGCGATATTTTTATTAAAAAAATGTGTTATTGTCATGATGAAATTATTTTTAAAAGTAATCATTGTCTAAGAAATAATTCATTAAAAACAATTTTCATTGATTCATTTAACAACAAGTCATTCTAATAATAATGCTTATATGGTTAGTATTTTGCACCCTTACATAAATCAATATCAAAATAATGAAAGACTTTAAACTATCCTGGTATTCAGATTTTTAAAAACGAATTGTGTGTATGGCTATCTTCTGCCTGGTAGGAATAATAAAGCTATCTGCAAAGTTTCAATAGCAAAGCAAGATGTCAAAGCTTACAGACTTTCAGAAAAGCCAGATTGTTAGAGATCGTGTGTTTGTCACTGCAACTGCGATGTAACTTAATTTTTTCTTAAGCTACAGAACCGATAATTACGGCTAAATACAAAATTTCAAGGAACACCAACATCTGAAAAAGATTATAATAGCCCAAACAGATTGGTTGGTTGTTTTCAGATTATCTGGCGCCGTCAGCAACACGATGACTATAATGCGCCGAAACATTCGTCATTAGACAAGCCAACATACATTTACAAACACCCATGCCTAACACGGGACTCGATCCCGCAACCTCGCGGTCTAGAAGCTAGCACGCTAACTACTATACCGTTTGGTTGGCATAGCCCAAACAAAAGACTTTGTGAAAGTGAACGGAGGATTTCGAAGTGGTCTTTTAACTACATAAAGAAGACAACTGCATCAAAAGTTACCTCAGAGCTCAATTTGCATCTCTATGCTTTCACATCAACTATCATAACAAGGAGAAAGCTACTTGAATAATGGAATAATATTTCTTTAACCACTACTCACAATTGATGCAACTCTATTCTTATGCCTCTTTCACACGAGGTGATTCAACTAAGTTGCTTGGTAAACTCTCTACTAGTTGACTTGGCACTTTCACTCGAGGCAACTTGTGGAATCAACTTCTCTTCCCAACGGGAGGTCAGTACGATGTTCAGTCAACTAGTTAGGATGAGAACGTTAGCGGCAGTTGTGCCTGCAAACAAACCGCCTGGTCTGACGAGTTGACTACGTGTGAAAGGGTTCAGGCGATTCCCTATCATTTCTTATATAGCTACACACCTTATCAACCGCCTGATAAACTAGTTGCATTGTGTGAAAGAGCCCTTAGGCAAATTCAAACAGTAATGTTTTTCAAAAAGCATTCCAACTTTATGAGAAAAAAAAGTATTTTATGTCAAAATCCTAAGTGTTTCCATTATATTGAGATCCAACATTGTATATAAACTAAAATACCACCAATCTGCATACAATATTGACTAGTGATGTTAGACAACTCACCACAAATCGGGACCTGGTAGTCCCCTTCTACCACGACACCTTCAGGTGCCCACTTTCCTCCTGAGCAAGTGTACAATGCCGAGCCCAGAAGCCTATATCCCTCGTCGCAGTGGTATTCAACCTGTGAGCCTTCGCTCGGAAATCCCCAACAACTGCGCTCATCCGTCGTCATGTTGTAATGTCCGTTGAAAACACGTGGTGGATTGGATTCACAGCCGGCATCTAGAAAGAATAAAATTTTTGATTAGGTTAGGCTTTATGATTTTTAGCAGTAGAGATACATCTAGTCATCAACAGATTCGACGATGACTAGGTAAACTGATACTGTGTAGTGTAGAATATGTTATTTTAATGAATAGATGATGTGCATGGATAATATTTTTATTTACTGACGCATTAAAATAATGTCAAATAAGATCATTTACAAAATAATGTCAACTAATATTATTTTATGCCAACTAAACGGCGAGATATGATCAAATATTTCTTGATCTCGGTATTGGTGACTCGAATAGGTGCAAGATATATCAAATATATTTTAATTTTTTTATCTAAATCTTAAAATATGGTTAATATAGGTTTCCAGTTTCAACACTTAGAATACATTAAAATCACATTCACAAAAAAGGGCCGACCATACGGTATAGTGGTTAGCGTGCTAGCTTCTAGACCCGCGAGGTTGCGGGTTCGAGTCCCGTGCTAGGCATGGGTGTTTGTAAATGTATGTTGGCTTGTCTAATGACGAATGTTTCAGCGCATTATAGCCTTCGTGTTGCTGACGGTGCCAGATAATCTGAAAACAACCAACCATTCACAAAATAGAATTGTTTTAAATTGATAAAGATAAAAAGTACTTAAATAACAGTGTATTATAGATTAAATATTAAACAGAATGTTAATAAATATTTTTAAATACTAACCGGTCTTCAGTCAGTCAAACAAATGTACTATTTTCTTTTAAATCAATAAAATGTGCTACTTTTTTCATAAGAGCTTGTAGAGAAAAAACAGTATGAGATACCAACTGTATGACGATTACGAAGCTTCACATCATGACTTCTAACTTAAGTATCTCCTCTTTTCGGTCATTTACCCTAATTTTCGTGATTACTTATCAACGCAATAGATCAGGAAGTAAGATTCTACTATTATAGGGGTGGGAAAACGTTTTGTCGAAACAACGTGACAATTTAAATACCGCATTGGCCGAAATGTTAAACGGGAATTTTCTCAATTAACCCAATGGAAGAATACTGAAAGTTTGGCCCTTTCTTGCTGGTGCGGTGGACTTTCAACGAGAGGGGGAGGGGGGGGGGGGCGATTGTGGAGGCACATCTTCGAAATTAAATTGCTGCCCTCATCAAAACTTATTTGCATAAGAGAATTGAAAAGCAAGGAAAGAGGGGACATACACAAATTAAACCAAGTATTATAACTTTCGTATAATAGTTTGTTGGTTGTTTTCAGATTATCTGGCGCAGTCAGCAACACGAGGGCTACAATGCGTCGAAACATTCGTCATTTGACAAGTCAACATACATTTATAAACACCCATGCCTTACACGAGACTCGAACCCGCTACCTCGCGGTCTAGAAGCTAGTATGCTAATCACTATACCATTTTGTCGGCATATAATAGTTTGTCGTAATATTTTATCATAATGTTTATCATACTTTTTCCTAATGTTTATAATATTTTGTCCTAATGTTTGTAAAATTTTGTCCTAATGTTTGTAAAAAAATTCTAAGGTATGTAACATGTTGTCCTAATGTTTGACATTTTTCCATCATATTTAATCATGTTAATAATATTTTAGCATCAGGTTTATGATATTGTGATGTAATGTTTATGATATTTTGCATTATATTTACACATTTTTATAACATTTATATTTTGGCATACTTTATTTTATAGTTATGCAAAAAGCGGCCTAATTATATCATATGACTATATATTAGTCAACATACATTATAAATTATTATTAATAGTTATTATGACTAATTGAACGGTGATATGCAAAACCTATACAAGCTATGCTAAAGATTCTCAATTCTTCAAAAACTGCGGAAAAATTTGTTTATCAGAATTGGCCTATACTTAAAATAGCTCCTTTATAAAATAGCTCCTTTTTTAAAACAGCTCACTATCCAATAAGACCATAACAGTTCAATAGACTTGCTATTCCTAAAGACATTTATATTACTGTCAAAATAATTGCCAAGCAATTTGTATCCTAAATATACATTGCACATCCAATAAATCAAACACACTGTAGTTTATAATTGGTTGCACAAGATTCCTAAGCAATTAAATCCCTCCTCATACATGCCTCCGGCCGACCAAACGGTGTAGTGGTTAGGGTGCTTGCTTCTAGACCGCGAGGTTGCGGGTTCGAGTCCCGTGTTGGCATGGGTGTTTGTAAATGTATGTTGGCTTGTCTAATGACGAATGTTTCGGCGCATTATAGCCCTCGTGTTGCTGACGGCGCCAGATAATCTGAAAACAACCAACCAACCATACATGCCTCCGAACATCTTATGTTGTATTCCACTTCGCCACGGTGTCCCCAGGTACATCATGTAGCATCGAAAACTGATGTCTGTGTGGTTGATCCAATCCTGAATGACGAACCTCCTGTTGAAGCTCACCTCAAAAGTCCCGTTGAACAGCTTGTTGACGCTATCGAAAGGAACGCTGTTGAGGTATTTACCTGGAATACAAATTCGAGTATTATTAACTAAATTGTTAACAAATGAGATACTATATTTAAGGCATAATTAAAATAAGTGTTTCTGGAAAGTTTGGAAACACATCGGTATAACCTGGGAATGCGATGAAAAAAATAAGAGGGCAATTCTCTGGCTGACACACGGGACATTTTGGCTCTTTTTTCTATTAGTAAACAAATAAGAGTTATAAAATTAAGAAGAATCTAATAGTTATGTTTTCATTTTATATCATATTACTTGGTGATAAAGTGATATGGAAAAATAATTATTTTAACTAGGTCAAATATGCATTTATATCGTCTGACGCACGGACGTGTCCCGTGCGTCAGACGGTATAAATGTATATTTGACCTAGTTAAAATAATTATTTTTCCAAATCAATTTATCACCAAGTAGAGTTGTATTAAACAAAAGCATAATTGCTAGATTGATAATAATTTTAGAATTCTAATTTGTTTATGAGTAGAAAAAAAATCTAAAATGTCTCGTGCTTGCAGCAGAGAATTATCCATTAACTAAATTGTAAACAAATGAGGTACTAATTAAAGCATAGTTAAAATAAGTGTTTCTGGAAATTTTGGAAAAAACATCAGTATGTCCTAGAAATGCGACGTAAAAAATAAGAATGAAGGAGCAATAACTTTATTAAATTATCTAGTACAAAATAAATTTAATTTCCAATATTTATATTTGGTGATTAATACATTTTAATGAGCTGTCAAATATTGTTTATAAATTTTACTTTAACATATTGTGCTCCGCTCACGTATTAGTACGTGTTTTTGTCACCAGTATCAGATGGCCGCTCTCGTATTAATACGCGTTCAGCTAGTCTCCGGTATTTCACGCCCCGGTGGATTTATTTGAAACTATTAGGAGCTATTTCTTTGATCGTACTCAGTTGTGTTGTATTGAATGCATATAGGATTCATGCGGTTGCACAGAAAATAGCCGGCCAGCCCCAAAGGTTGGTAAATTTGAAGGGTACCCGCTCACAAACTGCTAATGAAGGAGTTGTATATGGTCGTATTAGGTCGTATTAGGTAAACAGATCATACGTCTTTTACCCTATAGTTCGATTCAATCTAACTTGGTACTAAATACCCGGATAGAAACACTCTTAGTAAAAGCTTTGATTGACTGCGAATTCTTTGCAGCCTATCAAAGTACTCAGATAGTGAGTATTCATTCGAGTACTTAATACCAAGTTGACTCAAACTGTTGTAGTCATAAAGAAACTTTGCGGATGTATGGATCTGTAGCGGCCGCTCCATTCAACAGATCGAGAGGAGATTTCAGGTATAGTTTATTCAGAGGTATGAGCTCAAGATTATGTGAGTGGCAACAAAATGGTGCTAACGGTTGCAGTTACAAAAACTCGAAATTTTCGAAAGGCACCACTCATTGTTTCCTATCGCAAAATGCTCAACGCATGCGCAAACCCTAAAGAGCGCTATAACTGTACGTGTATTATAAATAAACGAACGCGTTATGCACGCACAAAAAACAGCTATGCGAACGGCCAACGGAAACACGATTAGGGCACACGTAGGCCGTTCGCCAGATATTAAGCGTAGAAAACCGACGAAATTGCCTGTGATAGCACACATGTGAACTTTGGCTTCTGTCATATGCAAATTTCCACCGTACGCCCCGATCGTGCTTTTGCTGGCCGTTCGTAGAAATGCTTATTCTGCGAGCATAACGCTTCCGTTTTTTGTGATACTAGTACCGTTCCAACTCTCTTTAGGGTTTGCGCATGCGCTGAGCATTTTGCGACAAGAAAAAAAAAGTTTTGCCATTCGAAAATTTCGAGTTTCTTTAACTATACCCGTAACATTGAGATTATCTTCCTTTTCTAAAGTTTACTAATAAATTATAAATTGCATATAAATAATTCCAACTGTAAAATGAGCAGATTTACAGCAACTTAAATATGCATTGGAACTTAAACACAACTGATATAAATGAGAGGTTTACCGGTTTTTTCTGAGTACACTCCGCATGCAGGGTTCGGCTTTGGAAAGATGCCGATGCAATGCATGCTCACAGTCTCGATGCAATTCACCATGTCCGTGTTTGTCTTCCATGCACTTTCCTTACAAACATCTAGGAAATATTTGCATTTTAGAAAAACAATAACATACATTCTAAAATCCCAACACTTTAAAGCAAGGAAATAAAACTAAAAATACTTCCTTAATAAGAGAGTTCGTCAGTGTGTGCCTGTTTATTTAAGATTACACTTTTTTTTTTTTTTTTCTTTTTTTTTTTTTTTTTTTTTTGACACCGTATAAGTATAATATACCGTAATATTCCTTCAAAAATGATGATTTTTAACACTAAATATCAAAACAATAATGAAAGATCATTAACGCTATGTATATGGAAAAATACTTTTTTTTATATATAAGTTAGATCATTAAAAAACTTTTTAAAGTGAAATAAAACTTGATGTGTGAAACATCGCACAACTTTCAATTACATTGTAATACTGGTTACTGCATTTTTTGCCAAGAAATTAATCTTTTAGTGAGAGAAGAGAGCCTGATTTGCCAATCGTCAAAAGCTGGCACCTACACACAATAAGTGGAATTTGGAGTTATTAAACTCTTCCAAAAACGTGATGAGTAATCAATGAGAAAGAACGTAAGCAGGAATACTATTACCAAAATATAAAAGAATTTGGTAATTTGGTAATATGATTCAAGAGAAGAATGTATTCAGAAAAACAGATCAATAAAAGAGTTTTACAATATTTCAGCTTAATTTTTTTGAGTTTTTGATTGCACATTCAAAAATAGTTGTAGTTAGAAAATCGTTGGCTAAAAGTAAAAAAGGTACTAACTCCACTTTTAATCTCAAATAATTTTTTCGCATATTTGGAAACAGGAAGAGAAAACTCTTTGATCAGTAATTTCTACAAATTGATTACGGAAGTAAATTTGTGGTGAATGAATGATAAACGCAAAAGCGATAAACATATATTAAAGTACTACTGGGCAATTCTCTGCTGTACATACGGGACATTTTGGCTCTTTTTACAGTCGTAAACAAATTAAAATTCTAAAATTATGATGAATTTAGTAGTTATGTTTTTTTCATATACTAATTGTTATTAGCAACATTATATTGAAAACTGATTATTTTAATTATTAAAAATAATTATTTTAAACCACTATCCTGTGCGTAGGTGGCTTATAAATGTATTTTTAAACAAGTTAAAATGATTATTTTCTATATATAATTTGACCACCAACTAGTATTGTAAAAAATAAAAAATAGCTACTAGATTCATCCTCATTTTAAGAGTCTAATTTATTTAAGAGTGCACAAAATATTCAAATGTCAATATTCAAAGAAGTGAATTGCCCTACATCAAAAAGTTTTTTGCCCTCCTACAGACTTTGACAAATTGATATTAGCAACTATATATAGCAACTATATATATATATATATATATATATATATATATATATATATATATATATATATATATATATATATATATATATATATATATATATATATATATATATATATATATATATATATATATATATTTAGAAATTTGTGTTACATTTTATTATTATGATAATTTGCAAACGATTTTGTGCGAAAGTTCAAATTTAGTTATTTAAAAAAAAAAAAATTAAGCCAATAACTTTTCCAAAACGAAATCAAATCACATTCATTACATTTCCATCATTCGAGAAATAAAATAACAAGGGAAAACAACAAGTAACATCGTTAATCCAACAACCTTCTTTCGCCACAATCCTATCCTCAAATATCCTTCTTTACCGAATCGATGCAGAATTCTACAAACAACCGACATCAAACTTTTGTACCCCCTCCCACAAAACACACTTTTATTGAGTAGATGTTTTTTATTTTGTCCAACACATTGTCCTACTTTTACATTACCAAACAGATCTTTCGAACTTCACCTGCGTCATTTACTTGGTGTTGTGCTGCACTGCCATGGCAACAGATGTGCATTGAGCTCCAATTTTGGTTAGAAAGATTTGGGTTAAAAGCACCTCAACAGTTAAGGAACAAATAACTTTTCATGGCTTTATTAACGTTCATGTTTTGAAACTGAGCCCTATTATTTTATTAAATATTAGTATATGTACAAAGCTCTGTTTAAAATAATTATAGCATAATTAGCATTTGTTTTAGATAATTGTATTAGAACTAATTGTAATACAAATTATATTTAAAACCATATAAATTAATTTAAATAAATTTCATTGGGGTACTTATGAAAAAAAAAGTTTCAAATAACAAGCGTCTATTTATGAACTCGTATAATAAGACAAATGTTCCTTATAATAAATGCCCTTATTTTGTTTTGAATCACACGTTTAATTGGGACTGTTACTGTCACAAAAACACATATTATGCAAACGCTAGACAAAATACATGTAGTAAAAACTTTCGGGTGTATTTTTATGTTAAATAAACTGATACTGAGTACTTGTTTCAGTTGTTTAATACTGAAGGGGACGTCTCCTTGATTTTAAAGTAAAGAACCATTGATGAATTAGTAAAATATGAAGAATGTTTCTTAGCATAAATGCCCTTATTTTGTTGCGAAACACACGTGAGACTAATAGCAATACACTTTTAAAAACAAAATGAATATATTACATTTCATTAGCCACACAATCACATTGCCAGTTTTCTTTTCCCCAAAACGTAGCAATTAACAATGACATCACCATACATAAACCATATTACATGTTAAAGCAATCTCTAAAACTACTCAACCTTACCTACGATGACCATGAGGAACATTTCATTCTGTGCAGTCTTCCCATTGGTCCTTACTCTACACGTATACGTCCCCTGCATGTTCATATGGACTTGCTCAATCTGCAACATGCTGGGCGTCCTCACAGACAGGTCTACATTTCCTTTCAGAACGTCTTTTGCCTCTGGCGGGTTGTCCAGCGTCCACAGGTAAACCAGCACTCCGTCTTTCTCCCATTCCACCTCCGTGACCACCTCGCTGGCTTCTACTATGTAACGGCAGGCTAGGGAGGCGGGTTCGCCTTGCAGCACATATGGGTAGGTGGATACCAGCAAGACCTCAGTGACTGTGATTGATAAGGATGCTGAGGAAAGGAAAGTTATTAAATGAATCGACAAGATTAATAAGGACAAGTTGAAATAACTTTTTCAAACTAATACCTTTATATAATAGAGAAGAAAAACAGTAAACAATTATATTGGACGCCACATGCCAACGTTTAGCAGACAAATGCAGAAATGAGTTAAAATGTACAGAAATCATTAATTTTCATAAAAATGTACATAAATTAAAGAAAAAATCTGGAACTATCATTTGGTATTTATGGTCTGGTAGGACTTTACTAAATTTCAAAACATACTTGTACTTTTACTAGCAAATAAAAAGTTTTCATTTGATTTCTCAAATTTCTTTTCATGGTGAATTATGGACCTTTTGTCCGCCCCATCTCTACATACTAGAATCTACAACAATAAAACTTTTGTCAATAATCGTAAAGAAAATACCACACAGTCCCTGACGACTATAAATATTATTGCCAATACCACAGTGTGACTATATATTTTAATGACAATACCACACAGTCACTGATGACTATAAATCGTAATGGCAATACCACGCAGTCACTGTTGACCAGAAATCTAAGGACAACATCCCACAGTCACTGATGACTACACATAAAATTAAGAGATTGGTTAGGATATTTAAAAATTTTAACACAAATTATCTGCGAGCTGGTTCAATTACACATCAGTGGTGCGATATTTTGTGGCAAGGGTGTAATATATCTTTATTTCTGAAACATGGGGCTAAAATGTCGCTCCCAATCGGTAAAGTAAACAATGGTCTTTGGAACAACTTTTTAAAAAATTGAATGATTTTTAGCAAGGGCGCTGTCAGGGATGAAGTGAGCTTGCAACCCCCCAAGTAGCACAGCAGTATTGGCCAATATCAGCCCTACATTGGCCAATCCCGATGTGGAATGGCGCAAAATCGGCCGTTCGATGCCGATATTGCCCAATCTCGCCCAATATTGGATAGACGATACTCAAAAGTTTGAAAGGTTGATCGACAGTTTTAAAATTAAAATATTTTATGTATAAGAAAGGAAGGTTTGCATTAATATGTTTTGTGATATTTTTGCCACGGTTTTAAGCATTTTTTAAAAAATCATGTATTCTGGAACGATCTCGACTTACGGCCAAAACTGGCCGAATCCGATATTAAAACGATGCGCAGAATTTCTCAAAAAGAATCGCCACCGAGTGGCTGAAGGAACTGAAGTGCCCGGATGTGTGTTTACTAAGTTTATTTATGTTATGTCGCCGGCGCGACGGTCATTAGTAACATTAAAATTGGATCGAAAACTTATTACTGGTAAGTGTTGTCACAATAATTTGTCGATTTCATGGGGTATCTACGTATTACATTATTGGTTTAAGTTGGTTTTAGTTAATTTCAACGATACTTGATTGCCGACTTGGTTTGATCTAGGTATATACAAAAGCGATGTTGACAAAGGTGATTGATATTCACATTAAACTTGATTAGGAATCGAGTTGGTTTCAATTATTTATTTAATGCTGCTGTTTAAAATATAAACAAGATTTTCAGCTTTTATCTCATCCATACACGGATGCAAACTAATACTCATTTAGCCATTCCTCCCTACCCCTCCATTGCTTGTTTCAAATTATGCTCATCATTGAAATATACTTATACTACATGTTACATTCTAGTTTGTCTTCCTATTTATCATATTTGTTATCGTTAGTTTATATTGCTTATAAAATTCAATATCCAAGCTCCATGATTAGCTCTGTTAATAGAATATATTGTGAATTGGGCATATTGAGGAAACCACATTAAATTAAAACACGTCTATTACTCAATCTCAAAGGTGGTGTGGAATAGGGTGTATTATCTCAATCAACCGCTTGGCATAAAAAGTAAATGTTCTAGAAAATGTCAATTTTAACAATATGTATAACTAATGTTATTATGCCTCCTATTTTTGAAAAAATACAGCAAACCCTGTTAACGCAAAATTGCTTAGCATAAAATCACATTTAATGCAAAGGAAAAGCAGTTCTCTGTACTTAAAACTTAACGTTAATTTATTTAACACAAAATTCGGTTAAAGCGAACAATTTCAGTGGCCAGATCAACTTAGCGTTAACAGGGTTTTACTGTATATGTACATTCTCCTATTTAAAAGGTCTGTCTTGTGCAATTATTGATTTCTCACAAAAGAGCAATGAATGGAAATTTTTGAAATATCTACAAAAATATATTTTGAATGCCTAACTTCATTTGTGTTAATTTAAACATACTATGCAAAGATGTTGTTTTTATAAAATAAAAATGTTTTGTTCATTTAAAGAAAAGACTTTCCATTTGAAAAGTAAACATCAAATATTGTAATCAAGTATTATTGTTAGTGCTATTTTCTGTCTTGGAATGAAAAGTGTAATAGTTGTAGCCTTCCTTCCCTTGGCAGTAAAATGCCAGTATGGCCTTTCAATAGTTAATTTGTTATTCTGTTCAGTTTAAAATAAAGAAATATACTGTTGTAGGGTTCATTGATGGAAATGGAGAACCCGTAGAAGTAATTCCTTCATCTTGGTTCATCTCAGACAAAAGTTGTCTTTGGTAGTTTGCAACAAATGGGGAAGGGGGGAATGAACATGATTAAAGAATATATGCCCTCAAGTATAACATGGCAAACATTTAATTTTAAAATCTATTGTACATACAGTAATTAAATTACAATTTTTGTATAGGGTATATACAAATAATTCAAGGTATCACAAATAATGTTTCATAAGTCATTGATCTACTTATCAGTTCAAGTTTTGATGGTGTAGATTTTTGAAGTGGTGGACATGAATAACAGATATTTATTAACAGATTTAAATAATATTCTATTTTAATTTCTCAAACTGAAGATTGGTTTTTTAGTGAGTTATATTAAAAGTGCTTTAAATAAGATATTTAATTGTATAAATAAATTGTATATAAAGTTTTGCAACTAGTTTGAGATAGCATATATCCATAATTTTCCTATTTAGATTCATTTTAACAGGCATAAGATAAAGCTGAGCTTGCTCGTTCAATTGGGAGTGATTCTTCAGAAGATGAAAATTTATTAACCAAGAAAAGCCGAACTAATATTCCAGCCCATTTCAAAGACGATCCCCCTTCTTTGGAATCCCACAAAAAAACGAGCAAAAACTTGTTTGTGAACCAAAAAGCGTGAAAACTTCCTCTACCAGGTAAGAATATATGATAATCAATTAGGTAACGATCCAAGCAATTTCAATTTGATGTTACAATAATTTATATTTTAAAATATAATAAGCAATGGAGAATCTCTGGTCTTTCAAATAAAAAAAAAATTATCTGTTTCTTTAAACAATTTTGAACAAATCACCTTTGTCATATGCTTATAATTGAGAAATTAGTTCAGTAGAAAAAACAACAAAAACACTATGTTCTAAATTAGTTCCTATAACTTTTCAAGTGCAACAGTGTATTTTATCACAGACTTTTCAACAACACTTTTTACTATTTATTTTGATTTTATTTGGTGGTTAATTTAACAGTTTAAAAGAGATTTTTCTCTCTTATAAATTATTTATTACAATTTTAAACGGCTAAAGAAAAATGAACGAGTTTATAAAAAAAAACAGAATTAGCATTTATTTCGTGATTGATAGTTTTTTTGTGTGCTTGGTTGAGGTTGGTGCAAACGTATTTGCAGAGAACTTTATATAAATTAAATTCATACAAGCTCAGTATATACAATTGAAATTTAAATACCAGTTTAAAATTATTTTCTTAAATGTTAGTAGAAAATGTTTTCTGATATAACAATTTAACAAAATGTTAATAATCTTATGCTTTTGTGCAAAATTGTGTTTTTCATTTTGCAATTTTTTTTTTTTTTTTAATGGGCAGTAAATGCTGCACTGCATGATTTCTTTTATTGATAACAAATTCCAGTTCCGTAACAAAAAGAGTTTGGATAAAATAAAAAGAGCTAAAGACTAGAAAAAGTTTGATGCAATAATTTGATTTTTAAATTTTAATGTAATCTTAATGAAAACAGAAATGAATAATTTTATATTTCAGGTTCGTTTTCTTCGCCGAGGTAGAAACTTCAAAGGAAGATAAAATATGTAAAATAAAATATGTATTATAATAAACAGCTTGTATTAAATTTATGTTTTTATTATAAATATGCACTGCAGAAAGTGACAATGAATTTAAGAGTGCATGGTTTTTAAGCCATAAAATATCAATTAAATTATATTGGGTTTCAATTATCGGTCATTAAAAATCAATTAAAATAGGAATGAAAGTATGAAAAATTATTCATTATACGAGGTATTCATGTAAATATTATTGTGGATTTTTTAAAATAATAGATGTTTTTGTCAAATAATTTTTGGATGAGAAAACTTTTTCAATGGGGGGGGGGGGGTCTGCAATTTAATTCACTTTATTGCTTTTACAATATTATGATTGAAGTGAATGAACTAAAGCATTAAAATGAGATTTATTTACTATCTATTTGATTCTTAATGCATAGAGAAAAATTATGTTTTAAAAATGAAAAGGGACTTCATAAATGAAGTTGATCGGTGCAGAAAAAATATACTTCACAAGTTTAAAATTCAACCTTCTATTTTTATGAAACCTTAGCATAAAAAGTTCAATGAGTATTGATTGACCAATAGGGATTTTAAATTCTACTGTTAGTTTTCTAGTTTAAAACTGCATGTATCTTTCTAAATCCTTGAATGTCAGACATTTTGTTATCTAAATGTTTTTTTTTTTTTTGGTAGGGGAGTTGAAAACATTATTTTACAAATGTTTAAGTATAACTTAACAAATTATTAAGGGTTTTTGGGCAACAATGTGTTACTAAACATTGAATAGCTCAAAATTGAATCTAAACGCATATAAGAATTATCATTTGCAACCACTTCTTCCACTAAAAAGAAAGTTCAGATATGTTGAGTGGCAAATCTACCCTAAACTGCTCTGTGATATAATAAAAAAATAGTAGCTAAAATTGCTCTTTCAGGGTTGGAAAAAAACATGTTTTTTTGGTTTAAACAGAGGTCTTTTTTTGTTATCCTTTTCTAATTACATGTATACATATTTATAAATAAAATTTAGCATAAACAAGAATAATTTATGTTTTATAAACAATGAATATTCCTTTTGAAAGTAATTTGAACTAAGTAAATAAACAATTGTTGCTATTTATGGGGACATTTAAATCATTAAATTTTAATATTTTATTTAGAGGTACTATTTTTTAAATTCAATATATACAATAGTAATTGTTTACTACATAATACATAGAATATTGCTCTTCGATTCATTTGATACTTATAAAAACTTCAATAGTTTTTAATTGGAAGATTTATTTTAAAATACATTAGAACATATTGTATTTCAGCTAAAAATAGAAGTCATCTACCACATCAAATAATTTAAAAAATCTAATTATATATAAAAATACAATTTTAAATTATTCTTTAAAAAAAAATATTTCGTTTTTCTGAGGGAAAAGAAAAACATTTGGTTTAAACCAATGCTCATCGATATTGCCCAAGATTGCACATCAATACTGGCCAAAACTACTCCTCGAGATCGGCCAAAACTACGCATCGATATCGGCCAAAACTACGCATCGAGATCGGCCAAAACTACGCATCGATATCGGCCAAAACTGCTCCTCGAGATCGGCCAAAACCGCACTGCGATATTGGCCAATATTGCAAAAATGTTAGCCGTTCGGTGCTGGCCGTTCCGACATTACCCAGGATTGGCCAATCTTCCAGAGCTCCGGTTTCCGACATTGGCCAATACTGCTGTGCTACCTGGGCCCCTGGTCTATGAAAATCTAAAGTTGAGAAAAGTAGCAACATTTACTGGAAAAAAGAAGTATTATGTAAGATTTTCGACAGTTTATTTAAATGGTAAATTTATACATAAGTACTAATTAACATTTTATTAGAAGTGCAACTAACAATTTTTGAAAAATCAAGGTTTGAGCAAAAATTTTAGTCCCTTTGTACTCTTCTGTATGACATGTGCATCCCTCCTGCAAATATTCCATGATTCTTAGCATTAATAAAAAAAAACAGCTTTGCATTATATTCAAATGTTGCAGGGAGATAAGTAAAGATACAGTCCGAAACATGAGCTAGGCTGCTCCTTTTTTTTTTATTATTATTACAACATACCATTTCGGTGGCGTCCTCTACCGAAAGAGAATATAAATAAAAGATACAATCATCTGATTCTAGGTTAATATTGCATCTGATATAAACCATAAACATTTACATCAATTGATAGAGAGGATTTTTCCATAAATAAATTTTAATTAATTATTTTTAATTGAAAACCAGTATTAAGTAATATAGAAACTAAATAGTGAAATATTATAAAACACGTCAACTGAAATGTACGGATGGCAACATTCAAAATATAAAGTAAGATATTATTATTTTTCTTTCAACTGGCCCTCAATTAATATAAGAATATGACCGTATTGTACATTGGGCAAAGAAAATTATAGTCAGCACTGAAACATCACTTTAGAAAGATCACACGGTTAAGACTCCTGATGTGCTTAGATGACGAGATGTCCGAGCAAGTACCGGACTCTCTACGTCTACAACATACCAACGTAACGACATTAAGACTTTTAACGGATCTAACTTGCAGCATCCACCATTATTCGTCACACCGATATTTCGCATAGAAGAGACTCGAGCACGTGAACATCTGGCAATGAGGACGTCTTGCTCGCCAATCTCTTGAGGACTCCCGAAGGAAAAGAGACATGGGTTACTACCTTTAGATAACTAACTACCGCTATATGTACAAAGACGGATAAAACACGGACCACTTTCTGTTACTCCAAGAATAAATTATCCTATATATTATTGCTAGAAGGTGTTTTTATATTTTTATTTTATTTCTTTGTGTGTGACGGTACCATTCTCTTCCTTTATACAAGACTATAATTGAAACATGATGTACTAATTGAAAGGCTAATACTTCCGCTTCGGATGAATTGAACATAGGATCACTTGAAAATCGGCGTTAAAAAAATCAGAAACAGTTTTAGTAAAAATTTCGGTAAGTTATGATAGCATACAGTAAATATCAGCACTGTAGAAAAAGAAAAATCCCAATTTAAGTAAGCTGAGGAAACCTAGAAAAATCTTATACCTCCCATCAATAGAATACAATGTATAACTACAATAAACTTCCAAGAAAGTAATTCCTATAAACCATATTAAATGCACAGTTTGGCGCACGGGTTCACGTGATTGTAAATAATATGGTAAAAATTATTGTTTTTATAGCCGCTAAGCCTTCGGGAAAGTTGCTTGGACTGGGAGTAGAAAAAATACTTTTTTAGGCTTAACCTCTAACTATACTAAACTTCAACTTAACTTGACATCACTAGACGGTAGATCATCACAGTGCTCATAGGCATTTAATCCATTTTGGCGGCGCGAAAGCATAATGTTCGATAAAACCACAACCCTTTACAGAACAAAAGGCAATAAGGTTTGACGAGAATTATGTCTTTACTCCGCTAAAATGGATTAAATGCCTATGAGCATGGTGAATATCTATCGTCTAGTGATGTCAAGTTAAGTTGGAGTTTAGTATAATAATAAGCTATTGTTTTTGGCTCGAAAATCCTCGCCAATCCCGCCAATTTGGCAGTAAAAATTCATTAAATAAAGTCAAAAATACTAAATTTGAAAGAGTTTTTTTTTTTTACTGTTATTGATTCTGTCCTATTAACATACCCTAGGATTAGAAAGATCAGGGCCTCTCCAGACATCAATTTATTTTAACTGTTTAATGTTTTTTGACCAATTATTGACCGTAGGTAAAATCCATTACATCGGTAAATCCATAGCACGTAAAACTTATTAGTAGCTATTTTTAGTTCATACATTTAAATCAAAATGGCGTATCTGTCCCTTACGCAAGTCGGTACGGCTTAACGACATTAATAGACGGCGCGTGGGCGCTGGAAGAAGATGTCGTTGTTAAATTATTAAATTACCACCTTCCTCAAGTCTTGAGGACTAATGGAATTGCCTGGAAGCGAAAGAATGCGCCCTTTTCGAAAAATAAAGGATTATTTCTCCGAAGGCTTGTTGCTTTCTACACTTTGTGTCGAGCTCAATTTTGTAGATGGCTGTTTAAAAATCTATTTCCTGAATGGGGTAAAGATTTGAAAGAGGTATTATTTTCTAAAGAAGTGGTGTACCAAAATTTTATGAATCGTGTAATCAGACGTAAATATGTACACAATTAACCTCCTTTTAGATGAAACTGTACTTAGGATAGTAGGAGTTAAAGAGATACCATCCATAATCGAATTATAACTAGGGGTGTGGAACATCGCATAACTTTCAATTACATTATAATATTGATGTGGATTTGTGTCATTTATCTTTTTTATATTTCCATCATTCGTTCAGAAAAAAAGGCCAAGTTGGCGATATTTTTTGCGATAATCCTTATATGGATCTTAAAAAAAAAAAAATTAAAAAAACTTTGCCAAAATGGTGATTTTGGCGATATACTTTCCGGCAATTCTTACATTATCCTTTTTTATATAAGTGAAATTGAGAACATGAGAAAAAACGGTCGTTTATGAGTTATGTTCAAGAGAGGACTCTGTGTTGGAGGCATTCGTTTTTCAACTTTTTAAGCCATTAAAGCATTTTTATGGAAATTTCGGAGGTGGGGATGTTTAGAACACCTTAAGATGCACTACCACAGCGATTTTATTCAAAATCGTTAGAGCTGTTTTTAGCAATCATTAAAATACATGATTTTTTCAATGGCAGCTACCTTATGCGCATGCGCGATTTTGACGAAAACTTTAATGGTAGGTCCCATGGCCACCATCTACCCGCATACCAAATTTGAATATCGTAGGTCAATTAGTTCGATATTTATGCTGACCACAGACACACACACATATATACATTTTTTCAAGATCACTTTTTTGAAATCAGCATGTTCCAAAACGTGGAGAAATACAAAATAATCACACACAAAAATTTGATCATTGAAATTTCTTTTTTCGTTACCCTATGCACACATATGGATAATTGAAAGTAAAACAATAAGTCAAGGAAAGTTATTCATTATCAAGGAATCAAAGACTACAAAAACATGTAATAAGGCTTGATCATAGATGATTTCATGTTTAATTTTTATTTGTGCATATCCATGTTTATTAATGCAATTACATTTACTATTTGGCATACTTCCTTTGATCTGGAAATAAAACAAAAGGGTAAAGAGAAAATCGAAAGTATTCTGAAAGCAATAGGGTGAAGGAAAACTTCAAAAGATTCGAAAACCAATAGGATAAAAAGAAATTCCAAAAATAAACCAAAAGCAATAGGGTAAAGGGAAAATCTAAAAGATTCAAAAACCAATAGGGTGGAAGGAAATTCCAAAAGATTTGGAAAAAATAATAGGGTGGAAGAGAATTCCCAAAGAATCCAAAAGCAATAGGGTGAAGGGAAATTCCAAAAGCAATAGATTGAAGAGAAATTCCAAAAGATTTGAAAACCAATAAGATAAAAAGAAATTCCAAAAACAAACCAAAAGCAATAGGGTAAAGGGAAATTCTAAAAGATTTGAAAACCAATAGGGTGGAAGAAAGTTAAAAAAGCAATAGGTTGAAGGGACATTCCGAAAGATTCTAAAACCAATGAGGGGAAATTTTAAAAGCAATAGAAAGAAGAGAAATTTCAAAAGATTTGGAAAAACAATAGAGTGGGAGAATTCCAAAAGATTCGAAAACCAATAGGATAAAAGGAAATTCCAAAAATAAACCAAAAGCAATAGGGTAAAGGGAAATTCTAAAAGATTTGAAAACCAATAGGGTGGAAGAAAGTTCCAAAAGCAATAGGTTGAAGGTACATTCCAAAAGATTCTAAAACCAGTGAGGGGGAAGGAAATTCCAAAAGAATCCAAAAGTAATAAGGTGAAGGGAAATTTTAAAAGCAATAGAAAAAAGAGAAATTCCAAAAGGTACCCATAGCAATAAAGGGAATGTGCGTGTTCTTACAACGCATTTTGAATATTTCCTACATTCTGCACTACCAAGAACAACTGACAAAACTAGTAATTTTCGCCATTTTGGGAACACCCTGCGTTTAAAAACGTTACAACATTATTTTGATTAAAACAAAACCCATTCACAACTTCGCTGTTTCTTCCAACTCACAACAATGCCAGTCACTAATGGGCCAGCGGTAGGTTGCTAGGTCTCAAGGTTTCTTATACCCGTTTCATTCGGGCGCTGGCAATTTAATTTACGGTCTTCTCCCGTATCTTGCCCGCTTTCCTTTTTCCGGTCACGTGCCTGGTTCATTTAGGGGGTCACGCAACATAAATATCGTCTGAAGAAAAAATATTCCAGGCATCTGAATGTGGCAACTTGCCACTCCATTGGTTTTAGTAGGTAAGGAAGAAGTGCCATAAGAAAGGGCTTCATTTGTTTTCTTATGTAGCGTAACTTTGTGAACTCTGGAGGTGAGCTATTTTAAGTGTGTAGAATCAAAGATTTATATTTAAAAAAAATATGTTTAATTAGGATTGTTGAAGTTGATAGTTTCTTACAAGAATGGAACTTTAGAAGCTATGATTAAGACCAGGGGCGTATTGGTCAAAGGGTTGTCCGGTGTAATCACGGTGCCGGTCAGTGTATACGAAAAAAAAATGACCCGGTCGGTTCAGAAGTTTCTCTCTTTTTTATGCATTCAAATCCATTCACATTCAATCATTAAAATTAATTTGTAGCATCGCCTCTCCAACAATTGTTAGAACTCTGTTTTGCTTGCCGGGAAGACTTTGCGGCTGCTGATTCTTTTCATTCTAGGAGAACTTTGAAAGTACAGTAGAACCTCGATTAATCGACTTAATTCGGACCGAAGATAGGTCGGATAAGCGAAAATGCCGGATAACAGAGAGTTGTAAAAAATAATAAAAAGTAAATTATTTTCATTTATTGAATGCAGGGCTTTTAATTTTTTTTAATGACATAATTGTTGGAAATGGTTGGTTGTTTTCAGATTATCTGGCGTCGTCAGCAACACGAGGGCTATAATGCGCCGAAACATTCGTCATTAGACAGGCCAACATACATTTACAAACACCCATGCCTATCACGGGACTCGAACGCGCAACCTCCCGGTCCAGAAACTAGCACGCTAACCACTATACCGTTTGGTCGGCTTGTTGGAAATGAGTTTTTGTTGTCGTAATCTTGATAATCGTTGTTTCGCGGTTCTATCCCGAAGTCTTTTTAAAAGCAATAGTTCAGTTTGATCTGCATATGATTATTGCTCTAACCATGTCAGTCTTTTTGAAAAACGGTCAAAAGCCTCACCAATACTTATGCAAATTTAGTGTGATGGAAAATATTCCGGTTTTAAAAAGGGCAAATGATTTATTACTCATTTGAGAGATTTTTGATGTCGACTAAAGGATGGTCGGTTAACAAAGAGTCCCGGATGAAAGAGGGACGGTTAATCGAAGTTCTACTGTACCTTTTTTGATGATGTTGCAAGTACGGGATATGCAGATCTTATAAAAGGAGGAAGTATAAAAGCAATTTGCAAAGACAGGAACTTTGTTCTTTGTTTATGTATTTTTCACGTACTTTATTTTCACAGTCAGACATGTTTCTACTGACTTGCTGATTTTACTCCCGTTTCCCCTTTTCTATTGTTCCTGCATTTGCAAATCCATGTGACTTTAGTAAAGTCATGTTTCATCCTATTTCTGGTATCCTGGAACTAGAGTGTCCTTCGGGCACAAGTGCTCCGCCAAATTATCTTAAATCAGTCAGTCAGTCACAGAAACTTTCATCAACCAGAGCCGGGAGGCTTGCTGGGCTTTCTTTACAAAAGAGAAAAGTTGCCTTTTCTTTTCAACCTAATTTTGTTTAGTTAATTATTCGTTTAGTTAAGGAGAGTTTGTACCCAAAAATTAAGAAATAATAAATTTGGTGTGTATTATTGTTTATCAAAATTTAAATTCTCTATTTTAAAAGGATACCTAATTTGTAATAAAATATCAACTAAAAGTATTTTTAATAGTTTTTTTGAAAACAAAATTCGTAACTGTTAGTGAAAATAAAGTTTTCTTTAAAATGCGTGTTTCTCAAAACTACATTTTTCATTATTCATGTGCCTTTTTCTCAGAAACTGCGCAAACTATCTTCCTGAAATAAATTTTTACAGCATATTCCTTTTATGTATCTATGTATACTGAAGTGAGATTTTGTTGTTATTTTAAAAATGCCTTTTGTTTTGGCTTTTCCAACAACAAAAAATTGTGATTTTAAATAAATTTGCGTGACTTTCACGAAAATTCATTTAAAAAAAAAAGTAAATAAATCACAATCAAAAGTTTACTTCAGTAGAATAATAAGTGTCTGCTAAATGCTCTGAAAAAAAATTAGCCTTCTATGTCAAATACTTTCTGAGAAAAAGGTACATAAAATATGCCAAATTAACATTACTGGTATAGAGGGTACCAATTCCCCTTAATGAGAGTTAAAATGTTATTAGATAAAATAAATCGTTAAGTTGTTATTAAAAAGTCTGCATTTCTCTTCCTAATATTTAAGACACCAAAGTATACAAGAATGGCTAGATCGAGAGGTATCCACACTGGTGACCTTTTGTGGTGTCGTAAGATAGTGTAAAGGCACTCACTTACACTTACCCATCAAATTCATTAATAAAACTATTTCATTATGAAATTATTTCATAAAAATATTTAAATAATAAAATATAGAAATTATTGAAACTATTTAACCTTAATTACTATTTAATTTTAAATTAATTGTTTTATTGATTATTGGAAATATTTTACTGACAGTAATTATTAAAATTTTATTAATGATTTCGTTGAAGATTTGGGCCATCATAAATCTAAAATCACAGGGTTGATTTTAATTTCCAGTACGACCCTGCTTAAGGGAAGTTGAAAAAAAGGAACACTTGTAATTTTACTGAAATGAAATTCACTATAGATATTTTTGTAATTGTTTCCCTAATCGACATTTTAATTTTTCACAAATTTAAATTTTTCAACGAATTTTTTTTTTTTTTTTTTTTTTTTTTTTTTAAATAAGTGTAAAAGTTATTTTCTAAAGCTCATTTTAGTATAAACCTAAGCACAAATGAAACTCGAATCAAACATTCTAGATAAAAAAGACATGGAAGTTTCAGAGAAAGGGTACATCAAACACACAAAAAAAACATATTTTGAGATAAACGGATTTAAGGTAAAAATACATTAAAAAAAATTCAGCTACAAAAAATACATATTTTTATACTTCTAATTATGTTATGTAATAAAAACGGGATTAGAAAGGAAATTATTTGGAGATTTAAAAAATGAAAAATCTCAAAATTTGTAATTAAAAAAAAATCCGTTCTAGCGCCACTTAAACATTACCTTTTTTTTTTTTTTTTTTAAGCAAATGCAAAATAGGGTTTTTTTTAATATATTCAAACATTGAATAGAAAATGCTTAATGAATTTCCTTATTGGAATACTATTTATATGATCGAAAAATAAAAAGAATATTACCATTTCACTTGGGTTTTTAACATGAAGAATAAAAATGCTTCAAATGCGCTGCTCTATAGTAAAAACTCTCTGTTTAAACAAGAAATAAGGAAAAAATCACCATTTCATTAGAATATTTCTTCTTTTACAAGCTCAGTATGGAAAAATTTGGAAAGTATAATAGCACTTAAATTACGAAACTTTATTAAAAGTCACGATAAGTTAAGAGTAAACCATCTTTAGATTGTGAAAAATTTATGCAAATATAGGAAAACAGCTTTCCCGATATGAATGCTTATTATTAACAGGTATTTCATTGGCCCCAATTAAAAATTTAATGTAATCGTAGTAAAAATATATTAATCATGTGTAAAGAAAATGTAGTTATTTAATACAATATTTATTGAAAAATATACTATAATTTAATTGATAAAATATTTTAATGAAAATATGGTATATATTGATAAAGAAACAATATATTTGAAAATATAGCATAAAATAGAGATTATTATGAAATATAGATATTAATAAAGATATTATGAAAATACAGCATAAAATAAAGATTATTATGAAATATAGATATTAATAAAGATATTATGAAAATACAGCATAAAATAAAGATTATATTTTATTAGAATATTGTATAATTTTGTATAAACTTAAAATTAACCCATAAAAAAACTTTTCTACTCTAATCGTAATTCAATTTCCGCGCTCCAAATGAACAAGGAGTGCGGAACATTGCACAACTTTCATTCGCACTATAATCGTCCATGCATTGAAATTTGAACTGAATTAGAATAATTTACCATTTGCGTTTTCTTATTTTCATTTCGTTTGTTTTTAACTGGTAGGTCCAAATACCACGAACACCAAATTAGAACGTCGTAGCTCAATTCGTTCGGTAGTTATACTGACCATGTACACACAGAAAGAGAAAAAAAAAATTCTATACCACTTTTTTGAAATCACGATGTTTTGAAACGTGGAGAAATTCAAAAAAATCATTTTTTTTATTTTTTTTACTGAAAACAATACTTAGGCGACACTATATTAACATATGGGTAATTGAAAGTAAAAACAATATATATATATTTTTTTCTTTTTTTTTAAACTTTTACACAACTCTCTCATTACCCTATATTACGCATCGATTAACTGAAATTAAAACAAATGTAAACAAATAACATTTTACTAAAATATTCGACCTTCAATGTCTTCAATTTCTACAGATTTCATCAAACGAAATCAGTTCCGAAAATAGTGAAAAAAAATTACCCCTAACAAGATGATAGATAGGAACATCTTTCCCCTTTCCTACTCCTATGAACCGTTCAATCGATCACACCACCAAGGAACTTAATATCAAAATGTCAAACCACCAACAGGGGTCAGGAAGTAGTTCCTCTGTATTCATTTCAGGAATCGCACGCTTTTGTATCAAATACTCTTATTTTTGGGATGCATCTGACTAAAATAATTTGGACTAATAATTGACAATATGGAATGGATAGTCTTTAGAATGGCACTGTGTTTCAAAAACTTTTATAGGGTCACACTACCATTCAAGTTCAGAAATGTATGCTTTTTTTTTTTTTTTTTTTTTTTTTTCCCCACCGATTTCTGCTGAGCCTTTTCGTATAAAAATTGTGCCTTTATTACAAAAATGTCCAGGGTAATTTTAAAAATAAAAAAAGAGAAAACAGTATCCAGGAATTGAAACTGAATTTTTAAATTGAATTTTCTCAAAACATGTTTTTTTTTATCCATGTTTTCAAACATTTTTTTTTTTTTTTAATTCATATATTTGCGATATATACTGTTTAGTTTATGCCGTTTGAAAATAAATATAATAAAATTAATTTACTAGGTAATATTTTGTTAAATTTGCGAGCTATGGTTTTACATGCAAAGAAATAGTCTTAATTGCCAGTTTATCAATGCCTTAGCTAAAAATAAAAATAACATCATGTAATAATTAAAATATTTGTGAAAAAAGAGTTCAATCTATAGGTAAAAATCTATAGGTATAGGTTTCAAAAGTTACCTATAAAGCAAAGTTTTTAATATACTAAATCCTTTATATGCATTGCAATTATATATTTTCCAAATATTGTAACATTCATTACAAAAATTATTGTTTGTAATTTGGTATATAATTTCATTTGTATTAAAAACCTAGGGATTTTTTTTTATTATTATTATTATTATTAATATTATATCTTTTACTTTCTATTTTCTGATCTATAATAAACTTCCTAATATGTCTATATTCTGAAACGTTTATAAACTTATTAATTTATAAAAATTCACCTGATACCTATAAAAAGTCTATAAGATACTTACTAATTTTTAAAAATTAGTATCAGCCGCGTTTCCTTGGTTCGCGTCTTTCGATATAACCGCTTTACTCAAACTGCTAAAATTCATAAAAATAATTATCAATCGACTTGAACTTTTTTGTGGAACCCTAGTGATATTTTTTTTTTTTTTTTTTTTTTTTGACAAAATAAGGGATTTATTTTTGAATAAAGGATAATATATTTTATACAAAAATGTAGAAAAATATCAACTTTTTACCCATTTTTTACCTTAAGTAATGTTATGAATTTTTCCACTGAGGCAATGATGGCACAGTTTTCATCGGTTTAAAAGTATTTATTCTCTCTTCAGAAAACTCACAAAAATTTATTCACAGGCAACAGTTTAATTACTCTCAAGCTTCAACACAAGCTTCAACAAAAATAACTTCGAATTCAGCGATTATTCAAGCTCACTCCAATAGGTAAACAAAGCGATCCGCTTTCAACGAACTCCGAAGTCAATCTCAAAACTTTCCCGTTCTCCAGTCTTTTATATACAAGCGCGTGAGACATTCTCGAAATTTCCAGCCAATTCATAGAAAAGAAATATCTCGAAACTTCTCGATTGCTTTAGATGTTGCCACCTTTTTCTAACTTGTATAATCGCTATTAATTACTAAATAAAATAGGATAAAAATAAATTACAATAGAATTTTGAAATAATACGTCACTATTTACAATATATACAGACAATTTGTGCAACAGTAAGTAACTTTTAAGCCTCTTATATATCAGCCATTTAACATCGGTAATAAATTGATCTCTATTAGTAAAGAATATCTTTTAACAATACAAAAAAAATGTTAAAAATGGAAAAAAGAATAATAATTTTCAAAATTACTCAACTTTTTTCACGGGGGAAAAAAAAAAAAAAAAAAGGACGTTTTACAAATTTCAAATACTAAATGATAATTTTTTCTGAGAAAATTAGTTTCAAATTAGAAATACACCCAAACAAACAAAAATTTTAATATTAAAGACGTAAACAAATGTTTCATGGATACAAATTCCCTTTGATTAATTCAAATGCTATATTAATTGCATAAAGCAACATAAACAAGTTTTTTGTATTAGATTATGATGTAACAAGCACAGTAAAACAGTTATAATACGCCATGTGTACTTCTCTCACGTACATAACAAAGAGTATGGTGAGGAGTTATCCAAAATTCAAAAGGGACCCCTTTTAGAAATAGAATGGGTCACTTTCCCTCATTAACAAGGCGAAAAGAGGAAAACTCATACGGTATATTCCGAAAAGATATACCAAACAATATTCAATAGCAATCTGGTCTATCTACTTTTGAAAGCACATACAAAGCACCAATTTATGAAACTTATATGACTTTATCGTGAACTGAGATATATCAGTGATTTAGATGTGCTAGACTGGTTGGTTGATTTCTGAGTTTTCTAGCGCAAGGGCAGCACTAGTGTCATACTGCGTTGTAACATTGAAACACCAACAACTTCTGCAACTGCGCCGCATAATTTTGAATTTGGTCAAATAACGACATGTCTGCACCTGAGCTGGCACCTCTCTATCCACGCCACACCAATGAGAGGACATTGAAGCCTCTACGGAAATTAACGTGCAACAGTTGCCAGAATTCTACATGGCAGAATTCTAACAGGCGTGAACCAACGACGTGCCGGGTCATGAGACCGATGACTTACTGTCTGTCTATGCGGAGAATAGCTCCCATCAGATAGCCCGCCTGCAACATCGTGGTCGTCATAGAAGCAAGACTCGTCAATTTAGAAAGGGGTGATGCCTACAGAAAATTTGAGTCAAAATTAAATAAATGTAAATGCATTTTCTTTCTTGAATTGTTATGTTTCCTATGGTCTTGTTACCATGGCAACAGACAACACCAGACAACGGAGCTACTTTTGGTCATGGGATAGGCAGACAGTAGCTAACCGAGCAACGGGAACTCTATGTGCTACGGGAAACTATAGCTTCTTGATTTAAATTATAGTTTCTTTATAGTCTAAGAGGCGACTTCAATTTTTGGACCCCATCGAACATCATTCTGAATTTTTTATATAAAATGGAGAAAAGTGAGTAAATTACGAATTCACTGGTCTGCCGTGGCAAAAATGGACGAAACTGGTTAAAAATCGACTTGGAATGAGGTGATCTAAAATCGGGTTGCCAGATATGTCATAACTTGCCAAAAAGAGAACAAACTTTTTCATCTGGCAACCCATTGCGTTTTGATTTCAATGAGAAAAGTGCAAACGATTTCTGATCTCTGGCTCGGAAAATTTGTATCTTTTAAAAGTAAGCCATATTGGCAACATTATTTACGTCATCAGTGACGTAATGTTTATTGCCAACTTGGCTCCCTTTTAATAGATGAAAGTAGACCGTCGCCAGATATCTGAATCGTCTGAAACCTTCTTAATTGAAAATTAAAGAGTGAGGGTTACCAAATAAAAATAAAATGCTCATTATTTGGCAAGTTATGGCGCATTCGGCAATTGAATTTAGTTCAACTTATTAAAAGTCGATTTTTGACCAGTTTCGGCCATTTAAGCCACGGCAGACCAGTGGATTCGTAATCTACTCACTTTTCTCTAATTTCTATAAAATATTCAGAATGATGTTCGATGGGGTCCGAAAATTGCAGTCGCCTCTCAGTCTATTAGTTCTATAGATAAAGAAACACATCTAGAAGGTAATGAGATGAGCATTTTACTTGTAATATACCCAATTAATTTACTTGTTTCTATCAAGGCAATATTTTTTTAAATGTGTGATTTAAAACAATATAACAATATAAAAAGTAATTCGAATTTAAAAATTACTAGTACTTGGTATAATCTCATGGAAAACCAACTTATTGTTAAGTTAGCCCATTTTTAACCTGAAAAGTCAGAAATAAACTTTTATACGCAAAAACTCCCCTTTTAACAAAGCTATTTTAATTGGTCGTTTGGGCATTAAACAAGATAAAGGACGGTGATGAATAGAGCCTTGGGTTCATTAAAAAGTAAGAAGGTCTCATTGATAAGCGTTCTTGCATGCTTTAATAGGAAAGTGAAAGTTAATTGAAGCTTATGATCAGTCAAATGCAAATTATTATAATGTTTTTAAGTTTCCGTTTTGAATTGTCGTATCCAGGAAAAGAAACTGTTTTAAGACTTGAGTAAAACTAAAGTAAAATAAATATAACGTGCAACTATTTACTTTTAGCTCCATCAAAAAACTAAAAACTGACGCAATGTACAATGTCTATGTTTCTAAATAAGGGACAATCCTAAATATTTTTTTTTAAATTATCAGCTATAAATCAAATTGTAGGGCATAGTGCGATTAGTAAGTAAGTGTGCCAAAATTCCAAAATACATTCGAAAGCTACAATCTTTGACATCTTTTCAAGGATAGAGATTGAGTATTGCAAATTTTTAAAGAAATATATATTTATCCTCACTTTAATTATGAATGTATCGCTAAATTATAAATATCGCCAGGTTGTACCTCCAAAGGAAGCTTACTTCGGATTACATTATACAGGGTGTGTCCTAATGTCTTTTTCAACCCTTTAAATTTGAAACGGCGAGGTGTATCTATAGCTCAAAGGAAGTAACATATACTATAACAAAGTAACTATGCTAAATATTTTGAAACAGCTTACAGCGTCCCTAGGGACGATTTATGGAAGTTACAAAAAAATAACTAAAATTCCAGTTGGGGAAAAATGTTCACAATAATGTGACAAAACCATAGAAAAGTTTCATAAAGTTATCTGTAAAATTAGCAGAGATATTCATGGTTGAAAATACGGACTATTCGTGACTTGAAAAATGGTTCGTCTTGAACTGAGAAATATGTTCCCCGGTATTATCATACAGCTGTATACTGTCTCAAAATATTTAGCATAGTCAGTTTACTATAGGTATACATTAACTACTCTGGCTATATGAGACGCCGTTTTAAAATTAAAGGGCTTAAATAGATGTTGGGAAACACTCTGTATATTTATACATATAGGGCCCATTTTTCAAAATAAATTCTTTAACATTCATAAAATAATGTTTTTATTCAGAAAAATACTCAAACTTGATAAATTAACATTGTACAAGCTACAACTTTTACAACAGTAATCCAAATGACGTAACTACCAGGAATAATGGGAGCTTGTCTATTGCTCATACTGACCTCACTAACAACAATTGCAAAAAAATCAATGATTACACAAACGAGGAATGTGCTTGAGGTCTTTCATAAGAAAGAAATTGGCAATAAAACTTGGCGACATTGTTCAATAAAACGCCGCCGCATTGTCGCTCCATAAAAAAAGCTATTTGTAAGTATCGTGCTGACCGTAATATTACTTACCATTGGAAAATGAGTAAAGGCCTTTTTAGCATTTCTTCATCATCGTAGATTGGTGGATCTATCGGAGGTTTTCTTGCGCAAAAGACGCAAGAGAACTATACTGCGCTAAATATATCCTTAGATTAAGATCCAAGTCACGGATTGAAATGCTTTCCAAGAGGTCTTTAAAGGAGAAACTTTCTGTATCTGTTTGCGTATCGCATGGGAGAAAACACTGAAAACTCCCACCAGGCAGTGGAGGCTCGTGGGTTACAGTAAGTACAGCCGGGCTGTATCTAAATTATAAGTTAAAAATTTAAATTTACTAATTGCTGGTCAACTTCGATTATTTATTTTACTAATTTTCTTAAATGTTGATTAGAATCGTAAATAAAGATGGAATTTCTATGGTAAGTAAACACAATATCCGATAAATAGCAAACCTGTTGCGCCATGAACAATTAAAGGGGCTCAATCAACTAGTCTGCGGAGGTCGATTGAGTACAGCCAGAGAGTGAAAGTTTCAAATAAGCTGCACCGTTGCCATGAAAACCACTGCTAGTATGGAATCTAACCTCAACGCTAAAACTATACGGCGTTGTGGCGCCATGCAGCCCATTGCGAGTTTTGTCACTTCGGCTTTACTTGTAAAGTCGATATACTTATTGGCTCGAGTATCAGTGAATCGGGTTGTGTGTGGGTAGGAGAGAAACGAACATTGCTTAGAATTTTCTCCGTTTAAGCGTAAACAGTTTGCGCGATAAGTTTTTCATATGTTTTCGTGTTGCTCCCTAAGTCAATACTAAAACTTATAATTGAACCATTTCGAAACATGGAGCCTCGTTATAAGTAATTTAAAATAAGTTTTTTTTTTCTTATATCATTTTATAAATATAGAAAGAAAACTTTCATCATCATCATCATGCTCCATGGCACGACAGCCCAGGGTGGACCAAGGCCTTCTGAAGCAAACGTTTCCAGCTGCCCCCATTTGCATCCAAACTCCTCCAATTTCTAGATTTGAAGGTTAAACAGTCCTCCCCAGCAGCATCCACCCATCAAAGCCTGGGTCTTCCTCTTCTTAAACTTTGAAAGAACTTAGAAAACTTTGAGTTTAAGTAATTAAGATTAAAGAATATCCATTCATGAATGATTGTGGGATGTGATTGAGGGGGGGGGGGGGGGCAATCAATATTTAGGTTGCACTAACATTTTTGACCACTACCACCAGGCAGTTAACACGAACTCTTGAAAACAAAGCGAATTTTCCGCCTCTCAGCCATAAATTCGGATACAAAAACTTTGAGTTATTTCATTGAATATTCATGAGAGTCAGCAGGAATGATCAAGAGGATGCACTTACTTTCATTTGGTGGTGCCACTTTATTTACTGACGGGCTCGTCAGTTTATCATGGTAATGTATTAATTTAAACGCTTTGAAATCCACATCTATGAAGTTCGTTCTTCAATTGTTAGATGGCAGCACAAGCTTATTTCGCTTTTGAAGTTTGTTAAGATAGGTACATAAGACGATGTAATGCCCAGATGGATGCTTAGAAGATTGAAAATCGTCCGTGTGTTTGCATATAGAGAAAAATAAGCGTGTTCAAAACAATTAAAGAAAAAACTTCATAATCGAAGTGCATGAGAAAACTGATGGGACTTGTATATCCCATCAAGTAAATAAAGGAGCAAATTATTCATGAGAACAGAAAATTAAGGTGTAACTATTAATTAGAATTTGTGCAGGAAATCCAATAATCATTTTTAAAAATTTGAAGTTGGAATTAAAACTTTAGTCCCCTTGGACCGCTACTTCCCAACACCCTGCAAAAAATTATCTCTGTCACCCATGTAAATATTCTTTAATAAAGGAGTAAATTATTCATGTAATAAAGGAGTAAATTATTCTCGAGAACAGAAAATTAAGGTGTAACTATTAATTAGAATTTCTGTCGGAAATCCAATAATCATTTTTAAAAATTCAAAGTTTGAATTAAAACTCTAGTCACCTTGGACCGCTACTTCCCAACACCCTGCTAAAAAATTATCTCTGTCACCCATGTAAATATTCTTTAATAAAGGAGTAAATTATTCATGTAATGAAGGAGTAAATTATTCTCGAGAACAGAAAATTAAGGTGTAACTATTAATTAGAATTTCTGTCGGAAATCCAATAATCATTTTTAAAAATTCGAAGTTTGAATTAAAACTCTAGTCACCTTGGACCGCTACTTCCCAACACCCTGCTAAAAAATTATATCTGTCACCCATGTAAATATTCTTTAATAAAGGAGTAAATTATTCATGTAATGAAGGAGTAAATTATTCTCGAGAACAGAAAATTAAGGTGTAACTATTAATTAGAATTTCTGTCGGAAATCCAATAATCATTTTTAAAAATTAGAAGTTTGAATTAAAACTCTAGTCACCTTGGACCGCTACTTCCCAACACCCTGCTAAAAAATATCTCTATCACCCATGTAAATATTCTTTATGGTAATTTATCCTGATTTTACAGAAGCAAGAAAATTCAAGCCCATTATTTTATTGCCTTTCCATGTTAACATGAATGAGTAAAAAAGTAATGTAACTTCTGGTAGGGCTCTAACACTCCTGTTGCCTCTGTCAAATCAGAATACAATAACTTTAAAATAGACGTTATATACTCTTTCTTCTAGCATAGAAAAATTACACTAATTAGTGCATAAAAAGAACGAATATGTAAGCTTTTTTACTGTCAATTACCCATATGTTTACACAGTAAAGCATTCGGTCAAAAAAAAAATCGTATTTTTTTTTTTTTTTTACATATCTTTACGTTTTGGAACACACTGATTTAAAAAGAAGTGGTGAGCTAAAAATGTCTGTCTGTGTGTACGTGGTCAGCATAACTCCCGAATAAATTGACCTACGTTGTTCAAATTTGGTGTAAGGGTTGGTAGTGTCCAGGAGACCTACATTAAAGTGTTCGTCAATTAAGGTGTTTCACTCATAAAGTAACTGCCATTGAAAAAATGTTTTTCAGTAATTCCTAAAAAACGGCTCGAACGATTTTGATAAAAAAAAATTGCTGTGGTAATGCTCTAATCACCCCCAAGGTGCTCTAATCACCCCCACCTTCGAAATTCCTGTAGAAATGCGGTAAAAGCGTAAAAATTGAAAAACGAGTGCGCTTAACGCAGAGCTCTCTGTCCTTGAGCACTGCCTATCAACGATTAAATTTTCTTTTCAATTTCCCGCACAAGAAAGGACGATGTACTGACGATCGAATAACATCGCCAATTACGCCACCTTGCCTCCTTTTTTTTTTTTTTTTTTTTTTTTTCTATGTAAAAACTATTGCCAAAAATATCACCAACTAGCCATTTTTATTTAAATGAGTGAAAATATGAAAACGGTAAACAAAACCATAAATTTTAGTGTAATGACCGATATTATAGTGTAATCGAAAGTTTTGCGACCTTCTACACCCCTAGTTTTAGTACGTTATCACACTTGATCACACTATGACACTATCACACGTTATCACACTATGATAACTTTCACAAAAAAAAAAAAACTCACCTTAAAAGTAGACAACATTAATTCAAGAATAAATCAGCAATATTTCATTATGGCTTGGTAATATTGCCCTCAAAATATTGCTACTTCTCAACTATATTTTCAAACAAATATTATCAAATTAAGTAACGTGATTAAAAAAAAGCTAATTTTAAAATAGTTTTTTTAATATGGATATTTGGCTAATGCAAGATTTACAATGCTTATGTGAATTCAACATTCTACGTACCCATTTGCTCTTCTAAAATCAAATTTTTATTTTAATTCTACATAGAAATTATTTAGTGCCAATGTACAATGTGAAGTTCTCCGTTCCTCAAAAAGAATTTTATGAACCAAAAGCAATTAAAATAAAAATCATTTGAAAATAACATCTACCTTTCTAACTTGTATAATAAAAATTATTGATCAGCATGTGGACAAATACTATGCTTGGTTTTTTATTGAATTTTTTTTTAATGTTTTGAAACGTCAGAACATATACTGTTAAAAGTAATTAATTAATATTCGAATATTTAATTATCAGATTGCGTATTTACACAACTGTACAATCCAAATAACAGTAGAATTTTTTTTAAAAATGTACGAAATATAAAACTTCAAAAACTAAATTACTTCATCATGGAAGAATACTTAATGATAAAATATTCAAAAAATATTTTAGAAAACAATTTTAAATACAAAAAAATAAAACCACTAAATAAGAATAAAAATTGAAATAAGGTAAAATGAAAATATTTTTAAAAAAACTAAAAATAAAGAAAATTTAATTAAAAGATGTGGATACATAAGCCTCAAACATTTAATAATAAACGAAAAAACTATTAAATAATCTGAAACAAAAATTTAAAAAAAAAAAAACTGCCTACAAAAATATTCTATTAAAGAAAAATTAAAAACTAAGTAACACAATCCAAAGAAATAATTTTTAAAAAATCAGTTCGGAAAAATAAACATCATATCGGAATCAAAATAAAAGATAAAATGCTAAAAAATACACAAAATATAAAATTTATAAAACTGAAATTCTTCACCACAAATATAAAGAATATTAAACAAAAAATATATAATTACTTTAAAAAAGCTACTTTAAATATTAAGCAATAAAACTACGAACTTACTTCATACAGAGCACTAAAATCACTAAATAAGAAACAATACTTTAGAAAATGTTTAAAAAAAAAAAAAAAAGGATAAAATACAATTGCAAGCAAAACAATTTGAGTACAAAAATCCTAAGCAATAAATACTAAATAAAAAACTTAATAAATTCTACTAAACAACAACAAAATTTTGAAAAATTCAAACAAAAATATTATATTAAAATAAAAATACTAAATAGCAAAAACTCAAAAATAAGAAATATTTTTTAAATAAATACGAATGAAAAATAAGCCTCATAAAATAACTTATCCCTTTTTTAAATGCTAAATAGAAAAATTACTAAATTCTAAAAAACAAAAAACAAAATTTCTAAGAAGAAAAAAACATATAAAAATAATACTAAATAACAAAAATACATAAAACTATAAAAATATATATAAATTGAAAAAATAAGCATCATAATATAAAATATATTCAAAGAAACAAATAAAAAAAAATAAGAACAATTTTAGCAACGTCATACTAACAACCCCTGATTCCCTACTTCTTTTTATAACCAATTCTTCCCCTCCCCCACTCTGCACCCATTGTCCCTCCCCCTTCTAAAATTGTCACGTGCGAGACATATTGCATTTCCAATTCTTTACTTCCGCTCTGCCAATCAGGAAAAACATGGATTTTGTCCAAGGATTATCCCCTAATCCCCCAATAATGTTATGCACCCCACTGCCACCCCCTATGAGTTAGCTTCACTGTAACAAAGAGAGTTTGTCAGACACTCATACACTTGAGTTATTTAACAATAACAGATGAGGTGATAGACGTTATATCAGCACAATGAATAACTTATTCTGAACTAGCTGCGCGGCACGGCATTGCTAGGCAGTCGATAAATAATTAGGAACATAATTGTAAGATATTAAAAAAAAAAAAATTATGGATTAACATAACAAAAGAAATAACAAAAGTTTATACTTATATGTAAACATGTTTCTCAAACTGTAAAATTGTGTTTTTAATAACCGGAATTGATCGAGCTACACAAAGACAAAAATATGATAGAAATTGTTTCAGTATATAAGAATGCTGTCTTCACTCCTTTCTCAAATTTTACTTAATCTTAACCTTTTCTTAAAATTTAAATTGTTCAAGATACCTATAAAAATTAACCTAGTTAATATTGGTTCAATTGATCTCTAAGTCTTGTGTATACCCCTATTAAACAATTTCACCTCCATAAATATAAAATTTCAGAATGGAACAATTTTAGTTAGTTTATAAGGAACACCTGCGCCAAATTTCAGTCTTTTACTACCTGGATGAGATATATCAGAATTAGAGATGAGTTGAGTAAGTCAGTCAATTATGGTTTAAACATAAGTAGGTAAAAATCGATGAAGCAGCCAAAAAAATGCATTGTATTCCTACAGTAATTATTAATAATTGAAGGCCTATTAATGAAGGGGTTATGTACCAAAAGGTAACATTTGATGCATTGACTTTTCAAGTAATTGTTTTCATTAATTTGTATGTAACATGGAAAGGCTAGTGAATGAAGTTACGTACCAACATTGACTTTTCAAGTTACTTTTTTATTATTTTTATGTAACATGAAAGTGCTAGTGGATGAAGAGGATATGTACCAAAAGGTAACATTTGACATGTTGACTTTTAAGTTACTTTTGTAATATTTTGTATGTAAAATGAATTATTATATCTGTCATTAAACATTTAAGATAACCATTATTAAACATTTGTAATTAAATAATATGAAAGTATCAGAAGTCAGTTTGACACATACCACCTTTATCCACTCCGAAAAGTAGTTTTAAAAAAAAAAACATACCCCCTTCATCCACTTCGCCATAGTCGAATTATTTAAACAGAGCCTTCCAAATACAACTTTAATTGTCCCTGAAACAATTCATATCAATGATTTTTACTTGAATGAAGACATTCCCATTTTCTGCTCCCACTATAGTCAAACTTTATGGGAAATACAATTTCTAGCATGATGGTCAAACATCAACGAGAGCAACGAATTGCATTTTTCGAATCAGCCATAAAAACAAATTGGGATTTTTTTTTTTTTTTTTTTTTTTATTACAATTTTTTTTTACATCTGGAAGATTAGAAAGGGAAAATTGACTTCCATTTGTTTTTATGTTGTCTTTCTTTACATGTGAATATCTGTAATTAGAAAAAGGAGGTGTATAAAAAAAGTTCTGAGATCGAAACTTCTGCCCACTTTCATCTTAACTTATTTGGTTTTTGAAGTAATCACAACTCAATTCCAATTTATTGGGACACCTACGAAAAAAAGAAAACAAATATACTTCTTAAAAAACGTAAATAGGTTCTCATGGGTAGGTAGGTTCGCCAGGGAGAGTCAAGGGTGTACTTGCACCCCTGTGGCTTTTGAAAAACATAATTAAGTAGAAATAATATCACCCATAAAAAAGCTTTTAATACAAATCTTTTATATGTATTGCCAATTTTTATATTCATTAACGTAGTGCTGTTTCTGGTACCAACTTGTGCTTGGTACTGGCAACTAATTTTAAATATTAAAAACATCTCTTTCAGTAAAATATACGGAAAACAACTTTTCAAAATTTATTCATTAAAATTACTGTGAATTTATTCACTCACATCCAAATATCTTTTATTTATTCTGATTAAAACAATTCATTTATTTATTTATTTATTTATTTATTTATTTATTTATTTATTTATTTATTTATTTATTTATTTATTTATTTATTTATTTATTTATTTATTTATTTATTTATTTATTTATTTATTTATTTATTTATTTATTTATTTATTTATTTATTTATTTATTTATTTATTTATTTATTTATTTATTTATTTATTTAAATAATTTTTGCAACAGGAAAAAGTTTCTTCAATGATAAATTAAATGCTATTTAAAAGTGATTGGAACAAGACAAGCTGGTAAAAGCGTAAAAGCGACCTTTTGGTGGCAGTGGAAGCCGCCAAAATTTGATAGAATGCATTGTCATCGAATCTATCTACAAATTTCAGCCCGATTAGATGACGGGAAAAGGGGTTAATTAGGCCTCCGCAGATTTGCCCGTCATCGACTTACCCCAGTTACACACAAAATCGAAGTTAATATAAAGGATTTAAAAGTGTAAAATTCACGGTAAATAAAAGTATAATATTGGTTTTAAATTATTCACTTGAAAAAGAATAATGCATAAAACTTAATCAATACTTCAATAGAAAATCCAAATATCATTTTTGAAAAAAAAAAATTAAGCAAAAACATTACCCTCCTGGCACCTCCGTATGCGATCTGCATCCCCTTTCAACATTGAATTAATACCTCCATGTTCTTGTTTACAAACGAGTAGCTTATTAAGAAAATCTTATTAAAGAAAAAACTTAAACATTCAACCTAAACTAAACTTGTAAAACAGAAGGGCATAATATTTCTGTCAGTTAATTGAAAACATTTTTAAATAAAATAGACTCTCTCATATAAATACATAATTTAGTGGAATCCAAAAGAAAACAATAATACATATTTTTATAAAGGTTCCAATCACAAAATAAAAATAAAATACTTTTTTTTTTTTTAGAAATGTTAAAGAGCATTTAAGTTTTCATAGTAAACTTGAATGTATAATTATTTATGCGCGATAAGGTCAAATATGAGTTGGTATTCACACTACGAGTATTTTGTACACGAACTGTCATCGTAGCGTAAACTATTCGATAAATCAAAAATCAAATTAATAAACTATTTATATCGATCCACGCCTTGTTTTTCCAATTTAGAAGGCTGGATATGTCAGATCCATTTTTTACTCATCGAATATAATTCAGTCAAAGAAAATAAATTTCCGTAAGTATATAAGAATCTAAATGTATTTTTTATTTCTGATATTTCTTTCAAAAAAAAATTCTATCATTAAGTTTTGAATTTTAATCAAAAAACGTTATTCACAAATTTTAATATTTCAAGCAAAAAAAAAAAAATTACTATCAATATATTAAAAAAAAAAAAAATCACACCAGTGCCTTAAACATAACAACATAAACAACTTAAAATCGAAAACACTTTTCTTCAAATTGAAAATAAAGGTAAAATTACAAAAAAAAACTATTTTTTTTACAGAACGTATTTCACGAGTACATTGGAATATTTTCTTACACTACCCATCTGTCAAAAGACATTTCCACTTACCCACCAGAACGTATGTTATACATCTTTTTAATATCTCAAACTGACACAAGACATGGGAGTGACATTATTAACCTCCAGTATTTTCTCTTAAAAGTACAAAACACCAAAAGATCCCATCAAAAATCGCCACAATTCCCAAAATCGAATTTCGCAATATTCTCCTCTAAAAATCGTCTGCAGGAAATTAGGTCCCGGAAAACCCAGCCAACATTACAAATCCAGCTCACGCCACCTCCACACTCATTCACCTCGACTAAAGAAGCTACAAAACATTCAGGAATCTTACCTCTGATAAGGAAGATGAAGATGAAGCTAGTCCACATCCAAAATGATGTTAGAGGCAGCACTAACCTAACTGTGACCGGTCCTTCTGTCACCACCGCCATGGCTGTAGTATTTGAGAGGTGTGAGTTAGCGACAAACAATCGGCAGTTGGCGATGTGGGTGGGCGGATGTTCGCCAACGGACCTCGCCAAGCAGATGTATATTGATCGATCATGGAGCACAAAGGGTGGAATGGGGGGAAGTGGGGAATGAATAGGGGGAAAAGATTTAATTATGGGACGTGAGGGAAGAGATTTGCTTCAATTATCTTTTGAATTGGAATTGTTTGACGACCACTTTAATTTTCTGTTCCGGTTTGTGTTGGTTTTTATGGCGGCAGCTTGTATGAAAAGAGATTTTGGGTTTTTTCATAGGTTTGGGTGGTTTTCATAGATCAGATTTATTAGTTTTGGATTCAATTAGATGTTAGTTCCGAATTCTTGTCAAGCTTAATTGTATGATACGTATTAGAAAAGAAATGCGAGTCTCAATTATCCTTTGAAATAGAATTGCTTGGGAACCTATTTAATTATCATTCTGTGGATACTTTCAAAGAGCATATATACAAGTAATAAAGGTATTACATTGGATAAAAGTATCGTATTGGGTGTAAGAGTATTAAAAATTATTGTATTGTATTGGTTAATTATGTTTTTTGGTGCAAGAGTATTATGTTGGGGGTTTCGAAAAATCGATATCCAATTTTTATAATCTCGATCCAGGTTTCAAAACAGTCGTTTTTAGGAAATGGTCTATATGTGGTCAATATATATCCAGAACGGAAAGTGCTGCGGTGTACAATATATCTCCCAAAATCAACTAGACGTCTTAAAAAAAAAAACGCCAAGTAAAATGGTCAACCAGAAAAAGTTATGAAATCTGATGTTTTCCGCCAAGCGGCCGCATATAATATCTTTGGGATACTTATACACAACTAACTAAATTTGTGTAATTGGAAGGAATCCCCGTAGACAATCAATACTTGGCCGGCTAGATAATTTATCAAATTAATCTCTATTCAATGCAATGGGTACAAAGTTCAAAGTAGCTGAAGCAAATGATCAATATGAGGTAATCAGAACTTGACAGGCTAGAGTTATTTTGGAATAATCTCATTTCATATACTTCAACTATTTAGAACTTTGTACTACCCATTGCAATGAAGAGATTAATTTTATAAAAATTCTAGACGGCCAAGTATTGATTGTCTACGGGGACCCCTTCCAATTATACAAATTTAGTTCATTGTATACATGTAAACCAAGGAAATTATACGCGGCCGCTTGGCGGCAAACATCAGACTTCATAACTTTTTCTGGTTGACCACTTTACCTGTTTTTTTTTTTTTTTTTTTTTTTTATATATATATATATATATATATATATATATATATATATATATATATATATATATATATATATATATATATATATATATATATATATATATATATATATATATATATATATATATATATAACGTCTAGTTGTTGTTTGGGTGATATCAATTCTTTTTGTTGAGTTTGCCATGTACTAAATTAGCAAGATACTGTCAATGGATATTTCAGCGTAAATAATCATATTGTTGCTTTAATTTCAAAATGACGTAACCGACAACACCGTTCAATTCACATACGATTCTTTGAATTGAGAACGACAGTAAATATCATGGTTAAATAATCTAGAGAGATTTAGGTTTGCAATCAAAATCCTTTTCAATTCTATCAAGTAGAATTCCTTCTCACCACACCAAATAAAATCTTCATAATTTAAAACATGTACTACTAGTTATAATTTGAGTATAAAAGCATCCAAATATGTACTAAAAAAAGTAATAATAAAAAGTAAATTAGACATACAAAAAAAATACTTTGCTTTATATGCGAAATTGTAGAGTGCCAGGTTTACATACCAATAAGTATAGAAAAAAGTGTGTTTCAAAGCAACTTTGGCTTTAAGTTTGAAATATAAGACTCTTTATTATTTTAAGAGAATTTTGAGCAATCTTCGATGGTGCAGCTGTTCAGATATCAGGCTAATGATCAGAAGGTGCGTGGTTTAAAACCAACTAATCACCTTGAAAACTTTATTTTAAACTAAAAGTGGTTTTCTAACTCAAAGTGTTTTCAGAGCTTTGATAAGCATGAAATGTAATTGAAAAATAAGTAAATTAGTTAATATATATATATATATATTTTTTTTTTTTTTTTTTTTTTAATTACACTGTTTTAATAGTTTAACTTAAAGTATCAAAGTCACTTCTTAATATTGAGCGAATTTCCGAAATCAGTTGACCCGTTTTAATGAATCATTACCCGTTTACCAGGGCTAACATTTCCACCTTCCAGGATCATTTCGGGGGTGGGGGTATAGACCCTCGCACCCACCAAGTCATGCAAAAGGCCCTTCTTCTAATCAAGCCGAAAAGAATAAAAAAGAAATGGTAAAAAAATCATTAAATAGTTTTGGCTGTAGCCCTGCCTAAAGTTTTGGTCACAATCAGAAGAAGGAAATTTTTCTTTTGACTTCGGCGATTTTCAAAGGATTTGTTTACCATGTTCCCTTGTTCAATTTTAACAATTATGTTGTTATTTTTCGTCTACTCACCCAGGGAACACAATGGTATCAAAATCAGGGTTCCAACTATAATAGAAGCTGAATTGTGAGGGATCGAAAATGGGCCTAAGCTCGGTCAACATAATATACACTTGCATATCTACCTCTTTGACATCGGACTTGATGGTGGCCACTGCCACGTTCCTATATATACAAGTCAACTTTTATACGCAAATTAGAAATACACAAGAGACTCAAAAGTATGGTTTTCGTCAAAATAACACATCCGCAAAAGCTATCTACCAAAACAGAGCATGCGCAGTAGAGAAAACTGCTAAAAACGGCAAAGTATTAATAATAAAACAATACAAAACAATAACTATTCTCGCAAGTAGGTAAAATTGAATTATTTCTGAACATAGCAATTAACTTCAGGCATTAACACAGTTACTTAATTAAACTACCGGCTGAGCATAGAGGAAGAAAAGTAAATCCACTTACTATAGTTTCAGGGGTCAGAAAATTCAATGTAGGTGCGGGTATCATCGTTGGGACGCCGCTCTTCAGAGCTATTCAGTTAAAAACAACTCCTGTTGTTCCTTTTCTATGGAAAAACCGATCTCTAATGCCTTCACCATCCGATCCCAGATCCCTCCAGACACCGCTGACCTCAGTCCAATCTTTTTATTGGTTGAATATATCCCCACCTCTGACTGTTCTATTTGCTACCAATATCCCATAGATTACAATTGGAGCAAATGACCGAGAGAAAATCCCTCCTTCGATTCGATATGCAAATATTGGGCAACGCAGCTTTACTTGGGAGATGTGAAATAAGTGCAGTACTTTAACCCCTCGTGCAAAATAGTAGGAATGTCAGATTGCATCATGACAGCTTCCTTTTTAATAAGGCCAGCATAACCTTTCTCTGTAGATTCCGTATCAATATCTGTTATTTTTTGCCTCCCACGAACCATTAGGACTGTACCACTTTAATGTACTGCTGGTTGACTCCAATGCTTTTCTACTTGTCACCATAACTTCATCGACTCATGGCGGACCCTTCGAAACCAAATCCCTTCACATCCATTCTTGGCGGATCCAGCGAGGGGTGGAAGTCCGTTATTCATGGACCGCTCACGTTTTAACGTGCTGGGTTCTCAGGCTTTGGATGAAATGACGATTTTGACGAATTTGCACTGAAAATTTTTTATGTAAGTGTTCTCATCCAAAAAAAAAAATTGAGATGAAAAAGCTGAAGCAAGACAACAAAGCAAATTATAATTCGAAAATGTTCAATGTGTATATTTATTCGCTGTTAGATTGTACTGTCTATCATATTTAGCAATAATTTATCCTGAATCAAATAGTTGTTGACAACTCTAATTTACTGTCGGAAATTCACACTTAGCCAAACATTGTGTCGCCTTTATGTTATTGAGACTTTTTACCTCTTTGTAACATATTCTGTATAATCAAAGTTAAGCTATCCCATGTTATAGTAATATAACTTAAGAGCTACAAAATTTACCTAAGCAATTCAACAGACACCGCTCCCTCCGTAAAAAAAACTTTGAATCCACCCTTGATTCTGTAGGTCCCAAGTAGCCTTAAAACGACTTTTTCCCCAAAAAACACCTGTTAGATGAGACACCAAACTGGTTTTTACCCAGAAAATGATTCTGTCTAAACTGCAACTTTCCAACCATCATTTGGGCAAAACAATTATTAATTTTCAAATTTCATTAATTAGCTTGAACTTTCTTCACAATAAAACTATTACATTAATTTTTCAAATTAAATTCCACAACTATCAATATAAAAATACAACCCAAACTTTTTGAAGCGTCTAGATTAACAAATGAAGGACCACGGCAAAGAAAGATCAGAGTTCTTTTTTTTTTTTTTTTCGAAATCGACGTTTTCACGCCATTTGCAAGGTTATAGCAGATAGTTTAGTCAAGCGAAGTCCTCTGGCAAATGAATATTATGGCACGTGAGATTTTGACAAACCAACCATTTGCCTCAACCCTTATATAAGTCATAAGACTTGAAACTTTAAATCAGCTTTACTGGATAATTGAGAAAAACTGACTCTGGTTGTTTTTTGCTTTGGCTTTTTATATTAATTTTAAACTTTACCCCACCTAATAACTTTTCTCTGTGAAAATATCTGATAGACAAAGTGTATTCGACGAACCATAAAACGGTTTACGGGGTGAAGATTGTCTTTCTGAGACATATCAAGGCTATTGATGTTCCAACACTAAAGGCCATGATGGACATTTTGCTCTACGCATGCGCCACGAATTGCACGTGATTGGTAGACACATTGAACATGTTATTTCTTGAAAAAATCTATCTGTATTCTCTACTTGGAATAAAACATATTCACGAACCCGTTTGTTGGTCGTTTCTTTTTACTTTTAGGGCGCTTAGTTCTTGTCACATGTTATGAAATTGTCATGAATAAAATCAATAATAGTGAGATTGTAATAGAGTTGGCGTTTTAGTTTCTACTTGTTCCTATTTAATTTAGTAGAGAAATAATTATAGGTATCAGCAACAAATACAAAGATGGCAAGTGGTGTACAGTACTGTAAGTATAAGGACAAAGAATACCAACTTATAATCTGCAGCAAAACGAAAATTGCAAATCATAGATTTAGACTAATTAGGCTGTGAAGTAAAGAAATGTTGATAGAATTTTTGGAATAATGAATAACTTGAAAATCGTTTCTGGAATCCTTCTGAAAATCGATGTAAACCTCATTCAAGTTTCAATAAACTGTTAAAGAAAAATTGTATTGATTACTACCTGATATTTCGATCATCATAAATTTAAATGTGAAACAGTGAATATAATTGTTCAGAACTTAAAAGCGTTTTTTCAAAGATTTTACCATAAAAAAATGCTATGGTCTAAGGTCGAAAAAAAATCTGGTTCCTTAATCCACCAATGAAATCAATCTAACTTAACAGAAAAGCACTTTAAGCATTGAATTTCAAAAAAAAAAAAAAAAAAAAATTAAAATTTCAGTACTTACAACCTTTTTGCATATTGTACAGTTCATTTTAGTAAAAACTATATGTTAAGTTTGCACATTTATCTCATCGTCCATTTGCTTTAGTTTGTGTTAATTCTTGCTGGTATGTAACATTTTTCATATCATGATATTGTTAGAAATTACGCCATACCTTACCTTTTTCTTATTATAATTTAAAATTTAGATTTTATTTCATGACCTTATTACACCAAACTTATGACTAATCACAATAACACCTCTAAAAATATTTTGAAACATTCACAGCTAGGAACAGTTTCTTATGACGTCATCACTATTAAGAACCTGTATATAATAAGAATTCGTACTCATTTTACCATTCCACACCAGTTAGTACGTTATTCACAACAATAAATAAAATGGCGAACCAAATCTAAGATATGGTAGTAGAACACAATTGGATATATTTGATCTCCCCGTAGTTATTAGACGTATGCAACCGTAAGTAGGTATATAAAAATAATCAAATTTTTCAGACTGGAGAATTCGCGTCCGTTTGTGTCTCATACAGTAGCGCCACGATTTTGGTTGAATCACCCCCTTACAAAATATTTCTTGCACAAACTCTCCCCTCTTTTATAATTTATTATTATACCTAACTAATCATGTTTCTATTCCATGATATAAATATTTTTTGGAAAGAGGAACGTTTTTAATAAACATTAGTATTTTAAATAAGTATCTAAAACTGCATTACATAGTAATATAGAGTTTTTGCTTTTTGAACTACCAAATTTAAGTTAGTTATATTATAGAGGTTTTTCCTTTGTTAATGTTTGAATTTCTAAATGAAATTGGGGAAAACATATATGGTACTAGTTTCTTTGTTTACTCAGAATATTGTGTAAAATGATTATTGATGTAAATTAATTAATCGATGCTCTATTCACTTGTATTAATTTTTATTAACTATGCACTTGTCTTCAAGAAATATAGAGAGTTCATTGTTTTTAACCTTATTTTCTTTTAACTGCAAAGAGTATTCGTTGAATAATGGCTACTGCAAATGGTTGATTTAAAAAATCAGCTTTAGCTTCCATGTAAATAGTTTATAATGTTCTTGTCTTCGCAACAATCATGATGCAGATAGTAAAAAATTGTAAACTAAATATTTTCTAATGATTTTAAAAAACCTGTTAAATAATTAATCAAAACATAGTATCTGCTGACTAAGCAAATCACATGCACTTGTTTTTAGTGAGTTCTACTATTGACAATACATTTAACAAGACTTCTGAATCTATTCAGACATGTTTTCAATTGCCTTTTTCCTTGGTTTATATTAATAAACTTTTGACTGAAATAAGTATCTCATTATAGGTACCTATCTGCCTCTTTTATGTATATTTTGTTTAATATGTTTTATGTGTTTGATTATTGAACTTATATTACAATTCCCGTCTCCTCTCCCTTTAAGCTGGCTTACTCACTATTCCCATGCTTATGTGATCTTTTTTTATATTATAATCAAATCTATTATCTTCCATATCTTGTAGCTAATAATTCTATAGTACCATAATTAAATAGATAAGAAATACAATATATTTATACAAGTGTTTACTTTTTCAACAGAGGAACAATCATACAAACACAAATTACCTGAGTGGATATAAACCAACTGCCCGAACCAGGAGGCAAAGTTGAAGACAGCATTCTGTAATATTATAGTAACTACTGTTGACATCCAATCACAAAGCTAAAAGTTAGTAATTATTTTAATTAAAAAGTAAAACTAACTTTTTACTGTTTAACAGTTAGGTTTTTTCCCCTTCAATTGAATTTCCTTTTTCTTTCATTATAAAAGTGATTTTATTCATACAATCCATAGAATCCCCTTATCTATTACATTTATAAAAATAAATAATAATAGTATGTGCAAGGTTCGAAAAAAATAATACTAGATAATATCTTAATTTAATAGCTTGATGATAACTGAATAAAAAAAGCATGACAGACCTTAGTCTGGCATTTGTGGTTTGCTCCCCCCCCCCCCCCTTTGTAAGCTTATTGAATTTTTCCTCATCAATAGACTATTACCCAAGGTACTCATGTTAATAGCTATTTGATTTTCACAAAACTTCTGGCCTATGGAAGCATTAAAATTTCATTCAACTTAATGTTAACATATTGGTCAATAAATTGCCTACTGTGTTGTTGCTTAATGTAATAAATATATCCCTATAAATCAGCGGTCCCAAGATAAATATTATAGCAGCTTCAGGGGTAGAAATGGGAACAATCGAGTCACTCGATGATTATAAAGCCTCAGGCACAATACGAGCGGTGAAAGAGTTGCGGCAGACCAATTGAGTAATAGAAGGGTGGGAGTTGTTCTGGTTATGATGAGAGTAAAATTATATTTCAAAAACTGCCTTCACTCTCATCGTAGCCAGACCAACTCGTACTGTTCTATTACTCCTTCAGTCTGCCGCAAGTCTTTCACCACTAGTATCGTGCCCAAGGCTTAACAATCAGATTTTTCGATTGTATTCTTCGCTAGTTTAATTAGTAAATTCCTTTTGAAGAAGTTTACCTAATAATTAATAGTTTAAAAAACACGCTTTAATAGAAAAGTGAACTAAAAAGTAGAAAATAATTTGAAATAAGAATAGAGTGATTAACAAGAAATATTTATTTTATCTTAAAAAAGCATCGGGTGCTCTTTAAGATATTTTCATAATGGCTCTACTTTTACCAATATCTGTCATTAACTATTTACAACAATTAACATCAAGCATCCCACGCTTTTTTACGATAAAATAAATATTTCTTGTTAACCCTTTAAATCCCATGGAGTCAGCGTTGCGGGTTTCACAAAACCCTGATGACTTTCCATTCATAAAAACTGGAAATGAACTCGCCCGACTCGTTCTCCTGTCTGCCACTCCTGGGATTGCTGTGGGGGGTCACTGTCGACCATTAAAAGATCATTACTATATGTATACAGCCTGCAATAGGGGTGCGTTGGGTCATTTGCTTGATATGTCAGAGAATTTAATTGACGTCTTATCAATGAAACAAACGCCACCGCTAAGTACATGACAAGATTCGCATAAAAGAAAAGTCCCTGACTATCTTACTCCATGTCCAAAGGGTGGGGCAGTTTGACATTGAGTACTTTAAATCCATGTCTCCCCTCTACATGCCCCACAATAGCCTATTGTTGAGGACCGTCATGCTTTAAACAACTAAGGCAGGGCAGTTCCCCTCACTTGGAAATATACGTTTACCCCTGCACCCGCCCGAAAGGCGGTTAGCTGGGAAATTCTCTACAAGGCGGTATAGGGCGGGTTGGGATTTAAAGTGTTAATCACTCTATTCTTATTTCAAACTTATTTAAAATTATTTTCTATTTTTTAGTTCACTTTTCTATTAAAGCGTGTTTTTTAGTTTTTTAAACTATGAATTATTTTCTACTTTTTAGTTTGGTTTTCTATTAAAGCGTGTTTTTTAGTTTTTTAAACTATTAATTATTTTTTCTGTAAACTATAAATTTTTTTTAGTTAAGTGTACAAAACTCTCCAATTGTTCCTGCCAATAATCACATTCTTGTCTTAAATTTAAGTCATGTGCATGCCTTGGTACACGCCGTATTACTTGGCACAAAACACTACTGTGTCTCTGAATATGAAAAGTCACTAATCCTGAAAATCCTGGTAAGAATAATGCGACTAAAAAAATGCGCTTTGTATAACCGTCATGTCCACGACAAATCTTTCAAATGTCTGCCTTATCAATTGTCGATGATGGGTTCTGCGATTACTGATTACTTACATTGTAATGGGTAACGGCACACCAGGGTTCGATTCCGGAGAAGGTTTGTTGGTTGGAATTTAACGGCGCAAGGGCAACGCGAGCTAATCCTTGTGATAAAGCGACAAACTTATTGAATTATTGTATTGTCATCGATCTTTGACAAGTGTGCAAAGTTTGAATCAAATCTGATGTCTCAAAGTAGGGTAAAATCGAGCCCAAAAGAGTCGGTTACAAGCAAACATACAGGTGAAACTAATAAAAGCTTGTTAAAAATATAGAAATATCTTAAAGTGTAGAAGACTCATTAATTGAATCCCATTTTGAATAAATGCAAGAATATCTAGCAATTGCATTAATGTAATGGGTTTTTCAACAGTCTCTCATTCTGAACGAACTTTTTCAAATTAAAATTTAAATTCTTGAAAAACAAATACAGGAATAAATTAAACGTTGAGGCTAAAACTATCCAGTTTTTAACCAGTTCCAACCAGTTAATCCAGTATTAGTTAGTTTTTTTATATAGTTGTGACAGCAAAATAAATACAATAAAGTTCCTTTCCTTTTAAAATATTATTTTAATCCTTCTTGTAAAGTATGCTAAATACTGATACACTCACATATTCTATTAATTAGTGGACCTCAATGGTTTTTTTTGTACAAAATTGGTTGTCTGCACAGCTAAAAAGATTGGGAGTTGCTGCTATAAATGATTTTTCAAAATATACATTGAAGTAATTTGAAAATGGTCTAACCAATATGTGATCATTTTGAAATGTTTCAGTGCTAACAATAATAACAAATGAAATACAATGCTAATTCAAAAAAAAATTCTTCTTCTGGCATTGTTTACAGATTTCTTTCAGTAATCCAAATCTTGATCATACCATTTTTTATGTGCTGCTTTGTAAATCTTGTATAGCTGTTTTGCTGGAAATTAGGTTTGTAACCAACTAACCATGACAGTGTTTTCTGTTTTGATAAACAGAAATTGTGCTGGAGTTTGCTCAGAAACATATTTTTATTTTAAAAAACTAATTTTTGTTGTGATATAGATTGATTTAAAGTGACTTAATATATCTAAACGCCATTTTTTTTATTGCAGAATGCTTTATACAGATCCTGAGAATTGAAATCTAAGAACATTAGGTACTTTTATTAAAGGTATTAGAAAAGAACAGTTATTCTGCCCCATCTGTTCTTCCCCATAAGACAAAATCATGCAGAATAAAGAAAGCGGAGATAAAGATAAAATGGAAATTGACCGAAGGTTTATCTGTTACAAGTGCAACAGGACTTTTGCTAAAAAAGGCCCTCTAGAAGCCCATCTATTAATCCATGTAGGAATAAAGCCATATTCTTGCAATATTTGTCACAAAAGATTTTCGGCTAAACAAAGTATCAAGCCACATCTCAAAACCCACTATGGAGAGAAAGATCATATTTGTGACATTTGCAACAAAGCATTTTACGAAAAATCGCAACTCAATACACACCGCCTGATTCACACTACCGCAAAACCACATGCTTGCAATATGTGCAACAAGGCCTTTTTAAAACATAGCAACCTAAAGAGACACTACCTTATGCATACAGGAGAAAAACCATATGCTTGCGATTTTTGCTCCGAAGTTTTTACTCATAAATCAAGCCTTGATCATCATATCAAGCTTCATGCTAAATATGGTGCTGCTGCTCTCCCAAAGAAGAGCAAACAAATATACACACATAAAAAATTTGAAAATTTTCAAATCGAAAATGTTCAATTCAAGTTACCGATCAAAACATACAGTGGTTTGAAGAAAAGTAATCAAAAGCATAATTCATTAAAAAATCCACAATGATGTTCGATATGAACATAACTCTATCATCAGAGTCTAGCAATCTTTATGGAGATATTCGTGAAAATTTTCAAGAATCATAATAAAAAACAAAATAATTTTATTTATAGTCAAAATATTCTTCGTTTAAAAATAATTCTAAACGTGCGGTATAAATAACTGTCGTTAGCGCATCGATTTCTCTTGTCAAAGATGCCAGGAGGATTGGCATGGATTTTTGTTGCGGTTCGAAAATCCACGTTAAGTTGCAAGTCCCGGCCTGGTTAACCGATTATGCACAAAATTCGGTCATTGAGCATGCAAACCACTCTGTTGCAACAACAATTTTGTTTTGGAGAAAAGATAATTGAACCAGATGGAAATCAAAGTTAAGTTTTCAAATCCCAAAGCCCTTTCAAAGTATTCAAATTTGTCATTTCCCAAACGATTACATTCATATCGTGATATTATACATGGTGTTTATAAAGTAATTGTAAATTCTTGTGATAATTGCAGCACATATTTAATATATTTGTCCAATGTGTCCCCCTGCCACATCTTGGAACAGCAACCAGCATTCTACCATGGCTCGCTAAGAATGTGGGTTCCACAATCACCAAATTTAATCCCTTCCCCCTAGATTTCTTTGCATGGGGATTTATAAAAATCCAAGGTGTGCCAAGTGAAGATACCAACATTGAACAGCTTAAGCTACAAATTACAGTCGCAATTGGGGAAATTACACTAGCTATGTTGCTCCATGCAAAATGCTGAATGCTCTGTCCGTAAATGTGCAAAGGAGAACCCATTGAAGTGTATTAAAGGTGTGTAGTGGTATAATTTATGTTTCATTAATAATGGTAATTAATGCAATAAAAAGTGATAACAAGAATTTATAGTTACTTCATAAACACCCTTTATATATTCACATTGTATTATTATGTATGTTCATAATGGATATTGTATTATTATGTATATTCATATTGTATATTTCTGATTGAAAAACGTATGTAATGCATTTGAACATCTTGTATGTTATGTATTGTTTATTAACAACCAGGTAAAGTAAAAATGAAAAATTTTTGAATATCAAAATCAAATAAAAGAAAATAAATTCAAACTCAAATCTAGATATATTGCTAAGTGTATCAAGTGATTATTTCAAAAAGCATATCCTCAATACTAACTGCATAAAACCATGTAATACCAAGTAAACATTAAAAAAAACAGTTTCATTAATGCGTCCCCTGACAATGCAATATATAACCCTAATGAACCTTAAAATAAATCATTCAAAATATGCAGGTTGCACACTTACTCACTAGTATTCTTTATAAAAGTACATAATTCTAAGAAAACAATACTCCTAAATAATCTGTTGCGACACCAGTTTCATTACCTAAAGAAACAAAACTGAACCACATGAAAACCAAAATTTATGAGATCCACAAATCTTTCAAAATATTGAAATATTTGTCTTCCTAAAATATAAATTCCATAGCACACAGAGGACTTCACTTAAAAAAAGTTTCAACAGTCACTGAAGCTGTTCCAAAACGCAAACTTTTCCAAAAGTTACGAGGTATTTAATTGCATTTTTTTTTATTATTATTATTATTATTCTCTGTTTTGTTAAATACAACAACAAAAATTCATAATTTTTTATTTATTTTTTTTACTATTCTATGGCATCTATACCCCCAACAACTTCTAATCCTACTTAATTTCTGTCCTGTTTAAGTTTTTTCGTCAAGTAAGTTTATTCACATCTACTTTGCTTACTTATCTTTTTTAAACTCTTTTTTGTGGAGTTAATTGTCCTGTTAACAATTAAGACTTTAGGCTGTAAAGATTATAAACAATGCTCTAAATTGGATATTTAATTTTACCATTGGTAAACAGTCGTTGAACTTCATTACATAACTCATCCAAAACTATAAAACATTACTCTAAATTTACCTTTTGCCTGAACCAAAAAGTCTTTATACTGCTACAAATTTTAAATTTTACTCCTCCAAATTCCTAGAGACAGGGCAACAACTGTCAAATTGTATAAAATATTTTTATATCCCTACCTGATTGGTAATTTATTACAGAACTAGCTGCCTGGCCCCTCATTGCGGAGACCCATCATTATAAAAAGGACTGCACTTTGCGTAGAAGATTGTTTTAAAAATTATCACAAAACATAAAAATTTATTTCCTGGTACAAACTTTTTCTTTTTGAATAAACTGTGTATTAATTTTATTTTCTGTTCATTTAAGCCAAACCTGATTTTTCATTCTCTGTCCTGAGACCATCTATTCATATTTACACTGTTACTCGACGAGTTTCCTCATAGCCGTACAAATATGGAAAGTAATGAAGGGACTAGATAACTCATAGTAAATGTCCTGGACAAGCAAACAACCTACGAGATATCTCGTAGAAGGGTAGAACTACTTATGTTCAAGTAACATCAGAGTTCTAGACTTATTGGAACTTTCTAAAAAGAAAAAAAACTAAAATGTTAAAAAAATTTTGTCAAAAGCACAGTTAAAAGGCCAAAACTTTTTATGTTGAAAATTTCAGAGCTCTACGCATATTGGAAGTCGCTTTGTAATAAAAATATAAAAAACTGTTTGAAATTTTAGCGATCTGTTTGTCAAAAGCACAATTAGAGAGCCAAAACTACGTATATGGAAATTTCAATGTTCTATGCATATTGGAAGTCATTTTCTATAAAACCACAAGAATAGAGCCACAGATAGTCTCTTAGACAAACTTTGTTTTTATGTATGATTCTTGTTCTCAGAAATAATCTCAAAATTTGATTGAGTTTGAATTTATCAAACATGATGATTTCAAGGGTATAGAGTACAGTATAAGCGACTGGACTTGGTCATGTACATAGCTGAATTAGAAAACAGAATACTATCTGCACAATATAGCAGATGGAGTCCCCCTATTGACGATAGTGTTACATAAATATTAAAGACAATTTTGATTACTGTCTGGATTAAATTAATGTCAAGTTATTAATATTTTTTATAACTAAAGAGTAACTGAAAATATCATACTTATGACATTGAGCAAGAGCACTGAACAGAACAGAATAGTGATAGTTAAACAATAGTTCAAAAAATTTCAGGCATTTTGGGGGCCACAATATTCGTGGACCTATGGAATTAACACCATATCAGAAGGTTTTAGAATAATAAATCTTTATTTATCTAACTTGCTTAGTCGTCGACATTTCCTTGTTCTACCGTTACCACAGAGTAAACCCCCAGTGACAGACATGGAACAACAAAAATATATGTATATACAATGTATACTATTAAAATACACAGCCATAAAATAAAAGTGTGGAGAGAAAAAAGGAGTGGTAAATGACTTATGATAATTTTGCACAATCGTCATTTGATCTCGTCAATCGTCCTCGAGACAAAAGAGGCAATTTAAATAAATTAATATGCATATTTCAATTAAGTCAAGGAATGTATAATGTTAAAAAGTTATATACGTTTACAGTTTGGCTGGAAAGTGAACTCACTGGTTGTCACTGTTTGGTCCGGAACAGTTTCATTGGCAGATTGATGGTTTCCAGTCTGTAAATATTTTGGACTGACAGTTTTTTCCGTTGGTATTGCCGGAGTTAAATCTTCAAAAGTTGGAATTAAGTATGCCGGCTTTACGCGGTCTATGGACACAGTTGATTTCCGGCCATTCAAGTTGGTGGTGAAAGTTTTCTCGGTTCGTTTTAAAACTTTGTGAGGACCTGTGTATGGTTGACACAGAGGATGTTTCACTCTGTCGATTCTTAAAAATACGTACGAACAAGTCTTTAAGGACGGATTTACGTAACATTTTCTATGTCCATGGTTGGATGTTGCTACAGGATTCATTTCACGCATTGCGTTTCGTAGACGATCAACAAAAATATCATCGCATGGTAGAATGGTAGATGTTTCAATCATATCACTTGGAAGTTGAATAATTGTGCTGTACACCAGCTCTGCACAGGATGCTTTGATGTCTTCTTTGACAGCTGTGCGAATTCTCAAGAGAACTATTGGAAGTGTTTCCGACCATTTAGTGTTCTCGTGGGCCTTTATGGATGATTTTAAAAGGCGATGAAATCTTTCCACAATCCCTTTGGTAATTGTATGATACGCTGTAGTGCGAGTTCGGTTTGTACTAAGCATTTTGGAAAACTCGCAATATAAAGATGATCGTATCTGCGAGCCTTGATCTGTAGTTATTGTCGCAGGGCATCCGAATCGTGATATATCCAAGTATGGAAAATTGCTCGACAAATGGTTTGAGCTTCCATATCTGCCATGGGAATAGCTTCAGGCTATCTCGAGAATCGATTGATCATTGTTAATAGGTAGATATATCCTTCAGATGGAGGTAATGGTCCAATTATATCGATGTGGATCTCTCTAAATCGAGCATCAGGTAAACTAAATGTTCCTAATGGAGTTTTCGTTTAGAGCAGCACTTTAGTTCGCTGACAAGGTTTACAACAACGAACCCATTCCTGTATTTCTCGTTTTATATTTGGCCAAACGTATCTTGCCCAAATCAGTTTTGTCGTTTCTGTTATTCCTGTATGAGAAATATTATGTACCTGATGAAAAATCAGTTTTCGAAACGATTCCGGAATAAATGGTCGTGTTGAACCACTTGAAATCTCACATATTAAATCAGAGTCACTACTTTGGTAAAGTTTGAGTTCAAGTTGCAGAGAGAATGTTTTAACCTCTAGAAACTTTTGAGTTTCTGGATCATTTTTTGACAGTCGGTAAGCTCACTAAAATTCAGAAGAGAGAATTTGGTAATTGAATTCAGCTTTATTCGTGAAAGTGTGTCTGCCACCACATTTTTGAATCCTTGCACATGCCTGATGTCAGTGGAGTATTGAGATATAAAATAAAGATGGCGTAATTGTCTAGGTGAACATTTATCAGGATTTTGTTTACAGACATAAATTAATGGTTTTTGATCAGTAAAAATTTGAAATTTCCAGCCTTCTTACATGTGCATAATTTTTTTTTATTGCCGAATAAACAGAAAAAAGTTCTTTGTCATAAGTAGACCATTTTTGTTGGCTATTGTTTAAATTCATTGAATAAAATGCAATCAGTTCCCATTCCCTCTCAGAGAACTGCATTAATGAACCACCTACAGTAGCAGCCGGATTTTTTTGATTTTTTTTTTTAATTCTAATTACGTAAATTATTCCCCCACCGATTTTGCCTGCCTTAAAATCACAAGCGAACACAATCAAACTTATTATAAAGAATTTTAAAATGTAATATTTTTTTAAAAATTCACATTCAAAATGATTAAAAAATTTAGCTGCAATGACAAGTATTTTTTAAGGAATTGCCGTACAAAAATAATGATGAACGACATGCAATATACTATATCCTTCAAATTAAAAAAAAAAAAAAAAAAAAAAAAAAACAGCTTCCTGGTTAAAACAGACTACCTCACACGAACACGAAAGAACGAACTTATACAAATTATACAAATGGTAAAATATTTCAACCTATAGTAAAAGGACTATTGCAGAAGTTCTTCTTTACAATATTTTTTTTTTTTTTTTACATTCAAATAGTTATGATTCAACATATTACATTTACTAATAAGCCTTTACAGTTGCAAGCCGGTGTTATGTATGCAATAATATATCTGTAGCGACGGTTTTCAAACACTTTTGTCATTATTTTATATGAAAAGCACTTTCCATTGTTGCAAAAAACCTTGACATGACTTTTTATTATAGTTAGTCATGGAAGCTATTGATTAGTCAAACTTCAATTAGTCATGAGAGCTATATTATATGTATAAAGCACAATCCATTCAAATAGCAAATAACAAAATGTTAAGGTTTGGACGAGTATAAACTTAGGTAATGAACATTTTCATTTGTATTCTGAATATTAGTTTCCCTTTATGATTATCCGCGCTTTATGCTTTTATTTACAATGAGTTGGTAGCATTTTTTAAAGTAATTCACAAAAGCTTTTAAGTATTGCATGTTTAAAAATTCTCAGTGATACTTTTTGAGATAATTGAATTATTTATCAAGTTCGAGCATATTGTCAGCGCATTAATCAAACAACTTATTGCCTGTATGTCGTGGACATTTGCTGTTGCCCGTGAGTGAAGTGGCTGAAAATTTGAAATTAAGCTTCAAATTGTAACAAAAGCAAACATTGAAATATCCAAGACAGTGATATATCGCAAAATTAACGACTGTAAATGAGTATTTCAAGAATATAAAAATATTAAATATCATTGAAAATGAACAAAGGCATTGCACCTAGAATATCATCAATTGTGCATCCATCGGAACGTCCTGAAACAGCAGAAACTGAAACATTCAGAAGTAACGTTTGCATCGTGGTAGACAGTTCATCCGAATACAAAGGTTCTCAATATGGAATTCTTGTGAACTTTCTTCGCTACTATGGATTTCTGGAGACACATTTCCCAAGAAAGCTCCAATTGTCCAGCATGCTAATCCCAATTTTGCTTCACATTGCTTACTTTGACAATATTTTCTCCACTTGGATTGGAATGTACAAAGAAGGATTTAAATATAAAACTAGCATAGCCTATAGCCTATTTTGCACTTTAAGTTTATTGATTTGGTACACACTGCACTCTAAAAAGACAAAAATAATTCCTTTGCTTAAAAAAATTGATACTATTACTATTTCTAACTCGCCTAAAAAGCTAAATGTAATTGCTGTGGCATTGTGTTCATTGCCACCAATTATAGAATTTTTATCAGTTTTGATTGTTAACTACTATAATGAAGAATCACACTATAAGTATTTCACGTATGATTATGATGTTAAAAATGCATTTTTGAAAAACATAATTTTATTCTTTACACTAACTGTTGATCTATTCATTCCCCAAATCTTGGAATTTCTTGTACTACTGTTATATTTGCTTATTTGTGTCCGCATTGCGAAAAATTTGTCCAGTTTAAGCGAAGTAGTTGAAGAAATTCCCGCTTTTGAATTTTCTTCTACCCAAAATAGTTTTATCAAGAAATATTTATCTATAATAAGTATAATAGAAGAAGTCCAGTGCGCATTTTCCAAATCAACTTTTTGTATTTGCCTTTTATACATTTTCATCTTATTCGAAAAGTCATCGGCTTTTTTGCTTATGGATAAAAGTGAAATCAGTTTTTCTCGAGTGTTTATTAACGTATCCTACATAATAATAGCAGCATCGGCTTTGTTCAGTGTGTTTTACATAGCCGGAAAAATACCTTCACGGATAAATGATTTCAAGACGGCACTTTTTAAAAAACTAACGTATTTATCTTGTGTTGACGTTACTAATTCAGCAGATTTGTCAGTTTTACGAGACATCGTTAGTAGTCCTGATACCGTTATGTCAGGTTGTGGTTTAATCTTTTATACAAAGAATCAGATTCCCGCAGCAGTAGGCACATTTATAACTTACAGTCTGCTTGTCGTACAGTTAAAATAAGTATTAGTGACAACTCTATATACAACTGCCAAAGACTGACTGACTAATTCATTCACTCCCTCATTCATCCCCAATTATCCCACTTCTCATATAGTCACAGCTCTTAAAATTGACATATTCTAACAAGGACAATCAAGTAAAAAGGGCGCTATGAAGATGTATATTGACCTAATTTAAGCTGCCGAAAAGAGGTCCTACGTTCAAAACGAAGGGTATTCAAATATCCCACTACAAGGGTATCCACTATTCAAATAGTCATTTTAAATCTCAACAAGGGCAAGTATAGAATAAGTAAGCAATTTCAATTTCGATCAAATTTCAGGAGTCGAAGAAGAGCCGAACGTTTCAAACGAGGACAATTCAACCCACATCCAATATAGTCACAATTGTTATATTCAGTATAAATGTCAAAAAGTATAAGCTATTGCTATTTCGAATAATTAGTTTTTAAACGTCAAAAAGAAATATTCTTAACAAGGAATATCCTAATGGCTCCCTTCCAATGTAATTACAAATTTGAAACTTGATACAAATGTCAACATGGGCAAGCATTGATAATATAAGCTATTATAGGGGTGGAAATGGGATCCAGTGTTCGAAATGGAAAATGCTTAATTGACTTTTGCTTGCTAAAATTAGCATGGAAAAATATCTTAATGAAGTACTGGCATTCAGCTAGTTTCAAATATATCTATTAAAAAATTTCCCTTTTCGGCAATTTTTAGGAAGTTTCAATTCATACAAATGGTAGCTATGTTCAAATGAAAATTATTTGAATAACCCAATAGAGCAGTCGTGGAACAATATGCATCCTTGAGTTTTTTAAACTTTCTTCATACGCAACATTTAAAGCTAGTGCTTATTTATAACCAAACTTTTATTTATGCAGGGTCTTGCATCATAATCTGCAAAAGTAACAATTACATGCATAACATATAAGCAGCAACCACCGTGCTTTGGATACGTGATTGTGATCTCCGCATAGGACAAACTGCAAAGTCATCAAAGCAGACTCCACCACTATTACCTAAGAGAGAAGATGTGTCGTTCATTTCTTCCTTATTAATTCTTTTTGGTAAATATTGCACCTTAGTTTTCTATTAAATATTGGATGGGTTCGAAAGATTTGAAGCCAAAGCAGAACAAAACTTTCAGAAATTTGTTCAGATATAACTTTTCGCAGATTCTCTTACAACTCCAGAACTTCTCGTTCTAGTAGACTCAATTCAGCTCTTTTCACAACAATAGAGCTCAAACAGCAGTTTAAATAAACTTCACAACAGCTACAAATCGCCGCAAAAGACAATGCAATACAGTTCGCTTTAGAACTACTCTGAATGCTCACTGAGAGACAGCTAACTCAGTATCTCAACTCAGTAATTTCAGTCAACTAACTAACAAACTCCACTCACGGCCAGCTTTATATAGGAGTCAATACTTCGTGAATTTTCTAGAGATAGAAATTTGGAGGACTTTCCAGATCGTAGTCGAAAAGTCCTATACATGTACATGGGGACCGCCAGTTTGTCGATTTCTGGCCAAATTTGGCGACAAAAATTAGTCTCCAAAACCGTCGCCAATTTGGTGAGATTGCCATTACCATAATGTTAAATGGCCTGCTCTTTGTAAAACTCGCTTCCCAGCATTATCTCTGTAAAACTCGTTTTCCAGCATTAAGGGTCACATTGCAGGAAAGCAAAGCAAGACAAACTATTGCACTGCCTCATGCGAAATGTACATAAATTTATCTTTTTACATAATTAATGCTACGAAATATTTACAAATATACAGAAATTCGTAACAATATATTAATTCGAATGTGGAGTCAGATCCTCCCTTTTACAATCGCAACGTTCTTAACAGCACCCTCCGGCAGTGGTTTACCCAAACTTTCACGAGCTACCAAACAATTTTAATTTTAAATACTATTTAAACAATCACACCTCTCTCTGAATCGTGCAAACAAGAACTCATCACCTTAAGGCCTCTCGAAAGTAATCTCCTTTCCTCTTCACTCCAACATTAAGAAAAGTTTTCTCCGCGGCTTACGCGGCTGCCATCACCTCGAAGTTTCTCCTCCACCACATTTGAAGTCCCCCATGTTTTCTCCAACGACCAGCATGCCACTACTGGAAGGACATAGCAGCGTCTTCGATAGAGGAGGATAAACAATCATCAGCCTCATCCATCACACCATCGATATCCATCATCGAACACACACCTGGAGTATCAACACCACACCGACCATCAATTAGTGCTCTGTCTGATCACCATTGTGCTACGAGTATTATGTGCTGTACTTCATGCTCTGTGTTTGATGACAAGTTTGCAGTGTCACGTAATTCGGCCGTTACTCTCCTTCCTCCACACAAAGTGCCGCAAACTCATCCACTGGAAGACAGAGATCTTCCTTCAACCTCACACACCCAGTTCCACAATATGCTCAGGGTGCTGTGTTTTTCCAAAATTCATACAATGGACCACTGCATCAAAGCATCATCGCAGCTCTACCAGTTTTGTTAAGAGCGTCCCTACCTCTGACATGACGTTGGACGAGTTTGTGTCATGTTGTTTATGTTCACCCACCCCTGTACCCCGAAAAAGGCCTTCAATTAGTTGTTGCAAACAAACTGGCTCTACATGCTCCATATAAGCATATAAATACAACTAGTTTTTCATTACATACTAATAGTAAAAATAAATTGAAAAAAGCATATAAATACCGTAAATGCGGGCTACTTTGGTCCTGGGGTCCTTCTTTGGCCCGCATTCACGGTACTAATATCTTTTTCCCCTTTCTTTTTCGTTTTTTTTTTTTTTTTTTTTTTTCCCATAAACAAAATATTTGGAGAATACCAAGAAATAAAACAATATTTATCAAATTTATAGGTATATGATTTAATAGGAATATGTTTTCTATTACTGTAGTTACACTTTATTTCTCAACTATAACTGAATACCCGAAATTTTAACATGTGCAATATTTTAGCTAGCTGTGAGACCTCTCGCACTACGGATATCCATCAATGGTGTATAGGTCCCAGTTTTTGGCGTTTCGCTCGCGGTTCATCGCTACGCACATTCGAGCTCGCTTCGTTCGCTGAAAAGTTCATTGACACATAATCACAGGCTAACTTCACTCGTTGAAAAGTTCATTGCTGCGTAAAGCCTTAATATTCGAAACCTCTCTCTTGTGGAGAAACAGGAAAAAAAATCCCCGTTAATACAATAATACAACAACCCTTTAAGATTATTTTAACTCGTGTTTGTGGAAAGCAAAATTAGAAGGCCAAAACTACTAATGTTGAAACTTTCATAGCTCTAGGCCTATTAGAAGTAGCTTTTTGTGAAAATATTAATTAAATCAAATTAAAATTTTAACATTCTTTTTGTAAAAAGTCCAATTAGAAGGCAAAAACTACTTGTATTGAAAATTTCAGAACTGCGGCCATACTAAAAATCGTTTTGTAACATATTTGTTCATTAAAAAAAAAATTATGTTTTTCAAAAGTTCAATTAAAAGGCCAAAACTACTTATTTTAAAAGTTTCAGAGCTGTAGCACTATTAGAAATCGTTTTGTAAAATATTTTTTAATTAATTAAAAAAGAACTAAATAAGAGTTAAAAATTCTGTTTTTTCAAAAGTCCAAACAGAAGGCCTATAATACTTACGTTGAAATATTCAGAACCGTAGCCCTATTAGAAATCATTTTGTAAAATATTTAGTAATTAAAAATTAATTAAAGAACTAAATAAAATTTGAAAATTCTATTTTTCAAAAGTCCAATTAGAAGGCGAAAAGTACTTATGTTGAAAATTTCAGAGCTGTAACCCTGTTAGAAATCTTTTTATTAAATACTAATTAATTAATTAAAAAAATTAATTAAAATTGAACTAAATAAAATTTGACAATTCTATTTTTCAAAATTCCAATTAGAAGACCAAAAGTACATACGCTGAAAATTTCATAGCTGTAGCCCTATTAGAAATCGTTTTATAAAATATTTATTAATTAATTAAAAAAATTAATTAAAATTGAACTAAATAAAAATTGAAAATTCTGTTCTTCAAAAATCCAATTAGAAGACCGCAGCTACTTATGCTGAAAATTTCAGATCTCTAGCTCTATTAGAAATCGTTTTGTAAAGTATATATAATCTATAATAATAAAACAACATGTCTGTCTGTGGGGTCCGTCTTATAGGGGCCCGTCTTGTCAAGAAGTGCCCGCGATTTCTTGTTAGCATAACCTTGAAAATAAAAATTTTAGAATTTATTGGATCCATATTACGAAACAAAAAGACAAAAGATGACGAAAATTCTTTTGCAGACGATCCCTAAAATCTTTTTTTTTTTTTTTTTTTGTAAACAAATCACTAGTGGGGAGGGGGAGGGACCAGAAACTATGGGAATGAAAAGGGGGGTATTGGTCAAGAGAACCTTTAACTACCAACAACTTGTAGCCTAATGCAATATTTTAATTAGCCATACAAATGATACGTATATACCAGTCTGATGGATGTCTTCTCTATCAGATCGAAAGCTACCCGATTTTTACTTTCTGTTGTCATTTTGAAGCTTAATAAATAACTTTTTTGGTTCAAATGAACAGCGATAAACCTCTATGGGGCCCTTAACAAGCTTTGACCTCAAAGGCAAACTATGTTTATTGAAAAAACTAAATTTTAGTTAAAATAATAATGATGAAAGAATTTTTGTGTTATTTAGTAGACAAATGTTTAGTATGAAGTAAGAATTAATCTACTAAGTACCCTTGATGGCCAGTGCCTTATAGATAATTTTGAGTGACCCAGGCCATTTAAGAAATTATGTTTATTATTAAACTAGCTGCATGGACCCGCGTTGCTAGGTACCCGTTGCGGCAAAATAGGTCTTTGAATTTAACAATTCAGGTTACAATATAGCAAGCATAAAAGAGGCGCTGATTATTTTCAAAACAAAAGTTTGGAATCGATCATTTGAAATTGCGCTTAACAATCTGGAATACAGTTCCTGTTTGAATGTGGGGTCTATTTTACACTGGAAACACTAAATAGTTATTACAAAATAAACATCATATAAATAAAAGACACTACTCGTGATTGTTTATAAATTATTTCGGTATGAACTAACAAATCATACTTTTTAAAAGGTTTGGACCATTTTCGGTAAAACTGAAACTGTTGCCAAAAAGAAGGTTTTTAGCACACTGTTATTAATAATTACCGCTAAAACTGCATTTTGGCAGTAGTTTTGATTTTGTCAAAATTGGAAAAAGAAATAATTTGTGTAAGTACCGGGAATTTTAAATAAACAATCTGTTTATATTTTTTGTCTGAATACAAAAGTGTAAAAATTTCTGTCGGCACCCTGTAATGACAATGATTTTCTTATTATCTGAGCGTTAATTTGTTTAGGGCTTCAATTATCATTTCTTCGAGCCAATGTAACTTTTTTACGAAGCTGAGATGGCAGCCGGTTAAGTGGAGAGCCGATTTCAGGAAATACAATATTTTATAAATCTTCATTCTTGATAACATGATACTTTTCCGTTTAAAGGGGCCGTCTGAATCGTCTACAACCTTCTTAATTGAAAATTAAAGAGCGATGGGTTACTAAATAAAAAAGAATGCTCATAATCTGGCCAGTTATTGCGTATTTGGCTATCGGATTTAGTTCAACTTATTCAAAATCGATTTTTGACCAGTTCCGGCCATTTTTGCCCCGGCAGACCAGTGAATTCGTAATATATTCACTTTTATCCACATTCTATAACAAATTCATGTTCGATAGGTTATCTAAAAAAGCAATCGCTTATAATAAATCTCAGTCTAATATTTTTCAACTTTATATGTTCTTACTTTTATACTTCGTTTTGAAGAGGGCATATAAAAACCTCATAGGTTCAGGGTCTACGCGCTCTATTTTTATCGTAATTTTTTCTATTTTGGATTATTGTGAAATTATCAATATTTTATTTATTGTCTTTCTGGACCACATTCTTGGGGTTAGTTTTTGATGGATGGTAGTGTGGTTACCCTTCCTGACCTTGGCCCGGGCTTGGCCGGAGGTTAGCCGTACACCTACATTCGTCTGTCTGTCTGTCAATAACAATGCAATCTTCTTGTCAAGTAACGATTCGATTGGATGATTATAAATACGTAAATTAATCCTACACTGATTTTACCTGCCATAAAATCACAAGCGAACAAAATCAAACTTATTATAAAGAATTTTAAAATGCAATATATTTTAAAAATCCAAGTCCAAATTGATTAAAAAATGTAGCTGCAATTAAAAGTATTTTTTAAGGAATTACCCGTACAAAAATAATGATGAACGACATGCAATATACTATAACCTTCAAATTAAAAAAAAAAAAAAAAAAAAAAAAAAAAAAACAGTTTTCTGGTCTAAACAGACCACCTCACACGAACGAACTTATGCAAATAGTAAAATATTTCAACCTATAATAAAAGGACTATTGCAAAAGTTCTTCTTTACAATATTTGTTTTTATGCATTCAAATATTTATGATTCAACATAATACATTTACTAATAAGCCTTTACAGTTGCAAGCCGGTGTTACGTATGCAATAATATAACTGTAGCGACGGTTTTCAAACACTTTTGTCATTATTTTCTATGAAAAGCACTTTCCATTGTTGCAAAAAACATTGATATGACTTTTTATTATAGTTAGTCATGGAAGCTATTGATTAGTCAAGCTTCAATTAGCCATGGGAGCTATATTATCTGTATAAAGCACAATCCATTCAAATAGCAAATAACAAAAGTTTAAGATTTGAAATAGTATTTGCATTTGTGTTCAGAATATCAGTTTCCCTTTATGATTATCCGCGCTTTATTCTTTTATTTACAATGAGTTGGTAGTATTTTTAAAAGTAATTCACAAAAGCTTTCAAGTATTGCATGTTTAAAAATTCTCAGAGATACTTCTTGAGAGAATTGAATTATTTATCAAGTTCTAGCATATTGTCAGTGCATTAATCAAACAACTTATTGCCTGTGTGTCGTGGACATTTGCTGTTGCCCATGAGTGAAGTGACTGAAAATTTGAAATTAAGCTACAAATTGTAACAAAAGGAAACATTGAAATATCCAAGACAGTGATATATCACAAAATTAACAACTGTAAATGAGGTATTTCAAGAATATAAAAATATTAAATATCATTGAAAATGAACAAAGGCATTGCACCTAGAATATCATCAATTGTGCATCCATCGGAACGTCCTGAAACGGCAGAAACTGAAACATTCAGAAGTAACGTTTGCATCGTGGTAGACAGTTCATCCGAGTACAAAGGTTCCCAATATGGGATTCTAATGAACTTTCTTGAGTACTATGGATTTCTGGAGACAAAATTCGAAAGAAAGCTCCAATTGTTCAGCATGCTAATCCCGATTTTGCTTCACGTTGCTTACGTTGACAATATCTGCATGACTTGGATTGGAATGTACAAAGAAGGGTTTAATTATAAAACTAGCATAGCCTATAGCCTATTTTGCACTTTAAGCTTATTGGTTTGGTATACACTGCACTCTAAAAAAACAAAAATAATTCCTTTGCTTAAAAAAATTGATACTATAACGATTTCTAACTCGCCTAAAAAGCTAAATCTAATTGCTGTGGCATTGTGTTTATTTCTACCAATTGTAGAATTTGTATCAGTTGTGATTGAAAACTACTATGAAGATGAATCATATTACAAGTATTTCTTGTACGATCTTGATGTTAAAAATGCATATTTGAAAAACATAATTTTCATTTTTAAGCTAACAGTTGATCTATTCATTCCCCAAATCTTGGAATTTCTTGTACTATTGTTATATTTGCTTATTTGTGTCCGCATTGAGAAAACTTTGTCCAGTTTAAGCGAAGTAGTTGAAAAAATTCCCGCTTTTGAATTTTCTTCTGCCCAAAATAATTTTATCAAGAAATATTTATATATAATAAGTATAATAGAGGATGTACAACGTGCATTTTCCCAAACAACTTTCTGCATTTGCCTTTTATATATTTTCATACTATTCGAAAACTCATCGACTTTTTTACTTTTAGATAAAAGTGAAATCAGTTTTTCTCGAGTGCTTTTTAACGTATCGTACATAATAATAGCATCATCGGCTTTGTTCAGTATGTTTTACGTTGCCGGGAAAATACCTTCACTGATAAAAGATTTCAAGGGGGCACTTTTTCAAAAACTAACATATTTATCGTGTGTTAACGTTGTTAATTCAGCAGATTTGTCAGTTTTACGAGACATCGTTAGTAGTCCTGATACCGTTATGTCAGGTTGTGGTGTAATCTTTTATTCAAAGAATCAGATTCCCGCAGCAGTAGGCACATTTATAACTTACAGTCTGCTTGTCGTACAGTTAAAATAAGTATTAGTGACAACTCTATATACAACTGCCAAAGACTGACTGACTAATTCATTCACTCACTCATTCATCCCCAATTATCCCACTTCTCATATAGTCACAGCTCTGAAAATTGACACATATTCTAACAAGGACAATCAATTAAAAAGGGCGCTATAAAGATGTATATTGACCTAATTTAAGCTGCTGAAAAGAGGTCATACGTTCGAAACGTAAGGTATTCAAATATCCCACTACAAGGGCATCCACTATTCAAATATTCATTATAAATCTTAACAAGGGAAAGTATAGAAAAAGTAAGCAATTTCAATTTCGACCAAATTTCAGGAGTCGAAGAAGAGACGAAAGTTTCAAAATGTAATATTTAACCCACATCCAATATAGTCACAATTGTTATATTCACTATAAATGTCAAAAAGTATAAGCTATTGCTATTTCGAATAATTAGTTTTTAAACGTCAAAAAGAAATATTCTTAACAAGGAATATCCTAATGGCTCCTTTCCAATGTAATTACAAATTTGAAACTTGGTATAAATGTCAACATAGGCAAGCATTGATAATATAAGCTATTATAGAGGTGGAAATGGGATCAAGCGTTTAAATGTCAAATGCTTAATTGTCTTTTGCTTGCTAAAATTAGCATGGAAAAATATCTTAATGAAGTACTGGCATTCAGCTACTTTCAAATATATCTATTAAAAAATTTCCCTTTTCTTCAATTTTTAGGGAGTTTCAATTCATTCAAATGGTAGCTATGTTCAAATGAAAATTATTTGAATAACCCAATAGAGCAATCATGGAAAAATATGCATCCTTAAATTTTTCAAACTTTCTTTATACGCATCATTTAAACCTAGAATTTATTTATTAACAAACTTTTATTTATGCAGGGTCTTACATCGTATTCTGCAAACGTGATAATTACATGCATATTCTATAGACAGCAACCACCATGCGGTGGATACGTGTTTGTGATCTCCGCATTGGAAGAACTGCATAGTCATCAAACCAGACTCCACCGTGATTACCAAAGAGAGAAGATGCGTCGTTCATTTCTTCCTTATTCTTTTTTGTAAATGTTGCACCTCAGTTTTCTCTTAAATATGTTAATTCGAATGTGGAGTCGGATTATCCCTTTCACAATCGCAACATTCCTAACAGCACCCTCCGGCAGTGGTTTACCCAAACTTTCACGAGCTAGCAAGCAATTTCAATTTTATAATCTTTTAAACAATCAAACCTATCTCTGAATCGTGCAAAGAAGAGACTCACCACCTTAAGGCCTCTTAAAAGTAATCTCCTTTCCTCTTCACTCCAGCATTGAGGAAAATTTCCCCTCGGCTTACGCGGCTGCCACCACCTCGAGGTTTCTCTTCCACCACATTTGAAGTCCCCCATGTTCTTCTTCAGCGACCAGCATGTCACTACTGGAAGGACATAGCAGCGTCTTCGATAGAAGAGGATAAACAAACATCAACCTCATCTATCACACCATCGGTATCCATCGCCCAACACACACCTGGAGTATCAACACCACACCGTCCATCAATTAGTGCTCTGCCTGATCACCATTGTGCTACGAGGATTATGTGCTGCACTTCATATGCTGTGTTTGGCGACAAGTTTGCAGTGTCGCGTAACTCGGCCGTTACCCTCCTTCCTCCACACAAAGTGCCGCAGACTCATCCACTGGATGACAGAGATCTTCCTTCGACCTCACACACTCAGTTCCACAATATGCTCAGGGTGTTGTGCTTTTCCAAAATTGATACAATGGACCACTGCATCAAAGCATCATTTCAGCTCTACCAATTTTGTTAAGGGCGTCCCTACCTCTGACATGACGTTGTACGAGTTTGTGTAATGTTGTTTATGTTCACCCACCCCTGCACCCCGAAAAAGGCCTTCAATTAGTTGTTGCAAACAAACTGGCTCTACATGCTCCATATAGGCATATAAATACAACTAGTTTTTCATTACATACTAATAGTAAAAATAAATTGAAAAAAGTATATAAATACCGTAAATGCGGGCTACTTTGGTCCTGGGGTCCTTCTTTGGCCCGCATTCAAGGCACTATTATTTTTTTCCCCTTTCTGTTTCGGTTTTTTTTTTTTTTTTTTTTTTTTTCCCCATAAACAAAATATTTGGAGAATACAAAGAAATAAAACAACATATGTCAAATTTATAGGTATATGATTTAATAGGCACTTTCTTTCTCAACTATAACTGAATACCCGCGCGTCGCTACGAAATTTTAACATGTGCAATATTTTAGCTAGCTGTGAGGCCTCTCGCGCTACAGAAATCCATCATTGGTGTATAGGTCCCAATTTTTGGCGGTTCGCTGGCAGAAAGGTTCATCGCTACGCACATTAAAGTACTTATGGCCAAAAGTACTTATGTTGAAAATTTCAGAGCTGTAACCCTATTAGAAATCGTTTTATTAAATACTTATTAATTAATTAAAAAAATTAATTAAAATTGTACTAAATAAAATTTGAAAATTCTATTTTTCAAAGTCCAATTAGAAGGCCAAAAGTACATACGCTGAAAATTTCAGAGCTGTAGCCCTATTAAAAATCGTTTTATAAAATATTTATTAATTAATTAAAAAATTAATTAAAATTGAACTAAATAAAAATTTTAAATTCTGTTCTTCAAAAATCCAATTAGAAGACCGCAGCTACTTATGTTGAAAATTTCAGAGCTGTAGCCCTATTAGAAATCGTTTTGTAAAGTATATATAATCTATAATAATAAAACAAGATGTCTGTCTGTGGATCTATAGAAACCTACTTAAAATTGAAGTAGAGCTCGGAAATTTTCAACATAAGTAGTTTTGGCTTTCTAATTTTATGTATGCCAAACATAATGTTAAAATTTTTATTAATTTTTTTTAATTAATTTATTTTTTACAAAGTGATTTCAAATAGAGATATAGCTCTGAAATTTCAACATAAGTAGTTTTAGCCTTCTAATTGGACTTTTGAAAAACAGAACTTTAAAATTTTAATTATTTATTTTTTAATTAATTAAAAAACATTTTACAAAACGATTTCTTATATGGCTACAGCTCTGAAATTTTCGACATAAGTAGTTTTGGCCTTCTAATTGGTGTTTTGAAAAACAGAATTATAAATTTTTATTTAGTTCTTTTTTAATTAATTTTTTAATTAATTAATAAATATTTTACAAAACGATTTCTAATAGGGCTACAGCTCTGAAATTTTCAACATAAGTAACTTTACCCTTCTAGTTGGACTTTTGAAAAACAGAGTTTTAAATTTTTATTTAGTTCTTTTTTAATTAATTAATAAATATTTTAAAAAATGATTTCTAATAAGGCATAGCTCTAAAATTTTCAACATAGGCCTTCAAATTGGACTTTTCAAAAACAGAATTTTAAATTTTTATTTGGTTCTTTTTTGATTAACTTTTTTTTTAATTAATACTTAACAAAACGATTTCTATTAGGGCTACAGCTCTGAAATTTTCAACATAAGTATAGTTTTGGCCTTCTAATTGGTCTTTTGAAAAACAGAATTTTGACATTTTAGTTGTTTTTTAATTAATTAATTAACAAATATTTTACAAAATGATTTCTAATTGGGCTTTATTTCTGAAATTTTCGACACAAGTAGTTTTGGCTTTCTAAATGGACTTTTGACAAAAAGAACATTAAAATTTTTATTTGTTTTTTAATAAATTTTTAATTAATATTTTCACAAAAAGTGACTTCTAATAGGCCTAAAGCTCTGAAAGTTTCAATATAAGTAGTTTTTACCTTCTAATTTTGCTTTTTACAAACATCAAGTGTTAAAATATTCTTAAAGGGATGTTGTATTGTAGTTATTAACGGGGAAATTTTGTATTGTTTCTCGACAAGGGAGTGGCTTCTATTATTAAGGCTTTAAGCAGCAAAATTAGTTTTTAGTGTGTGAAGCGACCTTACGGTTACGCAGCAATGAACCTTTCATCGAACAAAGCGAGCTCATATTTGCATAGCAATGTACCTTTCAATGAGTTAAGTAAGCCTGTGCTTATATGTCATTGACTTTTTCAGCGAGCAAAGCAAGCTCGATTTTGCGTTACGATGAACCTTCCTGCGAGCGAAGCGCCAAAAATTGGGGCTTATACACCAATGACGGATTTCCGCAACGCGGGGCCTCTCAGCTGGTTAAAATAATGCACATGTTAAAATTTCGTGGCGAAGCACGGGTATTTAGCTAGTAATTAAATAAAAAAATTAATTAAAAAAGAAAAAAAGAAAAATTTTAAATTCTGTTTTTTAAAAGTTCATTTGAAAGGCAAAAACTACTTATATTGAAAGTTTCAGAGGTGTAGCCCTATTAGAAATCGTTTTGTAAAATATTTTTTTATTCATTAGAAAAGAACTAAATAAGAGTTAAAAATTCTGTTTTTTTCAAAAGTCCAATTAGTAGGCCTATAATACTTACGTTGAAAATTTCAGAGCTGTAGGCCTTTTAAAAATCGTTTTGTAAAATATTTATTAGATAAAAATTAATTAAAAAAACTAAATAAAATTTGAAAAGTCTATTTTTCAAAAGTCCAATTTACAAGCAAAATAATTCTTGTCTAAAAACAGATACCTGCTTCATCCTTGTCATAGTCAACAGAAATTAGATTAATGACTTAAAACTTATTTCAACGACTGTACAGAAACGCTTGCTTTTTTTTTTTTTTTTTTTTTTTTTTTGGCCTTTTTTAATTAATTAAAAAAATTAATTAAAATTGAAGTAAATAAAAATTTAAAATTCTATTTTTCAAAAATCCAATTAGAAGGCCAAAACTACTTATGTTGAAAATTTCAGAGCTGCAGCCTTATTAAAAATCATTTTCTAAAATATTTGTTAATTAATTAAAAAAATTAATTAAAAAAAAATAATCAAAATTTTAAAATTCGGTTTTTCAAAACTACAATTTGAAAACAAAATCTACTTATGTTGAAAATTTTGAAGCTGTATCTCTATTTAAAGTCACTTTGTAAAAAAAAATATTTAAAAAATTAATTAAAAAAGAATTAAAATTTTAACATTCTGTTTGACATATATACAATTAAAAGGCCAAAACTACTTATGTTGAAAATTTCAAAGCTCTACTCCAATTTTAAGTAGCTTTCTATAGATCCACAGGTCCACAGACAGTTTGTTTTTATATTATAGATAATATAAAATGTATTCAATTTGTTTAGTTACATGATGCCTATGTAGTAGCCAGGCAATCAAAAGTTACTGGACTTAAAATCTGTTTTAGAAATGTTGGTTCCTTTCTGATGAACCGTTATTGTGCACAAAAAAAGGATATAAAGCTTTTTCGATTAAAATTTAGAACATTTAACAGACCTTGAATAAAATTATGAAAAGTAGTCAAACAAAGACAAAAATCGTTGATGTATAAAATAAAAATTGTATGCAAACATATGTCTTTAAATGTGATTATTAACTTTAGCTATCAAATTAAACATTGTTGAAAGTCCAAACACGTACTAGGCGCTTGTTTTTATTTTATAATCACGATAACAGAAGTCATAATATAATTTTTACTTTATATTACCACAAATGATCTGCTTTATGTCCACTATCATAAATAATAGCATGAAATTATTTATAAAATATACAATGAATATGCCAATAAAATATAAACTGGGATACAAGAATTGATCTATTGAGTTGATTTAGCGAACCATTACATTTCTCATAGCGTATATTATATATAAGAAGATCTTTTCGCTTTAAACTTACATAGTATCGTATATTAGCATAATATTCTTATACGGCATATTATTTTTGTATATATTACAATATTATGTGTGAAAATTCTTTTCAAACTAATTTTTTGTGTAAATGGTTAGAATGACATATTCTAAAAAATATTTAAATGACTTTTTTCTGACAATGACTCAAAGTAGCTATTGATTTTAACTAATCTTTACAAATGTAAAACACTGAAAACTAGAAAATAAACAACATGTGAGGTTTGTAATTGCATTATTCATGCTTTAATGTTTCTATTCTGTTTCTAGATCTATGTTTATTTTACATGTTTCCATAATTTTGTACTTTCACTCAAAATGAACTGTATCATATGAAAAAAAGGTGTTTAAAAAGCATAGAAGGATAAAACGTCTGTCATTTGAGTCTTGAATGTGTTCAATTATGTTTCTTGAAGAAAACTGAACCGTTTACCAGAAGCAAGAATCTTTTATCAGTGTCATTATAAATCTATTAACTGCTTTATTGCGAGAACTTAACTATTGTAGGACTACCAGGATATCAAACAAAAATAGTGATTATCACTAACACAAAAAGGATATAATGCCTGGAAAACCATTACTTGTTCATCCGTCGGTACATCCCGAAATGGCAGAAACTGAAATGATCAGAAATAAAGTTACCAACGTGATGGACAATTCAAACAAGTACAAAGGATCCAAATATGGAATTCTAATGAATTTCCTTCGTTACTATGGGTTCCTGGAGGCGAATTTTCCACGAACAATCCGATTGTCCAGCTTCCTAATACCGATTTTGCTTCACGTTGCTTACATTGACAATCTTTGTATGGCATGGAATGCAATGTTCAAAGGATGGATCAAATGGAGAACTAATATAGCCTATAACTTTTATTTCACTTTAAATATTATAATTTGGCACACACTGCACTATAAAAAGTCACAAATAATTCGTCTGCTTAACCAAATTGATGTTAATACGAGATCTAACTCACCTAAAAAGTTGAATCGAATTGCGCTGTCATTGTGTTTATTGACACCACTCCTTGAACTTGTAACAACTTTGATTGATACTTACTATATTGATGAATCATATTATGAGTATTACACGTATAATCATGCCATAGAAAACGTATATTTGAAAAACATATTTTTGTTCTTTAAACTAACACTTGATATAATGATTCCCCAAACCATGGAATTTTTAATACTACTGTTATATTTGGTTATTTGTTTCCGCATTGCGGAGACTTTGTCTAACTTAAGCAAAGTGATCGAAACTACTCCTTCTTCTAAATTTTCTTCTGTTCAAACCAAAATTATCAAGAAATATTTATATTTAGTTAGTATATTAGAGGACGTACAGTGTGTATTTTCTCAGCCATCTTTCTTTATTTTCATTTTATACATTGTCGTCTTATTCCGAATGTCATCAAATTTTTTGATCCCTGATCAAGAACAAATCACGGTTTCCCAAGTGTTCCACCATACATCCTACCTGTTTGTATCAACATCGGCTTTGTTCAGCGTATACTACATTGCTGGGAAAATCCCCTCACGGATAACTGACTTTAAGATGGCCCTTTTTCAAAAACTCACGTATTTGTCTTGTGTTGGCGTTGCTAATTCATCAGATTTGTTGACTTTACAAAACATCGTTAATAGTCCTGATACGGTTATGTCAGGCTGTGGTGTAATCTTTTATAAAAAGGAGGATATTCCCGCTGCAATCGGTAGTTTTATAACTTACAGTCTGCTCCTGGTAAATTTGAAATAAATGTTGCAAACACGAGTAACTAATGCTATTTCACTAGAAATTTGTGCTAAGTGTACTTTTACGAGTAATTGATTTTAAGATGGCTCTTTCTCGAAAACTACCAACTTTAAATTGCATGCATTCCAGGAATTCTTCAGATAAGTGGATTGCGGGAAAAATCACTAACCTTCTTAAAACGGTAATGTCTGGTTGTGAAGTAACAAATTAGCAAATTTCGACTGCAGTTATAGTCTTCTTCTAGTGCAATTGAAATAAGTGTTATTGTCAAAGTCATATAATTAATTTTAAGTAAAAGTTGAGAAGGAATTTTAGCTTAATCATAAAAAATTTACAACATTTTTTGCAAACTGAAGATTAAACTTAGAAACTTTTCTATGTTTATCAATTTCCAGCATGAAAATGGCCGACCAAACGGTATAGTGGTTAGCGTGCTGGCTTCTAGACCGCGAGGTTGCGGGTTCGAGTCCCGTGTTTGGCATGGGTGTTTGTAAATGTATGTTGGCTTGTCTAATGACGAAAGTTTCGGCGCATTATAGCCCTCGTGTTGCTGACGGCGCCAGATAATCTGAATACAACCAACCAGCATGAAAATGCAAATATTTTCCCCACTATTTGAATCCTCTACTCCTAAACTTTCACTTTTCATCAACGTGTAAGGAATTTTAACTTAAAGTGTATGCAAACAAATTGCAATATTCAATTGTAATTTATCTCAATAATTGGATAGAACGAGAGATGACAACATATATCTTGTAATTATATTTTTTTTTTCTGTAGAAAATTACATAAACGAATTACTAAGCCGCAATTAAAAGTCAGCACGCTTCTAGAATATCTTATATGTATTGTGTCTAAACTTTTATTTCTATTATAAACTTCAAGGCTTCAATTTAAAAAATTTTAGAGAAAATTTAAATGGTATTTTTCATCTCTACCATATCAAATTTTACATATTTGCCACAATTCTCAACTCAGCAACCATCATTCCCTACATAAACTACCGAAGATAAACACAAGTCTAAAATTTTGGCTCGTACTATCCTAGTACATGAAATGCGTGGTTATTTCTTTGAGTGTCATGACTCTCTTGCTAGTATTTTCCCTCACCAATGGTCTGTGCTAGAAAAGGTCCATAATACAAAGTTCGTTATGCTTCTTCATAATGGACAACAGCCACATAACCGACTTCAAGAAACTGCATTAAGGCATTGATCAAACTCCTCAGTGAAATGATTGGTGCCACCCGCAACTACCTCGTCCACCAAGATCTCAAGATAAACTAACTCTATTGAATATCATGTGGCGAAACTGAATATGAACTTTTACTGGAAGACCAGATTCTTCTTTGTTTATGAGAACTTCACGTATTATGTTCTGAAGGAAGACATTAATATTACATAAATCGTACGCAGGATTCGCTATATTGAATTCCGCATTCCCCCTGTCAAATCAAAATTAGACGTTTGGAACATTTTGGGTTAAAAAGGATTGATCTACAGTTTCTTATGATTTTGTAGTTTAATGTTTAAATTTTCAACTGCTGTCTTCATATACATATCTTGTTTGTTTATATATTAAGTTTCGGAAGCGTTTTTGAAATTGAAACTTTCTTTGAAACAAAAATGAGTTAGACAGGCTGAGATTGAAGTTCATACTTCATAACAACAACCATATTTTGAGGATTTGAGGTGTGGTGTACTGTGTAACACTGATACTATCAGCTGGAACAATTTGGTCCCACTTGTATTTTAGGTAAGAGAAATAAAAAAAATATATTACCAGTAAATGATCAGACCCATTAGGACAATATTCAATTAATTTTAAAATTGGTAAAATCTCATTGATGTTTATATTATATTTCGTGCGACGTATGTATTCAGTTCGTAGTCTAGGGTTAATTCAGATGAAGTGGTAAAATATCGACTATATACGGCAAACTATATACCAAAGTCTAAGGCAAAAAACAAAATTTGAACTATTGAGAAAAAACCTTTTTTATATATATTTAATTCATTAGATCTAGCTATCGATAAACATTATTACAAAATTTCACTAAGGAGACATGGGTTGGAAAACATATTGTATTCTATAATTATTAGGTCAGTTAACGAGCTAAAATATAACTAGGTCAAATTTCAACTATAGAACACAATTGTTAAAAGTAATTTCGAATAAATTAAATTGTAATTGGATGACAACGAATTTCTACTATTTCCTACTGCTATGTTTTTAAAAGCATTAGACGCTCGAAAAACTTGCCATCCTTTTAATTCTATTTTATAATCGTAATCATGAACGTCATGTAACAGATTATATCTTTCCTGTTAGAAGTAAACAGACCAAATCACATGAACTATTTCATGCAATTAGTATAATGATGCCAACTATGATAAAATATCTTTTATGAATATTATCTTTTACAAAAGTTGTTTTATTGCATTCTAATATTTTGATTTCATTACAAGGTAAATGTCAAAGAACAACTATAGGTTCAAACCAACATTACCTATATGATAATAATAATAATAATAATAATATAATAGTAACTGTAGCAAAGCTTTTTAAACCCTATTTCCAATATTTTTGATAATAGCACATTTCATTGTAAAAACTTTTCCGATTACTTTTTATTACAATCAGTCAAAGTAACTATTGATTAGAAATTAAATGCATGAAACACAACCCTTTTAAAATAGCAAATAAAAACTGTAAAATTTAAAATGGTATCGATTAGATAACGAAAATTTTCATTTTATTCTGAATCTCAGTATTTCTTTCAGATTTTCGTTATTTTATGCGTTTATTCAGAATGAGTTGACTGCATATTTTAAAGTGATTCGCAAAGACGTATGAGGATAATATATATGAAATATATGAAATTTTATAATATATATGAAATTTTATTCAAGATTGTGGGTCACTTTTCAACAACACATCTTGAAAGAATTGAATTATCGATCAAATACAAGTATATATTAAGTGCATTCATCAAACACTTGTAAACTATATGGACGTTTTCAAATCGGATCTTTGTTATTGTCTGTCCAGTGGTAAAAATTCGGAATTAAACAAACAATTTTATCAAAAGAAAACATTGGAATATCCAATAAAGCGATAAATTTCAAGAATAGTATCTTATAATAAATAAATTTTAAAAAAAATATTATTTGCTATCAACAAAGGCAATTATGTCTGCAATGCCATCAATTGTGCATAGGCCGAAGCATCCTGAAATGACAGAAACTGAAACGTTCACAAATAACATTAGAATTGTGGGGGACAATTCAACCAAGTACAAAGGTTCACAATATGGAATTCTAATGAACTTTCTTCAGTACTATGGATTTTTGGAGACGGGTTTTCCCCAAAAGATTAAACTGTCCAGCTTGTTAATCCCGATCTTGCTTCACGTTGCTTACGTTGACCTTCTTTGTATGTCTTGGATTGGAATATCCCAGGAATGGTTCGAATGGAAAACTACCATAGCTTTTAGCATATATTTCACTTTAAGTGTTATTATTTGGCACACAATGCGCTTTAGGAAAACACAACTAATTCCACTGCTTAAAGAAATTGATTCTAATACAATATCTACCTCAACTTATAAGCTGAACCTAATTACTGTGGCATTGTGTTTATTTCCACCAATTGAAGAATTTTTATCAGTTTTGATTAGTAACCACTATAATGAAGAATCATTCTATAAGTATTTCACGTATAATTATGATGTTAAAAATGCATTTTTGAAAAACATAATTTTATTCTTTAAACTAACTGTTGATATATTCATTCCCCAATTCTTGGGATTTTTCGTACTACTGCTATATTTGGTTATTTGTGTCCGCATTGCGGGAACTTTGTCTAATTTATGCAAAGTAGTTGTAGAAACTCCTGCTTCTAAATTTTATTCTGTTCAAACCAATATTATCAAGAAATATTTATCTTTAATTAGCATATTAGAGGAATTCCAGTGTGTATTTTCCCAGCCATCTTTTTGCATTTTCCTTTTATACATTGTCATATTATTTGCAATGTCATCAACTTTTTTACTTAATGTTAAACAGCAATTCAGAGTTTCTTATGTGCTTCGACATACATTCCATATGTTATTATCAATATCGGCTCTGTTCAGTGTTTTTTACATTGCTGGGGAAATACCCTCACGGATATCCAACTTTAAGATGGCACTTTTTAAAAAACTAACACATTTATCTTATGTTAATGTTGCAAATTCTGCAGAATTATCGATTTTACAAAACATCGTTAATAGTCCTGATACCGTTATGTCAGGTTGCGGTGTAATATTTTACACAAAGAGGCAGCTTCCAGTTGCAATCGGGACTTTTATAACTTACAGTCTGCTCCTGTTAAATTTGAGATAAATGTTGCTAAAATGAGCAAATATTGTTTTTTTACGAGATATTAGTTCTGCAGGTTAAATAAACTAACAAATCGTTTATTTTAAAATGGCACTTATTTCAGAAGTAATAATTGTAATTTGCAAAATGTATCAGGAATTCAACAGATACGAGTAGTCTTTAACTTTTCTCAAACTAAAATGTCATGTTGTGACGTGCTGTTCGACACCAATAAGCAAAATTCAACGGCAGTAAGCATATTTATAACTTGCAGTCTTCTTCTAGAACTTTTGAAATAAGTTTTATTGACAACGTCACCTATGATATATTTACAGTGAGAGCTGAGAATAAAAATTTTGCTTAAGGGCAATAATATACAACTTTTCCGTAAACTAAACATTACATTTTATAATTCTTTTGTGTTTTCCAATCTATCAGCATGCAAATAAACACATTTCCCACGCTAAAAGAACGCTGCACTCGTAAACTTTCCCTTTTCGTCAACATTTTGGAAATTTCAACTCTAAGTGTACTCAAAAGGATAGTAATATTCACATGTAATTTATCTCATTAATCCAAACGAATGAACCTGATGTAATATAAATTCAATAATAGATGTAATGGAAATAATATCTATGTAACCTTTCTATATTTCTATAAAAAAAATTCATTAACGAATTTACGCGCGACAGTTAAAAATCAACACATTTCTAAAATCTCATATTTATTTTATTGTTTCTAAACTTTTATTTCTGCTACAAGTTTCATAAAGGTGGCTTTGTTTCAAATTTTGAGATAATTAAGTCAATACTTATGATAATTTGTCTCTTCATCACTACCCTATTTATTTTTGCATGTGTGTGCAAGAATCACTCAACAACCATGATCTGATACAAAAACTAACAAAGGTAAAAACCAGTCTCTAAACTTTTGACCTGCACTGTCCTAGCATGTGTAGTAAGCTCAAACTTTTTGGGGTTTGCAACAGGGCCAGGGACTGTCTGGCTAAATGATCCAGTTTGTACTAGAAAAGCTATTTATTTTTGCATATTTGTTCAAGAATTAACTCAACAACCATGATCTGATACAAAAACTACCGAAGGTAAATACCAGTCTCTAAACTTTTGACCTTCACTGTCCTAGGATATGTGGTTAACTCAAACTTTTTGCGGTTAGTAATAGTGCCAGGAGCTAAATGATCCATTTTTTACTAGAAAAGGCTCATAAGACTAAGTCCGACATGATTCTCCGACCTGAATAACCGCAACACATGCCGATATAAGGAAGTTGCAAGTGGCACAGAACAAAATCCTCAAGGAAATGTTGGTGCCATCCGCAACAACCTGATCTACTGAGATCTCAAGGTAGACACTATCAAGCATCGTATGCTACTGGATATAAACTTTTAACAGATGGCCAGATAAGGATACAGTGTGCAAATTGGTTTTACTTGTGATGAACTAGTTTTAAAGTTATTTGTTTATATATTTAATGAAGATATTGTAACTGCACGATCGATTACGATTTTGCACATGTCTAGCACTAAATTTTTCGCTTGGGTGACAGTTTACTTAGTAAATTTAACTCTAATTTTGAAAAATTCAATACAAACCCCTTTTTTTTTTTTTAATCCCTTCATTTGATTTAGAATCGTCCGTTTATTCTAAACATAAAATTTCAGTTCATTTCATTGAAATACACGTCATCTATATGCCAAAACGTATATTAACCCCTTGACATACAATGATGTCTCCAAGACGTCAACAATTGTTTTCGGTGAACACCGGGCAGTATATTATTAGATTATCTGTTCCGGTCGTACATCGATTCGGTTTTGTTTAGACTATTGAAAATGCTTTCCCTCTTTCAACAGTAACAATAAAAAAATCGCATCGGCACTCTGTAGGTAATATCCTCTGAAATTATCGGTGTATATTCACTGCACAAACTATTATTTGTATGCCAAGGGGTTAAGAATTCAATATTAAGAAGAGTTTTCAAGGTCTAACATTACTGAGTTGAGAAATGACCAAGCGCGTGTTTCAGGACGTTATAAAAATACAGGTATTATGGAATGTTAAGCAACAGATTTATACAAAACCAGTAAAGTAACTAAAAAGTAACATAATTTATAAAAACCTCTCATGAAGTAAATCAAATATGAAAATTAGAATTACAGATATACAGCGGCGTACTGGCCATAGCGTTGTTCGGTGCCATCACCGGGCCAGTCTGTGTATCTAAAAAATGGGCCGGTCCACGGTACAATACGAATTTTATTTTTCAATTATTTTTCAATATAAAAAGTTGCTTTCCTTAAAGTTGTTTTTTTTTAAACATTTTTTAAACATTTTTTTTTTTTTTTTTTTTTTTTTTTTTTAAATTTCAAATATCAATCATCCCTTTACCCCCCCCCCCCCCTTCTCCCCAAGTGAAGCCTCCCGTTTAGTAGAAGTGGTAAGAGGTTCTAAGAAAAGTAGACGTACTAAGATTTATATACTATGATATTACTTACTTCTTATTTATTTTATAGTCTTTATTGTTAAATATTTATTATCAGTTCGGATGTCAGTTTCTAATAAAATGAGCCTTCTAGTCAAATTCCTGGACGTTCTTTATTTTACAATTTATATTTCTTAGATTTTGTATTTGAAACAAACTATCAATGTCATATGGAAACTAAGTTCACTCAAAGGACATGTAAATAATAGAGACAGAGAAGGTTTTATTAAACTAATTATAATAAAAATTCAATTTTTTAAATTTATAAATAAAAATAATTAAATATTGAAATCATTTATTAAATTTGAATATTTCAATGATTTAAATAAATAATCAATTATTAAAGAATTTTAATAATTAAAATATTTTAATTATTAATATGGTTTTTTTTTTATTAAAATTTAATTACTTTATTATTGGAATTATTGTATAAAAATATAATTAATGATACTGATCATTTGGGCCGGCACAAATCTAAAATACCCTGGCCGATTTTTTGTTCCAGTACGCCCCTGCATATATATTAAGTATGTTGTTATAAAATTAAACAGTTGATAATAAAATAGAAAAAAAAATCAAAATTTAGGTATATTCAACAAACTATATTGTTTACAGACACATTACACTATAAACACAAATGTAACATAAATGTTAAAATTGCTTGTTATTAAATGTAATTTAATTTGTAATTATTTATTAAATGTAATTTAATTTGCAGTTGTTTGTTAAATGCAATTTATTATGGAATCGTTAATAAAATGTAATTTAATTTGTAATTGCTTAATGAATGTATTTTAATTTGTATTTGTTTAATGAATGTAAATTAATGTGTAGGTTGTTTATTAATTAGAATTTAATTTGAGATTGTTTATTAAATGTAAATTAATTCCTAACAGACATGTCTATATCTTTTTAGAAAGCATGAAACGGTCTCGTATTACTCCCTATAACCTTAATTACTTTCAGCAAAGTTAACGACTAACTTTTAACACATTTAAAACTTGTTTTTAATTTCGTATAAATAGTTTTTTAATATATCTATTGTGTATCAATACAAAATTGTTAGGTTTCTATAGTGTAGCAATGTTACCATATTACACACTAATTATATCACGCTTATATTTTATACGTTTCAGTAATCTAATGAAGATTGGTGGAATATATTTTTAATTTTTTAAATATTGTTAAAACTTATTTTTGGAACTTTGTGTGGAATCAATACATCCTTGCGTAGAAACACGAACTTGTCAAATCACAATGTTATTTGATTTTGTAAAAAAGATTTTATGCAAATTCTGTTTCATTCTCAGTCTCTATGCTTTTTACTTAAGGTTTTTAGGCATTACAGCAGCGTTCGCCACTAACTTTTAGAGGCGGGCCGTATGACTTATATTGGTGCATCCGGCCCGCAAAAAACTCCAACATATGTATATTTAATTACTATCGATTGAACAATTTATAACATTTCTAAAAACTGAGAAAAATATTGATTTTTTTTTATCCTAGTTAAATTACAATTGATATTTGTTTCTTTTTTTTTTTTTTTTTTTTTTTTCCTTTTTTTTTTTTTTTTCCAAATGATTAAAAAAAATTATTGTTATTAGTAAATTAAAGTCTAAGAAAGAAGTGAATCTTTTGTTCCGACTTGACAATGGGACTTGACCTAGCTTTTTAATAAAAGAATTTACCCTGAACTTCCAGATTACTCTGTTTTAATTGATTTCAATATGGTGTGACAATGGCGGTCGAAATCGTTCAGTTTATGTCAAAGTCGATGTCTGGCGCAGTATTTGTTACAACCAATCTTAATAAATTATCCATATAATATTCAGTTTAATTATTCTTGTATTTATTCTCGATGAAATTCATGCTGAAAGCTTCTTCATAGAGTTTTTTTGAGCACGAAGTGGAGAACTCCGTTCTAAATAGTAAACACGCACTATTCTGGACAAATTACAATTATGTAAAAAAAAAAGTCCATACAGTGAAATTAGATTTTTTTTTTAATCTTCTGTACTGCAGGCGGGCTGCAGCAAAATCTGTTGAGGGCCAAATCCGGCCTGCAGCCGCGTAGTGGCTAGCGCTGCTTTACAGAATCGTTCGTCCATAAGCTCCATTGACTCATAAGGCTAATCGAACTCATGTTGGTTTGCATTCCTCTTTTCTTGGGACAAAATAAACACCCAAAATAAACTGACCGATAGAGTGGAGAGCCGGTGTGTTTCTGCTTAAAAAAAAATCGCGGAGCTCGAATACTTATTCATAATAACAAAAAAAAAGAAACATCGTCTTGCAGTGCCATCTGTCTTTACAAGAGGAAATTGAAATGTACGGTAAACAATTGATATGGGATAATAAAAATCCTACATATTCGGCCATCCTGTAGATCGATGACCTCATCGATGAAACACATGGAAATGGGCAAGACATGTGATAATACTTAAGTAAAAGAAAATATAAAACTAAGACAAAATGAAAACATTTCGTTGACGATCACAATGTTCATTTGTAATTGTTCGAAAAGTTCAGGATCAAGTCTATTTGAAGATGGTAGGAACTACATCAGTGGCTGGGTCCTATGCTATGGCTGGAGTTGCATGGTAAATTGAAAATCAAACAATGATATATAAAATGAAGAATAATGACGTTGGGCGAAAGACAATTATGGCAATGTTTGCATATTATTTTTGAAGAGTGTTTATGTTAAGTTAATTTATTTAGTAGTATAAAATTTCATTAGATCAGCGGATGTAGAAGTTATATTAGGCCCTTCCTGGTTACCTATTTTTTGTACGTCATACCTATCTTTGGGTTTAACTTTTGTAATTTTATAGCGTCCTAGGAATTTGGGTCTCAGTTTTAATCCAGAACCGAACTGCGTTCGCTGGATTGCCACCAAATCACCTTCCCTAGAGTTCGGAGCTTTCTTGCGTTTCTTGTTATAGGTCCGTTTGTTTTCGGCTTGAATCTTTTGGATGTTCCTCTTTGCTTCTTGTCGCAGTGAGCTCCTTTGCTCCTGAAGCTCATCTTCTATCTCTTCCATGAGTAGATCTCGTATTTTCAAGTCGTCCTTATTCCTCATGGAAACACCTGTTAAGAGTTCAAAAGGTGTCCACTTTGTACTTCTATTAGTCGTGCTGTTGAGTATTCGTTGTAGTTGGTCGACATATTTGTACCATTTTGTCGAGTCGTCTAACGATAACTTGGTTAGGACAGGTATTAGAGTGCGATGGATTCTTTCTACTTGACCGTTTCCTCGAGGTACTCCGGTAGCAATTTGCAAGTGTTGAATTCCTTCTTCAGTGCAGAAATCAGTGAAGGCTTTCGAAGTAAATGCTGATCCTCGATCTGTGAGTATTCTTTTGGGATTTCCGAAAGTTTTTTGTGGTAACCTTAGTTTGTCTATTAAATCTTCCGCAGAAGTACACTTCACTGGATACAGCCATGTGAATTTGGTAAATGCGTCAACAACAGTCAATATGTGCTGATATTTTTTGTTGGTAGAGGGCATTGGACCAATAAAATCTACGTGATACGTACTTAAGGGAACGTTTTCTTTCGGAATTGGATTTAGAAATCCTTCTTTCTTTCCGCTCTTCTTGTTAGCTAAGATGCATGGGACGCAGTTGTTGATGACATTGCGGACTAAGGCGTTTAAATTTGGAATGAAGAATTCCTGTTTTATGACGTCTTCCGTCTTAGAGGTCGAAAAGTGTCCTTTCTCATGCGCGAGCTTGATTAATTCCGTCTGCATGTCCTTCGGTGCTACAATTAATTCGCGACCATTTACAAATTTGTAGAGGATTCCGTTTCTTTCACAAAATTCTGACGACCCGTTGTTGTTGAGGACTGCCTTCAAAGTACTGATGTTTTCATCTTCTGCTTGAGCTTTGCGCAATCTAGCTGTGATTGTATCGTTCTCAATTATAAAGACTGGATTTCTGCTCAGAGCCTCTACATGTTTCATCCTTTCTCCAGGTCGATGCTCGATCTGATAGTCAAATTCTTCTAAGGATAATGCCCATCTAGCTATGCGAGTAACTAGATCTTTTTTATCCATAGTCTTCTGGAATGCCGAACAATCGGTGACTATTTTAAAATGGTTTCCCAGAAGATAGACGAGGAATTTCTTTAATGCGCTTACAATAGCTAGCACTTCAAGCTCGTAGCTGCTGTATTTCATTTCAGCTGGTGTTGTCTTCTTAGACATGTATTGGACTGGATGCATCTTTCCGTCGGTGGACTCTTGCAGTAGTACAGCTCCATAGCCGTGTAAACTGGCATCAGTGTGTAATTCTGTCCTTTGACCTTGCCGGAAGATACTTAAGACTGGACTTTCTGTAAGGAGTTTCTTGAGTTTTTCGAACGCTTCGACTTGAGGTAGATTGAACGCAAATGGAGTTTCTTTCTTAGTCAGGTCGCTTAGTGGCTTTGCTATTTTGGAGTATTCTGGTATGAACTTGCGGAAATAGCCGGCGAGTCCGAGAAAGCTTTGTACTTGCTTCACGGTTGTGGGTACGGGAAATTTCTTTACTGCTTGCGTTTTAGCCAACGATGGCCGTATTGTACCATTTTCCACTATGTGTCCTAGAAATTCTATTTTCCGTTGCAGGAATTGACATTTCTTCCATTTTATCTCCAAGCCGTATTTTGATGCAACTTCTAGTACTGACTGTAAGTTTCTTAGACCTTCTTCTTCATCCTTTGAGGGAATTACCAAATCATCCATATAGATTATTACGATGCCTTTTCTCATTAGATCTCGGAAGATGTTGTACACGTACCTTTGAAATACACTGGGACTGGTACTCAAGCCAAAGGGTACTTTGTTGAACTCAAATTGTCCGTCGGGGATAATGAAAGAGGTTAGCTTGAGGCTCTCTTCATCTACTTCAACATGAAAAAATCCATTCTTGAGGTCGAGTGTAGTATATACTTGAGCATCTTGTAGCTTGTCTAGAACATCTTCTATCAGAGGTAAAGGAAATCGATCCTTGACTAATTTTCTATTCAATTTCCTATAATCCACACAGAGGCGGGTGGAACCGTCTTTTTTCTTCACTAGTACGATAGGACTGGCGTAGTCTGACGAGCTTGGTCTGATGATTCCTTGTTCTAGCCATTCGTCGATTTGCTGATTGACCTCTAACTTTTCTGAACTCGATAATCGTCTCGCAGGTTGGTAGACTGGAACATCGTCTTTCAGGATGATTCGCATGGATACGTCTGTTGACAAAGTTTTGTCAGGCTTGTAAGTTGAGATAACTTGCTTCAATACGTTCTGTATCCTGATGTCTCTTATGTGGGCCAACTCTATCTCTTCATTAGGACTTGTTTCGGAGATGTGCATGAACCAATCAGCGGGCTCATCTTTATGAAATTTCATACCATTCCTGGAAGTTGTAAACGTAGCTTGATTCGTAACATCCATTCCGATAATTGCTTGGAAAGATAACTGTGATTGCGGCACTACATGCCATGTTAGAGAAAATTCTTCTCCGTCGGTGGTGAAACTCATTTCGAATGATCCTTTCGTTGTGACTTGGGAATTTCTTAAGCCTGAGAGCGTTCTTCTTTGTTTCGAAAGCTTGGATTCATCGATGATTTCTTTGGCTATGTCGTCTCGAACGAGACTGAGTGAACTGCCTGTGTCTACGAGTGCGGTGATGAGTTTGTTTCCCATAACGATTTCTTTAAATTTCAACTCTTCTGATGGGATGATTGTACATGTCGGTACAGAATTGCTCGGAGGATTGTTGGATTCTGCATCTTTTCGACGCTTGTCGCAGTTAACGTAGAAGTGTCCTGGTTCTTTACAATAACTGCAGAGTGACTGTCTAGGCCTGACAGAGTCGGTATTTCGATTACTGTTGAAATGGTTCCTTTCTGACCGGTTTGGTCCATATCGGCGATTATCAGCTCTTCGGGGAGGGCTTCCACGATTATTCGATGATCCGGCCTCGTATCGGTGACTGTCGGTTCTTCGGGAAGGGTTCCCATAATTTGACGATTTAGCCCCATATTTTCCTTTGGGCAAGGAGTCGAACTGCTTTGACTTTAACGTTCTGCGGACATCTTCGTATTTTTCGAACTTTTGGGCCAGCTCTCTGGGCGAGTTGATGAGTGTCCATTCATCTAGAAAATGTTCTTTGAATTCGTACGGAGCTCTTCTCTTGATCTGATCTGCTATGATGAGGTCACGAAGCTGGTCGTAAGTTTTCACTTCAAGACCTTCCACCCATCCATCGAAGTAGGTTTGCAATTCATGGAGGAAATCCAACCAAGTTCCTTCATGATATTTTTGGTGTGACACGAACATCTGGCGAAGTCTTTCTGGAGACAGTTTGAACCTTCGTAGCAGCAACTGCTTTACGTGATCATAGTCATGAGACTTATCGGGGGACTCCCGCGCAATTAAGTGTGCAACGTCGACTGGAAGTAGGCCTATGAGGTGCTGAACCCATTCTTCTTTAGGGATCGATGACAGCTCTGCATGCCTCTCGAACAGGATGAGGTTAAGATTCACATCTTCTTTCATATCGAACTTGTGGAAGGTATCACGTGAAGGTCTGCTTGGTACTTGGTTTGTTGTGACGTTTTTCGAAGATGAATCCTTCTGGTTTTGGATTCGCAATTTCTCGAGCTCGAACTCTGCTTCTCGTCTCCGTTCCTCGATGGCTTCTTGACGTTTTCGTTCTTCGATGGAATCTTGACGCTCTTGCTCTTGCGACCTTTCCTCGGTGATGCTCTCGAGAAGTACTTTTACTTCATCTTCGTCATACTTCTCATTTTCCAAGATTAAATCCTTGATGATCGGCTTGGTCATGGTAGCGGTTATCTTTATGCCTAATTCCGTGGCTAAGTTCGACAGATCCTCTTTTTTACTTCTTAATAGAAAAGCCATGGTGATCTTTAAATTTGTTGGAAATCCAGTGAACTTTGCGATATTCGTAAAAATGAAATTAAAAGATAACGACTAAAAGGAAAAAAGCTTGTAGATTTATGTTGTGTGCTTTTCCTCTTTTTTTTTTTTTTTTTTTAATGGAGTATGCCGCTAAGAACACTACGAAATTAACGAAGATACATTTTAAAAATGAAGAAATATATTTTTGCAGAAGTTAATCAACTCTCGGTCAATCAGATAATTCACAAAAAGTAAAAGAGTACTACCGTAAGAAAAAGGTTTTAGAATTTCATGAACTTTTGTATGAGAACAATTCGTCAGAAATTTTTTACTGAAAAGATTTTTTTTTTTTCACTTGGACAAGAACACGATAAACATACCAACTTATAATAATGTACTTACTTTGTATTGCATAATATTTTAAAACATAATACTGCATAAGTTATGCTTTGTATTGCATAGAAAATTAATTGCATAAGAAATTATAACAGCAGCATTTGGAAAAGTAAACTATGAATAAGGATGCGAATAATATATTAAGTATTCAAAACAAAATATTACCCAAGGATACTTTATAAAAAGAACACTTTAACACGATAAGTTTACCTCACTTAAATCACCTAACTTCTCAAAATAACAGCTGCATTTGGAAAAGTAAACAATGAACAAGGGTAAGAATAATATATTAAGTATTCAAAACAAAATATTACCCAAAGTTATTCATCAAAATAATGTATATTGAATAATATTCTTTGCATTAATTCAGACAAAAAGAATAAAAAGGAATATAAAAACAATTTAAATGTAAGCTATTCTTAGAACAATAATGAAAATATAAATAAAAGACTGCAACATCAAATCACAGGAACTATTTCATGCCATTAGTATAATGATGCCAACTATGATAAAATATCTTTTATGAATATTATCTTTTACAAAAGTTATTTTATTGCATTCTAATATTTTCCATTCATTACAAGGTAATTGTCAAAGAACAACTATAGGTTCAAACCAGCATTACCTATATAATAATAATATAATAGTAACTGTATCAAAGGTTTTTAAACACTATTTCCAATATTTTTGATAATAGCACATTTCATTGTAAAAACTTTTCCAAATACTTTTTATTACAATCAGTCAAAGTAACTATTGATTAGAAATTAAATGCATGAAGCACAATCCTTTTTAAATAGCAGATAAAAACTTTAAGATTTAGAATGGTATCGATTAGGTAACGAAAAATTTAATTTTTATTCTGAATCTCAGTATTTCTTTCAGATTTTCGTTATTTTATGCGTTTATTCAGAATGAGTTGGCTGCATATTTTAAAGTGATTCGCAAAGACGTATGAGGATAATATATATGAAATTTTATTCAAGATTGTGGGTCACTTTCCAACAACACATCTTGAAAGAATTGAATTATTGATCAAATACAAGTATATATTAAGTGCATTCATCAAACACTTGTAAACTATATGGACGTTTTCAAATCGGATCTTTGTTATTGTCTGTCCAGTGATAAAAATTCGCAATTAAGCAAACAATTTTATCAAAAGAAAACATTGGAATATCCAATAAAGCGATATATTTCAAGAATAGAATCTTATAACAAATAAATTTTTAAAAAATTATTATTTGCTATCAACAAAGGCAATTATGTCTGCAATGCCATCAATTGTGCATAGGCCGAAGCATCCTGAAATGACAGAAACTGAAACGTTCACAAATAACATTAGGATTGTTGGGGACAACTCAACCAAGTACAAAGGCTCCCAATATGGATTTCTAATGAACTTGCTTCAGTACTATGGATTTTTGGAGACGGGTTTTCCCCAAAAGATTAAACTGTCCAGCTTGTTAATCCCGATCTTGCTTCACGTTGCTTACGTTGACCTTCTTTGTATGTCTTGGATTGGAATGTCCCAGGAATGGTTCGAATGGAAAACTACCATAGCTTTTAGCTTATATTTCACTTTAAGTGTTATTATTTGGCACACAATGCGCTTTAGGAAAACACAACTAATTCCGCTGCTTAAAGAAATTGATTCTAATACGATATCTACCTCAACTTATAAGCTGAACCTAATTGCTGTGGCATTGTGTTCATTGCCACCAATTCTAGAATTTTTATCAATTTTGATTGGTAACTACTATAAGGAAGAATCATACTATAAGTATTTCACGTATGATTATGATGTTAAAAATGCATTTTTGAAAAACATATTTTTATTCTTTAAACTAAGTGTTGATCTATTCATTCCCCAATTTTTGGAATGTTTAGTACTACTGTTATATTTGGTTATTTGTGTCCGCATTGCGGGAACTTTGTCTAATTTATGCAAAATAGTTGCAGAAACTCCTGCTTCTAAATTTTATTCTGTTCAAACCAATATTATCAAGAAATATTTATCTTTAATTAGTACATTAGAGGAATTCCAGTGTGTATTTTCCCAGCCATCTTTTTGCATTTTTCTTTTATACATGGTCGTATTATTTGCAATGTCATCAACTTTTTTGCTTATTGATAAACAGCAACTCAGAGTTCCTCTTATATTTCGACATACATTCCATATGTTATTATCGATATCGGCTCTTTTCAGTGTTTTTTACATTGCTGGGGAAATACCCTCACGGATATCTAACTTCAAGAGGGCACTTTTTCAAAAACTAACACATTTATCTTATGTTAATGTTGCAAATTCTGCAGAATTGTCGATTTTACAAAACATCGTTAATAGTCCTGATACCGTTATGTCAGGTTGTGGTGTAATCTTTTACACAAAGAGACAGCTTCCAGTTGCAATCGGGACTTTTATAACTTACAGTCTGCTCCTATTAAATTTGAGATAAATGTTGGTAGAATGATCAAATATTGCCTTTTTTTACGAGATATTAGTTCTGCGGGTTAAATAAACTAACAAATAGTTTATTTTAAAATGGCTCTTATTTCAGAAGTAATAATTGTAATTTCAAAAAGTATCAGGAATTTAGCAGATACGAGTAGTCTAACTTTTCTCAAACTATAATGTCAGATTGTGACGTGCTGTTCGACACCAATAATCAAAAAATTCAACGGCAGTAAGCATATTTGTAACTTACAGTCTTCTTCTAGAACTTGTGAAATAAGTGTTATTGACAACGTCACCTACGATATATTTACAGTGAGAGCTGATAATAAAAAATTTGCTTAAGTGCAATAATATATAACTTTTTTTGTAAACTAAACATTAAATTTTGTAATTGTTTTGTGTTTTCCAATTTATCAGCACGCAAATAAACACATTTCCCACGCTAAAAGAACGCTGCACTCGTAAACTAAACTTTTCCTTTTCGTCAACATGTTGGGAATTTCAACTCTAAGTGTACTCAAAAGGATAGTAATATTCACATGTAATTCATCTCATTAATCCAAAAGAATGAACCTGATATAATATAAATTCGATAATAGATGTAATGGAAATAATATCTATGTAACCTTTCTATATTTCTATAAAAAAAATCAATTAATGAATTTATGCGTGACAGTTAAAAATCAACACATTTCTAGAATCTTATATTTATTTAATGGGGTTTCTAAACTTTTATTTCTGCTACAAGTTTTCACAAACGTGGCTTTGTTTCAAATTTTGAGGTAATAAAGTCAATACTTCTGATAATTTGCCTTTTCATCACTACCCTATTTATTTTTACATATTTGTGCAAGAATCAACTCAACAACTACGATTTGATACAAAAACTACTAATAAAAGATAAATACCAGTCTCTAAACTTTTGACCTGCACTATCCTGGCATATGTAGTAAGCTCAAACTTTTTGGGGTTGGCAACAGGGCCAGGGACTGTCTGGCTAAATGATCCAGTTTGTACTATAAAAGGACTATAAGACTAAGTCCACTACGTTTCTCCGACCTGGATAATCTCTACACATGCCGATATAAGGAAGTTGCAAGTGGCACAGAATAAAATCCTCAGGGAAATGTTGGCGCCAGCCACAACAACCTGATCTACTGAGATCTCAAGGCAAACACTATCAAGCATCGTATGCCGAAACTGGATATGAACTTGTAATGGAAGGCCAGATAAAGATACAATGAGCAAATTAATTTTACTTGTGATGAACTAGTTTTGAAGTTATTTGTTTATATATTTAATGAAAATATTGTAACTGCATGTTTTGCAAGTTGGTTTAATTTAGATGAGGTGGTAAAATACCGACTTGGTTGGTAGAGTGCTCAAAAAAAATCCCAGCGATGGCTATATCTTCGTTTCCAAACATTTTTAAATTATTGTGGTTTTCACCAATATATTTTGATTTTTTTTATATATATATTACGATTTTGCACATGTCTAGTGCTAAATTGCTAAATTTTTTGCTTGGGGGACTGTTTACTTAGTAAATTCAACTTTAATTTTGAAAATTTCAATACAAAACCCCTTTTTAATCCTTTCATTTGATTAAGAATCCTCCGTTTATTCTAAACATAAAATTTCAGTTCATTTCATTGAAAAACACGTCTTTTATATACCAAAAAGTATATTAACCCCTTGACATACAATGACGTCTCCGAGACGTCAAGAACTGTCTTCGGTGAACACCGGACAGTATTATTAGATTATCTGTTTCGGTAGTTGTAACATCAAAACTATTTATAAAAGGCTTGCAATCCTTAGTCATAATATTATAATATTTCATTTTGAATTTTAAAAAACTTAAGTGGCAACTTGATGTAAAAATTGAAAAAATAAATTAGTTCTTCGATTGGATTTTAATGACGAGGTTTGTGTTGTTGTTTTTTAACATACGCTACATCGTGCATCGATGCTGTTTTGTTTAGACTGTTGAAGATGCTTCTCCCCTTTCAACAGTAACGATAAAAAAATCCTATCGGCACTCTGTTGGCAATGTTCTCTGAAATAATCCGTGTATATTCACTACACAAACTTTTATTTGTATATCAAGGGGTTAAAAATTCAATATTGTAATTGTTAATTAAATGTACTTTAATTTGTAGTTGTTTATTAAATGTAATTTAATTTGCAGTTGTTTATTAAATGTAAATTATTATGAAATTGCTAATAAAATGTATTTTAATTTGTAATTGTTTAATGAATGTAAATTAATGTGTAGTTGTTTATTAATTATAATTTAATTTATAATTCTTTATTAAATGTAAATTAATTCCTAACAAACAAGTCTATATTTTTAGAAAGCATGTAACGGTCTCGTATTACTCCTATAACCTTGGTTAATTACTTTCGGCAAAGTTACCGACTAACTTTTAACACATTTTAAAACTTGTTTTTAATTTCGTACAAATAGTTTTTTAATATAACTATCGTGTATCAATACAAAATTGTTAGGCTACTATAGTTTAACAATGCTACCATATTGCATACGCTTATTTTTTATGCATTTCAGTAATCTAATGAAGATTGGAGGGATATATTTTAAATTTTTTAAATAATTGTTAAAACTTATTTTTGGAACTTTGTGTGAAATCAATCAACCCTAGCGTAGAAACACGAACTTGTTAAATCACTATGTTATTTGATTTTGTAAAAAAGGTTTTATGTAAATACTGTTTCATTCTCAGTCTCTAAGCTTTTTACTTAAGGTTTTTAGGCTTTTCAGAATCGTCCATAAGATCCATTGACTCATAAGGCTAACCGAACTCATGTAGGTTTGCATTGCTCTTTTCTTGTCACAAAAAGGTATAAACGAAGCAAACTATCTTAACTTCCTCTTCTTTATCAGCACAACAGCCTGGTGCAGGCCAAAGCTTTCTCAATTGGCTTCCTCCAGACAGGACGACTTGCTTCTAGATTCCTTCACCTAATCACCCCCAAACACCCTTCAAGTCCTTCTCTACACTGTCCAACCACCTCGTAGCTGGTCTCCCTCTTCTCCTTGTGCCTTCAATCCTTGAAAACGTCAATTTTTTAACTGGGTCCAAATCTTCTTGTTGGAAAACGTGCCCCAGCCATCTGAGCCTGTAGGACTTAATAACTCAAAATGTTATGTTGTAAATATTTATTGTATATTTCATGGTTATGCAAAATTCTCCAAGTATTCTTTTATTTAACTGCTCCAAAAATTGACCTAAGGATCTTTCTTTCAAAAATGAGTAGCCTATTTTCCTCTGTTTTATTAATTGCCCAGGTCTCGCAACTATAAAGAATAATTGAATAATTGGTCTAATAAGGGTTTTGTATAAATTAACTTTAGTATTAATAGAGAGGAATTTTGATTTTAATTGATTCTTTAGACCAAAGCAGCATCTATTTGCCATCAAAGTCGGTTCCTAACTCCAGCTATTATCTCATTTTTATTGGTAATAAGCGTGCCCAAGTACTTAAACTGGGTAACTCCATTAAAAGTATAGTTTTCAATCCTGGTTGGTTGTTTTCAGATTATCTGGCGCCGTCAGCAATACGAGGGCTATAATGCGCCGAAACATTCGTCATTAGACAAGCCAACATACATTTACAAACACCCATGCCTAACACGGGACTCGAACCCGCAACCTCGCGGTCTAGAAGCTAGCACGCTAACCATTATACCGTTTGGTAAGCTGTTTTCAATCGTGAGTGACTGTACATCAAGTTTTTTAGAGCTTACCACCTTAAATTTTGTTTTTTCATCATTTACTGCTAAGTCCATATCTTTAGCAGCATTCTCGAGGGCAATAAAAGTTTCCACCACATACTGTTCGCCCAATAATATCAATGTCATCTGTGTAAACAAGTAATTGTATAGATCTCTGCAGAATAGTGTTTCTAGTGTTGATCTCTGAATTTCTTAAAACATTTTCAACTGTTATGTTAAATAAAATGCATGACAGAGAGTCTCCCTGTCTAAGACCTCTTTCTGTGTAGAAAACTTCTGAGACATCAGACATGAGTTTAACTCTGCATTTTACGCAGACCAAACGCTATAGCGGTTAGCGTACTAGCTTCTAGACCGCGAGGTTGTGGGTTTGAGTCCCGTGTTAAGCATGGGTGTTTGTAAATGTATGTTGGCTTGTCTAATGACGAATGTTTCGGCGCATTATATCCCTCGTGTTGCTGACGGCGCCAGATAATCTGAAAACAACCAACCAGCAAAAACCACATTCTTGTAATCTGGAAAATAAAGTTTTTAGATATTCTAAATGTTCATTATGATCTTTTGAAGAAATCAAAATGCCATTCATAAAAGCGTAAACACCAGGCAAGTCCTTTGTGACCTCATCTATGAACCTTTAGAATGTGCATGAGGAATTATATAACCTAAACTGCATTCGTGTACATTCAAATAACCCAAAGGGTGTAAAGATAGCCGTTTTCGAAATATCATCCGGGTTAATCGGAATTTGATGATACGTCTTAATCAGATAAATGTGACTAAATACTTTTGTACCATGCCTTTCAGACTTGAAATCAGCTATACACGAAATCGGGTGTTTTTAACACGCTTTTATTAGTTTCCCCTGTATGTTTGCTTGTAACCGACTCTTTTGGGCTCGATGTTGCCCTACTTTGAGCGATCAGATTTGATTCAAACTTTGCACACTTGTCAAAGATCGATGACAATACAATTATTCAATAAGTTTGTCGCTTTATCACAAGGATTAGCTCGTGTTACCCTTGCATCATTAAATTCCAACCAACCAACCTTCTCCGGAATCGAACCCTGGTGTGACGATGCCGTTACCTGTTACAATCCCAGTAATCACAAAACGTATCATCGACAATTGATAAGGCAGACATTTGAAAGATTTGTCGTGGGCACGACGGTTAAACAAAGCGTGTTTTTTTAGTCACATTATCCTTACCCGGATCTTCAGGATTAGTGATTTTTCATATTCAGAGACACGGTAATGTTTTGTGCCAAGTAATACGGCGTGTACTAAGGCATACACATGACTTAAATTTGAAACAAGCATGTGACTATTGGCAGGAGCAACTGGAGAGTTTTGTACACTTAACTAAAAAAATTAACTAAAAAAAATTTATAGTTAACAGAAAAAATAATTAATAGTTTAAAAAACTAAAAAACACGTTTTAATAGATTTGGTTGGTTGTTTTCAGATTATCATCTGGCACCGTCAGCTACACGAAGGCTATAATGCGCCGAAACATTCGTCATTTTACAAGCCAACATACATTTACAAACACCCATGCCTTATACGGGACTCGAACTCGCAACCTCGCGGTCTAGAAGCTAGCACGCTAACCACTATACCGTTCACGCTTTAATAGAAAACCAAACTAAAAAGTAGAAAATAATTAATAGTTTAAAAACACTCTTTAATAGAAAAGTGAACTAAAAAGTAAAAAATAATTTTAAATAAGTTTGAAATAAGAATAGAGTGATTAACAAGAAATATTTATTTTATCGTAAAAAAGCGTGGGGTGCTTGATGTCAATTGTTGTAAATATTTAATGATAGATATTTGTTTGTGTTGCGTGTTTTTTAGTTTTTTAAACAATTAATTTTCTTTTATGATTTGAGCATTTAACGAACGGTAATCCCTCACGGTCCTCCACTCCAACTTTCCCTTTTTGGGTGCCATGTGAAGTGGAGATGCAAAGTTACTACGTAAGGGTCTCATAATGCCCAATTGAATCATATTCTGAAACTCCGCTTTAACTATTTTTAATTTATCGGGAGCTAATCAGCGCGGTTTTGCGGCGACCGGATGACCTACTGTTTCTATGTAATGTAATGAATAGTTTTATGTTTAACCGGTTGATCTGCGTTTGATAATTTTGTTCACCTGCTTCTCACCCCAACCAAAGCGAACAAAAATTCATCATTGGCCAAATCATGTGGCATAAAAAAAACTTTGCTTTTTGTTACAGCTGTCAAACTTGTCGAGTCGAAATACAAAAAAAAAGAGGAAAATATGTACGAAGTGTTAATTTGGAGTAATAAGTCGTAGAAATTCGTGGACAGAAGAAAATCGAAAAAGATATGTATGTCTACTATCTTGCAGGTAGTTGTGGAAAACGAATTTGATCTGCTAGATAGCCCTTATCACCTCAAGATGCAAATACATCGACTTTCAAGTAATGGGATACATTGATTGCCTCCTGCCGTGCGTTTTGCCACCAACTTACTAGTGATGCAAATAAGCGTGGCTGGGAAAGTTCCAATTCCAGAGAGGTAAGGTAAAAATGTCTTTTCTCTTACCGTTCTGTACATGGTGTTGTTGTTGACATGAATCTTAATTTATTACTGTGCAAGTTAAGGAAGAAGAAAGGATATTTGCTAGATCCAAGATGGGAAAAAGTAAAACACCTGTCGATTGAGGAGACACTGTACAGCTGTAAAATTTGCCTAGTCGAAATGTAAAAAAAAAAAGGAAAATATGTACTAAACGTTATTTTGAAGTAATAAGTGGTAGAAATTCGTGGGTAGAAGAAAATCGAAAAAGGTATGAGCACATACCTAAGGATCATTCCAGGTCCCAGTAGTTGAAACAAGATTGTGAACAATTTCCGAGTCCATTTCAGCTGTCTCTCTGAAACGTTAAACATAAAAGAATAATTATTTTTTTACCTTAACTGTAGATAGTTGCAGGTGTGTTAGTTATAGGCCGCTAGGTGAATAAGTGTAAGAAAATCAGCTAGCGGCCTATGTTAACAGGGTGCACCCACGTGAAGGTCCACCTGCTTCGCACCCCAACCAATGATGAACAAAAATTCATTATTGGCCAGACATGGAAGTCTCATAACCATTCTGCGAAAGATGTTGGATTGAACCATTGTTAAGAAATTAGACATTTGTCAATAGCCATACTTAATATGGTTTTCCAAGCATCCGGCGAATTGTCGCTACAAATACAAACGTAATGAATGTTATGAGTTTCCAAGTCTGCTTACAGAAAAAAAAAAAGCAGTAAATATATGAAAAAAAGGAACTGCATATACTTGCAAAATTAACGTTTAAAACGGAAAAAATAAAATGTTGTAACTTTGAAAATCGAAACGGAAAGTGTCGAAATTTATTTAACGAAAGGTTAAATTAAACTAACAACTCAACTCGACTCAACAACTCAATCTCAACTCAACAACTCAATCTCAACTCAACAACTCAATCTCAACTCAACAACTCAATCTCAACTCAACAACTCAATCTCAACTCAACAACTCAACTCAACTACTCAACAATTCAAAATCTCAACTAAGCAACTTAACTCAACACTACAACTCAACGCAATTCAACAACTTCACAACTCAACTAATCAATTCAACTCACCTGTTTTCCGGATATCTGGGAAAATGTCAGTATTTAATGAAAGATTGAATAGAATTAGATAAATCTTATAACTCAACAACTTTAAAACTCAATTCAACAACTGAGTAACTAAAAAACTCTACTTTAACTCAACAGCTCAACTCAAAAACTCTACTTAACTCAACAACTCGGCTTGACTCAACAACTCAACTCAACAATTTTACTAAACGACTCAACACAACTCGCAACTCAAAACAACAACTCAATTAACACCTGAACAACTCAACTCAACTGTTTTCCAGATATCTGGAAAAATGTCAGCATTTAACGAAAGGTTAATGAAATGAGCAAAGGGTGTATAAATCTAACAACTCAACAACTCAGCTCAACTCGACTCAATGACAACTCAACTCAACAAATCGATTCAACAACTCAAGTCAACTGTTCTCTAGATATCTGGGAAAACGCCAGTATTTAACGAAAGGTTAAATAAAATGAGCAAAGGGTATAAAAATTTAACAACTCAACTCAACGACTTGACTCAAAAACTCGACTCGAATCAACAACTCAACTCAACGCAACTCAACTCAAATCTACAACTCAACACCTCATCTCAAATCGATTCAACACCTCATCTCAAATCGATTCAACAACTCAAGTCAACTGTTGTCAACAGTTTTCAGTTTCCACAGTTTTCAGTCAACAGTCAACAATTTTTAACGAAAGGTTAAATAAAATGAGCAAAGGGTATATAAATCTAACAACTCAACTCAACAATTCAACTCAACTCAACACCTCAACAACTCAACTCAATTCAACAACTCCCCAACTCAACTCCACATCACCTCAACAACTCAACTAAATTCAACAACTCCACAACTCAACTCCACATCTCCTCAACAACTCAAATCAACTGTTGTCCAAATATCTGGAAAAACGCCAGTATTTAATGAAAGGTTAAATAAAATGAGCAAAGGGGTATATAATCTAACACCTCAACTCATCAACAACTCGACGTTATTCGACTCAAAAACTCGACTCGACTAACAACCCTACTTAACTCAACTAGACTTAACAACCAGCTAAACTCAACAACTTGACTCAACAACTCAATTCAAAAACTCAACTCAACACCGAAAAAAAATTAGCAAAGAGCATATAAATCTAACAATATTTGCTTTAATACCAAAAGTAGGAATTATATCAGGGTCAACAGAACCAAATGCTTTTTGTTTTTTAATACAATTTTGTAGGTCACAATAAGAAAAAAAAATCTTTTTTTACCACATCAATAGAGTTCATACAAGGTTTAGAATAACAATTGTGACAGTAGAATCTATGTAGACACTAGAAAAATAGTTTTTATAAGATTCAGCTACATCTTCATCAATGATAAGTTCTATATCATTCCAAAACATTTCATTTATGGTATAGGATTGATTTTTATCTCGATAGTAAGATTAGTCTGGTTGATTTCTACTCTCAGCGAACTATTTTTATGCACAATGACGGCTATTCAGGCCGGGACCTTCATCTTAACGTGGATTCCGAACCACAACAAACATTGGCATGCGAGGCCAGAGAGCAAACCCCACAGCCATCAGTTGGGCCAAAAGATTTTAAGATTCAGCTTCAAAGATTTCTCTATAAAATTAATATAACCTTTGCTGGTGCTACGAATATCAGATTTAATATTTTGCGTGATAGATTTAAAACGTTCTAGATCATTTGGATTATTATTTTTCTTACATTTATTCAAGTAGGAATTTTTTAGCTTTATAATCAAACGTCTATGTAAACCAATGTCTGTATTTCATTTTGAAAATATTGGTTTTAGGGACAGACGTATCAAGTTCATCATATAAAACTGTATAAAAATTATCTAAAGCTAAGTTAATACAAGAATATTGATTTTGAACAAGATACAAAAGATTAAACAGCAAAATATAGTTCGCTCTTTAAAGTTATAAGATTTAATTACAGTCTCTTTAGAGCTAGGTTTATAAGTAATAGTCTATTGATTTTATATAAATTGATCAGCAAAACAGGATGGTAATTGTCTTCAGTGGATATAGGAAGAACTGGTTTTGTTACAGCCGTAGTATAATAATCAAGTTTAACTAGAACCAAATCTAAGATTCTATTCATATGATTTTCGATAAAATTACTTTGTTTTAGTTTATGCAAATAAAGAAAACAAATGAAATCATGAGTAAAGGAGGCATTATCAATAGAAGTATCGTTTTGCCAGTTTATATAAGATAAATTAAAATTACCTGCAACTATGATAATAGTAGCATTCGAAAAATGTTCATCAATAGTAGCGTAAAATTCTTCGAAAATAGTAGTACTTGTAGATGGTGGGAAATAATCAAAACAAACGTAAATATAATAACAAAAATATAACATTAACAAGTAGCGTAAGTATATTCCGTTCAAGGGGTCCGTTGACAATATCCAAGTACGGTACGGATTCTCCACCAAGAATTGTTTACATAAAACCGCGCCAAATTATGCAACCATAAGCAGTTCACTTGTTATTAAAAAAAATGGCAATGTTGCCCTTAATTGGCGAAAATCACCTTGGCGAGGAATCCGTACCGTACCTGGATATTGTCAACGTAAAAGTACCCAAAATTATAAATATATTAACAAACATTATAACCGGCGTATTCAAAATGAGACAGTAGCTTGGCATTCAAGTGTTTTTTACTGCAATTGAGACACCTCCACTACGATACAAATCGGTTTGCTGGTAGTCGCGATCTTTCCGAAACACATATCATAACGATCATCAAAAAGATCATTGTTAAGAAACTCATCATTGAGCAAAGTTTCAGACAGACAAATTAAATCGTAGTTTTCAGTCATAGTTGAATCAAATATATCATTAAATTTAGATCTCATTCCACGTGCATTTTGATAATACTATGTTAGAGCCACATTATTGTTTTGATGGAAACTATTAGTAGAGACATTATTTAAGATCAGGAATGCGTTCGCTTTTCGATAGTCGATCGCTTTTAGCACCATCAGGATTCGAGATAATACTAACACTATCATCTGTAGAGATTGGATCCTGTTTCAATCTGCCGAAAATATTTTACACAATGCACCCTTCACGCCACAAGTTTTCGTCAAGTAATACATGAACTTCGCTTTCAATAGCTTCAATGTGGAATGAAGTATAGCCGTTACATTTCATTTTTGTACATACCAGATAGTTCAAATTCGAGGGACACAAAAAATCATCCTTTACTTCCATAGATTGGTTTAATCTATACTAAACTTCAACTTAACTAGACATCACTTAGACGGTAGATCGTCACAGTGCTCAAGGTATTTAATCCATTTTGGCGGAGTGAAGACATAATTCTCGCCAAACCTTATAGTCTTTTGTTCTCTACAGCAGTGATTCTCAACCACTGTGCCGCGGCACTTTTGTGTGCCGCCAAATTCTTAAAATGTGCCGCCAAATTTTAGAAATGTATATAGTAAAAATTATAATGCTTTTTTTTATTACGAGTAAAGTTTAAATTAAAGAAAAGTACTTATATATGTATGAATATTGTAACGAAGATTTTCACTTTCACCGCTTCGTTACATATTTCTCTGAGTCGTTTTAGACCTATTTTTTACTCTAGTTTTTTACATACTACCCCCTGCAGGTGTGTGAGTGTGCTTCTTGTTGTCTGATGTTTGGAAAACATATCCGTTGAGACTTTGTTTCCCACAAATTCCGTGAGTGATTTCAAAGATCACTTCGAACAATTTAATTTCAAAATATTCAGAAGAATCAATTAATTCATTTTGGATTAACATTATATGCGATTATCCCATGATAGCCAAAAAAGCTTTAAAAATATTATTACAATTTTCTACATCTTATTTGTGTGAATTAGGATTTTCAGTTTGAACCAACATAAAAACGAAAAAAAAGATCGAGACTGTTAAATGTAGAAGACGATATGAGAGTAGCATTGTCATTTTTACGACCAAATATAAATGAAATTATCAAAAAACATCAAGCTCAAATTTCTCATTAAAAGTATTCATATTATTCATTTGTAATTAATCCCTTAATAAACCTACTGTTGTTTTTGTAGTACATATTATATTATTTTATTTTACATTCCAAATTATTATCATAAACTATTTTACACAGAGTATTATATGTAAGTAAACAACTTTTGAACTTATCTTTTTCTTTGTGTGCCGCCAAATTTTGAAATCGTTAAAAGTGTGCCTCGACAAAAAAAAAAGTTGAGAATCACTGCTCTACAGGGTTGCGGTTTGGCGAACATTATGCTTTCACGCCGCCAAAATGGATTAAATACCTATGAGCACTGTGACGATCTACCGTCTAAGTGATGTCTAGTTAAGTTGAAGTTTAGTATAGATGGCGTTGAGTGGAGCATGCCAGTGAAGACCCTTTCTTAAGTCGGGCTTACTCGTTACCAGTAAGGGTTCCAGTTGAGATAGCCAGTCTGTGATGTCACTTGGCTACTGACTCCAGTATATCAAACAATTTCTATATTCTGGCGACTGCCTGACCTCCGACTGAAGGTGCAACGGTCTCTTAGCTGCCGTCATAGAATGGACAATTCCCGCATTTTATAAAAACGAGTGATATTAGTAGATATTTATGAAGAATTTCTTTCTGATTCCAAATATTTAAACAAAAGTTCTTTAAAAATATTAGTTATTTAAATATTAAGAAAAGAAAATGCCCCAAAACCAGTCCGATCAAAACAGTCAACAAAATTCGTGACGTAAAGAAACTATATCGTTTCTATGGTTATCGTGAGGTGTCTGCCAAATAGTTGGCGTTGAAAGAGTTGGCGTTGGTAGACCATTGCCACATTCCGTACAGATTGGCGTGATTTGCGAGAAACTTGCAAATCTGGTTTCCGCTGCTGCATTTCAAGCCGCGATGTTTGTGAAGCCGTGATGTCACATTCAATGCCAACGAAATGAATCGTTTTCTCGCCAACCTCTAACAAGGTAATTTTGATCACAATTTTTTTTTAAAAAGTGAGCAGAAATTTTTATGCTTATGGCTTTTTTGAAACATTTAGAATTGAATAAAAAATGCGGGAATTGCCCTTTAGCGATCTAAACTGGCATCCCGACTGATAGCATATAAATCCACCTTAGGCAAGGACCAACATGGGATAAAAAGCATGTACACTACTTGAAAAAAGTAGAAGGACAGTCATATTTTGTAATTTATGCTTTGTATTTCGATCCTCTTGATATAAATTTCTTTTTTTATGTAGTTTGGCTATTTTTTCTTTTTTTATAAAGGAGTAAATTTTATCTACCACTAGTAAAAATTAAGGAAAACAGTACTTAACGATTTTTGGTGTGTGAAAAAAGTAGAAGGACACGTGCTAAAATAATTTGTTTTGGAATATTGTAAACCTCAAAGGTAGGTGTTTCATTCTTTTTAACTGTTTTTGTTAAGAAAAACATACTATTTTATTGAAAATCCGTCGTTTTCATCTTTTTAGAATGCCTAGAGGAAAACCTTTAAGAGAGTTTGAAAAAGGCCAAATTTATGCCTACATAAACGATGGCAAAGGTGTGAGAGAGATTACACGCCAGCTACATATTAGTCCAAATACTGTTTCAAACTATATAAGAAATCCTAGTAGTCAGGGAACCAAAAAGAAGACTGGCAGACCTAAAAAACAGACGCAACGCGATCAAAGAAAAATCATTAGGGAACTAAAAAAAACGGATGAAAGTATTGCCAAAGCTCAAAATAATGCAGGCATCACACACGTTTCAAAAAGAACTGTCTACAACTACATAAAAAGGTCCGAAAATTTCGTATTCCGAAAAAGGAAGCACCATCCCAAATGTAATGAAAGGCACATTGAACACCGACTGCACTGGGTTAAAAACCACATGTCCAGGACGTCAGAATGGACCTCCGTTATATTTTCTGATGAGAAAAGATTTAATTTAGACGGTCCAGATGGCTACAAATACTATTGGCACTGTCTCGGTACTGAAGAAAAGACTTATTCTACCCGGACAGATGGGAGGAGGGAGTTTAATGGTTTGGTTGGCAGTCGGGTACGGAGGAAGAACAAGCCTAGTGTTCCTGAGTGGCAGGCAGAAACACACAGATTACATCCAAGTCTTGAATTCAGATCTCCTTCCCTACGGCGTTGAGCTAGGCGGAAATGACTGGATTTTTCAACAGGACGGAGCATCAATTCACACAGCTAATGGGGTTAAAAATTGGTTTGCAGCAAATAATGTTCGGGTTTTGTCATGACCTGCTAAAAGCTCGGACCTCAACATTGTAGAGAACATATGGGCAATGATTGTTCGTCGCGTTTACGCGGAAGGCAAGCAGTTTGAATCTATAGTTGAGCTTCGGAGAACTTTGAATTATGTATGGGGCAATTTCAGCCAAACAGAAATTCAAACTTTATATGATTTGATGCCAAATCGAATTTTTGAAGTAATCAAAGCCAATGGTGGAAGAATTCCCTATTAATAAGACTTTTATTGGCATTATTTAGAAGTGTCCTTCTACTTTTTTCACAGAGTATGATGAAGTCAAACTGATTTATTGCTGTACTTGACATGTATTTTTTTGTTTCAATTTTCAGATACAGTTATCTGTTTGTAATTAGTAATTTAAAGTGTTACTCATTAAATTGTTATGGAAAAAAATCAGTGTTTTTTATTTATAAAAAAAAATCATGTGTAATACTTTTTTCACGCAGTGTAGCTTACTACTCTCAACTGTTTTCACTCATAGTGTGGTTAGTTGAAGGCTTTTGCTTCAACCACAGCACATTTCAATGAAGATCTTCTATAGTTCCATGGTAAAATACTTCACTCATTTAAGTTAGTTAGTAAGGCATTTTACTAACAAAGTTCTTTTGTCATGCACTTGCGAGTTCAAAGCCGATCCAGTCAGAACCGGCCTAAAAGCAAAATGCTGTGAATGCAAGAATGAGTTTTGGCGCCCAGTATGAAAATGGGTATAAAAACCCTCCAAAAATGGTATGAGTACTCTATTACTGAAATTTGCTGGAACTTATACTTGAAGTTGGCATTTTAAAGGGATAAAAAACTTAAACTAATAAGTAGTAATAAATAGTAAATATTAAACTAAAATATTTAATACCTTTTCATTATTTCTTCTATTACTAATTATATTCTTTTAGCTGACATTTTCAAACCTCAATAGGCTTCCTGCACTGCACTTGTGTAATAGACTGAGAGGCGACTGCAATTTTTGGACCCCATCGAACATCATTCTGAATTTTTTATAGAAATTAGAGGAAAGTCAGTAGATTACGAATCCACTGGTCTGCCGTGGCAAAAATGGCCGAAACTGGTCAAAAATCGACTTTTAATCAGTTGAACTAAATCCAATTGCCAAATGCGCCATAACTTGCCAAATAATGAGCATTTTTTTTATTTGGTAACCCTCACTCTTTAAATTTCAATTAGAAGGTTGCAGACGATTCAGATATCTGGCGACGGTCAACTTGCATCTATTAAAAGGGAGCCAAGTTGGCAAGAAATATTACATCACTTATGACGTAACTAATGTCGCCAATTTGGCTTACTTTTAAAAGATATAAGTTTTCCGAGCCAGGAGATTAGAAATCGTTTGCGCTTTTTCTCATTGAAAATCAAAATGCAGTGGGTTGCCAGACGAAAAAGTTTGTTCTCTTTTTGGCAAGTTATGACATATTTGGCAATCAGATTTTAGTTCAACTCATTCCAAGTCGATTATTGATCAGTTTCGGCCATCTTTGCAACGGCAGACCAGTAGATTCCTTATCTACTCACTTTTCTCCAATTTCTATAAAAAATTCAGAATAATGTTCGATGGGGTCCAAAAATCGCAGTCGCCTCTCGGACTATAAAGAGCAAACTCTTAAATTCTTTTACTCAGAGTTTTAAAAATAGACCTAAGGTAGGTTTTTATTGATTTTAGCTTGGGTCTGACCGCGGGAAATATCACTTCAACGGAAAACGCTAGTTTGGCTTTGGAAATTGGCAAAACAAAAAATCCCCTTAACTATCTCCTTTCGTCATCAACGAGTCTGACACTTTACAACCTTTTCTTTGTCATCCTTTCGTATGTTTAAAAAGGAAAAGTGGTGGGATGCATTCACTAAAGCCACCCAAAGGGCTATAATTGCCGCGAAGAAGCCGACTTTGGACCCGGAGATTCAATGGGAAACTTCTTTATTGGTTACGGGAAATATTTGAAAGAGAGAGGGAAAAAAACTAAGGAAATGACCATTTGCTCTTCGGCTGGTTGAAATTACTGTTTTAACTCTACTCAACTTGACAAACAACCTAATGATTGATCAATTTGTATTTGAGTTCTTCCTTTATAGTCCGAGAGGCAATTGCAATTTTTGGACCCCATCAAACATCATTCTGAATTTTTTATAGAAATTGGAGAAAAGTTAGTAGATTATTAATCCACTGGTCTGCCGTGGCAAAAATGGCCGAAACTGATCAAAAATCGACTTGGATATGTCATAACTTTCCAAAAAGTGAACAGACTTTTTCGTCTGGCAACCCACTGCATTTTGATTTTCAATGAGAAAAAGTGCAAACGATTTCTGATCTCTGTCTCGGAAAACTTGTATCTTTTAAAAATAAGCCAAATTGGTGAAATCAGTTGTCATCAGTGACGTAATGTTTATTGCCAACTTGGCTCATTTGTGAAAGATGCAAGTGAGCCATAGCCACACATCCGAATCGTCTGCAACCTTCTTAATTGAAAATTAAAGAGTGAGGTTTACCAAATAAAAAAAAAATGCTCATTATTTAGCAAGTTATGACGCATTTGGCAATTGGATTTAGTTCAACTTATTAAAAGTCGATTTTTGACCAGTTTCGGCCATTTTTGCCACGGCAGACCAGCGGATTCGAAATCTACTCACTTTTCACCAATTTCTATAATAAACTCAGAATGATGTTGGATGGGGTCCAAAAATTGCAGTCGCCTCTCAGTCTATTAGGAATCAAGTCTTGGCACTCTTCAGTCTCTCTTTCTTTTCAGAGTAGATTCGACAGCGATAACGATCCAATGGCGGATTCAGCCAGGGGGCGCGGGGGGCGCGCGCCCCCTCCTCAGATTATTATTTTTTTTTATTATTTTTTAATTTTTAGAATTTGCACACAAAAAATTTAAATTTGTTTTTTTAATAAGTTCACTTAACGAGTATATTTCGACCTTCGTCTAATTTCCGAAAAAAGCCCCCCCCCCCCCCCACAAAAAAAGAGCTTATTTTTGGTTCAAGGTTCTTTTTATAGCCCTCTCCCTTCCCATTCAAACGGACGTTAGATGACTGTACAAGTATTCAAACCTCCACCCCCTTGACTTTGAAGACATCTCTACAACACTTTACCATAGGAGTTGAGTTGAGTTAGGTAAAAACTCTTTTACAAAATAATAATTGTTTACTTTTATTTTGTAACAATAAGGAGCCGAAACGAAAGCGAATTTTCCTCTATAAACTTCTAACTTAGACGATCACAAGAGGGGGAAGGGAGGGGGAATACACCGGATGTCGTCTTCCTCTCCTGATTTCGCACAAGGGATGGACGTGGGGAGGAGTATCACTGGACACTGAATGAGATAACATCTCCACCCCTCTGGGTCTTTGTCCTTGAAGCCCTCTTTTAAATGGTTGTGGTGTGGTTTACTAGTTAGCACAAGGAGAAGACTTTTTTGAACGCGTGGTGAGAGTGTTGAGACTTATGTTCGGTTTACAAACTGTACACTTCCGAAATTAACCAAAGAGTAGAGTAGGTTGTAATACATAAATGCATCCAAGCGACAAAAAGTGGGAACAAATTTTTTTAGCGTTTCTTTTTCTATTCTGAAATTATAAATACTATTTATTTGATTTAAAAATGAAAGCAATTGTTACGAGAAGTCAGAAAGAACGCTTTACTGGTGTGGAGGACTTTTTAAAAAGAAATGCTTTGTGTTTGGCTTTCAAAAAATAGTTTAAAAAAGTTATTCTATAGCGATTTTTGGTTGGTTGTATTCAGATTATCTGGCGCCGTCAGCAACACGAGGGCTATAATGCGCCGAAACATTCGTCATTAGACAAGCCAACATACACTTACAAACACCCATGCCAACACGGGACTCGAACCCGCAACCTCGCGGTCTAGAAGCTAGCACGCTAACCACTATACCGTTTGGTCGGCATAGCGATTTTTGGAAATGTACCTGTCATTACCCATTTTTGTCATATGTTTGGGAATACTTTTCTACGAGAAAAGTAAGTTAATCTTTGTTGTCTAGTGGCTTAATTTTTAAACCCTTTTTTAAATTAACTTCGATTTTTTGTGTCTGTGAGGAATAAATCCGTGGAGGACTAATTAATCCTCTTGTTATCCAATCGAGCTAAAATAACTTGTTGTCAATAACAATAACCATATTTTCGGACAAAAAAAAAATAATTAAAAAAAAAAAAAATTAGCCAAAGAGACGGAATTGATGATTTTCTTTGCAGTGGTCATCAAACACCATGAAAATTGAATCTCAGATCAAAATAGCTTAAGTAAATTACAATTGTACATAAAAATTGGCAAGGAATATAAAGAATACCATAAAAACTTTGTATTTATGGATTCATTTTTTTAACATGAACTATTTGACCTACCACACTGGATCTCACTGACTTGCATTCCTTTAACTTAAAAAATTAACATAAAATTTTGCTACTCCTGGTTTCTATCGTTTGCTTTTTACTTTATCCTTTATATTTACTTTTGATTTTGTTTATTTGTGGCGCGAAAATCTGTGGAAGGATAATTAACCCTCTAGCCGTCATCCAATCAAGCTAAAACTTGGCAGATAGTCAATGAGAATGCATTCAATCAAGTTTTGGAGATTTTCACTAAAAGAAACTTTTACTCATGCTTCTATTAACACTATAAATCTTGTGTATGTATTAAATGATTTATATAAAAATTTTACTTTTATGAATTAATTATTTATACACGTAGGTGACACATTTTTTTTCACTGGACTACATAAGTGTAACATTGTATCTATGTAAAAAATGCTCTGATTGGCTGAAATAAAAGCCAGGAATTGGAAAAAAAGGATTTTGTATCAGAAAAGTGGAAAATTAAATTAAATTTTGAAGAACAAGAGTAGAAAATATGAAAATGAACTGTCAACAAGTGAGATTTATCAAGAAATATAAAACAATTTATATTCGATGCTATAGAGAACTTCTACCTATTAAAAAAATATTAGACTTTGACATATTTAAGCTAAATAATAAAGCAAATTCGGCTCTTCTTAATACACTAACATTTACATCGTGTAGTTTTTTTTTTCTTCTTTAACTACTCTATTATAATTATCCATAGATGGATAAGTATAAGATAACTAAGTATAGTTTGCTAAATCAAAAAAAGGAAGACTGGAATTTGTTTTGTGCTAATTATTCAATGTTTAAATTGTATTTTTTTTTTCTATTGCCTTCTTAAAACTAATACTCATAATTATTAGTAAAACGTTCTCTTTGAAACACAATTTTTTCCCTGATTACTTTAGATTACTTGTGTAGCAATGGATTATCCAGTAAAACAAGGTATTTTTACTTACTAAGCTCACTGCATAAATATGTTATGAATATGTTAAATTTTGATGTACAATTACTGATTTCCCAGTTTGATGTAAGTATAGTATAGGATTTATACTTAGTCAGTTAGTCACAAATAATAGACGCAAGTTCCCACTTTCATTGGAATTTCTTCAGTATAATCTATACTTCTGCATGGGGATGTAGCTTACAAAAATGTTTAAAATGCACGATACATTTTTAATACAATTTGTTTTTAAAATAAAACAGATAATGAAAAAACAAAAGGGTAGTGTTAACGCGCTAAGATACCTAACCGCTACCACGCAAACCTTACGCTAAAATAGCAAGTCAGAAATGTGACGAAAGAGATTGGGGGTCAATCAATGGCTATGGATTAACTTAAAATATATTTCTTGAACACTGCCTAGCTTTCTCCCCCCCCCCCCTTTTTTTTTTTTTAATATTCAATTCTGTCCTGGCTAAGGCACAATCTTGCGCCCCCCCCCCCCTCAGGAAAATCCTAGATCCGCCACTGAGATAGACTCATATCGGATTGCCTCATAAGAATTTTCTTTGCTATGAGATTCAAACGTGAATCAATACAATATAGTCTTCAAAGAAATTTTAACACTAATATCCGTTACAACCAACCAATTTGATATGAATGTCCCAATGGAATTTGAAAACAAATCAAATTTATTTTCATAATCATGCATCGTTCTATATGTAGACAATAGATATGAATGGTGATAAAAAAAAATTTAAAAAAATTAAAAAAAAAAACGAATCTGAATATTTTTTTTAATTTTTAAGACTAAGAGGCTAAAATTGTGAATTCAAAAGAAATAATGATGAGATAATCTGTCCTTTAATTCATTTTCTGTACACACTGGTAATTCAATTTTGATTAAAAAAGTTCCCTGTGAATCATTTAACTCTTTCTGATTTTGAAACGCATCAAAAAGTGCAATTTCTTCTTTTAAAATTTTACTTTTCTTTTAAACTTATAAACAGCACGAAGTATAGGCAGTCTTTCCGTCCTTGAAATATTTTCGGAACTAAATGTAGTATAACCTAATTGAGTTAGTTATCAAAAAATCTTTTTACTACCTCTCAATTTTGAAATGCTAAGTACTAAAAATATTAATTCATTCAATCATGATGTCTATTTAATTTCGGTAGGATACAACAAAAAAAATTATACTGAAAGCTTATTTTATGCAAATTATGTACATAGCTTGATATGAAATTATACAATGTATTTCTTTACAAATTTCTTTGTGTGAAATTGTTAAACTATATTTATATTTTCATACAAAGCTTTGCTTTTTAGTCTATAAACATCATATTTGTTTTGTTAACAGTGAAAATGGTTAGCAACCAAAAAGAACTAAACAAATGGAAAAGGGTGAACGGGAAAATTGAGATGATTTTGTCATATGAGATCACAAAGACTTTCAATAACCCTCTAGCGGCACATCCCGCAATTTCCGCGGGCAACAAAATTTGCGCAGCCCGCAATTTCCACAGGGATGCATATTTGCCGTCAAATTAACTGTGCAATACACTCTTTCCCCGTTCATTGTTTCATTTTGGCTTTTCTGTGATGTTTAATTGTTTATTCAAATCTGGGTTAACAGATGGCATTAGATGTCCGCATTTCTGCAAAACATACAAGCATTTTTTGCAGCATTTTACACACTCTTTTCAAAGCTCAAAGATGTCTGACAGGAAGCGTTTAGCGCAGTGAGAGGGTTAAGAGTAGATACTGTTGCACAAATTGTCTGTATATAGTGTAAATAGTGACGTATTATTTTAAAATTCTATTGTAATTTATTTTTGTCTTATTTTATTTATTAACAGCGATTATACAGGTTAGAAAAAGGTGGCAACACCTAAAGCAATCGAGAAATTTCGAGATGTTTCTTTTCCGACGAATTGGCTGGAAATTTCGCGAATGTTCTCTCGTGCCAAGTATATAAAAGACTGGAGAACGGGAAAGTTTTCAGATTGACTTCGGACTTCGATGTGAGCTGATCGCTTTGTTTACTAGAGTGAACTTGTATAATTGCTGTATTCGAAGTTGTTCTTACTGAAGCTTGTATTGAAGCTTGAGGGTGATTAAACTGTTGTCTTTGAATGAATTTTGAGCCTTTGAAGAGTGAATAAATAGTAGTTTTTATCTTAAAAACTGTGCCATCATTGCCTCAGAGGAAAAATTCATAACAATACCCTTGACTCTCTCTCCCTTTCTGCCTGATAAATTACATCTATAGGGAAGAACAAATGCTTTAACTAAAAAATATTAGGCTTGTTTAAAATCTCCATATTTTGACTAATCCATATAAATAAAATTTTAGAATTAAAAAGGAAAAGGGGGGTCAACTAGTCTTTCTTTGCCATTCTACTAAAATACAAGTTCCGGCACTACTTTTAGAAAGGGAGCGATCTGCCTGACTACATTGTGAATTGTTCCACAGTAAAGGAGTTTTAAAAGACAGAAGAATCAAAATGAAACACATTTTAAGTTTGTAACAAAGATAATATATGAAATTTAAAATATTAAATCCATAAATTGATTCAAAAGTAAACAAAAAAAATTAAGATTTTTTTTCTATTTTATCCATCATATGTAGAAATTGTTGTAGTCGTATGAAAAATATTACTCAATTGTTCTTAAATATATATTGGCTGGATGCTGATTCAAATATATAAAGATCTTTATGGTGTATGTCTTTTTATCGGTCAAGCTGAATCTAGTGGGTCTTTTAGTTTAAAATAATATTTCGATAAATTCTAGGCGAAATAAATTTTAGTGTTCCTCTAAAACTGTCAACAATGAGGAATGATTGCCATGACAGATTTTCGAATATACATGAATAAAAATTGTAATCTTCAGTTTAACTTTTATTAATCATTGTAAAAGGTCGATGAATATTTCAAATTTCAATAATCTGTACTTATTCGTTTGAGATAGAAATTCTTTCTACAATAGTTTTCTTTTTATTTTAGATTCTACAATAATGTAGAAATAAGTGCCTAATGCTCTCTTTATTTCTCTTTATGCATGCTCACACCAAGTTTTCCACCATAGTTGATTGCGATATGAAAATAAATATTTGGCTCTTTGAATTAATCTTTCTTTAACATGCCCCCTTCATCCTTTAAATCAGAAATAAGGTTTTAAGCTATTTTTTTCAAATCCAGGTTTATTTCGTTTTCGTGGAAGAAGACTGAATTTGCCAAAGTCGGACGAATCGATCATCTTAAGTCCATTTCACGTCATTATATAAACCATAATAATTACATTTTAAACTCTCTGAGCACAGTTTATGTTTACTAATTCTACAAACCAATACAAAGTTTTCTTTCAAACCTACAAATCATTCCTAGAAAAAAAGTGGGTATCATGTCTTTCTCATCACCTCTTTTACGTCACTTTTTACGAAACCTATTACTTTTGAAACCAAAACTTGTTTACATTTTACAGACTAGTAAGTACTTTTATATTTTGTTTTGTATCTAAATAAAATGGCCTCTCTTTCCCTACGTTCCTCTTATTTTCTTCTATCTTTGATTGAAAATATCTGTAGATTACAAAGTTTACTTCCTTCCCTCACTTTTCTGTGTATATCGTTATGCTAGGTTGATTTTACTTTGGGTGAGTAACGCCGCAATCATATACAGTCAACTCGCGATAACTCGAAGTCGAATATTCGTTTATCTCAAAGTTTTCATTAAGTCCCAAAACAACTTAATATTTTTCAACACAAAGTGATCTTCCTATCTCGAAGTGTACATCTTTAAAGTCGTAATTTTTGTGAAAATTTTATTATCATTACAAACTCGAAAAAACCCACAAAATTCTAATAGAAAAAAAAAAGGTTTTTATTTTTTTCTCTTTACATCGTGTTTTTCAATTTAACTTAGTTACGCGGGGAAAAAAATCGTTTGCATTTTGTCTCTCTTCTCATTGGACCCTCTCTCCTGTTTTTTTTTTTTTTTTTTTTTTTTTTTTTTGCCTTTATATTCCATTTTCCATTCTAGATTTGAAGTGTGAGTCAGTGGTGTTGGTTTACGTTGGCTTTAAATAATGTTAAAACGAAAGTTGAATACGCTTAGTTTAACTCAAAAAGTTAAATTGATCAATGAAATTAAACAAAATCCGCAAAGTAAGAAGAAGGACATTGCTTTAAAGTATGGAATTCCTGCGAATACTCTTTCAACCATTTTGAAAAATAAAGAGACAATTTTGAGAAGACATGCATCGAAACTCGATCCTTCGTGTAAACGAGTGAAGGCACGTGCCTTTCCTAGTATCGAAGCTGCTCTTTTAAAATGGTTTGAAACATATCGAAACCAGAATCCCAAAATTCCTCTTAGTGGGGTGATTTTAAAAGAAAAGGCGAAGGACTTTGCCCATTTACTAAATGTTGAAGGATTTAAAGCAAGTGCAGGATGGCTAGAAAAGTTTAAAGCAAGACACAATATCGTCTTCCGGACTCTGCATGGACAAGCAAAAGATGTCTCTGATGAAACATCCCTTGATTGGAAAAAGAATTTATCAGATATTCTGTCTCCTTATAAGGAAGATGATGTGTTTAATTTGGACGAAACTGGTCTTTTCTACAAATGCATGCCGTACAAAACAATGATGTTCAAGAACGAGACTTGTTCTGATGGCAAATTTAGTAAAGAACGCTTAACACTTGTGGTAGGAGCCAATGCCAGTGGTACAGAAAAATTACCCTTGTTGGTGATTGGCAAATTTAAAAGTCCCCATTGTTTAAAAAATGCTAAGTCCTTGCCTGTGGAGTATAAAGCTAACAAAAAGGCGTGGATGACATTGAATTTATTTGAAGATTACATAAGAAAATTAGATACTATGTTTTATAACCAGAAACGAGAGGTGGTAATCTTCATCGACAGTTGTACAGCTCATGGTAAAATTTCAAACCTAAAAGCGATTAAACTGGTCTTCCTGACAGCTAACACGACCGCAAAGCTTCAACCAGCAGACCAGGGGATAACTAAGTGTTTGAAACACGCATATCGCAAACGCTTGGTTCGACAAGCCATCGACTATGTTGAAAAAGGAATTGAGCTTAAAATCAATGTCCTAGATGCTATTAGACTTATTTCAAGTTCTTGGGATGGAGACATTACAGGAACTGTAATTAAAAACTGTTTCAAGAAATGTGGATTCTTTAACAGCAATGAAAACAAAGTTGAAATGTCTGATGAATGGGATCCTTTGGAACAATTTGATGATGTGGACTGGGAGGAGATGATAGACTTCATGAACATTGATGAAAATGTAGCTACTTCGGAATCCTTGTCTGACGAGGCCATCGTGCATGCCATTTGTGGAGAACCAGAGTATGCAGATTCTGACGAAGATATTGAAGAACCAAAACCACCTCCAACTAATAAGCAAGCAGAAGAGGCAGCAAATATTTTACAGCAGTACCTGGAAAATTCTGAAAATGTGGATAAATCACTGTTTAATTGTGTCCAAAGGTTGAATGACTTCTTAAGATATGATAAACAGAACAAATTAAGCAGTAAAAAATAACTGCCTTTTTCGAATCGGTGTGTTCAAATTTGTTATCTGTAAGTACATTTTAATATTTCTATTAATGATTCTCTTTTTCTTTAACTATACTGATATGCACAGTACATATCGATCATTCATTATTCGTGATTTTCTTGTAACAAAAATCTGTTTTGCTTGGAATGGCAACTTCCGATAACTCGAAGAATTTATCCAATCCTTTGGACTTCGAATTATTGCGAGTTGACTATATTATTTCTTGAGAGTGGATTTTTTTTTGACGATCTCTTTCTCCCTTTATATTAATCCGATAAATGATGTACCCATTTAAAGGCTAAGATCTCTGCTTCTGACAAATAGGGTTGAATAGTTTATTTACAATTGTACATTATATTATTTGTTTGGAAATTGGAAAGGTTTTATTTTATTATTATTAATTTTGGGTTCTATGTAGGAGATGTGTTGACTTGGCCCTGCAATGATTTCATCTTCTACTCTTTAAAATACATTACATGGTTAAAATGGGCTGTATGCCCCCCATACCCTCCCCTGGTGACTTTGCAAAATACCGCCAAGTTGAATTAACACTACTACTGAATTGAACTACAGGTTTGCCAAAATAGATGCAAGTTGTAATTAAACCATATAGGTGTTGGGTTACTATACTTGGCAAAATCTTTAAAAAAAAGTGAGGGGGGGGGGGCATATAACACATTCTAACCCAATACATAAATGTGTTACTATTTTAATTATGTAATTATCTTTCTCATACAATTCTCGGTATTTTATGGTTAGACGGGTATCAGATAAAAACTGCCAAATTGCGGTGGTAACTCATCCAAACTAACAACCTTCAAATCATTTATAATTCCTGTAACAAACCTTTAAGGGATGCTATAGCTTGGGCTTGGTAATATATTTACTCATTATTAAAGCATTTATACTTCGCAACAACTGCACCAACTGGTATCCGCTTAACAGAAGTGTACCCGATTCTCTTCATTAAATGTTGATTAATTGTACTTGAATATTAAAATAGTTCCATTGGATACTCTATGATGGATGTATGGAATATGATTTATTAACAGAACGACCAGCTACATAGGCTGAACAATGCCAAGTTCTGCTTTCCAAATAAAACTTCATTATATCTCACTATACTAAACTTCAACTTAACTTGACATCACTAGACGGTAGATCGTCACAGTGCTCATAGGTATTTAATCCATTTTGGCGACGTAAAAGCATAATGTTCGTCAAACCACAACCCTGTAGAGAACAAAAGGCTATAAGGTTTGGCGAGAATTATGTCTTCACTCTGCTAAAATGGATTAATTGCCTACGAGCACGGGGAAGATCTATCGTCTTGTGATGTTAAGTTGGAGTTTAGTATAATAGGTAATTCTGATGAGCTTTCAAAAAAACAATTCCTGTAAGCATTCTTAAATTATCTATGTATTAGTTTCAATTTTGGAAATTGAATTTTAGAATTATTGATATGATGTGATAGTACTAATTTGTGTTGTTTTCCAGTGAAAGAATTTGAAATCCAGAAAGTTTTGTATTAATCCAACAAAAACTCACTTATTTTGTAAGCTTTGATTTGTAAGCATTTTTTTTTTTTTTTTTTTTTTTTTTTTTTTTTTTTTTTTTTTTTTTTTTAATATTTAAAGTATTGACCTCATTTTTGTGACAAAATTAATACTTTATTTTCCTACTCAGACTGCCTTGGAATTGATGGTATATCATGAACAAAAAAAATATAATTCTATTTCCACTTTTTAAAGTTTTTCAATTTAAAACAATATGTACTGACCGAAAAGTCGTAGGTTCCTCATTTCTTGTAAAAGGTTATAGCTCATTTAAAAGTCTATGTTCCATTGTTTGAAAAAATATATTTTTAGTCACACTCTTAAATATATATCGTTTTTGTTGTGCAAACTGGCTTTCTTTTACCGCCAGAATTGACTATGTCATAGATAACCATCATGAATTCTTCCTCTTGTGGCAAGAAGGTACCAAAATTAGTATTACTAATGAAATTTACAAAAGTCATCTAGCTAATATCCAAAGTTCAGTTAAACTTGTTTATCTTTCAAAATTATGTTTTATATTGAAAATTGTTTTTATATTACAGTGTATATGGTCAGTTTGGAAATTCATACTATTCTCAAAGCAAACATAATTTCTTCCCAAACATGCTTTTTCTAAAACGTAGATAGTAAAAAAACCTTTTAAATTTTAAATTTCTATCATAATTTTGTCCTCAAGACTGCTAATTACAATCAGTACAGTAATCCCAAAGTAATACAAGGTTTGTTTCAAAGCATTCTCTACACAAAAGTCTCTTTCAACACGTTTTGATCCACACCAGAGATAAGTTACACATCTTCCTACTGTTCAACATGTACTTTTTCAGAAAGGGTGACCCAAAAATACATGTTTTTTAAGCAGCTAAAAAGTCTTGTTTATGAACTTATGCCACAAAAGGTTCAACATAAAGTCAATACTCAAACCACACTGGTAGAAAAAACCTATCTGTGCAACACTTGAAACAAATCATTCTTTCAAAAAGCATGAATTCGTCCACACCAGAGAAAGGCGTCATTTTTGTAAATGCAACTCCTACAACAAACCATCTTATTTGCTCTCACACAGAAATAAACATTTTCATAAAAGTTTTTTGTAAAAAAGGGCTTGGAAACAGATTCACACCAAAGAAAAGTCCTTTGCTTGTGATAAATGTCGCAATGTGTTCTCCACGAAGGCAAACCTCTAGTATCACCTCCATATTCACACTGGAGAAAATGCTGCATGCATGTGACACTTTACGATGAGGCATTTTCTTGAAAGCGACATCTGCTCCTGCACACTGTAAAAAAGTAGCATGTGTATAAAGTGTGCAACACTGCTTTTTCATAATAGTCCTCATAATATACAACCTAATTTACTCCGGAGAAAAGGCTTATGCATGTGGAATTTGCTCGTACATTTTCCTTCAAATGTTTTTGTTCATGCTCCTCAGAAAGTAGTGATTTGTAATTTTTGAAGACTAGTATTAGGGTTTGAAGCAATTTGAAAAACCTTTAAAAAACTATTTAAAGGAGTTATGTGTTTTTGAATCAGTGTTGAAATTGTATTTCTATATATCCAATTTGATTGATATACATTATCAAGTTACTTGTGCTCCAACAGTAACTACTTTTTAATTTAGTGGTTATAGACAGAAAATATTTACTTAAAGTTCTAGTTCTTCTATTAAATGCCTCGTGAGATGTAATATATATTGTCAGAGTTTAGTAAACAATGTATGTTTTTATTAATGCATGTTTATTGGTTTTATCATCAGTTCTATCGACAGCATTTGGATAAGCTCTATGCTAAACTCCAATGTAACCTGACATCACTACACGGTGCCGCTGTGCTGATAGGCAATTCATCCATTTTAGCGTCACGAAAAAATGATGCTAGCCAAACCTTATAGTCTTTTTTTCTCTACAGGGTTGATGGACTGAGCTTCCCAGTGCGATATTTTTCTTGTCGAGGACTGTTGGATGAGAGAAGAATGTAGAGAGGGGGAGAGAGTATATAGTATTCCTGTCCTTGGGTTTGTCGGGCTCTGAGATGGTGTAAACAATAAAAAGTTAATCGTTTATGCTTGTTGGGGAATATTTTGGTGCATCAGGTATGTATGAGTTCATGACATTTAAAAAGCTGAATAGAAACTCAAAGCACGTCATTGGATTAAAATATTCTTTTCATTTTTTTTTTATGGAATTAGATAGCTATTTAATTAGATAACTACTATTCATATAAGAAGGGTGCTCAAAGTTCAATTATAAATGGGCTCTGGCAGAATTGTTTGCAGGGGGTAGGTAGCTAGGTTAATTATAATAATATAATGAGATCAATTTTCTGTTCATACAAATTATTTCAAACCAATATTATGCTTTGTTTCCCTGTGCATTTTACTGCATTTCTCCACTTCATTTTTAACTTTCAAACTGCACCTAAAGGAAAATGCATCTTCTTGAACCCAACTGGAGGCTCTCAAGTTTAGAGAAATTTTTTTGCTTAGCAGTTTTTGAATACATGAATTTTTTCTTCTCTCTACTTATATGAATATTAAAAATCCTATCTAATTCCATAAAAAAATAAAAAGACTATTTTAATCCAATGATGTGTTTTGAATTTCTATTCAGTTTTGTAGATGTAATGAAATTATATATATCTGATGTCACAAAATATTTCCCAAAAAGTGTAAATGATTAATACTTTATAACCTACACCCCGAGCCTGACAAACGTAATGCCCCTCTACGTTGTTCTCCCATCTAACGGTCCTCAACAAGAAAAATATTACACTGGGAAGCTCAATCCAGCAACCTTGTAGAGAGCAAAATAAAAGGTTTGGCAAGCATCATTTCTTCACATCACCAAAATGGATGAATTGCTTAAGAACACGGTGAAGATCTACTGACTAGTGATATCAGATTATGTTGGAGTTTAGAATAGTTCTAAATAAGAAATTATATCCCTTACATTAAAGGATTTTCTAGAGCTTTAATAAATATGAAAGAAGCATTTCAAAATTTTATAAGAAAAAATTGTTTTACTAAATAGTTTAAAATGGATTCATTCTAAACATCAACATTTCTTTCATTACAGGCTGAAGACCATATTTCTTGGAACGTATTGTAAGAAATCATATTTTTTTCTGGATTTTCTTTTTCCAAAGATAGATGAGTTGTTTTATTCCAAGGAAAATTTGCTTATCCTCATACATACCAACCTGCAATTTTTAGCTGACATCTTTTTTCAATATTCAATAATAGACAGTAAAATTACTTTAAAGTAACTTTATTAATTAATAAGATATGTGTAATGAGTGTCACAAAGTGTTTTCTACAAACAGTTATCTTAATCAATACTACAGAACAAACTGTGAAGAAGAAACAAAAGTGTTTGACAATATTTCTCCTCAAGATTTGATCATGGATATTAAACATATTCCATACAATTCTAATGACTGTCCAGAAAAGTTTTCCCCAGAAAGTGACCTTTATCACTACTTAAATACTAATTGCGCTGAAAAACCACACATCTGTGAAACATGCAGTAAAGCTTTTACTCAAAAAGCCCATCTGAGAGACCACCGACTCACCCACACTGGAGAAAAGCCTCATGCGTGCAATGTATGCCACAAGGCATTTTCACGCATGTCAAACCTGATAACACATCTCCTGGTACACACTGGGGAAAAGCAGCACATTTGTGATGTGTGCAACCAAGCTTTCTCCAAGAAATCGCATCTCGAAAGACACCTTCTGAATCACACTGGAGAAAAACCTTTTGTGTGTGACATGTGCAACAAGGCGTTTTCGCGAAAAGGCCATCTGAACGACCACCTGCTCACCCACTCTGGAGAAAAACGCCATGTTTGCAAAATATGCAAGCAAGCATTCTCCAATAAGTCATATCTCAAGTCACATCTCCTCAGCCACACTGGTAAAAAGACATACACCTGCCATGTGTGCTACAAAGCTTTTGCTCATAAACCGTCCCTCAATCGGCATCTTCTAATTCATCGAGACACCAGACCAGCTTTGCTTCGCTCTGGAGAAACTATATCTCCTATAGAAGAAAATTCATCTCACACTGGGGAAACTTCTGATGAAACTTCATTTCATACTGGAGGAACTTCACCTTACGTTGAAGAAACTTCCCGACTTGCGGGAGAAATACCTTCTCATGATAAAAAAACCTCACTTCATACTAGACACAAGCCTCATGTGTGTGGAATGTGCAATAGAGAATTTTCACGAAAAGAACACCTAAAGGGCCACTTGCTCACTCATACTGGTGAAAGGCCATACGTCTGTGATATGTGCAAGCAGGCATTTTCTCGTAAGTCATACCTCAAAACCCATCTCCTCACTCACGCAAGCAAAAAGGCTCATGTTTGTCCTATGTGCCACCTACCGTTTATTCATAAGCCTTCCTTTAATCAACATCTTTTAACTCATCAGGATACTAGAGAAGTTTTTCTATGCACTGAAGAAGAACTTCATGCATAATGCATCTGAGCATGGTCTCAAAAGACATTTGAATTAAGAGTATTTTCTCATCTCATACTTCAAATTACACAGAATACTTACTATATGCCAATTAGCTGTTGTGTACAGGCCATTCCTTTATCTTCATCTTTACTCATCAGGAAATTTAAACAAAAATATATATATATATTTAAGAAACATATATAGGCTTCCATTAGACCATGTTCACCTGATTTTAGACCAAAATCCTAAAATTTCTTTCAGTAGAAGCTTATTTCTTAAATCTCAGTATCAAAAATGTACTCTCTTCCTACCACAAGAATAGCTCCTACCCCAAAGTCTTACATTGTCTGTTGCCGTAGAAACAAGACTAGTCTCATTTTCCACAGGTGAAAATGGGACAAAGTAATCTGTAAATTTACCATATTGTAACCTTTTTAATGCCAATTTTTTTAATGCACCACCTCTATTCTCAAGGAATCTTGTTTCTATAGAGATCACCACTATCCAGAATATCTATTAGGAGCTATTCTCCTGGTAAAAAGACAGTACTATGTTCTGTTGACATATTACTAAGTAGTTTTCACCACTATATTTTATCTACCTAACTGATTGCTTTTTGTTGTTGTCTTGAAATCTATCAATGTTATATTTTTAAACATTAAATTGTGTTTGATATTAGACACTTTAATTGTAAATGATTGTCATTTCTGAAATTAGCACTATTTATCAGTTTTATTTATTTAAAAAAATAAAATTTAAGTATTCACTTGCTGAGTACTCTGTATCCACATACTGGATATGGAATTACTCGCACACTGCCCTATTTGATCATTACTTTAAGACCGAACTTAATTGGGTAGCTTTAGTTAATAAAAATCCTGTTTGTTTTTTATAACTTCATATATTTTTCATTTGCAAAGGATCAATCTAGTAAACATATACCTAAATTAAATCCCCCCCCCCCCATTTTACAGCCTGTAAGTATAAGAATTTGGAAAGGGCAGAATTTTTAAAGGTGTGAATTTTTTACTAAATTCACTAAAACCTATGTATTAAATTTTTGAAAACTCCAGTTCAAATATTTTTATTTGACATCCAACACATTAATATTGTATACAAATATATTTTTCTATTTATATATAAAAAAATTAAATATTAAAATTTTTGAGAAGTTTTGCTTTAAGTCATACAACAAAGATTTTAAAAAAAAAGGAATGCTTTCACTTATCTCTGAATATCAAAAATATTAGAAGATAATGTTGAAACAGACATTATGCTGCCAGTCGGTGGTCATGAAAGAGGTGGAGAGATTTGACGCATCAGCAGATATAAATTTTTTTATCTACTGGAACTTTCAACTACTGATGCCTCAAGGGTAACAAACTGGCTTTTGCAGTGATTGGCTTTAAGCATTCATACTGTGCTAATCACTGGCATCTAGTGATTTGTGACCAACTAATGGAACGTCGTCAGGTAACATGTAAATTAACCTAAACAACTAAAATAATCCAGGCTATGATGTACCATTATTCATGGGACAGCACGGATAATGAGTGAAAATTTAGAACACAATGTGAACTTTTTTCTTTTCTTTTTTTTTAAATTAGTTTTTACTTAGTAATACTTCCAAATATGTAAAAATTATCATTTCAAAGGGTTAAATAAATAAAAAAGTCCCCTTAATAACTTTTGCATATCCTTTTTATTTATTCTTTCTCGATCTGGTCACTAAAGAGACTGTAAAAAAGTATAAAAACTAGACGTGGTAAGAAAAACAAACAATGAAAATAACCAATAATAAGTTATGAAATCACAGTTGTTGGCTACCAAGCTGTAGCATTTCGTTTTCGGAGGCTAAATTAGCTTGGACCACAAAGAGCTGACTATCTCGCAAATTTAGTGTCTCTTATACTATTTTTTTATTGCCAAATTACAAGCGGAAAACAGAAACTGCTATTCTTCCATCCCCATGATTTGACATAAAAACGCCTACATGGTGCTTTTTCAACAGGTTACCTTTTTTTATGTATGCGGTTCCGTTTTGGAATAGAATTTCAGAATGAAAATACGTTTGTCTGGTGTTTTGCATTTAACGTTCAAATGATTTACAATTAGCTGCGTTTCAGACCCCAAGATATGAGTTCAGATAGGTAGGGAAAAGAATGTACACTTACACCCTCGGGCTTTTGAAAATCAAAGATAAGGTGAATAAAAGTAACACATTTTAGAAGAGACAAAGATGTAATACAGACTTTAAATTATTTAATCCGTAAATTCATGTATAGATTTTAGATATTAATTATCATTTCATTAGAAAACGTAATTTATATCATTTTTGAAAAAACAAGTCGGGATGAAACTTCCTGTAAATAATCCTGCTAGAACAAGCCCTTCAGAGTGGGGCAGGATTTTGATCTCCAGACGAATCGGGAGAAAAGTCTAGTAGCTCGTTCTTGCGATAGAATTGAGCAACCAGTAATTATATTTTCTCTTGAATTAAAAATGTATGCCTTAAAAATAGAACCCTAAACACCTATGTATTGCTGTAAAATTCGATTGAGAATAAACACAAAGATAAGAATTTATTATCTTTTAAAAAGTAGCGCAAAGTTAACATACACCTGTGTTGATGTAATTTTTAATTTAGCAGGAGCAATAATTTTTGAGACAAGTTTCAACATTTTAGTTGCTGAAATATCGTGTGAGGCATAGCATTATAATTGACTTTTTCCCTAAGAAATTTGCAAAGGCAACAGACAAATCGTAAATAAGTTCGCCCTATGATATTATAATCGCAAAAAGCCGGAATAGTGTTCCTCTCGCCTTGGCCTAAAGTACAAAGTAACGTTCAACCTGTATATGTCTAATTCATTAAACCAACCAACGATACAAATTGAAGACATTCTGAAATAAATACTGGGTGGTTTAATAATGTAACTTTTCATTAATCTCACGTAATGATCAAATTTCAAATAAATCGCAGTGGAGCGAGTTTTTCCGGTGGAATTTGGATGGCATAGCTCCTAAAACTAATTTTATAACGTCAAGTGTCCTTCCTGTATTTTGTGAAAGAGTAAAATTAATAGATAAACGGTAAATATTTCTATTTTTAAATTCTATTTAAATAAATGGTTTTCAAAAGAATTTAATCTTGGAATTTCTAGTATTTCTGAATAGATCTGTGAATTTACAAAAGCTGAAATCTAAACCAGAGAGAGAGAGATGAAAATGTGAACTGAACTGATGTTATCTTGTTTATCTTGAAGTTAATCAAAATTAAGTGGTTAAGTCATCTAATTAAATTATTAAATAACAAAATGGTTTATATCACTAGACGCGACCTTTCCATATTTCTAAAGTTATCGTTTCTTGAAGCTTTTCAACTTTTGATTAATTCTCCCCAGTTTGCAAGAACTGTGCTTTCTTTTGGTGAGTACCAATAATCGCTGGTGTAGTGGTAGAGTAAAGTAACATTTGAGCTGCGTTATCAACCAGTGTGAAATTTTCAATATTGAGGGAAATCTGACGATTTCTACACAAATCAGTGGACATTTGGTTTTTCTTGCTACGAAACTGACATCGTTTTTGTTATATTTTCTTCACTGTTATCCGTTATTGGCACTAAAGCTAAATGGTAGCGACAGTTTCGGTTCTGTCGGCTGGCTAATACTTAAGTTCGTAATGCGATTTCTTTTTTTTTTATAGCTGTAAATAGGAAGCATTCATTCTCTGTTTTAAACTGTAAAATTTGAAAGAGTGGCTTGAGGATTCTAATTTGTTTCTTCTCTAAGCTTATGTTCATTGCATCGGTATAGATAAACAACTGGATAGACTGCTCCATTGTCAATGCAAAGAGAAAAACGCGCCGGGGATTGCGAAGGTGGTGGGAAGATTAACCAATCACAGTTCACTTTTATAGTTGGATGGGAATGCAAAAAACCATGTAAAGTGTTAGAGTATGTATTTTTTTGCACATTATTACTAATTAAGGGTTACTATTGACATTTCTGCTGTGTACAACCCAAAATTTTATTTTCAATCCTCGGCAATCCATATTTTTTATCCCACCAATTGCATCTGGCAACGGCTTCATTTTCCCAGCGTTAAGCAGTCTATCCAGTTGTTTATCTATATTGATGGTTCATTGCACTGCCATTTGTGTCTCCTGTTAAAAATTTGCCATTTTTGCCTCCAATCTTATCTCATATTTGATATTTTTCATCTTTATTATCGTTTTACAATGCTAAAAAATTTTTACTTTTTTTTTATTATTACTTTATATAACCACCTCTGTAATTGTCTATCCAAATATTCAATTGCTGCTTCTTAATATGCCTTCAAAATAGAGATGGAAGGGATACAGAATTTACCCGATTTCAAGTATATCCAGAATACTCTACTCCAAAAGGGTAACAAAATTTATTTCACCAAATATCAGTCATGGAAATCCTGAATCATAGACCAGATATCCAATATGTTTACTTTTTTTACTCTATTTTTATCACAATTTTAAAAGCGGCTTTTAGCAAATTTGTTTTGTGGACTATAATTTCAAACATTTAAAATATTATGTACAAGCTTTGTCACTCAGCAAATGGACATTTGATTTCTCTTTCCCTAATATAGTTTTGTTAATCAGTAGTACTGTTAATCACTTATGTCAGATCTTCAGCAGCCAATCGTGTGATGTTTCTCTTCGTGAATAAACAGGGATCCCACGGTCCTTAAAAGTCATTGAAAATACTTGATATTTTTTAACTTGTTTTCAAGGCCTTGAAAATGCTTAAAGGTACTTAAGAGTACGTGAAAATGCTTAAAGGTCCTTAATTTTTTCGGATGTTGTGTGCCCGACTGCAAAATTTATAAAAATACAAATCAGACTTGCTATTCCCGTGTGACTGCAATTTATCCGCCACTAATTTATATATAGATATGATGCCTGAAAACAAATTTTCAAAGGTCCTTAAAAAACATTATTTAGGTCCTTAAAAGTCATCGATTTTGATTCTGTGATTTGAGTGGGAACCCTGATAAAATAAAAACTAATATTAGCTGGGCAATCCAATTGACTTAATAAAGGGAATTTTTTAATTTTTTAAAAATCTTTATAAATGAAGTCCTTTGATACATTATTTTTGAGATTTTGAATAACCCATTTAGTGTTCCCCGCCCTAAAGTCAAAAATACAACACTTATAGAATCACCATCATTTGAGCTACTACAAAATGAAATTTGGTAAACAACTAGTCCATATATACACAAGCATAGATAAATCAGAAAATTTAAATTTAAAAATGAAGTACTATATTTTTATTTTCTTCTTTATTAACGTTATGTGGTACCAAATAAAAGCTACAGTTGAAAGGGTTATAGAAAAATTAGTTTCGAGTCTTTCTAAAAATCTAATTTCTGTAAAAAAATAACTTAACACTGATGCTTTGTTTTGGCAAAACAAAGCGTAAAATGAAGATAAAATAAAATGCTTGCTGAAAGGTAAAATTAAAACGCCAACTTTCAAATAATGAAAAACATTCCTTGGTGGCTAGCAACTTTAACCCCTTGACATACAAATAAAATTGCCTGGTGCCGAAAGATAACTTCAGATTAAATCGTGATGCGACCCTAACCAGAACATAGGTTCAGCATGGATTTATTGTAAACAAATACTTAATTTCTTATCTTTTATTGTGATTGTCTTCTGTCTTCAAATAAATCAAATAATGTAATATGGAGTTGTTCTCAATTATAGTGTTAAGGTGGTGCAGTGAATATTTACGGATTATTTCAGAGATCACTTTGCATCACATTGCGCTTCTTTCTGTTTACTTGTTTGTCGATGCAATTTTTTTTATCGGTATGTTGAGAGGGAGGAAGCATCTTTAGCAGTCTAAACAAAACAGCATCGATGCATGGCCGAAACAGATGATATAATGACCGTTGTTTACTGAAGATAGTTCTTGACGTCTCAAAGACGTCAAAGTCTACAATGACACATAAAATGAATGACATCATTGTATGTCAAAGGGTTAGTGAGTCTTAAGATGAAATTTACTTAATAAATTTTCAAGTACTATTTACAAATGGAGTGCCTTTGAAACTAACTCCTTACATTACCAGTCCAATCTAAGCCATATCAAACTGGCGTCATTTTCCGAACACCACCTAAAATCCTCTCGTGCTCAGTTGCCTTTCTCGATCTTCAAATAGTGTTGCCATCTTTTCTCTTCACTAGATTTAACATATGTGTATTTTATGTCCCCCCTGATTGAAATTATTTGGCAATTAGACCAAAAATTAAGACTGTGTCATTTAGAATCTGTCCAGAAAACTTCAAAAGGATTTTGAGTTTTAGTTTCATCCAAAGTACCTATTTTTAAGTAAACTGAAGTTTAAACGTTCTAGAAATCTTATTGTAAACCAGGGAATTTGGAACTCTTGTGAATAAAATTTTAATCGAATTTGTAGTGTTTAAACAGAAATGGTGTTTAAGTACTTATTAAGTCAAATATATTTTAGTAGTTATTGAACAGATAAGATAGTATGACTTCAGGACCTCTGTTCCTTGCCTCACGATATCACCCGAACTCGGTTTGTTTCTACTTTGTTTTTCTTATGGTTTGTATGCATACACTTTTAATTGTTTTATTTAATATTATTATTATTATATATTTATTTTTTTTTCAATTTTCATTTACCTGATCTAGCTTTTTAATAGAGCAATTATTCAATCATTGAAAAAAAATTCAAAGTTAAAAATGTGAATAAAGAAATACTTTACATAAAGACTAATGTTAAGACAGCTCTAATGATCAAAATAACATTCATAATCCTGTAATAATTAAAATAATGGTGTTTTTTTTCCTTATTTGAAACTTTTTAAATGTATACAAAATGCTTGAAGTTGGTCAAGAGTTATAGGAAAGTCTGCTGAATATTTCTAATAAGAAAGAAACTCAATCTCCTAGGAATTTATTAAAGTAAGTTTTTAAAGAAATAAAAGAAACTAGTTGAAAGTAAAAGTTTAAAAAATTCTGTTATGACAAAAAAAAAAAAAAAAAAAAAACACAAGTTGAATAATTAGTAAGTGATATTCAGAATTTGTAAAAAGATATCTCTTAATTTAATTTTTTTCATCTTTTTGGGCAGTATCCTCTTAAAAGACATCCCATAAAGCATCTACTGCCTTTGAAATTCAGACTACTCCTTGCAGTAATAATCTCACTGTAACAATATTTCAGCTCATTTTAGCTTTCAACTTTTGCTTAAAACAAATGTTTAATTCAATCAAGTTTGTGTTTGGAGATGATTGCTGTTTTCTAAACTTACATTATTAAGAATGAAATTGCATGCATTTTTTTTTTTTTTTTTTTTCCCCCTCTCTTTTGTTAGTAAAAATAACTAATAATAATTGTAATTCTAATTTTTTTAAAACTAATCTTTTCCACTTCATTTATTGTTTTCAAGTTTGAATGGATAATTTGTATAAGAAATGCAGATCTCTGTGGGTAAAACATTATAATGATTGCTATCCATCTTGCATGTACATATGAATTTTACGAAGGTGCAAAATATTTAGTCCTTATAAATAATTTTTGGATTCATAAAATGTCCATGGAAACTCTTTGGTTGGCTAATTGAGAAATAAAGTGACAATACAACACATGTCTGTTGTAACATTTATTGTTTCTTACAAATTTGCAAAATGACTTCCAATCGCCATTTCTGTTACTTTGAGGCTCTACTCACTCTCTCTATTAGGAGGCTAAATATATTAACTAGTTACTACCCCTTAAACAATACAAACCATCTACCACACTTCATCAGGCATTACTTGAGAGAATTTCTATTCCTGCTTTTGAAGAGTTTACTTGCTTCCAAAAAAAGAAAAGTGTACCAGACACATTTGTATGGAAAAAGTAATATTTTAAATAAAAAATTGTTGTTTTTCTGATACATTTTTTAAAAATTTTAATGTTAAAGAAGTTTAACGTCTCAACTTTTATTTAGTTTATTTCGTTTCGACTTGGTTAAAATAAAATTTCTTTTCATTACAGAAAAGCGTGTATACTGAGAAGTGACTTGGAAAAGTTGACTGCTCTCTGACGATAAGATGGGATTTTTTTTCTGAATAAGTCACTTCCATTAGTCAGGCAGAGAAACATCTTTTACTAAGACAAACATCTCTTACTTAGACAAACATCTCTTACTTAGACAATCAGAGAAACATATGTTAAGATAATCATGAGTAGTAAAATACCTTCACATATGTGTAATGTGTGCAGAAAAGTATTTTCCACGAAATATTGTCTTGCTAAGCATTCTAGTTCTCATTCTGAAGAAAAGCCACATGTATGTGACATATGCAATAAAGCATTCACTAAAAAGGAACAATTGAAAAACCACATGCTCATTCACAGTGGTGAAAAACTTCACGAATGTAATGTGTGTGGCAAAGCATTTTTCACACAATTACTTCTCAAAAGACACAGCTTCACTCACACTGGAGATAAGCCGCATGTTTGTGGCACATGTCATCAAGCATTTTCTTTAAAAGGATACCTGATGAAACATCTGGTCACCCACACTCGAGAAAAGCTGCACATCTGTGAGGTGTGCCAGAAAGCCTTTTCTACGACAACAGATTTAAAAGAACACCTAGCTAGGCACACAAATATAAAACCTTTTGCTTGTGAAATATGTCACAAAGCATTTTCGCTAAAGAAGTTCCTTAATCGGCACCTCCAGATTCACACCGATAAAAGGTCATTTGTTTGTGGCACATGTGCCCAAGCCTTTATCAGAAAAGGAGATTTAAAAAAGCATCAAGTCATTCACACAACGGAAAGACTTTACTCCTGTGATACATGCCACAAACGATTTACTCAAACGCCTCACCTCACGAGGCACCTCCAGTCACATACTGGAGAAAAACCACATGTCTGTGACACTTGTCACAAAGCATTTGCTGATAAAAGTACTCTGCGAGCTCACATAGTCACCCACTCTGGTGAAAAACCTTATATCTGTGACGTGTGCAACAAAGCAGTTTCTTACAGGTCAACTCTCAAAAAGCACCTTCGGATTCATACAGGAGAAAAGCTATTTGTCTGCCATGTGTGTAACAAAGCATATACTCGAAGAGCATATCTTGATAAACATGTTCTTACTCACGAGTAACAAAGAACTTACTTGTGATTGGTGTAGTTTGGGGCAAGTAGTTTTCATTTATTTTTGTAAGATTTTATTAAGGCTATATAATAAAATATACTAAAAAAAAAAACAATTTATTGTACCCAAGATGAATGAAATACTTCCTGAACATTCAAAACAATTTAAAGATAGATTTTTTTGGATTCACCATTTTTGACCATTCACCATATCTGCCATGTGTGTGACAAAGCATATATATTCGAAGAACATATCTCGATAAACGTATTCTTACTTATCAGTAACGTGGGATTTGCTTATGATCAGTGTAATTTAGGGCAAGCAGTTTTCATTTATATTTCTAAAATTTAATTAATGCTAGATAGTGAAAAATACTAAAAAAACAACAACAATTTGTTGTCCCATGGATAATTGAAATGCTTCCAGAACATTCAAAACGTTTTAAACGTAGATTTTTGATAAATTTACTAAGGTGTTTGTTTTTGTGCCAAAATGCTTGCTTTATAAATTAAACATGACATTCTAAGTCAGTGCATTTATCTGTGAATTGATCCCATTTTAAGAAATTCAAAATTTAATCAATACTATAAGGCAATTATTGAAATTTCTTTCTTGGTCTGAATTTTCTGCAAAAATGTTGTAATGTGTAGGAATTCCTGCTGTATAAGTCAATGTTATATTCAGTGTTTTCCATGTTTTATAAATAAGTAGTATAACTACATTTTTTTTATAAAATTTCAAAAGTTGCTCATTATTTTAACAATAGTAATTTTTTAATGCATTGAAAGTGTTCATCTGTGAGATTTCTAAAAATAAATAGCATACTTACGTCAAAAGCAGTCACACATTTGTAAAATACAAAATTATAGTAAGTAGAGTAGGATGGGGTAAAATAAGTATAAAAATCAGGTGGTTTTTTTTTTATGTTGAGCTAAAATTTTCATGTAAATGTTTATCAATTTAATTTTTATTTTGGTTTTTCTTTACATTGCACATCTTGGGAATAAAAATACATAATTTTTAAATATTATGTTACATAAATATGTTTGTGGGGCAATTCAGTAGTAACTAATCTGTTAATCCAAAGATTTACGTAATGAAGAGTGCGATGCACAGATTTCTCCCATCTACTTTTGAGATATGCCCTATGCACAATTAAATATTAATTTTCCTTTTGTAATAAACAATAATATGTTTTTGCTTACTTGTTTCGGCTTTATCATTTTGAATAATCACAATATCTTTTTGTCCAGAAGTCTACTAATCAGTGTCTATGCAGAAGGAAATGTGGGTCCTTTTGAGGCCCTTTACGAAATTCCGTAATGAACAAAAGGACACTTCACAAAATTTCACAACCAACAAACGGACGGCTTAATCCTAGTATACGTTACACGGTGGATTTGGCGACATTGGCGATGGTATGTTTATATATTTGCAATTTTCAGTTTACTATTTCCTATTTTTTTTGCCTACGTCAATTCTTGGTGACAATCATAAAAGTTTTACTTCGGCGTTGGCAACAGTTTGGCGACAAGCTTCCACGCGTCATTTCGGCGTTGTTGACATTTTTTAAAATCGCGTCAAGCGTGTAACGTAAACTAAGATTTTACTAAACGGACTTTTCTCAAAATTCCATGTTAAAATGTACACCTAAATTTGAGATATTTAAATCATCTAGGAGTAGAAGGATATTATAAATATTTATAAGTGCCAACTCAACATTAAAGAATTTAAAAATTTAAAATTGTTTTTATTATTGCATGAAAGTTTTGCAAAAATATATAAAATTGGAAATTTTCAACAAAATTAAAAAAAAAAAATTCACTAAAAAAAGGACTCTATAAAAAAAAATCTGGTTAGACCCCTGCTAATGGTCATCTCTTTCAAAAAATAATTTACTTTCTTTCAAGTTTCTGTCAAAGTAGCTGATCTTGTCTTTCAGGTCTGGCAAAGACTTTTCAAAGCTTGACTAGACTTTTTCAAAGCTGGTTAGTGCAGTAAACGATTTTTCTTTCATGATAACAAATCTACAATTACATTAGCTATTGCTTCAAACTTCTTTTCAGATTCTCTTGGTAATTTTAGTTTCACTTTAGCAACAGCTTTTCCCAAGTGCTGATGGAGAGGAATAGACTGGAGAATTTTCTTGTCGAATTAAGCATTTCTGTTTTCTCCAGTTTGCCTTTCTTATCTTTCTTTTTTAATAGATATTTCTAAAGATGTCTTAATTTTAGCTTTTCCTGTAGCCGATTTGCTTTTACTTAAATGCTTCTTGGCTTTCAGTTCGATTTGAAGTTGTGGAAAGTTTTTTTCTAAACTCACAAGATTTTTTTTTTTTTTTTTTTTTTTTTTGTGTGCTTTCCTCATATTTAAAAGACTTTCTTATTTTATTGATTAAGTATTAATTATTTTTAAGAAATAAAATATATATATATATATCAATTTATTTTTAGAAAGTAGTCCATTATTCAAATTTGCATTGACTACATGCACATGTGCTTATCAGCACAGCTACCATGACCTAATGTGGCAACTTGGGTCTTCAATTGTAAAAAAGGTTTCTCTTGGTAGCTATTATCTATTGGACACATTTAAAATTAAAAATCCCACTTTGCTAGTAGGTTTAGGAATGCAAATATCAGAAATAACAAATAATATGTCCCCAACGCGACATAAAATGTTCCCTCCTCAAAAAATTTCGAAAATTATTTCAAGCAAAAATTTGCATGCTAAAGCTCAATATACTTTTTATAAGTAGAAATAAATCTTCCCGAAAAAACAGATAGACGTTGTAAAAAAAAACCGCCAAGTCTGCCAGAAAAAGTTATGAAATCTAATGTTTGTCGCCAGGCGGCTGCGTTTAGTTTCTTTGAGGTACTTGTACACAATGTACGAATGGGGTACTTGTACATAGGCAATCAGTACTTGGCAGGCTAGAGTTTTTATAAAATTAATCTCAATTCAGTGCAAAGTAGTTGAAGCAAATGAAATGAGATTAATCCGAAATAACTCTTGCCTGCCAAGTACTGGTTGCCTATGTACAAGTACCCCATTCGTACATTTTGTACAAGCACCCCAAAGAAACTAAACGTGGCCGCTTGTCGGAAAACATTAGATTTCATAACTTTTCTGGCTGACTTGGCAGGGTTTTTTTACAACGTCCAGTTTTTTTTTTCTAGAGTTTGCTGATTTAACTGCAGTCGAGCCCTGCTTTCCATTACTTTTTCTCATTAAATGACCATCCCGTAAAAATTTGCCAAGGTTTTCAGTTACTCACATATTAAGTCAAAATACTTTTTTTTTCCAAACTGCTGAATTGCATTTTATTCACATAAATTCGGTTTTAACCATCGCCAAATATACGACAATATAATCTTACCACTTTGCCATCAAATCATCTTGTTGTGATCGTCCCCACCTTCGAAATTTCCGTAGAAATTCGATAAAAGCGTAAAAAGTTGACTCCTTTAACACAGAGTTCTCTGCTCTTGAGCATCGCCCATCAATCATTAATTATTTTTTTCTGTTTCAAGCACAAGAAAGGAAAATGTAATGTTTAACAAATAACATCACCATTTTGGTGGTGTTTTTTTTGCCCATTTTAAAATTATGCCAAAAATATCGCCAAACTGGCCAATTTTACCTGTGAAAATATGAAAACGGTAAATAACACCATAACAAATTTTAACCCAATGACCAATATTATAGTGTAATTGAAAGTTGTGGGATGTTCCACACCTCTAGTTTATTTCTAAACACTTCAAAACTACTCTAACAATTTAATACGAGAATAGGCATCTTAAAAAGTGTGGTAGAGGTTTTGAAATATAAATTTTTAAAGTTGACAATGAAATTTTTTTGAGTTTTGAGTATCGCAGGATGTTAATGGCGAACATTTAGTTTCTTTTGCTGCTTGACGGGACCCAACTTTATTCACATCTGTTCAGTATCCGCTAAAATCTAAGTAAAGCACTGTGAAATACCTCCCTGTAAGCATTTCCTCCTGATCTTGAAATTTGAAAATAATGATTTGGTGCAGCATTGACCATTGGTTGTCTTGAAAAAGTAGAATATCTAATAACCAAGCAGAAGTCTTTATTTGTTCAAATTGTTTTAGCTGAACACGTATTTGTTGAACCAGACCAATCGAGTGCTAGCAAGCAATAATTTGATCCTTCTTTTGTTTAAAATTTAAGCACATATGAATTTGCATTACATTGTTTTCTTTGAATCAGTGATATTTTGATAAACTAAAATCCCCCAAAAAACACTTTTGAAAAGTAGAAGAACCACCAACCTCAAAAACACAAAAAACTTTCTTACAATAAAAAAATCATAAACATGATGAAAATTTTCAGCCACAAACACAGTGATATAAAAAAAATGGCCAACCTCTGATTAGAACTCTCGGTTGTGACTCGCTTACGAATGTATGCTTACTTAATTTATTTTTAACATTTAAGTTCCGCTCCCATAAAAATTTACGCTGCTTGAGGTCGGCGCCCGTCATAGGAATATTAACAATGCTTGCGTTTAAACTAATTTATGGATGTTTGCACGAATATTTGAGTTTATAATTTCATTTGGATGGGTAGGAAATACAAAGTGGTGTAAATATTCATGCTCGTGTAATTTTCAAAATAGTATAGAGAAACTGTGCTCAAACGCTTGCATTTGAATCGTTATTAAGAATTTTTTAAGTAGGAAACTAAAGTGTTTCTGGTAAGCTTTTGTTTGGTTGATACATACATTTTGGAAAGTTTTTATGTGTGTGTGGGGGGGGGGGGGTTAAAGGTTAGTAATTAAGACGGGCGCCAACCTCAAGCAGCGTAAATTTTTATGGGAGCGGAACTTAAATGTTAAAAATAAATTAAGTAAGCATACATTCGTAAGCGAGTCACAACCGAGAGTTCTAATCAGAGGTTGGCCATTTTTTTTATATCACTGTGTTTGTGGCTGAAAATTTTCATCATGTTTATGATTTTTTTATTGTAAGAAAGTTTTTTGTGTTTTTGAGGTTGGTGGTTCTTCTACTTTTCAAAAGTGTTTTTTGGGGGGATATCATAACTTTTTTTTAAACACTGACGACTTTTCTTTTTTGAATTTGTCCGTTTCATCGTTTTTCTATTTATCCCCTATGGTAAACCTGGTACCAGGGATATTCATAATTCTTCAAACTGAGTTCGACGATACCTTACATGCAATAATTATCTTTAAAATTGATAAACCGAAAGTGGTACCAATAGCATATCTGGTACTTTAAACATTCATAATTCATCAAAACAAAAGTCCAACATGCCATATTTATCTTGGAAATTGATAAACCGAAAGTGGTACACCTATGCTATACCTGGTACCTTAAACATTCATAATTTTTCAAGACAAGCCTAACGACACCCAACATGCCATATTTATCTTCAAAATTGATAAACCAGAAGTATAGTACCACCTATGGTACACCTGGTACCATGAATATTCATAATTCTTCAAGTTGAGTTCAATGATATCTTGCATGCCAAAATCTACTTGAAAATTGACAAATTGGTTGAATCCAGACGGCAGAAACCATCAAAATCTACCACGAACGAGTACTAGAAATTTGTGTATGGCAACTCAACTCCCAAAACTTAAAGAAATACGTTGCCATTGACAAAGATCTTGTCTGCCAAGTTTCAGCTCGATTGGTTAGTTTGTACGCACAACGGCCTATTTTAGTGCATAATAACGACTAATCAGTCCGGGACCCACAGCTTAACGTGGATTCCGAATCACAACGAACATCCACACCTAACACAGGAATCAAATCCGGCACCTTTAACTTACAAGGCCAGAGCGTGCATCCCATTGAAAGTTTATTCTAATAAATTGTTACAAATAGATATTACCAAGTTTTTTACAGTCTAATAAATATTGCAGTATAAATTATTTTTATTATACCAAGCATTATTTTGGTTCACATAATAACCCATTGATATTCGACAAAATTTAAAATATTTTCTTAACAACAATTTTAAAATTCACTATGAAATTACAATTTTGATGATATATGATTCTACAATTTCATTTTACAACGGAAAGTAAAAATCAACACATCTTTAAAAACGAATGACATTTTTGCAAATTCCATTAGCCAATCGCAATGCGTGTTTCATTTAGTCCTCTGTAATGAGTTGACTGTGACATCAGCTCGCATAACCTCCACATTTATACTTTGTATTTAGCCCATAGTATCTTGCAACAAAATGTGATTGTTTTCATTTTTCAATGGAGATTTCCCGAAATTAAAATGTTTTTGAAAGTTAACTCTCTCTAAATTGTCATACAGTTCAAATAACACATGCAACTTAAAGAACAAATATTTCTCTTTAATTCTGTCTCTTCAAAAATTAAATTATTTAAATTTTAAAGATGTTATAGCCAATTATAGTCCAATTCGTTCTCCTATACTTTAACATTACGTTAAAACTCACTTAAGCCTAACATGTCGGAAAAACTAACTTCCAAATGATAGCAAACCTGTTTGGCAACTTTTGGCATATATATCTGAACCTCAATTACAAGCTGATCGCCTTTATCTGTCGCTAAACTATGAAATGAAAAAAAGTGGTTTTAAATTAATTAAAAATAGAAAGAATTATTTAATGAAGTTCAAACCAGCGTAGGATTTTAAGTTGAAACATTCCGCATCCTATAATTCAATCCGTTTGAAGATCTATAGCTTAGTTAGGGCTGTACGTTTGTCTAAATTTTTACATCAAAATCGGGCTAGAACTCGTTTTTTTATTTCGTTTTGGAAATTGCAATATTTTTTTTCTTCGTTGTCTTTTATCCTAGGTACTCAGCTTTTTTTTCTTTGAAAAATATCGCCGAGACGAATCTATGGTATTTTTTGTATAATTGTGTGAAGTTTCGTAAGCGCGCTAGAAAATAGTCAATTTCGGCTTTTTCGCTGGAAGTTGTGCAGAGAATAGATACTTACTGTCGTTTCTGCCTTTTTTAAGGTTGGCGGCGAAACGACCGTTTCGTCTGATAAGCTTTTAGATCACCATTCTTAGCTTACTACTTTTTTGACTTTTTTTTTTCCTCCTAATTTTCTCCCTGTTTTAGAATTTAAATGTGGTACATGTTTTTTTTTACAGGTATTTTGTTGATGACATTTATATATGTGGTATATTTTTCTGAAATTCCCTCATTTGTTAAGCTTTCGTTCAGTATCAAAACAATTTTTTAGAAAATATGAAAAATTAGTTTTTTCTACGTTTGTGTATTTATGGAATAGCTATGTGCCAAATTTTCCCAAGTTGTTCTGTTTGTCGTGTTTCTAATGGACAGATATCGGAGTTATTGTATAGGTAATAAATAATCTTTGGTGCTTGAACCTTTAACTTTTTAAATGATTGAAAATAATATTATAAAATACTTGATTTCTCATTCAAACAGGTATCAATAGTCAATATGCCTGTCTATTTTAAGGAATAGGTTATTTTGTGTATTTAAATATTTTACTTAAAAGCATGCTTCTTTTTTTTTTTTTTTTTTTTTTAATGCACTTGTAGCTGTGTGCATTTCCAGCATTTTAAAAATAGATACACTTATTTTATTTTTATTTTTTTTTTGCAGAATGCGATATGTACAGCTAAAAGCGTTTCATGTCATCAAGATATGAAATTATTTCTTGGCAATTCTCTTTTTAAAGGTGAATCTGTAAAAATAGCAAAATCCCTCTTCCTTGAATATACTTGTATTAATTTGTTATGACCAGACTTATCTCCATGGAGAGTACAAAGAATCAAAACAAGTGTAATGTGTGCAATAAAGTGTTTTCTACGAAGAGCAGTCTTTTGCGTCATCTTATGACCCACTCACAAGAAAAGCCGCATGTATGTGACACATGCGGTAGAGCATTTTCCCAAAAAGCACATCTGAAAGCCCACCTTCTCACCCACGCTAGGGGAAATTCACATGTCTGTGAATTATGCAACAAAACCTTTTCCCAAATGCCACATCTTAAGAAGCACCTCCGAATTCACTCTGGAGAAAAGCGGTTTAAATGTGATGTATGCAACAAACCATTTTCTACTAAGGCACTTCTTAAATCACACCTACTGGTGCACACCGGAGAAAAAACTCACGTATGTGACGCATGCAATAAAGCCTTTATACGGAAAGGAGATCTGATTAGCCACCTACTCACACACACTGGAGAAAAACCGCATGTATGTGACACATGCGGGATAGCGTTTACCGATAAAAGAAATCTGAGAGATCACCTGCTCATCCACACTGGAGAAAAAACAAAATCGCATGTCTGTGACAAATGTGGGAAAACGTTTTCCCAAAAGAGAAATGTGGATCGTCACCTGCTTACCCACACTGGGGAAAAGCCATATGTTTGTGACACATGTGGTAAAGCATTTTTCCAAAAAGGGCATTTGAAATGTCACATGCTTACCCACACTGGTGAAAAGCCGCATGTATGTGAAATGTGCAACCAAGCTTTTTCCCAAGTGTCAAGTCTCAAAAAGCATCTCCGGCTTCACACAGGAGAAAAGCCATATGAATGTGATGTTTGTTGTAAAGCATTTTCTTCGAATTCACTTTTTAAGTCACACCTCCTGTTACATAGTGGAGAAAAAACGCATGTGTGCACTATATGCAATAAAGCATTTTTACGCAAAAGAGGATTAAAAGACCATCTGCTCATCCATACTGGGAAGATGCTGGAAAAGTAAAATGTTTATAATGAATATTGAAATTAGAATTTATTCACTGTATTGAAAAAAAAAAAAAAAAAAAAATTAAATAAAAAAAAATTCTGGAGTAAAAGATTGCTTTCAAACATGATTTCGTAAATGCATTAATCTTTAAAATACCCAAGATCTAAAAATTAAAATAATCATTATAGTTAGCATTTGTTTATTTAACAAAAGAAGAAACTAAATACTTCTTTTTGAATACATGTAAATAAAAAAATTAACCTCCAGAATTGTATTGTTACACTATAACTGGCAGCAGCCGTCATTTTTTAATAACAAGTGAACTGGCTATAAGGTTGCCATGATTTGGCACTGTTTTATGTAAACGATTCTTGGCGCAGAATGCGTAACGTACTTGAAAGTACCAACGACCTCCATCAATGGAAAAGTATCCATTTTAATTAAAGTTTTTATTATGAATAGTTCTGTTAACATTTTAGTATAATTTTATTTGGTTGAAGTTTTTGGCGTTGGCAAATTTTAAATTTGTAGTTTTTTTCCAAGTTCAAATCGGACCAATATGGTTTGAACAAGATAATATAGAGCAATTCCATCACAGACCATTCTACATGGTAGCCTCGCCTTTAGGTAAAAAATTCTTTTAACTGTTCTAGAATATAATTTTTGTCCTTATCAATTAAGTATTATGATAGTCAATGAGTTTGGAGAAAAAAAATTTTATACATCAGCAAAATTAAAAAGGTTTTGATTCTCTAATTTTAGGAAACATGTTTTATTTTAATTCGTAACATAGATGTTACACTTTATTGTCCACAGGGTTCGCACAGTCCTGAAAAGTTCTTAAGAACTACTTACTTTTGGTAGGTCCTTATAATAGGGCCCTTATAGTCCTTATTTTTCATCTTGGGTCCTTAATTTTCGATTTTGTTTTTTATAACATTTTTTATTTACCCCAAATGTGATTTGCATTTGCCTCTTCTACAAGTTTGGAGCCCGCCTGAAGGCTGTGGGGTTAACGCTCTGGCCTCGCATGCCTAAGGTGCTGACTTCGAATCCTGGGCTAGGCATGGATGTTGATTGTGGTTTGGAATCCACGTTAAGCTGTAGGTCACGGCCTGATTAGCCGTTATTGTGTAAAAAAATAGGTCATTGAAGGTACAAACCAACCAAACTACTAGTTTGGACCCCAGAAACACTTACTTTGGAAATGCATAATTTACATGAAGTAGAAACTCTTTTTTCGTACAATCCGGTTTTGTTTTTGATCAGCTTTTTTTTTTTTTTTGCTTTTTTTTTAATTTAGAAATCTGCCGACTCTTCAACTTTCTAAAAGTTGGGGAGGGGGGGGGGGGGCGAGACGCCCGCCCCCCCCCCCCCCATTCGCGACGTCCCTGAAATATAGTCGGAAGTTACAAATCAAACCAATTTTAAAGAGGTACAGGTAATTTAAAGTCAGGAAATATTTATAGGGGTACCGGTGCTCATACATCTTTTTCACAATTATAAATAGCTCCAATTTTTCTCTTCTTTTATATAATATAGAGAGAACAATTCTTTTATTTTTTGCTTAATCTGGTCTATACCATTAACGTTGTTTTTTTTTCCCTTATACATAAAGGGAGCTATGATTTTATTCCGGGATCCTCCTGAGCCACCACCCCTTTCTTCCGAAAGATCCACCACCACCACATTGTTTAAATTCGTCTACACCTAGATATCTAGCTACTCAATCAAATCGATAGTCGATACCAATATTTTTTTCTAAACTGCGATTCTAATGGTATGTGTTTTAGGTACACAATACTTTAAACAAGATAACAATTTTTTTTCACTGCAACCTTTAAAAAATTTTGTGTCATCCCCTTGTTGGTTTAATAATAACTTTGAATTGAAAATCACATCGTTACTTAGAATGTTGCTATACGATTTTAAGTGTAGCTTTGTTGTTGAATTATTTCAAATCCTAAATATTTATTTTTGTCGCAATCCTTGTCCTTGGTTTCATACTTCAGTTTTAAACAAAGTTACCAATAACATGTTTTTTTTTTTTTTTTTTGTCTTTCTAAACGGAACTTGGAAATTTAAGTTTAATGGGTCATTCAATAGTAAATCAATAATTTTATCATCATTAAAAAAATATAAAAATCTTGATACTTATTTTAAAAGGTGAGATTTACAATAAAGAGTATAATATTATAGTCTTTGAAATAAAAATTTGAACTTTTATTTTTTATATGTATTATAACTAGGGGTGTTTAACATTGCACAACTTTTAATTACACTATAATATTGGTCATTGCATTAAAATTTAATGTATAAGAGACTGCCGAGAATTTTTTTAAGAAGTAAAATTTAAAATAAAAGTGAAAAAATATAAGTAACATCACTTTTACAACTGGATAAAATATTACCCAATTTAAAAAATGACAAAATATAATTTTAGTGTACATTTTTTGATTTTTGAAAGATTTCTGGAAATAATATTTTGTCTATGTTTATTTCTGTTTGATCTAAATAGAAGAGATTATAATAGTGTGGGTTGTCATCTGTTTCAGATCAAGTTGTCTTATTTTCTTCAGTTTTATTATTACAAGTACTTCATTTTAAGTTTTGATCCTCAAAAGATCGATGCTACAATTATATTTTATAAAATAAAGTTTTCTTATTTTATCTCTTAATTGACTTCAATAAAAATTAACAATAATCAAGAAAGCTGGTTGAATACCAGTGGCTTTAATAATAAAAATGCATCCACAATGAAGTAACTTCATATATTGCCCTATAAAATAGTGCCCTTACAGATCGTCTTTACACTTCATAAAAACAAAATATTTAAATAGATGTGCATGCACAGCCTTATAATGCATTATATCAAGTTTTGAAGTCTGTCATTAAAAGGCAGCTTTTAAACACACTACAGAGTGGCCACAGATCCTGGAAATCTTGGGAATTTTGTAAAATTTCACGAAAATCAGGGAAATTTTATCAGTTTTAAAGGTGCCTTTTCCCATTCGTCCTTATTTGGCACCATTTACCTGGAGAATTGTGGTAATCATTGGAAGTTTCATATTATGGAATAATTTAAATTTTTCATTACCACCAAAACTATTGAAAAAAATTAGCATATTTTCTCTTTGGCTTACTTAATCTATTTGATAAAGGAATATCCATCCATGCCTTTTCAATGCTTCATATGACCAATTTAATATTAAATAAATGCCTTCATGAAATTTGGCATGTTTTTGCCACTGTGTAAATGCAACTATGTTTTCCTCAAAAACTCTGTTTTGTATTTGTACTTCAACGCACTCGGAATTCCTGCATCCATTGCCTGTAAGATGGATGTACACACAGTTTGAAAGCAAAAACAGAATGAAAATGTTGGCCTTCATTAAAAGTTCCAGTGACGTTTGGAAAATATCTAGCATAAGAACAATTTTTGCATCATCGGGAAATTCGACAGTCTTCAAATGGGACAAAATGGTTCTTGAACTAATCGTTCATCAATATCTGCCTTGTCCATGCTTTTTTATTAAAACGATAATTCACTAGGAAAGTCTTAACCCCTTTAAAGGGTAAAGGGTTTGCATGCTTTCTTATAGCGAAAAGTTTGCACTTGTATGTTCCGGCGGCATTTGCACAAGCTATAATCATCGATCGTTTAAGAATCGAAAAAGTTTGGCCTGTTCCAGTAGACCAGTCAATGGCATCCTTCGATTCTTTGCTGCCTCACCCACTCAATCATCGTGCGGTCGTGTACGTCGCTCTTGTTGCGACGAATTATTTTTCTATTCGTTGATTTAAAAAGATCTTGAACAGTTCATTTTTCTGCTTTTTGCTATCGTAACAGTTAACTTTCCAAGTCCATACTTCTCATACAACTTGGAAACTGAAGTGCCCCTTTTTAATTTCCTGATTAAAGCAACTTTGTTCTTTATTGACAAAGAAACGTGTTTTCTCTTTGCAAGTCCTGCGCCTCCAGTACTGGAAGTCCTTTTAGTCATTTTGAATTATAAAAATACTAAGAATTTAAATTAAACTGGGGGCAGTGAATATTCAAAACCTAAGTCGATTGAAGCTAGTCAGAATATGCCCCTTAGAGCCTATATACCTCATCTGTCGTTACTGTTAGAAACCAGTTAAACTGGTTTCAAGATTTTGACTACGATATTCTCCCAACCCTCCTTCGCCATCTAACATCAACTAACAGACACCCTTTTCCTTCCCATCAATTTTTGTAGCTGCTTGCAAATGATTTGTTCAAATTTTTTCTTTTTACCTTTAAAGTCGTAAAAACATCCGGATGTTAGATAATTCTGGTTACTGGGCATCGAGATTTTGGAGTTTTGACTGTAATGTGTTTTATAATGTAGATTACATATATATACACTTCTTAACAATTTTTTTCTTCATTCCAGCAAAGTGGCGATGCTTAAAGATATTAAGCAATTGTTTTGGGCTTCAAGAATGACTGTCATCAACTTATTTGAAGAATCACCATTGTTTTTTCTTTAGAAGTAAGAAAAGGATTTGAGTCATGTTTGCATTCAAGTTAAGCTTAATCTCAAATCATGAAATCATAAATTGTGCATAAAAAGATGAATTTAATGACAAATGTTTTGGTGAATTATAGCCCTCGTGTTGCTGACGGCGCCAGATAATCTGAAAACAACCAACAAGAAGATGAATTTTGACAAAATCAGCTTGTCTTAATGAAAAAAGAAATTCCATTCCTTTGCGATTTTTGACACCATTTCATTTTCTCAAAATTAGAATATCAAAAGATATTTCTTTACCCTATGAAAGAAAGATCATATACTCTTAAGAAATGGACAGCAACATAATTTCTCAAGATGGGTTTCCTAAGCAACACTTCCTCACTCACACAGGAGAAAAGCCATATGCTTGTATCATATGCAAAAGAACCTTTTCCCGGAGTCAACACCTGAAACGACACCTCCTCACTCACACTGGAGAAAAGCCACAAAACCAACAAGAGAAACGACATGTTTGCAGTGTGTGCAAAAAAACCTTTTCTTTAAGTTGGCTTCTTAAACAACATATCCGCACTCACACTGGAGAAAAGCCGCATTCATGTGAGGTGTGCTCCAAAACCTTTTCACAAAGGAGTAACCTCAGAACACACCTCCTCACTCACAGTGGAGAAAAGCCACATGTTTGCAACATGTGCAACAAAACCTTTTCCCGGATTGAGCATCTTAAACGACACCTCCACACTCACACTGGAGAAAAGCCACATTCTTGCGAGATATGCCTCAAAACTTTTTCACAAAAGAGGAACCTTAGAAAGCATGTGTTCACTCACACTGGAGAAAAGCCACATTCTTGTAATGTGTGCTCCAAAACTTTTGCAGAAAAAGGGACACTCAAAAAACACCTCCTCACTCACACTAGAGAAAAGCCACATTCTTGCGAGACATGCTCCAAAACATTTGCACTAAAAAGTAACCTCATAAGACACCTCCTCAATCATACTGGAGAAAAGCAACATGCTTGCGACATGTGCAGCAAAACCTTTTCTGTAAGTGGACATCTTAAAAGACACCTCCTCACTCATACTGGGGAGAAGCCACATGCTTGCGAAACATGCAACAAAAAATTTTCCCGGAGAGAGCATTTAAAACAACACCTCGTCACTCACACTGGTGAAAAGAGTCGAGTGGGAATTGAGCAGAAGAGCATTTTTGAGAAGTTTTTACTTGAAGATCACTAGCTGATTTGCACAGGAGAAAACTTCATGCACTAACAAAATATTTTCTCACAGGAGGCATCTTAAAACACACTTCCTAACTCATACTGAATAAAAGCAATGAAATAAACATAAAAAGCCACTTGCTTGTGGCTTAAGCAAAAAAAAAAAAAAACTCTTAAAATACACCTCTTCACTCTCAATTCAGAAAAGCAACATGCTTGCAATAATTGCAGCAAAACAATTTTGCATAAAGACCCTCATAAGCTACACCTCCTCACTCAAACTTTCGAAAATCCTTATGTGTTTGATATGCACCTCCACGCCATACCACTTTTTGAAAAACCTTTATGTATCCAGCACCGAAACATTTACCTATAGAAGAAATTTAAAACACCAATGTATTCACACTTTCGAACAGCTGCTCCCTATGTCCACGTCCAGTGAAGCTCTACCTGATTGGACAGCGAATTTAGAAAATTGTAGTTTGCTTTTTGAGGCTTTCTTGAAACATCGTATATTTTCTGATACCAACAATTGTCATATATGCCTCGAGCTTCAAAGTACAGCCATTATGCAACTTTTACATTGATATTACAATACCATAGCCCTATATTTAAAGCTACATTTTGTTGGTATTAGGAACTGAAATGTAAACACACTAATTAGACATTGAGTTCTTATTAGTCAGGAAGTCCCAAACTATAACAAATTAGGCAATAATGGACAATTCCCACATTTTTTAAATTCAATTCTAAATGTCTTGAAAAGGCCATAAACACAAACATTTATGCTCACTGCACTTTTTCTTTTTTAATTTGCAACCTAAGTTTGCTAGTTAGATTTTGGCAGTTAAACGACATATTCGGCTCAAATCGAATGTGACGTCACTTCAGCTGAAATTCTTCTTCAAAATGAATTGAATAATTCTTCAAAATAATATGGAGGGATTCTCAAGACGACATATATTGGCTGATTTGTTTTTAAACTAGTCACAATGAGATTTTATAATTTAATATATAAAAGTAGTATTATTAGTTATCTAAAGTTTAAATATGCAACATAGATAAATCTAGAATAATGTTTTGGTAGATTTGGAGATTTTTTTTTATAGTGTAACATACTTTGGTTTGTTGTTACAACAACTACAAAAATTTTTCAACCGTGTGATGCTATATGAATTGATGTTTAGAAACCAAATTATCATAGATTTTATTTACTTTTTCATTCTGTGTCAGTGCAGGATTTATGTATAAGCTAGACAAGCTGTAGCTTAGGGCCCCCCAACTTGCTTGGGGCCCCCAAAAAATTGTCTGAGTGAGCGATGGAAGTGGTGAAGTCACGGTCATCAAGTGAGGCTAAACACTGTTGTTATGCAAAATTTTATGCATTTTTAGACTCGCTTTCATCAAGTGAATTTAGAATGGTGATTTAAATTTATACAGCAATATTTGATCTTTTAAAACCTCTTAATCGTATTAATTAGAAGATGATGCGCAACAACCTTACAAATGAGTGCAAAATAGATTTTAGTAAGTGTCGAGGCCAGTCATATGATAATTCTGCCAATATGTCTGGCAAATACAAGGATATGCTAGAAATAATATTGAAGATTAACAAGTGTGCTATTATTTATTCCATGTGCTGGTCATTCCCTGAATCTTGTTGGTAGAGCAGCAGTTGACTGTTGTTTAGGTGCAGTAAACTTTTTTGGAATTGTTCAAGAAATATTTTCATTCTTTTCCTCATCTACACATAGATGGACAGTACTGTTGTCATTCTTCAAAAACGATTCAAAAGTTCCAAAGTCTTTGTCAAAGACGAGGTGGGAAGCACATTCAATGGCCACAAGTGCAATACTTGATAGTTATGATGGAATAATTTCTGCATTGCATCAGCTGCATATTGATACTACAGAGAGAGGCGAAACAAGAAATCAAGCCATAAACATTTTGAATAAAATGGAGGAGTTTGAATTTATGGTAATGTTGTATTTGTGGAGTTACTTGCTGGATGAATTTCACAAAACTAGTCAATCACAGCAAGACCCCCAAATTAGTCTTGCTGTATGTAGGAAATTCTATGCTTCACATTCGGATTTTATTAAAGATTCCAGGGATATGTTCGATCATTTTGAAGAAAAAGCAAAGGAAAAATTGCCTGATGTTGATTACAAGAAAAGGAAAAGCAGATATAGAAGAAAGCATATCAATGATGATGATGTTGCTTTATGATGTTGCCTTGAGCCAAGAGACAAGTCTGGCATAGAGGGCCTCAGTATACAATGATGCTGTAAAAAAGCTGTCATTCATAACAAAATTAGAAGCTACAGAAGAAAAGATTCGTGAAGCAGTTAGTGCTTTATGCCAAACATATCCTGAAGATGTGGACATGAATCTTGTAGGAGAAGTCAAGCATTTTGATCAATATGTTAGACATAGTCAAGCCTATGGTTCAGTGAAACACGATAGTCTGACACATCAGGATCTGTATACGGTAATATTTAACGATAGTATCCAATCAGCATTCCCTAACGTAGAAGCTATTTTGAGATTGTTTCTTAGTATGATAGTTGCAAATTGCTCGGGAGAAAGATCTTTTCTTAACTGAAGAGAATAAAAAATGAATTTAGAACAACAATGACTCAAGATAAATTCCTTCCCTCAGTCTCATGTGTATAGAAAGGGACAAACTACAGAGTTTATCATTTGACAATGTCATCAGTGACTTTGCTCTGGCAAAGGCAAGAAAGAAAATATTTTAGTTTAATATAATTCCTTAATCCTTGTAACATGTGTCCAAGAGATTAGATAATAAGCCTTTGTATATTGTGTATTTTAAAAGAACTTTTGTTTTAAGTTTGTTATGAATAACAATGATTTTAAGTTAAAGATTTAATATTTCACGATCTATATACTTCTTAATTGTATTTCAGTTTAACCCTCTAGGTATCCGAAAATCATATTTGGCTCTGACATGTAATATCTGAACTTATAAAGGACCCCGTATCTCAAATAGCTTAGGGCCTTATCAAGTCAAAATCCGGCCCTGTTCAGTGTAGAGGTTATATAGTGTATAATAATTTATAAGAATTGTTTAAAAACACAATATAGTTACTTCTTATTTTCTGTACTTAATTCAGCACTTTTTTATTTAAAATAGATCCGAGTTATTTCTTTCATATACTTCATTTATAAATACAGTGCGAAATCGCTTAATGTGTAATCCTGTTTATTGCGAAATAAAAGCAGCTCTCTGTACTTAAAACTTAATTTATTCATTTAACATGAAATTCTGTTAATAAAAAAAATTCTGGCAGCCCATCGATTTCACGATTTATGAGGTTTGACTATATGAAAGAATATTTGCCAGATCTATTTTGAAAAGTGAAAATGCTTAATTAAGTACATAAAATAAGAAGTAACTACTATTCTGTTTTGTTGAACTATTCTAATAAATTATTGCATTCACTTAAGATAACTTAGTTCTTATTTTTCTATCATTAAATTTAAATATCAGACTACACATGTTGAAGATTTCAATAATTTTTACTTTCACCCCATTGATACTGTCAGTTCATTAACATGAATACCATCCCTAATCAAAAATGTTTTTTTTTTTAATGAATAAATATAAAATATTTATAGATAGATAAAATAATTGTTTGCGAGAACAGTTATTTTGTTACAAAATGTACTTATTTTTTAAGAATGAATATTCCTGCAAGTTTAGTTTTCTTAATAGCATTACCAGTATTGGATACCAAATGTGCCCACTGTAGGGTTCCATGTTCTAAATTATTAGAGGCAGTGCTGAATGATATAAATTAAACTGTGTTTTCTTTATTATAAAATGCAACATCAGTGTTCAAAGAAATTTGGCATTTAAAACACCAAAATGTGTAGATTGCATTTCTTCAGTGTTTTGAAACATAGCCCAACATTACTATGATTAATAGAAACATTACTATGCAATTTTTCTTTTTTTTTTCTTCATGTAATGCAGTGAACTGCATTAAAGACAGGTTGTTTTAAAAGGGAAAGTTCATGATTATAAAACAATTAGTGGTTCCTCTACAGTGTTTTCTAAATTTTTTGTAGTTAAATTATTTTTAAGACAACCTTCGATAATTTTTTCTGCTGTTTGAGTGAATCATTTGAAGTATCTAATGATGTCTCTATTGGGACAAACAATCAAATTAACTTTTTTTTTTTTAATATCCTTGAATTCTAGCATGGACTTGCTAAATATCTTTGATTTCTAGCATGGACTTTTCTTTCATTTTGATATCCTAATCCATTGTTTGCCTGTTTTTTTCCAAAACTGTTTTACATTTTTTCCTGTGAATAATCTTTTTTATTTCTGAGGGATTTTGAAATGAAATTTTTTCACTAATTACTAAGTCTGAAATCAGTCCATTGGACCCATATTATGAATTATATATTTATTTTACAGTATGACTCTTTGTCAATTATTTATTATTCCGGTATAATTCTGTAAACTTTTTTTTGTATTCTGAATTATGTGTGGTATAATTATGTTAACTTAGAAAAATTTCTTATGTATACTTAGTCTATTATGTAATCTGCAATTTTTGTATTTTCTCCTATGTATTCTATAAATTCAGAGTTTTTATTATGTTATTCTGTGAATGTAGTATTTTATGTTATGGATTCAGATTCAGTTTTTTTTGTCTGGACCAAACCTGTTGGGCCTTGAGACCAGCGTTACCAGAGCTCGAATTTAAAATTGTTAGATAGGCAATTTTTCACAAGGCATTTTGGACATAGCATATACAGGTAGCATGCAAAAGTTTTAAGACTATGTTTTTCCGTAAACAAAATTTCTTAATGGTATCAATTAGTAATTGGTAGCACTTTTTAAGCTCAACAAAATGCAACTTTAAAAAAATTGTTACATATGCAGGAACTAAAAATAATTTGAAAATTTGCAAAATTACTTAAACAAAAATTTTGAGATGATGAAGTTTTTCTAAACTTTTATTGAAATTGCAAGGAATAATGTAAGGAAATACAGTAATATTTAGTTGCATATCCTTTTGCTTTGATGACTGTGGCACACCGCCCATGGAATTAACAAGGCTTTCTGAGGTAGACCTAGAGATTTTCACCCATCTCGATTGAAAATCCTCAAGGAGTTCTGTCTTTGAGGAATGCTTCTGTGCCTGGACTTTTCTTCTGATGTGTTTCTCAAAGTGTTCAAATGGATTGAGGTCAGGTGACTTGACTCAGCCAGTCAAAATTTTAATTTTATTTGCTGTAAACCAAATTGTCACGATTTTGAAGCTGTGCTTGGGATTATTATCCTGACGAAACATTCATCTACGCGACATCTTTTTACAAGCACAAGGCAGCATGTGATTTTCTAAATTGTTTTTATATACATTTTAACCCATAATCCCATCAATAAGAGGTAGGGGATGACCCCATCAGGACGGAAAGCTCTCCAGACCATTACCAATTTGTTTTCGTGCTTCGGACGTTGGTACAGGGCATCCATTCAATTGCCTTTGGATGACAAATTTAACGTCGGCCATTACATCCAAACAAATTGAATTTAGATTCATTGCTTTAGAGGGCTTTCTTTCAATCTTTGATTGTTTACGTTTGGTGTTCCTTAGAGAATTTCAATCAGACTTTCCTATTCTTTGCTCAGAAGAGAGGTTTTTTGCAAGAACTCATGCACACAATCTAGCTACATCCAGACGATGTCTTATGGTGTCCTTACTCACTAAGAGTCCATAGAAAACTTGTATTTGCATATGACAGAGGCCAAAATTCACATGGGTGCCATCACAGGCAATTTTATCAGTTTTCTATGCTGAATATCTAGCAAGTGGCCTCAGTGTGCCTCGATCTTGTTTTTGTTAGCCGATCGTAGAGCTGTTTCTTGTGCGTGCATAACGTGTCCGGTTTTAGTGATAAACATACCATTCCAAAGCTCTTTAGGGTTTTCGTATGCGCTGAGCATTTTGCAACAAGAAAAAGTGTTGCCTTTCAAAAATTTTGAATTGCTGTAACTATAACCACCATTTTGTTGTCATTCACACAATTTAAGAGCTCATACCTCTGAATAACTATACCTGAAATCTCATCTCTATCTGTTGGAACGGAACCACCACTAGATATCCATATATCGGCAAAGTTTCTTTATGACCACTCTGTATATAGCTGCTAAAATTAAAGTTTGAGTACTATCCTATAAATCTTCATAACCTTAGATAGAATTTCAAATCCTGTCGGTTATGGGAAAGCACAGATGATTGCATGATGGGAGTTAACAAAACTGCACAAACAAGATAAAAACAAACAAACTAGAATACAAATTGTATTATATGTAAAAAATATGAATTTCAACTTTACTCAGCATAACATAATTTTGAACTTGTTTCAAACACTAGGTAATAAACTGATAATACGTATTGTTTATAAAGAACTTACCAAGGCAATATACAAAATTGTGATTTATTATATGCATTATACAAGTAATATATTTTTTTTATTTCAAAGGAACTACCTGACAAAGCTTAATAAAGTAAAACCACACCATATTCTTAATCAATCACACCAATTGAAGTAATTATAAAATTTATTTTTAATTTATAGGTTAAAATGTACAAAAGTTATACTGCAATTTTTAAAAGTGCTATACAGCAATTTAATTCAAATTAAGAAGAAAAGTAAAAAATAAGATATAAATTTGGAAGTGATAGGCCTAACATCCAAGTTCGGTCATGACATCACAATTTGGAGTCAAGATATCTTTCCACAGAGATGTTGTAGAAACACTCATTCAGTTAAAGTTTTAAAGCATTTCAGGATGAAAGTTCAGTAGACTTGTCTCAATTCTTTGTTTTGGAATCGGATAGACAGAACCTTTGTATAAACGACTGGCTTGCAATATAGAGTTTATAAAAGGTTTGCGGCAGCACAAGAGAAGAGTGTTAAAATTATTCTTCTTTTACATGAAAAACATGTTGTGATGTTGCACACAAATCTCTTGAATTCTGTAATAATGAGGCATAAATGTCAATTCATTCAAGTCAGTTGTTTTGGCTACACAATGGACGCATCTAGTGAGAATCTTCTTGAATAAATGTAGTCTTGCTCTTTCCACAAGAGAGAAAAATCACATTCTTGTGAAATGGTTTATTTCACACTTCACAACCATGGGACTTTTCTCCCATGTAGAAAAGAAAACAATACTTTCTGGAACATCGTAACGTTTGAATATTTCTTGACATAATCAGATCAATCTTTAAAAAAAAAAATCACACAAATTAGTATGCAGAAGAAGAAACATTATTCTAAGGGATTAAGATTTATGGCTAAATCAATCAGAACAACTGCTTTATAGGGATAACAGCTTTTATACAGGTTTTAAGTGGACAAAACCTAACGAAATGTAATTATCATTTTAAGTGAGCACATGGCTAGTATTTCCCAGATGACCATATTCGATCTGTAACATGGGCATTTTCATACATTTGGTTCCTATATTATACATCTATCAAGCTCAATAGCATACACCATTACCCTCTCAAATATTAAGTTTTAGTGCCATTATTTGTCTTTAGCTGATAAAAATGAAATTGCTGAATTTGCAGAGAACGGAGAGAAATATTACAAGTATGCACATCTCGGTTAAATTGCTCTTATATAAATAAACACTTTAATCTGCCTAAAAAGTTACGTTTTTGCTTTGGCTAAATGATGAAAGCCAATTAAGGTGTTTTATTTTTCACTTTTAAAAGTCAAATTGACTGTACACTTCCTCATTGAAAAGCGGTGGATTAACAAATAAAAAGGAATGCTTATTATTTGGCAAATTATGACGTATTTGGCTATCAGATTTAATTCAATCATCAACGTCATATTATTTTCTCCCAGTACATATAGTAAATTTTTCTTCTTCGTTTGCTGTTAAAATCAACAAAGTTGCTATATAAAATACAAGTAGCCAATTACCAATGGTTACAAGAAAGTATAATTTAATTGGTCTTGGGTATTTCAAATTTAAAGTAAACAATTATCCTACACAATTTACTTTCAATTTTTTTAGAGTAATTTATTTTCAGCATTTATGTCCATAATACATGTTACCAATTGATTACATTTCAATTTTGGATTGAGATACAAAATTTGTTAAATCATAAATTTACCCTATTAACAAAGCAATTGTAAATGCTAGATGTTCATGTTTCAAATATGAAAACAGATATTACAAATAAATCTTTTTTGTTGAGTTCAAACAGGTTGCAATTGAAAGTTGCCTTCTAAAAGTTAAAATTTTCCAAGAGTCACTAGTTAATTCCTGTGCGTTAAAAGAATAGTGTCAACTTCCAGTAGCTTTAATACCTAACTTCCAAGAGGTCCAAGAACCCAGCAAAATGTGCTTTTAACGCTCTTTTTTTTTTTATTAAGAGGGGAAGGGGTGCACCATGCACATGTAGGGTTTCTCCAGTGTAAGAGAGGAGACAATCCAGTAAGTAACTCAAGGTTAAGAATTATGTTGGAGGGAAAATTTTAAGAAAAGGAACTAATCAGGTACATTCCCACCTAATTTATACAATAGCGTTGAAATTTCATTACCTTTTTGTGCACACTTGCATATAAATAATACTACAATTTATGCAATTATAAACTAACTGATATTTTCAAAGCATTTGACAACTAATTGTATTTAAAATACATGCATTATTCATCTCTTGCAATATATCTAGGCTAGGCTAAAATATAAATTACTCGTTTGAAACCAATTGATTTTAATTTAATATCAGTTTGCATTCAATATTCTATTGAATTTTATTTCCATTTTAAAAAATACCATTTCAATCGAAAATCTTTCAGTAGTTAATTCTAAGTGTTTAAACAGTTGAATGGATACAATTTAATTGAAAATTCCGGTTCCGCGAATTTTAAATTAACGATCTGTATGCATAAATATTTTTTTGCATACACAAAAAGTGAATAAATTGTTCTTGACACCCTGTAACACACCAATGGTTTTCTTATTTTCTGAGTGTTAATTGTAAAGGACTTCATAATTTCTTGGAGTCAATATTGCTTTTTCAAAAAACCATGATGGCAGCAGGCTAAGTGCAGAGCCAATTTCAGGAAATACAATATTTTTTAATTCTGCTGTTGCCAAGTATGTTCCGTTTCCAAAGAAACTATCTGCATTGACATAAATAAAGCATAGACGGCAATATGACAAAAAAAAAATTGTGTGTAATTGCAATTTTTTGAGTTTAAATTGTAGTAAAAATGTATTTTGTACAATATGCCACTAATTATCTACCAATAGACACAAACTTTATCCAAATTTTTTCAGAAGATAATGAGTTATAGCCGTATATACATATAGACAGACGTTGGATTTCATATAGTATATAGAGAATCCTTTATTATAAAGTTGGTAAAAAAAAAAGTTTGAGTACTACTGTAAAATATTAGATAGAATTTCGAAATTACAAATCTTGTTGAGGGTTATGGGAAAGCACACATGATTGCAGTTGACAAAATGGCGCACAAGGAAAAAACAAACTAGAATAAAAATGTTACTATATGTAGTAGATATCAATTAAAACTTTACTCAGCATAACATAATTTTGAATTTGTTTCATACTGTAGGTAGCCCTATTGGTAATATGTATTGTTTATAAAGAACTTACCAAGGTAATATACAAAATCATGATTTATTATGTGCATCTAACATTTTTTTATGTAAAAATAATTATCCAGTAAAGCTAAATAAAGTAAAACCAACCACACACTGTTCTTGATCAATCACATCAATCGGTGTGAACAGGTTAATAAAAATTTGTTTTAGATTTATATAATATTTACAAAAGTTATACTGCAATTTTGAAAAGTGCTATATAGGAGTTTAAATCAAGTTAGGAAGATAATATAAAATAAGATATGTTTGGAAACAATGTGCATAACATCTAAGTTCGGTCACGACATCACAATTTGACACCAAGATAACTTTCCACAGAGATTTTGTCGAAGCACTCATTCAGTTAGATTTTGAAGCATTTTAGGTTGAAGTTTAGCATGAAAACTTATCTCCTTTCTTATGGCATGTATCATGTCTGTAACATTTGTGGTTCGTGAGAATCTTCTTGAATAAATGTAGAGTCTTGCCCTTCCCACAAGAGAGAAAAATCACATTCTTGTGAAACGGTTTATTTCACACTTCACAACCATGGGACTTTTCTCCCATGTAGAAAAGAAAACAATACTTTCTGGAACATTATAACATTCAAACGATTGAATATTTCTCGACATGTCCAGACCAATCTTAAAAAAATTCTACACAAATTAAGTATGCAGAAGAAACACATTATTTTAAGGGATTAAGAATTATGGCTAAATCAAAATCATCCAAAACAACTGCTCTAATGGGGTATTAATTTCTATTTGGGTGTTAAGTGGGCAAAAGCTGACGAAATTTTATTTTTATTTTCAGAGAGCACATGCTCTAGTATTCCCCAGGTGCCCACATTCCATCAGTAACATGGGCATTTTCATACACAAGTTTGGTTTCTATATTATACATATCTATCAAGCTCAATAGCGTATGCCATTAACTTCTCAAATATCAAGTTTTAGAGCCATTATATGTCTTAAGCAGATAAATATGAAATTCCAGAGAACAGAGGAGAATATTACAAGTATGCACAGCTGAGTTAAATTGTTCTTACAGAAATGAAAAAATTATTCTGACTAAAATGTTATGTTTTCGCTATGGCTATTTTTCTGTTTTAAAAGACGCAAGTATTTGACGCCGGAGAAGTCAAATTGTCTGTACACTTCCTTATTGAAAATTAAAGAGCAGTAGGTTACCAATTAAAAAAGAATGCTTATTATTTGGCTAATTTTGATGTATTTGGCTATCATATTTATATCAATTAATTCATTCATTTTCTCCTAATACACATAACAGTTAACTGCGATATTCCATACTACATAGCATCCACATTTGCCCAGCTTGATAAAATCATCTTTCAGGGTTCCCATTGAAATCGCAGAATGAAAATCAATGACTTTTAAGGACCTAAATAATGTTTTTAAGGACCTTTGAAAATTTGTTTTCAGACATCATGACTATATATAAATTTTTAATAAAGTATAAAAAAAGTTACAAGTTGGCGCATTTTTTAATACAAATATATCGGAGAATTCCGATACAGAGTGGATAAGTGACAGTCACGTGCAGAAAGCAAGTCTGAGTGGTATTTTTTATAAATTTTGCAGTTGAGAACACAATATCCACAAAAATTTAGGATTTTTAAGGACCTCTAAGCATTTTCAAGGACTTTTAAGCACCTCTAAGCATTTTCAAGGTCTTGAAAACAACTTCAAAAGTATTAAGCATTTTTAATGATCGTGGAAACCCTGATCATAAATCCTTCTCCTTTTAAAATGAATCGAAGTAATTGCTATGTGAGATACAAATAACCAATGGTCGCAAGAAAGTGTAATTTAATTGGTCTTAGCTATGTTAAATTTAAAGCGATCATCTTGAGTAATTTGCGTTCAGTTTTTTAAAAGTAATTCATTTCCAGTATTTATGTTGATGATATATGTCACATATTGATTCTATTTCAGTTTTGAATGGAGATATAAACTTTAATTCTTCATAAATAAATTTACCCTATTGAAAAAACAATTGTAAATGTTAGATGTTTTATAAACTTTTAAATATGAAATAAATACATGAATTATAAATAAGCCAATCATTCTTGTTGAGTTCAAATATGGTTGTATTTGAAAGTGGTCTTCTTTAAAAAGTTACATTTTTCAAAAGTCACCAGTAAATTCCTGTATTGGAAGAATAGTGTCAACTTCCAGGAGCTTTAATACAGAATTTTCAAGAGCCCTGCAGAAGGTGCTTTATCACTTTTTTCTTATTAGGGGAAGTAAGGGTTCCACAGGGTTCCCACTCAAATCACAGAATGAAAATCAATGACTTTTAAGGACCTAATCAATGTTTCTAAGAACCTATGAAATTTTTTTTTCATGCATCATGTCTGTATTTAAATTTTTAATAAAGTATATTCTACCAAAAAAGTTACAAGTTGGTGGATGCGTAATACAAATATGTCGGAAAACTCCTGTACGGTGCAGATAAGTGGCGGTCACGCGGGAATAGCAAGTCCGAGTTATATTTTTATAAATTTTGCAGTTGGACAACATGTGTCAAAATTAAGGACTTCTAAGCATTTTCAAGGACTTCTAAGCATTTTCAAGGACTTTTAAGCACTTCTAAGCATTTTCAAGGCCTTGTAAACAAGTTCAAAAATATTAAGCACTTTCAATGACCGTGGGAACCCTGTTCCAGTAAGGAACTCAATCTCACGATTTCTACTAGGGAGGGAAAATTTCAAGAAGGACACATCGATATAATCAGGTACGTTCAGGATGGCCACAAAATTCAGCAAAAAAAAAGTTCCCTGATAATTCCCTGGCAGATTTCTAAAAAATTCCCTGATTTTAGGGCAAAACTTTTTTCCAAATTTCCCCAATTTTCTTAAGTTTTCCAGATGTCTAGATACCCTTATCAAATAGAACATGTATTCTAAAGAGATAATATGCAAATTTTTAAAAAATAGTTTTGCTGGTAATGAAAAGTTTAAATTATTCAGTAACATTAAACTTCTAATGGCTTACCACTACAAATCTCCATATGGCGCCAAAATATGGATGAACGTGCCTTGAACAATACAAAATTTCCCTGATTTTCATGAAATTTTCAAATGTTTCCTGACATCAGAAAGCTCCCTGACATTTCCAGGTTTTCCGGGTTATGTAGCCACTCTGACATTCTATCCTAATTAATACAATATTGTTGATATTTCATTACTATGTTACTCTTGTTCTGAACAGGTTTTATTAAAAGTACATCGGATTCCAGATTCCAAGATTTTTTTATAGCGATGCTTTAAGTTTGAAAACAAATAAAAGACCGACTTTCGATGTACATGTGGTTGGGTGTCAGTTCGCCATTTTATTAGCACTTATCAAATGATCTTGGCCGCCAATTTTTAGAGATCACGCCACGTAAATTAGAAATTTACCGAGGATTTTCTTTACCGTGTTGAGAAGAGAAGGAAACAATGTGTTTCCCACTTGTTATTGCTCTAAACACTATTTTCTGTCCAAAACTTGTTTACTATTAATTTATTGATTTGATACACTTCAGTTCAGTTGTAATGAACTTTATGCATGGAAGTGGAACTCCGCGTATATATTTGAGATTTTCATTTATCTACATCTCAACTCGATCCCGAGTTCGTGTTTCGTTATTACAGAAACAAACACCGAAAAGATTTCTCTGACTAATAAGATAAATGCTGGAGAAAGTTAAAAGAATCGCAAGTATTAAACATTCTTAGTTTCTTTCTTGGGAAAAAAAAAAAACATATATTGCAATTTTAACTATGATCGCTGAAAAAAAGAAAATTGTGTTAATTGTCAACTTCACCACATTCTTGCATGTTAACACCAAGATTTAGCCAAGCGCATTGAATCAAATATTTTTTTTTAATCAAATTTTCATCGTAATTGGTAAATAATTACATGTTGTGACTGAAAATAGAATCATGAAAATTGTTTTTCACATCAATCAAGATATGTCAATGTTGATAGGCAGTAGGTTCGGTCGACAGTCCTCAGTTTTCTCCTGTATATTTTCATTGTGGAGACCTGGTGAATTTTTGATAACTGTTTAGAGCTATACACAAACCTTTGCCACGGTATAGAAGTAGTATAGGACCCCATAGGCGACGTTTCCTGGTTTGGATTGGCGCTTTTTTACATTTCTGGCTGCTCCTCCTTCCAACAAAAAAGCGCATGTTTCTATTATTTTAGCCTTCTGCTTCTTTTCTATAACGCTTTTGTAGCTACTTGAGTGATGATTTTCTGGCGTCTGTTGTCTATGATTAGTAGAAGTATTTGTTATTTTTATTGTATAATAATTTACTTTTGTAGTTCTTGAAATTCTACGAAAATATTTTACTTTTTTAGTCATTAGATATACCATCAGAAAATCTATTTTTAGAATTCAATTGAATACTGCCCTTGTATTTCATTATGTATTTTTTTTTTTTTTTTTTACAATTTCCGAAACTTGGAAGAAATAATTTGTTACTTTCCTGCATTTTTGCCATCTTTGTGTACTTCTGTTCTAAACACTGACCTATTGATTGCAGTGAGATCTTGTTAAATGATAAAAAAATCGTTAAAAATATATTTTTTACTATTTTTTTGTTCTCTATTACAGTGTTGCACTTTCAAAAATGTATACTATGAATTTTTTTTAATTATCCTTAAAGAGTATTATTTATAATGCATAATTATTAACAATTCTACAAAATTATTGATTTTGTGAAAAATCTTGTCTTGTACCCCCCTTCTCCCTGCAAATATTCCTGGCGGATAAACCCATGATCATAATTCAGAAATGGTATTCGGCACTAATTCCAAAAAAGGTAGTGGGGTGCACAAAATATACAGTCAAAGAAAAGAGTTCAAATCAATAGTGCAAAAAATTTGTATTTAAATTGTAAATACTCATCTTACATATAATTTGAAAATAAGTCTCTTGAAGTTCTAATAATTTTATGGGTAAGCAATATTTGAATCACAGGCATAATTGCCAAAAGGACAAATGATTATTTGATTCTGTATATCTCTCTGAAAAAAATTGTTTCATTGCTTTGTTTCATAATTCCATGCCCAAAATAATCTACATGCTGGCAGGTCAACACAAATAACTTAGAATGTTAGGGTCATTCTCCCAAAACAGGAAAAACACATGTGACAATATTATGCATAAACACTTTTAAATTTAAATTTTGCTAAATATTGTTTTACTTTTTTAACCATGGATACTATAAGAATTTTTAAAGAATCATGCGACTTTGACCAAGCTATTTCCTGATGTCACTCACTTGACAAATCACAATTGATGTGTGAATATTTGCTTTGCCAATGTTTACCTTTTTGACACTGAATAACGCTTTAATTTGAATTCTGATTCATCTACTGCAATCTTGTTTTAACGGGATTTACTTTTAAAATTCTGTTATTAGCATTTGATAATGACTTCGAACAGAATTTATTTGTTCAAAACACACCAAAAAAAGCAAAGCATTGAACAGCAATTTTAAAACAGTTGTCATGAATTTGTTTGTATGCATATTATTGTGGTGTTGTAAAGACATAATCAAGACTATATGGTAAAAATTATTAATTACATTGGATTTGTAGTCAACAATGTTTCGTTTCCGAAGAAACTATCTAGACATAAATAAAGCATAGATATACAACAACAACAACAAAATTGCGTGTAACTACTGTTTTGTGTGTGTATACAAAAAGTTAAAAGTGTATTTCAAATTATCTGTAGAAAATAAACTATCAATCGACATAAACAATTCGATTTGATTCAATAGACCAAAGTTGAATTTTATGTAAATGTAGAGATTAGAGAGTTTTATTAATTTTGAAGGATTCCCATTACTCACCAAAAAAATATCCACTTGGGCTTGTGGTTTATTATTATTTGATTACTAAATAATAAGTAATGAATAGATTCCATAAATCACAAGAAAGATTTTTAATAATGATATGGGTGAATGCAATTTAAAATTGAAAATGATGCACTCAATATTTTAAAGTTCTTTCTAGACCATGTATATTGTATATTTTTGATAAATTTGAATATTGTAATATTGCATTTTAGTTACTTTTTTTTTATTTGCAGAAAGGTGGAAATGTGAAACATGTTTTTTGAAGTTGCATTTCTATTAAATGTTAGCTAAGTTCAATTACATGTTGGCAAAACCAACAAAGCTAATATTCTGACATCTGCAATGAGGAATCAAATCCATGAAATTTAATGTGTTGAAACACATGTTTTTTTAAAGAAAGGCTTATATTACATCTACTTGCGCTCATGGGAGAAAATCTTAATTCTTGTGACAAAGCATAATCAAGTAAGGAAAGCTTCAGTAGACACCTCTTCACTCACATTGAAATAAAGCCACATTCTTGTGAGATGTGCTCCAAATCATTTTCTCAAAAGAGTCGCCCCCTCACTCATACTGGAGAAAAGTCACATTCTTGTGATATGTGTACCGAATCATTTACAAATAAAGGTAAGCTCCGAAAGCACCTCTTCACTCACGCTGGAGAACAGCCACATTCCTGTGAAATCTGCTTCAAAACATTTTCAGAAAAAGGGAGCCTCAGAAAACACCTCCTCACACACTCTGAAAAAAAGCGACATTCTTGTGAGATGTGCTCCAAATCATTTTCACAAAAGAGCACTCTCATAACACATTCCCTCTCTCACACTGGGGAAAAGCCACATTCTTGTGACATGTGTGCCAAATCATTTCCAAATAAGACTAGTCTCGGAAAGCACCTCTTGACTCACACTGGACAAAAGCCACATTCTTGTGATATGTGCACAAAAACCTTTTCAGAAAAGGGAAGCCTCAGGAAACACCTCCTCACTCACACTGGAGAAAAGCCACATTCTTGCGAGATCTGCTTCAAAACATTTTCATTAAAGAGTAACCTGGGAAGGCATCTCCTCCTCACTCACACTGCAGAAAAGCCACATTTTTGTGATAGATGCTCTAGGTCATTTCCTACAAAGAGTACTCTCAGTACTCATTTGCTCACTCACGCTGAAAAAAAGCCACATCCTTGTGAGATGTGCACAAAATCTTTCTTAGAAAGGAGGGGCCTCAGAAAACACCTCCTCACTCATACTGGAGAAAAGCCACATTGTTGCGAGATGTGCAAAAAGTCATTTACACAAAAAAGTCACTTGAGGGCACACCTTCTCACTCATTCAGGAGAAAAGCCCCATTCTTGCGAGATGTGCCCCAAAACATTTTCGAATAAGAATAGCCTGCGACTACATTTACTCGCTCACACTGGAGAGAAAGAACATTCTTGTGTAATTTGTGCCTAATCATTTTCACAAAACAGTGTCTTCAGAAAACATAGAAGCTGGTCATATTTACAACATACACCACTGGCCAGGGCTGGCATGGTTTAAATCAAATGGTTTTTTTTTCACAAAAACCAATTGGTTTTTTTAAAGAATAATTTAAAATTGTATTTTTATTTATTTATAATTAGATTTTTTTGATTATTTGATGTTATAAATAACTTCTACTTTTAAATCAAAAGTTTTCCATTTCTAAAGATATCTTTTTCAAAAGGAATTCTGTTGCAAAAGCTACTGCAGCAAATGTTGAGGTGTTTTTTTTTTTTTTTTTTTTTTTTTTTTTGGATTTATTCAATCAAAATTGTGTAACAGCCTGGGTTTAGAAAAAACCCCAAAACTTTTTTTTTTGCTCAAAATGTTAAATCCTAAATTTGTTTTTAAATGGAATAAAAAAAAAAAAAGCATTTAGTTTTTCTTTCTATTAGTTTTTTAGAAAAGAATTCACTTAATAAAAGATCTATGTTCTTTATATTACATGACGGATGATTTTGTAAATGAAAAATTATGGAAGTATTATAAATAATAAGTTCTAATGTATTTTTTAAAATAAATCTTGTAATTAAAGACTATTGAAGATTTTATAATTATCAGCAATATTTTTTTATATTGATCTAATGGATATATTAATGTTTTATAAGTATACAAAATTATTAATTAAAATTAAATTATAGGCTGCATTTTAAATTTGTTTCTAAAATAGAGGTTTTGTGTTTTAACAACTTATTTCTAAATCTTAAAAATATCCTTTTGAATAACTTATCACCATTACTGATGAATCTTAGAGCAATTTCCATGTATTATGCAGTAAACAATTACTACTGTATTATATTGTGTACATTGTATTTAAAAAAAAATTATCTCTAAATATAATATACACATTTAATATGATTTGAATGTCCACATAAGTAACAACTGTTTATTTACTTGTTTAAATTATTTTCAAAAGGAATATTATTTGTTATTTGAACATTAATTATTTTAGTTTATGTCAAATTTTATTTATAAATATGTATATATCGATACATAATTAGAAAATGATTTTTTTTAACCTGGTTTTAACCACACACAAAAAAAGGGGAGGGGGTTTACAAAAAAAGCACCATTGTAACAACTGAAAAATCCAATATCCTTTATTCCATTGTAAGAGGAATAGCCTTTTCAATTTATAGGTATTTTGCAAGTTTGTGTAATTTTGTACAAGTTCGTGCAACGATTTTTTCTGCAAACTTGAATATATATATAAATTCCACAAAGTTGAATATATATAAATGACTCATTTCAAACCTCTTTTTACTTATATACAAAAGAATACCTTAACGCTAATTTACACATTACCCGTTGAGGCCGCTAGTCATTAGATGTGTGGTGATCTCGTGTACAAAGGACAGATAGAACATCCAGTAACTAGTGATTACTTTTGTCTAGTGGTTAGAACGACTGTCTACAGATCTAGGAGTCGCTGGTTCGACTCCCGTTAGCGCACATAGCTACATTGGTGACTACCGGACAGCTGAATCATGCTGCCATCTATCGGCGCCTTCTGAAAAATACTACAATACTGCCACACAATCTCGGCATCTTTGGCGATTCACTGCCAAACGCAACGCACTCAACTCACACGCAAGCAACTCAATCGTTCGCCGCCTTTCTGACTCACTGGGAAGGAGCTATGTGGTGGTCTCATGTACAACATCTAGGCACTAGTGATTACTTTTGGCTAGTGGTTGAAATGCCTGTCTACGGATCTAGGAGTCCCTGGTTCGATTCCCATTAGTGCAAATCGCTACAGATGCCAGCGGATAGTACTGTGCATTTGCGTCATTCCAGTCACTGGAGAAGCCAGTTGATGTACACATTCCAGGGCTGCCACAGGCTACTAAAAGGCGACTAAAGCAACTATTTTCGAGGCTAGGCTACTATGGTGACTTTTTCGACAAAATTGGCCTCAAAGCTTCTTTTTTAGCGTATACTGTTACTTTTTTAAATATTCGGCGACTGTTTTGAAAGAAAGAAAAAAATCGTAGTTTTATTTTTGTTTACAAGTAAAAACGTGAAATGGAAACAAAATAAATCATCATCTAAGTTCGGCATGTGATGTCATAAGTAGGCGGTTTCTATGGCATCCACCAATGATGTCGTACTTGTAGAGCTTGATTAGAACTGAACTGAAGAGGATTGAAGGCTTTTCTTCTAGAGAACTTTTGTTGTTCTGCTTTTATTGCTTCCGTGGTGATTCAACTTTTGCGATGCATAAACGGCGTTTAAATCAAACTAGAACCTAACGAAGATCACTTGACCCTCCAACAACCAGCAGCTTTTTTTTTTTTTTTTTTGCTTTTTTTTTTTAAGAGAACGAAAGATTTTGTTAAACACGTGCAGAAAAGATGCAGGGTACATGAAGAATGTCCTGTGATTTCCGTTTTTTCCAAAACTCATTAAGGTAATTAATTATTTTATTATAATTTGATTTTTTTAAATTAATTTTGGTTTTATTTTTCAATTTAATAATTTTAATTAAAGTATTAAGTCAGCATAAATTTAACCATCCTAACTTTTACTAATCTTTTTTTTATATATATTTTAATATAATTGTTGCAGCATAAGAATATTGCGCTTGATGGATTTTGTTTTTTAATATCCGTTACAATTTTGCTACACTTCTAGCATTTTCAATATCATTGACAGTGATTAAAATCTTGTGTCATCAAAGACATCAAATTCCTTCCTTGCAGATTTTTGGGTTCCTCACATTTTCCGGGCATATAAACATTTCCTTTCTTGGCATCCAAAATCCAGCGAAGATAACAACGGCATGATAGAGGATTACCTGCAAAAGAAGTATTTCACCATCACCAAGGTGAGAATATCACATAAAGGTGGCAACTAAGCTTATTCTTTTTTTTTTATATATATATTAGTGGTATGATACCAGTTGTATAATAAAAATATATCAAAAGTTAGTTTAATTTTCATGGTTAATTTATTTTAAAATTTAAAAAATTTTGATTGGTGTACTTCCTTTGTAGCTGAAAAAGATAAATTGCAAAACTACTCAAATTTTCATGATTTTAAAATTGAGTGGGTCTTGTTAATATTTAAAAAAGTATATTCACATATGTTGCTGATATTGTAACGACACTTCTAAGAAACCACGTGTTTGGAACTTCCCTGCTGATTATATCCTAAAATGCAGTTTCTGTTCTTGTATGAGTCAAGTTGCTGTGCTGTTTCACTCTTAACTCGCAAAGGAAATGCCATTCTCATATATTTCAAAGCCATAAACTCTTGATCTGCCAGAGGTACTGTCATAATGTATTATGACATTTATTTAATAAATTCCAAGGGGTTTTGCAATAGGCAAAATCTACACATCCCCTTCAATTATTTGTGTATTTTTACACACTCTTCCAAATCAAGGAGGCGGGTTTTTCTCACGCTTCACGTTAACCAATATCTGTTTGTTAAGGAAATTCACCAATGTAGAACTCGCACGTCGCTGGCCTCACAGCAAATGAGAGGGCTTTGGTCGGGGGGGGGGGAGCGGTCCTTGTTAGGGGGGTGCTAAGCACGGGTCACGACTTCACGAGGCTGAGGGAGAAAAAGAGGAGATTTAAAGGGAGCAGGATGGTTGCTGGATGCTAAGAAAAACGAAAAAGACGGACGAGACCGACTGCTGACGAGCCGGACGATATACGGCCCCTGACTGAAGTACCCTTTGCCCAGACAACATCTCTGTGAGTTTTACTACACTTTCCTACCTACCCTCGGCCAGATATTTGTATATTTTATAAGGATTTCAACCGGCGTTCCGCTGGGTTTTGAGGAACTTAGTAAACTCTTTTGTTGGATATTTAACTTGCTTGTGTATTTCACACCATTTTGTCGTGTATAAATAAATGGATACGTTATTTATCAGGCACATCTCTGTGGGGTTTTTTGGAATTTGTACGCACGTCATTACTCTACCTTATATTATATAAGAGGCCCACTGGCTTTACGGCAGGTACTCAGAAGAATCTTTCAACTCCCAGGTTCACTGCTAAATGCTATGCGAGCACAAGCTCGCTTCGTTCGCTTTCATTGCTAAAAAAAACCCGCATTCATAGAAGCCCTTCTCCCCATCGAGAATCAAAAATTTCCCGCAGTAATATAGTAATTCAAGCTTCATCACGAAGAAACAATATTTTGTAAATTTTATGTCGTTAATACAAGAAAAAAAAAACTGACAAGGTATTTACGTACTCCATCCCCGTCCAGAAAAAAAAAAGTCCTTGTTAATATAATCATACAATCCCCTCTGAGAAAGTATTCTTAACCTTTTCCCCATAGGCTCCCCCAGGAATATTTGCAAGGGGGTGCAAGACTAGATTTTTATCAAAATCATTAATTTTTTGGAAATGTTATTTAATAATTATGCATTATAAATTATACTCTTTGAGAATAATTAAAATGCATGGTATACATTTTTGAAAGCCCAACCCTGTTAAAGGAGAAAAAATACAAAATATTAAAATATATATTATTTTTATATTTTATCATCCAACTAGACATCACGGCATTCCAGAGATAGTGTTTAGAATAGAGAAACTCGAAGATGCAAAAATACAGAAGAGTAACATTTCATTTCCAAGTTTCGGATGTCATGAATTTTTTTTTTTTTTTTTTTTTTTAAATGAAACACGAAAGCAGTATTGGAATATGTTCATTTGAATTCTAAAAACAAATTTCAAGGTAGTACATCTGAGGACTTAAAACAAACATTTTCCTAAAATTGTGATAACTACACAGGAAATGATTAGAGAATAAAAGGAATAAATACTTCTATCATCAGTCTATAATAATCATATACAACGAGCGCTAGAAAATCGTCCCGCAAGTAGCTATAAAAAACGACATAGGAAAGAAACAAAAGACTAAATTAATAGAAGAAAAAAACTCGTAGCATAACGTATATAATCGGCATATGTGTTTTTTTTTTATCTTGGAATTTAAATCTTTTCCCTCATTTTTTTTTAATTTTCAAGTGCACCTCCTTGCACCCTCCTGAGGGCGCCCATGCTTTTCCCCGTTAATCATCACAAAAAAAAAAATCTTCGGCAAGGTTTCCGTAGCCGTTAAGGTATTAGTAGTTAAGAATTTGGTGCTGTCATCTGGTGCTAGTTTTGGGAACTGATGGTTGTGAGATGTTTTTCCTGCGAAAAACTTTAAAATAATTATAAAAAAAATACTAATTAAAAGTTTAGTATTCTAGTTGTCAGAATCAAAATTAGAGGTCAAAAATTGCATATATTTAAAATTCAATTCTCCGCGTATTTGAAGATACTTTCTATAGAGCCACGGACAGATTCATTATTTTAGATAAAATGCTACAGCTTCAACGATGGTAGCGTTCTTTATAGTTACACGCCAAATGCTGTAGTCTAGGATCGCAATCCTATCATTTGACTGAATGAACTTGACTTGTTGAATGTTATTCTCACATTTCCGCTGATACAATGGAATAAGAGCTCCAGTTTTTCATACAAAATCTATGCATAGTGTTCCTGTGTAAAATGAATTTTGATAAGTTCATTATGTATCATAGATGGTGCAGTGGACAGTGACTTGTTTACTTACCAAAAAGGTATAAATTGTCCAATTGTGATAGCACGTGTCCATAAACATCTTCAGGAATGAGGGTTATCAGATTGTTATCGAGTTTTATCGATTTCAGTTCTGGCATCTTTATGAAGATATCAGCAGGCAAAGAGAAAATGTTGTTTCTCCTGTGGAAAATGTAGCATCAAAATTCAATTTAAAACTATGACGCTGTCAAGGGTATATTCTGATCTGGGTTAAACTTTATGAATACATCTTCACGAAAAGAAAGATAGTAGCATACAAGGTGAATTCAATAAAGTTCGGCGTATGCTATAAAGAAAAAAAGAAGGAAAGATAATTTACATTCGCTGCTGTACTATGATCAATACTGAACCAGAAGCATTTATTCCGAAATGCTTGACTAGTTCAATACCAAGGCTTCGTAAACACATGGCGGAAGAATTTTATGAAGAATTATGGTGACAGTTATATCTTGCAAATAATGTAATGTTGATGTTGGCAACATTATTTTTTACTGAAAATTGTTGGCCAAGCAAAAAAAAAAAAAAAAAAACCAGCAACATGCTTTTATTATTTATGCAGAACGTTTCGAATGTTCAATCCGCATAATGTTTCATTTATTTAAGGCAAATAATGCTTACTTCTATGGACTGCACGTCACTGAAAGAATTACAATATCTACCTGCGTGTGAAGTTGTTTTTTTAAACCTATATCCTTCCGTACCTCAAATAATAATAATAATAATTCTAAATTGAAAAACCGCAGTTAGTTGAGTTAGGATTTAGCGAAAAGAAATGTATTTAAACATTATTAGTAGCTGTCGAGGATCAGGATTAAAAGACTAAAAAAAAAAAATCTTACGAAAAATCCAAATCTGTCAGTTTAGCCGGATACGGAAACAAACTCCTCTCCAGATGTTTTAACTGTCCACCTTGAAATGTCACTTGCTTGAGATCGTACAAAGTTGCCATGGCACCACCGTCCAATTTCTCCAAGGCGGTGTTAAAGAATATCACGACCTCAACACTGGGCGGCATGTTCTCTGCGAACTTCTTGCCGATGTGCCTGACGGGCATGTTCTTCACTTTCAGTTCTTTCAACTTCGTCAGCGTTCGGAACTGTTCCCATAATATTCCGTTAGAAAACCGCATGTTTTCCAGTTCAATCTGCAATGTTATCGAGAGTTTGACTCTGAATTTTGAAAATTAATCCGTGGTTAGTCGCGCGGTTGACAAATGTCCCCCACAATCAATTCCTCAATAGATGGCAGCACATGATCAAAGCCTTGGCGTCCACTATCGCTAAGCAGAGCAGATCAGAGCGGAGGGGATTCGAGCCAATTACAAGGCTTTCAACGTCCATTGTATCTCGAGGCTCGTGCTAAGGTAGACATTGGCAGCCTTGTAATTGGCTGTAATCCACTCCGCTCTGATCTGCTCTGCTTAGCGATAGTGGACGCCAAGCTTTACACTTTTTTTTCCAGGTTACCGTGAATGCGAGTAACAGCAGCATCTTTAGCGGAAACTGTCGAAATCAATTTAAAAACTGCTTCCTGAAGGTTAGGAGAGACCGTTATATTTTTTTCTCAGTTTCGGCCAAAAAAGGACCCCAGGGCCAAAGTAGCCCGCATTTACGGTATTTTAAAAATAGTTTTTAATTTTTACTTTTTTCTGTTCAGAAATGTTGTGTTTTTAATGAAATACCCACTTTCATATTTTGGCTATGAATTTAATGGTATGCAGGAAAATTTGAAAGGTCGCGCGCTTAACCAAGGGTTCAAAATAATGTGGAGGATGATTCAATGTTTATATTAGTATGATATGAGTTTTAAACTATTCAATGGATAACAAATTTAGTACGTAACTATAAATAAAATTTAATAAAGATAGCCAATATAAAAAGCAAGGTTAATGCCAAGAAAAATGTACCACCTTGTATTCACTTGCAAGCTTTCTAAACTACCTTAAAAATAATTCTGCCCCCATGTCAGTCATGTTAATATTGAAGCAATTTATTTTTTCGAAGATATGTTTATATTTCTCGAAATATAAACACATTCTGAAAATAATAATAATAATTTAGCAATTAAAGTCGGAAAGGAGAATAATGGATATCTCCAATTATTTCCCTGGGGAAAATGTCTACGTTTGGTAGTACCATCTCTTGAGAAGGAGTACAAACGTGTAACATGACAAATTTAAAGTGAAAAAAGTAAGCATGACCTCTGTAAACGAATTAAAGTAAAAATCAACTAAGTTATCGGCGCTAAAGTCACACGACAATATTAGGAGTTATGCAAGTTACAGAAAATGATTAATAAATTACTAAGAAATAAACAATTGGAAAAAAGGCATATTTGTCGAACATGGTAACTTCGTCAGGGGGTGACTACCATAATCGACGCATTTGGGCGCAAATTCTCGCATTTTGGAGTCGATTATGATTGTCACTTCTTGACGAAGTTACCATGATCAATAAATATGCTTTTTTTCCAATTGTTTATTTCTTAGTAATTTATTAATCATTTGCTGTAACAAAAATAACATTAATGTATTATTTTTGAATTAATTTTTTTTTTTTAAATTTTGTCATTCATCAAATTAGAGTTTTATCGAAATGCGTGTAATTAGTGCGTTCCATCTTGTAAAAATAATTTCTAAGCAATATTTTGCCAAATGTGTTTTAGCATTAGTAATTCAAAAGTAAAAAAGTTTCAGTACAGCTCTCTAGAACCAAAAACATATGGAACTTTACCTTATCCAGCACGTTATCCTCAGGTGGTGGGCCATCGAATAGAGAAGACATGGTTGTGGAGGTGATTGTGATCCTGTAGTCGGATTCAAACAAAACAAGGTTAAATATCCAAAAGCAGTTCATATTTCATGCTAAAATGAAAATCCATTGAATATCAAGAGGAAGAGAAACCTAATTTAATTAAATTGCTTTTCTCAAGCATGTTACTGTTCTTTACATCCAAGTGTTTGCAGTAATCATCAAAGGTAGTGATAGGCTGTAGATGCTGCAAAACGGTGTTTCCCTACCTTTCAACAAAATAGTCTAGATTCAGTCCTTGCAGGTCGTTATTTCTGATTAAATTTTAATATTCATTGACAGGTTTCCATTATCTTTTTGTATTAAGTACACTGCACTTCTGTTTTTAACTAAAAGTTTTAAATTATTATCCTTTCTATTGATTTTAAGAAAATTTAATATACATTCAGAATAAAGTTCAATTATTGGAGAATTACCGGGGTTATTTTAACAAAGCTTAATTTAACGGACCTCAGTCCATGAAGTATTTATACATTCATTAAGAAGGATGATGTAAAATTATGTTAAATAAGTAATTTATTCAGATTTGCAAAAAATATTGGCACCTGGAAAGACATTCAATAATTGGAGAACCCAAAATTTCAGGGTGGCAAATGCCACCCGAAAGCGCATTTATGAGAGAAAATACCCCGCATTTGTATCACGTATAGGAGAAAACAAAAATTATCAGAGCACCGCCAAACAACTAACCTGGTGAGGTTTTTAATAGGAAGGGCCGATACAGGCAGATACTCGACAATGGAATGCTTCAGCTCGAACTTGGTGTAAGCGTAGTCACTGGAATTTTCAAGAGCTTGAAGAAAGGCATCATGAGTAAGGACTCCGTCGCAGGTGAAATAAACGTCTTCGCTGTTATACGGCTTCTCGCAGGTGCATGGTTGTATCAGTTGGGGTAATGGACAACTGTTCGCATTGTCTTCAAGAAGACTGCATTGAATATAAGTCAAGAAGACAATAATTATTAACAGAACTATATTTAAGGAATTGACCAACACGATTGCAGTGCTTTGCATGGAATGTGAAGGTTTAAGTTTGACAGAATTGTGGTTGACTTTTACCAATGGTGAATCCATATTTGAGTTTGGTCTAGGATGGCTGAAATGAAAGGATTAAGATTTTCCGTGTCGGCAGGTTTTAGTATATTGTCATCGGCTCAATCGGCTCCCATTTAAGTAATGAGTCGAGTCTGTGCTAGAAAACTGGGGAAAACAAGACTTTTTTTTCAAAACAAAAGTTGCAAGTTTTGTTAGCGGAAAGTTACAGTTATTTTCATCAACTGGAACAATTATAACTCAACCAGACAGAAAATGTTGATTTATTTTATAAATAGAATTCTGGTTGATTTGAAATACGTGAGGATTGTTTGATTCTGGATTTTTAAAATCGCGTAGAGAAAAAGAAATGTGGTTAAGAAAGAAACTCATATTTTATGTTTTAGCTGTTCTTCGCGTTTCAGTTTCATAATTTATTGGGAAAGGATTTGTATGGTGCTTATAAATGATTACTCCACAAGCAACTGCTGCGTTCGCCAGAATTGTAAGTGTGAAACGTGATTTGCTAATGGAATGTGAAAATTCAATTTTTTTTTTTTTTTCAAATCTATATTGTAATTGGTCACAAGCATATCACAAGTGTTGCTATACAACGAAATTCAACTCAAAATAACGCCCTGCCTAAAGTCCATTTAGTTTAAACATTATAATGCATGATTAAAAAATTTCGCTATTCAAATATCTGTGGTTTTATGCAATCAGTCTTTATTCTTAGCTAATGCGTTCTTCATCACAAAGTCTTCACTGGCACAGTTTGGTAAAATATGTACAAGCTGTGAATCAAAGGTAAATAGCGCATAGTGGCACAGTATTCTTGATTATTAACCATAGGACACATACCTATCAAGAACAAACGTCATTTTCTCGGAAAATGGGATGATTTTTTAAGTATGTACAAAACATTACAAGTGTACATAACATCGCTGCTTTTTCTTGAACATTGTTTAAATTTTTCAGCGTCGTAAAGACCCTGGCGCTGATTCGAGCCAAACCGGACCTTCGAAAAGTAACAGAGAACAAAAAGCTCGTTGACAGCGAGAGGATAAAACGTAAGTACCAGTTTTTAAAGAGATTTGGTACCTTTTATTTTGACAAAAAAATATAAAAACATCGATTTTCTATTTTTTTTTTGCGTTTTTCAAAGGAGCGCCGTAACTTTTCTAAAAATTTTAGGTGGGAATTTTAGGGATATTTTAAAAAAAAAAAAAAAAAAAAAAAAAAAAAAAAAAAAATTTAGGAATGATTCCAAAAATTTTAGGGATAATTTCAAAAAAGTTAGGGCTATTTTTTTAAAAGCTATCAGAAGCTTCTAAGACAAACACATTCTTTCCAAAAATTGTACTAATACCGCAAAAAACTACTAATTTAAAAAAAAATTAACGTCAAACTTTTTGGCAAAACTTAGTTTGACAATAACTAATATTTTCTCCTCTAGAGTATCTAGGTTTTATTGTGAGTTTTAGAGAGAATTCGGAAATTTTCAGTGTTTTTATTATCGGAACATTTAAGTACAACTTTAGGATTTTTAGGAAGAAACAAAAATTTAAGGAATATTAGGAATTTTAGGGCGAATGCGTCCCCTGATTTTTAAAAACTTTGAAGCCATATCCTTGCTTGAAGAAATTTTTGAACTGATCCGATAACCACAATGACATAAAAATGTTTTTATGGGGGATTTCTCATCTATGTTCCTTTTGATGTTTCGAACGCATTTTCGTGTTTCTCAGTTCGTGTTTTTTGGAATTGCCACATTTACTCAAAATGCTTAAAACTCTAACAAATATAAATGAGAAGAATACAATGAGAAGAAAATTTGTTTCATCCTAAAGATCCATTTGAAAACATCAGGGATGGATTTTTTTAATAAAGTATAAGCTTTTTTTTTTTAATCAACATGTCGAAAAATGTCCATTTCTCCGTCTTAATGAAATAAATTTCTGGATTAAATACTAGCCGTAGCCAACTTCAACATTTTCTAGCCTGTATTATAGCTGCTAATAAATAAATTTGAGGGAACAGAACTTTAAAAAGAAAAATGTATACTATTTACAGATATATACAGGAAAATTGCGTACCTTATTTATAAAAATCTGTACGCCACTGTAGGAGGTTAATCATATTTTATGTTTTACAACTTTATAATATTTTACCATCCTGAATCAGCAAGATCAAAAGAAATTATCGTTCATTTGTTAAACTAAGAAAGTTAATAGAAGGTTTTTCTGAAAAAGCATATACAAGGCGGTCATAAAATAACTTTGCCGATATATAGACCTCTAACTTCCGTTCCGTTCAACCGATCGATATAAGATTTCAGGTATAGTTATTCAGAGGTATGAGCTCGGGATTCTATGAATGGCAACAAAATGGTGCTCACGGTTACGGTTATAGTAACAGAAACACGAAATTTTCGAATGGCAACACCTACTTTTTCTTGTTGCAAAATGCTCAGCCCGTGCGAAAACCCTAAATAGTAGGTGCAACACAAAAAACGGACGTGTTATCCACGCACAAAAACAGCTTTGCGAACGGCCAACAAAAACACAATCGGGACCAACGGTGGAAATTTGCATATGGCAGAAGCCAAAAAGCTCACATGGGTGCCATCATAGGCAATTTTATCGGCTTTCTACCCTGAATATCTGGCGAACGGTTCCTCTGTGTTCCGATCGTGTTTCTCTTGGTCGTTCTCAAAGCTGTTTTTGTGTGGGCATAACGGCGTGTCCGTTTTTGTGATACACGTACCATTACAAAGCTCTTTAAGGTTTTCGCATGCATGGACCATTTTGCGATAGTTGCCATTCGAAAATTTCGAGTTTCTATAACTATAACCGTGAGCGTCATTTTGTTGCCATTCCCAGAATCCAGAGCTCATACCTCTGATTAACTATACCTGAAATCTAATCTCGATTGATTGAACAGAACGGAAGCTAGAGGTCCATGTATCGGCAAAGTTAATTTATGACCACCCTGTATAAATTAGGGGCCTTAATTTGTAGTGGATCAAACATTGCTACATAGTGCAGTTACAGCATAAGAAAATGGCGCCAGCTGAGTTTTCTATTTTAATGACTATTACATGAGCTACAGCATTTTCTATTTCATTGACAGTGAATAAAATCTTGAGCATCCAAAGATTTCAGATCCCTGCCACTTAACTGTTCAGGTTCTTCGCATTTCCCGGACATGTAAACACTTCCTCTGTCGGCTTTCACAATCCAGCGAAGATAGCAACGGCATACAAGAGGGTTACCTGCAAACATTAGTTATAAACATAAACCTGTCAGAAAGTCTGGATGCTATGGAAACAAGACTCGTTGATTTTGAGTAGGTTTAATGCATGCATTAAACTGGTGTTCAAAGCCTATAAAGAGTAGATGTATTTATTCTGGAATCTCCTGTGGAAAATGGGGTTAATCTTGTTTCCATGGCAACAGACAATGCTGGACAACTTGGCGGGGGCTATTCTTGTGACAGACATAACAGTACTTTTCTACATCTACTAACAGATTATACCAAAAAATAAACGTTGTTTATTTCTTAAACTATTAGAGACGGAGAATCAGTAAAAGTTACAAAAATGCTCAGGAAAAATGGTACGATTTTCACAAGTTATATGATGTAATAGTTGCGCGGTATTTATTTTTATACAGTGTCCTCATTGGAAAAACACTGGGTAGTTACAAAAGTATTCCTAAGGTCAAATCGTAAATGCATTAAAATATTAACACTATTATTTAAAATTAAGCGAAATAGAGCGCATTGAAAACGTGACTTGTTCCTTTTTTTGAAAAAGCTTTTAGTGAAGGAAATCAGGCACCATTACTACATTGAATGTATTAATTGTGTAATTCACGTTTCTGAAAACTCTATTCTAATTCATATTTATAGTGTTAATTTTGTTTTGCATTAGTGAGAGTTGACCACATGAGCGGTTTTGTAATAGGCTTTTTCTCTTATACGGTAGTTACAAAAATTAAAATTCCGCAATTTGGAAAATAAATTACGTATGAAAAACATTATCGTTTATGATTTCTTAGGCAATTTATTCTGTTTGTAATAGTTAAGGAAATAAATCGTCACGATATTTAAAAAAAAAAAACTTAAATCACTTACGCAATGGAACATGGTACCAGTTGTCAGTCAGGTCTAAGCATTAAATAGAATTGATGTTCCAATCCAACTCGTTTATTTACTGAAAAGTGTATTCAGGCATTATCCCGTTAACTATTGGCGAACTTTTTGTTGGTGACAGAAAGTTCGAATCTTCTGACTTCCTTGGAGGTCCGATTTGACTCGGACCAGCATCGGAGCTTTCCAGTAGAATGTTATCCCGACCGACCGTTTCGACGGACAAAGGGAATCTGTTTGGGGAACTGGTATTTACGTATTATCCCGTCCACAGTTTGGCGAACTTTTTGTTCGCGACAGAATGTTTGCCATTGTTGAATGACTTTCCTACTGCCACTATTTTTTGAAAATCTGAGTAAACTCTTTATTGAAAATAAAAATAATTGGTACTCTTCCGTTAGATGGGCGCCAGTTTTCGCCAAGCCTAAAAGTTTACTTGTTAAAATTATGCGTAAATGTATCGCCAAGCTTAAATATTTAAGGTTTGTCATAGGGTTGCTATAACAATAAATGATTTGAAGGTTATTAGTTTGCATTAGATATCGCTGCAATTTGGCGATTTTTTTTTTCTCATATTCTAACGGAAAAATACCAAAAATATTGCTCATTGAATGCATAAATACATCATGGGTATTGATCCAGTAAATAAACTTCGTGTGTTTCGGGAGTGTTAAAAAAATGTTATAAAAATCTCTTATTGCATCTGCATTGTTAAATTGTTAAGACTTTTTTTGTTAGGTCTATTCTTAAAATCGAAGAATTACGGAATGGGCTGATGACAAAAAGTTCACTACGTGACCTTCAAGTGGGAAAGTCGTCATGGCCAAGCACTCAATAAATGACAACATTTATTTTGGCATCAGGAAAGAAATTCAATGGTGAAATTTTTGTTACAACAGGAAAGTCGACGGGATAATACGAAAGTATTGGGACATTTTCTGTCTCGCAAACGCTTGATGGGATAATACGTGGAGAAATTTGGGTTCTTAAATGAATATTGGCTTTTTTGTCCGTATGAAAACAATTTCATACGCGGCTGAAACAACTGACCAAGTTTTTGTAAAATCACATGCAGTGTTTTTATATCAAATACATTATTTAATCACAAGTTCATTACCATTTGTGAAACCTTTATTCCAACTTGCATACTTACCGTAAAGATATAAATAGTCCAATTGCGGGAGCACTTGTCTGTAAACATCTTCAGGAATGAGGGTTATCAGATTGTTATCAAATGATATTGCTTTCAAGTCTGGCATCTCTGTGAAGATATCAACTGGCAATGAGGAAATTTCGTTCCTCCTGCGGAAAAAAATCAGTCTTATTACTTCTTTGTGAGACGTATTCTTGTACTAAAATAAAAAGGGAATAATTAATTCCTCCCCCCCCCCCTTTTTTTTTTTTTTTTTTTCAAACCTATGGTACATGAAAGTTGAGAAAATATATGGCTAGAAGTGAAGCTACTTTTGGCGTAACATTGTCAACAACCATTAGTGGTTCGCCTATAATATCTTTGGCGTCTAATTGCAAGCAAGCAAAATTTTACAATAAATTCCTTAATTCTTAACTCAAACGTTATTAATTAAAGAAAGCATAACCCTAACTTTTAAAAATTCTTTTACCCTCTGCGCCTTTTGTAAAAAAAATAAAAAGTTAAAATACAATTATAATATCGGTCTATGAATTTCCAAGCATGCTTGCCTGGCTGTGTTGCCCCCCCCCCCCCCTTCTCACCCTTAAATTTAGAAATATCATTGTATTCTCATCTAAGTATTCTCTTCTTGCAAGTGTAGGTACCTCATAAAACATCAGTGTGTGATTTTTTTTTAATAAATAATTAAGAAATGCTAGTAGATTATGAATATATTAGTCTGCCGGAAGGAAAACGTGTTGTATGTTAAAAAATCGACCTTGAAAGAATAAATTGAACTAAATCCGTATATCATAACTGGATCATCATAACTGGAAAGAATAAGCTGAACTTTCCGTATATCATAACTGGATCAAATATATCATAACTGGGGCCAAATAATGAGCTTTTTCTTTTATTTGGATAACTACCGTTCTTTAATTTTCAAAGAGGATGGATACAGACCTTTTCTTTTCTCTGGCGCAAATACTTGCTTTTTAAAAGCGAGCCAAATGCAATAAGTATTACAATATATCCTACCGGATTTAGTTCAGTTCACTCAAAGTTGATTGTCGGAACAGTTTCGACCATTTTCGCCTCGACAGATTATTATATTGTTGCGTGGACGGGTTCGAAAGATTTAAAGCCAAAGCAGATCAAAAGTTGCAGAAATTTATTCCAATATAACTCTTCTCAGATTTTCTTACAACTCCAGAACTCGTTCTAGTAGACAGAATACAGCTCTTTTCACAACAATAGAGCACAAAACAGCACTTAAAAACTTGGCAACACAACTGCTCAAATCGCTGCACAAGACAATGCAATACAGTTCGCTTTCGGAACTCTCTGAACGCTCACTGAGACTCAGTATCAGTAATTCCATTCAACTAATGGACTCAGCTAACAACTAACTCAGTGACTCAAAATCAGTCAACTAACTCCATCACCCGCTCTCCTGAACTTTTATAGGGGAGAAGAACATTCTTGAAATTTCTAGAGGTAGATATTTGGAGAACTTTCCAGATCGTAGTCGAAAAGTCCTATACATGTACATGGGGACCGAAAATGACGCCAAGTTTGGCGACAAAAATTAGTCGCCAACTTGGCTCTATCTCGCCAATTTGGCGAGATTGCCATTACCATAATGTTAAATGCCCTGCTCCTTAAAACTCGCTTCCCAGAGTTACCTCCGTAAAACTCGTTATCAAGCATCAATACCCATATTGCAGGGAAGCCAAACTCACGACGAACTATTACACTGCCTTATGCAAAATGTACATAAATTTTCCTATTTACAAAATTAACACTACGAAATATTTACAAATATACAAAAATTCGTAACAATATTAATATTCTACTAGCGTTTTTCTACATTCTATAAAAAAAATCAGAATGATGTTTGATAAAGGCACCTAAACTTGCAGTGGTTTCTTAGTCGATAAGTTTTAAGTTAAGTCGATACGTTTAAATTTCATGAAGAGATGTTTCGAAACAAAATGACACATGCCAAACTCTCCAGCGTGCATACATACATAACAAACATACAAACAAAGCATTTCTTACGAAAAATCTATGTCTGTCAGTTTCGCCGGTGATGGAAACATACTCCTCTTTAGCTCTTTTATCCGCCCTCCTTGAAAAGTTATGTCCTTGAGTTCTTTTAGCGACGCCAAGGCATTGTCCTCCAACTTCGCCAAGTTGTTGTCGAAGAAAGCCACGATCTCAATGCTGGGCGGCATGTTCTCGGAGAACTTCTTGCCGATGGACCTGATGGGCATGCTCCCAACCTTTACTTCCCTCAACTTTTGCAGCGTATGGAACTGTTCCCACTTCAGACCTCGAGTTATCCTCACGTTCTCCAGATCGATCTTCAATGTCATTAAAAAAAATATGTAATATTAAAATAGATTAATGAAAAAAGAAAAAAGTCAAACTTTATTTTTAACAAGTCAGTCTTAAGGCGACCGTTGAAAAATTATGTTTATAACAAAATAAGATGAATATAATCTGGTAACAAAATATGATTATTTGAATTTTTGCGATTATTACATTTTTCTATGGAAATTTGTAAAATGTAAATGTTTTTGAAATTAACGCACTCTAAATTGTCATGCAGTTTAAATAACATATTCAATTTATAGAACAAATATTCCCTATTCTAATAATTCCATCTAAAAATTATATTATTTCAATTTTAAAGATTTCATAAGCCATAGAAGAATACAATGATTCGTTCTACCTATACCTAACATTACCAGGGAGCTGAACTAAACCTAACATTTATGCAATATAAAACCAATTTAAAATTTATGCGATGCTAGCGCCATCTAGCAGCATACAGAGTCAGTGAGTGAGTCAGTGATGAGCGTATCTAATATAACCTTAATCCACTTTTGTAAGAAATTTAAATGCTAATGCCATCTGTTGGTGTTTGGAGAGTGGCTTTGAACGGTTAATTCATTTAAAAGTTAAAATTACATGAATAAACTATAATTTTTTTTAATGTTTTATTAAAGTGTCGATGAAAACTCGCACTTGTGGAAAAGTAGATAGCAACATAAATTTTCGATTTTTTTTTATTTTTTCATTTAATTTTTTAAATTTTTATTTTGCGCTCCTTTTTTGCTATCGACAATGGACAATTTCCGCATTTTTTAAAAACGAGTGAAATTAGTACATATTCATAAAGAATGTCTTTCTGATTCCAAATATTTAAACAAACTTTCTTTAAAAAAATTAGTTCTTTAAATAGTAAGAAAAGAAAATGCCCCAAAACCGAGCCAAAACTAGTCCGATCAAAACTGTCAACAAAATTCGTGACGTAAAGAGCTCTCTGCGTTTCTATGGTTATAGTGAGGTTTCTGCCAAATAGTTATAGTTAAAAAAGTTGGCGTTGGTAGACCATTGCCACATTCCGTACAGGTTGGAGTGATTTGCGAGAAACTTGCAAATCTGGTTTCCGCTGTTGCATTTCAAGCCAAGATGTTTGAGTTCTCTTTGAGTCACGTTCAATGCCAACAAAATGAGTCGTTTTCTCGCCAACCTCTAACAAGGTAATCTTGATCGCAAATTACAAAAAAGAAAAAGCGCATTGAGCAGAAATTTTTATGTTTATGGCCTTTTCAAAATATTTAGAATTGAATAAAAAAATGAAAAAAAGGCTGGAATTGTCCATTGTTATTTTTTAATTTTAAAGTTTAGCAACTTATTTTTAAATAAATGTAATTATCTAAAAAAAATAAAAAATGGCTTGCTTATTTAAGTTTTAAAGAATATAAATTTACGTCTTGGTTTTCGGACTCTTAAAATTGGAAGGGGATAACAGTTTCATGAAAGTTGGTGGGGGAGGGAGGTAAATTTGTACTAGCTTATGTATAATAATAAAACAAGCTGTGTGTGTCTGTCTGTGGCTCTGTGGATCTATAGAAACCTACTTAAAATTGGAGTAGAGCTCTGAAATTTTCAACACAGGAAGTTTGGGCTTTCTAATTTTATGTATGTCAAACAGAATGTTAAAATTTTAATTAGTTCTTTTTTAATTAATTTTTTTAATTAATTAAAAAGAATTACAAAACGAAATAGAGCTACAGTTTTGAAATTTTCAACATAAGTAGTTTTGGCCTTCTAATTGGTCTCTTGAAAAACAGAATTTGAAATTTTTATTTAGTTCTTTTTTAATTTTTTTTTTTTTTAATTAATTAATAAATATTTTACAAAACGATTTCTAATAGGGCTACAGCTTTAAAATTTTCAGCATAAGTAGTTTTGGCCTTCAAATATGATTTTTGAAAAACAGAATTTTAAATTTTTATTTAGTTCATTTTTGATTAATTTTTAATTAATATATATTTTACAAAACAATTTGTAATAGGGCTATAACTCTGAAATTTTCAACATAAAAAGTTTTGGCCTTCTAATAGGACTTTTGAAAAACAGAATTTTGAAATTTTATTTGTTTTTTAATTAATTAATTAACAAATATTTTACAAATGATTTCTAATAGGGCTACATTTCTGAAATTTCCAACACAAATAGTTTTGGCTTTCTAATTGGACTTTTAACAAAAAGAATGTTAAAATTTTAATTTGTTTTTTAATGAATTTTTTATTAATATTTCCAGAAAAAGCGACTTCTAATGGGCCTAGAGTGCTGAAAGTTCAAACATAAGTAGATTTGACCTTCTAATTTTGATTTTTACGAACATCACGTGTTAAAATATACTTAAAGGGGTGTTGTATTATAGTTATTAACGGAGAGGTTTTTTTATTATTTCTCGACAAGGGAGAGGCTTCTAATATTATGGCTTTACGTAGCAATTAGTTTTTAGTGTGTGAGGCGACCTTACGCTTTCGCAGCAATGAACTTTTCATCGAGCAAAGCGAGCTCATGTTTGCATAGCAATGAACCTTTCAGCGAGTTAAGTAAGCCTGTGCTTATGTGTCAATGACTTCTTCAGCGAGCGAAGCGAGCTCGATTTGGTTTTGCGATGAACCTTCCTGCGAGCGAAGCGCCAAAAATTGGGGTCTATACACCAATGACGGATTTCCACAACGCAGGGCCTCACAGCTGGCTGAAATAATTCACATGGTAAAATTTCGTGGCGAAGCACGGGTATTTAGCTAGTTTTTAAATAAAAATGCTTTTGTTCAACTTTACCTTGTCCAGCACATTGCTTTCGGGTGGGGTATTATCGAATAGAGAGACCATTGAAGTCGAGGAGATTATGATCCTATATTTGGTTTTAAATAAATAGATTAAAACACAGCAACTCTGTTTCGTCATATTCAAAATGTACAGCATATCAAAAGAAAACAAACTTAATTACTTACTTTAACTTAGATGTAATTCCTTGAAACTAATCACTATTAATTTCAATTTCCTTTTTCGCCAAAGAAGTGATTGTACAGTTTTTATAGAATAGTTAGAAATAATACTCTTTTTTTTTTTTTTTTTTTTTTTTTTTTTTTTTAAAGAGGAATCATCGGTCATTTCAAAGACTGCGAAATTAATGTAGTATTCGCTAGACAATATCTCCGACCAAAATTGTACTTTAAAAGCAGTTGAAAGTTTTGTTTCTCATAAAAACCGAACTGTTTTTCATTTCAGAAACATACGTACCTTTCAACCTGACTTTTACACGATTAAAATTTAACTATGAAAAGTAACTTAATTTGATGTTGATATACTAAAAGAAGCATATCAAGAGTTTCAAGTTTATCACACTTCCCGTTTCACGGAAATCTCTTGGTGAAAAGTAAATCCTAATCATACAGTCGACTGGAACAAATATCCCTATCTTATAGTCAACTGGATCTATTTTTGTCAATCGTCTATGATGTTGTACTAAATATATTGTTACGCAATTTTCCTTCAAATAGTTATGAATGGTAATTCCCCCCCCCCCCCTTCTTTTAAAAGTTATATTTTTTATATTAGGCCAGTGATAATGCAGTATAGAAGAAAGGGTTGGCGGCACGCGGTCTAGTCGGGAGGTTTCGCTACTGTTCTGATTGCAAAATCGTTTGCATTTGATTTTTCGGGAAACTTCGCTGGCTAGTAAAAAAATGTCGCCGATTCGCGAAATGAGTTATTTGGATTGTTAGCGTATAGTTATGAAAAAAGCTAAGCTCTTGTTTACTTTTGCAGTGCCTTAATTGGACCTGTGATGTTATATGCTCGGAAGTTGTCGTTAAAGATTGATAACGAATTCCCTGTTGTTTAAGGAAGTTTTGTGAGTTACTGAACGGAGAATAAATTAGAGCTTTAATTTTGTAAAAGCTGTCATTTTCTCCAAGAAAATTCATAATAATGGAATCTTTTAGCAATTTGATCATTGATGGAAAATACTGTCACACTGTTAACCCACTGACGGTCATGGGAATGGGCGAAATTCCCCAGTTGTTTTCCCTGTAATAATTTTTTAATTATATTTCCTATTCAAATACATAATTTTTTTAAAAAAAAATTTGTTTTAGATAGGTTATAGACTATCATCCCCATACAAATATTTAAAAATGTATTATTTTAAATTTTATTTATAAATTTAAAAATGTTGTGTATTGCTGGAAAAATTGGGGATCCTTTGACGTATATATACGTGCATGACCGTCAATGGGAAATACGATTGGGACAGTATAGCCAATAAAAAAAAATTATTCAACATTTCTAAAAAGGCAAAATAATAACTTAATAAGAACAATCATGAATATTTTACACTTAGTGTAGCATAAATATAGTTACACTCAGTGTTAAAGGAAAAATAAATTATAAATAAATGAGTAATGCACGTGCTCAAACAGTTTGACCTTTGCAATCTGAATATTTCTATGTTTCTTTAATTATATTGCTATTCCCTAGTTCGTTAAGATCATTAAAAACATAAAAATCCATGTAAAAGTAGGATTTATTATCCAATAAGGAGTGAAGTTCATTCTCCTGAAATGCCCATTAGGGCCGAAAGGGTTAATGACAACTGAAAATTTTAATTTAGAAAGTAAAGTTAATCAGTCAAATAATAAGAGACTTTTTTTTGCCAGACAGAAGTGGACAACAAGATTGGTTGATTGGTGTTCTGGAATTCCTACCTGAACATTCGAAAAAACTTTTTGACTGCCTGACTTGGTACTGTTGTTTTGGCAAAAAATTATAAAAATACCGATTATCTATTTTTGCGCGTTTAAAAAACAGTTAAGTCTGGCAAGTTTTTGAGCAGATCCGATAACTACAGTTGCATAATAATTATTTTTTTTACAGCGAATTTATCAGAGTTGCAATAGCCCCTTTGATGTTTCGAATTTTTTTTTTCACACTTCGTGTTTTTTGTAGTTTCAATCTCACTCAAAATGCTAAAATTTCAGCTAATATGAATGAGATGATTTTTTTTTTTTTTTTTTTTTTGTCATTCTAAAGGTAAATTTGACAAAATTGGGCATGGATTTTTTAATAAAATATAAACTTTTTTTTTTACGAATATAAATGGTGAAAAATATCCTTTTTTAACGTATAGTATGGTTCTTATTGCCTTTCTCCAAAACTATTCTACTTATTCAAAATCCGAACCCTAAAAATTTAAAGTAAATTACTAGAAACATTTTTATAAAAAATAAAAAAAAATCGTGAAAAATATTTAAAAAAAATGAAAAACGAGATACGAATTTGAAATTTTATGAATTTTTTTTTTTTTTTTTAAATTTTAGAGTCAGTGAACTTTTTTTAAAAATAAAATTTAGTTATTGTCTTGCAATACTTCTAAATACTTAAAAAACAATTTTAAAGGCCTAAATAAAAAAAAAATAGTTTTAATGGTATCAAGTCCAATTAGGAAATTGCCTTTTGAAAGCCCTATTACGCGCGCGCTAGGGAATTCACACATTTGCCTCACGTAAGGGAGAAAACACAGAATATTCTCAACAAACAGCCAACCAACCTGGTGAGGTCCTTGATGTGGAGAGCGGATATGGGCAGGTACATGATACTAGAATGCCTCAGCTCGAACTTGGAGTAGGCGTAGTCGCTGGAACGTTCCAGAACGTGCAGCAACACGTCCTGATTAAGGACTTGGTCGCAGATGAGGTAGACATCTTTGCTGTACCACGGCTTGTCGCAGGTGCAAGGCTTTATCAGGTTTGCGGGAGGACAGATGGTAGCTGGGCCTCCGAGAAGACGGCTTTGGGCTCTGGTCAAGCAGACAAGAGTAATCCACAGGAAGATGTTGAAGAAGCTGGCCGCCATGGTTGCGATGTTTTTGGAGGGGGACATGCAGGTTTGAGTTTCGATGGATTGGTGATAATGTTTACAGTCGTCATAAGACGGGATCAGTTTGGATTTGAATGCGTCTCGGTCAGCGTTAAATTGAAATGATTCAGATTTCTGTGTCAGCAGGTTTTGTAGATTGTAATTTGATCTGGTAAAGCGATAGAGTCTGATCCAAAAGATATTTTATGAAAGGAAACTTTTTTTTATAGAAAAATGTTTGTTTAATAAATAATAGTCATTTCGGTTGAATTAATTGATGGTCTTAAGAGTTTTGGTTGATTTGAAATGAATGATTTTTATATTTTTATTCTTCTAATAATATTTACTGGTATATTTTTCTCAAGTTTTCTTTTTGTTGATATTGTAAGAAATAAGAATGGCATTTATAATATTGTGTTTTCTTAATATTTTACAGTAATTTTAAAAAATATTTTTCCAATTAAATTTTTTTAATTGAAGTTTGAAGTTTTTATGGGCGTTCCATTGCTCACTCACATGGTTGGTGGTAGATATTGCAAACAATAACATTTCAACGTCTAGCTAGAGGAAGAAATAATCGTCGAAATCTCCTGGAATTATATCCTTTCTCTTCTGGTTTCGAACAGGATAATTATCCTAGTTAGAAGTTGAAACGAGTGGTACAAATGCATTTTGTACTTTCTGAGCTGTACGACTACGATAATCGGACAAGGCAAAAAAAAAAAAAAAAAAAATTGCGCTTGTACCAAAAGTATGAAAAAAATAAAGTTATCTATCCACCGAGTTATCAAGCTATAAATTGCACCTTGCACAAGATTGAAACTACTGCAACGGTGTTAGTGAAACAGGAAAGATACAAGCGGTTAGGGGTCAATTAGCATCTAATAAAATTGAATGCATTTGCAAGAGCCAGGAAGCTCTGAAATCGAAATTTCTGTGCTTTTGTTTTTAGCACTAAAGAATTGTAGCTATGGCATGCACAACAATAATAACGTATAACACATGATGTTAACCTTCCATTTTAATTGATATTCCGTCGTAAAGAATATTTTTTATATCGAATCATTTTACTGTAGCCTACTACAGTAATATAGTGATCAGTTTATATAAGATCTTCAGAAAGAACTACCTAACTTTAAAATGACATAACTGCGAAAGTATGGGAGACGGAAAAAAAAAAGACAAGTGTTATGTTGGATAGAAAGGTATGGAGTTTTAAATATATCGGTTTTTAAAATTGACGAATGGGAGTAAATGCGATGACGGTTGTATATAGTTTATATAGAGGCCCATTTTCATTTGAATGGATTTATCAATAAACAAAACTCGTGGATATGAGGTACTTAAAACCCATTTGTGTCTTACAAAAGCATTGCATTCTGGAAAAATGACCGTTTGGGCTTCACTATCTAGTAAAGGGATTATAAGGCCCTTATACATTAGGGAAACGATAAGCTCATTCCACTATATTCAGATTTTACAACAATTTGTCACCACATTTCAGTAACGTCACTAATTTTGGCATGCGAGACCACAGTGCTAATCCCCCCAGCCATCACTGACTGGGAAGATCAAGAATGTATATTTTCACCCCCTGCCTTTTGAAAATTAAAAATTAAGTGGAAGAAAATATGAATTTAAAATTATTCATTTGAGCTGAAAAATAATACGTAAATCCATATACTTGTGCCTCCTTCGATGAGAAAATTCAGTCTTTCCAGACGATACTAATTATCTTTCCAGCTCAAAAAAATCTGGTATGTCATTAAAAGAGATTTCTGATCATCAGGAATGAAGTACTTTTAGAAGGCATGCAATTTATCATTGAGTAAAAAAAATTAAAAATTAATCGTTGAAAGATTCAATTTACTGTCATTCAGAAGCACATTTTTAACTTCAGTCACATAGTTGAAAGCGTGAATTGTAGCATGACTATTAGTAGCATGATTTTGATAGTCATGCTAATTTGGAATTTCATATCAAATTATCTGGATCTTAGAGGTAAAGGACATTATTATAACACAAGAGATCAAAGTTAAAAAACTGCTATTGCTACTCATCGTGATAGTCTTTTGTATGAAATGTTTTATAATACAGGCAAAAATATGTATTTAAAAATAAAGGAGACATGGAGAGATAAAACCACAAAAAAATAGACATAATATTTATCAACTTACAGAATCCTGTTAGTCTGCAATGTAGAAAAGTGGGCTATATTGTTGAAGTAAAACATTGTATTCTCATAAAAAAAATATTTTTTTAAAGTAATTAACACATAAGTCAATTTAATTAACAATTTTATTTTATTCAATAAAAATGTTAATCTGTGGCACAGTACTACTCTTCTGGAAATATTCAATAATTAAAAAAAAAAAAAAAAAAAAAAAAATTGAATGAAATAACTATAAAAAAATAGACATTTTATGAAAATATTTTATTGCACAGTTACAAATCGGTATGATTTCAAAATATAAAACCATTTTCTCAAACAAAAACATGTTTTAAGGAGTACAAATAAGTAAATGCACAACATTAAATGGCAGGATAAATATCAATATTAAAGCTAACATACAATAGCATCACCACACACTGCGCTAAAAACTTAAAAAAAAAAAAATAATATGTTAAATAATAATAAGAAAATTACTTTTCTTGCTTGAATTGTAAAAAATAAGAGCACTTGTATATACTGCTAGGACTCCCAAACAGTAAATATTTAAAGATATATTAAATTTTATAAATCACACAGATTCATTTATATTTTGATTGATAACAAGGCAAGTGAGTAGATATATTTCCAAGAATATTAGTACATATATTAAAAATAATTTAATTCCTCAACTTTTAACAGTAGTCCTAAAAACTTTGAAATTAATCACAAACTATTCTATGAAACACATTTCCATTGATTTGAATTTAACAAAATAGTATATTCAATGTTATGTTAAAGAACATTTATTTACGATTCTTACAAAATACATTACTTTGTTTATAAAAGTAAGATTTATGTAATAAAAACTCTGTACTAAAGATTTAAACACGAGATCAATTTCTATTAAGTTAACTTTTATATGTAATATTACATAAAATAAAATTCTCTTCAACACATTAAGACATTTTTAGGATTTTACAAGAAAACCATGGATTTAAATGTAAAATAAACAATTAGAAATGTGCAACTATCCCAATGCACTGCGCAAGGTTTTAATTAGCATTAAAAATGAAATACAAAGATGTTGAAATTTGCATGTAAAACAAAAATAAACTAAATAAATAAAAAATATCAACACCGGCTGTTAATAAATCAATTGCCACAACACACTTTCGTAAAAATTGTAAAACTACAAGTTTAATTGAAAAGTCCAAAATTTACACTTATACCCCCTTGCAGATATGCCATATTTCAGCAATATAGCAAATTTTAACACTAAATCAAATTATCCATTTCATCTAGATAGAGTAAAGATTAACCCAAGAAAATTTATTCTCCGCAGAAAAATCAACACAATTATTTGAACTTTCATTGTATTTAGATTATATTTGAGCTACTAATATACAGCACACTTTTTAAATTGATTCTAAATTGAGCTACATAATTCTCAAACAGAAGTGAATGGATTAATGATTACTACATTATTTTATTTAATATTGGAAACTTATTCACTTATTGTTTTTGAGTTTACTTACTGCAGTTGACACTGAAAATTGTATCTTATTTCATGTTAACTCATACTTGGGTAACTTTTAATGAGGATATAGTGATACATCTGAAAATGTTTGCTATTTACCAAAGTCTGAAACAATGTTTCTTACAATGAAACTCTTTTACTACACTTACCCTATACACAAGTTATAATAAAAACACTTTAAAATATATTTATTTGGCATCTCTTAGTATTTTTTATTTTCTCTAGAAAAATATACTATAGTATATATTAATAAATTTGAATAAAATACAGCTTTAATAATTCCATTACAAACATCGGATAGTTACTATGTATTTTTTAAGAATACTGAATAAGATACCGTTCATTTGGAAGAACATATCATAATTTGAAGATTCTTGGATTAGATTTAGGGACACTATAAGTTTAAAGGAAATTCTGTATTAATTCTAATTGTGACATTTGACACAAAACTAGAGAAGATGGTTGATAGGGAAAAGCCTAAACTTGCAATTATTGAAAATAATGTCATTTTAGGACAGATTTCTTCCAAACGAATGATACACATAAAAATGAGCAAGATCCTCCAATATCAATGTTCCTAGAGCAATTCCAGTAATAAAAATAAAAAGCACAACCAACCGTGTAATAATCTTTCTATTAAACTTCCTGACAAAAAAAAAAATCTTGTTGAAACAGTTCACTGCTTCATCTTTTCGAGAATAGGCAGGATCATATCAAATGTGGGTCGTTTTCCTGGGTCTTCGTTCATGCAGATGCGTATGAGACGAGACATGTGTTGGGAGATTCCTGGAGGGATTGTGATGCGCAAACCTTCCAGGGCCACCTGTATATGGCAGAATATATTTAGTCATAGATTCATACAATATTTCCCTAAAAAAATTCAAGCACAATATTCGAGATTACCTATCATCCCTCATATTCAAGAAACAAAAAAACTTTCCAAAATATTCAAAGTAGTACTAATACATTGATATGCGAGTTTTGGAAATTTCACTTTATTGAAATGATGTTTTTGTTCTACCATTTCACCAAAAATAAATTCCTAAAAAATTTGGAACAAAATTTCAATATAAATTAAAGGAAAAAAAAAAAGGAATGATTTATTTTATGAGGCTTTCCTTTTGAAGAAACACCCTATAAAATATTGTATTTGTTAACTTTATAAATTTGGGTATCAAGTTTGGACATTTCGTTAAAAATGTGAGATGTTTCAGAAAAATCATAACCCATACTAATCTCATCTTTTTATGTAATCTGAGAGGTTGGTTTTAAGATAAACTACATTTTTTTAAAAAAAATATGCAATTTTCAAAGTTTTAAAGGACTTTTATGAATCCTATTAATTAAAGGATTTTGCTGTGAATTGTTGGGAGTAATAGAACGAATAATAGAAAACAAGTTGACTTTTGCAGAATAGTAGCACAATAATACATCTGTTGAAGAGTATAAATAAGTAGTGAATTAAATTTACACGTATCAGGTTTACAAAACAGTTAAATGTTAGAACTGTTTTCTGTATATATCATTCTTCAAATTGAAGCACAGTAAAAGTCATACTGTTCGACTATACTTGGAGACCTCAATTATCAGGCCTCAAATAACCCAGGCTAAATAATCTGGGCTTCAAATCACCAAAAGTTAATTTATTTGTACTTGAATATAAGAATAATATAATGTAATATATAAGAATACTTTTTTATAATAATAAATTTTTTAATTAGTTACAGTGATGAGTTTGTTACCAAGTAATATTTAAGAATATTGGACTACAACCTTTAAAACTGCACAACCTATTAAAAATTTGAATTAATATTTTAAAATATTTTTTTTTTATCTATAGAATTTAGAAAAATAAAATTATTAAAAATTGATTAGATATATAGAGTGGACAATCTCTAAAAATTTAATTTTCATTTAAACATATGCATAACGATTTAGGTTATAAGGCTAACTTTTCTACCTTCATGCCAACTTCCATTGGAGACAAATCAGCGAATGGGACTTCTCGAGTTGCCAATTCCCATAGTAAAACAGCATAGCTCCACATGTCAGCTGCTTTAACATTGATTTCTTCTGGCTTTTTCTGCAGAGCTAAATTAACAAAATTAAGTTAAACAACACTTGTTCAATAAACAACAGAACGTTTTACACAAAGTTTTTTTTTTAGACAGCACAACATACGATAATCAATTTATAAAGGCTCAGACATTAAACATTTAAATTCATTTATTTAAAATAAAATTGCATTTGTTAAAAATATTTTATTAAAAATTCCCATGAATAACCTTCAAAAATTTCTGTCACACACAGATTCTTCTCAAATCGAACTCAGTACTTAATCCTATTTAATGAAAAATGCATTATAAAATTGTAAAGTTTTTAAAATACCTTTTTGAAATTTTTTTTAAATAATAAAAATCTTGTAGTCTTATTCAGTACCACGACTGAAAAACCCGTAAACATTACATCCCACAGAAGCCAGTAAACAAGGTAAACACAATTTTTCAAATAAGCTAATTTTTGCTAGCTTATGCAAATAGACAAAATTTGAAGGAAAAATTAAGTAAATGTTTAAAAAGCTCATTTTTTAAAACAATTATTCATAAATTCATGATACTATACATTGTTGGGTTGGATGTTTTCTCATGCAAGATTTTCACAAGAGCAATATACTGCATTAGAAAAACATCTGCAATAGAATATCATTACAACTGCAATTGACTACTGAAAGTAGTATGAGTATCAAGGGATAAAAACCTTCTGGAAGGTCTTTCAAAGGAAAACTGCCCAAAAATGTGCACCTTCAATAGAAGAAAAAACCAATACAATTTCCCTCACAAATGTCACAGAACTATCGGCCTTAATCATTAGTGTTATATAATTTATTCGATCATATTGAAAGAGGGATTGCAGAGCTACAAACAAGAGCTAGAATAGCGTATTAGATAAGGCCTTTAGTGTGGTAGGCTAGAATTTTGTCTAAGGGACATTGTTGAAACCTATAAAATATTAAAGTATTTAATAATCTATATAACTAGAATATTTTTTTTTACTGAATTAATAATAAAATTAGCTTTATCACTGTTGCTTAGTGAGAATTTTTTTTGTAAATTTCAACAAATATTTCATTTAATATTGTCATTTTGAGAAAATAATGCATTAGATATATAGTAAAATATTTTTCTTCACCTGCTAAGAGACTGAAAATATAGGTTAAATTTCTTGAAATTAAATAGAAAAATTAGGATTTTGATAATGATCAGCTTTGAAATTTATTATTACTTTAAAAGTCTACATACCATCTGGTGATAGCCAACCAGGACTATACATTTTCCCCTTTTCTTGGAACGAAAACTTAGAATCGGCCATATTTATTCGAGCAGTCAGGTCATCATCAATCTAAAAAACAAATATTGGGATCATAATTACTAAATAATTTTATAATAATTCATTAAAAAATTACATTCAGAAACAACCAACAAAAACCATTTATTTACAGTTATTGTACAAAGTGTGTAGTGACAGTTATTGTCACTAAAAGGCTGCTTCTATACATGCTTGTATTGTGATACATTAGATCCATGTAATAAGCATGTACTACAAAAATCTCCAACTATAAAAGTTAATCAGACACGATATAATAAAACCTGTCATTTTAGATTGCTTTTATAAATGATACCAAGTTGGCACGTATGTGACAAATTTTGCATGAAAACTTGAAAACGTGTGCCCAAGTTTTCCAATATCTCTAGTTGTGGTAAAGATGTAAATTTACCAAAGAGTGACTAAGGAACCACTGTTTCTTTCAAACTATAAACTATTTCTGGTTGAATTTCATAGGACCCTACTATTCTTATCAGAACCTACAACATGATGTATAACACATGTCTGTTGTAATTATAGGTTAAGCTTAAGTTTCAATTGATTACCAGCTGTCATATGCGATCAAATTTGTTATGGGATTTGTCTTGACGAGCCTTTTCATTTGACATATTGTAGTGTATCTGTAGCATTTGCAGCTTTATCTGTTGACTTCTGTAAAACAAGTATTCTGATCCAACTTTTTCTCATCTCCCAAGACTGAATTTATGGCTCTGTGGAAGAATAAGCGTATAAAAAGCAAGGAGATTGAGGATCAAATAAATTTTCTTAGCTGTATTTAAAAAAACGTGCAACCATGACAATGATTGTGGAAACTGGTAATGAGACAATTACTGAGCATTCTTTTAAGGTTTTTTAACCGTTCGAGATGAAAATGTGTGGGAAATTCTGGGACCTCCCAAAATAAATTATCTTCCTTCATATTTGGCCAACTCAATAATTGAGAACATTGAATCCAGTGGCAAGACAAGTACAAGTATGTGGGCTTACACTTTAAAATCAGCTTATTTTTTTTAAATAAAAACCTCTATAGTACTGTGAGTCTTGAATAATAACCACATTTTGATGTATTTGTACTTATTAAAATAAGATCTGTTAGCAAGATTTGAAATTGCAGGGCGGCCACCGACCGTAAGCTTTGAAAATAGTTGCTTTAGTAGCCTCAGATGTTAAAAATAGTAGCCAAAATAGCAGTCTCAAACATTGAAAATAGTAGCCTCACTTTTCATAAGATGGGAATAAAACTGTTAATTTACATATGACACGAAAATCCAGAAACACTCTTTTTTTTTTTCGATTCAAAATAGTGTATAAAACATTACATCCCATAGTGTAAAAGGCATGAGTCTTGGGGGAAGGGCTATCGTATTTATTTACTGTGATGGAAGTTGGTAACTCACCTATTACTTCCAGACAGCACCTAAGCAACAAAAAAAAAAAGCTAAACTTCACTCAAAAGCAACGGTAAAAATCGATTGGCAAAACAAGATATATATATTTTTTTAATTTCCAAAGTCAAACAACTTTTTTCAGAAAAACAAGCACCATGTTAAAACAATTGTACTACAGATTGACAATGACAATCGAATTTCATTAAGACCAGTTTTTAAATTTTTAACAGAATGGCTACAAAATTTGCAAAACAAAATTCCCTGACATTTCTCTGATTTCCAGAAAATTCCCTGTTGTGCATCTCTGTCGATGTTATCATTTTAAAAAAACAAAGAAAATAATGGCCAATTTAAAAATATATACATTTGACTATTTAGAATTACATTTACTTATCAAAGTATAATTGCAATAAAATATAAATTTAAGCTAAAAATCAAAACAAGCAATGAACAAGCATGAAAAAGAGTGGAAAACATAAAAAATATATATATATAAAATTCACATAAACCAATTTACAAACTACATCCGTACTTGCTAACTTCAAGGAAAAGCAAAACTAGTACAATATTTTTCTATTTAATTAAAAAAAAAAATTAAATTATTTTCTTTAATATATATCACAGGCTGTATCCTGTTCATAGCATACATTTTAAACAGTGTCCTAAATATTTACTAAACTTGGGCATGCAAGAGCATGAAACTTAAATAATCAGCATTTTGCTATTCAGTCACAAATTTCACTTAGGTACATATATTTCATTAAAAATTATGTGTTTTGGATTTTGCAGTTGAGAAAAGATAAATAACACATAATGCATGAAAGAAAGTCCAGAAATTAACAACTTCTTATAAAAATTAATTACTCATAGATATATAGAAATAAAATTTTGTACAGCAAAAATACAATCTTAAACCACAAAAGTACATATTAAATGAGGCAAAAAATCGTTTACATAAAACATAATAACAAGCACAGCATTTGGCAGGGGGGGGGGGATGCAAGGACTTTTTAAAAGTAATTCCATGACCTTTTGCCTGAAAGTATGCAGTAGAGCATTCAGATTTTTTTTTCTAATTTTTTGGTGGGGGAGGAGGATAATTCAATTCTTTGTTTGATTTATATTAAACATTAAATCAAAAACACATATCACTTTCAGTTAATTACATTAAATAAAATGTCAAAATTAAAGTACAAAAAAAAAAAAATCAAGTGCAGGATCTAACCCATTTTGCTTATGAATGCCTATAGATTTGATGTACATCTATAACACAGTGACGTGAAGGGTTAATAAAAACGAAAAAATATGATGGAATCAATTTGAAATATTAAGGAATTTAGGATTTCAATATATTCTATTGACAAAAAACACAAGACAAGAAGACAAATAATCATGTCTGTAAAGGATGCAGTCAGATTTAAGTTGGAAGATTTTTTAAACAAAAAATCTACTGGTGGTTGCGCTTCTAAATAATAGGATTACTAAAAATCTAACAGAAACAATACGTAAATAATTCGGGTTCTAATATATTGCTACGAATTTTTGTATATTTGTAAATATTTCGTAGTGTTGATTTTGTAAATAGGAAAACTTATGTACATTTCGCATAAGGCAGTGCAATAGTTCGTCGTTAGTTTGCTTCCCCGCAATGTGTGTCTTAATGCTTGATAACGAGTTTTACAGAGATAACTCTGGGAAGCGAGTTTTACAAGGAGCAGGGCATTTAACATTATGGTAATGGCAATCTCGCCAAATTGGCGAGATAGAGCCAGGTTGGCGACGGTTTTAGCGATTAATTTTTGTCGCCAAATTTGGCGAGAAATTGCCAAATGTCGCCAAACTAGGCAACATTTTCGGTCCCCATGTACATGTATAGGACTTTTCGACTACGATCTGTAAAGTTCTCCAAATGTCTATCTCTAGAAGATTCACGTATGTTCGCCTCCCCTATAAAAGCTCAAGAGAGCGGGTGATGGAGTTAGTTGTTAGTTGACTGGAATTACTGAGTCTCAGTGAGCATTCAGAGAAGTTCTAAAGCGAACTGTATTGCGTTGTCTTTTGCAGCGATTTTAGCAGTTGTGTTGTCAAGTTTTTAACTGCTGTTTTGTGCTCTATTGTTGTGAAAAGAGCTGTATTGAGTCTACTAGAACGAGCAGTTCTGGAGTTGTAAAGGAATCTTTGAAGAGTTATATTGGAATAAATTTCTGCAAGTTTTGATCTGCTTTGGCTTCAAATCTTTCGAAACCATCCTCGCAACAATACTATACATATAATATGCTGTATTCGTACAAGGTGTCCATTAAATGACCGACCCATGTTGAACTTAAATACTAAAACACAATTTTGAGATAAAAATTAATTGGCTAACATCTGTGTTTTTCAAAACTTTCTGTTTTTCTAGTACCAATACAGCAATGGTACATTCCTTTTTCTATTCGTATTTTAATTATTCAGGTATAAAAATTTAATGGGAGGGGGGATCAGTCTTTTATTAGACAAGATGTATGCACCCTGTATTTACTTGTCTTAATTTTAAATACTGAAATAAATTCGGTTAACTTATTTAAATTTAAGTAATTTCCAAAATTTATAAAAAAAGAAAATTTCAGAAAATACTGATTTTTTCGAAAAATCCGGTATTTAGTAAAGGAAAAATTAATAATAAGCGTCATTCCAACAAAAATCAGAATGTCACTCATCTTTCTTCTTTATCTTAGAGTCAGGAAAATCCAACAAATTAGAAAATTAAGCACTTTTCAATGTTAGCCGCATTTTTAAAAGACTTGGAAAAGTATGAACTCTTTCAAGAACTCATACAAAACCTGAGGCCTTTATTAAGAAAAATTTATAGTTGTAAAAAAAATATGCCTCAAATACCCTTTTCCTTATACCGCAAAAAAATTTAGATGGTAAGGTTGATGCCCTAGTGACCAATCATGACAAAAACCAGTAAGTGGTCCAAATAAGTGGTTCAAGTGTCTAAATTTTGAGTATTAATTACAAACTTCTCAACTTGGTGTTCTATTTTAACTGTACGTAGCAATAAATATTTTTTAAATACTTTATATCAGACATGGTACAGCTCCCAAGCAAAAAAGCTAAACAGAGAAAAAGTGATGAAAACTATAATTATTTTTTTTAAAGTCAAACAATTTTACTATATTAACTAACAGGTGCAAATCTAACTAAACCAAATTTTCTAATTTTTTTAAAACTACACTCAAAGTACCGAAATTTTGGTCAAAGAAGCAAACATCAGTATTTTCGCTAAACTGTAGTTTGGGTGTTTGTATTAATTTAGATTTTGTTTGTGGCCGGCAAAATCTTTGAGAGGCTAATCAACCCACTTTTTCGTTATCCATTTGAACTGAAACTTGGCAGATAAGCCGGCATTGCATCATATTTTAGGGACAAAAGAAAGAAAAAAAATAAAGTTCATCCTTTCCAAAGGCTGGAAGGAATGTTTTCTTCGTAGCGGTCAAACACTATGAGTGCGTCGTAAACGTAATTTTGTTTGGTTACGAAACCTGACTAAACTGGATTTACGAACGTCCAGTTATGAAGAGCGTCGTCTGCTATTTGTTTACATTGGAAAAGAGTTTAAAATTTACAAAAGTGTACTTTTACCGTAAGAAATGAAGAAACGTTTTGTTTTTTGATTGCATCGTGTACAAATACAAAATTCGTATGAAAATTATTTTACTTATATCAATTAAAATGCTATTTTTTTAATATAAATATCATCTATTCATTAAGATGTACAAAAATACTGGTTAATTTTTAGAATGTATCAAACTGTTTTAACAACAACAAAAAAAACCAAAGATTTTGAATTTAGAACTAAATGAAAAACTTTTGAAGTTTATGCACTGTTGATGATTTAGTGTTAGCAAGCTAAAATATGTGTAACAATGTGCAATTGGATTGAATTATAAAGGATAAACACAAATATGAAGATATTAAAATAAAAGTTGAAACCATATTGTTACCCAAAGAGAAAGATGATCTCAATTAAATTTAACTTAAAACACATGAAATATCTCACATTAAAAAGCTTGGAAGAGATTTTGCTATTCAATAATAGTCAGAAATGGATAATATAAAAAGTCTTCAGTGCATTAAAAATGCTGTTTGTAATATTTTTTAGTTCTTCTGCACTAATGCAACTGTTTACTTGGAAATCACCAAATTTAGAAAGCATTTCGTCAATCCCGATACCAGTAGTAAGTTTGGAACAGAAGCAGTATAAAATACCATAAGAGATTTTTTTAGTTGAATTGGTGTTGTTATTTTGTTCAATTTCTGGGAACCTCTAGATGGTTGTTTGGAAAAGTAGTTCAAATGCGCTATACGCCCCTCCCCTTGGCAACTTTGCAAAATACAGCCAGGTTGAATTGACACTACTACTGAATTGTACAGGTTTGTCAAAATGGATGCCAAGTTGTAATGGAATCATACCAGGTGCAAAATTGCCAAAAAAAAAAAGGGGGAGGGGGCATATAACGCATTCTCACTGGATGAGTTATCACCAATTTGGCGATTTTTATCTGGTACACATCTAACGGAAGAGTACCGATTTTATTTAATCGAAGCTGCATTTCCCTTTTTAAGAATTTTGTTTGCAACCACTTCCACTTTTTTATATTTTGTTAATTGCTAAATTGCAATTGATTAATTTGTTTACATTGTACTTTCAACGTTTTATATTATACAAGTTACATAAGGAGTTAAAGTGTTAAGTCCCTACTGGAAACATTTTTGCTTTAGCGTTTAATTTAGTTGCAAAGGAAAAAGTTGACAATCGAGTCATATACTACTTTTTTTCCCCCTAATATTCGAATATTTTTTCTTTACCTAATTAGTTCAGTATACACCTTTCTACCACAATATCTAAAAATTGTGATTATTATTTATATGACTTGATAGTGTTAATTAAATACATAGAATTGTAGTTTGCTAATGATTAATAAACACATAATGTTCACGTTGTATAAATATTAAAATATTTTCATTGCACATAATTATGCATATCCACTCTTGAAGGAAAATTTCTGGCTATGCTCCAGATCAATTACATAGAAGTAATAATAAGGAATGACATAACATTATCAAAAATTTGATCTGAAAGTTTAGTCTCATAAATGCATTTTTATTTATATTTTAAGACATTTTCAAAAGTTCTGTGTTCATAAAATTGAAGCAAATTTAAAGACTAAATGTAATGTAACATTAATTAAATAACAGCTTCTTTTAATGAGGTGGCAAACATATTAAAATTTGTTTCAAGTTAGTATTATATAAAAGAAAACTTTGAATCAGCACTATCTGTACAGAAATAATTTGCATTTAAAAATTCTCATTACCATTAGAATAAGTTTTAATATGAGCACAATAAGAATTCAGTTTTAGTAACAAGATTTAAAAATATACAATAAGCAATGTTATCGTATAAATTTATTTTCAAGAAAAGCAGAAGAAGTCCCAAGTTTGTGTATATAAATAATAAAAAACATGATAAACAAAGTAAATTTTATTGAAACCAATTTTCAAAACTGGTGCAAATCCAAAAAATTAAGAAAAAAACAATAACTAATATAAAAATGTCCACGCCAAATCAAAACATTTGAAAAACCTACAAATTTACAAGTCCAAAGCCAAAACAAAGTATTTTCAGTGGGAAGGGAGGGGGGAAACACCAGCTCGAAAAAATAAACCGAAAGTTAACCTGCTTCTACCTTCGTTAAAAAAGTTCTGTAACCAAGTTAACCAGTTAAAAAAATTCGACTTTACGAACGGACAGTTACAAAACCAGTTAAGATTACGAACGCTTAGTTACACGGTTTTGCCTCAGGCTACATAACTCACTTTTCCAGTTCGAGTTTACGAACGCAGCCTATGAAAACTTGATCTGCGGTTAAAATTACATAAATAAGTTGCAATTGCACTTAAAAATTTGCAACGCATTCAAAGGATTTATAGTACAAACTTCATTTTTCAAGATACCCTGTTTTGTGACATAGCTACTCACTTTTGCATCTTAAAATTGGTTTATTTAAAAAAAAGATCAGTACCTTGAAAGTATAATTTTATACATCAGGAAAACTCCCATGAGCACGACTATGGGACGTTATGAATAGTTTTATGAAGGTATTGATTTAACAGAAAAAAGGTTGAGATGAGATGTCACATTAGTCAAGCTCAATAGAAATCATCAAATAAATTTATAAAATAACTGTTGGAATGGGTAATATATCATGAAATAGCTTTATTTTGCAAATAGCATGGAAAAAATTAAAAGGAGAATTTACCACATGCAAAAAACTATAGTTTTGTCACATTCGTGGACTAGTTGTTAGCGGACGAAAGAGAATGGTATAATACTTTTGTTGATATTGTATATTTCTGAACATATAAACAGCCTAATGTATTACAAAAGCATTTCGAAACAATAAATAAACGGTACTCTTCCGTTATCCGGGCGCAAGCCAATAATCATAAATGAGCGGTACCTTTTGTTTTATTTTTGATTTTTATATTTGATCTAAAATGCTTAAGTTTTAATTAAGGAAATTTGAATTTTTAAATAAATAATCATTCTACGCAAATGTTTCAAAATTGAATTTTACCCTCATTTTTTTTTTAAATTTTATTTAAGTGACTGGTGTTCAACTAACTTTGATGTTTATTACTAATTTTTATTGAAGCCAATGAAGAGGTGAAATAAGGCAACTCTCTTCTTTAAAATATTGTTTTTTGAACCTATTTTTTGAGAGTTCAAAACTTAAAATTAATTCTTTGTAATATTAGAACTAAAAAAAAAAAGTTCAGCATGAAGTGACACCCTACACTGTTATATTCTTTTCTATTTAGGATTTTTATTTCTTTTCTTTTCTACTAATATTTTTAAGAAATATAAAACATAGTCAAAATGTTGTTTCTGAAAATCCAAAATTAGTCCGGGGAATAGAGACTGAAAAAGTGGTCTTACCTTGCAAAAGGTTATGTAGTTCTGATTTTTTTAATATGTTATAAAGGTTGGTCTCGTGGTTTATAAACCAAGTTTTCGACCTCCTAACCCTTGTGTGTTCTCCGTGGTGCACCAAAAACTGAACCGTTTTTCAGTTTATACGTCGTAACTCTTTTCCAATGCATCTTAGAAACAAAAATTATATTCAAAAGTTGTAGAATATTAAATTTTATACAACTTTTGTATACAAAGTTTTTTTGTAGACCTATTATGTAAATAGTTATGTCGCATCAAAGTCAAAACTTTTTCGTAAAAATGCTACTTTTTTAAGATTTGTGTCAAGTTTTTTTATTATATCTCCATAATGGTACATCTTAGAGAAAAAGTTTGTGAATAAAAGTTGTAGAGCAATAAATTTCCTACAAGTTTTATGCATTAACTTTTTTTCTAGGACTAATAACAAAGGAGTTACTCTGCTTTGTGTATTTTCCGTGGTGCACCAAAAAAAAATATGTTTTTCAGTTTATAGATCATAACTCTTTTGCAATGCATTTTAAAAACAAATATTAAATTTAAAAGTTGTAGAATATTAAATTTTCTACAACTTTTGTGCACAATTTGCTTTTGTAAAGCTATTAGGTAAAGAGTTATGTAGCATCAAAGTAAAAACTTTTTCATAAAAATGCTGCTTTTTTAAGTTTTTTGCCGAGTTTTTCAATTATATCTTCATAACAATAAGTCGTAAGAAAAATATATTATACAAAAGTTGTAGATCTGTTGTAATTTGCTATAAGTTTTATACAAAATGTTACTATCTTGGACTAATAACTAAGGAGCTACTATTCTTTGAAGGTTTACGAGATGATAACCTATAATATTTTATGTATAGGTAGGGGTATAAAAATAGCTTCTTACTGCATAGTCTGACAATTTTAATAAAAAAATAAAACAATATATATATAATACTAATGATAATGTAAAATAAAAAGTGGAAATATATTAAATAATGTATATATATCTATGTACAATAACGGTAATATCAATTTACCATTTTCGCCATGGTGCACCAAAAATATCTGCATTCGGAAATAAAAATGAGAAACAGTCTGCATTCAAATGGCTAATTCTAAACTACGTGGGGTACAGATCTTTTGAGATAGAATAGAAAAATCTGAAGTCGGGTGGCATAAGTGACATGTATAGGAATTTTTTTAAGGGCTCAGTTTCCATGAAAACACCATATACTGTTGATTGAGATTTGCCACTGCCGAATTCATGGAAGAAGATTAGAAGAACTGAAAAAAATTTCTAGTGCTCTCTTTCTCACCCCCACCACTAACCATCCCGACAGAATATCAACCACTTAGTGTAGTTACTTAGTATTGGAATACATGCTTTGTTGGCTGCTTCGTCGTGTTCAATATCACAGGAATTTGCAAAGATCTTCCTAGATCTTAATGCCAGTGTTTCAAGCATCACTGAAGCAGTATCAAGCATTCTTATTGCTCTCTATGATGGTGATAGGGAAACAACTTTAAATGCTTTGCATTATAAGCAGTTTTCCAAATCCACAATTGGCAGCAAGTTAAATCTGTCAAAGCTACCACCGACCAAAGAAGCTGGTACACACAATGTCTTTTGCACATATCATCAAGTAAAGACATGGATGGGCCAAATGAAAAATCCTTTGATCTGGGGGTGGAAGAAGGACAGTAAAGGACTTCTTATTACAACCACCAGGGATTCAGCTCCTCAATCAATTCTGACCAACATATTCTGCCAGTACAATATAGGATGCACTAAGGCCTGCGATTGTAGAAAGGCCGGTCTCAAGTGCTCTATAATATGTAAAAACTGTCATGGACAAACCTGTGACAATATAACGGACATCATAATTGATGACAACGATGAAGACGACTCAACAGAACTCTTAATTGAAGAAGTAGCGGATGAACTAGCCGAGCCTTCGTGGCTAAACGAAACTAAATTTAGGAATTTAAAAGTTTTCTTAATTGTAAGTTTTATTGATATTACTATTAGCATATATAGATATCAACATATTTATAATATTTCTATTTTTTTCTTTTATAATACTATTATTTTAATGCCTATATTGTTTTATTTTTTATCAAAGTTGTCAGGCTTTGCAGTAAGAAACTGTTTTTAATATTAGATCTTACCATTAGCTCTTTTGTTATTAGTGCTATAAAATAATTTTGTATATAAAACGTAGCAAATTTAGGATTCTACAATTTTTGTGATATACTTTTATGGATATCATCTAAAAACTCAACAAGAATCTTAAAATGGTATTTTTACGCGAGAGTTTTTGCTTTGATGCTTTTCATACAATTTGTTTTTCATACAATAGTTCTACAAAACAAACTTTGCACATACATAGGTTGTAGAAAATTTAGTACTCTACAACCTAAAATATAATTTTTTCCCTGTAAAATGAAGTGGGAAAAGGATATGATCGGTATACTGAAAAAAAAATCCAAAATTTCAGAATTCAGAAGGTTTTTGGTGCACCATGGCGAAAATGGTAAATTGATATTACTGTTATTGTACATAGATATATATATATACATTATTTAATATATTTCCACTTTTTATTTTACATTATCATTAGTATTATATATATATATATTTTATTTTTTTATTAAAATTGTCAGACTATGCAGTAAGAAGCTATTTTTATACCCCTACCTATACATAAAATATTATAGGTTATCATCTCGTAAACCTTCAAAGAATAGTAGCTCCTTAGTTATTAGTCCTAGATAGTAACTTTTTGTATGAAACTCATAGCAAATTTATAGATCTACAACTTTTGTATAATATATTTTCCCTACGACTTATTGTTATGAAGATATAATTGAAAAACTCGGCAAAAAACTTAAAAAAGCAGCATTTTTATAAAAAAGTTTTTACTTTGATGCTACATAACTCTTTACATAATAGCTTTACAAAAGCAAATTGTACACAAAAGTTGTAGAAAATTTAATATTCTACAACTTTTAAATTTAATGTTTGTTTTTAAAATGTATTGCAAAAGAGTTATGACCTATAAACTAAAAAACGTATTTTTTTTTGGTGCACCACGGAAAATACACAAAGCAGAGTAACTCCTTTGTTATTAGTCCTAGAAAATAAGTTAATGTATAAAACTTGTAGGAAATTTATTGTTCTACAACTTTTATTCCCAAACTTTTTCTCTAAGACGTACCATTATGGAGATATAATAAAAAAACTTGACACAAATCTTAAAAAAGTAGCCTTTTTACGAAAAAGTTTTGACTTTGATGCGACATAACTATTTACATAATACGTCTACAAAAAAACTTTGTATACAAAAGTTGTATAAAATTTAATATTGTACAACTTTTGAATATAATGTTTGTTTCTAAGATGCATTGGCAAAGAGTTATGACGTATAAACTGAAAAATGGTTCAGTTTTTGGTGCACCACGGAGAACGCACAAGGTTTAGGAGGTCGAAAACTTGATTTATAAACCACGAGACCAACCTTTATAACATATTAAAAAATCAGAACTACATAACCTTTTGCAAGGCAAAACGTCTCTATTCCCTGGACTAAATATGCACTTAAATTATTATATTTTGTCATTTTTTAAATTGTTTAATATTTAACCAGTTGTAAAAGTGATAATGATACTTATATTCATAACTTTTTATTTTAAAATTAACTTCTTTAAATAATTCTCAGCAGCCTTTTATACCTCATGTCAAATCTGTCATAGACACTACTTTAATGATATTTATAAAAAATTAAAAAATCATATTTCTTTTTTATTTCAACAACTATAATAGTGTTATTGTTATTCTCCCTTTATAGTAAGTGTCAAGATTTTTGAAGAAATTTTTTTCTTTTTAATTTTGATCAAAAGCTTGATTTCCTGTAGAATGACCCTAAAATTAAAAGTTTAATTGATATAATCTGACTCAGATTTTGAAACAGGTATGTCAACAAATAGGTCACAAAGATTTGTTTAGGCAGTATAATGTTGCACAAATTGTCTGTATATATTGTAAATAGTGACGTATTATTTCAAAATTCTATTGTAATTTATTTTTATCCTATTTTATTTAGTAATTAATAGCGATTATACAAGTTAGAAAAAAGGTGGCAACACCTAAAGTAATCGAGAAGTTTCGAGATATTTCGTTTCCGATAAATTGGCTGGAAATTTCGAGAATGTCTCACGCGCTTGTATATAAAGGACTGGAGAACGGGAAAGTTTTCAGATTGACTTCGGAGTTCGTTGAAAGCTGATCGCTTTGTTTACCTATTGGAGTGAGCTTGTATAATCGCTGAATTCGAAGTTATTTTTGTTGAAGCTTGTGTTGAAGCTTGAGAGTAATTAAACTGTTGCCTGTGAATAAATTTTGTGAGTTTTCTGAAGAGAGAATAAATATTTTTAAACCGTGAAAACTGTGCCATCATTGCCTCAGTGGAAAAATTCATAACAGTGGTGTCAGAAGTGGGGTCAAGTCATCTTGAATGCCGACTACTAGAGGAATGATGGAAGACCAAATGAAACAGTTGATGGAAATGCTTGCTGGAATGAAAGCCTGCCAAGAAACCGCCTCAGCCGAAATGAAAGAAATGAAAGCCGAAATAAAAGCCGGACAAGAAACGACAAATGCCGAACTCGCCGCTACAATCGCAGCTGGTCAAGCCCGTCAAGAAACGACAAATGCCGAACTCACCGCTACAATCGCAGCTGGTCAAGCCCGTCAAGAAACGACAAATGCCGAACTCGCCGCCGCAATTGCCGCCAGTCAAGAAGCGACATCATCAGACATTAAGGCTTTACAAGAAGCGACATCATCAGATTTTAAAGCTTTGCAAAATGCAACGTCATCTGACATGAAAGCTTTGGCCGATAAGTGCGAGTCCACATCCGCAGCCGTAATCAAGATCAGGGAAGAAATGAAAACCGAGCTAGCGTCAATGGTAGAATCTACTATTATGGAGACAACATCATCGGTCCTGCAATCCGTGAAGGAAGACGTTCTCACTGCTATAAGAGATGAAATGGAAGAAAAGGTTTCCACTATCAAAGAAGAGCAGGGAAAATTCATGGATGCTGTAGAAGAAAGGCTACGGAAAATAGAAACTCGCGAAGCTGTGACCATTGCAACGCCTAATTGGGATAGCGTTTCCACTCCCTTTATTGCGCCACGTTCCAGCATCAAAGTGGCCACTTTTGATGGGAGGTCGTCTTGGCGCGTTTATCAAACGCAGTTTGAAATGATTGCTTCTGCGAATGGTTGGGACGATACTTCGAAAGCATTCCATCTCGCGGCATCTCTTCGAGGTGAAGCTGCTGACATTTTACAAACACTACCTGAAGAGAAGCGGGGAGAATTCGTCGCGCTGGCAAGTGCGTTGGAATTAAGGTTTGGGGAGCAACATCTAAAGGATTATAACAGACTGCAACTGAAAGTGAGACAGCAGAAGGCCAATGAAACTCTTCAAGAATTGGCATCGGATATAGAAAGACTGTCGCTCCTCGCTTTCCCGGACTGTCCCTCGGACGTACGAGATAACCTGTCTCTTCAGTATTTCGTGGATGCCATCAAAGATCCCGACATACAGCAAGCTACCAGGATGTCAGACAGCAAAGATCTAAAGTCCACCCTCGTCTATGCCATGAGAGTAGAAGCCGCACAGCAAGCTTCTAGAAAAGATCGGCGTTTCGTACGTGGAACATTGGCAGACGATTCCTCTGAACTTTTCACGAAGAAGTTTCAAGAACTGGAAAACAAGATGGAGCGAATTATGAGAAATATTCCTGGTTCGAAGGATCGAAAAACTAGAGTGGTTTGTTGGCTCTGCAACCGGGAAGGACATTTCAGACGTGATTGCCCTGAATTGGACAGGAGAGGGGACAGACCCTCGTCCGAGCCTCAGCAGTTAAACTAAAGAGCGGCTATCTCGCGAGGCGGAGGTCGCCGTGTAGAGCAGGTGGTGCCCCACTCAGCCTCTATCACATCTCATCCCTTCAAGGAGGAAACCATGGTTTATTCGTGGAGGGCAAGATCAATGGAACTCCCTGTCGTCTAATAGTTGACTCAGGGGCAAATGTAACCATCTTACGGACGGATGTAGCCCGGCGCCTGGACAGCCAACCTCTTTACACGGCGCCTTCAGTTTCACTACAGACTGTGACTGGTGACAAAATTTCTGTGCATGGGAAATTAAATGTCAACATCTCTTTTGGATTTCACACCTACACTCACACCGTTTACGTCGCTGAAATTATTGACCCATGTATTCTTGGATTGGACTTTTTAAAGAGAAATGGAATTACTTTGAATTTCGAGAAAGGCGAGCTTCAAACGGGGAAAGAAGAAGTTCCATTGTTCGGTTTGGACTCGGAAGAGCCGTGTGCATATCGAATAGTAGCTCTTGAAGACATCACCATCCCCTCCATGACAGATTTGGTTGTAAAAGGTTCAACAGAGCTCCCGAAGGCCTTCCGATTTGGAGTAACGGACTTCCCATCATCGAATAGCGTCCCGAAAGGAGTGGTAGTAGGAGCGACGCTTGTGGATCTCTCTCAAGAGGTGGTGCATGTGAGAATGGCCAACATCGGTGATTCTAAGAGAGTTATCAAGAAAGGAGAAGAAATTGCCACTTGCACACCTGTTACAAGCATCGAACGAGGATCGAAGGAGCTTCCGACCGCACCACCCGCGGAATTAGTGGACCAGCTTCTCGAAGACTCTCGGTTGGAAAGAAGGCAAGAGATGATTGTCGGAAACCTTATAAAAGAATTTCAAGACATTTTCTCCATGTCATCGAAAGATGTAGGAAGAACAGAGCTTACTCAACATCGAATCGATACTGGGACCCATTTACCTATTAAACAACATCCTCGAAGACTTCCTTTCGCAAAACAAGAGGAGGTCGGGAAACTGCTACAGGAAATGGAAGATAATAGAGTTATCGAACCCTCCTCAAGTCCATGGGCCTCTCCAATCGTACTCGTTCGAAAGAAGGATGGTTCCACCAGGTTTTGTGTGGATTACCGGAAGCTGAACGAAATTACGAAAAAGGACAGCTACCCTCTGCCAAGAATCGATGACACTTTGGACACTCTATCGGGGAACCAGTGGTTTTCGACTTTGGATTTGAAGAGTGGATACTGGCAAGTGGAGATACATCCCGACGATCGTGAGAAGACTGCCTTCACTACCGGCCAAGGATTATGGCAGTTTCAAGTTATGCCGTTTGGCTTGTGTAATGCACCGGCTACGTTCGAGCGACTAATGGAGACTGTGCTTAGAGGACTTTCCTACGAGACCTGTCTGGTATATTTGGACGATATCATTATCACCGGGCGGAGTTTCGATCAACACTTGCAAAATGTGAAGAACGTGTTCTTGAAGCTTAGGAAAGCCCACTTGAAACTTAGCCCATCAAAATGTAAGCTCTTTAGGCGGAAAGTCAGTTATCTCGGACACATCATCTCATCCGATGGAGTAAGCACAGATCCAGCCAAGATCCATGCTATGCAAATTTGGTCTCGACCGCAAGATGTTCATCAATTGCGAAGCTTCCTAGGACTGTGCACGTATTACCGTAAATTCGTGAAAGGTTTCTCCAAGATCGCCAGACCCTTGCATCGACTAACAGAGAACAAGCAGAAGTTCCTATGGACTGCCGACTGTGACGACTCCTTCAATCAACTGAAGAACGCTTTAACATCCGCGCCTGTTTTGGCTTTTCCCGATGTTAACAAGGACTTTATTTTGGATACAGATGCCAGCAATGAGGGAGTGGGCGCCGTTCTTTCCCAGGAAATTGAAGGACAGGAGAAAGTCATCGCTTATTTTAGTAAGAGCCTGTCAAGATCCGAGCGGAACTACTGCGTCACAAGAAAGGAGTTACTGGCAATAGTAAAGGCCGTGGAGCACTTTCATCATTACTTGTACGGCCGAAAATTCCTTTTAAGAACTGATCATGCGTCTCTGACTTGGTTGCTAAATTTCAAGAATACAGAGGGACAAATAGCAAGGTGGATTCAGCGCCTGCAAGAATACGACATGGATATCCATCACAGAAAAGGAACGTTCCATGGAAATGCAGACGCTCTTTCTAGAAGACCATGTCCGGAGAATTGTCGATTTTGTTCCAATGCCGAGTCTAAGTTTGGGGTTAACACATCGGCCGTTCGGAAAATAACTTCCAAGTCAACTACTTCAGACGTGGATCCTTGGAGTGATCAGAATGTCCGCAAAAGTCAGGTCGAAGATCAGGACTTGAAACCTCTCATTGAATTCCTGGAAGCGGCTACCGGAAAACCCAGTTGGCAGGAAATTGCATGCTATAGCCCAAAAATGAAGAGATATTGGGCTATGTGGGACTCTTTGCACTTGAAGAATGGAGTACTCTACCGTCGATGGGAGTCCGATGACGGCAAAAGCTTCCGGTGGCAATTAATCCTTCCGAGTTCTAGAGTTACGAACGTTCTAGAAGAACTTCACAGCAGTTCGACTGGAGGACATTTTGGTGTCACGAAAACTCTTCAGAAAGTCAGGGAAAGATTCTTCTGGGACAAAGCAAAATCCGACGTGGAGAAGTGGTGCAAGTCCTGTGATGCATGCAATTCGCGGAAGAGACCGAAGACCCGAACTCGTGGAAAGTTGCAACGTTACAACGTAGGAGCACCATTCGAAAGAATTGCTTTGGACGTCTTAGGCCCCCTACCTCACACAACTAATGGCAACAAATACATCCTAGTTGTCATGGACTACTTTAGCAAGTGGCCAGAAGCATACGCGATTCCGGACCAGGAAGCCACAACCGTAGCAGAAGTCCTCGTACGGAATTGGATCTCCCGATTTGGCGTACCCCTGCTGATACATTCCGATCAGGGGACGAACTTCAACTCTGCCGTCTTCACTGGGCTGTGTGACTTGCTCGACATGGAAAAGACTCGTACAACTCCCCTGCACCCACAATCCGATGGAATGGTTGAACGATTTAATAGAACGATTCTGAATCATCTCTCCTTGTTTGTTTCCAAGAACCAGCAAGATTGGGATCAGAAACTTCCATTGTTCCTTTTGGCCTACAGAAGCGCTACTCACGAGACCACCGGATATACACCATCTCAAATGATTTTTGGAAGAGACCTTAGACTACCCTGCGACCTCCTCTTTGGACGACCACCGGACACCCCTTCCTCGCCTGTCCAGTATCTAGATGATCTCCAGGCACGTTTGGAAGCCGTACATCGGTTCGCCAGAGAAAGAATCAACATCATGACAGAGCGCATGAAGGTCCGCTACGATGCCAAGGCCACGGAACGTTCATTCCAGGAAGGTGACAAGGTGTGGTTATGGAATCCTAAACGTCGGAAAGGACTCTCCCCTAAGCTCCAGACGAACTGGGAAGGGCCGTATGTGGTCCTTAAGAAGATCAACGACGTCGTGGTAAGGATTCAACGGACACCCTCCTGTAAACCTAGAGTTGTACATAACAATAGACTAGCCCCATATTATGGTAGAAGTGATTGAATTGCCTTTCCTCTTAAGGACTTCACTGCCCGTGACGTGCAGTCTTTAAGAAGGGGGAAATGTTGCACAAATTGTCTGTATATATTGTAAATAGTGACGTATTATTTCAAAATTCTATTGTAATTTATTTTTATCCTATTTTATTTAGTAATTAATAGCGATTATACAAGTTAGAAAAAGGTGGCAACACCTAAAGTAATCGAGAAGTTTCGAGATATTTCGTTTCCGATAAATTGGCTGGAAATTTCGAGAATGTCTCACGCGCTTGTATATAAAGGACTGGGGAACGGGAAAGTTTTCAGATTGACTTCGGAGTTCGTTGAAAGCTGATCGCTTTGTTTACCTATTGGAGTGAGCTTGTATAATCGCTGAATTCGAAGTTATTTTTGTTGAAGCTTGTGTTGAAGCTTGAGAGTAATTAAACTGTTGCCTGTGAATAAATTTTGTGAGTTTTCTGAAGAGAGAATAAATATTTTTAAACCGTGAAAACTGTGCCATCATTGCCTCAGTGGAAAAATTCATAACAATAAATCAGTAATAGATTAGAAATAATAAGACTTCTCCTCCGTAGACCATATGTAAAATATAGCAGCATCTATGCATGCAAATTTAATACTAATTCAACAACAATTCAAAGTTAAAAATTTCATCAATTGGTTTTCAAGTTTAATGGCACACATTTTACTGTTTAACTCAAAAGCTCACTCAATAGTTACAATTTTAAACTTTTTTCTATAAATACAATCCCTCCCGTTTCGAGAAACAAAAGAATTCTGCTAGTTAAGTGTTTTAAACCTTTTCCCTGCTAATATATCCCCCCCCACACACACCTTTCGAGAAATAAATGTGAGGCTGAAATTAAACATTGAGTTCATATTATGTTGCATGCTACCATCTAGTAGGATTTTTTTGGGAGTGTTTTTTTTTTCCTGAATATTATTAAAACTAGTGGAAGTCAGTTTCCATAGATTAACATGCAGACTATTTAATTATTACAGATAGCTGAAACTAAAACTCCTACCATTTTCATTTTTATAGGTAACACTTGTGTGTAAAATGAATTCTTCAAAGGATTCTACTTGGTTTACGCCAAAGAAAAAGCCGTTTAAAATTATTGTTTTAGGCGACTCTAACGTTGGAAACACATGTGTCCTGATTAGATGTTGCAATCGAGACATTCCTTTGCGTATGGCATCGGTAACACTTTTATTAGACATCATGAAAAGAAATATTGAGATAGATGGAGAAGCATTTCAAGTAAGCAGTTAATAATATGTACACTCAATGTTGCATCAATTTTGTTTAGCAAAATAACGTTTTTGAAAATTATGTTAAAAAATATTAAATCTTTCAAATGTTAAAAATATTTAGCACTTTTATTTTTAATCAGCTTCAATAACAGTATTATGCAATAATATAATTTTCCTCTGTCTCTCTTAACTACTTTGAAATATTATTAGAATATACTGCTGTTATAGTTGATTGGAAAAAATGCAGGAAGCACTTTTGGCATGGTCACCACTACTTTTAAATAATTGTATAGAATACCAATCATTTTTATTTTTAGTCAGTTGCAACTGTAGAACTATTAATATATAGTATCAGGATTCCCACTGAAATCACAATGAAAATCAATGACTTTTAAGGACCTAATTAATGTTTTTAAGGACCTATGAAAATTCGTTTTTAGACATCAGGTCAATATTTAAATTTTTGATAAAGTATTTTCTACCAAAAAAGTTACAAGTTGGTGGATGCGTGATACAAATTTGTCGGAAAATTCTGATACGGTGCAGAAAGTGGCGGTCACGCGGGGATAGCAAGTCTGAGTTGTATTTTTTATAAATTTTGCAGTTGGCCAGTATCTGTAAAAATAAAGGACCTCTAAGCATTTTCAAGCACTTTCAAGGCCTTGAAAACAAGTACAAAAATATTAAGCACTTTTAATGACTTTCAATGACCGTGGGAACCCTGAGTATTGACTCCCAATATATAAATTAATTTTTAAGAGCCACCTCTAGTATCTTTTATTAGTTATGAGCAAATTTATTAGTGTACTTAACCTTAAAAAACCGAAATTCACAGAGAGAATTTCTTTTATGGTGAAAATGTACAATCAACTCTTTTATAAATTTGAATTACACTTATTCCATGATAACCAAAAATATACAACTTTACAGTTTGCATCCTTTGTAGCTTAAAAATGTGTAGAATTTCCAAAGAGAGAGAAAATAAAAGTTTTTAAATAAGAGTGCCACACACTTTTATTATTATTTATAAGTTAGAACAACAGTATTTCACATGCATGTAACAGTATTTGAAGAGAATTTTTTTATTTTTTTTATTCTTTGGTTCATTCATAGAAATTTTGGCCTTTCATTAGCCAATCACAACATGTGTTTCATTTATTCTAATGCAAAATAATTGACTGCAATGTCATCACCCATAACCTCCATTAAATAGTGATCTGTTTTTATATCACTATCTATCAACACTACAATGAAACATATAAAAAGTTTAAAGTATTATTTAAATAACTTATTCACAGCGTTTGCAAAAAATCAAATTAGTATATTTTAATAATTTTTTTGATTTTTAATAACCTACAACATTTTTAGAAACCTTTTAACTACCTTTGTAAGTTGATCACATTAGATAAAGCATAAGATCTATTTGAAGGCCATATTGCACTGAATCAGTGTTACAAGATTCTGAAAGCAATGTTTGTGTGGTGCCACCAGGTGCCTGGCACTCAACACCAGACTAATAGTAAAAAATGTTGTTATGTCTACTAATTTCTTTTTAAAACAGATATCACAACTTAAGAAATTTATCTCCAGACCCCCAACATGCTAGCAATTTTACAAAATAAACAACTCACTTGAAGAGTTTGGTAAAGTGAAGAGATATAAAGTTCTTACCATAACATGCTTGCTGCTTAAGTACAATTTTGGTATTAAGGGATCTAATGTATGTAGAAAAGACATCCCTCTGCAAATATCAATCGCAAACTTTAGAGCTTGTGCTGTGTCCACTACAATTCCTATAAAAGGAAGGAAGTTAAATATTAAACAGGTGATATAAGTTCTAAACTAAATGGTTTAAACAGGGTTCCAATTGAAATCGTAGAATGAAAATCAATTACTTTTCAAGGACTTTTAAGGATCTAAATAATATTTTTTAGGACCTTTGATAATTTGTTTTCATGCATCAGGTCTTTAATGTGTAACTTACAGCCACTTTGCCCAGAGCGTTATTATCAAAATCTTTCGCAAACTCACAATCTGAGCAAATGCACAATTAAATAACACAAAATATAATGCAAATGCACAATTCGCATTTTGCGTTATAAACGGACTTTGGTGATAGTCTTTGATCTTTTGTCTCGAAAAAGATAAACATTAATCTCACATGTTCGTCCCAAAGAGTACAGTGTGTAACTAAAATTACTTAATTTCTACTCCACCAATCAGTAAATACGAACCAAACAATGTACAAGTTGATGAATGTGTAATACAAATTTACCAGAAAATTTTGGTGCAGCATAGATAAGTGACAAAAATCAAGGACTTTTAAGGACCTCTAAGCATTTTCAAGTACTTTTAGGACTTTTAAGCATTTTTAAGGCCTGGAAAACTAGTTAAGAATATTAAGCACTTTCAATGACTGTAAAAACCCTGTTACATAAAACTTTAATTTTAACAGTCCATTTAAACAAGTATTAAAACTTGAAATTTACATTGTCAAAGTTTTTACTTAGATGTACACTAACAAGAAGAGATAAAAACATTTCAAAACAGATAAATTAAATCTCAAGATGAACTAAATAATTCTTTATAATTTAATAACAGCATTGAAATATGTATTGATCTTATCAGGGGTTATTATTGGTGAGTAAAAAATTTAGAATATTAAATATTATTATTCAATAAAAATATAGTGAATTTTTATAAATAAAAAATCTTTGTAGTAACTTATAATGTTAAATAATCAAAGATTTAATACTGTCTCACAAACTACTATTACCAAAAAACATATAAACAAAATCAAAAGCATAAATTGATTGTTTTGAACTTCACACATTAAAATATCATTTACGAAAAAAAAGCATAACATATTAAACAAGGATGTTTCTTGCTACTAGGGTTTTAAAGTAGTGTTTGGAGAATCAACGTTAAAAAACTCGAGTACAATAAAGCATTTTTAGAGAAAGTATATTTGGAGCAGTTCATAATAGTTTTTGAGTAGTTGAAGAATACAATTCAGAAAATAAAGAAATTTGAAACAAAATATATAATTTACAGAATGGTTTATAATTTTTTTAACAGTTTATTGTAGGCATTGTTTATTAATTTGAAAGTAATTAAAAATTAATTAATAGAAAAGTCAAAATATAAAATACACAGCTTCTAGCCAGACTCGGCAAAATTTTGTTTTAAAATATTAGGTATAACAAAACTTTTTTTTAATTAAATGGAGTAATTTTGAAGCAAATGAATATTGTTTAGGAGCTACTTAGAATAAAAAGGGTTATTTGAATAATTTTGGAACAGGTGTGACATCCTTGTATTAAGAGCACAAACTGCAGGAAATATTTGTGTGCAAGTTGAATTTTGCCAATAAACATATGGTACCCGAGTGCTGACCAGTACTTCTGTAAAAGAATTTGTTGAAGAAAAGGAAAACTGGGAATTACAGGGGTGAAAATAATCAAAATGTAATGAAAAGGGAAATATATGCAGTGTTATTTTGAGCTACAAAAATAGCTGAATAAGAATATATTTGTAGAATAATGTGTACATAACAGTGGGGCAGCAAGAAATTTTTCTGAAGGGGGTTTTAGTCAAGTTTAGTCTTATAAAATAAGTTCAATAATAATAAATAAAGTCCAATAATAACAACAAAAACAATAAAACTTGTCTTTAGAAGTAGTTCCACTCCCCTCCCATAACCCTTAAAAAAATAATAATGAACACTTTCACCCCTAAAATTACAGAGAATTTTTTGTAACTTTAAATGATTGTTTCAAATAAAGGCTTCTACTGTTTTATTTAATAATGCGCTTAACTCACAAAAGAAAATGTATACGAAAATATAAATTAATCTTTATATGAGTAACACATGTTAAGAAAGCTTTTTCTCTTCATATTGCAGATAAATATTGTTTAAAAAAAATTTCAAGATATATATGTAATATATTAATCCTGTTAATGATTATCCTGTCGACTTTTGTAATGTACTAATCCATTTTAATTAAAATTATTGCAGTGTGGTCGTGGAGCCGTAGTGAAGAGTCAAATGGTAATAAAATAAAACGTTTATTAAGATTAACCGAATAAACCCGGTGAGAGAGAGAGAGCGCTAAAATTTACGTCTTTACTACATAATGCTAGGATTTAGAATGTAATGCGTAGAACTGTCGAACTGAGAGCATAGTCATCTAACAAAATCTGGCAGCGTGAGAAACGCTGAATTAGCAACTTTATTTAATAAACATTGTAGTGAGAAGGCAAGAATATTGGCACCAGAACGGAATACTAATTATGGGATACAAATAACAAGAATGCTGACTCTGCAAAGATCTCACACATTAAATTGGCGTGGGCAGTTATCATAAATAAGTTGTTGAATGAATTGATTAAAGAGGATTTTGTGCTTTGAAAAGATTAATTAATTTAACGTTGGTTCTAAAAAAGGATTTCTATTACATATATATATATATACATAAAGTACAATACATAATTACGATAAATAGTTTATTTAAAATGAATAAAAAATAAACACATTGATTAATTTAATCTTATCATAAAAGGATTTCAAAGACCAAATTTTCATTTTGAGTTATGAAGCTTTAAAAGTTATGAATGGCATATAAAACAAAAGGGAAAGAAACTTTTATCTTTCCTGTAAAATTACCTGAAGTGCATGGTTTTGCAAATTGGATTATTTTATATAAGTGTGGAAAAGTAATTATAGATTTGACAAAACAGTTTTGAAAACCACAACAAAGAAAAAAGGTTAATTTTCTTAAAATTCTCAGATGTATGAGAAGTATTTTCCATGAGGGAAAAAGTTAAATTTCCTTAACAATTCCCAGAAGAGTATGGGTAATACTTAAGAAGAGGGAAAAGGTTGAATTTTCCTAACAATAAAAGAGAGAAAAGGTTGATTTGCTTTGACGATTCCTGGAAGAATAAATAATATTTTGCAAGATGGAGGACATTAAAATTTTCTGACAATTCTAGGTACTTTAAAATAATACAAATGCAAAACACTCAAAACAAATTGAAGGAAATGTATCATTAAAAAAAATATATATATTTATAAATTTCTTAAAAATATAAAAATTATGGATGAAAAATTTAGTTTCTGGTTTTGATGAATATCTTTTTATTATTCTTTAGCTTTTAAGATGTATTTAACAAATTTGTTTTCAGAGCAATTTTTAAATGTGATAAAAGATAGATTGTATAAAGAAACAGCCACAATGCCAAAAGTTACCTGTTCCCTCGTGTAGGACTGTATACAGTGATCCATAAGGCATGTACTGATTGATGACGATGAGGCTGGGCGGATGGCAGCAGCAGCCAATCACAGGGAGTACGTTGGGGTGGGAGAAAATGCGAAGTCGAGGATACTCTTCGTTGAAGTCGCGAGTTACTCGAGGAATCACTTCCCTTACGTTCAGGATCTTGGCAACGATGTCGTTTTTCTGCCAACGACCTCTCCAAGTCTGGAACCACAAAATAAAAGATAAAGTTGAAAGTAAAAATGAAGAGATGTGATTAATTTTTAAACAACTCACAACAGGACTGTTAGTTGAATTATAACAGGTCATTTTTAAAAAAAAAATTTATAATATTTTATTTGTAACGCACATTATATTAAATTATTTTTTTCGTAGGCCCTATATAGGGATATGTTTATATATTTCCAGGAACAATTTTTTAGAAGAAAATATGTACAAGTATAGCTCTCCAATTACATATTTTTTTTATTAATTTAATCAATTCATTTAATTCTTTTAATGATTTCTTTTTAAACTTTGCAAATGCAATGAAAGTTTATATTTCATTCATGATAAAGTAAAGTACTTTACCTAATACTATATTAAGCAAAATATTTTGATATGGTCTAAGGTAAAGTCAAATCCCTGGCCTAATAAAAAGAATTGGTACACAATAAAATCATAAGGTTTATGTAATTACTCAATAGTAGAAATCATTTTCAGCCAGCATGTTACTAGGGATTTCACATGTGTCATTTCTGCTACTGGAATGACTCATTGATTAACTATCTTATGATGTTATAGATTCTAGAACTTTTTTAAGAATGTTGGTCAATATGCCTAAAGAAATAAATTCTAGACATTACATGCATTAGCAATACAGATAAAAATGGATAGGGTTAATTTATTTAAATAAAAATAGTGGATAGTCATCTATATTTCAAAATAATAGCGAATGTTGTTGATTTAAGGGGTAAGATACACATACTGAATAATAATGACTGTTAATATAACTACTTATATTTTATTACTACACAAATTATATTACTGAAAGTTTTCTAGAAAATTTTTAGAAACCAACTTTGGAAATATTTTTCTGATCTAATATAAAAAGTATCATCTCAAAACCAGACACACACACACACACACAAAAGAAAAAAAAAAGCTTTAAAAATTCTTGTGAAATAATTATTTCTGTATCTAGTTTCTGGTAGAGTTACACTTATAAAAACATAATTTTTTTTTCTTTTGAACATGTGCTGTATACCTAACACTTTCCAATCCTTGAATGTTGAAATTGTTAGAAGAAAAATATTATTTCACTTATATACAAACACACTTTTAAATAAAAAAATTTCATCCCTTTGTAATATGTAGTTGTTTCAACACTTTAAGAAATATAATTTCTACACAAAACATTATAAAAACACTTTTTTTAGTAACTAACTAAACAATATAAAATACCCTTAAGCCTATTTTATTATGTCTTATTATAGAATTAAAACTAATTTATTTAAAGAGTGCATCTAAAAATATAAACTTTTCAGTATTGTGCAAGGAATAATGGAAAAATTTGATGTTCAAAGTATGTATTCACTAAATAAATAAAAATTAAACACAATAAAAAAGCAGATAATCAACTCTTTTGTAAAACCAAATTCATAAAAAAAAACTAAAATTATAACAAAAATTAAAAATTGTTAACACTCTTTTGAATTCAATATTTAGTAATCTGTTAGGTTATTTAGTAATATTTAGTAATCTGTTCCTACTGTGCAAGTCTATTTCATTCTTCAAATGTCCTTTAAAACACAATGAATAACAAAACTATATAATACAAAAATTAATAACAAAAACAAATATATTACTTCTCCAGATGGAGTGGCAGCTAATTTGACGTGAAAACTTATCTCCTTCATGTTAATTCCAGAATGACGTGATAATGTTGCATCCCCTAAGATAAAAAACAGAAGCATAATTATTCAAAATATGTCAAAGTACTTCTTAAAACACACACTAAGTAATAAACACTGAATCGCAACACATTTCAAACAATTTAGACTCACTAGAACGTGTTTTTGTTCCAAGCCAACTTTGGTCCTTGTATGGAATTTTCGCAGTGTCTTGACCAAGCTGTACTGCAAGCTCTACAAGAGACAGGAAAGAACATAATTAAAAACTACAAAATCGAAACATATATAATTGGACTTGTGTAAAAAAAGGACTCGAGTTTAGAAAAAATGTGTTGTTGTTAACAAATTGTGTTGCATCTTTCAAACGAAGGTTTTAATAGATGTGTCCAGGTTTTTGTTACATATATTCTGTAACTTGAAATGGAAACAAACAATGCTAATGCAGTTACTAGCCAAATAATATGGGGATAATTTATTGCAACGCAGGAGTTGAAGCAATACTCGAGGATGAGAGTGATCAGATATCAAAAAGGAGGAAATCCAAAAATTCATTCAAAATGCAAGCGGAAGGGACGATAACCAAAAGTGTAAAAAAAGCTCACGGAAAGAGCGATTTTGTAGAGCAGCGTTCGCCACTAACTTTTAAAGACGGGCCGCATGACTTATGTTGGAACTTTCCGCGGGCCGCAGATTTATACCGAATACGCCAATATATATATTGCTTTATTACATATGTTCAATGTTAGAAATGTGATAATTACTAAAGATTTAACAATATAAAACAATTTCGAAAACTAACAATAATTCAACTTTTTTATATTAATAAAAAAACAATTGATATTTGATTCTTGTTTAAAATAATTAAAAAAAATAGTTTTCTTTACATTGTGCATTAAAATCATAAAAGATATTAATCTTTAGTGATAATATTACAATGTGACTTGGCATAAACTCATAATTATTAAAATATTTAAAACATACCTCCTAAATCCTTCATTTTAGTCGATGTTAATTTCGAGACGATGACGGCTGGTTCGCTTTTCGCTAACTACTTTACGTTTAAAACTAGTCCTCAACGCCATTATTGCACTGGAGTCATAGAGATAACGATTCTTCTTTTCACGTCAAAACATATAGGCCAGTATGCATTAAAACCAACTCCTGCCCATCACATTCAAAAAAGCAGAATTCGAATTGTGCCATTCACGAGTTGAGGAGGTTGGGTATCATAAGTAATAAACTAAGCAATGCGTCATTGGTAATAATTCAAACTATTGCTTTTTTTATTTTTCTGGCAGTCTCAGAAAAAAAAAGAATTTTCAGACTTACTGAGGCGGGCCACTTAATGGAAAACGCGGTTTTTGGTAGTAAACACATACTTTTGTAGACAAATTAAAATTATTTCCGCAAAATTTGATTTTTGCTCTTCTGTACTACCGGCGGGCCGGAGAAAAAGCTGTCGCGGGCCGCGTAGTGGCTGACGCTGTTGTAGAGGTTTGAACTCGATCAACATTTGTTTTGGTTGTCTGAGCACATGTAGAGAACCTTAAAACACTGAGGCAGTCATATGCTTCACTAACCAATCATAGAAGGGCAGTGCCATTTGCAACCAATCACAGTATGAAGAGCATCCCAGTCACAAGGAGCTTGTGAAGTAATCTGGGAGGAAAGAGATGCGAAGAGGGAAAATCTTTTGTTTAGACATGAGGAAAAGTATACTACTTCTGCTGAATAATTTTAAAAATTACTTTCATTTTCTGAAAAATTTAAAATAAAGTAGTCAATATTTTCAGCTGGTTTCCTGAAACAACAGTAGAAAAATTTGTAGTGGCTTTGTGTGCTTATTACCCCAAGTACTATTTTGATTTTGGACAATTTTGAAATTCATTGCATTATCAAATTTTAAATCAATAAATAACTTTAAAATAAGGTAGTTGAATAGTTGCAATCAACCAGGAATTACCGACAATCCAACCTGCAAAGTCTGGTGTATCAAGTGTCTCTAGTTCTTTAAACTAGACATAATACAAATTTAAGAGATTAAAAAAAAAAAAATTTAGTTTGGTCCTTTAATAAAACATAAAGTGGGAAGTAAATATAATAGGTATTTATATTTGTTTTTGTGACAAATACACAAATGCAACATAAAAGTTTCATAAATCAGAATACAAGTTTTGCTGATACTAAGGAGTGTACTAAAATTCAGCAGTAAGCCACGATGCAAAATTTTAGATATGTGAACTAGGTGATGTACTTTAGAGAAACAAAAAATAAAATATGAATACAGAAACAATAATCATTAAGGTTTATATGCAATAATTTCATACATGTATATGAGAAGCAGTGTCCTAATTTTATTACACTGCAATGATGAAAAAGAAAGAAAGGTACAACTTTTCTAAATCTCTTTGCTGGTATAGTAATAGTTGGATAATGTTGGAGCTGGTTAGAAAATGTGAATAAAATTTGATATGAGCTAAACTAAATAATCAATAGAGAAGACAAAGTTTTCAGAAAAATGATTTTACTGACCAAAAGCACATGGATTCAAAGAAGGGTTAGATAAAAAGAAAAGTAATATACAAGCATTCAGAAATTAACACTATGAGTCAATCCACAGTTTAAGAGGGATAATAAGCTTTTCCCTTCCATTTTTTTTTGCGTTAACATCCACCAAAGTATTTCTTTAAAACGTGACATATATTACCAGGTGTAACAACAGTAACAAAAATTCATTATCAAATTTGAAAGAATAATAACTGACGCTTTTTTAAAATTTTTTTTATTAAACAGCTTATAAAATCGCTTGTAATAAAACCAGCAGTTAGTTTTTCTCTAAATTTATTTAATGAGCTTTTATTACAATTCCCATATTTGTAAAAAAAATTTTATCTTAAGCAATCTTTTGGCAGATATTATGGTTCTAAAAAGAAAGCATTAGGACTATGAGGCAGGGCCAGGCTGTCGACCATGCTCAAATAAAAGGAGATTTAATATCTTTTTCCTTGAAGGTTGCATACCACAAAAAAACAGATGTTCAGATACCTATTGTTCAGGTAAAATTTCTAAGTACTAGGACAGCTTTTTGAATATGCTACAGTTTGAAAAGTAAAATCCCAAGGGAAAATAATGTATACATACTAACCCATTTGAAAACTTCTCACAAAAAGTTTGTGATTTAGCTTACCTAGTAATTTTTGAGCCATCTGACCTTTACACTTCTCCAGGGGAGTTTCTCCATACTTGTTTGCAATAGCCACTGATGCACCATTGTTGATTAAATCCTTTAAAACAATTATACTATGAATATGTCTAGCTGAATAACTGTGCAACGCTATTAAATTTCAGTATCAAAATATTTTAATAATTGTTTGATTTATCGTTAGAAACTCACCTCTCACCTTAAACGTGATTCAAGCGATAGAAATATTAAAAAATCACCAAGATTAAATATAACTAGTCTTTTATAAAATCTTGCTTTATCAAAGACATTTTTTGTAGCATAATTGCTCTTGGACAGTAGCATCAATTAATTAAGGTCAGCTAATTGCAAAACACAAAATTATCTTAGGTGGAAGAGATTATAAAATTAAATTTTACTTAACAATATAAAATGCATTTACTTAATTTTAATAATTACAGTTCCAACATTGACCAAAGATAATTTATCTTTGCTTACCAAACTAATTGGGCCCTATATCGTAAGTATTTATCTTTAATGCATTTGAAAGTGAAAAATATAGCTTGAATATAATTTTTAAGTTTTAAAATTAAAAGTTTGCATTCACATATGCTGAAAGGTATTCAATTTTATTTTCACTCATGAAATATAAGAGATAAAGAATTATTGTTTTACTATTATGAATTAAATTACATGTCTGTAACTAAAATTCATCATAAATAACAGGCTTTCCTCGTATTTAATAAAAAGAAAGAAATGTACTTTTCAAATGTTATGAATCTTATAATTAAAGAAATATAATAATGAGTTTAAATACTGAAGAAAGTACAAATTACTTAAAATCAAACAATTTTAAGCATTCTCAAACAATCACATTTGAAATAAAGTATAGTTTTCAGCATATGTTCACCCTTGAGATGTTCTGTATAGATATGGAAAGTTTCATAAATCAGTTCAGCCATATTAGTGTGGCTCAATAACAAACCAATAAATTTATATATCAATAAGTTACATTTTAGAATCCTTAAAGTTACGATAAGAAAAAAGCTATGTAAATTATGCAAAGATACTTCTTACTACAGGGTGTCCACAGAAAAGTTATTTTAAAATTCCCTGATATTTCACTGATTATTCCCTGTAACACCCAATTTTTTCCCTGATTATAACTTATCGACAAAATATATATAAATAATAAACTTTCAAGTAAAAGAACATTTAAATTCACCATCATAAAGAAAATTACGTTGCATGTACTGTTTATCTTTACACATTTATGACACAAATACCAAATTGCTTCATTTAGTGTAGTGTATGTATAGTGTACCTGTACTGTGCATGTGCAATTATACTTTAAAATCAGACTTTTTTTTTCATTACAATTTAATCTCAAGAAAAGAGGACTCTAGTATTAAATTTTAGATTTAATAAGCTGTTTTCTTAAGTTAAATTTTAAAAATAAAAACAAACCATAAATCATGTCAAAATGGATCAAACACACACACATTTAACAAATACTCTGTATATTATATTAACTATTTTTGTTTTCTGAATACTTGAAATTGTAATCAAATTTCAAAAATCAATAATTACTTTAAAATATTTTCGTAAAGTAAAATTTTTATATTTTATGAATTATATATCAATTTAATTTGTGCATTTAAAAAAAAAAAAAAAAAAAAAAAAAAAAATTCTTCAAATGTAGTTGGATTGGGGGAGTTACACTATTTTCATTGGCTTTTTAGTTTGCATAATTTCGTTGTTCCAATTGTTCAATTTCATTATTTGAAATTTTTCTTTTTTGTTTAAGATCAGCTGTAGCCGCTGTTTAAGTACAATACCCAAGCAAAATTTTTACAAAATAAACACATTTTCCCCACACAATTAATTTTAAACAATTATACATAAAAAAATTGCTTTAACTTTAAACTATTGCTTACATCTATAGTTAAAATGCAAAATTGTTTTTCAAGTTAAAATAAACAATTTTACATTCAATAGCAGTTAAAATGACAATTTTAAATAAGGATACATAATAAAAACTGGGACGATTTGGATTAATTTCTTGTGCAAAATTAAATTAAAATTCTAATCATTCATCATTAATTCAAACAAAACGGTGAAAACGATCCTCACATACACACTAATAACGTACATAGCGGCTTTCACATCAGCGGAAGTCTAGGCGAATGACACCAAAACGACGTCGCGAATCTCGCCAATAGCTTCAGTTAAAACGGCTTAAATCTAAGGGAAAATTACAGCTACTTCAACGTAAATATCGGTGATAGCGGCCGCCGTACGGGCGCAAATCTCGGCAATTATATTAAACCAACAATCGGTAGAAATGCCCGTACCGGTGCAGGCGAAATGCCCGGTAAGAAGGTTCCGTGATTGTCAGACTTTTAAGTCCAACATAATTGTAATACAGATTTGTATCGATCTCAGGAATGATCAAAATTTCAATTAAAAGAAAAGTCGAAATTCGCGTTTTAGCTGAACTGTACTATGTCCGACAAATGCAAACCTCTGCAATAACGTCAGTAACTATTATTTTGGAGTAAGACTCGACGAAAATGAGTATCACACAGCAACGTAATAACGGCGATAACGCTCGCCATAATTACAGGAATAACTGCCATTTCATCAGAGTAACGTTCTGCAAAATATCTGTAACATACCAATGTAAATAATTCCGATAGAGTCTAACATTAGAGAAAAATAAGGGGGGAGGAGATAATAATTCCATCGGTGGTTTGGGGAAGACTGAACGCATGCAGGTTCCATGATTGTCAGGAAATTTTAATCTCCGAGATCAATGAGAAAATTGTGGGAAAACTTTGATAAGTGGAAAAATAAGAAAAATTCACGAAAGCGGAAAGATCGGCAGAAGCAATCACATCCCTGCATTAAGCAGGCAACAATCGGCAAAAATGACCATCACACCAACGTAAATATCAACGTTAGCATCCAAAATATCGATGGAAATCGCTGAAATAGACGCGATTCTATCGACTTCACAATCTACGAAATTGACAATCACAAGCGTAAATCTCGGCGATATAGACAACTATTGAGGCACAAACCTTGGAATAGTGATTAATAGGGTCTAAAATGAACATCACAAGAATGTAAATCTCGGTGATAGCTCTCTTCTTAGCAGCGAAAATCTCGGCAATAACAAGCTTAACATAGAGTAACGTTCGGCGAAACTAACCACCACACACCAGCATAAATAACAGCGATAGATGCTGGCAATCAGCAAGAAAAGTGGTCATTACATCACAAGTTTGGGGAAGTCTGAAAATATGTAGGTTCCTTGGTTGTCAGACAAGCAAGTAAACCCAATGAAATTGTAATGCAGTTTTGAATCCGTCTCAGGAATGATGGAAATTTCAACAAAAAAAAAAAAAAAAAAAAAATGCTGAAATCTAAAATCTAAAAAAGCAGCACTGTACCATGGCTGACAGGTGCAATCTCTGAAATAACGTCAGGGACACATCACGAAAATGAGCAGCATGCAAGAACGTGTTTCTTGCACTCTATAATCAGGAAAATATCGGCCATTTTACCATCGTAACGTTCAGAAAAATGACCATCAAATACCAACGTAAATAATGCCGATAGACTACTATAATATAAGAGAAAAATGAGGAAGAAATGTAGTCATTCCATCGGCGATTTGAGGCAAATCTGAACGCAAGCAAGTTCAGTGATTGTCGGGAAATTTTAATGCGAAAAGTTGAGTGGTCGGTCTTGTGGTCCGAATTTTTGACGTTTTTTTTTTCTTAACTTTTTCTAATTTTTTTTTCAAATTGATTTTTATATTTTTGGTAGCAGTGTATCTTTAATTGTCAAAATTAAAAGTTTCATTTTAATTTCGGAAAATTCCTTTAAACTTTTTGACAAAATCCCTGATAATTCCCTGATTTTTCCCGAAATACCGAATTCCCTGACTTTTCCCGATATTCCCGGTTTTCCCGATCTGTGGACACCCTGTTACTACCATATATTCAACTTCCAGACTATGTTAAATAAGCAGAATATGTATTATGCAATTTGAAAAATTATTCGGGTGGCCACAAAATTCAAGAAAAAAAGTTCCCTGATAATTCCCTGACAGATTTCTAAAAAGTTCAATGATTTTAGGGCAAACTTTTTTTCAAATTTCCAAAATTTTCTTATGTTTTCCAGATGTTTAGACACCCTGATCAAATAGAACATGTATGCTTAAGAGATAAAATGCAATTTTTAAAAAAATAGTTTTGCTGGCAATGAAAAGTTTAAATTTTTCCGTAACATTAAACTTCTAATGGCTTACCACTACAAATCTCCATGTAAATAGCGCCAAAATATGGATGAACGTGCCTTAAACAATACAAAATTTCCCTGATTTTCTTAAAATTTTAAAAAGCTCCCTGACATTTCCCTGATTTCCCAGTTCTGTGGCCACTCTATTATTTGATTATTAATTTTAAGAAATTAGAGCAATTTTTAATTGTTACCACTACAGTTTAATAACTAAAATCAGGTATTAGGGAATGTATTAATTTATACAAAAATCATATGAATGCTGCGAACTTACGTTACTTCACAGACTTTTTCTAACCTGGCCATTAATAACGAAATATGTATATTTCGGTTATTCTGATGAATCTGTTAGTTAATTTTTCTTTTAAACTTCAAATTCAGTGTTATTAACAAACACATACAAAAAAATAATCTCACTCATCATTCTACAATTTTCACCTTTATTCTCAAGTGCATCTTCTTATTAAAATGTGTTTCCATATTGATGATAATTTAAAATTAGAACTGTACGTTCAACTAAAATTAGATAACAAATATAACGCATAAAAACAAAGTTTTAAATATAAATCCTTTATATGCATTGCAAATTTTTATATTCATTAACATTGTGCCGATTCTGTTGTCAGCGTGTGCTTGGTGTTTGCATCTAATTATAAATATTAAAAACATCTCTATCAGCAAAATATGTGGTAAATTAGGCTTCAAAATTTATTTATTAAAAAATGAAGGCGAATTTATGTATTCACAACCAAATGTCTTTTATTTATTCTGATTAAAGCAATTTTAGCAACAGGAAAGAGTTATAACAACAAAAATGTTACAATAAAACACAACGTAGAATTAACTGGATCACACTCCATAATAAATTTATGCATTCACGTACAGATATATTTTTATTTATTCCGATTAAAATAATTTTGGCAACAGGAAAGAGTTTCAACTATGGTCAGTTAAATGGGATTCAATAGTATTCCAAAACAATTATAGAAACGTTTAAAGCGACCTTTTAGTGACAGCCCCCAAAACTTGATAGAGAACAATGCCATCAATATTGAATCTATTTGCCAAGTTTCAATTCGATCAGATGATGGGTTCCACAGATTTGCTCGGAAGCCACAAACAAACAAAATCGAAGTTAACATAAAGGTTTTTTAAAAACTTTAAAAATAAAAATCACAAAGCAACGTTACCACTGAACGAATACTCAAGCATAAGAGAACAAAACTTAAAGCAATAAGACTGCCCAAAATCCAGCGTTTATAATATTAAACGTAGGCTAACAATTATTATACATAACAGCTGGTTAATGTTAGTAATTTTAGATAAATTTTTTTAAAAAATATTATATTAACAAGGTGCTTTTTTATTGCATATAATAACTGGTTAATATGATAAGTAATAAGAAACTGTTTCATACTATGTCATATTAACAAATAGTGAGAGTACTTATTTTTTACAAAAACTAGTTATCATGTATAATATCCAAATAAACCAAATTAACTAGAAAAAATATATACATTAAAAAGTCAAAATTTTAGAAATAAAATTCCTTTTCTTTATAACACCATTACGATTATGGCTGTTCCTGTGAACGTAACAGGGGCCATTACAAAAATTAATTTTTCAATGATGTTCAATGCAAACCAAGGGAAACAAGCTTTGCTAACATTTGAAATTGTTTAACATTACTAATTACAACTGAAATCTCACTTCAAACATATACACATATAACATATATGTCAAAGTTTTGTTGTAATCATACTTACTTCAGCAATAGCTTGGTAGCCCCAAAAGCAAGCATAGTGAAGGGGAGTATTTCCATGTTCATTCACAGCATTGATGTCAGCCTTGTTCCTCAATAACTAAAAACAACATTTAACACTAACTATATTTATGCATACATGTTTGCATTGGTATATGCCAATAAAATTAATAATACCTGATGACAAATGCAATTCATAAGTGATAAAATATTATCTTAAGATAAAATATTTGCTTAAAAAGGACTATATGTTTGTCCTGACCCTTGGAGTAAATGCTTCAAATTTGTACTATCTCTGAACTATTGTTTTAAAACGTGAATTTTAACATCAGGTAGGTATAACAATAAAAGATCATTAACAAATTTTGAAGGGAAAATAATAAAAAAAAAAATTTGGGGGGGGGGGGCTGTTGTTTAATTATAATAACCTAGTTTATAAAAACTTTTTAAATTTAATAAAAAAAAAAGTTATTTTTCCTTAAAATCTTGTTAATGATCTTTTATAGCTGTTGTTACACCTGGTGTGAAAAATTCATGTTTTAAAGCAATTCTTTGGCAGATATTATGGCCAAACAAATATAAAGAGTTAGTTTTATCTGGCAGAGACAGACAATTGCTTTAAAAAGTACAATCATCTGCAAGGATCATTCCTCCAAAACAGGAAACTTTTTATTATTTTAAATACATTTTTAAAAAAGGATGCCATAAATGTATGTTATATATTTTTTATTATTATTTAGGCTTTGTACAACAAGAAAAGCATACCAACAGCGCAACAATCTGTAAATTGAGAGAAGGAAAAAATATTTTTAAAAATTATTTTATGTATTTTTACTTATTTAAAATTAATTCTTATTTTTAGTATCGAAAATCAATCCTTTTAGTTTTTAGTAATGCTTAGAATTAAAGTTCTATTTTTAATTAATATTTTAGAAAGAGTAATTTTTCAGCTTCTACTCCCCCCCCCCCCCCCAAAAAAAAGTTCAAAAGCTTTCAGCTTAAAGACAACTTATGAAATTGATTGAAATAGATTCCAATTCAAATAAATCTTGTTTTGAAGGTGATTGTCTGACACTTTGTTCCTATATTTAAGCTAACAGATACAAATATAGTATCAAGTCAATCAAGGTAGAAATGGAAAGTCAATTCGAAAAACAAAATCAATGCATTAAAGATTAAGAGTAAAAGAACATTTTTTTTTAAAATGGAAAAACAAATTTTTATACATTTAATAACATTGTACAAGAAATATAAAAGCTATGAATTTTCTATCGAATAATTTTGTTAAATACAATTTAAAAAAGTGGCGATATAAGTACATTTTTGGACAGTATATGAGAAGTTTCCATCCTTTTCTTAAAAGTTTAGCTAAAATGTGAAGAAAAAAAAAAATTCTTAAAAAAAAATTAATAGAATACATAAAGATTTATTCATTATAGTTTGCAGTATTGTGCTTGGAAATAATTATATTACGTAAAAAAATTATATTATTTAATGGTAATGGAAAAACGAAAACTACAAAATTGTGAAATTTAGGTAAATTATATAGTTTACAATGGATCACTAATTAAATAGTGAAAAAGACTTATTTGTTAGCTTTAGTAAAACATTTTCAAACTGATATTCACAACCAATTGCTCCTGAGCTATCAGTGAAAACGCCTGGGCAAGTCAATTTTTGATTGATTTGATTGTATTTGATTCTGCACTTGTCTTCTTTCTCATGCCTTATTTTTCAAATTGAAAAAAAAAAAAAAATGTAATTAAAATTATGTTGTTTTATAGGAGGTTGATTCAGATTACTAAAATATGAAAATTTCAAGTTTTTCTGTTAGCATCAAAATATTCACATTACCATATGAACAATATCTCTGTGCCCATGTGCAGAAGATAAATGCAGTGCTGTATCATCTCCCAGGTTGGTCGCATTGATTCGGGAGCCCCGCATTATCAGCATTTCAACAACGTTGGCCCTTCCCTCTTTCGAGGCCCAATGAAGAGGGCTGAAGCCATGGTCATCACTAAAAACAAAGGTCATCATCATATTATAATTTTTAATAATGTTCTTATGATTGTTGAAAAAATAAAAATAAAGACGATGTACAATCTCGCTCTATATATATTTAAAAAAACATAGATTACCCCTCTATTTTATGGCAATTGTTTTTTTAACAACAAGAAATATTTCTAAGATGGCTAATAAGCAAAATAATGGCAGACTTAACAAAAGTACTCCCACTGTATATTCTGGGTAATGGATAATTTGGAAAAGTTCTGTTTCTCACAACAAGAGTAACACAACGTAGAAAAAAAATTGCAATTTTTTTTAAGTCTATAAAAAAAAAGACAGCAATCAAAACATATTTTTTCTTCCTAAAAAAATATATATAATTCCAAAAACGTAGAATCACCTAAAGCCAATCCAATGGGAACTCTCTTGTGCACCAAAACCATATTCTTACAATTTTGTAGGATTTTTGTGTACAAAAGTAACAACACAAGCAATTTATTCACAATGTAGTTTTTAAAAAGACTTTTGAAAACCTTCCTCTGAAAGAATTATTATGAAGAGAAAAATACAGTACTAGTTCACAAGTCTTTAAGATTATTACAAGATAATAAGGACTTTAAGCATTATGATTTAAATAACTTTTAACATCCCCAAGTCAAAATTATTTAAGTCTAAAATATTCGAAATACAAGTACAGTAAAAGGTCTATAGTTGACATGGAAATATTAGCAAGCGAATTTGATGCCAATTGGAAGGCGATAAAGTTTCATATTACCAACCCTATTATGTGTTTTTCTTTTGTCAGAATATATTAATTTTTTTCATAATTGCTAATTGATTATTTTTGTATTCCTTATGTTTTCAATTGTCGTTTAAAGTTAAATACCACTTTGAATTTACTGCCATCTTGTAGATTTCGAATCAGATGTGTCAATCATGTTGAATTAACGACATTTTGACCTCGACTCCAACTTTTCAAAATCGAAGCAAACTCATCCACATAAACAAGGAATTTATCTAATAAAATATAAATCTTAGTACCAAGATATAGTATGGCTTTTATAAAGATATTTAGAATCATATTAAAAGATAAGGGCTTCCCCCAAGAACTACAAAAGTGCTCTGTTCAATGTTGAAATGGAAGAATGCATTTTAAATCTATTATGTCTAAAATAATGTAAATACAAGAACTAAAAATTTTAACCTCAATTCCACTTAAGTTTGCATGTGGTTGTTTCTAAACCTATTTAATGAATGTATACACAGGAAAAGTAAGAATTTGACACCTTACATAAGATTTTTTTTATAGTACAGGACATTTCTTTGGCGCAATTTAAATTTTTTTCCCAAGGTATATGTTATTTCTACAGGGTTCACACTCAATCTATGATAGTAAAATTCAGAAGTTACTAAGGAGATTTTCAGAAGTTAAGTACAGTAAATTCAGGAGTTAACAGGAAAAAAAAATACAGGTCTTATAACATAGTTTTCCTTCTATGTGCCTGATTGTCGAGGATCATGGTGCATTCTGGGATTGTCCGAGGGCTTTCCTTTGTGGCTGTATTGACAAAGCGCATGCATAGTAGACTCTGAAGTACAGTAGGAAGTTTGGATTTCAGAGACGTTTTACTGAGTAAAAAAAAATGCTACGTTTTAAGGATTTACTAATCTTTTTACCCTTCAATGATTACTTTTAAGGAGATAAATAGAAATAACAGGAGTAGAAATATAATTTTCAGGAGTTATAAGGGTTCTTATTAAAAGAAAAAGCAAAGTTCAGGAGGTGTACAAACCCTGTTTCTGGTAACTGATTTTATTTTAAGTTATACTTTAATCTAATTTAATATTTTAATTTTATTTAAGTAACTGTTTTTAATTTTGGCGAATTTTGTAACCGCCAAATGAAAAAAATCGCCGAATATCTTACAATACATGTTAAATTTTTTATTAATAAACATTAATTTCTTTACGAAAAAGAAAATTACATACATTAATCTTCTAATTAATCAAATATTCATTTAATAGGAGTACTGATAATTTAGGGAAGTAGCAGATTAGTTAGTTATATCACAAAATAGTAACAGATGGTCACAAGCAAAACAAAACGTACCCTTGATTCATATCATGTTCAGTGTCATCTAACCACACGCGAACCTGAAAAGCGTTTCCTTCTCTGCACCAGTGAAATATATCTTCCATAGTAAAAAAAAAAATTAAAAATATTCAACAAAACTTGAAATACAGTATGTTGAAGTATTCAAGATTTGGTACTGGAACACTATTTAAATTGTTCTTGAAGGAAGAAACAACTTCTTTTCGAGAAAGAACAAAATATAATTATCAAAATCAGAAAAGTGAAATAAATTTAGTAGTATATAAATATCAGAAATATATATCACCACGCCTTTATACTACACCCGAATGTCAAAAGCAGAGAATAACAATACGAGGAGTAAAACCAAAACAAACCCATAGATGGTAAAGTTCTAAAAACCCTTTTTACGCCTTTTCATTGGCTAATATTTCAGACATAAATTGTTCCTAAACTGCTACCGGAAATGACAGTAGCATGGAAAATGACTTCTAAATTACCATAATTGACTGAAAAATATCTACTTAACGAGTTTATTTATATTAATAACAAATATAATTAAAATTATGCTCCACAAAGAACATTGGTATTTTTTTTATTTATTTTAAATGTTTATTAAAAGAGCTCCAAACCAACACGCGTGTTGACTGTTAATTTATCAGTGGGCTTAAAAACGTAAACAAATGTTTTCTATTTCTTTTTAAGAAATATGAAACACAATAAAAGTCCATATTTGAAGGAATGTTTCGAAAAAAAACTCTTCAAAATTTCCTTTAATTTTATTCGTGTGAATGTATAACACTGGATACATAGTTTTTAAATTATATTTTAGTCTTACAAATTTTCTTTGAATTGGTACATTCTGTTGATGCATATATACTATGGATAAAGGATGTATTACATCCAGTGATGTGTTGCTTGAAGAACAGATCCCTGCACACCCCATTTCCTTCTCAGAAATTCCAAAAACATCAGAAAATAAAATTCTGAAAATTGCGGAACGACCCTCATGTGAACTCTGCGGCAAAACGTTTTGTAATGTTTTTTCTCTAAAAGAACATTGTAAGATTCACACTGAAGAAAAAAAATATTCTTGTGATTTTTGCAGCAAAACATTTCTTCGAAGATGCAGCTACAAACTACACTTACTCACGCACACAGGCGAAAAACCATACGAGTGTGAAACATGTTACAAGAAATTCTCCTTAAAACAGACTTACCTATCTCATTTACTTGTGCACTCAAAAGAAAGAAAGTTTGAGTGTGATGTTTGTCACAGGAAGTTTGCAGTTAGAAGTAGCTATGAGCGACATTTGCCAGTTCACTCTGAAAAGCCGTTTGAATGTTCTTTGTGCGATAAAGGTTTTACGGAAAAAGATAGCTATGAACTACATTATCGTATTTGCAAGTCCTATAAAGAAACTCTAAATGCATACACTGACGTTCAACTTTCAGTTACAAAAGAAAAGTGTACAAGAACGTATGAATCATATAGCAGGAAAAAGAAAATTTAATTGATATATGAAAGACTATTAAAAATATGTGGTGATTATCTTTTTTTCATTGCCCTATATACTGATGTATTTTAATGAATACTGTACATGGATAATTGCTTTAAAACATGGAACCAAGTAAAACAGTAAAATTAGTCAATATCCAGAAATTGATGGAGAAATTACCTAATTCTTTTAAATTTGTTTAGTTGCCTTGCCTGTTAAACTAAAAAAAAAATATTTTTACATTGGAAAAAATATCTTTTTACATTTTATTATTTAACTTAAAACATTTCAATTAACTTTTTTTGGTATTGTGAGATATGTTTTGTAGAAAAGAAACGTAACAAACATTAATTTGGCCTAAAGTTAAAACAATTTTATTCTAAATATGAGTCGCAGCTAATTTAACCAAACAAAATAGCATGCTTCTAAGGCTGATTTACTTGTTGCCAGTGACTGAAATGTCAGCTGGTAAGTTTATTGGGATGCCAGCTTTTTTGTTTGCATAGTTCCAGCAACTGGAACAATTTAGCTTTTGAGCGACCATTACACTGCCAGTCGATCGTCACATGCGAGCATGGATGATGGAGATAACTTGCCAGCAAAAAGAAAATGTGTCCTATGGAAATGCTTCATTTCAGTAAGTGAAGTAGCCATTTTGTCCCTGGTGCAGCCAGCTACTAGTGCACCAGTGACTAATTACCTTCTCCAGTTACTGGAATGAAGTGTTTACACTTTACTAGTAGCTAGTTTCTAGTGACTGGGGACGTCTGTTGGTAACATATAAATCAGCTTTAAGACTTTCATGCATATATATATATAATTTAGAAGTAAGTTTTTAACAATCTATGTCAATGGATATTAAAAGAATTTAGGAGTGCTTATTTGCTTTTATTTTATAAATTGATATATCATGCAAGCATTCATATATGCAATTTATATTTTACTTTTCACTGCTTTATAATCAATTATAAATTACAGTGTAATTTAATTTTTTTTATGTATGTTTAAAAGATATAGTAAAATTGTTTATTTTGAATTTGCTAATATCTATAACATTTACTAAAGTCTTATTATATATACTTGTAAAACTATATTTTTGACTGATAATATCAATAACTGTTAGCAATACGTTTCTTATAAACTTAACAGCAGTGTGTTTATGAGAAGTTTCATTCTTTTTACGGGCCGACCAAACGGTATAGTGGTTAGCGTGCTAGCTTCTAGACCGCGAGGTTGCGGGTTCGAGTCCCGTGTTGGCATGGGTGTTTGTAAATGTATGTTGGCTTGTCTAATGACGAATGTTTCGGCGCATTATAGCCCTCGTGTTGCTGACGGCGCCAGATAATCTGAATACAACCAACCAACCATTCTTTTTACGGATCCTTCACAAAATTCCAAGTTAAAAAAAAATTATAACCTAAAATGTAATGGCTCTTGAAAAGCATTTGCATTTATAATTGAATTGATAATTATTTTTTTTTAAATATTTATGTATTATTATCTATGAAATTATTTCTATTTCACTATTGATTTTATTTCTGGTCTTACTGTACTAAGGCAAAAGATTAAAAACAACAATATGGGAGAATTGAAACACAAATATTTCGACTTTTAACTTTTTTTCTGAAGTAGTCACTGTTTTGCTCTGTATATTTTAAGTCAAGTTACATGTGTTTCTATTTAATAGCAAAAGGTAAAATATTTTACTAATATTCATCACATTAAAGATCTAAAGAAATACTTTTAACCCCTTCTTGATCAGTGTCGTGCCACACGTTTGGCTGTTTTGTACGTGTAATGTCGGCTTCACTTGTCATGCGATAAAGTGAAAGTTGCATTGTTAAAAGTGTATTAATTGCTACTTACATATTGAATTATATTCTACAATTTTTTTTATATATATATATATATATATATATATATATATATATATATATATATATATATATTCATTTTAAAAATTGCTAAGAGTTGGTACAACTATAGTCTGTTTTTGTATGTGTTTTCTGTAATATCTGCTTTTTTTAGTTATTACTGTAAGTGAAAATAGCTTTTATGATGGATTCGGAGAGTGAATTTAAGCATCTCTGAATCAGAAGATTATAGTTCACCATTAAGAAGCAAGAAAACTGCTTACTAACCAAATTAGTTTGCACTTTCGAATTTAGGATCGAACATATATTGATTTTCAGCAATAAGAAACACTTTTTTTTATTGTAAATTAAATAATCTAATTAATAAGAGGTTATTTAATTCCAGCATAAAATTGTCTGTACTTAGTTTTTGTATAAAGTACTCTGGTACCTATTGGTTAGAAATCTTAAAATCAACATTCTAGGTAGTCTTAAATTTGATTCCATCAAAATGTAATTCAGTTGTGCAAGTTTATATTGCCTGTTTTTCGGATGTTAATACACATTCCAAAAAATGTGCACCAATTTAGACCCTGTTTCAATGTACATATCTTTATAAAATTTGGTATATAAACTATTATGATCATAATATATGAAGAAAAAACAGTAATAAACATCACTGACAGAACTTAAGTGGAAGTTGACTTGATTGGATGAATCAGGAAAAGTTTTAAACAGAAAAAAAAAATCAATTAAGTTTTAGAAATCTAACAAAAAATATCCTTCTTAAAATGCAATTAGTATACATTTGAACCAAATTTTTTTTTTAATGTTTGTTTTATTTTCATAAAGTCTCAGTAGTACAAATACAAAGTTTTATGTATATCTGCTGATTTCATATATTTGAAGAAAATATTTTCCCCATAGTCTCAGCAGTACATTTATAAAGTTTTTGAATATCTGAAAGAAGACATTCAAGTAAAGTTGTTATTTATCTATAAAATATATTGTTATTAAAGCACCATTTGCATGAATTCAATCTATTTTTAATTGTTTCCATTTTTGGGTTCCTTTTCTCATGATCTCAGTAGTTTATTTATAAAATTTGTAAATATCTGAATGAAAACAATAAAATAAAGTATTATATATTTAGCAAAAATAATATTGTTCTTGAAGCACCATTTGCATAAATTTGATTATATTTTTATAATTGTTTCTATAATTATTGTTTTTATAATTGTTTATTATATTTTTATAATTGTTTCCATTTTTGTGTTTCATTTTCCAATGGTTTCAGTAGTACATATACAAAGTTTTATGAATATCTGCTTTATTTCTTACATCAGAAGAAAATTTCCCCATGTTTTCAGTAGTACATGTACACATTTTTATGAATATATGCTTATTTCTTATATGTGAAGAACTTTTTCTCATAGTCACAGTAGTACATAAAGTTTTATAAATATTTGCTGATTTTTCTACCAGCACCAAGACTGCTTTAATAATTGCTATCCTGTATGTAATAATATATTTCAGCATATTTCATACCATTAAAAAATGCAATGCGATTTTTTTTATGAATATGATGTTGCTAGTGTCCTATATGAGTCAAATATTAATGTTTTCAATTTTCTTCTAGCTGGTCCGTGTGTAACCTGCACAATTACAATTAAGATTTCTTATGGGAATTACTTTTTTTTCAAAGTTCACCAGAGTTACATTTACATATTGTATTATATTACTGAGATTTGTAAGATTCTTTAGTTTTCCACAACATGCTTAAATTACGAGTTTTCCTGTTCTATAGTGCTGCCATCTACCGTATATTATTGCAACCTCTCAAAAATGGTTGACACTGATTTTTTAAACATATAGATTATTTTTTTATATAGGTTAAATAGATCTTATACTAGATACTCATTACTCATGTTAAAGTTTGGTAAAAAATATAAGATTTTTTTTATTTTGTTTTATTTTAGTCAATCTTACAATTTTTGTTTTTTTAGAAAAATCTTTTGTTCGTACAAATGATTTATATTTAAAAAAATAATCAAGCAAATATCAGAAAAAAAATTCAATCTCAGTTTAATCTGTATGTTATTTACTACAATTTCATAAAAAAAAATATGGTACATGTCTACTAGTTAGTTAGGAAAGACACATAGAAGTTCGAAACAGCACGTTTAGAGAAAACCAAAAGTAAGGGTGAAATTGTTATAGTTGATAGTTTGTTTTTTAAAAGCAAAATAAAACATACTTCTACTTTGAGTAGAAACTAAAGTAATACATCTATGGAAAGGCACAAAAAATCAATATATTTTTATAAAGTTTTATTTAAAATTACATTTTTATGTGTCAATCAACATATCGGTGATTCGTTTCAGTAGTATTAGAGAAAAAGTGGTGTGAAAAAATTCAAAATTAGAATTATATTTTCTAACCGCTCTGCTTATTTTATTATTTTCAAAATAACTTCAGAAATATCAGTAACACTTTCTGTCATACACGGCTAAGTCTCCAGATAGTCCATTCGGGGTGTGTACTGCTGCAGTACTTGTACTGCGAAAGTATATCCAGCACCTTAAAAAGAGAAACATGTATTTAAAAGAAAATAATGTTCATCATATCCATACAAATGTAGTACTATGTAGATACGAGTGCTAGCTACATTTTTGGTTCTAAAAGTCTTAGAATAATGTAGTTTACACACCTGAGTAACTTTTTACTTCCAATTACCCTAAATGTAACATATCGTAATGTACGTATTTGATTTGGTCAACGAAAAAAAAAAATCGATTATTTTTGCATCTTTTTCCGTTTTGGAACTCCTTAGTCCATAAATATGATCTAGAAAGAACGTGTGTGTACAAGTCAGTAGAACTCTTAAACGGATTGACCATCGACATCTATCTAGACCATCGACATCTATATTAGCAACTTCTGCCGAAAATAGAGTATGTTGGTAACCAAGGGAAATATATTACAGAGCATTATACAGGATACAGTGTGGTGACTTTTCAATTGGCCTTACCTACTATCCGGAAGTTTTTCTTTAGAATCATGATTTTTAACTCTAAAAGCAGATGATGCCAATTGTATAGTTGCTATATTGTTCCCACCTAATGCCTTGTATTAGGTTGCCCTTGGATACCAACGGATACTAACTAGTCTGGGAGAGACTTGTTGGTAAAGATCTCCATTGTGATTGTCTGTCTATCAGGAGAATAGCTCTCGCCAGAAAGTCTAGTTGATAGCAATCGCTATAGAAACAAGACTTCTCGATTAAGAATAGGAGTGTGCATGTAGGAAATTGACGTCCAAAGCCTATTAAGAATAGATGTCTTTCTCCTGTAACATCTCCTCGGAAAATGGGGGTAGCCTTGTTTCCATGCCAACAGACAACGCTAAACAAATTGGAGAAGACTATTAACTCACTTTCCTCCTAGTGTTTACTAATAGCATACAAAGGCAATTGATTATAAAATTTGTACTCTGTACAACTCTGTGGTTGTGCAACCAGGGATTAAGCTGTGGGTGCTTTTTTAGCAAAATGCTTGTGAACTTGGTTAAATGCTAAAATCAGAAAGTGTGGTTCAGTTCTTTTGCTAAAAGATTTGGACACAAAATGTACAAAATCACCATTTTTGAAATCCCAAGGTTGGTCATTGACGAAAAAGAAAATGTGAGCTAAGGAGTGGAAAGTATTTTTCTGGTTGATATTGGTATACAGTATGGATACAATGGATTTCGAATCCATTGGGGTTTCCCCGCACAAATGTGAGTTGTTGCCTTTTGCTTATGTTAGAAAAATAAAATTCAAGAAACCACATCCAGTTCTCAACGAACCGCCACTTTACTTTATATTTCGAACATAAGCAAAAGGCAACGACTCACAAAGCCGAAGGAACACTTCTGCCTATCTATGCTTTACGTAATAGGTTGCTCATGGTTATACCATCACATTCTAACTTGTTTTGAAGGAAGTTACTAATATAGATCTGTATGGAGATTCTTCTACCACAAGTTATGCACAATCCAAAAGTTGTAGTTAGAGATCCGGGTTACAAAATAACCTTTACAATAAAATATACGAGGCTGAGTTGTACACTTACTGCTTTTCCTTCTTGAAGTAGAGTCCAGTAGCTAGGTCTAGCTCAGATAATTGTTTTGCGTATCCTATGGCTCTACATTTCGGCTCTGTGGTGCATAACTTCTGGCACTCCTGCACTCCCCCTTCCACCTTGCCTTTTTTCAGCACCTCGGAATCGTAGACCCGCAACAGACCACGGATTTTGTGCAGAAATGCTGTCTGGCAATCAGCGTCTGGATTGAAAAGTAATATTGGTTACTTTTTTTTAATCATCGTTTTTTTTTTTTTTTTTTTTTCCCCATTGTTTCTTATACCTAATGCAATATTTTGCCGGAAACAAAATTGGCTGAAATATTGCTTTAGAAACTTACGAAATTTAGCAAGAGCAACACAGCTTACTCAATTTAATAAAAAATTCATTGCAGTTAAAATAATGATGCCACCAGGGTGGAGCCGGTACATACCGGTACTTTTTTGAGAGCTGGTACTGCCATTTTTTTAAAACTAATTAATAATAACTCATAAATCTTTATGCATTTATTATTATATAAGTTAGTGAGAAGATAAGTACGCAAATTAAGAGTATTTAGATTTTTTTGTACAGTAAATTTTGTAAAATGTTGTGAATTTGCATTTTATAACTAAGAAATCCCAACTACAATTGGGATTACCCCCCCCCCCCCCCCGATCGAGAACCTTGCATACCGGTTAAAAAAAAATTAGCACTACAACCCTGGATGTCACAGCTCTGTGGGAAAAATGTACAAAATAATTAACAGAGAAGGACTTGCTAACATGACTCGTACTTGAGAACTTGCATTTTCTAACAGCTGATGAACAATAGCTTTTGGTCCAATAGCTGGAGAACGAACTTCACAGAAGTGAATTTCAAGGTCCCAATGTGTCGCAAAACATTTCAATTAATACAGTGCCATGATAAAACATTTGAGACTTATAAGTTATGTTAGTAAATTTTGCAGATTTTGCAATTTTCTCTCATAAGTGGCCCCATGATTTTGACTAAAGAAGAATTTTTAAATATTAACAATAGAACGCATTTTTTAATAAAAATGTCTTTACTAAGTTTCTATTAATGTTGTTATATCTACTATGAAAAATTACAAATGTTTTGTAGTAATATTTTGGATAATCATGTGTTTTTTAAAAATTTGCATTAGTTTTATGGGGCTAATAATTAATTTTTTAAAAAATCAGTCTTTAAAACACACATTGAATAAAAAGTCATGCACTCTTTGCTCAATGATGCCAGTTTGAATTTTAATAGTAGTTATGTATTAAATTTCTTGGGCATTGAATATTTTAAAACCTATATCATACTTCTATTTCCAGTGAATCCGATAAGTTTTCTTCAGTTATTTTTAATTTTCAAAATCTCGCTGTGTGTAAGTGTCTTGCATCTTCTTGATGGCCTATTGTGATACTAAATTATTAATAATGAAATAATAAATGGAGTCTGAGAGACCCTCAATCTGATGTCGGTGTCTGATAACTTTACGTGTCAAAATCACGTGCTTCGAATTTAATAAAAGTTTCATTCAGCAAGTGGTTTAGATATTTTGTTAAAAAGCAATGACGTGTTATTTTTTTGAAAACTAACATTGTTATTTTTTATTATCTTTCCTACACAACATATTTGGGCGGGTTTCACTTTCATTGCTATTATAATTTATCGACGATATTGCACAAGGAAGTTCTTCTAATGCTTATAAAACATTTTAGTGCACTAGTAATAGTTTTACAAACATTTAAAACGGGTTTGTATAATATATCGTATTTAATATAGATTAATTGTTTGAATTAACTAGGATAAACGGTATCCTTTCAAATTTTTCTATTGAAGTATTTATATCAAAGTAAAGATAAAATTTGGGAATTTTTTTTCTGAATGGTTAAAAAATTTAAATGCTCCTCATCCAAAACTGAAAAAACAAAGGATAATTTATTTACAATAAATAAAAATGGGTTGGATAACATTTATCTCTATCTCAAGTGGAACAGCAACACGCTGGTTGAAAGTCTCCATAATCGAAACTGCTCTCGATAATATAAAACATCCTGTAACACCGACAGTCTCCAATACTGCACTCTTATCGCGTCTGCCGTGGGGAGGGAACGTTAGAGAAAGGAAAGTGTCGATAAGATAAAAAATAAAGCGACACGAAGCCAATTTTTACTTCTACTCTGACCTACAGACTCTTGATGATAACTAAATTTTACACCAGCGAAGCGATAGTAGAAGCGTTTCCCCTCCCACAAAAGCAACTTCGACACTGTTGCAGGTCATTCTGCGGCTGTTCAAAACGCTTTCGTTTAACAAAACTTCAAGCAGTAACAATTTCTGCCTTGGCTGCTCACAGTGTCCTCTCATAATCTTCCACACAAACTATTTCTAGCCATTCTGAACATCTTCCTGCAAACGAATCTACTGCATATATACCCAATAGTCCTTCTGCAGCTAACCCCCCATCACCCTCTCCAACGAAATTTTCGCTTCCACCAGTGATTATAATCTTCTGCTACAAGACGATCTGTTAGCTGCTCATACTCTATCATTCGCAACTATTGCATTGATACATCGATAGATAGTCTTGTGCCATCCGCAACTCAACCACTCAACATGAGTACGAAGACAGAAGAAGCAAACGAGAAAGATAGCCCAGCAGGGTCATCCTCGTCCTCGGATAACGACTTGTCGGACTTGGAGTTCCTGGACTTCCCTGGCGACGTCGACTGGTCATCGACCCTGGTTCTCAGGTGCGACCCCACTGGCGGACCCTACAACTACGCAGACGTGGTGAACGCTCTTCACCAAGTCGTCAAACGCAACGAGGTCTTCAACTTGGGCCCAACCGTTCTCAACCACGCGTTCACGCTCAGCTTCAAGCACGAGTACGCCCTGGAAAACTTCGTAAGGTACATGCAGAGACCGAACATGGCCAAAGGTCTGAAGGTCAAAGGCAGGTCATGCTCAATCTCACGTGTGCCATCCAAGTGTGTCACCGTCCATGTTCGCAACATTCCCTTGGAGGTGGACACCTCGCATGTCATCGGGGCTCTTAAGCCTTATGGAGAAGTGGTCAAGACGGAGCTGGTGAAAAATAAGTTCAGGGGCTGGTTCCACGTGTATACCAACGAGAGGAAGTTTACCTTCTTGATGAAGGAGTCTGTGAGGGTGTCTGATCTGCCTTATGGGGTGGATGTGAAGGGGCTGTATGGTGCTGTGTATGTGGAGGAGAGGAATCCTAAGTGTCTCGAGTGTTACTATTCAGGACATAAAGGAGATGAATGTAAGTACAGTGAGTGTTCTCTGTACAAGAAGTAGAAGGAGTTGGGTGAAATCCCGATTGGTGCAATTAATTGTTTGTGTTTGAGGATAATTAGTTCAATTTCTTCATTTGTTTGTGACTGATTTATAAAAGCCTCTCGCTGTGTGGTGACCTTGCCGTAAAACAGGAAATCGATGCATTTTTTTTAATTAAAAATTTATTGTAATTTCTTTTTGAGATTTATTTAGTGGTGTTAAAGGGATATGAATTGTTTTTATATTGATTCATACGCAATTGATACAAGAATGCTTCTTGTTTTATGGAGCTGGTACACCTTTTAATTAGAAACAATGAAATGCTAATTAAACTAGTATTAAATAAGTGATTTTTGTTTTTATACAGCGGGGAATCCTTAAGTAATTTACTTCATTGCCAGAATGTACTGATGTGTTTTTTCATTCATAAATCTATTCATGAAAATAGAAACTGGTTTTACACTTTTAAAAAGTTCAAGAACACTTCTTGTTCTTTTCATAGTTAAAATAGAAAGTAACTCAAAAGGTCATTTTAACCTGTTCAAAACACGATTAAATGTGCTGCAAATTTTTCTCCCATTTCTTAACACATAACTTTAATATTTACTTTGTTAACTAATTTTTAGTCAGCATATACCTTATTAAAATTTGTAACAAACTTTTGCTGAGCTATAAAAAATAATTGTCATAAATTGTAAAGGAAATAAGCTATTCTCAGTATATGCAATGTTTTAGATACATTTTATTAAATATAAAAGTAGAAAGATGGCATTACATCAAAATAAATACTGCTCTTTACACGGATCTTTATCTAACGATGTTATGGTTAAGTATGTCTCTCGTGTAGGTCTTGCACAGGAAAATTTCGAATACAACCGATCAGGCCAAGTTAAAGATAGACCAAGTAAAGATCCTTCACAAAATCCACATCAAGTCTGGAAGTTTGCTTTGAAAAGATTTTTTTTTTTTTAACTTATATGAGTGTTTATAATTAAAGGTTAGTTTTTAAAAAACTGTAAAAAACCTGAAGCAGAATGATCTGAATACACAGAAAAACGGGAATAAAAAAAAATTATATTTCGAACTATTTTTTACCATTCCATACCATTCCCCTTTTCTTCGAGTATATTCAGGTCATTCTGAACAGTGGTATTTTTTTACTGCTCTTTGGTTTGGTTTGTTTGTACTCTCAACGACCTATTTTTGTGCACAATAACGGCAAATCAGGCCGGGACCTATAACTTAACATGGATTTCTAACCACAACGAACATCCATGCCTAACCCAGGATTCGAACCCGGCACCTTTGACATGGGAGGCCAGAGCGCTAACCCCACAGCCATCATGTTGGCTTTACTGCTGTTTGAAAGTTGAACTTAAATTATAATTCAACCAGTAGTTTAAAGAAAAGAATGAATAAACCAAAATATATTTTCGAATTGTAAGACAGAGTAAAAAACATTTTTTTTTTTACAAAATTATCTGTTGAGTATATACAAGGTCTTTTAGAAAGGACGCCATAGCTGCGAAGAAATAGCGAGAGACAAAAAGTAGAGACAAGCGGTGTTTTGAATATTAATGCGAAGGTATAGAATTTTAAATATAACCGGGTAATAAAACTAATTGATAGGAGTAAATCTGATGAGGACTGCATATGGTTTGCTGATGAGACCCGTTTTTATTTGGACGGATTCATCAATAAGCTAAACTGTTCCACATGAGATTCTAAAAACTCGTCTGTGTATGTCTCTTATAAACCCCTGCATTCTTCAAAAGTGACCGTTTGGGCTACGCCATCTAGAAAAGAGATCATCGGGCCTTTTTCTATAAGAATTAATAGTTTAAAAAACTAAAAAATACGCTTTAATAGAAAAGTGAACTAAAAAGTAGAAAATAATTTTAAATAAGTTTGAAATAAGAATAGAGTGATTAACAAGAAATATTTATTTTATCGTAAAAAAGCGTGGGGTGCTTTTTAAGATATTTTCATAATGGCTCTACTTTTACCAATATCTGTCATTAAATATTTTCAACAATTGACATCAAGCACCCCACGCTTTTTTACGATAAAATAAATATTTCTTGTTAATCACTCTATTCTTATTTCAAACTTATTTCAAATTATTTTCTACTTTTTAGTTCACTTTTCTATTAAAGCGTATTTTTTAGTTTTTTAAACTATTAATTATTTTCTACTTTTTAGTTTGGTTTTATATTAAAGCGTGTTTTTTAGTTTTTAAACTATTAATTATTTTTTCTGTAAACTCTAATTTTTTTTTAGTTAGTGTACAAAACTCTCCAGTTGTTTCTGCCAATAGTCACATGCTTGTCTCAAATTTAAGTCATGTGTATGCCTTAGTACACACCGTATTACTTGGCACAAAACACTACCGTGTCTCTGAATATGAAAAATCACTAATCCTGAAGATCCTGGTAAGGATAATGGGAAGAAAAAAAAACCACGCTTTGTATAACTGTCGTTCAAACAACAAATCTTTCAAACGGCACACCAGGGTTCGATTCCGGAGAAGGTTGGTTGGTTGGAATTTAACGGCGCAAGGGCAACACGAGCTAATCCTTGTGATAAAGCGACAAACGCACCTGGTAGTTTCCCTTATTGGTCTTGACGCAGACGCTCCGGGTGTCAGGAAAACAAAAAATCGCTAATCCTGATTATCCTAGTAAGAATAACGTGTCAAACTGTTTAAAATATTGAATTGTCATCGGTCCTTAATAAGTATGCCAAATTTCGAGTTAATCCGACGTTTTGAAGGGGGTCAAAATCATGTTCAAAGATTCCGTTACATACTAACATACGTCTGAAGCTAATAAAAGCGTATTAAAAACAACAAATTCATTCCTTTATATTCAGATTTTACGATTTGTCACCACATTTCGATATTGCAACTAATTTTACAAAACCGGTGAATTTAAAATCTCATCCACTTGTCTCTTCTTCCGGTCTCTCAATGTTTCTCAGTCATGTCATTTCAAAGTTAAGGAATCCTTTCCGATTGACAATATATTTTGTTAATACTGGTTTCTGTCTTCTTAACCCTTTTATTTACTGACTGGTCTTATAAGTTCCGTCAGTTTTCTCCCGATACTGTATTAATTTAAACGATTTGAGACTCATTGGGACTTTGTGACTCCGTTTCTATGAAGTTCGTTCTTCAATTGTTGGTTGATAGTACAAGCTTATTATCTATGGAAGCTTGCTAGAGACAAGTATATAAGATGATATAAGGCCAAGATTGATGTCTAGAAGATTGAAAATTGTCCATGTGTTTGCAGATTAAAGAGAAATAATCTTATTCTGCCATCCAACGGTTTAAGAATTAACTTCATATAAGCGGATTCAAAGTCGCAGATGGATTTTAAAGCGTTTAAATTTATATAATACCATGAGAAAACTGAAGGGATTTGTAAGTCCAGTCAGTAGATAAAGGATTAAAATTCATTAAACTCACTAGTTTCCGTCCTTACCGTATGTGGTAGAGGTCGGCGATATATCGATACGACGATATTTTTATCGATATTTCTTTTAAAAAATATCGATATCAAAAATATCGATAATAGTCACCGATATATCGATATTTTCAAACATTTTTAATTACTTGATGATCGTTTCGTAGTTCCATGTGTTTTTTCAATTTTCTTTATTCCCTTTTCAATAACTTCAAATTTAAAGTTTGAACTTAGCTTTGAGTCAGTTAAAATGGCACCAATATTCAATATTTTGCCATAAACTTAAAAGCTATTGAAAATTATTTAAATTTTTCTTAAAATCACTGCACCAATTAAGCGAAAATATAACTTTTTTTTTGTAATCGATTCATTTCAGTTGAAAAAGTAATCACCTTACAAAAAAGCAATCATGTAAAGTAGAAACTCGCTCCGAAAAACTTTGTTTCAGGCAAAATTGGAAATCAAATAAAAAAGAAATCATGTATCGATATATCGATATTTTTTTTCTATGCAACGATATAGTATCGATATTTATTTTGATCGATATTTTCGACCTCTAGTATGTGGACCTCCAGACATACCGATTTCTTCCTTGATGCGTCTGAATGCCAGGTTATAGTTGGCAATTCCCCTCTCCAGGTTGCTGAGGTACATTTGGTAAGCGGAGTCCAGGAGTCTTTGGTCCATAGACTTGAACAAACTCGCTTCTCCACCTACCTTGTTGAAGGCACGAATGCACCCGTTCACGACGTTCAGAAGCTTGTAGATCTGGAAGGAAAGAAAAATAGAATTTTAGTTGCTTGAATTGAACAGTCTCATGCACATTTGTAATGTGTAGACTTGGGATTTTATGTGACAACATTTGAAGGATGCATTTTCTATTTAATTAAACTAACTGAAGAGCTCAGTCTCAAACAGCTGCTCTCAAGTGCAGCTCCGTGGAATCCAATTAAAAATCAGATTAGTCGATTGTAAGTTGCGAGTACACCCTATTTCACTAACTGTCTTCGATTTCACAACCTTAAATACAATACAAAGGATTGAAGTTCTGTTTCCAAAAATTTGAATCATTCAATCTACCTATGAAGAAATAACTGGTCTAATGGTGCTGTAGATCTCAAATTATGATCATACTCCCTTTCACAACCCCTTGTTTTCTATTTTATCACCTTATTTACAAAATAACGGAATGGAGCTGTGTTCCCAGTAATCTGGATAAGTTGAGATACACATAGGACAAAAAAAAAAAGTTCAAAATTAATAGAAATCTCAAATAGGCTTTGTCCTTCTCTTGTTTCGTAAATGAAGAGTGCAAATTTTATAAAAATCGAAATAACACTGCAGATTTCCATTAAACAAAAACCACTAGAAAACATATACAGCCAAGGACAATCTTCGTCTTTGCGTGCATTGCGCATACGTGATATCGAAATATATTTTAACGAGGGGGTGACTGCTTGCAGTAAGCCAAATTGGCAATAAATATTACTTTATTGTACCTTCCTCGTTAAAGATTAAAGAGAGGTGGGTTACCAAATAAAAAAGAATGTTTATTATTTGATAAATTAGGCCAAATTTGGCACTCGGATTTGGTTCAACTCATTTATAATCAATATTTGATCAGTTTTGCTCATTTTTGCTTCCACATTCTATAAAAAAATAAGAATGGTTTTCGATGGGGTACCTAAGTTTGCAGTAGTCTCTCAAACTATAAGGTCCACACGAAATATTCCACATAATTAAACCTTCTGGAGTGAATTTTTAACCTTTCGATTTAAAAATAAATATCAAATGACACATTAATAAAAAGTAAAAACTAACAATAATAATAAAAAAAGTCAGAAATAGCAATGCAAACTTTGTGGATCAAAAAGTTATTTTTTGCAAAAGTTTTTTTTTTCTTCCCCCCATCTTTTAAAGGTTAAAAGACTTTATCAAAGTCTACATATTTATGCCTGCAATGTAATAGCGTAAAGTTGAAAAACCCATGGTTGATGCTGTCGATCTTCTCGGTATTTTATGTTATGTAGTAATATTGGAACAGAATTCAAATTTCTATCATTTAAATTAATCTTTCCAGCAGTCTTCATTACAATCAATGTAGTTTCAAGTTATCTTGTTAAAACAATAAGCGGAATTCAAAGCCTTTTTTCGTTATCTCAACCCTCAAGATAGTATAATTTAGATAATTATAAAAACTTTTGTTTCATTTTGCACTGCAATTCTATACCTTGATAAATGCATACGTTTAATTTTTGTTTGTAACCCACGGCTGTTTTTATCTGCCACATTTAATTGCTTAAACATATCAATTCGACCTTATTCACAGACATATCAGGAGAGGGGTGGCATCGAATGGAAACACTTGTGACGAGCTTGTGTCCAATTAAAACACATCTTCACAATCCATTAGCCAATCACAATAAGTATTTCATTCATTTTCGAGCAAAGGAATTGGCTGTGATTTCATCACGCATAACCACCATTACCATCTAGTAATTTTGAACTAGGTCAGATAATAAGGTCGACACCTGAGCGAGCACCTCTCTTTCCAACCTCATCAGCCCTACGAGGCCAGATGGATTGAAGAGGAAGACCTAGAAAGGATCAATCCCTATACTCGCTATGTTACAATCTTCTGGCCCAGTTCATTTAGAAACTACTTTGTATAAAACCATGAAATTTGGTGACTAAGTACGAAAATGATCACTTAATGGAATGACGAAAATTAAATAAGCGAAAATGGCGTCTAATGTATTTTATTTGAAATTTTAAATCCTTACTTCAATGCACATGCAGTGGCTCCACCTGGTTTTGCCTTTTGCTATTTTAATTTTCATTTATAATAGATGGACATTAAATGAAAACAATTTATATCATTTCATTAAGTGGTCATTTTCGTACCTAACTCAGTAAATTTCAAAGTTTTATAGAATAGTAGTTTCTAAATGCACTGGGCTAGAAGTTTGTAACATAGCGAGAAAAGGGAATGATCCTTACTAGGACGTCCTTTTAAAGAGTACCACTGCATCAGCTCTAGAGGTCGGAAATATCGATACTATATCGTTTCATAGAAAAAAATATCGATAAAATATCGATATATTTTTTTTTTAAATTGATTTTTAATTTTGCCAGAAACGAAGTTTTTCGGGGCAAATTTCTACTTTTCATGAATTCATGCCAAAATTGTTTTAATAAATAAATTATAAAAATTGTTTTAATAGATAAATTATAGAAAATAGATTTAATAGATATATTACAGAAAATATAAAAATTGTTTTAATAAATTAATTATATTATCAATCAGAATAAATAAAATACATTTGGATGTCAATGCATAAATTCACATTTATTTTTAAAGAAGAAATTTTGAAAATAGTTTATCGCATATTTTGCTGATAGAGATGTTTTTAATATTTAAAATTATATGCAAATTCCAGGCACACGTTGGCAACAGAAACGGTGCTGTGTTAATGACTACTAATAAATGATCTCATCTTTCCATTACATTATGTTTTTTTTTGTTTTTTTTTTTGTTATAGGGTGCCATTTTAACTGTTCTCAATCAAGTCCAAACTTTAGTTTCGATGTTTTTGAAAAGGAAAAAAAGAAAATCGAAAAAACACATGGAACTACAAAACGATCATCAAAAAACTAAAAGTGTTTGAAAATATCGTCGTATCGATATATCACCGACCTCTAATCAGCTCCCATTATCGTGCTGTTCAGTGAAGCAGGAACGAACACGAGATCTTCCGATGACGAGCTCGTCGCCTCAACTCTCCATTCGAGGACCATATTTAAATTTCAAGATTGTGATTAGGAGTACTTCTGTCGATCAATTAATTCAAAATTTGCCTTTTGTTTTTAACAAACGTTTTATTTTTATTTTCTAGTCGATAATCATGAATAGCTGTTTAGTAGAATATTAGTTGTTTTGAAACAGCGATTTTGATTTTTACCAGATATTCTGATACCACCTAAATCAATAATTTTTTTTTTTAATTTTCAGCAAATGAAGATGGTTTTTAACGTGTAAAAATTTGTTATGTAATCCAATTTTCCCAATGACAGAACCTGCTTACTTTTTCTTCTTGTTCGTCTTCGAAGATGGTGATAGTTTCTTTAAGCCATTTCATCATGCTTGCTTTGGTGATTTTTACATCATCCAACATTACGTCTAGTTTTTCCAGTTCCGCTAGCATCTCACTGCCAAATAAATAAAAGTAAAAAAGTTAAAAAGGCTTAAGAACCTTTGACCTTTTAAAACTTTTTTTTTTTAATGTTTAAAAGTTTTAAAAAGTTAACAAAACGTTTAAAAAAAAATTAAAAGGTTAAAAAAGTTTAAAATGTTAAAAAAGTTTAAATTAAACTAATAACAAAATATAGTTCGGTTTGTAATCTGCTGTCAACAGTGGATTGAAAGAATAGCAATTTATGAGAGAGAGGGAAAAATATTTTATTGACTTAACCTGTTTTGAAAAGGAATAGTTGGGAAGTTAAAAAAAAATATTTATACATTTTTAACTATTTTTAACATTTTTATTAAATTAAAAAATTGCGAAACATAATCTGACTGTTGTTATTTGGAGTTATTATCCTTTTCAAATCCTTTATATTTTGTGTGTGTTTGTGACTGTCAAATCTGAGGATTAGTTAACAAACTTTCTGTCATCCAATTTACCTGAATCTTGGCAAATAGACTCTTTGGCATTGACATTGCACTGTATTAAGTTGAAAGACCGTTTTTTTTATTAAAGACTAATTAACTTACTTGCCGTCATCCAATCGAGCTGGAATTTAGCAGATATACGCGTTGTCAAGTTTCGGGGCAGAAAAAAAAGTTAGTCAATGATATGAAATGGGCGTTTTCTTCGCAGTGCCCACAACCTATAAGTTGGCAGTGCATGTAAATGGGTTAGTTTTTTATCCTTCTTTTAATAGTCTAATTTTTGGTACTATTCCGTTGGCCGGGTACCAGTTGTTGCTAATCCTAAATGTTTACATGTTTAAATGACTCGTGAATGTATGGTCAAGCATATATGTGTTGACGGTTGGTTATAGGTTGCTATATCAACCCTATAATGGTTTCTTATAGGAATTATAAATGGTTTAAAGCTTGTTAGTTTGAATGAGTTTTGCAATTTAGCACTTTTTATCTGTTACCCAGCTAATTTGTTATAGGTCCGTCTATTACTCTACTATAAATATTGCATTGTTTCTCAAACTAATACTTACGTGTTTTCCTTCGCTTCCGGAAACTTTGGGTCCAGCTCGTTCAGTGGTTTCAGCTCCATGTAGATCGGCTGTCCCAATGACCCCACGTATTCTGGAAGATAACTGATAACCTTCAGCAGACTCTGAAGGGTGGTGATGGGCTCTTTTATAGGCACGGTCGAGAACACTAAAGGATTCACTTTCACACTGCCTCTGATATCCTCGTCTGCCTCTATATCGTCCATTGCTTTCTTCCACAAGCCTTCAAGGAAAAGAACTTCTTTCAGAGTAATCTAGATGCAGCGTCTTGCCCACCCTCTTTACCTCAATGAGGTGATTCACCTCTCTTTAATTTTCAATTAGTAAGGTACAATAATGTGATGTTTGTTGACAATTTGGCTCACTGCAAGTGTTTGGTGCCAGAAAAGGGAAAGCGTTTGTACCCTATCCTCATTGAAAATTAAAGAGAAGTGTGTTACCAAAACTTAAATTTATTATCTTTTAAATAAATGTTTAGTTTAGTTTGAATAGGTTTTTATCTTTTATGAGCAAAGTCATAAGTAATGTGGTAGGTAGCATATCAAGTACATGTTCTTCCAGAAAGTCATTTATAAGCAGCCAGAAGCTAACCTAAGACGGGTTTCTAATACATTTCAATTATGTAGAGATGGGAATGGCAATGGGCTCAATAATTTCTCAGGGAGAGTGATGGAAAGGTAAAATGGTAGCCTTTGATTGACTATTAGAAACAGCAAACAGCTCAGCAGGGGAAAAAATACAACTACATTATAAACTCTAATTCATAATTAGTGATTTTTTTTTTTAAATTAATGTAAACAAAATTCACTTTAACAATTTTATTGCATTTTAACACACTTCAACAACTATCCCTTCTTTTTTTATTCCCAGTCTTGGCAAATGCACCAAGAATTTATTTGGCAAAGTCGATATGCTAGTTGAGAGTGCCAGTCCATAGATTCCAGATTAGTCACTGAATGTCAGTGACTATTGTAAAAACTTTAAGTTAGTTTCTCACTTGCGTGTCAGTAGATGGCAGAAAAAAATGTTTTCTTTTTGCTGATGGTGTCAAATCTCATCTGGGGTGCTCTCATGTAATCGTCAACATAGAGTTGTAATTCCCGCTCAATTCCTGATTGGACAGTTCCCGCATTTTTTTTTTAAAAATTTATTCGATTCTAAATGTTTCGAAAAAGCCCTAAACATAAAAATTTCTGCTCAATGCGCTTTTTCTGTTTTGTAATTTGCGATCAAAATTGCCTTGTTAGAGGTTGGCGAGAATACGACTCATTTTGTTGGCATTGAACGTGACGTAAAGAGATTTCAAACATCTGGGCTTGAAATGCAGCAGCGGAAACCAGATTTGCAAGTTTCTCGCAAATCACGCCAACCTGTACGGAATGTGGCAATGGTCTACCAACGCCAACTTTTTTTAACGATAACTATTTGGCAGAAACCTCACGATAACCATAGAAACAGTAGGATGTTTCGATCGAACTGGTTTTGACTCGGTTTTGAGGCATTTTCTTTTCTTAATATTTAAATAACTTTTTAAAGAACTTTTGTTTAAATATTTGGAATCGGAAAGAAATTCTTTATAAATATGTACTAATTTCACTCGTTTTAAAAAATGCGGGAATTGTCCATTGTTTTATTTTTGTGCACTTTGTAAACAGAAAGCTAGCATGCCAGTCACCACGTGCCAGTGACCATCCAATCAATTTATCATTTGGCATGCCAGTCACTGACAAGTAAACCAGTCTTAATAGTGTCTAAATACGGTTTACTACAGAGCTATCTTCAAAAAAAAAAAAAAAAAAAAACTCTGTAGTGTAAGTTAACCCTATTGTGAAAGTTATTATCAGTTTATCACAATCTATAGACCATAGTTTATCGATGGTTTTTGCAATCTATTATACTAAACTTCAACTTAACTTGACATCACTAGACGGTAGATCGTCACAGTGGTCATAGGTATTTAATCCATCTTGGCGGCGTGAAAGCATAATGTTCGCCAAACCACAACCCTGTAGAGAACAAAAGGCTATAAGGCTTGGCGAGAATTATGTCTTCACTCCGCTATAATGGATTAATTGCCTATGATCACGGTGAAGATCTATCGTCCAGTGATGTCAAGTTAAGTTGGAGTTTAGTATACCAACAAACAGTTGAAAATGACAACGTGCTAGAAAATATTAGGAGTATATTTTTGAACAAACGTTTGGATTCAAATTTTATCTAAATGAACTGGGCATTCGCGTTTTTATCTAGCTAGTCAGCATATAGCAATGCATCTTACCCAGTGTGTCATTTGTCAATTGTCCAACTGTTCCTAAATGCCTGGTCAGCACTTTCCTGACCGCTTGTACGTCATTGGGTATGTCGCACTGGAACCGGAAGAGCACAACTGACCACCCTCCGTAGAAGAGCGTATTGGCGTAGTGCGTCTGGGTGATAGGAATCTTGTCTGACCAATCAGGCAACAACTTGGCTGTCTTGTTCAGAGACCTGTTCACCTTGATGTAAAATGAGAAAAACATTCAATGTAATCACACGTCTTTACAAGTCATCACAAATCCTTTATATTAACTTATATTTTGTGTGTTTGTAGCGAATAAATGTGTGGAGTGCTAATTAACTCACTTGCCATCATTCAATCGCACTGAAATTTGTCAGATTGTTTCATTGTTGATGAGAATGCCTTCTATCAAATTTTGTTGACTGTCACTAAAAGGATGTGTTTGCAAACGTTATTATTGCTGTTTTAGAGGCACTTGAGATCATCTGATCGAGGTAAAACATGGCAGATGGATTCGATGTCAATGACTATGCCTTATATCAAGTTTTAGAAGCCTGTTACTAAACAGCAGCTTTTTCACAAGCTACTATATTACTTCTTCATATGACTAATTTATCCACATTCTTTCATCCAATAGAGATAAAAATTGGCAGATAGACTGGTTGTAGATGACAATATTTGAAATTATGTTTTGAGGGTTAAAAAAAAAGCTAGTCAATGGTTGGGAATGGATATTTCCTTCGTAAATGTAAACACTATAAAAACTCGATCAGAGCTTAAAAAAAAGCAATTGCGCATAAAAATTGACAGTGCGTATAAAGGATTTATATTAAAATCTTTGTTTTTATGGGTTGTATTATAACTGACATTGGTTTTTGGTGTTTCCAGAAAAAATTGAGACGTACTCTGATGTGTGGTGTAAGCATGGTGGAACCAAGAAAAACTACAGTTCTTAAACACTGCACTCAACTATGCTTGCTCTCTTAAAAAAGACGCGTTATTGGTCGACATCACTCAAGAGTCTTAAGACATGGTGGAATCAAGAATGAGAAAGAAGTGATTTTTTTAAATTTTTTTTTTTACTTTAAATTTCTCTATACATAATATATGATGGTTAAATTATTACATTCGGATGTAAAGGCGTTCAATTTTTTTTTTTTTTTTTTTTGCATTTCTACACGTTTTGGAACATCCTGATTTTAAAAACGTGGTGCTGAAAAAAAAATGTATGTGTCCGTCAGGCATCAGCTTAATTATCCTCCGAATAGATTGACCTACGATGTACAACTTTTATTTATTTACGGGTTTGTAGTATCCAAGGGACTTATCAGCAAGGTTTTCGTTAAAACTGCTCATACTCATAAGATAGCTATCATTGAGAATCTCCAAGTATTTCAGAAATTACCAAAAAAACGACGCCAGTTATTTAGATCAAATCGCTATGGTATTGCCATTAAGATGTATTGAACATCCCTACCACCGAAGTTCCCGTAGAAATTCGATAAAGGCATACAAAATTTAAAAACGAACATCTTTAACAAAATTATTTTCTCTTGAACATTTCCCAACGACGTAATGGAAGTATGAAAAAGGTAAATTAAACCAATCCATGTTAAGTTTAAATGTAGTGACCAGTATTATACTGTAAGTGAAAGTTGCACGATGTTTCACACCTAGTTTAATTAACTATCAAATATGATAATAATAATGATAATAATAATAAACAACTTAAAGTTAAAAGTTACACGTTATTCAATAGTCCACCAAGAACGGGACTGGTACAAGTAGTCCGAGACTGGTTTCAATGTTTTAAAGCGAGTCTTTTACAGCAGTGTTTCTCATTTGCACATTTGTTCACACTTTGCATAACTCAATCTGCTTCATGACAAATGGCCTTACGAAAACTCTTCTAAGGATTCGCTAAGTTCTCCTAGAAACCAATCACTAGTTTAAAACGCTCCTAACAATTGGCACGCTGTTAGCAGGTGGTCAGTCATAATGCGACTTTATAACTGGGGATGCGGATCAACACACAATTTCCAATCACACTATAATACTGGTCAGTACATGGATTGGATCAATACATGGAGATTTCACATGGATTGGTGTAATTAGCCGTTTCGTTATGATATTTTTTCGTTAATTCAGAAAAAATGGCATGTTTTTGGTGATAATTGTGACGATAATTATTGCATTTACCCCTTCTCCCCCCCCCCGCCCCACACACACAAAAATATCCCCATTAAAATGGGGAAATTGGCCGGAAACCCTATGTTGAAGACGTTCGTTTTTCAACTTTTTACGCCTTAATCGAATTCTTAAGAGAATTTTGAAGTGAAGATGTTTAGAACATCTTAAAAGGTCCTTTTGATCCATCGTTTGATCAAAATTGTTAGTAATTTTTTTACTATGCTGAAAAACATAAACTTTTCAACGATAGCTACCTTATGCGCATGCCTATGTACATGAAAACCTTAACGACGTCCAATGCCCTTGTACCAAAGTTTATAGTAGGTCAATCGGTTTGGTAGTTTTGCTGATCACAGACACACAGTTAACTTTTTCTAGGTCACTTTTTTTTTAAACTCAGAAAATTCCAAGACATGTTGAAATGCAACAAAACATAATATCGATTTTTTTTTTTTTTTTACTAAATGCATTGCTTTTATTACCCTTGTGGTGGTCTCGTGTACAAATGATAGATACAACACCTAGATACTAGTGGTTACTTTTGTCTAGTGGTTAGCACGCCTGTCCACTGATCTAGAAGTCCCTGGTTCGACTCCCGTAAGCACACTACGCTACATTGGTGACTTCCGGACAACTGAATCATGCTGCCATTTATCAGCGCCTTCTGAAAATACTGCATGACCTCCACACTACCAACTCAGCAAGCAACCTCTGGAAATTCACAGCCACACACAACGCACTCAACTCTCACGCAACGCACTCAACTCACACGCAAGCGACTCAATCATTCGCCCCTTCGCGACTCACTAGGAAGGAGCAATGTAGTGGTCTCGTGTACAAATGACAGATACAACACCTAGACACAATTGGTCACTTTTGTCTAGTGGTTAGCACGTCTGTTCACTGATCTAGGAGTCAATGGTTCGACTCCCGTTAGCACACATCGCTACACCCTGTCTTACTCCTTGAATAATTGAAATTAAAAATGAATCGAACCTATTTTTCAAAGTTATTGCTTCTATTGCCCATTTTTACATGCATTCCTTACCGTTCTATAGACAGTGGTCGCAGACACAATGACGCTGTTGTACTTCCAGGTGGTGTCCTTCAGCATTCCTTCAAGTCCCATAGTGCCTGAACTCGAGCTGAGGAATCCGGATTTGATTCGAAGCACAATGTCAGCGGGGAGGCCGAACTGGCTGTACGGAAACACTCCTTCCTGAAGAACGTTGTATGTAGTGTTCAGCGTATTAACTGGAGTCTAGAAATTGAAACGAAAGCTGTATTAGAAATAGAAAGACAACTAAAGGTTATTGATTAACGTATCTCGAGATGCTGTGTCTTCACCCAGATGGCAGCACCACTGAACTTTTTTCATGCTATATTGTTAGCCCTCTTTCACACGACGCTGTTTAGTTGATTCAACTAAGTTGCTTGGTAAACTCTCAACTAGTTGACTGGCGTGTGGACACTCTTTCTTAGCACTTTCACACGAGGCAACTTGTGGAATCAACTTCTCTTCCTAACGGGAGGTCAGTACTATATTAGAACACGACGACGATTACGATTTATTCATTTAAACATAAAATTAATCCATAGCTATTAATTAACATTTTAAAAGGAAATCCAATGATCGCTCTTGAAAAATTAAGATTCAACCACAAACTCTGCACCTCCTTGTATGCGACCTGAATACCCCTGAAATTAATACTGCCAGTGCCCATGACACCAGAAATCAATTTAATACAAAGTATGTTTAATTCAATAACAAAACTGGATGTACGGAAACACTTCCTCCCGAAGAACGTTGTATGTCTTGTATGTAAAATTGAAACACAAGCGGTATTTGGAATGGAAATACTTCTAAATCAACGACCTTTAAGAGTATTCTTAAGATGACAAAATACTTTTTAAGTCAGTATATATAAAGCATATTTTGACTGCTAATTTACAAATAATAAAAACAAGAACCACCAAAGGTTCTCACAAGTTTTTATTCACTAGAAATTGCTCTTTTTATTTTATGTGTACCATTTCAAAAACTGTACAACCGTCCTTAGATTTCCTTTGACGGTCTCTAATTCTTTTAGTATTTGATAAAAAAAAAAATGGTAACTTTGTTTAGTTGAACAAAGCTTTCCAAGGATTTTGTACTATAACAAAGCTTTGGTACAATTGTACAATTGGATTCAGAGTTCCAGAGGAGGAATGTCTTCCGTGACGTCTTTTAAGGGAAAACTGCATCGCATCTTCTTCACTAATGGGAGAAAACACGGACAATTCTCACTAAGGATTCGAACGACTGTAGTGAGTTTATCTGAAACACACAATCGTCATCGTGTCTACTTGCTTTTGAACTTAGAAATCGTAGAGAGTCAATCAGAGCTCGATTCTGAGACCAATCGCATGATTCGTGATTATTGTCTATACAAGTGATTATTACCTATATTAGGATATTGATTATTTTATAGTTATTCTGAGTAACGAGTAATTATAAAACATGTAGAATACATCAATCAATAAATAATATATTTTTATTAAGCTCACCGATTTATTTCAATGTCGATCGTTGAACGTGTAAAACAAGTTCAACGTAGGGAGACATGTAGTGATGTCTTTTACCCACTGTATACAAATTATGACGTATTATTTAGTTTTAAGTATTACTTATGTGGCAACATAAAAATAATGTTAGATTGTTTGTGTTTTTCAAGTAATTTGTGCATTTCAACTTTTATCAACACAGTCAAATTCGTTACTCAAAATTTTTAATCCTTAAAATCTTTGGTAATTCCAAATTTTAATTTTTAATCAATTCCAGATACTTCATTTAGTATCAAAATTGCTACTTGAACATAAAAGGTAAGTTAATATACTTATATATTAATAGATGTAAAATGCAGTAACCAAAATGTCAGAAAGTTAGTTTCGCTGTAAATTGATACGAAGAATTGGAGTCAATATTTTATTCTTTACAAAATGTTATAAAAGATGGAATGCGTACTTTTTAAAATAAGTTATAGATGTTTCTTTTTTTTTTCTTTCTTTTTTTTTCAATCGCTAATTGGCGAATAAAACTTTCTTTAATTTTATTATAACCTTCTATTCAGGAGCATGACCCTGCCCCCCCCCCCCCCCCTTCAAATAGTATGGACGATAACGTTTGCTGTAGAAACAAAATTGGGCATTTACAATGGACTAAAAAAAATTTAGCGTTCAAAGTCTATAAAATAGATGTTATTCACCTTAAAATCCCTTGCCGAACAAACGGTATAGTGGTTAGCGTGCTAGCTTCTAGACCGCGAGGTTGCGGGTTCGAGTCCCGTGTTAGGCATGTGTGTTTGTAAATGTATGTTGGCTTGTCTAAGGACGAATGTTTCGGCGCATTACAGCCGTCGTGTTGCTGACGGCGTCAAATAATCTGAAAACAACCAACCAACCTAAAAATCCCTTGCACAAAAATGGGAACTGTCTTGCTCATATGGCAACTGATGCTAGACAACGTGGCGGGGCTATTTTTTGCATGAAGAGTTGTTTTAAAAAACAAATATTTTACCAATCGTCAACTTAGTTATGATTTACCGTAAGATACCTTTTGGCGACTGTTAAAAAAAGGTCACCAAGTCGAAAAAGACGTCAAAAGGTTATGTTGCCAAATCCAAAATGGTGTCAGAACTCCCTTTTGTCAAATCCAAACGGTCACTGGGGTTCTCGGAAAACCATGACGTGGTTGATGACGGGTTGACACATTCGGGGACAAATCACCAACTTTAAAAAATTATCTTAAAGCCCCCTCCCCCACCTTACAGTAAAACTGAACCGTAAACTTCAAACTTACCTTAGGGTATGCGCAATCTAAAAATCACTTTGGAACTCGAAATCGATCTGAAAGGTCTTTCATGTTTTTACAGCGGGATATTTTTTTATTTATTTTTGGTTAAGGAATTCCGGAACACTTGAATTGAGGAAGTATCAAACATTTCTTTATTTCTAAGGCATTCAAAGATGGGTCTCCCCACTCGGCTGCTTCTAGCATCTTACCGGAATAAGCTGTAAGTATGGAGACCTCGCAAGGCGCGTGTTCCCTAGGGTTAAATCTTATCACCATGATCAGTAGGAAATTCATATGCTTGGTTTTGCAATTTTTATAGTTCCCTCATGTAACACAAAGAACTATTTTTACAACAAGAAAAAAGTATAAATGGAAGTTATTCATCAATTTTTTGTATTGCAAAAAAAAAATATATAAAAAAAATTGTCGCCTATGACTGATGGCAGCTGATTCTTTCAAGGTCCAATAATTCATCTGGGTGAATCCCAATTCCTCTATTCAATATGGCTGCCAACAAAGACGGATTCGACCGGCCGATTCCTCGGAGACATCGTGCAAGGAACTCGATGCTGAATCTCGAAATCAAGAAGGAAGGAGGATACGAAGTTCGTTATGTTTTGAATGAAGGAGGACGAGTATTGAACGAGGACGATCTAGATTGGACGAGTGAGGACGAAGAGTTGTATTCATCGACGTGTCGGTGTCGGAAGAAGTTACAAGAAAAACTGGTGACTAAATATGAATTTCGTCATGGATATTTTTGTGTGGGGCAGTTTTTAGATTTTTAGGGTTTACATCAACAGTTTGTTAAGGTTAACCTATTAAATTTTAGCAACCGGTTCTGATAAAGGTGTTTGGGGTTGGTGCTATAATCGGGGGTGACTTAAAACGTTTAAGGACTTTGAAACCAGTGCTTTTTGCGACAATAAAAAGAGAAAAATTTTAATGAATTTTTAAACTTTGAGTTGCGATCACAATTTAGCCTTGCAATAGGTAATTCCATTATAAATTGTTATTTGATATTAAATTAAGGCACCAGTGCACGTTGGAAGTTGGGAAAGTCGGTGAAAATAACCATTTTTTCCCCTCTATAATATTTTCGTGATTGGTAGCTTTAAAATGGTGCAATGTTCTTTGATAATCAAAATTCTTTTTAAACAATGTGCATTTTCATGAAGACATACAGTGTTAAAAAAAACTTTAAAACTCGATTTGTGAAAAACTAGTTTTTCCCAGGGTAAAGGCGTTATTATTATTATTTCTTCCCATCAGAGATTACTTAAGTTTGATGTAACCAATTAACCTTTAACAGCTGTGGTTGGGTGGTTTGATGTTTTTTGGCGCAAGGGCAACAAGTGGTTCATACTGCACCAAACAAATTGATAAACATCAGTTAAAAGTTTACGAAACATAGTATCAAAAAAATTGATATAAAAGTCAAAGATGAAATATTTTAAGGTGTGGAATCATTCTACAAAGAATGACTCGCGATCTGTCAGACCGCATGCAGCAGTTAAAGGTTTAAAAAAAAGTTATGAAACTTAAAATGGATAATACAGTGTAGTTTACCTACTAAGATCCATGCAATAATTTAGATCTTTATTTTGAATCTTGATGTTTTTATAAAAAGTAAGAGTTGCGTTGACCACAGACACGCATTTTTTTTTATTCCATTTCGTTCAACTCAGCACGTTTCAAAACGTGTAGAAATATATTGAAAATTATCGATTTTTTTTTAAACCAATGCAATACTTTCACTACCCTATTTTTAACAAATGTGTAATTGAAAGTAAAATGTAATTCCTCTCAGCAACCTTAAATGAGCAGAATGCGTAAGGATCCACAAGTAAAGTAAATAATAATTAATATCTTTAAAAAAAAGCCGACCAAACGGTATAGTGGTTAGCGTGCTAGCTTCTAGAACGCGAGGTTGCGGGTTCGAGTCCCGTGTTAGGCATGGGTGTTTGCAAATGTATGTTGGCTTGTCAAATGACGAATGTTTCGGAGTATTATAGCCCTCGTGTTGCTGAGGGCGCCAGATAATTTGAAAACAACCAACCAATCTTTAAAAAAATTACAAATATCTGAAATCCTGTAAAGTAATCTTCCTGTTTCTAAAAACCCCACGATTATTGCCACATGTTTATTAGTGCTCGGTTTTTAAATTATTAATTATTGAAACTTATTTCGTGGGCATAAAGTAAAAGCAAAAGTAATACATAAAATGTCAACAGCATGTTAAGTATGTTTATTAGAGCAGGGTTTTTAAATTATCAATTATATAAACTTATTTCGTGGATCTAAAATTAAAGCAAAAGTAGTACACGTTGGATGTCAAACATTCTTCCAGATAAGGGTTGACGAACTTATAGCAGGGAGGCTGAATGGTAACCAAACTAGCAGTCACGAGATCGAGCCTCGTCGGTTCTCTGTAGTCATTCCCTTCAAAGAGAGTAGATACGGTGACGATTGTGACAGATAGTCTTACGTCAGCCTTGAAAAACCTCCGGAAAGGCATTTCCTTCTTCGTATAGATTACAATGTGCAGGTGCAATATAGCTCTCATGTAGCTTTGGTACCAGAATTTCTTCAAATCAACCTACCGGATAAGGGTTTGAAGAATAAGGTGGTTTCAGGATGGCGAAGTTATTACTCCCTTAAACATTAAAAGGAGTTACGTTTTAGAGCAAAATAATAATAAAGTTTTTAAAAATAGGCAAAGTTTTTGCCAATGACGCTTCGTTTTTTTATGTATACATTTAGAAATCTACAGTATATTCTGATCTTTGTATGATATTTCGTTAACTTAATCTTCAAAACAAGAGACTTAAAATCTTTCATCTTTTCCACCATTTAACCCTTTATTTACTGAATGGTCTTGGAAGTCCCGTCAGTTTTCTTGTGGTACTGTATTAATATAAACGTTTTGTGACCCTTTGAAAGTTTGAAATCCACTTTGAAAATCATTCTTCAATTGTTAGATGGCAGCATAAGCTTATTTCTCTTTATATGCAAACACGTGGACGATTTTCACATCCCCGTTTTAGCTTTACATTGTTTTATAAACTCGCCTCTAGTAAGCTTCCAAAGAGAAATAAGCATGTGCTGCCATCTAACAATTCAAAAACGAACTTCAAATAGATGGATTTCAAACTCCCAAAAGGGTCTCATAGGTTCTTAATTAATACTTCTTAAATTAATACAGAACCATGATAAAACTAATGAGACTTATCAAGTCCCGTAAGTAAATAAAGGATTAAGTGTGTTGCCCTTCCGCAACTAAAACAGTTATGCAATTTTAAATACCTGAGTGAAATACTATCTTTTGTGGGTTATTTTTTTGTCAAATGAACAATTCCAGCATTTTTTAAAAACGAGTGAAATTAGTTTACATTTATAAGGAATTTCTTTCTGATTCCAAATATTCAAACAAAAGTTCTTTAAAAAAATTAGTTATTTATATATTAAGAAAAGAAAATGCCCGAAAACCTTGTCCGATCGCTTTCCTATCAAAATGCTACTTTATAGCTGCAACGTCAAGATATCCTTCAGTTTCCATGGTTATCGTAGGGCTTCTGCCAAATAGTTGGTGTGATTTTTTTAGGCAATTGTCATAACGTGTGCCGGTTGGCGCGATTTGCGAGAAGTTTGCAAAACTGGTTTCCGCTGCTGTTTTTCAAGCCAAGTTATTTCAGATCTTTTGACGTCACATTAGCTTCCATCTGAGTGTATCGTTTTTCCCGTCAAATTTAATAGGTGAACTTTAGTTGCAAATTTAAAAAAAAAAAAAAAAGCGTACTGAGCAGAAATTTTTGGGTTTATGGCCTTTTCGAAACATTTAGAATGGAATAAGAAAAAAAAAAATGCGGGAATCGTCCATTGTTTGTTTATCCTTAGGACTTATTAATTATTTTCTCATTTTACATGGTACTCTTGTCATTGTATTTCCTATAATTTTTTTTAATATTTATGATGATCTCAGGCAAATATTGTTGGAGAATTGGCTGATGATTTCGAGAAAGTGAGAAAATTTTGTCTGGAGGAGCTGGAACTCCGACAACCTAATGATTCCCAAGGAATTCAGGTGAATAACTTAATCATTTCCTTTGTTAACAATGTCAATAATTATGTGTTCTGTGCTCAGAATGGAATCGTGTTGGCCGGGTCAGGTTGCAAATATGTTTGCTTTTTAATTTTTGAATATGTTGGATTTACCTTTATCTTTTTCTATCTGGTAATGTGTTTATTTCCTTCATTGCCTATAGTATGTGCAGGGCCTTATTACAGAATAAGTCTATGAAACCCGCGGTTACTCTTTACATTTTGGCCCCCAAGTGCCTTTTTTTCCCCCTATCTTTTCCAATTACTGTGTTTTTAAGCTTAAACGTATAAAATGAATTTGAGATTACAGATCCTCTATTATATATTTATTTTTTATGAACACATAATAGCCCTTTTGGTCTAAAGTATTGATTTAAGAACAAAAATAAACTTGAGGGGAGAAACATCGCACAAATTTCAATTACTCTTCATACTGGGCACTGGCCGACCAAACGGTATAGTGGTTAGCTTGCTAGTTTCTAGACCGCGAGGTTGCAGGTTCGAGTCCCGTGTTAGGCATGGGTGTTTGTAAATGTATGTTGGCTTGTCTAATGACGAATGTTTCGGAGCATTATAGCCCTCGTGTTGCTGACGGCGCCTGATAATCTGAAAACAACCAACCAACCATACTGCATTTAAATTTGGAATGGATTGTTTTAATTTAGCGTTTTCGTTTTCATATATTCCTTGATTTTAAGAGAAAAAAATGGGCAGTTTGGTGATAACTATTAGATTTGCAAAAAATAAACAAACCAAAAACGCTGCCAAAATGGCGCATTTGGCGATTTTCTTTTTTCGACGAATATTTTTTTTATCCTTTCTTGCAAATGAAACAGAAGGGAAACAGTGATGGTTGATGCTCAAGGGGCAAGAACTATGTGTTAAAGAGATTCAACTTTTTACTTTTATTCTCATTTCTATGGAAATTTCGGAAACGGGGCCACTTTTTTTTTTAACTCAGCACGTTTCAAAATGGGTACAAATGCAAAAAGAAATCAATTTTTTTTTTACCGAATGCAATGCTCTTATTAACTTATTTTAACAAATAGATAATTGAAATTAAAAGTGCAATATAAATAGGAATATTGATATTAATTCTTTAAATTTGTTTTGATATTTCGTAAAATGCAATTTACTTATAAAAACAACTACGATTTTAAGTGATTTTAATGGGTAAATTAGTGAATTCATGTACCAACCTAATACATTGTAATGAAAGCCTCAGATTTAAGGTAGGCTTCCCTTCCAAAGTTTTGATCAGACTCTGAGTGTGCAACCCTTAGCTACATTTTCCTGCAGTTTGAGTCCATTGTGATTCAGAAATATCTTTGCTTTCTATAATTATCTGAGTACATTTTTGCGACAACCTTCAGTTCCTTCTCCGGATTTGATAATCACCGTAGTTAGTTATTACAGGTAATTTAGATGAGGGGAACAACATTCTAAGTTACTTAATAAATTTTATAAAGAATTAAAAAAAAAGAAAAGAATTTGTGCTATGGTAGTCACTGTCATTAAAAAGCCGCTCTTACACACACATGTATTACAATACATCAGGTTCAGGTATCACTCTTCCAAAAGAATGTCTGTCGGTTAAGTGCATAACAATGTGAAGAAATCGCATTGTCTAAATACTGACAGATTGGTTTCGCCAAACCGACCCAGGTGTCGCTGATTTAAAACAGAAAGTAAATTAATAAACAAAGATGGATTTTTATTGGCTGGTATCAACATCACAAAGTTTCCAATATATATTCCACCTATTTTAATCAATTTGCAATATTCAAAAAAGTAATAGAAGTATTTCTTCAATTCAATTCCTCATAATAATATCAGGAAAATATATTAATTTATTATTCTTAAAAAGATACGTGTCAAAACTGTTTTAAATGAAATTTAAAACACTATTATTCTATCATTAAATTAATTCAGAGACAAACAGAACACATCTTTTCCTAAAGAGGGTTTTATAGATCAAATAGGAGCTGTAAAGAATAAAAAACTTTATCATTAAATATAATTTTACAAAAATATTTCTAATAAGGCATGTGTGCAAGATACGTTTGTTTTTTAATGCTATTGAGGAAGGCAATGAAATCCAGAGCAATACTTATTTGGTTTTAATTCCCACTACTAGCCGACCAAACGGTATTGTGGTTAGCGTGCTAGCTTCTAGGCCGCGAGGTTGCGGTTTCGAGTCCCGTGTAAGGCATGGGTGTTTGTAAATGTAAGTTGGCTTGTCTAATGACGAAAGTTTCGGCGCATTATAGCCCTCGTGTTGCTGACGGCGCCAGATAATCTGAAAACAACCAACCAACCCACTACTATTGTCGAAATCCAATTTCACAATGGCACAAAGGCTTAAAAGAGAGTATTATCTTCAAAGCGTCATTTCAAAAACAAATTCGACTTTTTTTTTTAGACAGATTGTAAAATTTTTTAATGACTTACTACGATTATAATTCAGTTTTAGTACTTATTTTAGTTTAGTAAAGGATAAGTAGATAAGTTCTTCGTCAACTTTCTATGATATGTCAGAAGTAGTGCTTTCCTAAAAGGTGACGCTTAATCCAGTTTTTCTCTTAGCATTTTTCAATAAAATAATAATTAAACTGTTCTTTCAATATTCGAGTTCTGGGAAAATATGCTATCTGAAACGCTCGCGTTATTTTCGATTATATTTTTGCAAACTGTGGAAAGATACATTCAAGATCTTGTCACGGTCCACCAAGAATTGTTTTCATTCTTTTTTGCAGCTCAAAATAGTGAATTGACTATGGGGTGGAGGATCTACTTAACCCTTTCCACTCCAGTGGCGCCTCTCAGGGGCCACATGATTGGATGCCAAACCACGAGAGGATCATTAGGTGTGATGCGGAAATTCGATGCAAGGCCAATGACTGTGTTTAGTTTCTATGAAGCAAATCCATAAACACCAGCCGAACCTAAAATGTCTCGAGTTGCTGATTCCTCCGCGCGAAAAAGGCCTGGAGTGCAAAGGGTTAATAATAGAACTCTGGGTTAAAATTTATGGTTATTTGTGAGGCAAAGTTTCGTTAACAGTTCTCATGTTCAACTTATGCAGATTGCCGAAGGTAACGGACAAGATGTAGGGAAGGCCACCTCAGAAGGCAACTTAAGTTCCAGTCCCAAAGAAACTTCACCTCTTCAGCAAGAGACATATCACACTAGCCTGAAAGACGGGACTGCAGCAAATGGTAAGTCCCATCTCAATCTTCATTGTTTCCAGTTTCATAAACTTCAGTGTACATCAACTTGGACTATTCTCCACTACAGCATAACATTAAGCTTTTCGATAGAAAGAAAGTGCTATTGACCAGGAAACAAAACATTTGTTTCACCAAAGCGAAGCAGGGGTAGCTGGTTTTGTCCTCAACTTGCTCTTTTTTATTGGCTGTTAAAACATTGTATTTATTCTTGAGCATGCGCAGTTTAACTTCGCGCGTGATTTCCTAGATTACAACGCCTTCTTATGAAGTTCTCAAAGAAAGTTTTTAGGTTTATTGTGAAACAAGAAGAAATTCCTTCTGTCTTGAGAAATAAATAATAGTTTAAAAAACTAAAAAACACGCTTTTATAGAAAAGTGAACTTAAAAGTAGATTTTTTTTTTTTAAATAAGTTGGAAATAAGAATAGAGTGATTAACAAGAAATATTTATTTTATCCTAAAAAAGCACAGGGTGCTTGATGTCAATTGTTGTAAATTTTTAATGATAGATATTGATAAAAGTAGAGCCATTATGAAAGCATCTTAAAAAGCACCCCACGCCTTTTTACGATAAAATAAATATTTTTTGTTAATCACTCTATTCTTATTTCAAACTTATTTTAAATTATTTTCTACTTTTTAGTTCACTCTTCTATTAAAGCGTGTTTTTTAGTTTTTTAAACTATCAATTATTTTGGTTATAAACTATAATGACGCAACTATATTGGGACAAAATACTACCGTGTCTCTTAATATGAAAAATCGCTAATCCTGAAGATCCTGGTGAAACGTGAATGAAACTCCCTATTAACTGATCCGGCCAGTAGTCATATGCTTGTCTCAATAATTTACTCATACATGTCTCAGTACACCTCATATTAAGGTAAAACCCCGAATAGCTCATTAATTCAGTTATGGCCCCTTAGATCGTGTTCACATTTACATGAAAAACTGTGGTATTTCTAGAGCTAATCCGTACAATCCAGAGTTCCGACAAGATAAAAGGAACGCTTTAATATTAGATCAAAACCAATCGGAGGCTCGTCCATCATTAATATGAATAACTTTTGCTAAAAGTAGAACCGTAATGGCCCACTACAGATCTTTCAAATATCTGCCTTATCAACTGACGATGGTAGGTTCTGTGACTACTGGGGTTGTAACGGGTCACCAGGGTTTGATTCTGGAGAAGGTTGGTTGGAATTTGACGGCGCAAGGGCAACATGAGCTAATCCTTGCGATAATGCGACAAACTTATTGAATTATTGTATTGTCATCGATCCTTGATAACTGCGAAAAATTTCAAATTAATCCAACGTTTTGAAGTGATCGAAAATCGAGTTCAAAGATTCCGTTACATAGATACATACGAAGCTAATAAAAGCGTGTTAAAAAGACTGAACAATGTATCCATCATTTGCGTCTGTTCTGAATAATTTACAAGATTCTAAAATACTCGGAAAGCGGAACATCTAGAAATATTGTTAGTTTGGTATTAAAAACTATAAAATCTGAAAAATTTACTTTAATATTTTATTTTTTTTACTTTGTTTGTTCTTGCTCCAAAGTATAGATATAATTTTATAACGGTATAAGGCTATCCAAGTGATAATACAAAAACGAAACTTGTCGATAAATGAATAAATGTTGTTAGTGGGGTGATATTACTAATAAACAATTACTAGATTTTCGATCAAACTAAATTTTCCTTATTTTCAAATTTATGTCAAACTAGTTACACTCGATTCCATGTTTTAAGTCAAACTAATTTGTCACGATCCCCAATTTTCAATCGGTTTGTCTTCACACCAAATTTTAGGTCAAACTAGTTTGTTCTAAAATTAAATTTAGCCTGCAGTATAACAAATTAAGGTGATTTTTTTTTCTCTGATGATTCGCCAATAAAGTTTCATACATTCGATTTGTATAGTAGATTTTAGTCGTGACTTTTGTAGCCCAAATTTACAACTTATGGTTAAGTCACTTACTTCTGTTTCAGATAACTCTGTGATTGATGTAGAAATTTCCGATGAATCAGATGCCTCTCGTTCATGGAAACAAAAAAATGATGTTTTCATTTGTGAGACTGAATTGTATAATTTCAAGGATAAATAAGAACTTTTGAACCAAAAAATGCAGCATCAGTAACCTGGAATCTTTTATTCTCTGTCAATTAATCGCAAAATAAAGTATGCGACAACTATTTTAATCAACAGAAATTAATTTCCTTTTACTCTTGCTTTAAATCATAGTTGGCCAATTTTAAGCTCTCGATGAGATGGAAAAATTCGTCGGTAGATGGCAGTGCTGTTATGAAAATAATCATAAGTTTATATTATCATAGTGTTAATAGAGAAAACAAAAGTTGAAGCTGAAATTTAGGAAACAGGAAAGTAGGGCTTTTTGGGCATATCGCCCCCCCCCCCCTTTTTTTTTTCTAGTTCTTAAATTTCTTTTATATTAGAAATAAAATGTCAAAGGGGAAAAGAAAGTAAATAAGAAGTATACTAATTCATTTGTTTTGAAAAGAAATGCATAGTGCCGAGATAAAAATCAAAAGTGTAATTTCCTTTAATCTCCATCAAGTATTTTATTAGGTAATATTGAGCCGAAAATTTAATATTGTTTGTGGAATGCATGATATTGTAACACAAATTTTCTGTATATTGTTATGAATTTTTCTACTGAGGCAATGATGGCACAGTTTTTAAGATAAAAACTGCTATTTATTCACTTCAGAAAACTCACAAAATTTATTCCAAGGCAACAGTGTAATAACTCTCAAGCTTCAACAAAAACAACTTCGAATACAGCGATTATACAAGCTCACTCCAATAGGTAAACAAAGCGATCAGCTTTCATCGAAGTCCGAAGTCAATCTGAAAACTTTCCCGATCTCCAATCTTATTTATACTTGGCGTGAGAGAACATTTCCGAAATTTCCAGCCAATTCGTCGAAAAAGAAACATCTCGAAATTTCTCGATTGCTTTAGGTGTTGCCACCTTTTTCTAAACTGTAAAATCGCTGTTAATAAATAAAATAAGATAAAATAAATTACAACAGAATTTTAAAATAATACTTCACTATTTACACTATATACAGACAATTTGTGCAGCAATATCCTCCTGAGACCCACAACTGTTTGAAACGTGATTTAAAGCCAATTTTTATGTATATTATTCTTTTCGGTCTATGTAACGTACTTTTAAAGTTATTGGGTTTCAACTATAAAGATGGGATAAAAAAGGACTATCTCCTTAAACTTGCAAATATTCAGAAATTTAATTGTTCAGATGTGAAATTTAATCATAAAAGGCTGCAAAACAATTTTGTAAGGACGTGATACTTAATAATACTTTAGTTAGTGCAAAAAAAAAAAAAATTATTCGCGCTGAACATCCAGACATCCACTAACGTGAGGAAAAGGTCTCGGTGCCCATTGCTGGCATATGCTTCACACCAACTTTTCGTGACTCCTCTACTGGCAGAGGAACTGTTTTTTGCCGTTTCTTTACAGGCTCTACTTCGTCACAATCTGTGGAACTATCATCAGCTGTAGGACTGAATTCGGCTATTTCATGCAAAGAAAAATTATGTGCCCAAAATCCGATGTGCATTTAAATGTACACGGGGTCTCAAGAGGTTATAATGGACAATTTCCGCGTTTATTTAAAAACGAGGGAAATTAGCTTTTATTTCTGAAAAAAAATTATTCTGATGCCAAATATTCAAACAAAACTTCTCTTTAAAAAAAATTAGTTATTTAAATATTAAGAAAAGAAAATCCCCCAAAACCGAGCCAAAACCAGTTCAATCAAAACACTCAACAAAATCTGTGACGTCAAGAAATCCTTCCGTTTCTATGATTATCCAAATAGTTGGTGTTGATTTGGTAGACCATTGCCATATTCCGTACAGGTTGGCGTGATTTGAGAGAAACTTGCAAAACTGGTTTCCACTGCATCATTTCAAGCCAAGGTGATGTTTGAGATCTTTTGACGGGGGGTCACATTCAATTCGAGCCGAATGAATAATTTTCTCGCCAAAGTCTAACAGGAGAACTTTGATTGCAAATTAAAAGAAAGGGGATTGAACAGAAATTTTTATATTTATGACCTTTTCCAAGCATTGAATAAAAAAAAATGCGGGAATTATCCATTGTAAATAATGATGTATTTATTTTAAAGTTCTATTTTATTTGTTAACAGCAATAATACAGGTTTGAAAATGGTGGCAACATCTAAATCAATCGGGAATATTCGAGATTCCTTCAGGTGATTTGATTGGCTGGATTTTGCTAGAAATTTCTACCGCGAGATTATAAAAAGTGGCGAAAAATATAATAACGAGTTCAGTCGAGTATCACACGTTGTTCGGAAAGCATTCGCTCTTTTGTTTACTTTTGCAGCCTGAATTATCGCTGTGATCTAAGTTGTACGTACCGAAGCTTGATAGCAATTGTTCTGTAGTTCGGAGAAGTTTCGTGAGCCTTCAAAGGAAGAATAAATTTATAATATTTATTTAGTAAAAACTGCGTCGTCATTTCATCGGTGAAAATTTCGTAGTAATATAATATTAAAGGAATATATTTTAGTTGGATATTTTGGATATCTTTACAGTAAAATACTTAGTAGCATTTAGTAGCAATTTAAGGGGTACTACGTTTCAACTCACGAAATTGTGTTTTCTATAACATTTTAGTTAATTTGTACCTTGATGGCTAATTAATACATTTATATTTCCTTTTTACCAAAAGATATATTGAGTTCTTTTTTAAATCTACATAAATAATTTCATTCTAATATGGTTTTATTTATAACCAGATGGATTGTTAAAATGACACTAATGACCATCGATATAGATAAACAACTGGATAGACTGCTCCATTATCAATGAAAAGAGAAAAACGCGCCGGGGATTGCGAAGCTGGTGGGAAGATTAACCAATCACAGTTCACATTTATAGTTGGATGGAAATGCGAAAAACCTTGTAAAGTGTAAGAGTATATATTTTTTTGCACATTATTACTAATTAAAGTCTACTATTGACATTTCTGCTGTGTACAACCCCAAATTTTATTTTCAATCCTCGGCAATCCGTATTTTTTATCCCACCAATTGCATCTGGCAACGGCTTCATTTTCCCAGTGTTAAGCAGTCTATCCAGTTGTTTATCAATGCTAAAGACTAATTATTTGCATATAACACCTTTGCAAGCAAGTTTAACAAAATATTAGGCAGTTTATTAATTTTCTTTTGGTTGAATTTTATTTTAAATATTGCAAAATTTGGCATGGTTTTATGTATACGATTCTCGGCGCAGATTCTGTACCGTACTTGGAATTTTAACAGCATTGCATTGAGGGAGCATTGCCAAAAATAATACAATCGACGCCAAACGGAATATCCCTTTGAACGGAGTGCTGTTGTTTTTTACAAACACTTTTAAATTATTATCCTTTTTACTTTCAATTACTCATAGGATAATAAAAGTATAGTATTTAGTTTAAAAAAAAAAAAAAAAAAAAAAAAAAAAAAACAGATATGAGAAATATACCAATAGCTGTAAATCATTATTTTGCCCTATCTTGAGCTTTAAAAAGCATTGCAATGACTTAACCATGGAATGGATTCGCAATGGAAAATGCTTATAGATATCGGAAAGATTACTTTCCTAGGGTGTAAAAGGCTAAAAATCACTACCCTTCACAAAGTTTTACGGAGAACATTTTGTAGCAAGTGTTTGTTACACATTTAGATGAAAATCAAGAAAATTAGAAGTTTGCGTTCAAAATAGGCCTGCCTGTTTCAGAAATAATGGTCACCGTAATTAGCAATATTCATATAGATGCGCTTGATAATATTAATCGTTAAACATATGATTGATATGAGTACGTATTTTAATATTTTAAGGCAAATTATACAAGTTGAGTATTTGTAGAAAATCCAGCTGTATGACCACTATGTTTTGCTTCACATCCAGTAATGGGTAAATTCTAAGTAAATTAATACTTTTACGATAATAAAAAAAAAAAAGTTTAAAAAAAAAAAAAATTATTCGAGAAGAGACATGTAATCAACTACGAGGAAAAACAAAATGTTTTATTACTTTCAGTTACTCATATGTATATATACATAGGGTAATGAAAGTATAGCAATCGGTCAAAAAAAAAATCGTTTTTTTTTTTTTTTTTTTTGCATTTCTCCACGTTTTGGAACATCCTGATTTCAAAAAAGTGATCTAGAAAATATGTCTGTGTGTCTGTGGTCAACATAACTCCCGAACAAATTTACCTACGATGTTCAAATTTGGTATGAGGGTTAGTGGCGGCCATGGGAGTTAAGGTTTTCGTCAGAATCGCGCATGCGCATAAGGTAGCTGCCATTGAAAAAAATCATGTTTTTCAATGATTGCTAAAAAACGGCTCTAACGATTTTGATAAAAATCGCTGTGGTAATGCCTTCTTAAGGTGTTCTAAACATCCCCACCTCCGAAATTCCCGTAAAAATGTTTTAATGGCGTAAAAAGTTGAAAAACGAATGCTTTCAACACAGAGTCCTCTTTCCATGAGCATACCTCAACAACGATCGTTTATTCTTTTCTAAATTTCGCTTATAATTAAAGAAATTATCGAAAAATATATTGCCAAAATCACCAGTTTGGCGAATTTTTTTTTTTTTTTTTAATTTTTTATAGACCCATACAAGAATTATTGCAAGCCCTCCCTCACTCACTCACTCACTCACTCACTCATCACTAATTCTCCCACTTCCCACATAGTCACAACTCTGAAAATCGGCACAAATATCAACAATGGTAAAAATAGAAAAAGTAAACTATTCCGATCTCGATTAACCCACTTTAAGGGGTCGAAAAGGGGTTAAACGTTCCAAACGGGGGACATTCGAAAATCCTACTTCCCACATAGTCATAACTCTGAAAATCGGCACAAATATCAACAATGGTAAAAATAGAAAAAGTAAACTATTCCGATCTCGATTAACCCACTTTAAGTGGTCGAATAGGGGTTAAACGTTCCAAACGAGGGACATTCGAATATCCTACTTCCCATTTGGTCACAACTCTAAAAATTGGTACAAATATTAACAATAGTAAACATAGAAAAAGTAAGCTATTCCGATCTCGATTATTCCACTTTAAGGGCTCGAAAAGGGGTTAAACGTTCCAAACGAGGGATATTCGAATGTCCTACTTCCCCTTTCTTCACAACTCTGAAATCTGGTGCAAGTATCAACAAAAACAAACGTATAAAAAGTAAGCTATTTCGATCTCTATTTACCCACTCTAAGAGGTCAAAAAGGGGTTAAACGTTCCAAACGAGGGATATTCGAATGTACCACTTCCCATATGGTCACAACTCTAAAAATTGGTACAAATGTCAACAATGGTAAACATAGAAAAAGTAAGCTATTCCGATCTCGATTAACCCACTTTAAGAGGTCAAACAGGGGTTAAACGTTCCAAACGAGCGATATATTCGAATGTCCTACTTCTCATATTTTCACAATTCTGAAAACTGGTGTGAATATCAATAAAGACAAACGCAGAAAAAGTAAACTATTCCGATCTCGGGTGGATCAAGGGGTGGAAAAGGGGTTAAATGTTCCAAACGAGGGATATCCGAATGTTCCTCTTCCAATGTAGTCATTTTTCTGATATTTTTTTGCAAATGTTAAAAAAATAAGTCATTCCAATATCGATTAACGAATTTTTAAGGGATGAAAAGACGACGCAACATTGAAACTATACGAGGATTAACTTAATGTCTAATTAACTTAATTCCAATACAGCTACTACTTTGAAATTTAGAACTAAGAGCAAACATAAACACAATAAACTATTCCAGTTTACTATTCACAATTATAAATTTCGTTTAAAATGTCAACAAAGGAAAGTTCCTATTTTGATAAATCAATTTGTCGGGATCGAAATGGGAGCAAACGTCTGAAGTGTAGAATACATGAATGTCTTTTGATCGCTAAAATGCTAATGGTAAAATTTCGTAGCGCAACACGGGTATTCAGCTAGTATATATATATATATATATATATATATATATATATATATATATATATATATATAATTATTGCCAAACTGACCATTTCCTCTAAATGAATGATGAAAATATAAAAACGGTAAATGACACAAATCCACGTCAGTTTTATAGTGTAATTAAAAGTTGTGCGATGTTCCACACCCCTAGTTTTTTTCCAATTTGTCAATAGTAACCGGTAAGGAAACACGTTCATTTAACTGAAAAATTGCGGATTATGGATCGACTAAAGCATCCAGAAAAAAAACGGGTTTAAATCTATTTAATGGAATTCAAGTAATGACTATATTATCCCACCCCTCTCTTTTATAGATATATACACAAATCGTTCAAATGCATTTAAACAAAAATAAAATAAATTGCACCACTTATTATATTAAAGACTTTTAAATATAATTTATTTTTTTTTGTAATTTATTTAAAATTTTGTTAATAGTTCCTTTTAAAAATAATTTGTTGGATTATTCCGATCTGACTTATTCTCTGAATACAAACAGGATGTCCCAGCTGTCATTGTCCAGCTATTTAAAAATGTGTAAGTTATACGTTTCTGGTATCAAGGAAAAGTAACTGTTGAATTCTTAGATTTTAGAGAAAATTTTTATTTTACAGCCCACGTTAATCCAGCCAGCGGTTTCGGATGCGGGGGGTTCAATTAATTGCCTGGTCACCAAGATCTCCAAACTTAACTCATCTGGATTTTTTTTTCTTTTGGACCTATGTTAAAAACGAAGCCAACTCGCGATGCTGTAGAACTTTTCGTACTTCACGCGGCTATTGCTACTGTGACTACGAAAATGCTGCAGCCAACTTGGCTAAAACTGGACATCCGGTAGGACATCATCAGGGCTACTACGTGAAAGTGCACTGATTTTACTTTCAATTAACCATGTGTTTACATAGAGTAATGAGAGTATTGTTAAAAATAAAAAATAAAAACTTAAAAAATTATAAAAATCGATCGCTTCAAAATTGGGGTGTGGAGCATCGTACTACTTTTAATAGACAATTCAAGCTTTTTTTTTAAAAAAACGAGTGAAATTAGTAGATATTTATGAAGAATTTCCTTCTGATTCCAAATATTTAAACGAAAGTTCTTTTTAAAAAATTAGTATTTAAATATTAAGAAAAGAAAATACCCCAAAACCGATCCAAAACCAGTCCGATCAAAACACTCAATAAAATCTGTGACGTCAAGATATCCTTCCATTCTATGGTTATCGTGAATTTTCTGCCAAATAGTTGGCGTTGATTTGGTAGACCATTGCCATATCCCGTACAGGTTGGCACGATTTGCGAGAAACTTGCAAAACTGGTTTCTGCTGCCGCATTTCAAGCAAAGATGTTTGAGGAGCATTAACGTCGCATTCAATTCCACCCGAGTGAATCATTGAACTTTGATTGCAAATTTAAAAAAAAAAAAAGGGGGGGGGGGGGGAAGCACATTGGGCAAAAAAAATTGTGTTTATGGCCTTTTCAAAACATTTAGAATTAAATAAATAAAAAAATTAAAAAGGCGGTAATTGTCTATTACACTACAATGCTGGTCACCATGAGTGTAGTGGGGAGGGTATACGCCGGTCCTGCGTACTGGTACTTTACTGAGAGTCGGCACGGGGCGTATCGCTACTTTTTTGAACGAATTAATAATAGCTGATAAATCTTTATGCATGTATTGTGATATAAGTTAGTGAGAAAATAAATATATAAATTAAGAGTATTTTCCTTTTTCTGTGTGTGAGTAGTACATTGTATAAAATAGTGTGACTTAGCATTTTATAATTGAAAAATCCCAGCTACAGTTGGGTTACCATCACGATTGGGAAGCTTGCGCACCAGTACTTTTTTTTTTTTTTTTTTTTTTTAGCACTACAACACTGTTGGTTATTACATTTAAATTTGACGTGGAATAGTGTTATTAACAGGGGGTGCCTACAGGGGAGAGGGGTTCGTGACGCAAACTACGTCATCAAAATATTATGGGGGGGGGGTGGTGATAAGAAATTGGAAAATTTTGGGATTTATCATAAAAAATTAAGATAAATAGAATAATAAGAAAAATCTTACAAAAAATTTGTGTGTGGAAGGGGGGTGGTATATGTATATAAAGTATGTTATAAGGCTGATGGGGAGGGGGGGAGGGCGCTTGCACCTAAGTTTATAGAAATATGCTTAAGATCTGAAGGAGGGCGGGAGCGTTTAGTATATATTAATTTCCTTGTGGTTTGATGGGGGAGGAGGTTCACCTACTTTTTCACAGTATGTTTACCGTGTAATAGGATGTATAAGGTTTTGAGGGTTAGTCTTCATTTTTATCTATACCAATATGTTTAAGATCTGAGGTGGGGGAAGGGCAATGTTTAGTATACATTAGTATCTAAATGTTTAGATGGGGGGGGGGGTCTTTATTTCAGTATTTAATTGTATCTTTAAGGTTGTGTGAGGGAAGGGGTTAATTTGTCAACCTTTTAACAGTAGTTTACAGTGTAATAGTATATTTAAGGGTCTGAGGTGGGGTGTTAGATTTTAATGTGTAAGCAATATGTTTTATGTCTAAGATGAGAGAGGGTATCCATCAATTGTTATCTAGCAAAAATATACTTACGGTCTGGGGGGGGGGGGGTGTCTAATGATTGCTATGTATCAACAATACGTTTAAGGTCTGATAGGAGTGTTCTACTTAGTATGCAACACTATTTTTAATGCCTGTTTGGTCTACCTTTAGTTCGCTTATAATCTGGGGGGGGGGAGTATTTTAAGCCCAGTTACCTTACCCTCCGCCACCCTTTCAAAGCAGATAATCGCGCACAATACGGCATGTGATGGGGTTGGGGGGGGGGGGGGGGAGGGGATCTAAATTTGCTTTATTATAGGACGCAGAAATGTCATATTTGCACATTTCCGCCGCTCCTAAACTCCTACCAAACATATCCTACCTAGAGTTAATAATGCTTTAAATGCAATCTAAAACTTACAGTAGAATATTGTCAAGTCAATACTGTGCGTCCGGGGAAGTGCAAGAAATATCTAAAAATTTTACAATTTTTAAAGTCGGTCGAAAGTGCCTGATCAATTAATTCCCTTGAATATGAGTCAAAGTTATATTGAAACCGACAGTTCGTATCCTGTAGGGCTCCGATTTGTGCGGGAAAATTACGCTACTCACGTGATGAAAGGAAATAATGAGCAAAGTAAAAAAAAAAAAAAAAAAAAAAAAAAAAGGATATAAATTAAAAACAGAAACTTTTAAGAGGTCAATGTCGCTCTGAGCTATAATGCACCAACGGTTCATAATGCTAATTCTGAAGATCCAATCACATCATTGGAGCTAAGGCGCGGCAGCCTCATTCCCATGTTATTTCTTCTTCCACTTGTGATGGCTAAAGCGCAACAAGAATATAGAAAAGTAAAATAAATTTCAAGTTTGAAAATTCCCGCCAAAACTATGTTTTATTTTAGAACACTTATTTTAAACTTAGTATATTGCAAACTGCGGATTCGCTGTGACAACATTAAATAGGTAAGAAGTTTTTAATTAAAATAATTTTAGACTAAGGTAATTGAACATAAAATGGGCTTTTCTTGATAATTCTTTAGAGTATGAGCATGAGCGCCTGTATGATTATTTGCAAAAGAGTACAAAGCTGTGTTAAAAAGAAAAGTGCAATAAAAAAAAATTTGTTTTTAATTTTGATTTTTAAAAATGTTAGATTTCTTAATGAAATATTATATAGTAGTTATTCATCAATATTGTGTAAAAATTAATAATTTGAAATCCATTTTAAGTAGCACAGGACAACTTTTTTTTCCGGAGAATTGTACCTCTATTTTTCCACTATTCCTTCATTTTTAAAAGCCAAGGGGATAAAAACCGCAAGCTCTTGTTTCGCCTTCCTGCACCCATTAGTATAAACACAATTTTAACTTTTAATTTTAGACAAACTTTCCATATTAAATTCAGTTTTTTTTTTAATTATTATTATTATTTATTTTATAAATATCTATTTTTTACTTTTATAAGTATACTAGCTACGAAATTTTACCATGTGCGTTATTTTAGCCAGCTGCGAGGCCACGCGTTGCGGAATTCTGTCATTGGTGTATAGACCCCAATTTTTGGCGCTTCGCTCGCAGGAAGGTTCATCGCAAAGCAAAATCAAGCTCGCTTCGCTCGCTGAAAAAGACATTGACACATAATCCCAGGCTTACTTAACTCGTTGAAAGGGTTCATTGCTATGCAAACATAAGCTCGCTTTGCTCGATAAGAGGTTCATTGCTGCGAAAGCGTAAGATCGACTCACACACTAAAAACTAATTGCTACGTAAAGCCTTGATATTAGAAGCCCCTCCCTTGTCGAGAAACAATAAAAAAAAATCCCCGTTAATAACTATAATACAACACCCCTATAAGAATATTTTAACACGTGATGTTTGTAAAAAGCAAAATTAGAAGGTCAAACTACTTATGTTGAAACTTTCAGCGCTCTAGGTCTATTAGAAGTCGCTTTTTGTGGAAATATTAATTAAAAATTCATTAAAAAACAAATTAAAATGTTAACGATCTTTTTGTCAAAAGTCCAATTATAAGGCCAAAACTATTTGTGTTGAAAATTTCAAAAATGTATCCCAGTTAGAAATCGTTTTGTAAAATATTTGTTAATTAATTAATTAATTAATTAATTAATTAATTGTAAAATTTCAAAATTCTGTTTTTCAAAAGTCCTATTAGAAAGCCAAAACTTCTTATGTTGAAAATTTCAGAGCTGTAGCTCTATTAGAAATCGTTTTGTAAAATATTAATTAATTACAAAATTTAATTAAAAAGGAATTAAATAAAAATTTATAATTCTGTTTTTCAAAAGTCCAATTAGAAGGCTAAAACTACCAATGTTGAAAATTTCAGAGCTGTGGCCCTATTAAAAATTGTTTTGTAAAATATTTATTAATTAGTTAAAAAAGAACTAAATAAAAATTTAAAATTCTGTGTTTCAAAAGACCAATTAAAAGGCCAAAACTACTTATGATGAAAATTTCAGAACTGTAGCCTTATTAAAAGTCGTTTTGTAAAAAAAAAATCTAATTAGTTAAAAAAATTAATTAAAAAAGAACTAATTAAAATTTTAACATTCTGTTTGACATACATAAAATTAGAAAGCCAAAACTTCCTATGTTGAGAATTTCAGAGCTCTACTCCAATTTTAAGTAGGTGTCTATAGATCCACAGAGCCACAGACAGACAGAAGACAGACACCCAGCTTGTTTTATTATTATAGATCTACTTTCTTGCCATATTTATTATCTGTATAAATTTAGTATTTGAAAGTAGTTTACGTATGGAGTGTTAGAACTTATTAGTCGCAAGTACTATATGGATTTCTAGGTTTTTATGGGTTTAAAATATGATGTACATTTTTATCTAGCTTTTTCGTTTACATTTTTATCGATTGCTTTTTGTAAAGAATTGCTTTTGGAAGGAATTGACCAACGATGTTCAAATTTGTGTAGTTTAATGGTGGCCATGGGATTACCATTAAAGCTTTCGTCAAAATTACGCGCATACGGTGGCTGCCATGAAAAAATGATGTTTTCAATAATTGCTTAAATGCGGCTTACGATTTTGATCAAAATCCCCCTGGTAATGCATCTTTAAGTGTTATAAACTACCCTACCTACAAAATTCCCGTAAAAATGCTATTCAAAGCGTAAAAAGTTGTAATAGTCCAGGGAATAGAGACATTTTTCCTTGCAAAAGGTTATGTAGTTCTGATTTTTTAATATGTTATAAAGGTTGGTCCCGTGGTTTACAAACCAAGTTTTCGACCTCCTAACCCTTGTGCGTTCTCCGTGGTGCACCAAAAACTGAGCCATTTTTCAGTTTATACGTCATAACTCTTTGTCAATGCATCTTAGAAACAAACATTATATTCAAAAGTTGTAGAATATTAAATTTTCTACAACTTTCGTATACAAATTTTTTTTTTTGTAGACCGATTATGGAAATAGTTATGTTGCATCAAAGTCAAAACTTTTTCGTAAAAATGCTACTTTTTTAAGATTTGTGTTAAGTTTTTTGATTATATCTCCATAATGGTACTTTTTAGAGAAAAAGTTTGTAAATAAAAGTTGTAGAGCAATCAATTTCCTACAAGTTTTACATTAACTTATTTTCTAGGACTAATAACAAAGGAGTTACTCTGCTTTGTGTATTTTCCGTGGTGCACCAATAAAAAATGGGTTTTTCAGTTTATAGGTCATAACTCTTTTGCAATGCATTTTAAAAACAAACATTACATTTAAAAGTTGTAGAATATTAAATTTTCTGCAACTTTTGTGCACCATTTGCTTTTGTAAAGCTATTAGGTAAAGAGTTACGTAGCATCAAAGTAAAAACTTTTCGTAAAAATGCTGCTTTTTTTAATTTTTTTGCCGAGTTTTTCAATTATATCTTCATAACAATAAGTCGTAGGGAAAAATAAAAGTTGTAGATCTATAAATTTGCTATAAGTTTTATACGAAAAGTTACTATCTAGGACTAATAACTAAGGAGCTACTCTTCTTTTAAGGTTTACGAGATGATAACCTATAATATTTTATGTATAGGTAGGGGTTAAAAAAAAAATAGCTTCTTACTGCATAGTCTGACAATTTTAATAAAAAAATGAAACAATATATATATAATACTGATGATAATGTAAATAAAAAGTGGAAATATATTAAATAATGTATATATCCATATACAATAACGGTAATATCAATTTTCCATTTTCGCATTGGTGCACCAAAAACCTTCTGAATTCTGAAATTTTGGATTTTTTTTTCAGTACACTAATCCTATCCCTTTTCCACTGCATTTTTTATTGAAAAAATTATATTTTAGGTTGTAGAGTATTAAATTTTCTACAACTTATGCCTGTGCAAAGTTTTTTTTGCAGAACTATTGTATGAAAAACAAATTGTATGAAAAGCATCGCAGCAAAAACTCTTTCGTAAAAATACCATTTTAAGATTCTTGTCGTGTTCTTCGATGATATCCATAAAAGTATATCATAAAAATTGTAGAACCCTAAATTTGCTACGTTTTACATACAAAGTTATTTTATAGGACTAATAACAAAAGAGCTACTTGGTAAGATCTAATATTAAAAACAGTTTCTTACTGAAAAGCCTGCTAACTTTGATTAAAAATAAAACAATATAGGTATTAAAATAATAGTATTATAAAACAAAAAATATAAATATTATAAAATTGTATTTATCTATATATAATAATAGTAATATCAATAAAATTTACAATTTAGAAAACTTATTAATTCCTAAATTTAGTTTCGTTTAGCCACGAAGGCTCGGCTAGTTCCTCCGCTATTTCTTCATTTAAGAGTTATGTTGGGTCGTCATCATCGCTGTCATCAATTATGATGTCCTCTATATTGTCACAGGTTTGTCCATGACAGTTTTTACATATTATGAAGCATTTGAGACCGGTGGTTGTAATAGGAAGAAGTCCTTTACTGTCCTTCTTCCACCCCCAGACCAGAGGATTTTTCAATTGGCCCATCCATGTCTGTACTTGATGGTATGTGCGAAAGACATGGTGCGTTAGCAGCTTCTTGGGTCGGAGGTAGCTTTGACAGATATAACTTGCTCCCAGTTGTTGATTTGGAAAATTGCTTATAACGCAAAGAATTTCAAGCTGTTGCCCTGTCACCACCATAGAGAGCAACAAGAGTGCTTGATACTGCTTCAGTGATGCTTGAAACACTGGCATTAGGATCTAGGAAGATCTTTGCAAATTGCTGTAATATTGGACACGACGAAGCAGCCATCATTACAACGCATGTATTCTAATACTAAGTAACCACTCTGGGTGGCTGATATTCTGTCGGGATGGTTAGTGGTGGGGAGGGGTGAGAAAGAAAGCACTAGAAACTTTTTTCGGTTTTTCTAATCTTCATCCCTGAATTCGCCGACCAAACGGTATAGTGGTTAGCGTGCTGGCTTCTAGACCGCGAGGTTGCGGGTTCGAGTCCCGTGTTGGCATGGGTGTTTGTAAATGTATGTTGGCTTGTCTAATGACGAAATGTTTCGGCGCATTATAGCCCTCGTGTTGCTGACGGCGCCAGATAATCTGAATACAACCAACCAATCATCCCTGAATTCAGCAATGACAAATCTCAATCAACAGTATATGGTGTTTTTGAGGAAACTGAGCCATTAAATGAATTCCTTTACAAGTCACTTATGCCACTCGACTTGAGATTTTTCTATTCTATCTCAAAAGATTTGTACTCCACGTAGTATAGAATTAGACACTTGAATGCAGTTTATTTCTCATTTTTATTTCCGAATGCAGAAGTTTTTGGTGCATCACGGCAAAATGGTAAATTTTATATTACTATTATTATCTGTAGATGTATACATTATTTAATATATTTCCACTTTTTATTTTACATTGTCATTAGTAATATACATATTTTGTTTGATTTCTTTTGTTAAAATTGTCAGACTATGCAGTAAGAAGCTATTTTTTTAACCCCTACCATTACATAAAATATTATAGGTTATCATCTCGTAAACTTTAAAAGAAGAGTAGCTCCTTAGTCATTAGTCCTAGATAGTAACTTTTCGTATAAAACTTATAGCAAATTTATAGATCTACAACTTTTGTATAATATATTTTTCCCTACGACTTATTGTTATATGAAGATATAATTGAAAAACTCGGCAAAAAAATTAAAAAAGCAGCATTTTTACGAAAAGTTTTTACTTTGATGATACGTAACTCTTTACCTAATAGCTTTACAAAAGCAAGTGTTGCAAAAAAGTTGTAGAAAATTTAATATTCTACAACTTTTAAATTTAATGTTTGTTTTTAAAATGCATTGCAAAAGAGTTATGATCTATAAACTGAAAAAAATATTTTTTATTGGTGCACCACAGGAAATACACAAAGCAGAGTAACTCCTTTGTTAATTGTCATAGAAAATAAGTTAACATATAAAACTTGTAGGAAATTGATTTCTCTACAACTTTTATTCACTAACTTTTTCTCTAAAACGTACCATTATGGAGATATAATCAAAAAACTTTAAACAAATCTTAAAAAAGTAGCATTTTTACGAAAAAGTTTTGACTTTGATGCGACTTAACTATTTCCATAATCGGTCTACAAAAAAAACTATGTATACGAAAGTTGTAGAAAATTTAATATTCTACAACTTTTGAATATAATGTTTGTTTCTAAGATGCATTGACAAAGAGTTATGACGTATAAACTGAGAAACGGCTTGGTTTTTGGTGCACCACAGAGAACGCACAAGGGTTAGGAGGTCGAAAACTTGGTTTATAAACCACGGGAGCGACCTTTATAACATATTAAAAAATCAGAACTACATAACCTTTTGCAAGGTAAGACCCCTTTTTCAGTCTCTATTCCTCGGACTATAAATCTTAAACATAAAGTTATCTTCCCTTGAGCATCACCCATCAACTACTGTTACTTTTCTGGCGCACTTACAAGAAATAAAAATGTAAGCATTATTAAAACGTACCGTAAAATGGGGTAAATCGGAACACTTTTCAACTTTCAAGGTAATAATCGGTTGTAATAAGATCGTTAAGGAACATATTTTTGACATAGAAACTTGGGTCTTACCTTCTTCTTTGAGAATCAACCCAAAACTTTTTGTAAAAACTAGGACTTTAATTTATTTTGAATTTTTTCATGGTGTTCCGATTCACCCCGCAGAAAGGGGTGAATAGGAACACTCGTTACAATTTATGTCTGATCTTATTTAAATGTTTACAAGGTCACAAAAAGCAAATAATAATGCATTGTGGTGAAAAGGAACACATTTTTATCATAAAAAAAAAATCATTTAATATGACGGATAAAATTTGTGTTTGTCAATTATTGTCAAAACAAATCATATGTTTGAAAGAGTATCAACTCTTATATAACTCTCCTATAACTCATCCAAATAGTCTTTAAAATTAAAAATACTTTTTAATCTACTTTATGTTTGCGTGTCGTATGACTGCAAATTCTTTAAAATATCTTGAGAAAGGAGAAAAGCATCCTCATTTGGTTTCAGAAAATCTCTTCGTTCATAAGCGCTTTTTGTAAAACACACTTATATAGCAATAATCTTGTGGGTGTAAAACTTTGCTCACATAGAGTCTTCATACATTTTTCCATATAACTTAAAGATAACGAAGTCATTTAGAGAAAAAACAACTGGAACAATCTGGGTTTTTGCCATGAGGAAACTAGGCTCCTCTTCTGACATTTATTCAAGACTGCAATCTTGATTACTGTCTTGAAGGGAATAATTAGACTCTTATTCAGTCGTTGAATCTTGTGTGGAACATATTCTTGCCAAAAACAGCTTTTTAATATCACTTTTCAAGTGTTCCGATTCACCCCGCAAATCTCAAAATCGAGACGAGGCAAAACATAAAAATTCGTAAAATAAAAAGTTTTTTAAACCAAGTTAAATTAAGTATGGCATGCTGTTGTGGATGTTTATACTTATCTAAAAATATATTAGTTAAGTCTATAACTGGTACATGTTATTAATTACGGGATAAGTTTTGGAGAGGTTAAAACTCATTGGATTGTATGCACGCTGTTTCAGAATTTTTTTTAAAAAAAGGACAGTGTTGAAAGCCCCACAAAACATGTTCCAAGATTAAAAACATGTTAACCAAATGAAAAATATATATATATAATTAATAAAACTGCTTTATTTGTGTAAAATAATAATTTCTTTGTAATTTCATGAAGTTTCGTTCCGATTCACCCCGCTGTTCCTATTCACCCCATTTTACGGTATATCACCAAAATCGGCATAGTTTTTTGATTATTTATTTTTTATATTTTTGTAAAGACCCGCCTAAGAATTATCGTAAAAATATATCGCCAAATTGGCAATTTTTTTCTAAATTATCGATGAAAATATAAAAACTTAATAATATCAATCCACATCTGTATTGCAAGAGTGTAATTGAAAGTTGTGCACTGTTCACCCCCCCCCCCCCCTTAGTTTTCCAAAAACTTTGCGAGTCCTGATTTTTATAATGTTTTTATAATTTTCTGTGCATAGTGACCTCTCCGAATTAGGGTCATTTGATTTGGACACCCTGTATAGAAGTAAGGGTATTAATGATTTTAATTTCTTAACTCGAACGATCGCTGTGATTATCATGCGCTTGAAGAGGTGGCCGACAAGTGGCTGTTAAAGGTAAAGAAAGGGCTTGTTTATAATTTTAAAAAAAAGTATGGCGACGAAAATCAAAAAAAGCATTAATAGAAACCTGTTGCTAAAATTCATAAAGAAAATGAGCTATATCTTTAGGTCTATCAATTAATACATTTATCAATATCTCTGATATGTTTATCCAGGAATTGTGTGGCTTTGATTAGTGTCTAAAATCCGGATGTCTAAAGATAAACAATATAAGTATGGGACCCATGCCTTACATCCCTACAACTAGAATACATAATTTTGTAGTCATTTATGAAGACACGGAAATGCTTTAAAATGTGACGTTTTTTTGGCTACAATATATATATTTTTTGTAAGTTTCAAATTTGATATTGTACACTTTAAGTATATCTCATCAACTGCTTATCCCTTTTACTATATACATAAACTTGGTAAATTATCCATATCGAATATTTTTATTTAAAAAAAACATAATTGAATTCATTAAAGTATCTTTGGTAATTTTTATCAATTTACGATCATATAATTTACATTCTAAGCCTTCTCCATCCCGTGCTATCCAGTTTCAATCTGTTTCATACATACATCCTTTCCTAATTGCCCTCCTACAACCATTATCCCTCCTATTCAAGAGCCACAAAATACCTTCGTATGGACCATCATTATCCCAGAGAGAGAGCGAAACCGACTTCAAATCGCCTCGACCACAATCAAATTACTTCAAATATAACCTTTGAAATATTAATTACGACGGCCCTTGCAAATCAGAGGCACACACAAAACCTCCTAAGTAAACGACTTTCCACTAATAGAACGCAACTGCGACAAAGCCCGCCATCTATGAGATAAAATTCACATATTAAACTACTTCGACGGGATGGACCAGGACAAGGTTTTAGGGTTAGAAGTGGAATGTATCGTAACTTTTTTCACGGAATGACGTAGGAAGACGGCCTGTCATTGAGAGCAGATGCTAATCATGGATACCAAGTACTTAAGTTTGTAATTACTTAAATGTTAATTAATAGATTTGCATTAATTTAATGTTCAAATTAATTGTAAACGCGTATTAAACTTCATAGTCCTGTAAACTTTTGCTTTGTTTTCCTTTTTTTAAAAATAAAAAAAATAAAAAAAAAAATTAAAAAGTCATTTTGCAATGCCGAATAGTTTTTAAAGTTTTGTTTCTTATTTCATGTGTATAGAGTTTTCCTATTTTCTGTGTATATGTTAGAACTAATTTGATTTATTTGGATATTATACATAAGAATTGATTATTTTACTAAGTAACTATCATTATTGGTTAATATTACAAATTACTAAGAGTTTCTTAAAGTTTATCATATTAAGCAGTTATTATACATAAAAAATGCACCTTGCTAATATAATATAACCATTTTTTAGTTTAATATAATCATTTTTTAATTTATCTCAAATTAATTATATTAACTCGCTATTTTGTATAATAATTGTTAGCCTGTGTGAATATGATAAATTTTGGATTCTACGCTTCCAACAGTTTAAATTTTCCTCATTCAGATAACCTGCTTTTAGATTCTTATTTTTAAAGTTTTGTTTATCATCTAATTTTAGTTGAACCTACAGTTCTTATTGTTATCATCAATATGAGATTAATTTTTAGTAACCACCATTGTTTTGTTATTTTAGAAAATCACCAGTAAATTTTATAAATCCTGTTAAATCAATCATATTTTTAAAAACGTTTTATTAATTATCCAGGAAATATTTTCTTTACATACTTAAAAAACCAGTCTTGCTGAATTTTAAAAAAAAATAATCGTTAATTTCACATAATTGCATATTTATCAAATTAATCGTAACATATATTTCTAAATCTTTACTCAATACAGAAACATAGGATAGTTACTTTCCGTGATGTCATCCTTATGACGTACCTCCCTTTGAGAAACTTATAAGACAGCCGTCACTCTCATCTAATATCCTTAAACAAAGCAACATGAGATACAGCTATTCTAATTAGGCTCCTTCTCTGTAATGCTAGACTGACCGTCAGGAGTGGCCTGAATAGCGACCAGTGGCCAGTCAATTACTGACCATGCCCGAATTGCTCTTCTAATGATACAGCAGGGAGGATTATAGAAAGGGGCATTAAGGGCTACCTTCCCCGCCAAATGAAGGGCAAGTTAGGGTAAAGGGAAAGGGTTTAAATTGCTACTTGCCTACGCATGTTAGTGTAAGATGGGGAGCGGGATGCTATTTCCTGTAGATGATATTGGGTTAGGGGAGATTTCTGATCAGAATGGGTGGTATATAGGTGCGGCGTTCTCAAAGATGGTGTTCGGTTGAGGTTGTATTTGAAATATCGTTATGGGAGGTTTGTTTTGTTCTAGGAGTGATTTGAGATGGGATATTTTACTGATGAGAGCGTGGTCAAAAGTAATGGTTAGTGTACGTTTGGGAAGTTGGGAAGTGGTCGTGGGAAGCTTGTGATGATGCTTTTTATGAAGACAATTAGTTTTGAAATATTTTTTTTTTTTCTAATGGTAAGCAGGAATGGTATTATATTGTTGGGTTATAGTGAAAAGATGTTAACACTGATATTTGGGAGGTTTTAGAAACACACAAAACCTTCTATAGATCAAATTCATCGTGATTATCACGCATTTGTCCCATTCTTTTGCGTATCCCTCATTTGGCACATTCCTTTCTGTACCACTTATTTGCCACATTCTTTTACGTATCACTTGCCACACATCTTTTTGCGTGTCACTGGTTTACCACATTCTTTGCATGTCATTGTGCTACATTCATATGCTACACATTTTTTACAGTAATAAAGTTACAATTCTTACTAATCGATTGGTCTTTTCTTCTAGTGTCCAAATATACCATAAAGTGATTTGATACAAAAATTGGAATTAGTACCTTATATACCGATATGGTTGTTGGAAAGCGGCGAAATGTTTTAATATGTTAATGTAGGGTTTGCATTTTGTGTTTTAATATGTTAATATATTGTTTGTATAATGTGTTTTAATATGATAATATATTATTTGTATTATATGTTTTTAATAAGTAAATATATATTTTTTTAGTTTGTGTTTAATCTCTAAAGTTTCCCCCATCTTTAAGCAAACGTAAAATGATCCGTATTGCATTCTGAAAATCGATGTGCTATATTTTATAGCTTAATTTATATCTTTATAAGTGGAAAATGGTAAATGTCATATAATCAGACAGTAACACGTTGGAATGACCAATATTAAAATAATTTTTTTTTAAATATTTTATAAAATTCTTTGCAAGAAAAGTTAAAAAGGAGAAAATTAGTTCTTATTCTAAACATAAAACAAATATTTATTTTAATATTTTACAGAATTACGAACTAAAAAGATAGTGATACGTCAAATGCTTGCTGATTGTTAGTTGACCATTTGGATTTTCTTCCATTCACGATGGAGTTGCTATAGTTATAATAATAGTTTTAATGTGGCACCAGCCCGTTGGAAGTGGAACTATACGACGTATCGAATGTGCGTCCGAAGGGAGAAAAAAAAAATATTGAATACAAAAACTTCGATCAAAATAAAATTGAATAAAAAATTCCGACTAAAAGGGACTGAAAGGAACTGAACGTCTTCCCCACTCCAAAAAACCTCTGGTTATGATATTTTGGCTTTGTGTGTTTTCTTGCGTGAAAAGAAATAAAAACATCTAATCGATGCAATCAGTCTATTACATCATTAGTACTCACATCGTTAAAATCGTCGTCGTATACATTTCCACTGATTTTGTACGAAGTTAAATCTATAGTCCTTCCCAGGAGCATGGACATCAGGAAAGGAAGAATGACACTGGTCATGATGAATGATCTGAAAAGAAAAAGAAGAAAAAAAAAACATTTTATTGAGAGAGTTATCATCAGCCTTTCAACTCCTCACAATCATTGAATATTTTATCATACATAAGAATCTCCAAAATGTATTTCGTGTTTTTGCATTTACATGTACGTTTGATAATAATTTATTGACCCAAAGTTTTAAATTTAAAAAGTTTCAAGTACTTCCGATAGATGGCGACACAAAATCCCTTCTATACATGTCAAATCACTAAGATAACACATCCAATTAGGGCATTTTACTTTTTGTGAGCATAAAATTTGAGCTGTAAGTGTGGGGTCGTTCAAATATTACGTAAGCATGTTTTTGGTAATTTTTGACCCCCTCCCCCCCTTGTCAGCAAAAATAAGCAAATCGCATACCCCCCTCCTCTAATTACGTAAGCATACGGTAACCCCCCCCCCCCCCCCCTGCTCCTGATTTTTTTTTTGTAACGTTAATAATCTAAAAAAAAGTTAGGATTCAATGCAAATAATGAACTTTAACTCGCCTTAAAAGGGAAAAAAATATATATTTTTAATTTTTTTTAAATCTTAAGTTTATCACAATTTTAATGGCACATAAATGTAATTTTCATAATCAATTAAGTCTATCTAGTCAGATGTTATTCAGGGTTGCTCTAGCCAGTTTTTAATGTCTGAATTATAGGGTTTCTGACATCTGATGTTATTGCTTCATCACTTGTTTCGCACAAGGAATCTGGGCAAACTTCCTCTTCGCTTATCCACTCGGTATCTTCCATGCCTTCTACATAATTGATGACGCACATCAGTTCATTTGCTCGACGAGCAGCAATTCTCATAGGCCGAACTAGGCAGACTCTCTGGCTATTTTCACCATGAACAATTTTCTTATGACGAATTGTCGATTTTAGTGAAGCGTGGTACAAACCACATTTCCCACAAGTCCTTGCAGAAAATTGTGATTTGATGGACGGACAAAAATAGTCATATGGCATTTTTAAAAATCCCCCCAGGGGGACATGCAGGTTCAAGCTTAGCCGGAGACTTAATTCCAGGAATTCCCCTTCCTCACTTGTTATTAAATCGTGAGGTGTTTGGGCCATTTTGATAGGTGGAGGTATAAAGCGTTCTTTTAAAATGCGAAATAATCCACTACGAGCAGGAGAGCAACACTGCTTTTCTTCGCATTTTACAATTTGTAGAAAGTATTGACTCTCTTGCACGTGCTTCGAATACCAGTTCATATCACAGGTTTTTTTAGAAATAAAGGGATTATTAAATGCTTACGTAAGCATCACTCATACCCCCTCCCCCCCTTGTCAGCAAAAATAAGCAAATCGCTAACCCCCTCCCCCCCCCCCCCCTAGGTACTTACGTAATACTTGAACGGCCCCTGTCTGTCATTAAAGTATTAATATTTTTTTTATACTTAATATATTTTTGAATTGGGTGGTAATCTTTTGGTACTTTACCTAAACATATAATTGGTTACAAAATTGATTGGGAAATATCGTAATGGAATTTTTATTGTTGAGTAAATAAACAAACACAACAGAAAAACAAAGAAACTTAACAGCAGATCACAGTAGTTAAAAATGGGATTTGTCTTAAATCAGGTGATTACCAACAATTTTTACAAAGTTGAAACATGGAATAGGTGCAGGCACTAGAAGTCGGCGATATATCGATACGACGATATTTTTATCGATATATTTTTTTTTTTTTAAATATCTATAAAAGTCACCGATATATTGATATTTTCAAACATTTTTAGTTTTTTGATGATCGTTTTGTCAAGGAGGTCTCTTCTAACCTCCTTGTGGTTTTGTAGTTCCATGTGTTTTTTCGATTTTCTTTATTCCCTTTTCACAATACTTCCGAACTAAAGTTTGGACTTGGCTGGGAAGCAGTTAAAAGTAGCACCCCAAACAAAAAGTAAAATCTTTGTTTATGGTGACCTCACCAAGCAACAAGGGGATTCATTTGAAGATAAAACATAATGCAATGAAAACTAAGATCACATATATTAGTATTAAGCTATTGTGTTTGGGTTTGTATTGCATTCGGCTCTTTTTTTAATTTTTATTCGAAAATAAATTCAAACCTGATCAAGGGAGGAATGGCTTAATTTTCTGAGTTGTGGTTCTTCATAAAATTACTATGCATTTTATAAGAAGTAGGAAGCTCTACTACTCTCGCGAATTTTCCCTAAACATAACCACTTAGTTTCAATTGTGTAAAATGAGCAGATTTCAGTAATCAAAAACTCACTATAGTTAAATTCGAAAAGAAGAAATTATTCATTAAAAGTGTCACGGTGTAGTGGTTAGCGTGCTAGCTTCTAGACCGCGAGGTTGCGGGTTCAAGTCCCGTGTTAGTCATGGGTGTTTGTAAATGTATGTTGGATTGTCTAATGACGAATGTTTCGGCGCATTATAGCCCTCGTGTTGCTGACGGCGCCAGAAAATCTGAAAACAACCAACCATTAAAAGTGTCAATGCCTGAGACAGAAAGGAGAATTCGAAGTAGAACTGGTTTAGCCTCCTGGGTTGCGAAATTCTAAATCCGCCTCTGCACTGGGCTAGCCTAATTGCAAGTTATGATTATTATGCACTTCAAATTACATACTTTCCAAAAAATATTAATTTAATTTGAATAAAAATAAGCAAACTTCCTTTAAAAATACATACGAAGAATGGCAGACTAGTATATGGAGCAGACATGTATTCATGCCTCGAATTTTTCAAAAATAAAGTATTACTTTACCAACATTCAACATTTTGCCTTCCACTTCATAAACATGTTTTATATTTTGTACCGTAAAATGGGGTGAATAGGAACAGCGGGGTGAATCGGAACGAAACTTCATGAAATTACACAAATTATTACTTTACACAAATAATGCATTTTTATTAATTAAATATATATTTTTTTTACTTGTCTAACATGTTTGGAATCTAGGAACATGTTTTGTGGGATTTTCAAAACTGTCCTTTTTTAAAAAAAAAAATTCTGAAAGAGCGTGCATACAATCCTATGAGTTTTAACCTCTCCAAAACTTATCCCGTAATTAATAACATGTACCAGTTATAGACTTAACTCATATACTTTTAGATAAGTATAAACACCCACAACAGCATGCCATACTTAATTTAAATTGGTTTTTAAAAAAAATTATTTTACGAATTTTTATGTTTTTCCTCGTCTTGATTTTGAGATTTGCGGGGTGAATTGGAACACTTGAAAAGTGATATTAAAAAGCTGTTTTTGGCAAGATTATGTTCCACACAAGATTCAATGAATGAATAAGAGTCTAATTACTCCCTTCAAGACAGTAATCAAGATTGCAGGCTTGAATAAATGTCAGAAGGGGAGGCTAGTTTCCGCATGGCAGAAAACCCGATTGTTATAGAGGTATTTTCTCCAAATGACTTCATTATTTTTAAGTTATATGGAAAAATGTATGAAGACTCTATGTGAGAAAAGTTTTACACCCACAAGATTACTGATATATAAGTGTGTTTTACAAAAAGCGTCCATGAGCGAAGAGATTTTCTGAAACAAATGAGGATGCTTTTCTCCTTTCTCAGGATATTTTAAGGAATTTGCAGTCATACGGCACCCAAACATAAAGTAGATTAAAAAATATTATTAATTTTAAAGACTATTTGGATGAGTTATATGAGAAGAGTTGATAGGCTTTCAAAATATGATTTGTTTTGACAATAATTGACAAAAACAAATTTTATCCGTCATATTAAATGATTTTTTTATGATAATTTTGTGTTCCTATTTACCACAATGCATTATTACTTGTTTTTTGTCACCCTGTAAACATTTAAATATGATCAGACATAAATTGTAACGAGTGTTCCTATTCACCCCTTTCTGCGGGGTGAATCGGAACAACATGAAAAAATTCAAAATAAATTAAAGTTCAAGTTTTTACAAAAAAATTTGGGTTGATCCTCAAAGAAGGTAAGACCCAAGTTTCAATGTCAGAAATATGTTCCTTAACGATTTTATTACAACTGATTTTTACTTAGAAAGTTGAAAAGTGTTCCGATTCACCCCATTTTACGGTATGTTATATTTGAAAGTATTTACTCAGCTATAGTTAAAGTCACGTTTCAAATGACTTGTATACAATTTGTTTACATACATTCATTCCCCTGCTAATTTTTCAATTATTTACATTGTAAAAATAATATGCTAAGTATTCAGCGTTGCCATAAAAGCTATTCGGAAAAGTAAATTTTTGTTAAAATCACCGCAACAATTAAACGAAAATAAATCGTTTTTTTTTTTTCCTTTTCTTTTTTTCTTTTTTTTTTTGCAATAGATCTACTTCATTTGGAACTAGGAGTGTGGACCATCGCACAACTTTCAATTACACTGTAATATTTTTTATTGCATTAAAATTTGATACTACCGTTATTTACCGTTTTCATATTTTCACTTACTTAAATAAAAATGGCCAATTTGGTGATATTTTTGGCAATAGTTTATTTCATGGGGAAAAAACACCGCCAAAATGGCGAAATTGCCGATGTTATTCCATAGACCTTACATTGTCCTTTTTTGTGAATGATACAGAAAAAGTCTATCGTTGATGGGTGATGCTAAAGGGCTAAAGATGCTAAAGGGCGCTCTGTGTTAAAAGCACTTATTTTTCAATTTTTACGCTTTTACGCATTTCTACGGGAATTTCGGAGATGGATACGATTAGAACACCTTAAGAAACATTAGCACAGAGATTTTGATAAAAATAGTTAGAGCCGTTTTCTAGTAATTGCTGAAAAACATAATTTTTTCAATGGCAGCTACCTTATACGCATGCGCGACTTTTACGAAAACCATTAATGGTAAGTCCCTGTGCCATCACCAACCCGCACACCAAATTTGAACACCGTAGATTAATTTGTTCGGGAGTTATGCTGACTACTTACACACAGACAGACATTTTTTCTGGATCACTTTTTTTAAATCAGGATGTTCCAAAACTCTTAAAGAAATAAAAAAAATTTAAAAATCGGATTTTTTTTTACTGAATTCTGTATTTTTATTTCCTCATGTAAACATATGGGTTATTGAAAGTAAAGAGTAGTCACCTTACAAAAAACAATCATGAAAAGTAGAAATTTGCCCCGAAAATCTTCATTTCTGGAAAAACTGAAAATTAAATAAAAAATCATGAAATGACCGACCAAACGGTATAGTCTTTGGAATAGAGACATTTTGCCTTGCAAAAGGTTATGTAGTTCTGATTTTTTAATATGTTATAAGGGTTGGTCCCGTGGTTTACAAACCAAGTTTTCGACCTCCTAACCCTTGTGCGTTCTCTGTGGTGCACCAAAAACTGAGTCGTTTTTCAGTTTATACGTCATAACTCTTTGTCAATGCATCTTAGAAACAAACATTATGTTCAAAAGTTGTAGAAAACTAAATTTTCTACAACTTTTGTACACAAAGTTTTTTTGTAGACCATATATTTAACTAGTTATGTCGCATCAAAGTCAAAACTTTTTCGTAAAAATGCTACTTTTTTAAGATTAGTGTCAAGTTTTTTCATTGTATCTCCATAATGGTACGTCTTAGAGAAAAAGTTTGTGAATAAAAGTTGTAGAGTAATCAATTTCCTACAAGTTTTATACATTAACTTATTTTCTAGGACTAATAACAAAGCAGTTATTTTGCTTTGTGTATTTTCCTTGATGCACCAAAAAAATTACCGTTTTTCAGTTTATAGATCATAACTCTTTTACAATGCATTTTAAAAACAAACATTAAATTTAAAAGTTGTAGAATATTAAATTTTCTACAACTTTTGTGAACAATTTGCTTTTGTAAAGCTATAATGTAAAGAGTTACGTAGCATCAAAGTAAAAACGTTTTCGTAAAAATGCTGCTTTTTTAAGTTTTTTGCCGAGTTTTTCAATTATATCTTCATAACAATAAGTCGTAGGGAAAAATATACTGTACAAAAGTTGTAGATTTATAAATTTGCTATAAGTTTTATACTAAAAGTTACTAACTAGGACTAATAACTAAGGTCCTACTCTTCTTTGAAGTTTTACGAGATGATAACCCATAATATTTCATGTATATAGGTAGGGGTTTAAAAATAGCTTCTTACTGCATAGACTGACAATTTAAATAAAAAAAATAAAACAATATATATATAATACTAATGATAATTTTAAATAAAAAGTGGAAATATATTAAATAATATATATATCTATATACAATAACAGTAATATCAATTTACCATTTTCGCCATGGTGCACCAAAAACCTTCTGAATTCTGAAATTTTGGATTTTTTTTTCAGTACACTAATCCTATCCTTTTTCCACTGCATTTTTTATTGAAAAAATTATATTTTAGGTTGCAGAGTATTAAATTTTCTACAACTTATGCCTGTGCAAAGTTTTTTTTGCAGAACTATTGTATGAAAAACAAATTGTATGAAAAGCATCACAGCAAAAACTCTTTCGTAAATATACCATTTTAAGATTCTTGTCGTGTTCTTAGATGATATCCATAAAAGTATATCATAAAAATTGTAGAACCCTAAATTTGCTACGGTTTATGTACAAAGTTATTTTATAGGACTAATAACAAAAGAGCTACTTGGTAAGATCTAATATTAAAAACAGTATCTTACTGCAAAGCCTGATAACTTTGATAAAAAATAAAACAATATAGGTATTAAAATAATAGTATTATAAAACAAAAAATATAAATAATATAAAAATGTATACATCTGTATATAATAATAGAAATATCAATAAAACTTACAATTTAAAAAACTTATAAATTCCTAAATTTAGTTTCGTTTAGCCACGAAGGCTCGGCTAGTTCCTCCACTATTTCTTCAATTAAGAGTTATGTTGGGTCATCATCATCGTTGTCATCAATTATAATGTCCGCTATATTGTCACAGGTTTGTCCATGACAGTTTTTATATATTATGGAGAACTTGAGACCGGCCTTAATACGCAGGCCTTAGTTCATCCTATATCGCACTGGCAGAAAATGTAGGTCAGAATTGATTGAGGAGCTGAATCCCTGTTGGTTGCAATAGGAAGAATTCCTTTACTGTCCATCTTCCACCCACAGACCAGAGGATTTTTCAATTGGCCCATCCATGTCTTTACTTGATGGTATGTGCGAAAGACATGGTGGGCCTTCTTCGTTAGCAGCTTCTTGGGTCGGAGGTAGCTTTGACAGATATAACTTGCTCCCAGTTGTTGATTTGGAAAATTGCTTATAACGCAAAGAATTTCAAGCTGTTGCCCTGTCACCACCATAGAGAGCAACAAGAGTGCTTGATACTGCTTCAGTGATGCTTTAAACACTGGCATTAGGATCTAGAAAGATTTTTGTAAATTGCTGTAATATTGGACACGATGAAGCAGCCATCATTACAACGCATGTATTCCAATACTAAGTAACTACTCTGAGTGACTGATATTCTGTCGGGATGGTTAGTGGTGGGGAAAGGTGAGAAAGAAAGCCCTAGAAACTTTTTTTCGGAAATTCTAATCTTCTTCCCTGAATTCGGCAGTGGCAAATTTTAATCAACAGTATATACGGTGTTTTTGAGGAAACTGAGCCCTAAAAGAATTCCTTTACATGTCACTTATGCCACCCAACTTGAGATTTTTCTATTCCATCTCAAAAGATCTGTACCTCACGTAGTTTAGAATTAGCCACTTGAATGCAGTCAATTTCTCATTTTTATTTCCGAATGCAGAAATTTTTGGTGCATCACGGCAAAATGGTAAATTTTATATTACTATTATTATCTATAGATATATACATAATTTAATATATTTCCACTTTTTATTTTACATTATCATTAGTATTATATATATATTGTTTTATTTTTTTTATTAAAATTGTCAGTCTATGCAGTAAGAAGCTATTTTTAAACCCCTACCTATATACATGAAATATTATAGGTTATCATCTCGTAAAACTTCAAAGAAGAGTAGGCCCTTAGTTATTAGTCCTAGTTAGTAACTTTTAGTATAAAACTTATAGCAAATTTATAAATCTACAACTTTTGTACAGTATATTTTTCCCTACGACTTATTGTTATGAAGATATAATTGAAAAACTCGGCAAAAAACTTAAAAAAGCAGCATTTTTACGAAAACGTTTTTACTTTGATGCTACGTAACTCTTTACATTATAGCTTTACAAAAGCAAATTGTTCACAAAAGTTGTAGAAAATTTAATATTCTACAACTTTTAAATTTAATGTTTGTTTTTAAAATGCATTGTAAAAGAGTTATGATCTATAAACTGAAAAACGGTGTTTTTTTTGGTGCACCAAGGAAAATACACAAAGCAAAATAACTGCTTTGTTATTAGTCCTAGAAAATAAGTTAATGTATAAAACTTGTAGGAAATTGATTACTCTACAACTTTTATTCACAAACTTTTTCTCTTAGACGTACCATTATGGAGATACAATGAAAAAACTTGACACTAATCTTAAAAAAGTAGCATTTTTACGAAAAAGTTTTGACTTTGATGCGACATAACTAGTTACATAACTGGTTTACAAAAAAACTTTGTGTACAAAAGTTGTAGAAAATTTAATTTTCTACAACTTTTGGATATAATGTTTGTTTCTAAGATGCATTGACAAAGAGTTATGACGTATAAACTGAAAAACGGCTCAGTTTTTGGTGCACCACAGAGAACGCACAAGGGTTAGGAGGTCGAAAACTTGGTTTATAAACCACGGGACCGACCTTTATAACATACTAAAAAATCAGAACTACATAACCTTTTGCAAGGTGAGACCCCTTTTTCAGTCTCTATTCCCCGGACTAGTATAGTGGTTAGCGTGCTAGCTTCTAAACCGCGAGGTTGCGGGTTCGAGTCCCGTGTTAGGCATGGGTGTTTGTAAATGCATGTTGGCTTGTCAAATGACGAATGTTTCGGCGCATTATAGCCCTCGTGTTGCTGACGGTGCCAGATAATCTGAAAACAACCAACCAACCAAAATCATGAAATATTTAGGATATCGGTATATCGATTCAGTATCGATATTTCCCCATGCAACGATACAGTATCGATATTTTTTTATCGATTTTTCCGACCTCTTGCAGGCACACCAAGAGAGTTGTGAGTCTTTTAAGAGTTCTATGATTGATGACGACTTTGTCAAGGAAACGAGCTCAACAAGTTCTTTCGTGATTTCTTTGGCATCAACTAAAATAGATTTGGATCGATCGGAAGATGCATTATCGCTTCATATGACTGGTAGAAAAGATTGGAGTGGGTGGGAAAGGGCACAGAAATGCAGATATCATCAATAATTATTGATTTAAATTTGATAAATGAATAATTGTATGATAATTGGTATTAATACTTTTCATATGTTTCAATACTTCCTAAAATGCAGTTTACTTTTGCAACAAGATTTTAAATGTTTCAATTTCTACGAAATCTTAATCGTGCCCTGATTATTGTGGTAAAAGAACAACACAAATGCTAATGATTTTAAAAATATTTAGCCATATTTCTTGTCCTCGAAAATATATTGCAATAGGCGTATGGAAGGCAAGTGATTTTCAAACACTTATTCCACATATTTAAAAATGTATGAGTAAAACTAGTTTAAGCTAAGCACTAATTTTATAACAAACAAATTTGTCACTATGCCATGTTTGGCAGGTGATTTTTATTTACTGAAATAAATAAAAAAGAGCAAACATGAAAATAATTAAAAAAATTGTAAAAAAAACACCACTTTATTTTAATTATGTTTTTAGTTTAGAATCTATATATTTAATAGGCAATACGTTTTTTGGGGTTAGTCCGTCCGCCTAAACTGCTCAACCAATTTCAATGATCAAGGTGTCATTTTAAAGGAAATAAGCTGTAGATTTGCCAAAACGTGCCAAAATAATTTATTAACACTTTATTAATTAGTTAAATTTCAATATTTTTCATCTTTAAGCTACTACAAAGCCTCAATGATTTTGAATATAAGAATGGCAACATCCTTAAGTAAACAAACCCGCTGTTCGGGGGTTCAACCAACCAACCAACCGTTGCTAATTTTAAAGCTCTTTATAAACTCTTCGTTTCAAAGTAGATTTTTTCTGTTTTTCTGAAGCATTTTTGTATTAGAGTAATTATTATTTTGAAGTATTTCTATCCAGAAAATGCCTCGCGTTGGACGTCGTTCTCTAACGGGGCGACTTATCAGAATAAATAAAAGATATTGGGACTTCAATGTAAGGGCATAACTAATGAAGTTTTAAATCAGAATGTTGGCGGATAGTACATTTAACTTTCTATTATGAAACTTGCAATTTGGGTGTTTTCTCTATTAGGCCTTACATTAAAGTTATAAAAATTTGGTTACATTTTTTATGGCTGGCAAACCTATTCAAGCGCAGCAAGATGTTTTAACCACAAATTCGAGCGGCAAAGCCGCTCAATCCGAGCGCAGCGAGGTGTTTGGGGGTTGGCGAGCGTTAGCGAGCAGGGGGCAAAGCCCCCTAGTATTCATTAATAGCGATACAATAATTATTATAAACCATGTAGCTTGTATAAGTCATTTTGTATCCTTCCAAATGAGTTGAATGGCAAATATTCTAAAAAAAATTCTACATATATTTAGTGATCTAGATTTGAGTGATAAAATCTGCTCAAATGTAGCTTTAAGTATTACAATTCCTGATAAATATTTAAAACGTTATTGGGTTATAATTTTGAATCTAGAACATAATTCACAACTTCTCTGATAAGGTTGATCTTGTAAATTGACTTTTCTTATAGACCCTTAAATTGCCATATTCATCTGGTGTCTTAAAAATAAAATCACTCCCCCCCCCCCCCCCCCGTCCCCGCATATAATTTTGCCATGGTCTGAACATGATGCATGTCATATTTTATGATATGTGTTCATCAATAAAGACTAAATAAGTGAAATTAAATTATGCCTGTATTTTCGAAGCACGTTATTTTTTCATGCTATCCTGTGTATTAAAAGTTATTAGTTCTGCAAAAGGTAAATTGTGACATATGAGCCGGGGTTGCGCACTTATGCATATTGTCGGATCAGGTTTGTAAATTCCTCAATATTCATCGAAACTCAAAATTCCGGAGTTTTTTTTTTTGTTTTTCTTTTCAGATATCCGCTATGCTGTAAGGTGATCTCTTTTTGTGACCCTGCCCTTTGAAATTCCCTTCTGTTCTTTGCCAATATTAAAAGGGCATGTAAAAATGGTCTTTCATGCAATCAGTTTGCCATTAGGGGTAAGATCCCCCCCCCCCCCTTTTTTTTTGTTACTTGATATGATTTACCAATAAACTATTCAATGAAGCAGAAACTTAGTTCAGGGGTTTGGAAAATCTAACTTAGAATTATGTTGTAGAATTGTCGTAATGAGTATTATAACATAAGAAAATTTTGTGAAATACATAAACACATGCAAGAATATCAAATCTATAAATTACACACACTCACACAAAAAGAAAAAGAAGAAAAAAACTGCTTCGGACTCATGGCTAAGTGGTAAAATGTGTGTCTTGTATACAATATGGCTCGGATTCGATTCCTGGTACTTTACGAACTCTGATTTTTGAATAAGTAGATGCAAAGGTGATTCTGACATGCTCTAGAATAAATTGTCAAGTTGTTTTAGTTGAAAAGTTTCCCCAGAGTTCTTACATGTGAAGGAAAAAATTGGGGAAAGTTCTTACTTGAAAGTCCGCCCGGAGGCCAGATTTTAAATGTGCCCGTGGTTCCTTGTTTCAACTTTGAAAGAATAACAAATGGTCGTTTATTACCATAAGATAAAAAGAGTGTATAAATGAACCCCAAACATTTATTGGAAAAAAAGAAAAAAAAAAAAAGGAAAAAAAAAACATAACTCTCTTACCTCCTTTCTTATTACAAAAACAATCTTAACTAAATTCCACGCTAATGCTCTAAGGCATTCGCCCAATGTTTATTAAAATAGGTTCATATGGGTTTCTTTAGCTAATTCAATTCCAATAGGTAACAGTTATTCGTTTGTTGAATTTTTTTTCTTTAACTTTTATGGTCTATTTATTGGATACGGTTTCTTTTTGAAAAATTATACACCATTATCGCAGAATTTGTGAGCGATCTTAAACTTCCAGTGCATCATTGACTTGATGCAAAACATTACATTGATCTTATGCGAAATATTCTTTAGACCTATTGCAAAATATTCCTTAGACCTATTTAATGCAAAATGTTCCTTTTGATCTTTATCCAATGGGAAATATTCACATTGCCGGGGGTGCGTTTTGATAGAATTCTAATTTCATATTTTAAATTTTTAATGAATACAATAACTATTTATAAAAATTAATAAAAAAATTCAAGTGGTGCGTTATAAGTACGAACATTAAAGAAGGCGATTTTAATTTAAAAAGCATGACGCTTTCTATGGGAGCAAATTTCAAAAATTTGTCATTATTATCATAATTTTTTTCTTCTTTAGTTTGAAACGCTGAATTGGGGCTTGCAGTTAATGATATCTTTATAAGGGGGAACTAGGGATACTTGGCACCTATGGATACTTGATCCAATGCCTTTTTACCGGAATTGGGAAAGTTTTATAAATTGGAAGTGGGTATCACACTTTACCCTTCAGTTAGCTAACTACAAGGTGATAATGATAACTGAATCTTTTTATCCGTTTTTAAACTATAAGGCAAATTAAATTTTCATGCTCCGAAAGTAATATACTTGTGTTATAAACGCTGGTGTCAAAAGAGTTTTGTTTAAAAGTAAAACTTCTTTTTAATTGTTTATATATATATTTTTTTTGCATACTTTTAGCTACAATAACGTATATAATAGTGTTTATCCACTTATTTTCAAATGGTTGTATTTAAGGATTATATGGCAAATGTACAATTAGGGATACTTGACCTAAGACATATAGGGATATTTGATCCAAGATAGGGATACTATTTGAATTAATTTATGCAGGTTTTATTATATATTTTTTTTTCCTTCTAACACCATTTTGTTAAGAATGTAAGATGTTCAATTGATAAAAAGTTATTGTTATTGACAGATATTCCTGAAAATTGTATGTCGTTGCCTGCCACCGACATGTTGCATGAGCTAACTGTATAATAATTCTCTCCACATTGTTTTCACAGACTACAGCCATTAGGTGTATCAGTTTATTCTACTTTCAAAAGAAATAATGTTCAATGCACAAATCGCCTGATGATACATAAACCTGACCGAATTCAGGCTATTCTTCATTTACCTAAGTTTTCAATGAAAAATTATACTTAAAAATTTTGGGTTTTAATGCGAGTTTAAATTTGCAGTTAAATAAATAGTTATTTCTTATTCTTGAACTTGTATAAGAACAGAAAGAGCTTTCAAACTACTAATATTTTAAGCTTTCTGCAATAAAAATTAAATGTGGACACCGTATTAACATTATGTAGCTAATAAAATTTAAAAGTATTGTTCTTACTGAACAAGAATAGAAAAGTATTGTTCTTACTGAACAAGAATAGAAAAGTATTGTTCTTACTGAACAAGAATAGAAAAGTATTGTTCTTACTGAACAAGAATAGAAAAGTATTGTTCTTACTGAACAAGAATAGAAAAGTATTTTCCTTGGACTTATTAATAGGAGTTATGTTGTTGTTATTATGTATCAGTGTTACATTTATAAATTAAATTGTGTACTGCCAAATATACAACTTTTGTCAAGTATCCCTAAGGGGTGGGTCAAGTATCCTTATATATTGGGATACTTGACCCAATTTTAAGGGGTTTTTTATATTTCGCATTTTACCACCTTTACAATTAATACTTCAGAAAGATATTCATACATATTGTTTAATACTTAAATAAGTATAAATAGATAGCTTTTATACACCCATAAGTAATGTAAAATAAAAATTAAACACCCAAAACTAAAAATTGGGTCAAGTACCAGTAGTTCCCCCTACAATTTGCTATGAGTAAGGTAAATATCCTAAATTTTTAAGCAATATTTCAGCCTAATGTTCATTACAATTTCTCATTAGTCAATGGGTGGTGAAAGACTGATTAAATTTAAGAGTGATTTTAAGCAAACATTTTTAGCAATCAACTAATGGTAGTTGAGTTTTGAGACCGAGAGAAGCTATGGTAACCAATCTTCAATAAATGTGGAGTGTCAGTCATTGCTATTTTTTAATTACAGAACTTATGGCTACCTTCTAGGTATGCAAATTTACTCCATCAAAAGAGTTTTTATATCAAAATACAGTGGTAGATAAGGATAAATGAAGTTAAAAAATGCCTTTTGTATTTTAAGAATAATATCGTTGAAATTTACCCATCCAATAACCCCTCCCCACATGATCAAAATGGATCTAAATAGACCAATTGCAATGTTTCACAAATTCAAATAAGTCGAAACATTGCTTCAAAACATGATTTTTTCTCGCATAATGAAATAACTATTCAATTATTTTTGTACCAATTCAAAGTTTTATTTTCGAAAAAATCTTGTAATTATTAAAATTTTGTAGTTTTCTCCAAGATGGCGCAACAATTTGTATTAAGTGTTTTTTTTTTTTTTTTTTTTTTTTTTTTAAATGTGACATTATTTGGAAAAAAAACTACTTTTTTTTTTCGAATGCCACTGAATAGTGTTTATTATTAAGGCTATATTTTTTAATTAAAATGACAAAAGTTAGTAAATGACGAAAAATGTGTGTAATTATAAAAAAATTGTAGTTTTTTCCAAGATGGAGCCACAATTTTTTTTTTTTTTTTAAACTTGACATTATTAAAAAAAATCCCTACATTTTTTTCTTTTTTTTCGAGTGCCATTGAATAGTGTTTATTATTAATGCTATATTTTTTAATTAAAATGACAATAGTTTTTTAAGTTTAAGTAATATTTCAACTGATCTTGTGTTTAGAAAAATATTGAACCAGGGCAGATCAATGTCGGACGATAATTCATAAAAAAAAAAAAAAAAACTTAATGAGGAAATATTAAATTTAGATTTCACAAAAATTACTTACCTTCAAATGTCAGTGGCACGAATTACATCTGTCGAATTCAAGTAACTTATAGCTGAAGATATAAGTAGGGAAATCTTTCAGCTGTTGAATACTGATAAGGAGTGGTGATTCGTCGATTTCAAACTGCATCACATACTTATCTATTTCATTTCTTCTGCTGTAGTATATTTGATATTTGTAGAACATGTAAGTGTAAAGAAATCTAACAAATCAGAAGTACTTAAAGTAAAATTATTAGAAAGTTATAGGTTCCGGATAGACAAATTCCAGGACTTTGAGATGAGATTAAGTATATGAACTATTTCAGCCGTCAAGTTTGGAGTTAAAAAATTAAAATTAAAGTCGTTGAAAGTGGTAAAGTTCACTCGTAAAAAAGAAACATAATGAGCGTTTTAAATTCTTCTATTTATAAATAAAATTTAATACATTTTTAATAATTGATATTTCAGTGGAAAATACAATTGTCATTTTGGGAAAATCGATGTTTGAACAATGCTTTAACTGCTTTGCATACCTACGTATGCATGTGATCTACAACTCGCTGCTAATAATTCTGTCGGCCCCCATGACTGTAGTTAAGGGAAGTTGGTATCCTAAAATTTATAAATAATCGATTTTGAGTTTGTTATTGTTTATTAAAATTTAAATTCTCTCCTTTTAAAGGATACCTCATTTGTAATAATACCTCAACTAGTAGTATTTTTATAATTTATTTTTAAGACAAAATTGGTAATTATTTGCATAGGTAAAGTTTTCTTTAAAATGCGTTTTTCTCAAAACTACATTTTTCATTTGTTCACATATACCTTTTCCTCAGAAACTGCACAAACTATCTTCCTAAATTTTTTACCACATATTCTTTTTATGTATCTGTATATACTGAAGTAAGATTTTGTTGTTATTTTAAAAATATTTTTTGTTTTGGCTTATTATGGCAAACGAAACTTGTGAAATTTTTAACAAATTTGAGTGACTTTCACAAAAATTCATTTAGAAAAAAAGTAAATGAATTACAATCATAAGCTAACTTCAGTAGAATAACAAGTGTCTGTTAAATGCATTGAAAAAAAAAATAGGCTTCTATGGCAATTACTTTCAGAGAAAAAGGTACATGAAATATGCCAAATTAATATAGGGGGTACTATACTAAACTTCAACTTAACTTGACATCACTAGACGGTAGATCGTCACAGTGCTCATAGGTATTTAATCCATTTTGGCGGCGTGAAAGCATAATGTTCGCCAAACCACAACCCTGTAGAGAACAAAAGACTATGAGGTTTGGAGAGAATTATGTCTTCACTCCGCTAAAATGGATTAATTGCCTATGAGCACGGTGAAGATTTATCGTCTAGTGATGTCAAGTTAAGTTGGAGTTTAGTATAACTCCCCTTAATTGAAAAAAAAAATAATAATAATAATGTTTTAGTCTGTATTAATAATGTCAAAAAAAGTAGAGGTTTCCGAATCTCAAAATGGACAAAACAACAAATTTGATGGTACGAAATGAAAACTTGTATAGTATTGTGTTGACACAGTAAAAAGCAGTGTCAACTTTCTAAAAGTGTTTCTCGATGTTAGAAGATCTTTTTTATGCTGAAACCTTTGCTGTAGGCAAGGAACCATAGATTAAATATATCAGGTCCATTTATATTATCTCCCCCCCCCCCTATTAGTTTCCCCTTCTCCTACAACTAAATTGCTATTTGTTGATATTTGTGATTATTTTCCTTTGGAAGTTACCAAAATACAGCATAAGTTGCAAACAAAGATGAAGGGAAAGAAACCAAGTGCTGTCAAATCCATCTGGATACTGGTCCTTTGTGGTGAATTCAGAAAAGCTTGCTTCCGGGATTCAACGCACCAATTGAATCCAACTTCGAAGAATGTCCAGTTTCATCTACAAAAGATTCAGACAGATAATGTTGACATGGTTGACGTAAATACGAATATGCAAGATAATGCAAGGAACTTTTCTTAGTTCGGGGATTTGTTACCTGAGAAGATTAATTTCTTCCCTTTCAATAAATGAAGATAAGTTTTCCAGCAAGATGATCCCTAATTATTAGTAGAAAGAAACGTTTTAACTAGAGGCAACGAAACAGACCAAACGCAGATTCTCAGTTATTTAGAAAATGAATGAAGCGTTTTCATTTTACTTGCTTTGAATATAGTTTATTTCTTTGGAAATAGTTCCTTCAATTTTACCTAGAGTGTGCCACGATCGTTAAATTTCGATAGTGTTCGGCGAGTCGAATATAGCGATTCCCATATCTGCAAATAGCAATTTTACAGCAATTGTCAGGTTTTACAATCCCGTACGTTTCGGAATGCAGCTTTGTGTTCCGAATGATGAGCATTTTCGCACGCATTTAAAAACAGACTAATAAAACTGATTAATTCTCAAAAATCTGGAGTAAACTTTCTTTTCTGAAAATTTTGGAAAATACTTAGAATAATTTCCTCCGCTAATAAAATAATATATTCATTACTAATTGTGTGCTAAAGCTCACTGCTAAGCAGCCACAGGGTCATTTCGCTGACTGAAAAGTTCTTTGCTCTGCAAGTGCTGGCTCATTTCACTGGCTAAATAATTCATTGCTACATAAACCCTCATTATTAGAAAAACCCCTCTTGTCGAGAAACACACACACACACACACAAAAAATGCAATAATACAGCACCACCCCTCCTCTCTCTACAACCCATTTCGTTCTAATTGCAATTTTATTGAGTTTTGTTAATTTTAATAAAGAGGGTTTTTTTTTTCTTAAATATATACGCAAAAAAAAAATGGCTTTCACAAAAATTGAGTGGCCCACAAAATTGTTAAAGCACATTCGATTTAATTTAATCATTTTTTTTTTTTTTTTTTTTTTTTTTAATTTTTTCATCGTAACTGTGCAATTTTAACTTTGTTATCAACAGCACAATTTTAAATAATAACAAATGACGCTCAAGATGTGTAAAGATGCTGTATCTGAATTATTATATTAAAAAAGATTTATTTTATAAGTGGTGGTAAAAAAATATATTATGGTTTTTTTAATGCTGGAAAACAGTCCATGCTAAAAAAATGAATTTTACGAGCTTTAATATTATGGAATGTAGTGAGATGCTATAAACTTATTTTATGTTATGTCACTTTTCTTTGAGGTCAACAATCACTAAAGTTTCAGACTGTGCCATAAGTCAAAATCAAGTTCAGCTTTAATATTATGGAATGTAGTATGAGATGCTATAAACTTATTCTATGTTATGTCACTTTTCTTTGAGGTCAACAATCACTAAAGTTTCAGACAGTGCCATAAGTCAAAGTACATGTCTCGTCGACATGAGTTTCCATATCAAAATTCAAATTTCGATAATTATGTCAGGAAGCGGAAAATGCATTCAGAAGGACATTGATAATATATATTTTTATTGTGCAGTATGAACTACAATAGAATTTTACTAATTCATCTAACAGGTTTAAGATACAGTCAAGGTTAATAAGTATATATTCAATCAATCATATAAGTTCATGAGTTATTAATGTTGGACAGGAAGAGTGCTTCCATTAAAACTTAATGGAAAGTTCACATATTTGCTCCAAATCGGGATATTCGTTTTGAACTATCGGACAATTTTCTTGCAGAGAAAAATATTATTTTACAGAGAAAGAGATTGGTTATAATTTTATAGAGAAAATTTATGCCCACTTTCATCTCAATTTCTTCATAGTAGTAGAAAAATGCATGCTCTTCACTTGCAATATTTAAAAATTTCGTACAATTCTAATACATTTTTTTTTTTTTTTTTTTTTTTTTTTAGTCACGTAAAACTTTAACAAATCTTTTCCGCCAACATGGAGGAGTCATTCAAAGTTTCTCAGCAACTTTCGAATAGTCATGCTTTGTTTGAAAAATAAATTTGACATGGTACATGTAATGGTTTAATAGTACATGGTAGACAAACTAGTTTTAATTTCTTAAAATGGCTGATGTATGTACATATTTTTAATTATCTTGTCCATGTGTAAAATTTAATTTTTATGCTAAAAAAGTATTTAAATTTTAATTCCTTTAAATACTACCATATGAGTGTAATTAAAGGCAACGCGGCAGCGTTTCTCCTTGCCAAGTATTACCAACACATCAAAACCAATGATAAAGTATTCATACCATGCCAATACTGCTCTACCAGAAATGCATTCGTACTCAACATGCAATACATGGATTTGTGAAGCCCTTAACTTCAGCACCGAAAACAGCTATAGGATAATTTTCCTTATAGCTATAAATATGGTTCCAAATTAATGATAAAAAAATTGCAATTAAAGATAAAAATCATTTGGAATTCTTAAAAGAATTTTGTATCTTTTTTAACACATAAACAAAATACGCTTGGTGACTATAGTGCAGTTGTAGGATATGTTCACAAAAAAAATCACGAAATTTCTTTTTTTATACCAAATTCTTACATTTTGCTTTAAAATAAATAAAAAAATCGGAACTAAGGAAACCAGCCAATATTGTGGAAACCTTAACGCTAATTCATTGAGTTAATGAGTCTCTTCTAAAATTGTCATTTTTATACCATAACTATTTAAAATTTGAGCACGAGACTTGCCGGAAAATACTTTTTCAGACAATCCGCACACCTCCCGGTAGATTGCTAATTTCGCCACGATTTCTGATTAAAACGATTAAATTGAGTATAATTTTTTGCAAAAACTTTATTTAATCATAATTAATCAAAAATCGTGGTTAAATTATTCCTTTACATTCAAGTAGCATTTGCCTCGTTTGAAAAAGTATTGCTTTCCCTACTATTTGCATAAATAACTATGTTATACACACTTCATATTTTTTTTACATAAAGTAAAAACATTTCTAAACGTGTATTTTATCGTAATGACTTTAACTCAGAATTCTGATTTCTTCCTGATGGAACCCCCGCAGTCAATTTAATGATTCTCTTGTACACCTGCGATACCTATTACTAATGATATTAAGTTTGGAGTAATTGTTTGGCTTTTATTTGCTATCGTCTAAATATAGTACATTATTATACTGGGTCCAACTTATGTCAGAAAGTAACGTTTAGGTTAAACTTCGGAATTTGCTTGTTTTATGTCAAAGAATAATCACTTTTATGTTTTAGTTAATTTGTTCTTAAAAAAGAGGTTTTTTAATTGTATAAAATCACCACTTTTAAAGTTAATTAATTTTGTATGTGATGTATAGAGATCCTAATTTAGTTGTTAAAAGATTCTTTCACAGGTAATCAATTAAAATAGACAATCGTTAGATACGATTAAGTCATGTATTGAAAATATGAGTGAATTAGTATAATTGAAGAGGAACTAGAGTTGCAAAATGAACTAATTTTAAATTTACCTTTGTATGTTATAACTACATTTAGTGATGCCAAACTGTCTCTATTCGTCCTTTTCATGTTGTTTTAGCGTAAATACGATCAATGTCTTGAACCGTAATATCCAGTAGAAGAGAGAATTTTTTAATTTAAAAAAAGCTTACTTATTATTTATCTATTGCATTATAATGAAACGTTGGAAATGTAAGAGGGCTTGATAGCATGAAGTATAAAAATTATTTTGAATCTTATGTTATTTTTCTGCATAAAATTAATCTCCGTGGATATTTGCAATGAAGGCTTTTTTTATTACGCATGAAAAAAAACTAGAAAATATTAATTATTGTTTAACATCGCATGCATTTCGACGATATTTTGTAACAACGTATGGTTACAAAACTTTAACATTTTGAAGCAATGAGGTTTATAGAAACTTCAGTTAAAGTCAGCAAGCAAAATTTGAAGGAAAATAAAGAAACTTAAGTATATTTAGGAAAAAAAAAGTTCTTGTCTATTAGGCGATATCTGTCGAACGATTCGAGCGAATGCGGAAACATAATTTTTAATCTCTTTATTGCTTTATTTAAGTAAAATTATGTTTATTTATAGATAGAGATGTAAAAATACCTATAGTTAAATAGGTGCATTGTTTACCGTAATTTCAGGCGACCTTTTTTTTAATTATTTTTTTTTTTATTATAAAACTAATGCTTAAAACATATTAATATTCCTGTATTTCATTCAGCATTTATGTTATTTTTATTGAATTTTTCATTTTCCAAAACATAAACGGGGACACTACTGGGTTGAAACACCGAAACAAAGAGATTCGAATTTTCAGGTAATCCCGAATTTAAAGGCGATTCGCCTTCGAGGATATCTTTGCAAGGGTTCGACTACCAAATTTACTTCCTGAATAGAAGGAACCCTGTAAACTCAAAACAGGCCGTCTGATAATCAACACCTTATTATCTGTCATCACAATCGTCTTCGCGAATATTCTTTTTGGAACCCAAATTGCAAAACGCCAAGTGAGAAATAACTACATGCTTTATTTTAGTGTTACAATTCCGATTAAAACCGGTTTCGATGACTGTCCTGTAACACATTATAGAGCATAGTTATGTCAAACGGTTAATGTTTACTAAAGATGATATGTTAGGTAATACAAGAAATATTTCTTTATTCAGTTTTGCTACCTGGCATGCTTACCTTACCGACGACTGAAACGAATGTTCTTAGAACAAAAGGCAACCCAAGATTCATAGAAAACTACGTTTTGTTTCTACGGCGATTTATAGAAATAAACGATAGATTCATGTCAGTAACCTCATCTTAATTTCTTCAACTATCGACTTTTCATAACTATCTATCTATATATATAATTCTCTTGCGTAACGTCCAAATTTGGCTGTATTTCTGTGAGCAGAATGGCAACGATTTCAATCACCAATCTTCTAAATGCACTTTATGCACGAATTTCCAGCCAATCACAATATATCTTTTGAAATTTGACTAATACATCTGGCAACAGCAACAACTTGGATTCACTATATTTTGTTTTTCTTATTACAATCTACAGATATAAATTTTAGGCTCCCGATAGCCTAGGCGGTAGAGTATCGAGCTCGTAACCGGAGGGTTGCGGGTTCTGTCCTCGGATCGCCAAATATCGGTGTGTACCTAATGGGGGCTGGTGCACATTAAATCTGTCGTGGCCTCAATGTCCTCTCGTTGGTGTGGTGGGGTTGGAGAGAGGGGTTTACACTAGAAGATTTCGATCTCGTATTCTTCTAGATGCTCAAAATTACGAGACGTATTTGGCTGTGTTAAGCACTTTATAAGTGGCAGAAATAGACAGTCGGTGGTTTCAAAACAAAACAAAACAAAGATATAAATTATTGCCTATTTAAAACGTATTGATTTAATAGTTACGATGATGCAAGAATAAATAGATCCAAGATATGTACATTTCTTTTAGATTAGAATTCCGGATAAATCAGACTTTTCGGAAAAGTTATCTGCTGGAACATGTTCTGGAGGTCGCCGGGTTGCATTCAGCGCTAAATCGCCAATTTTAAAAAAAAAATCGCTAAGAGGCGTTGTGCAGTAAATCTGAACCTATACTCATCTTTAATCAGTGCAAATTCAGCTATTACGAATTAAAAACTATCAAAATAACGAATAAAACCACCCACTCAACTTCAAAATCTCATATGAAAATTAAAAAAAAAAAAAAAAACTATTGGCGAAATATGGCTAATTTTTTCGCCAAATTTGATTTTCAAAAAATTCCGGTTGATTAAATGCTGGATAATTGACCTTTCACTGTTTTATTTTATTTTCTAAGTATCGCAAAAAAGATTAAGTGAACATATGATTGCTTCGTTAAGAAATTTCGATAATCAACTTTAATTATTTTGGCGCTTCATACAAAACCAGCCCGTAAATTTTAATTGTTCAATGAAATAACCGATCTTTTTTAAATATATCTACAAAACTGTTTATTTTTGTTGTTTCCCAAGAACTTTCTACTACGTTGCCACACTGTCCCTTCTTAACGCGTCTCGACAGCAACAGAATAATGACGTGGCAAGTATTCTGACTCTTCATAAATAATAAAAGGTTCAGTTTCATGGCATTATGCAGCTGAAATAGCTTTTTGCTAGGGCATATTTTAAATGCTTCTCTTTCAGGCGAGCAAAGCGAGCCAAGGGGATTGCATATCAATCCAGGGGGTTGGCGAGCGTCAGCGAGCAGGGGGCGGAGCCCCCTAGTTAAATTTTAAGAGTATAGTGTTTGATCTGATGAATAATGTTTTATCTATTTTTTTCACATATTGCTTTTAAATTATTGAGCTGAATTGTTCTACTGAAAACAATTGACAAACCGTGTAATGTATGGGCTCCCCCAGGAATATTTGCAAGAGGGTGCAAGACTAGATTTTTATCAAAATCATTAATTTTTTTTATAAATGTTAATTAATAATTATGCATTATAAATTAAACTCTTTGATGATAATTAAAATTTATGGTATATATTTTTGAAAGATCAAGCCTGTTAAAGAGACAAAATACAAAATAGTAAAAATATTAAAGTATATATTTTTAACGATTTTTTTATCATCCAACTATTGGGTTGTTCGGAAAGTAATTTCGTTTTTTTTGGGGAACATGAAAGACAATTTTCGTATAATGAATAAATATTTTATTAAATTATATATTGGCCATTTTGGTCCAACACCTTTTGCCATCTTTCTGGCAGTAACATGATTCCCCACTCATAAAAGTTTTGGTCTTTGCTGGCAAAAAACTGATTCAAGTGGTTTTTGACATCTTCATTTGAGGTAAAGGTTTTACCATTCAAAAAATTTTGCAGGGACCGGAACAAATAATAATCGGAAGGCGACAGATCTGGAGAATATGGTGGGTGTTGCAGTATGTCCCATCCAAGCTGTAAAAGCTTTTGGCGAGTGACCAAACTTGTATGAGGCCTCGCGTTGTCTTGGTGGAACACTACACCCTTCCTGTTGGTTAATTCTGGCCTCTTCTGTTTAAGCGCATCATTCAATTTGTCCAGCTGATGACAATAGACTTCCGAATTAATAGTTGTATTGTCCGGTAAAAGCTAAAAAAAAAAACGATTCCTTTGAAATCCCACCAAACGGACAGCATCACCTTTTTTTGGTGAATGTTGGCTTTTGAAACACTTTGAGTCGGTTCATCTTTTCTGCTCCATGACCTCTTGCGTTTCACATTGTTGTATACGACCCATTTTTCGTCCCCAGTAATAATCCGCTTCAAAAATGGATCATTTTCCTGATGTTTGAGGAGCGAATCACACACACGTCAACGCGACGAGACAAATTTCGCTCTGTAAGAACATGAGGCACCCACACATCGAGCTTCGAGGTTAAACCCAGGCCTTTCAAGTGGCCATAAGCAGTCGAATTCGACAAATTTAACCTCTCACCGATCTCTTGTGTGGTTATTCGCCGATTTGCATCAACTAATGCCTTTATCTTGTCTTTATCAGCTTCAACTGGCCTTCCCGAACGTGGTGCATCTTCGACATCAAAATTGCCGGATCGAAACTTTGCAAACCAGTTCTGGCACTGGCGTACTGTTAACACGCCTTCTCCATACACATCCGTCAATTTTTTTCTCGCTTGGACAGCATTTTTACCTTTTCTATAGTAAAAAAGTAAAATATGATGAAAATGCTGCTTATTGCTCTCCATATTTAAAAGGGCACCAACCAAAAACTACTGCGTAGAATTAATAGAACTTTTTCCCACACAAGCCTTGCAATATCAGCTCTCAAGACATATAATGGTTATGCGGCTTAAGTGTGAAGTTGGTTTTGAAAAAATGTAATTAAGTCCTCTGACGGGGAAAAACGAAATTACTTTCCGAACAACCAATAGATCTCACGGTATTCAAGAGACAGTGTTTAGAATAGAGGAACTCGAAGATGCAAAAATACAGAAGAGTATCATTTTTTTTATTTCTTCCAAGTTTCGGATATAAAGAAAAAAAAAATCAAAATAAAACACGAAGGCAGTATTAAAATATGTTCAATTGAATTCTAAAAATTGATTTCAAGATTGTATATCTGATGACTTAAAAAACAAAACATTTTCCTAGAATTTTCAGAGCAACACAGGAAATGATTATACAATAAAAGGAATAAATACTTCTACTCGTCAGCTTCTAATAATCATAGAGAACAAGCGCCAGAAAATCGTCATGCAAGTAGCTATAAAAAACAACATAGAAAAGAAACAAAAGACAAAATTAATAGAAAAAAAATTCTCATTGTAACATAAAAGTATAAATGGCATATGTGCTTTCTTTTTCTAGGAATTTATATCTTTTCTCTCATTTTTTTTTTTTTTTTTTTTTTTTTTTTTTAATTTTCAAGAGTCAGGGGGGCGCAAGCCACCTCCTTGCACCCTCCTGGGGGCGGCCATGGTGTAATGGCTCAAGTTCGGGCTTCGACTGTAATATGCCAAAAATAATCCCCTTTTCTGTGGTGGACACTGTTAGGATGTTTTTAGGTATTCGCCCTTTCTATCCCCTGCGGCTTTTTAAGGTTTTCTTTATTAAGTCGTGAAAATCTATAAAATTCATTGAAAAAGAAACCATGTGCGGTGTGTAATCCATATAATTTTAAATTTAAATTGATACCCAGGAATAAAAAGGTTTTTTTTTTACATTACAAAAAATCCTGAAATTTTAGCCTCATTAGATTCTCGCACTGAATTCTATTTTTATAAAAAATTTGGATTTTAATTATAAGGAAAAGCTCATTAAATGGTTCGTCCACATCTACAACAAGATTGTCAAATATATTTGTTTTTTTAAATAGAAATCATGCAGTCCTTTATTATTATTTTTTTTTTTTTTTTGTAACAGAGTTCTAATTATCAGCCTTGGAAATAAAATTTTGTTTTTGCTTTTATTAGAAACGCTTAAAGTAATGCAGAATTTTGAGAAACAAATACTTTTTAACAGTAGGCACAAAATAACTTGAGTGGAAAACCGTTAAAATGCCATATTTTCAATTCTTACTATATTTTCCAGTAAATTGAGGATTTTTTATTATGCTTCATCATATAAACTTGATTGTTAGGAATAAAGGAAAAAGAAAACACACTGGGGAACAAAGTATTATTTAAAAAAAAAAATTCATTCCATTCAATTTTCTGTCCAACGATTGAATTCACCCTATCCGCCCAAGCAAGGCCGAACTGGATTAAACCAGGCCGTGACAATAGTAAAGAGTGGAAACAGCCGCAGTGGACTTGTGGCGCTGCATTCCAACCAAAACAGTAGCATGTGTTTTCTTTGCTTGGTCAAATACGAAAACCAATACGTTACTAAGAGGACAAAATTACTTTATTTTTAAAATGCAAAAAGAACACGGCGAATAATGCCAAACGATAATATTAACGAATGAAATAAATTTATACACAGCTCACTCGCGACAATTTATTATTCATATTTCATACAAATATGATGTCAGAAGCCACACTACACTATCATTTACTTTAAAATTCTTTGCTTTTTGTTGATTATTACGCATCAAATATGAGACTTTGATATCTATTTTTAGAATTAAGTTGTTTATTTAAAATAAGGCCTATTTTTGAATTTTATTTTCATAACTCTTTATGGAAACAGAGTTTGGAATTCTTTGTCGTATTTTTAAAAATTATTAGAAATTATAAAAATTAAATTAAAAAGTCGTCGTTTTCAATTCTCGTGATTTCAGAGTTGGCAGCCATGGATATTTTTATTTTAGCTGGCGTTCTAAAAAAATTTCATCGCAGTTTTTGATTTAATTTTTTTAATTTCTAATATTTTTTGCAAATAGAATTGATGTCATCCTCATAGATTTACATTTATTAATTAATTTCATTATCATTTAAAACCAAACATGGTGAATTGTTGCGTACCACACTGTACTTCATATTCTGGAAAGAGAGTAGATGTTAAATTTCACGAATTCCCCTTGGATCCGGATCTACGACAACGAATCTGCCTGTCAAATTTCAGCCCGATTGGATGACTACAAGTTGTGTTTTCAGTATTCAGAAAATAATAGCTTGTGTAAAAGCGACCTTTTAGTGACAGTGATACTCTCAAAACTTGTTAGAATGCAACTTTATTGACATCGAATCTATCTGCCATTTTTCAGCCCGATTGGATGACTGCAATTTGGTTTTTTTAGTTTACTAAAAATAGAAGAGTGTGTAAAAGCGACCTTTTAGTGACAGTGACACCCCTCCCAACCAAAAAAACATGATATAATGCAACGTTATCGACAACGAATCTGCCTGTCAAATTTCAGCGCGATCGGATGACTGCAAGTTGGTTTTTTAGTATACTGAAGATAGAAGCGTGTGTAAAAGCGACCTTTTAGTGACAGTGACACCTCCCGAAACATGATAAAATGCAACTTTATCGACAACGAGTCAAATTCTTAAATTTCAGGGCGATTGGATGACGGCAAGTTGGTTTTTTTTAGGATTTGAAGATACAAGCGTAAGTAAAAGCGACCTTTTAGTGACAGTGGAATTTGATAGAATGCCCTTAAAATTTGATAGAATGCATTGTCATCGACATCAAATCTACCTGCCAAATTTCAGCCCGATTGAGTTAAGGCAAGTGTGTTAATTTCACTATATTGCAGTTTCAAATTTGGTTGGATTGCAGCGCCACCCTTGTTTAGTGGGAGAAAATAGAACTAACAACTTGTTTCCTTCACACCCATAGACTTTTGAAAATTGTCACGGCCTGGTTCAATACAGTCTGGCCTTCGCCCAAGCAATTAATAACAGTCACGGTAGGAAATCGTTCTTTTTTTTTTTTAATTTTAGTGAATTCTATTTTTTTAATCAAAAGTACCAACCAGGTGCACACAAAACAAATTAAGACATTGTTTACCATTTCCGGCCTTCGGGGTCAGACATTCTTCACCAAAAACATTCAATTAATATCGTCGAACAACCCTGATTTCCGCCCCCTACTGGAAATTGGAGAACTAAAATACGCCCTTGCGTCATTCCCTCCCTTTCATACTCTCCTCTCCCCATAAAAAAAAAAAAAAATTCCTAGAGTTTTATTAATATCGTCTGCTGATACGATGCGGCCACCAGATATTCTCTAAAAAGTTTCCTATCCCATTCAAAAAGAAAACGGAGAGGGTGGAAGTTAGGAAATGGAGGATGGCAACAATGAAAAACGCAGACGACACACGCTACTAATGAATTTGATGGATGACGTCTTTGGAGTGGGGGAGGTGTGTGAAGGGGAAGACGTAACATGTATTCATACGCTTTATGGTTGAGCTGTGTTATATATGTTTGTGGTGTGTGCATAGGGGGCGGACCTAGCTTTAAGGAAGGATTGGCTGTTGCCACTGCCGAGAAATTTCAAACCTTAACTTGCTAAAATAAATATTACAGTTAATTCCATTAACATGATTTTTTTATTTCTTATAAATATTATAATTTAATTCGTTGGCATACATCTTTTTCTCAATTATTTTTCCATACTAAATGTTTCACTATTGTAACATCAACGTGTTCTCATTTGTGTGATGGGCGTTTGAGAGTGAGGTGCTTGCTCAGGTATCCACCTCGTTATTCGACTGTGATCAAAATTAAGAGGCGTTAATTTTCTGAGTTAGGGACTTATATTGTAGCGTAAATAATCAAATAGAATCGTTTACCAGCAATTTCTCTCAACTATAATACATAGAAACCCATCTAACCTTTGTTTTTCTTAACGCAATTCTTATCATAACGTTTAAATGATTTAATATGAAAGTTTAATTAATGGTTTGAATTAATAAAAGCAATTGGTCACACATGCACCACTTAGTTCCCTCCCCGAGATTCAATGCTAGATCCACTCCTGTCCTTTGTATTAGTAATTTTGTTAGTGGCATTCCGCTCCAAGGGCGGTTCCAGCGAGAGGCGGAGGGGATGATCATCCCCTCCGAATTAAATTTCTGGATCATCCCTTGTTCCTCTGTGAAATGAAATAATACGTAGGATTTTGGAAGTCACTGTCATTAAACACGCTTTCGTTGTAATACGCCCTGCCATAATCTATCAATGACTCGAGAATAATTTTCTCTAAAATTTATTTTCTAATTAAACTGAATGATTATATTTTTAATTTGTAAACATACCTGACATTAGTTGCTACTACTTATTAATAATTAAGGTTTTTATTTTCAGGGCTATAGATCCACAAAATAGAGCTTGTTTTATTATTATAGATTAGGTTTTCATTTGTTTTAGCGGTTCTATAATTTGTTTTACTGTCTTTTTAATATGTATGGATTTTATAATTATATCCTAGATTTGTGTCTCTCTCTCACTCTTTTTTTTTTTTTTTTTTTTTTTTTTTTTTTTTTAAGCAATCTTAATTTCAATTTAGTGCCAAAATCATAAATCAAGAAAGTTGTATTTATGGCAAATCAAAACTTTAACATTTTTAATATCAAATTTTTTGCTCACGTTTTATTTTACTACTTAGCGCGGGAAGGGACTAGGTTATCTCTTTTAATTTCTGATATAATGGGGTGGCATTTACCTTTTTGCCCGGGGCGGCGAAACTACTAGTGCCAGCCCTGACCGCATTTTTAATGTTTGAGAAAAGTTGTAGATACCACTTCTGCGTTTAGAATGGAAGTATATTGGTTAAGTAGTTTGAAACTGCAAAGTCGTGGATATTAATTTACAGTGAAATACAGCTTATTTTAGGAGGCACGTATAAGAAATATTTTTTTTTTATGATGATCCTAAACCCTTTAAAAATAAATTATTATCTACCACTTTAAAAATTAAAGAAATATGTTTATAATTTTATTAATTAATTAAAAATTGAGATACATTGAATTGTAGATTCATTTTACAAAGCCATCCCGAATATATAATTTCGACTTGGCTGCAAACTTCGATTTGGCTTAAACGCAAATACAAATCAATTGTTGTTATAGACAACATTTTGATTTTTTTTTAAGTGTTTTATAATTAAACTAGCTGCGTGGCCCCACGTTGCGGAGACCTGTCATTGGTGAATAGGTCCCAACTTTTGGCGCTTCGCGAACAAGCCCGCGAAAAGGTTCATTACTAAGTATACTCTTAATATTACAGCTCCCACTCCTGACGAGAACCACAAAAATTATCCCCGTTCATACAATACAACAATCCCATCACACGTTTGAGAATATTTTAACACAGTGTTTGTGAAAAGTCGAATTAGAAGGCCAAAACTACTTTTGTTGAAAATTTCAGAGCTGTAGACTTATAAGAAGTCGGATGTAAAAAAAGTTAAAATTATTTTTCATTTTTTTTTAAATTAATTATAAAAACTAATTGAAATCTTAGCATTCTGTTTTTCAAAAATAGGGTTAGAAGGTCAAAGCTACTTATGTTGAAAATGTCAGTGCTCTACACCTATTTTAAGTTGTTTTCCATAGAGAGAGACACAAACAGACAGATAGACTGACTGTTTTGTTATTATAGATTTCTAATAACATCATAGAGCAAAACGATTCGGAGGTGCATTTTTAAATTACCCATATATATACATAGGATAATGAAAGAAGGCTACGCTTTCTACGCTAATGAATGAACTCCACGCTTTGGAACATTCTGATTTCGTAAAATTGATATAGAAAAAATGTCCGTCTGTGTGTACGCTTGTCAGCATTACTCCCGAACAAATTGACATACGATGCTCAAATTTGGTGTGCGGATTAATGATGCCACTGGGACCTGCCATTAAGATTTTCTTCAAAATCGTGCATGGGCATAAGAAAGCTGCGATTGAAAAAAATCATCTTTTCCAGTAATTGCTAAAAAACGGCTCTAACGATTTTGTTTAAAATCTTTTTTGTAATGCCTCTTAATGTGTTCTAAACATCCCCACCTCTGAAATTCCCGTAAAAATGCTTTAATAGCGTAGAAATTGAAAAACGAATGCCTTAACCACAGAGTTTTCTTTCAATGAGCATACTTGTTTAACTATCGTTTTTGCTTCTCCACTCAGTTTCACTTATAAGAAAGGATAGTGCAAGAATGTGGAACTTTCACGTTTTTTGGTTTTATTTTTAAATAAAAGTAGAGAAAAAATCATGAAAAACAATACCATTCTTTCAAAAATTTGAGCTCGGATAGATAGTTAAAAAAAATATTTAGTTTTTCACTTTGGCGATTTGGCGGGAAAAAGCCACTTTTACGTGGAACGTCAACGCGCAGATAATGAACCAATCTAAAACCCTTTTTAGAGAAGGAACGAGAAAGTTTTTTCCTTCATTTTGCCACTTTTTTTCTGCGTAACCGCGTCACGGTTTTTTTATGCGTTTTTGGTCAAGTGACTTTTGCTTTGATTTCGGCTGGTTTCAAACTCAATTTTTGATTAATTGAAAGCATAAAGATAAAAAATAATTGCACTGCTCAAATATATTCGTTGGATAACACTAGAAAATACAAAAAATATTCATTTTCCTGACTTGTGCAAGTTCCTCATTATCGAAAAGTATATCGCCAAAATCATCGTTTTGGATTTTTTTTTTTTAATTTTTTTTTTTTTTCCCCTTTCAAGGATTATCCAAAAATTATCTCCAAACTGGCCATTTTTGTTAAATGAATGATGAAAATAGAAAAACGGTTAATGACACAAATCTTCGTCAGTATTATAGAGTGTAATTGAAAGTGTTACGATGTTCCACACCCTTAGTTTGTATTTGTATTAAAGCTACTAGGAGCTTTAATATGTAACTAAAGGGTAATTTATCTCTAAATACTGTCGTAGGTTCTCCTTAAAGCTGTCATACAAATTAGCGAAACAATCAAATCTTAACGACATCACATCTCCTTAAATTATTTTCCTATTTAAATTATTAGTTCGTTTTAAAGAAATATACTGTATTATTTGCAATGAGAAGATTTTGAATAGTTCTCTGCTTATACCGAAATAATAAAATAGTCCATAATATAAGATCGAAAAGATAATTCAAATTGTATATTTTTTCTAGACGTCCAAGCAAACCGAGAAATTTTTGTGTCTCTAGATATAAAGTTGATATTGTATTTATAAGAATAGTTCGCTCAAAAAACTAGAGGTGTGGAACATCACACAACTTTCAATTTCATTTAATACTGATCACTCCATTTATATTTGCTATGGATTGATGTAATTTGCCGTTTTGATATTCTCATTGAATTTTTAAAAAATACCCAATTTGACGATGTGTTTGACGATGTTTATTACATTACCCTTTCTAATAAGTGAAACATAGATAAAACCGTCATTGATGGACGATGCGCAAGAGAACAGAACACAGTGTTAAAGACATTCGCATTTTTTTTTATTTTTTTTTTTAATTCTTTTTTCGGAATTTACTTTCATGTTACTATTTAATATGAAAAAGAAGAAGCAAAAAAACTTTTAAATCTAATAATTAAAGAAAAATAGAAAATTAGCTATTATAAATTGAAATTAATGAAGGAAAGTTGGGATAACGTTATGATGGAGATGTATATTTACATACAGAGGCGATATTATTGGGGTTTAATAAATAAAAAAAAGAAGCTATATTGTCAAAAACGGAAACGCAATTAACACAACACTATTAAGGACTAGAAATGGAAAACGACCCAAGTACAAAAAAAAAAAAAAAAAAAAAAAAAAAAATCGAAAGTCCTTTTTTTCCACCGAAAAATGTCCTAAAGACCAAGCTAAACAAACTGGAGAACTCCCAAAGTTCGAACTCCAGTAACAGTAATTCAAATTCAATCTGATGGTACTTAGAAATTGCCTTAAGTACCAATGTGAATGTTTTTCATTTTTCGGCTCTCCTGAACATTTTTCTTTTTTGGACTTAGGTCGTTTTCTATTTCTAGTCCTCAATTCTTAATTTAGGGAAACTACATTTTCTTAATATTATAAATATAGTAAAGTGTTTTCTTGGAAATGTTTTCCTGCGCAGAATGTTGAAGAAATGATTTGAAAATCGATTCTCTCAATTCGATTGGCGTTATTCAAAAACTAAATAGAATGGTATTACCGATTAGTATTTATTTGAAATGAAAAGTTTCCAACTAAGAATATGTATGGTGAAAAATTAAAACCAAGGAAAATGCAGGTACGTAGTTTACCTGATTACAAATTATGTTTTGCGGGACTTGTACTTAAAATGTTTGATAATGCAGAAAGTATGGTAAATAGAAAAGCCATTCAACAGCCACTTTGCTTTTCTGCAATTTAATGTCCATTATATTTTTATACTGAATCGAAAGAAATAAAAGAAAATTATCCCAGAACTCTTTTTAAAATCAAACTAAATACTAACTTGGAAATGATTTAACTCAAAGCAAGCATTCTAATCAGTGCATGTCAGTGACATTCCAATCTACCTACAGCTGGCTTTCCCTCCACTGGCAACATGTAAATAAGTTTTTAGATTATGTTACATTTCTGTTTATAAGTAACAGTCAGTTTTTTCCTGCACACATCTCAAATACTATTTTTTGAGAATCACATCTAACTGATTTTTTTTTAAAAACCATGCGAAAAATTCTGCTATTTAAATGGAAAATTATTTAGGAGAATTAATCGAATTATAATCTGTGACGTTATCATCCTTATTTTTAAAGTGATATACTTTAATGAGTTAAGTTTCATACTCCTCCATCTGTTAAAATAAGATGAATTTAAATTTAAAAAAAAAAAAAAAAAAAAAAAAAAATCATTTAATAAGTTTATATTTATGCATTTCTTACCTGTCACTCTTAATCTTCAATTTCTTCAATTTTCAAAGTATTATTTGCGCTTGTATGTGTTTCTTGTGTTCTTTGTAAAAATTGCTTATCTGTCTCTTACGATTGACTGAGGTACTTCTTTTCCAAAGAGTAGCAAAATCATTGAGAGAATAGCAGTTACTCAACTTTGATGAGCTTTTCTGCATAAATAGGTAAAATACCGATGTACAGAAAACCTATTTACTTATTTATACAAAGGTAAATACAGATAGTGTATTTTACCTCTGGAATTCATAGACATACACACACAACTGGTCAGAATGACTTGAAATTTGACCTATTTGTACTCGAAGAAGGAGTAAACAATATGTCATAAGAATGAAAAATATTTCGCGGAATTTTTTTTTATAACATACCACTTTTCATCTTATCGCGTATAACCAAGTAAAGTTTCAAATCGTTATGATGAGTCTTTTTTTTTTTTTTTTTTTTTCAGAAAGTACAGTAGACATAGTGAGATATTATTCTGGGTCCAAAATCATCTAAAATACTGTTTCGAAGCTTCTAAAATTGTCAATTAATGTGAATTATGACAATGCATTCTATCAAATATTGTCTGTTGTCACTGTCACTAAAAGGTCTTTTTTACGGAATACTACTAAACCAATTTGCCGTCATCAAATAACGCTTAAATAGCATTTAACCGATCACTGATAAAATTCTTTTCTGTTGCCAAAATAAAAAAAGTTTTTTAATAAATAAATAATAAAATTGTTTTAATCAGAATAAATAAAAGATATTTGGATGTGAGTGCCTAATTTCTTATTCATTTTTTAATAAATAAATTTTACAGCTTAGTTTGCCGCACATTTTGATGATAGAAATGTTTTTAATATTTAAAATTAGATTCAAACACCAAGAACACGCTGTTTACAGATTCGATACTGTGTTAATGAATAGAAAAATTGAATATGAAACTAAATGATTTATATTAAAAACTTTGTTTTTATTGGTTATTATTCGAATTTTTTATTTTGAACTCAATTAATCGAATCGAGGTTACTTTATTATGTATTCAATTACTATACAAAATTATAATTTAAAAAAAAAAGGAAAAAAATATTAAAAGTTTCAGATTTTTCTAATAGGTGGCGCCACGATTAAAATGAGCAATTATTCGACCAAACACACTGTCACTAAGCAAGCTCATTCTCAACTTGCGATTTCTATGTGCCATGACATTGTGCTATTTGTTATTTCCATTTCCTTCATTCACAAAATCATATTTCACAAAACTGCCGACATTCACCAAGAAGAAAACATCATCAACTTTTCCATTTAACATAAATCAGAACAAACAAAGGCGAAATTTGGACAAAACTATTTTACAAATAAAGTCTTTCTATTTAATCACACACACACAAAAAAATCCTCATTTCAAAATCTCATCGGAATCGTACCCCATTAACAAAGTCATTAATGCTCATTTGAAACGCAATTATAATCGCAAATTCCACACAAAATCTTGAATGCTGATAAACAGTGGCCTTCACCAAAACTTCATTTTTCATCTTAGTTCTTAATTATCTGTGTTTAACACGTGAGACGATCCATAATGTATTTTTACTGACTTACAAGAGAAAAGAATATTTATGACTCGGGTCAGAAAATTAATAGCTTTATGAATTATGGCTTTTGTTCGTATTAGCCGATCCGTAATGTCGCCGAAATTGAAAGGTCCGGGCAGGAAGTGGAAATAAAAAGTTCCATGTTCTTTTTGTGCAGTAATTAATGTTAGTGTCCAAAAGACCGGATTTAGGTTGTTGAAAGTGTTCCTTTATTTAAATTTATGTTATACTAATTGATAAAAAGAGCCTGCATGTGTTTTTGTTTTAAATTCGGTTTTAAATTGAAATTTACGAAACCAAGTATTTAAAATGGCATGGGATACTAAAATCACCAAATTTGACGTTTTTTGTTTTCGTTCTATAAAAATTGCTGACGTCACTAGCTTTAATTTCGCGTTTGAATTTTTGAAATCCGATGTTTTTGTGTGGTAAAATCTTTATTTTAACTAACTATTTTAATGTATCGCACACTTGCACAAATGCTATTTTCACAGCTTCGCTTTTTCACATTTTACTTATGTTCGAAAAGTTCTTTGCTATTCATTTTTTGATAAATCCATCTAATTTCTAGTATAAATAATTTTTAATGTACTATAAAGAAATTCACACATGCTTTTTAATATCACATAATTTTTTTCATTTTTTTTTTTTTTTTTTTTTATTTTGTGAATTGGAAATATGTGCATTTTTTAATCAAATCACTCGCCCCAAGTTTCAAATTTTATTTCTATTCAACTATAGCACCTAAAGATAAAAGCATGAGTGAAAATGTTTATAATATATTGATAAACAACTTCAAATTTTTCTTTCATGTTCTTAAAATATTGTGTCGCGAGGAGCATTTTGAAGAAAGTTAAAATTTCTTTTTGTTTTAATGCATTTTCTCAATAATTTACCATCCATTTTAAATTATTTACTCAAATTTTGTTGTTGTGTTATAAGTCATATCTTCTAGGTTTGTATTAAATTTTATTTAATTATAAGCAAAATTAAAGAATTTTGGAAAAGTGTCCCATGTCTCCTTAATACTAAATATCAGCAAAATGTAATTTGGAATGAAATTTTTGAAAGGTAAAACGAAAATTACTCGCATTTTCTTAGGGTTAATTATTTTGTGCAAGTATTGAAATGGTTGACAATGGTTGAAATGGTTCGGTGCTATCTTTTCTCATATTTGTCAAACTATGAAATTCAAAAATATGAATTAAGGAAGTGGACGTCAACCTTATTCCAGCGAAGAGCCAAAAAATTCAAAATTCTACTCAACATCGAGGACCGAAAAAATTGCAAAACTTAAAATAGTTAATTTTTAGTAGACAAGAAATTTAAAATTTCTAATAAAAAAATTATTTGTATTTCAAAGTTCTATATGTTACACAGAATCATCATTGAAACTGTCGAACATCAGAGATGATCGGCATCCGGGAGATCTTTCAAGGTACCGCATTTGAGATTGGAATAGGAGAAAATCCGGAAAACTCCCATAGAAAAAACCACAATCGAGGAAAGTTTAAGAGAAATCATTTAATAGAAATCTCTAATTCTTTGAAAAATAATAATTGTTTCGAACAAATATAGTAAGAAATTCTGTTAGTTACCGACCTAATAAAGCGAATTCTCAGACGCTACAAAAACTGCCAATTACATAATAAGTAGAGTTAAAAATCACCGAATTATCCGTTATCATATTTGCGCGATCAATAAACTCAATATTTGAGGTTTTAAAATAAACAAATTTTTAATAGCGTCTAACTTTTAAGGATACAGCTTTTTAATTAAGAATTTAACTTATAAAATAGTACTATTAAAGTAAAAGTCCTCTGGTGTTTGTAGAATTAAGCAACTGTTCTTAAGATTTTAAAACTGCAGTGCATAATGTAGCATATATGCTACACAACACAACATCGGGGAGAAATCTTAGAACCAAAAAAGCTCGTTACATAACTAGTACATGATGTGGCATATATAATACTCAAGGGTGTTAATTAATTATTTTATTAAATAGGCACTTAGGATTTTTTTTTTTTTTTTTTTTTTTTTCATTCTCAGCGTGGAGAGCCAAAAAAAAAAAAGTATTATTTAATTAAAAAGAAAAAATCATGCACCAGAGGGTAATTCATCTTCTTCAACCTTTAATACAAACCAAACGAATCATATGTATACAAGGTAAACTTTAATATTTTTTTGATGACTTCCAAACGTAAAATTTTAGCAAGTCATCAAACAATGTGATCTGTAACTGATTGAACACGGCTTTACGCCTACTACCCTATTTTTCAAAAAAAAAAAAAAAAAAAAAAATACTCTGACACGTTTCGTTTAAAACGGTATTTATATAAAGTCCCTAAATAACCTGAAAATCCTTAAACGAAGTATTGAAATTCTGTCCAAGATATATTTCTTTATTTTATTGCAATATAATATTTTAATTTATTTAGATCTGAATCGTATATTTAAAAACTCATATCTCTATTTCTCTTTATGTATCAACTTTTGTATAAAGTTTTTTTTTTTTTTTTTTTTTTTTTTTTTTTTTTTTTTTAATTTTATTTTACCAAAACTATTTTATCGTTTCCGAACACAACTAGAATATTTGACAGTTTATTTCTTTATCTGTGACAATTTTTATTGTTGGAGGTGCTGTTGGCTGAGTACAATTTTTTTTCTTCGGGTGTTAGGAATTACGATAATTTATATAAAAAGTAATACCAACACTCAGGAAAAATTGTTTTCGGATAGAAACTAGGTGAATAACGAATAATATTTATATTTTTGCATACAGTGATTAACTTAGGCACAAAAAAAAAATTAGCTTTATTTGTGATGGTAAAAATTCATCAATATGCAAAATTCTTATGGTTGTTTTTTTCTTCTTTTTTGTATTTTTCTCATTACACCCATTTCCCGGTTGATTTCAAATTTTATTTATTAAAAATAAAAATTCATGCATTTAAAAGTTAATTAATTTGAAGTTATTTCTTTCTTTCAACTTTGTTTTTATTTAAAAATATTTACGCGATCACGGAATCGTAGAATTCAAGTATAGATATTTGCACATATTTGTAAACAATACGCGATTGTTATTTCAGGCCCCATCACTTTTATTACTTTCGAGCCGCCAAGGACGAGTGTACTGAATTGATTGATAAATAACAGAAATGGTTACCAGAATGCAATTGTAAGTTCAGATGGGGGGGGGATCCGGAAGTACGACGATTCGATAACTTTTTAAAAAGGGTGGAAGAGCCTGGTCCTCGTAAAAAGTATTTAAAAATATATATATATAAATTCACTTAAAAACGTTTTAAAGATGAAATTTTGTCGCAAATAAATTATGTTACCGAAAGAAAATCATTTGCAATTATAAAATGCATAGAAAATAAATTTAAAAAAAAAAAATCATTTACCGGTAATCACGCAGAAAAATAGAGTTTTTGTTCCTGAAATCTATTGTTTCTTACACGAATCGATTTTTTTTCTTTTTAATTTCTTGGACCCAAAAGATATCATAAAATTTGGGAATCTCTTTTAGTGTAATCAAGTGGTATTTATATCGTTATGAAAGCTCACTAAAAAGTGACAATTGAAGAGTTTATAATATAAAATTTGTCTTTCGAATTTGAAATTTCGCAATTTGATTTTTGGACATAAAATCGCTTAAAGCAAAATTTGCTTCGATTTAATATCCTTATCAAATCAATGTTGACTCTAGCCATTGACTTCTTTTCATCCTTACATCCTTCTCTCAGAGTTCCTGAACACAGTCGTTGAGGTACCCATTGTTAACTTCATACATTTATCGTTCAAATCGTCCTTCACCCAGAATTCTTAATTCTTATGAGGACGGACTTGGAAGGAAGAGTTCTAATTTTACTTCTTAAATAATTCGAAATATAGTTTGTGGATAATAATAGATATTTATAAATGTTGTTTTCCTCCAGACTCTTAATATATCATCACATATTTTTTTTTAATCAAACACTTAGAATTCTTCAATTCAAAGAAATTTGGTGCAACTGCTTACTCTTATGGGTGACAAATAAGTATTTAACTCACAACACCAAATTGTTAAAAATATATAAAAAAAAATTAATCAGAGGATTACGTTTGTAGCATTCATTTTCAACCCGCCTCCCCAATATCTACCAGCCTAACCTGGTCTTTCCTTTTCATTCTCACTGTGTAAGATAAGTTTCATTCCCAACACCATTGTGTAAGATAAGACTAGTGATAGAAACGAGTCTTAAAATATTCTACCTACAACACTCACTCTTCAGGAAGTCAACAAAAGTAGTTCCAATTTCTACCACTAGACCACTACACTTATTACAAATGCATCCTTCCTTTCTGTAAGTGTGAAGCCATCGCATTGTTATTCAAGCCCCACAAAAAACTCAGCAGTCACCAACACTTCCCCCACAAAAAAACCACTGGACACGTGTCCTACCAAAATCCACCGGATACGGTAAAAAGAGAACAACACAAAGACACACCCCCAAAGCAAGGGAAAAAAATATGCTCATCAGGAATAGATACCGGAATCATGACAGATTGACAGCAACCAGTAGCCAACCGGAAGCCGGTTGCGTCCACCACAAGACGGGTGACGAAACTGAAAATGAAGGATTGACAACAGCGCTCTCTAGGGGATAGTTATTAATGATTCCGATGATCGGCACCAGAGGGGGATCGTAGCGACTTGTGCCAGTTTCTTTTGTGGTTGGGAGTGTGAAAGGCTGGGAAAGGAAATTAAACTCAATTCTTCCCATTTCTATTTATGAAAGAGTACTACGCGTGACGTAACGACTGTCGTGTGAGTTGAAATTCTGAACAAGTGTAAGGGAATTTCTTAAAATTTGTTTTTGGTTTTAATTTTTACTATCAACGTTTTATCAATAAACAGTTGGTCTGGAGTTTCGTGAACATAATATGGAAACTTGACATTAAAAATTATCTTATTGTTTCTTTTAAAAACACTATTTCAGTATTTTAAAGAAATAATAAGGGTGTGAAGGAAAGAAGTGCTTTTATTTTTTATTTTCAAAGCATTTTTACTTTAAAAATTAAATTAACTCGTTCAAAATACTAGAAATTTTGCAGGTTAAAATGTATATTTGAAAAAAAATATACTTTGATTATTGTTTTTTTAATTTTGATAAAAGCCACTAAAATGTTAGGGGGAAAAGTTTTGCTTTCACTTGTGTATTCGTTTTAAACTGAATGACCTGAAAGTGTATATAATTTCTATTCAAAATTTTGAAAAGATTCTTAAATTTCTCGTAATTTGCTTCGATTGATATTTTATTTAGCATTGCATAAACCTGTAGTAATTGAATTGAATGATCTGGCGCAATATATTTCTCATGTTGTCCTTGCGCAAAAAATATCCAATGCTCCAAACCGATTTCAACGATTAGCAAAAGCAGGTTTACAAATTTAATTAATTGCATCTTAAAAACCTGCCTACAAATAAACATTAAAATATGTTTACTTTAAATTATATTTAATTTCTTCACCAAAGATCGTTCTAGTGTGGTTCTGACAATTTGGAACCAGGAAATATTTAAAGCTTAAACAGGGTTAAAATATTAACCTAAATAGTTTTATGAATTCAACGAATAGCATGTATCATATATGTTCACAAACAACACGCTACTGACGGTAATTGCCTAAAACTTTTAGTTCTGCATGGAAAATTGTCCACTTAGAATTTTGCGTAGTGTATTAGATTGGGAAAATATCACTGATCACTCTAAATTGAACTTAGAAATGATATAAACCCAGTGGGCCACGTAAAAATTTATAATATTAAATGTATTGTAATATAGAAAGAGAAACTTTTTTAAGTTCTGCAGATATTGCCACAGCCACATGAATACAAGAAGTATATGAATCAGATAAATATATAAATTTAACTATTACGACAAATTCGTATAATAAAAATAGAAGCTGGAAAAAAATTTAAAAAAAAAAAAATCTTCAGGGACTTGAATGCAGAAAAAGTCCTTATGCAGGAAAGTTGAATGCAGGAAAAGTCCTTATAAATCCTGGTCTTGGATAAATTCAAATTCAGTCCTTAAATGGGAAAATCCCAGTGGGAGTGAATACATTAAGAGATCTCAACCGCTTATATTCACTAGCCTTGGATTAAGGAATGGGGGTGAGTTGTACTAGTTTTCTTTTGTGTATGGGAAGGAGGGGGGGGGGGAGAGGAGGTTGATGCGGATCAGAAAGGCGATGGGAAGCTTGATTTCCGGTTGTAAGTGCTTTTCCTGCCTGCTAATGAATGGTTCGAGTTACAGATCCAGGGGAAGGGGGTTACGATTCGATGACGATTATGACTGTGAGAGATTTATTATTTTTTGCTGAAAAATATGAAAAAAATGGAAGGTTGGTGAGATCGGTGAGAATGAAGAGGAATTAATGAGCATTCAACGGCTTTTAGTTCATCAATTTGGAGAGAAGATGTCACTGACTGGGTTTGCTAAGGCGTCATGATAGGAAGGTCATGGGATCGAGTCCGCGCGCTTCTATAATGCTGGGGTGTATAATAACGATTGACTCTGAAAACCGTCGAGGTCTCAGTGTTTTAGTTTGTGAAGCGTGGATGAGATGTTTCTTCAGCATCGTTATCTGACCAAATTCAAAATTATGAGGGTAAACTAGAAATGTTGCTGGGACCCTAGTGTAGCCGTTGCGACCTAAAACTCCAAAACAATCAACCAATCACCTATTTAGTGTGATAGTTAGTCTATTCAGATGCCATTCTAGTGGAAAGTCTTCGATTGTATAGATATAAAAATAACTAGCTGATTCGTTAATGTGGTTAGAGTCTAGCTTTCGCGAACCAAGGTGGCTTCAATTGCTAAAAGGTTCATTGCTACGCAAGCACAGGCTCGATTCGCTTGCTAAAACGTCCTTCACAAATCCCCATTAATACAACCCTCCTCCCATCGGAAAATAAAATAATGACCCTCCCTATTATTACAATGATAAAAATTAACTGGCAAAAGTTAGCTAAAGTACTTTTCAACCTTTTCCCCGTTAATACAACAACATAATTACTCTGGCAAGGACGGTTTTGATCAATTCGGGTATTCGTTGCTTATCTGGGAAGTTGCAAACATATCAATGCTAGGAATTTAATGAGTTCATTCATATACATGTCAAGTTGTTCGCACCTGATAACTCCCAGATAACTCAGTGTGCAAGTTGGCAATCCAAAAATTTTAATTTCAAAAGTGAATAAGCAGGATGGTGATTGTTACTGATTTACTTCGTGTTTATTGACGGATTGTCTAGTGGTAGTTATCCGGTTTCTTTCCCATTCAGAAGCCAATGTTAAAGAAGTTTTCCCTTGAAAAACCATTCGGAAGGTTGTTTGAAATGTGTTGTACATTTTTACACACTTTTCAGCTCACTGTTACCATTCTGCTAAGAAAAACTTAATATTACTAAAAATGTACGTAGATGAAAGAGACGTTTTTTTAAGACAATTCATCTATCTTGCGAACTTGTCCAAAATTTGTAAAATATTTTAAATTACAGTATCCAATATCGTAAGGTTACATGTGTGTTTTTATTTACTAATAAAAAATAACAAATTTACAATTTTTGAATAATAATTATCTGAAAATTTCAATTTGACTATCTTAAAGACACTTATGTCCTATTTGAATATTCCCTTACATAGCATTCCGAATGTCTTCAAATTGTTAAAACAGCGACAGCGAAACAGTTTCAGGAATATACTTGGAAATAATGTGCATAAGATATTCTACTTTCTTTCTTCATTTGGTTCATCTGAAAAGAAAAAAAATATATATATAAAGGTGAACAAAATTGTAATATACGATATTACAAAATTAAAAATTTTGTTAAAATATAAAAACAACAATACGTTTAATGAACAAAACTAGGATTTAGGAATATAAGCTTTCAAGAAACAAAATCTTCAAAGCAAACAAAACTGATAGTTGATGTATCGAATAGCAATTTAAACGGAGAAGCAGAAACGAAAACCTGATATATTTTTATTTTTTTTTAACCCTCGTCTTGTCGAAGAGAGGGAAAAAAAATCTTTTACGAAGGCCCACTTCAAAATAACGAGCTCAAATGACAGATCTCACTTTAGAGTCTCACGTATAAATGACAGCCACGTCTCAGGAACCTTAAGCTTGCTGACGGACGAAATCGAAACAATAGCTACCATGCCTAAATGATGCATGCGTCGAAACAAAGGCGCTGCTTTGTGAATGGCTGTTCGGGCTTGTCAGGTGATATGTTTCCTTTGTGCGGTGTGGGAATAACGACGGATTTATACGTCAACTGATTCCGTCTCGACTTTTACCTCCCTCCGTCACTTTTGGGGTTACTTTGTTAGAGGATTTAACGTGATTTGATAGTAATATGCCGAAATGGAACGGATTTTGTTGCAAGATGAGTTTGATACTGGAATTTACTTATACCTGATGGATAATAAGAATTGATTTTTTAAAGTCTGTTTTTTACTTACGAGTCCTTTCTTTTTCCTGTCTTTTACTTTCCCACAGTAGTTGTTATTGGGGGAGGAACAATGGTTGGCAGTTGCGCCTCTCTTTTTCAATATTTTGAGATTTTGACAGAAAATCGTTATAATGTTTTAATTTTTCAGTTCATCTCCTTATCCTCTCACTTTTGGCAATGTGTTCTCGCATATGGTACAGTACGAAAAAGGAAAAAAAAAAAATCCGAAAGATCTTCTGTTCTAATTTTCGTAGAATTTTGCGATTTGCCCTAAAATGTTTTGTTTACGATTTTCTATATGTATGGTGCATTTTATTTTTTTTTTAGGGAGCTGTATACTAAATAAATTTAACTCTATCTTAAAAAATTTCCATTCGGACCCCCATTTTTTTCATATTTGCATTCGATTTCGAATACTTCGTTTATCCTAGCTACCAAATTTCAGTTCATTATGTTGAGAAACACGTCACTTATGAGCGAAAACGTTTTGGCCGATCTTGAGGGCAAATTTCTTAATAGAGCGGAAGAATCAAACGTTTTGAGTGCTTCAAGACGTAATCTATTACACGATCCCTTAAATTGAGATTTTTTTTTTTTTTTTTTACATTTTTGCTAAAATATTGAGAATCAAAAGTCAGAATGAAATGAAAAAAATTCTAGAGGGGTTTTCGACCATGATAATTCTAATGGTAAAAAACATGTTTCTATTTTTAAAAAATATTTAAACTTGTTTTATTAATTTATTATTAATTATTTAAAAACTGTTTAATACAAAAGTTGCATGTTATTTATGTTTTGCCTTTTATAAACTATCGTTTGAAACTAAAATTGCTAAAATATATTAACTATATAAGAATTCATGGCAAAAAAAAAAAAAAAAAAAAAAAAAAAAAAAATATTTTTAACATTAATTTATAATTTTTATGCCATCATTTAAATTACTAACCACTCCTTGAAAAATTGGGAAATTTGGTATTTAGACTTTTTTTTGGTATGGTATTATGGGGTTGCCATTGAACATTTTAAAGTTTATTTTACTTTTAATATGCAGATGACCCCTCATGATTATATATATATATATATATATTGTTACAAACTTCTGTATATTTGTAAATATTTCGTAGTATTAGTAATGTAAAGGAAAATTTATGTACATTTCGCATAAGGCAGTGCAAAAGTTTGTCTTCGCTTTCCTGCAATGCGTCTCTTAATGCTTGAAAACGAGTTCTACAGGGATTATGCTGGAAAACGAGTTTTACAAGGAGCAGGCCATTTAACATTATGGAAAATTGGCAATATCGCCAATTTGGCGATGGTTTTGGCGACTAATTTTGGTAGCCAAATTTGGCGAGAAATCACAAAATGTCACCAAACTTGGCGACATTTTCGTTTCCCATGTACCTGCATAGGGTTTTTCGACTACGATCTGGAAAGTTCTCCAAATTTCTATCTCTGAAAGAAACTTTTCTATATAAGGCCGGCCAAGAGTTAGTTGAGTTTACTGAGTTGGTTGTCTCTCAGCGATCAGAGTTTCGAAAGTGAACTGTATTGCATTGTCTTTTGCGTCGATCTTAGCAGTTGTGTATCAAGTTTTTAACTGCTGTTTTGTGCTCTATTGTTGTGTGAAGAGTTGTATTTAGTCTATTAGAACGGAAAGTTCTGGAGTTGTAAAAGAATCTGCGAAGAGTTATATCGGAATAAATTTCTGCAAGTTTTGATCTGCTTTGGCTTCAACGGTGATTGATTTTAGTTATTTCATCAATTAGAATACAAGATATAGACATCGTTCGGGTTTATTTTTGCATACTGTACCTAATCACTGCCACAACTGCTTCCTCGTTCAACATTTTCCCAATCACATAACCAGTAAAAATATTGTAATATTGCATAAAAACGTATATAATGGGGCATCATAACTAACAATAATAATAAGAAACAATTATACAAATAAAAAAATACAATCGAGACAAATTAAGTTATGAAATACACTTAACCGAATTTCGAGATACAATACAGATCCTGTAGCTATTAAATAATCATTAGGACAAGTTTAAGAGATTAAATTCGACAAATAACAAAAAAAAAATTATATTTAATGTTAGAACATATATATAATTGAAACATTTTATTAGCATATTTAAACTTATAGTGTCTGTCAATCACTAAAATAGTTCCCGCCACAAAATCTAGCCTTGTTTGTTGCCATGGAAATTAGACCAGCCCCATTTTCTCCGGGAGATTCCAGGAGACAGACATCTACATTTCTCATAATGCAATATTTTTTGACGTCAATAACATGCATGCCCTATTCTAAAGAGTAGTCTTGTTTCTATAGAAACCGCTGCAAACAGATCATCTGGCGGAAACTATTCTGCTGATAGACAGTAATGCAAATCGTACATATTAAAATATACCCGATCTGAAATAATAAAAGGTGTTAATTCCTATTTTGGTCAAAGTCATAAACATATAAAGAACTCCATGCAGATGGCAGCACCGTCGCTGTACTAAAACCCATTCGTATCGTGTTTATAGTTTGTATTGTCGTTGAATTTGTTTCTTTGTTTGTACTGTCGTATTGAAGGCTCGGCCTTTAAGTGTATGTGGTGATGAGTGTTCCATGAAATCCAGTGCACTTTAATGAGTTGTTTTACTTCAAGAGGATTGTCACCAACAAATAAACAATATTAATAATTTTATGTACCTTATTTGTATTTTCAGCATTCACAGTATAATTTTCATCTTTCATACAGTTTTTATGTGCTGTATATATTGTAGTTGCTATAATTCTTTGATTTATTAAACAATCTCCAAATCTATTTTTAAATGCGAACGAGCGAAAGAGGATCTTATCTGTAGTTAATCTTTCCTGTAAGACTTCTGGCGACTGCTAAGGTCATCGAATCAAACCTAAAAGGCTTAACTTCGGTTCAACTGGTTAAAATTATTTGACATGTGCTGCTCATTTATAACTTAATACTCCGCGAACTGTCACTTTAGATGTTGAAAAAAATTAATAAAACTAGGAAAAAGGATCTTCCTTTTTATACTCTCTTAGTAAAATCCACTCCCTTTACCCTCTAACTCATACAAAAAGCATTAAATTTCTTTCTCAAACATTTTCTCCGTGTTTTAACCCCCCCCCCCCCCTCACCTCTTCTCCTACTGACTCACCAGCAAAAAAAGTTCAAACCGCAATGGCCAAAGAAATCATTAAAAAAAAAAAAAATCTATCCATGACAGCAACACAAAGTGGAGGACACAAAATATCTGCGATATAATCTTAGTTCTCGAAAGAGAAATAATAAAAAAAAAAAAAAATCATGTAATAATGAAAAAGTCACAAAAAATATCCTGTGTCCCTCTAAAAAGTATAATAATGATGGTAATGTCACAAAAAAAGTTGGTACGTGGAGATAGAGGATCAGGTTTGATCTTTAACCTGGGGAGTAGTAGGGGTTGAGTCTAGGAGGAGTTACTCATTCAAACTCGAACGAGTCCGTCCATCTGTTTAGAGTGGTCGCCAATTTTTCTCCAGACTGGAAACCTAATGTCTGAATACAAGAACGGCCCAGTGGCGGCTGGTAATGGGGATCAGGGAGCTTTTTCTTGTTAGCTGGCTCAAGTAATATACATGCGTCATAACGATATTGCATTGTTGTGGAATTTCTGGAAAATATTTTTTAAAAACATAACTATTATTTAAGCTGTTTATTGGCAATTCGATATAGGTGTGTTTTATTCGTTAATTGGTAATGAGTACATTAACATTTCAACTGCCAGAAACTCTGAAAGGTGTCAGCAAATTTTTAACTTTGATGTTGCTGTCAAACGTCATTCCCTAGGTCCCATAGGTGTCATTTGCAAGGGAAAGTGGCGTCAATCAAAACATTATTTAGAGCATTTTAGTGCTTATAAATAAATGAGTTTGCTATCAATAACACAGACTAACAGAATAGCACAAGTATGTTATAATATAAATGATAATGCTTCGTTTTAAGCTAAGTTTCTTGAAAGTTTTAGGCGAAATTACTTTTTTACCAATCTGATTAGAATTCCTGGTTTAAACTGTAAGTTAAGTTAGAAATTTTTATTTAAGTAATAACTATTCAATTACAACGGCTGAAATTAGAATATTTAAAAAAAAAAAAAAACAAAAAAAAAAAAAAAAAAAAAAAAAAAAAAACCCGAAAAGCTTAATTAATAATTTAGCACCAAACGGCATATTTCTGGTATATTATTTAAGTGTGGGGAAAAAACATAAATGAAAATATTTATCTATTGAGTTATGAAATGATTAACGAAAATTATAAAATCCATGTATATTGATATTTCCCCATTTTTTTCTCCAAGACACGCGCTTGTTAATTCAGTCCCCATTATTATTACACTCGCACGCCGCAACTGGAACAGCCAAAACAATTATATTAAATTACAGGTAAACCATGTTAACGATAATTTGATGGGGCAGTCGAAGTTTTTCGCATTAATCGAATTTCTTGTTTTTTGTCTAAAAACTTTCTCATTTGATTATTACAGATTTAAGCTATTTGTGTATTTAATACTGTTGTTTTTAAAGAGCATTTACATTACAAAGTACAGCATAAGCCGTTTCAATCCTTTCCCGATTCTTTATAATCGCTGATAGACTGCTGCTGGCGATTCCATACTTGGCCGCAATGTTTGTTTGTTCATTCATTTATTTTATAAAAAAGAATTGAATTTATTATTAATTTCATTTAAAATATTTTTCATTGTTCCAAATGATAACGATTGTTGTTTCCGATTCATACTGACAAGATTGAATATTCAAATGCGACTGAGCTCAGTTTCTAAAATTTTTATTTTACACAGGAGGGGCACGTGACGTCACAGAATCAGTTTACGATGAGACGCGACAGACGCAACCACTAGCCACAGTAGTGGCCAGGTAGCAGAGCCAGATTCGGTCCGAATTCAGCTCATTTTAAAGCAATGTGCTCGAAATTTGATCAAACGGGCATTTCTCCGTTTTGTAAGATTTCAACTTGAGGAATGATTTCGCAACACTTTTAAAGTTCGTCCCAAATAATGAATACTTCATTTAAAAACAAAAAGTGAGTTAAAGAGGATTTCATGTTATGCGAATAAATTAACGTTAAGCAGCTTCATTGTACAAAAAAAAAAACTTCTATTTCGTGCCAAAGGTGATTGCAATTCCGCGTTAAACTGGGTGCAATTGTAATTTAAAAATTCATTTAATGACAAATGAAATTTTAAAAATAAAACAAAACAAATATTTCTCTTTTTCTTCAACAGGTGCCGTCACCATTGCAACTAAGAAATAAAGTTTTTAATATTAATCGTCAATCTTAGCAGGGTATTCGATCATTATATGTTGTCCAATTACAGTCACTTTTTATTCGGTCTTAATGAACAGCGATACTAGGAATATATGTAGAGTCGGTCTTATAGTGACGTTTGCTGTAGCAATTCAACTTATTTTCAAGGCTGATTTACACACTATCTGAAGGCGCACCAGTTGGGATCACCAGTCATTATATGTCAGTGACTAGCACCATGTGAAAACTTCAATCCAGTCACTCGAGACTACAAGTTCTCGCCTGTAGCTGGTAGCTCCAGTAGATCAAACACGTTTAATAAACAGGCGCTTCAACTTTTATCATCCAGTCGAATACTTAATAAAAAGCTGGATTGCTCCAACTGTTGGCACTGTTTAAATTCAAAGCGAGCATTTCAATTAACGCGTAATATTCACAGTGATCTTCCAATCAGCTTACCAACTGGTGTTCCAGCTACTGGCAACATGTAAATGAGTCTTAAATTGTGTATTTTTCTTATTGCAAGGTCAAGGTATGTATTTATTATTTACTAATATTTATATATTGATAGATGATCGAGAAAAACAATAGATGAACTGTTTTCTATTCAATCAGTTTCGAAACCTACCTCTCGCTGATGCTCGCAGTTCACTCACCTATTGGCCGAAGAGGTTTCTCCCTTTAATAACATTAAAACAAACGAGATTAGTTGTTTTCCTTCTGCAGAATTATGACCATTCTTCCGAATATATCTCAAGAATCACAACATACGTTGTTCGATCGGAACATGTCATGCCATTTTTATTATGGTCCATTGTTATCTTAAAAACTGATAACCCCAAGCTTATACTCTATATGGATTGCATAGAAAAGTGTTTAAAAGATATTGAGAAGCTGTGACAGTTTATCAGCGACTGCAAGCTTTTGTTTTGTAAATAAATGTGGTGGTACCTAAAACAAACTAAACGGATTTTATCTTGGGTTAATGATTATTGCCTCTGATAAAAGTTTAAAATATATATTCCAGATAATATAGAACTAAACTGTTTTTGTTTGTGTTGAACGATAGTATGTAAATATAGTAGTTGGGAGATATTTCTTTAGTGTTGGGTTATATTTATCTTGTTTGTTCGTACATATTACAAAATTCATATATATTTTTAGAAAATTTGCTTAATAGTTTATTTTTTAGAAATTGTATGTCGAGGCCTGATGATCAAATGTCGAAATTAAGTGTGAAAACTTAAACTCTTCTCTTAATTAAAGAAGTTAATTATATACATAATTAAAATAATAATTTGTCCTTGTAAATAGTTAAGATTTTTTGTCAAACAACGCTTTAGAGACAACATAAAACAGATAAACTTCAAAAGAATGTTTGCTTTTTGCTCTAAGACTTCATTTAAAGCTTTACCATCCAAGTTCAGTTTGCAAAGTTATTTTCCAAAGAAGTTCTTTTAAAGTACTGTTACGAATTTCTGTATATTTGTAAATATTCCGTAGTATTGATTATGTAAATAGGAACATTTATGTACATTTCGCATAAGGCAGTGTAAGAGCTCGCTTTCCTGCAATGTGTGTCTTATTGCTTGATAACGAGTTTTACAGATATAACGCTGGGAAGCGAGTTTTACAAGGAGCAGGGCTTTTAACATTATGGTAATGGAAATCTGCCAAATTGGCAAGATAGAGCCAAGTTAGCGACGGTTTTGGCGACTAATTTTTGTTGCCAAATTTGGCGAGAAATCGCCAAATGTCGCCAAACTTGGTGACTATTTGGCGACATTTTCGGTCCCCATGTACATGTATAGGACTTTTCGACTACGATCTGGAAAGTCCTCCAAATATCTATCTCTAGAAGATTCACGAAGTATTGACTTCCTATATAAGGCCGGCAGTGAGTTCAGTTAGTTGACTGGAGTTACTGAGTCAGTTGTCTCTCAGCGAGCATTCAGAGAGTTCCGAAAGTGAACTATATTGCATTGTCCTTTGCGGCGATTTGAGCAGTTGTGTTGTCAAGTTTTTAACTGCTGTTTTGTACTCTATTGTTGTGTAAAAAGCTGTATTGAGTCTACTAGAACGAGAAGTTCTGGAGTTGTAAAGGAATCTGTGAAGAGTTATATTGGAATAAATTGCTGCTAGTTTTGATCTGCTTTGGCTTCAAATCTCTCGAATCCATCCACGCAACAGTACCATATTTCAACCTGGTGGCAAAGTTTTATACTAGTACTTCTTTCGTGTCCATTTCCTTGTTTGTGTGTGTGGATTTAACTTTAAATAATAATAGCTAGTAAATTTGTTTTCTCTTCAAATATCATTTTCCATGATCTCTGTAGTTCGCAAAAAAAAAAAAAAAAAATTCAAGTAGCCCTGTTTATTACGTTCTTCAGACAGCTATAAAACGTTGGATTTCAGGACTTGCATTGAGGATACCTCACAGGCGGAAGTTTTAGACCAAAACAAATATTAAATTTTCAAATATCTATTCTATGCTGTCTTCAAAATGTCATAAAAAAAATTTACTACTTAAATATTATTATTGTTTTTAATTTTTATTTACAACTTCATCTAGTGGCAAAATTTTAAACTGGTGCTCATTTGTTCCCTCTCAAATATTCTTTCGACATGATCTTTGTAGAACATAAACAACATTTAAAGAAGATATATTGATTAATATCGTCACGGAACAATTATAAACAGGTTAAATTAAAATCAACATAATTTAATTTACAACATCCAATGGAATCGTTACACTATAGTTAAATGTTGCCCGTAATGTTAAACAGGTATTTCTACATTTTATATCGATTTTGAGTATCAGTCACATACGCAGTTAAAAAAAAGGACTGGTTGGGAACAAAAAATTTCTGATCGTTCTGTTATTCAAAAATAGTAAATATTAGGAAATAATTTCGGTCAACTAAAGAAACTAGAATTTGACGCATACGTCCAGTATATGCTTAAAGAATATTATACTTTGTGTATTATACTCTTTCATATCCATTTCTTAGTTTAGATTTAACTTTAAATAATAATATCTATACTTGTAGTTAGTGAGCTTGTTCAATGGCCTTGAATCGTTAAGTTCACAGAAATTTTTGTTACAAATTATTTCCCTTGCTCTTGCGCTGATTGAAATTTTCTTATTTGATGTACTTTGAAAAAACTAGGCGCGTGGAATATCGTACAACTTTCAATTAAAATTAACCCTTTGCACTCCAGTGGCGCCTCTCAGACGCCACACGATTGGATGCCAAACCACGAGAGGACCATTAGGTGTGATGCGGAAATTCGATACAGGGCCAATGACTGTGTTTAGTTTCTATGAAGCAAATCCATAAACACCAGCCGAACCTGAAATGTCTCGAGTTGCTGATTCCTCCGCGCGAAAAAGGCCTGGAGTGTAAAGGGTTAAAATTAGTCACTGTCTTTATATTTGCCATGAATTGGTGCAATTTACTGCTTTACTTACTGTTTGGTAGTTTGGCGATATTTTTTGACGAAAATTAATACAGAAGCAAAATAGAAAGAAAAAAACCACTTATTATAAGTGAAACAGAGGAGAAATAGACGTTGATGGGTGATACTCAAATGAAGGGAACTCTATGTTCAACAATTTTTATTTTTTTTTCCAACTTCTTAAAGTCTTTGTCGCCTTTCAACGGGAATTTCGGAGGTGGGAATATTTAGAACACTTTTGATCAAAATCGTTAAAAACTTTTTGGACAATTGCTGAAAAACATAAATTTTTCAAATGCGAAAAAAGAAGGCTCGATGCAATACTTTTTATAATATAGGGTAATTGAAAGTAATAATATAACCCATAAAACAAAGTTTTTAAAAAATCCTTTATATGTATTGTCAAATGTTATATATTCATTAAAACAGCGCCAATATCAAAAATGTGCGGCAAACTTCATTTAAAAGTTTCAAAATTTATTTATTCCTTAAAAAAAGCTTTAGCAACAGGAAAGAGTTTCAAAAAAAAAAAAAAAAAAAAAAAAAAGGAAGAGTTCAATGATATTTTAATGCGATTTTATTAGTATCTCGTAAAAGCGACCTTATAGTGACAGCAACAGCCCCAAAATTTGATAGAATACATTGTCATCAACATCGAAGCTATCTGCCGAGTTTCAGCCCGATTGGATGACGACAAGGGGGTTAATTAGGCCTCAGCAGATTCTGCCCCCCCCCCCCCCATCAACAATAGCGAAGTTAATATAAAGGACTAGGGAGCTCCGCTTCTGCTCGCTAAAAAAATTGTAGTTTTTCCAGAATGCTGAAATTCTCATTCAATCTACTGTGAATTTTCGGCATAGAAACCTTAATATTCTTAATGAAAATTCCGTGCTCAGTTTTTATCGGTATATATATTCGGAAAACGTTCACTTATAAATATGGATAAAACTATAAAGTACGGTACGGATTCTGCGCCAAGAATGGTTTACATAAAACAGCGCTAAATTATGGCAACCATAGGCAATTCACTTGTTACTTAAAAAAGAGCGTCGACTGAAATTTGTTGGCAAAATTCTTGGCGTAGAATCCGTACCCGACTTGAAATTTTAACATATAATTTTTTGAAAAAACCTGGTTTGTATAGAATTTTAATCCAAAAGAAAAGTAAACACCTTGCATCTATTTATTCCGACATCAACGTAAATATTAAATCAATACGGTTTAAATAGGCAATAATTTGTATCAGTAATAAGAAAACAAAATACAGCGAATTCAAGTTGTTGGCTGATGCCAGAAGTCAAATTTCAAAAGATATACTATGATTGGCTGGATTACTGAATTTGGAAACTCGTTAATAAAGCACACTTAGAAGATTTATGATTGGTTGTTTGAAGTCGTTGCCATTCTGCTCACAGAAATACAGTCGAATTTGGGCGGCACGCAAGATAATTATGTATATAGATTTAATAAAAAGATCTTGGGTTATGAAAGGCACTATTTATAAAAAATAATTATATTCTCTGTTAATATTACTTTTACTCTTCAATGTAATGGGAATCTTATATATAGGTCCATACACCGAAAACTCGAATTTTTAAAACAGTAGCGCCATCTCTGGAAGGTTTTAACAATCACGAGTTAAAACCCTCCAAAGAGTGGCTTAGAAATCACGTTAAATTATGTTTATTCGAATGTTATACATTTTGGCGCACAAAATACCTTTTCAGTCATAAAAATTAATCAATTATTATTAAATTCAAAATAAAAACTCTTAATCAACTTTGACTGCTTCCGATAAATGGCACTTAAGTGTTAGTTCCCTCTTAAACAACATAATTTACACCAAACCTATCTAAAAAATATGCCCCCCTCCACCACCAAACTATTGATACTAAAAAAAAAATCATTTCATTTCACAACCCATCTATAAACGACTGTCTCGGCATCCCTTTTCAATGAAAAAACCAAATTCATTTGTTATCCTCCTAACTATTCCCATGCTCCAGAGGAGACGCTCGAATAGTTATTATCACATGCTTTCTGAACGATTGGGACATATTCATAACAGTTCGGCACTAAAACTACGACTAACACCATTGAAAGTTGTCGAGTGTAAACTTAAAGTTATCAGGCTGCGAATTTCACAACTAGATTAAATTTTTTTTATTCATCTACTGTACTTAAACTTAACTCCTCTTCTCTCCTTAAAATAATCCTTAGTGTGCTACAGACTGAGGCTTTTGCTTTTCTATCTAAAACTAATTCAAACTTCAGCATTCTAATTAAAAAAAAAAGTTGACCAAAATTCAGTTTACGTGGCCGACAATGTCGTTAACCCTTTATTTACGAACGGGACTTGTAAGTTGCGTCAGTTTTCTGATGATACTGCATTAATTTAAACAGTTCGTGGCTCATTGGGACGTTTAAATCTACTTTTATAAATGCATTCTTCAGTTGTTGGATGGCAGCACAAGCTTATTTATCTTTGGAAGCTTGCTAGAGGCAAGTTTATACGACGATGAAAGGCCATGACGAATGCAAAGAAGATTGAAAATCGTCCATGTGCTTGCATAAAAAAAAAATAAGGTTGTATCTCCATTGAAAAACGAACTTTATATCCTAAACTCCAACTTAACTTGACATCACTAGACGATAGATCTTCACCGTGCTCATAGGCAATTAATCCCTTTTAGCGGAGTAGACATAATTCTCGCCAAAGCTTATAGCCTTTTGTTCTCTATAGGGTTGCTGGGCTGAGTTTCCTAGCGTGATTTTTTCTTGTGGGACGAGAGAAGGATATAAGGAGATAAAAGGCAATATGATTTGGCGAGCATTATACTTTCACGTCGCCAAATGAATAAACTGCCTATGAGCACTGTGACGATCTACCGTCTAGTGATATCAAGTTAAGTTGAAGTTTATTATAGAAGTGGATTTCAAAGTCCCAAAGAGTTTAAGTATGCACTACATCATGAGAAAACTGACGGGACTTATAAGTTTCATTTTAAATAAAGGGTTAATCCAGCAAAAAAATAAATACTGAAACAATAGTTAGAAATCCAATTGGGATTATTGGAACAAAGAACAAAAATAATTAAAATATACCGATATATTGTTAAAAGTTAGTACTAAGGAAACATTTAAAAAACTCTCCATGATAACGAATATTCTAAAAGCATCAGATATCCGAAATTTATAATACATTATCTGTTTTGGAAAGCAACTAAAAGAAAACACTAAACAAACAATTGACGTGGACATCCAAAGACGGAATCAAATGCTAAAGCAATCTTTTTAAAACCAAACATTTTGAGAAGAACATTCGAATTGATGCCATTTCGAATCCAAAAAGATTCAACAACTTTGCAAATTTGATTCCTGAATATTCGATTTCGATACCAAAGAGATTCAAAGTAACATATCACATTCACGAGAAAAGTAAAATGCAGAAGTTTTACAAACTGTGACTAACAAACAAGGAAATCTTTGCTTTTATTGCATGTAAATGTGACATGTTCGAACAAATAGCTTTCGAATAAATGCGATTCGGACATCAATCGTTTGCACATTGAGAATAAATTGAAGTGAAGTAAGGGAGAGACGTAAATTTGATTATTGGAATCGATGCATTTGCGTGGAATTGTAGAAAGAAGGAGGCAGGGGGAAATGTTCGATAAAATTATTAAGACATCAAAGTAAACAGTTTGAAATCCTGGAATATCTTCTTGACCTTATATAAGGAAAAATCAATACTTCAAGAATACAACAATTCTCGGTTAGGAAAAGTAACATATAAAGTGGGTTTGTAATAAAATTTAATTTCATCTGTTTAAAAACGTCTGGAGTGCAGCATACAGTACTAGTAAACAGATGTTTATAAAATTTTGTAAACATATTACTAAGAACAGGAAAACGATGAGGGAAAAAGATATTTGCACTAAAAAAAGAACAAAAGAAACATAAGTTCCCATTTTTGCCACCTGGTGGCAATGTGACGCTAAAAGGACTTTAGCAAAGGACTAAGAAAAATGTTAACCCATCCATAATTGTCAATATTGCGGTGCAGCTAATAATAACTTACATTAGTCTAAAGAGCGACAAGAGCGGTAGAGAATGCGCTGTCTAGGATAAGAGCGAAAATAATGGCCTGGGTGGTATTTTCCTAACTTGATTTTATCAAGAGAACTAGCTCAGCTCCTCAATTTGAGTGATAATCACTTACAATATGAAATATTGCTAAAACCAACTTTATTTTATAGTGACGAGAGTATTACGAATCATGCACATCAACAGACATTTTTGAAGAAGAAGAATAAACTAACATTTCAAATTACACTTCCAAATAAAAAAAAAAAAATTCAATTAATGTATAACCTTAACACTATATTTAAAGTCATTACGTTTGTCATTTCGAAAGCATTATAGACGATTTCTTAACACCCTCAGAGCTCATACGAAATTTCAACTTTCTTTGGACTTACCTAACATCTGAAGCCACAGCAGCCAGCTTTATCTTTATCGATTGTTTGTTTCGGTTTTTACATTGTTAAAAAAATGCATTTTACGTGTTAGTTGTTTCTTATTCTTTGAACACATTTACTTATTTGAGATGGTATGAGGCTTACGAGTAAATTAGAATGTTGACTATATCATCTGCTTGCCATTGCATCCCCCCCCCCCCTTTTTTAACCATTTAAACTGAACGTGTCGGACCAAAGTTTCCGTTATATAATAAATAAGGTATTTGGTGTAAAGTCGTTCGTAATAGTTTCAATCACGTTTTTTTGATGAACCACTTCGAAAGGGCGTCTGGAAGTCATCCAAAAAATATTAAAGTTTCGTTGTTAAAACATAGGGTGACCCATAGTTCTGAGCAAGCAGGTGTAAATTAAATTTTTATGAAAATATGAAAGAGTCAAAACATAGAAAGACCTCTTATTGCATTTCAATTCTATGTAGGTGAGGATTTGTTGCATATGTCGATATGGGAAAGAGAAAGTTGACACATTTCCTTACTTTTTTGTTGAAACATGGATGGCGCGTTTTTTAAATTTTTCAATAAGACTGCTCGAGTTGTGAATCTTTCGCTCTAGAATTGAAAACTTAGCTGCCACGAAAGTAATTTTATAATTTTTTTAGAATTAGACTTTAGGAAAAAAAAATGCAAGTTATTCTTGACCTAAAATAAAAAACTTTTATGAGAGAAATCGCCGTTCTCTTATGCATCTGGTCTTACCCCAAAGACGGCATAATGCAATATTTTTTGTTGTACAGTACGCAGAGAGAAAAAAAAAAAAAAAAAAAGAAAGAAAAAAACGATAGCTATATCTTGCATCCTAATTGATGAAATAACAAAAGTCAAGTACCTTTATAAATTGTGGAAGGTTTTTTTTTAATGTATACAATTGTCTTTTAGCAAGAGGAATCATCTACTTATTAAAATTAAACCAAACTTTTAAAAGTTCAATAGCAACCCTATAATTAAAATAATGTAAAAAAAAAAACAAAAAAAAACGACATTTTAATGTTAAAAAGATTTTTTTTTTTTTTTACCTATAAATTACGATAGCCATAACAAACGATAGTTTGTTTAAGGCCAAACGTAAATAAAATGCAACTTTTGTATTAAACAGTTTTTTTATATTAAATTATTAATTAATGAAACAAGTTTTAAAAAATTTCAAACATGCACCGTTAGACAACGTAGAAAGAAGTGCAGCACAACTGGTGTGTGTGTGTGTATATATATATATATATATATATATATATATACACACATACAGCGTGTCCCCGTATAATCTGGCCGACCTTTATTTTCGACACCGTTGGTCCTAGATACATAGTCTCAATTGAAGAAATGTTTTAAATCGTTAAAATATTTTAACTGAATAATTTTTAAGTTAAGAAAGGGGTTGGTATAAAAATTACGGATTGTAAATTTTTATATGGTTCCCAGTTTCCTCAACTCATATTTAGAAAAATGTTGCCCAAGAAAACAATTCAAACAAAAAAAAAATCGAAATTTGTACGACCAATATTCATGGGGATATGAAAAAATGAAATTTAGTGACTTATACCACTTTACATCCGTGATTATTAACATATTTTAAGGGCATGTACACAAAATGAAATACAGAGAAAAAGCATTTGCGTTTGAAAAATTATTCTGTAATATTACCATGTAATCGAAATGGGCGTAAGCAGATCTTCAAACCTTAAAAAGATGCGGTTTCAACAGGATGATGCACCACCCCACAAGCAGCTTCCTGCCGAACAATACTACACAACATGTTTCAATACAACGTTATAGGCTATGGAGGTCCGGTAGAATGACCTCCTAGATCTCCGGATCTAAATCCTTTAGATTTCTTCCTTTGGGATTTTTGAAAAGCGAGGTCTATGAAAAAGAATCGACGAATCTATTAGATTTGCAGAACCGAATTTTATCCACTGCCAGGTATATTACGCCTGTAATGCTGAAAATTTTTGAAGACGAATTTGAATCACGTGTGCGCTTAGGTATTTTAGTCGAAGGAAAGCACTTCGAGCACATGCAATTAAGAAAGAGGTTATTGATCCTTTTCACTTAGTTCATTTCTATTACCTTTTATTTTGGTTTGTGTTAACAAAAAGCGCTGCTTTCTGATTATGTTATTATTTAAAATTACTTAATTAAAATTGTTTATAAGCTTGTTTGCTGTTTATTATGTACTACACAATTTGTAATTTTTTTTTTTTTTTTTTTTTTTTTTTATAAACAGTTTTTAGTCAAACATTATAATGTTTTAGGCGATGAACAACAACTTGTTTGCCATAGTCAAACCAAGTCTAGAAGCTCGTTGTTATTCTGATAGGACGATATTTTCTCATTTCAATTTATGTATGGGCCCCTCAAATAAAGTAAAAACTTTAAACTCCAATAACACCGTGGCTATTGGTCGATTAAATTTCGATTTTTTTTTTATTTGAAATGTCTTTTCCTGGGCAACATTTTTCTAAATATGAGTTGGGGGAACTGTTGACCGTATAAAAATTTAGAATCCGCAATTTTTATAACAACCCCTTTCCTAACTTAAAAACTATTCAGTAAAAATATTTTAACGATTTAAAACATTTCTTCAGTTGGAACATCTAGGACCAACGGTGTCAAAAATCGAAAATAAAGGTCGGTCAGGTTATACGGGGACACGTTGTGTATATATATATATTTTGCTGATTAATAATCATGGTCCAAAATCCCTCCCGAATTTAGTTCTTAATATTTTAGTGAAGAAAAAAAAAAGCTCACTTTAAGGGACCGCGTAATAGATTACGTCTTGAAGAATGCAAAACATTCGATTCCTAACCGTTAAAAGAGAAATTTGCCCTCAAGATCAGTCAAAATATTTTCGCTCGTAAGTGACGTGTTTCTCAACATAATGAACTGAAATTGGGTACCTAGGGTTAACAAAGTATTCTAAATCGAATGAAAACGTAAAAAATAGGGGATCGTATTAAAATTTTTAAAGACAGAGCTAAATTTACTTAGTAAACAGCGCCTTAAGAAATAAATTTTGCACCAGACATACAGAAAATCGTTAACCAAACATTTTGGTGCAAATCGTAAGATTCTACGATAACTTGTTCGAATTTTTTTTTTTTTTTTTTTTTTTTTTTAGCATATATTATTATATATTATTATATAGGTATATATTTTCTGCCGAAATATTACTCCAAATAATAAAACTGCTATCACAACAATATTCAGAATAAAAGAAAGATGATTTCGGTTTCTTTACTTGAAGAAATGATCATATTTATTTTGTGGTTGAAAATTCATAAATTTTCAATGCTCTCTGAACAATTAAAATTTTGATATTCAATTTAATAGATACTAAAATAACTGAATAAAATAAAGTGGTAATATTTTATAAATAAATAGACCCTCATAGTGTTTCTAATTTTCTTTAGTACAATATACATTTTTTGTCGAAAATATTTTAATTGGCATTGTTAAACATTTCCTACATGTTCATACTTTTATAGTTGTATAGTAATTGAATAATTAAATCTGATAAACTTTTTCTGGATAGCTTGCGAATATGGGAACCTGATGAATTATTTTCATGAGGGGGTTATTTTTATTCAGGTATTACTCAAGAAGGTGCAATGCGGTTACATTTTTTTTTTTTTTTTTCAAATTCTTGAACTTACAATTAAATATCCTATTAACATTTTAATCAATAGTTATGAATTAAATTTCTTCTCTATTAAATATTAATTCTTCTCTTTCCACTGAATCCTTCCACTTTTCTCCACATTATCGTCATTTTCTAAAAGTGTACCTTTCCTGGTGGCGTCCATATAAAAATGAACAAATAAATAACATTTTAAACTGACTTCAAAGAGTCAAAATCCCCCCCCCCCCCCTTCCCTACTGATAAATCCAAAAAATTTCGACACTTTTCAAAAGGGTGATGCATAGTATATATAAACTTTAATTTTGGAATGAATCACTCCTCTGGAATAGTGTGTACGGATCAGTCTTTGATTCTTTATTCATACAATGGTATAATACAGGAATATTAAATTTAATTTAGCTTACCTAAAAACGGCGAAATTTATTGGGGGCAAACAAATTTTACTTCTTAATGCACGATTTTTTTAAATTTTTTTTTTTACATAACATAACGAAAAATTAAGATATATATATGCCACAGTATTTCTATTAAACTAAGCAGTACTAATTTAACATCTTCCTCCTTTCAATTAAGATTAAAAAACTTCTAAATATCAGGAGCGAATCAAATAAATTGGTCCCCTTTAGCAATTTCTTATTCAAAGTTTAGATGTATTATAAAAGCATAAATGAATAATTTATTCGTATTTTTTTTATATCTTTAATGTAGGTGTGTGCATAGATACATTAAAATGCCCATTGTATCTCCATCGGCTTTAACTTTTGTGTGTTCTTCTAGAAAAATATTTTTTTCAATGACTGCTTTCATTATTAAAAATTAAAAACTATTTTGTTTTCAAAAATTAAATTTCAACCTTAAATTATTTTAAAATAAATTTCAACCTCAAATTATTTAAAATTAAATTACTAGGGTTTTAATCAATACAAATCAAGACTAAACAATGTTTAATAACTTCTAGTTACTTGTACCGTGAGAAACAAATTTAACCTTTAAAATATTTTTGAAAGTTCCGCCCATCCAACGATCCGTTAAATTTTTGTATTGGTCAACTATTATAGATTTTAATTACAACTATTAAAGACTATATACACAAAATAAATGTATTTCAGTTAATTTTTACATTATAATAAGCAAAAAAATTATCTTATCATGAAATAATAGTTACTTATTAGCCACATTTTAAATACTTAATTAGAAAAAATAAATAAATGGCAATTAAGTTTTACAATGGATGTAAATTTTCTGGAGATCGATTTTCATTTTACTTACACTATAAGTAACTAGACTGTGAAAAATAAAGTGCGCGAATGTTTTATATTTCATATTTTATCCAGCGTTTATGTCTACTGGATTTAAACTGAAATTAGGTGTGTGAAAGCATCCCTTCACACACTGGTGTAATTTACCGTTTTCATATTTTCATTAATTTAACAAAAAGAGCCAGTTTGGCCATATTTTTGGTGATAATTATTAAATTAACAAAAAATTATATTGGCAAAGAAAAGTTAAAAAAAAAAATATTGAATGCAATACTTTCATTATCCTATGAGTAATTGAAATTTAAAAATATATGGATACTAAGAAATAGCTTTAAATATTTCAAAATAGCTGAAGGAACTTCAATCTTTTCTTTATCTGAATACGTTGATTTCACATCTGTAGAAGCATACCCGAAAATATAAATTCTAGCTTGGTACAAATTTTGTTTATTTATGCTTTAAGATTGCTTCTTTGTAAAACCTAACAGATTGTCCCAGAATAAATCGCAAAATTGAAAGTATTTACATTTTATTTCTAAGTTGCTAAACTTAAAAAAGTGATTTTTAGTTTTATTTTATTTTATTCGCGGTATGACTGATAGAAGAAGCATGGTTGATTACTGGGATTTTTTTCCCCTTACCACAATTTTATGACATGTGTGTTGTTTTACTTACAGTTAGGCGCGTAGCCAGGGGGAGGAATATGGGATATATCCCCTCCCGAAATGTTTCAGTTTGCTATTAGAATGCAAAAAATCAAATAATTGTTTTGTTTAAAGGGGTAAATTTATTTAAAATGTTTTAAAATTTCTAAACATCAGTAGAAAAATTACCTGTATGTATTCGGTAATAATTAAAAAAATTATTGTTCGAATTTGTTGAATTATAAATTTATATCCCCTCCTGAAAAAAATTTCTGGCTACGCCCCTGCCTTCAGTTTAACCTATTTTTATGTTCATACCCCAATGATGTAAACCGTGGAGGCATGCGCAATTCTTTAGGAAAGCGCTTTTTCAATCAATGATTTTAGAAGTACATATAACCAACAGAGAAAGTGACAATTCTTTTAATCTTTTGAGAAGTAAGTGCAGGACTGTTCCCTTTTAAAAAACATCCCAGAAGGCGTCTCTTAATAATTATATAGTACAGTAATATAGCCTTTACTCCAACTGCAAGAAATACTTTACATCTATTTTTTTTTTTTTTTTTTTTTAAATTCCTGTTAAGTTAAGACATTGAAATCGCATATTTATTTTTTCAAACCTCTATCCTCTTATTAAAGTAGCGTCCTCATGAATAATATTTTAGAAAGTGCGCGAAATAATTTCGCATTAATCAATCCAAAATGCCACTTAAGAACTCACAAGCTCTCCACCTCTCCTCCCCTCATACTCTACAAGAAAGAAAAAATATAAGTAAATCTTCAATTCACCCCTTAAAAAAAAACTCACCGAAAATATGCAAATTGAGATACCCATCTAATAAATCATATTTCTTTCACACCCAACCACAAATTATAAAAAGTAAATCCTCATCAGAATGCATTAAAACGAAAGCAATTAAGATTTAGTGGCCACCGCAATAAAATGTTGCATCACCGATGTCCCCAAATTGGATTGCTTCTGCACGTGCCAGTGACATTTCGAACAATATGAGACCCAGTGACAATGGAACTCGATTCGGTAATAAATCAAGTTCGTAAAACAAATAATGGAAGAGGGCCATCTTGGGATGACTTTATTTCATAATCACCTTGAGAGTGTGAGAACAATAAAGTTGTTCTAGGAGTCGGGGAATGAAGTCTGTCTAAATATCCTGCGAGATGTATATTAGTAGTAGGAGTACTTTGAGATATTTGCATGAGAAAAGAGGACGATTTTCGGTCGAATTAGAGCGGCGGGTGAGGTTACCAGAGTTGGCAATTTTTCGTCTTTCTTGGCTAGAACGATTCGGGATGAGTTTAAATCTGAATAAATATCACACATATTAACGTTTTATTTTATTGATTTATTTAGCTTTACAGTTACATGAAATTAAAATTTTAGTAAAATTATTGATTTTTTTAATTAAATTATTCTGAAATGATACGTTTTTAAAAAGAACAATTTCCTTTTGGGAGCAAAATGACTTTTTATAGGTTTTTAAGGAAAATATAACCCGTTTTATCTACAACCAATTATTTTAATAAAATTCAATTATTTTAATAAAACACAGTTTGTGATACATGATAACTTTTATAGAAAAGCGTATTATTTTCCCATCAATATTATTTTTTATAAAATATACTATATAAATACTTTATTTGTAACATGTGAAATATTTGTGATATGTGAAAACACTATTTGTGATATGTGAAACATTTAATAGAAAAGCGTATTACTTTCATAACTAAATTATTCTTTTATAAAAAAAAAAGCACTACTATCTAAATATTATTTAAATAAAAATTATTTTAATAAAATTGGATTATTTTATTAATTTTTTTGTACTATGTGATTTTTTTTTTAATAGAAAAGTTTATTATTTTCATATCAATATTATTTTTTATAAAATATACTATCTAAAAATTACAAAAAAAAATCTATTTAAATATTATGTTATTCAATTATTTTTTTTTTTTTTAATTTTATTTTAATAAGATTAAATTATTTTAATAAAATTCAATTATTTTAATAAAATTCAATTATTTTAATAAAACACAGTTTGTGATACATGATAACTTTTATAGAAAAGCGTATTATTTTCATATCAATAATATTTTTTATAAAATATACTATCTATAAATTACAAAAAAAATAATCTATTCAAATATTATGTTATTAAATTATTTTTATAAAAAAATATTTTGATAAAATTTAATTATTTTAATAAAACACATTTTGTGATACATAATAACTTTTATAGAAAAGCATATTATTTTCCCATCAATATTATTTTTTATAAAATATACTATCTAAATATTCGTTTAATAAAATGTAACTATTTTAATAAAACACAGTTTATGATACGTGATACTCTTCTATAAAAAAAAGTGTTATTTTCACATAAAAATTATTTCCTATAATACTAAATACTAATTAAATAATAAATTATTTTAATAAATTTGTGCCACTTTAAATCATAAAGAGGTTAATATGAAGAAGAGAGGGAGGACAAAAGATTTAATAGAAGAAAAGTCCAAGAAAAATTATTGATAATTGAACTAGGAAAAGGAAAGAGAGAAGTACTCAAGAAAAAAAAAATGACTAGGAATAAAAATTGTAGGGGAGAAAAAAATAAATATGGGGACTAGGAATTAAAAACTAGAGACGAAGAAAAGTGTTACAGGACAAGAGAGGATGCAAAAATCAAATGGTAATAAAAGTAGTGTGGAACATCACACAACTTTCAATTACACTATATTGCTGTAATTTATAATTTTTATACTTTCATCAGTCGCTTTGAAAAAATTGCCAGTTTGGCGACATTTTATGTGATAATTCTTGTATGGGTCGTTTTTATATTAAAAAAAAAATCAAGGGAAAAAAAAAGGGGGGATTTTGGAGATATGTTTATCGATAATTTTTATATTATCCTTTCTTGTAAGTGAAACTGAGCAGAGATAAAAAATAAAACGATCGTTGATGCCGTATGCTCAAGGAAAGAGAACTCTGTGTTGAAGACATTCGTTTTTCAACTTTTTACGCCATTAAAGCATTTTTACGGGAATTTCGGTGCTGAGGATGTTTAAAACACCTTAAGAGGCATTACTTGCAGCGATTTTGAACAAAATCAGTAGAGCCGTTTTTTTTAGCAATTACTGAAAAACATGATTATTTCAATGGCAGCTACCTTACGCGCATGCGCGATTTCGACGAAAACCTTAACGGTAGGTCCCATGGCTACCACCAACTCGCACACCAAATTTGAATATCGTAGGTCAATTTGTTCGGGAGTTATACTGACCACATACACACACACGCAGACAGATATTTTTTCTAGATCACTTTTTTTTTTTAAATCAGAATGTTCCAAAACGTAGAAATGTGCAAAAAAAAAAAAAAAAAAAAAAATTAAAAAAATATTTTTGACCGAATGCTATACTTTCATTACCTTATGTATACATATGGGTAATTGAAAGTAAAAACTGCTAAATGAACTTTTTCTCAATTAACTTGCTGTTTGAAATACCAATAAACCACTGATTCGCCAAAAAAACAAATGATGGCGATCGAATTGGCATATTCTTCATCCATCCCATCACTAATCGAGACCTCTCTTCAAAACCGGCAACCCTCATTCCTAGAGAATCGTGCCTTCAAACCAAAACGTCAGATCAGGATATTGTTTATGAATTGGGTGGCTTTCGGGGAGGACTTAAAGGAATATAAATAAAAATGAACTTATACACAGACAAAAAAAAAAGTCCCCTACGTCTTTTCCCTTTCATTGTTTTCGAGCTCAACAGAAAACCCTCTTCAAATGAAGGGTATAAAAAGGGATGGAGACCAAGCGAATTGTGGAGTATCGTAATCAATAAAAAAGACTGGTGACTAAAAAAAGGAAAAGAAAAAAACCTAAAAATGTCCTGTTGGTATTAACGGTTTCCGTTCTCGTAAAAAGTGGGATTTGGCGAAAAAGTGCGTGACATTCTTTCCGAAAAGTATTCCGATTTTCGTAATGGTATTTCCTTAAACGGTTTCGGGTGTAAGTCACTGGATTTACACCGGGTCTGGCAAATTGTAGTTGGTGCAGCTAAAAGGATGTGATATTGAGTTAGTCCTTTTTAGTAGTGGAAGTGCTTTTCGGGTGTATTTTCATAAGCTGGGTGGATTAGGACTGCCTGTATTCTTTTGATAGGCGAAAGTTACGATCCTCCCCCCCCCCCCTCCCCTTTCACTACCGTTGTCAGAAATTTTTTGAAAGTATTCTGCACCGGTGTATTTTTGGATGATAGATTCAAGTTTATGGTAGTGTTAATAACAAAAGGCGTTTTCCATTGGAGAGGACAATTGATATTAGAACTTAAAAAAAAAAAAAAAAAAAAGAGTTATTGCAATTCTAGTATTTAAGTTCTTTTGCTATCACTTATCACTGTACATTTCACTGCATTGAGTAAAGTTTCCCTTCTATTTATCAAGCTTCCTAAATTATGTTCCTAAAATTCAGCACATCCATTTTTAGCTGTAATTTTTAAATTTCAAATAAATACTAATCCTTAATATTTCCTTATTCGGCAAGACGTGAATGCTGATTCTAAAACACGATTATTCACTCATTCTAATCGTGTAAAAAGTGTATAACCAAACGTGACATTAGCAAACTTTTTTACTAATATATTTTAAGTAAAAAGTCACAAATAATAATAATAATAATAAAATTGTTGGGAGGGGGGGGGGGGGGAATGGGCAAACTGAAGATGCATTTTCAAACTTTTTAAAAATTTATATAATACTCTTCTAAAATTTTGTTACATTTTACTTCGCATTTATTATAGATTCCTCGTCAAAATGCGTATGTGTGTAAGCAAATCGATTTGAAAACAACACATGACAACACGTTTCTATTTACCGATCCCTCAACAGTAAAAGTCAACTTTACGTCCCCACAGCCACGTTGCAAAAGGCAATTATTCACTGGAAGATATGCAACAGGACTTCCATATGCTCGTTATTGCCTCCAAATGGTTTTGAAGTCCAAAAATAATTTTTTCTTCTACTTTATAACTAGCTTTTTTGTGATTCCACTCCACAATGCAACATAAGTCCTTGTTGCACAAGTTCAACCAGCATAAGTCCATGCTGCACAAGTCCAACCTGAACAAGGGTAATACTGCCGAGCCAAGCACAGAGGTCGTCGGCATTTTTTGGTCAAACTGAGTTATTGTTACCAAACTGTTTCTTTGTAATTTGTTCTACATAATGTGGTAAGGTTTGATGGTATTACCTGCTCGGGAAATTTTAAACAAGTTAATAAGTAAATCAATAAGTTAGCATTAATCACATGAAGTTTTTAAACTTTTAACCGCCATTTCTTATTTTTAACTTAGTTGCAGATACCACTTCTGCGTTTAGCAGGTCAGTATATCAGTTAAGTAATTTGAAAGCGCGAAGTCCTTGATATCCTATTTACAATAAAATACGGCTGAATTTAAGAAACACATTAGAGTAATATTTTTATAGATAAATAATTTAATCACCACTTAAAAATTTAGGGAAAAATATTTTATACTTTTATTATTTCTCTAACTATTCACTTGTAAGCAATTGTGCCATTATTTACAAACCTTGATGGTCGGTAGTATCGAGGTATTTTATTCCTAGGAGTGCAGTTTGAAGATTTAGTACATCTCCTTATATCAGTTAATTTTTCTGCATGCAAAATTGTTTATTTATAGTTGAGATACCATGGTTGAAAAAGTTAGCTGCATTAAAGGAAATTTACGAGGTGAAAGTAAAACTGTGAGAATTTTCCGACAAAGAATAGGGCAGTTCTGGAAAGTGTGTCTCTACGCAAGAAAAGTAAAATGGCGAGTAATGGACGATTCCTGCATTTTTTAAAACGAGTGAAATTAATATATATTTGTGAAAAATTTCTTTCTGATTCCAAATATTTAAACAAAAGTTCTTTAAAAAAATTAGTCATTTAAATATTAAGAGAAGAAAATGGCCCAAAACCAGTCCAGCCAATCGTTTCTATGGTTATCGTGAGGTTTCTGCCAAATAGTTGGCGTTGGTAGACCATTGCCAGATCCCTTACAGGTTGGCGTGATTTGCGAGAAACTTGTAAAACTGGTTTTCGGTGCCGCATTTGTAGCCAAGATGTTTGGGATCTATTACGTCACGTTCAATTCGAGCCAGACTGATCGTTTTCTCGCCAACGTCTAACAGGGGAATTTTGAATACAAATTAAAAAAAGAAAAAGCACATTGAACATAAATTTTTGGTGTTTATGGCCTTTTTGAAACATTTAGAATTGAATAAAAACATGATAAAAAAGTACGGGAATTTTCCATTGTGAGGTGAAAATGTTTGATTGTGATTTAACAGTCAGTGTTATGGTACCAGTACACTCTCGCCGAGACAAGACGAGAGGGTGCAAGTCAGAGAGTGTACTTTGTTATGCTCGACCTATCTCGCCATGCCTGCGCTCGACCTCTGGAGTCTGTTTTTTAACACGAGTCAAAGGACCCGAGTTTGCCCCCGAAAGGCGAGCGCGTAAATTTGCCTCCATTTCGACTGAGACAAATCGAGAGTGAACTTGGTTACCTCGCAGTATAATATAGGCCAATATCTCGTTCGAACTATCAGCGAGCGCCTCGAGAAGAGTGTACTGGTACAGTCGCATACTAATGCAGACAATTCAGATTCTTTAACCGGGATTGAAATAACTTCTTGGCGTCGAAAACGATTTCACAACATTTAATTTCTTCACGAAACTTTTACAAGATAACTATAGCATTTGTTAACTATTAATAAGAACTACATTACTACAAAAACATTAACACGATAGTTCTAAAAGTTCGTCTACCCTCTGCGAAAGTCCAGAAGTAGTGGTTTTCTTCTTCTTCCAGCTCACATAGAAAATATCGATGACGTCACACGCGAGTGCTCACGCAACAGGTACCATTGAATGATGATTCTGAATTGGTTGAGTATTTGAAATTTTTTAAATATACTGAGTGAAGAAATAACATATGCCTGGAATAGTTTTTATAATGAAGCAAGGTGGCATGGACTTCAGGAAACAAATCCCTTACCGCCCAAAAGAAAACAATCAAAGACATTTTATTGAAAAAAAATTTAATGTTAAGAAAGAAGAAAAAAACATTTTTCATTTATATTAATGATTTAACAATATTTCACTAATGATTCTTTAAAAGGATAAGAAATGATGAGCTTTCGAAAAGTGGTTTATTTGGCAATGGAATAAAAAAATTGCAGTTACGACTTTTCTGCAGAACATGGCATAATACTGCGCAGGAACACCCTTACATCAAGATATGTATGCCTTCTTAAGATCATGAGAGTAACAGATTTAAAACCACCAGGACCATATAAATTCCATTTTTCGGAGTCACAGAATGTAACTCAAAGCCAAAATTCATTAGTAAAGCCAGTCTTCAAAATAGAGCAATTTCAAAAACGGCAAAAATCGCAGACGTATTAGTCAGATCGTTTCCCTCGCAAAGAGTTCTTAACAATTCGAAAAAGTAAAAAAGTATGAATGAAAAAATAGTTTCTTCTTCCAAGATAGGGCTATGACCAATTTGGAACGAACACCCAATTACTGAAAATAAAGCAGGAACAAATTTCAACAATAGATAAGTAGTGCAGGGGTGCGACTTTTGAACTTCTTTATGTAAAAAAAAGTGGTACTGAAAAGATAATAATAGTTTTCCGTTCCCTTACATCAACGCGTCGAACAAGCAATTGAATTTACTAGAACTTTTTTTTCTAAGGATGATGCTTTTAACCAAAAAAAAAAATGTGGGGGTGCATGTCAAGGTATAGGGCAGATGCACAATGACAGTAGGGGGGAAATCAGCTTGGGAGGGGTAGTAAATCCTATAAAAAATAGCTTCTTTAGAGCTTGTTAATTGCATTAAAGGAGACACGGATATATAAAAAAAAGGATGAAAAAAAAGGGGTTTCAGTGACTGGTACCACTTCTACTTCCTGTCACTGAAAAAAATGCACGAGTAAAAAAAAAAGAATGTCTAGTAAAAAGGAGCAGAGGTGGTGTAGCTTCATTCAAGATCAATTTCTCAAGCGTTAATGGAGTAATTTAACAATGCGTAAGTAGTGATTTGACTTTAACGATATTAGCATGACTGATAAGTTCTTAAATTAAAATTGAATGTCGTAATGAACCCCCATGTGTCTAATTAGACTCAAATTTAAGCTATGAAATGTTATGAGCCTATCTCCTTAATAAATTACAAAAGAATATTTTATTAAGGTTGACATAGAAGACGGAAACATTATTTTCGGGGAAGGGGGGGGGGGTGCTGATAACACATTAGTGTGTGCAGACCGACTTTTTCTTCCTTTTAATTTTGATTTTTCAATTGGATGTTTTTATTAAATTTCAATTTATAGTTATGCTTCAAATTCCAGTTCCATTTAATATTTTCAAACTATATCAGACTTCAAGTGAATCATACCACCTTTCTGCACTCGTATTACTTTTGATTCAGGAAATGCAAGTGCACCACCTTATACACTTCCCTAGCGGGTAGCCGATGGTTGTTGATAAAGAAATCTTGATGGGGATAATAATGCAGGATGACCCAAAGGTAAAGGAACATTTAATAAATTGAGAATTTGCGAACTATCAACATTAAGACAATATGCGATTTTCATAAAAATTTACAAAGAAAATTTCGTTTTTTTTCCTTCAAATGAAAATTTGTATTCGTTTTTTATCAGCAGATTACACTTTTAATAGAAATCTTTCTAATTAACACCCGAAGCTTGCTTGAAAAAAATATTGGACAGTTGCGGACAGTATCCTCTGTGGAGAATAAAACACTTATTTTCTTAGAATTTCTGTGGAAACCGATATTCCATAATTATAATGTCCTGTTTTGTATTCCTCAACTCGTTCTGACTTGATTTGTACACGACCTTCTTATCCTCAATAAATACCAAATTATTTTTGGAATCTAAGTATTTTCTTTTAACACTGTACGAATGCGGACTCTTCGTCAATCTTTCAAAACACAATAAGTTAAATTGACCGGACTACAGTTCATGATGCATTTTGTAGTTTATTCATACTGAAAAAAAAAATTGCAATAGGAAAGATATTTAATAATGATCCGTTTAAAATTCTTTCCTCTTCCGAGCAAATTCAGCCCTAATTAACTATGGAACGAATGAATACTTCGTTCTAAAAATGGTTGAGGTCAGAAAATCGATAATAAAAAAATATCGATACTGTATCGTTATATGGGGGGGGGGGGGGGAATATATCGATATCCTACATATTTCGTGATTTTTTATTTGATTTTCAGTTTTGAAAAGAACAAAGTATTTCAGGGCAAATTTTTACTTTTCATGATTGCTTTTTGTAAGGTGACTACTTTTTACTTTCAATAACCCATATGTTTACATATGGTAATAAAAGTATTCCATTCAATAAAAAAAAAATTTAAAAATCAGATTTTTCTGGCATTTTTCCACGTTTTGGAACATCCTGATATCAAAAAATTGATCCAGAAAAAATATCTCTCTGTGTGTAATTGGTCAGCATAACTCCCGAAAAAAATTATCTACTATGTTAAAATTTGATGTCCGGGTTAGTGGTGGCCAAGGGAACTACCATTAAGGTTTTGGTCAAAATCACGCATGCGGATAAGTATGAAATCATGAAAAAAAACATGTTTTTCGGCAATTACTAAAATACGGATCTAACGATTTTAATTAAAATCTCTGTGCTAATGCCTATTAAGGTGTTCTAATCGTCCCCACCTCCGAAATTCCCTTAGAAATGCTTAAAAGCGTAAAAAGTTGAAAATTGAGTGCCTTTAACACAGAGCTCTCTGCCCTTGAACATCGTCCATCAACGATAGATTTTTTTTTTTTCTGTTTCATGCACAAGGACAATGTAAGCTCTATCGAATAACATCGCCAATTTCACCACTTTGGCGGTGTTTTTTCCTCATATAAAAACTATTGCCAAAATATCGTCAAATTGGCCATTTTTATTTAAATGAGTGAAAATATGAAAACGGTATATAACGGTAATATCAAATTTTAATGCAATGACCAATATTATAGTGTAATTGAAAGTTGTGTGAGGGTCCACATCGCCTAGTTCCTAATGGAGTAGATTTTTTACAAAAAAAAAGTTATATTTTCGTTTAATTGTTGCAGTGATTTTAGCAAAAAAATAGAGTTTTCTCAATAACTTTTAATAGCAACGCTGAATACTGTTATGAATTTTTCCACCGAGGCAATGATGGCACAGTTTTCACGGTTTAAAAAATATTTATTCTTTCTTCAGAAAACTCACAAAATTTATTCACAGGCAACAGTTTAATTACTCTCGAGCTTCAACACAAGCTCCAACAAAAACAACTTCGAATTCAGCGATTATTCAAGCTCACTCCAATAGGTAAACAAAGCGATCAGCTTTCAACGAAGTCCGAAGTCCATCTGAAAACTTTCCCGTTCTCCAGTCTTTTATATACAAGCGCGTGAGACATTCTCGAAATTTCCAGCCAATTCATAGAAAAGAAATATCTCGAAACTTCTCGATTGCTTTAGGTGTTGCCACCTTTTTCTAACTTGTATAATCGCTATTAATTAATAAATAAAATAAGATAAAAATAAATTACAATAGAATTTTGAAATAATACGTCACTATTTACAATATATACAGACAATTTGTGCAACATTTCCCCCTTCTTAAAGACTGCACGTCCCGGGCCGTTAAGTCCTTAAGAGGAAAGGCAATTCAATCACTTCTACTATAATATGGGGCTAGTCTATTGTTATGTACAACTCTAGGTTTACAGGAGGGTGTCCGTTGAATCCTTACCACGACGTCGTTGATCTTCTTAAGGACCACATACGGCCCTTCCCAGTTCGTCTGGAGCTTAGGGGAGAGTCCTTTCCGACGTTTGTCACCTTCCTGGAATGAACGGTCCATGGCCTTGGCATAGTACCGGATCTTCATGCGCTCCGTCATGATGTTGTTTCTCTCTCTGGCGAACCGATGTACGGCTTCCAAACGTGCCTGCAGATCATCTAGATACTGGACAGGCGAGGAAGGAGTGTCCTGTGGTTGTCCAAAGAGGAGGTTGCTGGGGAGCCTAAGGTCTCTTCCACACATCGTTAGAGATGGAGAAAATCCGGTGGTCTCGTGAGTTGCACTCCCGTATGCCAACAGAAGCGGTGAAAGTTTCTGATCCCCATCTTGCTGGTTATATGATTTTGAGATTGCGTCCGAATCATCCGCGGCTGCAGCTGATAGATCCCGGGACCTCCGTTCGATGCTTGTAACAGGAGTACGGATGTCGATTCCCTCGTCACTAACTTTGTCCATTTCCACATGAACCACTTCCTGGGAGGGTTTCATCAACGTCGCTTTCTTCGGTTCTCTCTCCGAGGCTGGAGAGGTACTTTCCATAGATGTGGACTCTTCAACATTCTCTATGACATTGTCTTCATGAGCTACAATCCGATATACGCACAGCTCTTTCATGTCTAGATCGTGCAAAGGAACTTCGCCTCTCCATGTTTGCAGCTGGCTTTTCTCAAAATTCAGCGTAATTCCATTTTTCTTCAAAAAGTCTAGTCCGAGAATGCACGGATCTACAATTTCAGCAACATAAACGGTGTGCTTGTAGGTGTTAAATCCAAGGGCAATGTCCACTTGCAATTTCCCATGAACAGAGATATTACCACCAGACACAGTTTGTAGAGAAACAGAGGGCGCTGTGTAGAGGAGTCGGCTGTTCAGACGACGAGCCACGTCCGTCCTTACGATCGTTACGTTCGCTCCCGAATCGACGATTAGACGACATGGAGTTCCGTTGATCTCCCCCTTCACGAATAAACCCTGGTTTCCTCCTTGTCGGGATGAAACGTGGAAACGACTGGTCGGGGCTTCACCTGTTCTACATTGCAGCTTCTGCCCTGCGAGATGACATCTTCTTAGATTCATTTGTGGAGAATCCGTGGTAGTGTTATCCCTTCTCTTTTTCAAATCAAGGCAGTTTCGTCGTAGATGCCCTTCCCGTTTGCAGTGCCAACAAACGACTCTGGTCCTTCGATCCCTGGCTCCGGGATAGCTTCTCATCATTCTATCAATTTTGCTCTCCAGTTCTCGAAGCTTACTGGTGACAAAGTCAGAAGAATCCTCGGCTAATGCACCACGCACATATCGTCGGTCTTTTCCAGAAGCTAGCTGCGCGGCTTTTACTCTCATGGCGTACACGAGGGCCGACTTCAGGTTTTTGTTTTGGGATAACCTTACCGCCTGCTGCACATCGGGATCTTGAATAGCGTCGATGAAATACTGCAGCGAAAGATCATCTCGTACATCCGGGGGACAGTCAGGGAAAGCGAGGAGCGACAGTCTTTCTATATCCGATGCCAATTCTTGAAGAATTTCATTGGCCTTCTGCTGTCTCACTTTCAGTTGCAGTCTGTTGTAATCCTTTAGATGCTGCTCCCCAAACCTGAACTCCAACGCACTTGCCAGCGCCACGAATTCTCCCCGCTTCCCTTCAGGTAGTGTCTGTAAAATGTCAGCAGCTTCACCTCGAAGAGATGCCGCGAGATGGAATGCTTTCGAAGTATCGTCCCAACCATTCGCAGAAGCAATAATTTCAAACTGCGTTTGATAAACGCGCCAGGAAGACTTTCCATCAAAAGTGGCCACTTTGATGTTGAAACGTGGTGCTAAAACTGCAGTGGAAACCTCCTCCCAGTTCGGTGATGCAGCTGCCACAGTACCGCGAATTTCCAGTTTTCGAAGTTTCTCTTCCATAGCGTCAATAAACCTTCCCTGCTCTTTTTTCAGGGTGGAAACTTCTTCTTTCATTTCATTTCTAGCAGTCGTGATTTCTCTTTCTATGGTAGATACTTTTTCTTCCATTTCATCCCTTACAGCAATGAGAACGTCTTCTTTCACGGAATGCAGGACCGATGATGTTGTCTCCATAATTGTAGATTCTACCATTGAGGCTAGCTCGGTTTTCATCTCTTCTTTAATCCCAATTATAGCTGCTGATGTGGATTCTCGGCAGGTGGCGATTGCAGCGGCGAGTTCGGCATTTGTCGTTTCCTGACGGGCTTGACCAGCGGCGATTGTAGCGGCGAGTTCGGCTTTTATTTCAGCAGCGGTTGATTCTTGTCCAGCTTTTATTTCGGCAGCGGTGGTTTCCTGTTGGGCCTTCATTTCTTTTATTTCGGCTGAGGCGGTTTCTTGGCAGGCTTTCATTCCAGCAAGCATTTCCATCAACTGCTTCATTTGGTCTTCCATCATTCCTCTAGTAGTCGGCATTCAAGATGACTTGATCCCACTTCTGACACCACTGTTATGAATTTTTCCACCGAGGCAATGATGGCACAGTTTTCACGGTTTAAAAAATATTTATTCTCTCTTCAGAAAACTCACAAAATTTATTCACAGGCAACAGTTTAATTACTCTCGAGCTTCAACACAAGTTCCAACAAAAACAACTTCGAATTCAGCGATTATTCAAGCTCACTCCAATAGGTAAACAAAGCGATAAGCTTTCATCGAAATCCAAAGTCAATCTGAAAACTTTCCCGTTCTCCAGTCTTTTTATAAGCAAGCGCGTGAGACATTCTCGAAATTTCCAGCCAATTCATCGGAAAGAAATTTCTCGAAACGTCTCGATTACTTCAGGTGTTGCCACCTTTTTCTAACTTGTATAATCGCTATTAATTACTAAATAAAATAAGATAAAAATAAATTACAATAGAATTTTGAAATAATACGTCACTATTTACAATATATACAGACAATTTGTGCAACAATACTTAGCATTATATTTTTACTGTACATAATTGAAAAATTAACAGAGGGATGAATTTATATAAAAGAAAATTGTATAGGTGTCACTCTATTTGAAACGTGACTTTTTCTATAGTTGCGAATACTACTTGCAAATGTAACATACAAAATATAAAACATAATTATGAAGTGTATGGCAAAATGTTGAATGTTAGTAAAATAATAGTTTACTTTAGAAAAATTTGAGGCATGGTTACAGTGGAGCAATTTCTTCTCCATGTACTAGTCTGCCATTCATCTTATATATTTTTAAGGGAAGACAAGAGTCCCGTACAACCAAATTAGTCATATTTTCATTTAATATAAAGAGTTCCCTAAATCATTTAAAATGTAATATTTTTAATTGTTGACATAGTTAATAATAACATATTTGTTATTAATGTTACACTTCCAATTTTTATTTTATGTATACTTTGTGTAATAAGTCTACTATTGAGACTCGGAATTTTAAAGGCCAGTTTTGGTTAGGTACACTTTTTAAAATTCTATTGAATATTTCAATCTAATTTATTCCATGATAATGAAAATATACAAGATCTATCTAGTAAACCTAAAATAGTTCTTATATTAGGAAAAATAAATGTTTTATGTTGTGAAAAATGGCAATTTTTCTATACGTCAACAATATTAGTGCTTTAAATATAATTATTTTAAAGATACATTAGACAAAAAAAAAAAAAATAGGTTTACTGCTTGAAATAAAGATTTTATTTGCATTTGGTAAAATATTTTATGTAAATTTATTGTATATTTATTCTGAAAAGTGTACCTAACCAAAGGTTGGCATAAAATAATTTTAAAATTCTAAGTCCGATTATAGGCTAATTACAAAACAAATATGTAAAATAAATCATTAGAGTAATAACCATAACAAATATGTTATTATTGACAGTGTCAAAAAATAAATTAAAAATATTCCGTTTTAAATAATTTAGAGCACGATGAAGTCGAATGAAAGTACGATTGATTTGGTTCTCTGGGACTCTCGTCTTTCATTGCTTTCCAAATTAAATTTATATTTTTGGAAAGTATTTAATTTGAACTTCATAATAATCGTAACTTGCACCTAGTCTAGGCCCAGTGCAGAGACGGTTTAAAATTTCGCAGCCCATGGAGCCAAATTAGTTCCACTTAGAATTCTCCTTTCTGTCTCAGGCATTAGATTTTTAATGAGTAATTTCACCTTTTCGAATTTAACTAAGTGAGTTTTTGATTAATGAAATCTGCTCATTTTACTTAATTGAAACTAAGAAACTGGTGATGTTTAGGGAAAATTTTGCTAGAGCAGTACAACTTCCAACTTCTTGCAAAATGTATAGTAATTTTTTAAAAAACCATAACACAAAAAAATTAAGCCATTCATCTCTTGATCAGGTACGAATTTATTTTCGAGTAAAATTAAAAAAGAGCTGAATCCAATACAAACCCAAACACAATTGCTTAATACTAATATATGTGATCTTAGTTTTCATTACATTATGTTTTATCTTCACATGAATTTTCCTGTTCGTGGTATTCCTCTGAGTTTTATATATTTCGAAACGATAACTTTACATCAATGTAGTTACTTTGGTCGTCTCATTTTGTAGTTTGATGAAGTTACCATACCATACTTGATTTGACTTTTTGTTTGGGATGCCACTTTCAACTAACTCCCAGCCAAGTCCAAAATTTCGTCCTGAAGTTTTTGAAAAGGGAGGGGGGGGGGGGATGGAATTACAAAAAGATCATCAAAAAACTAAAAATGTTTGAAAATATCGATATATCGGTGATTTTTATCGATATTTTTTTTTTTTTAAATATTGATAAAAAGAATTGTCGTATTGATAAATCGCCGACTTCTAGAAAATGGGGGCGATATGAATTTTGTTACCCCGAAGCTTGAAATATCGGAATGAATAGTGAACACATCAGATAGACTACCAGATAGAACAGCCCTTTGTTTTAAAATTTGAATGTAGGTTAAATGAGTGTCCACAATTAAAGTACAACTTTCAAAAAGTTGTAAAAATAACAAAACATCATCTAGAATAACCTAAAATTTGTTCTTTACACACTCGAAGAAGTCGAAAACAGAGCAAAACCAAAAAAAAATATTTCGAACTTTTTTTAAACCATACAATTGCTTATTAAAAGTCATAATTTAGCATAAAAAATTGTTATGCTTTTGAAATCAAGTTTCCTAAAAGTTGAACTCTAATTATAATCACCTCGGGGTGATTATGATTAGAGTTCAACTTTAAAAGAACCTTGAAAAAAGAAACACTCGTCAGAATGTACTAAAATTTTACGCGAAAAGGGGAAAAGTTTTTGCAATTAATGAAATGCATGTAATGGTAAATGTTTTTAATTAGGAAATAATTTAATATAGTTTTATACACATGTGAAAGTCTTGCAACGCGAGGCCACGCAGCTAGCTAAAATATTGCACATGTTAAAATTTCGTAGCGAAGCATGGGTATTCCGCTAGTTTTAAAAAAATGTTTATGTAAAATGGATAACGAAATAAAATGGAGAGAAATTTCTATTTTCCAAATTAAAAATAAAGTCTGTTAATGAAATGTATTTATTCCAAGTATTATGGCGCTTTATAAAATTGATAGTTAATTTTATTGTGCAATTAAAAAGGAAATATCTTAAACCTCGGGCTTTGACCATATTAAAGCTAATCTCTAAATTTCCACATTTTTTAATTGATTAATAAAACTGACTTATGAATAAAATCTAAAAAGAATATATTTTCGAAATAAATTAGAGAAATATATAACCACCACTAATAAAATAAATAATTTTTTATATAAATTATAATATTATAATTTAATTGTTAAGTTTATCTATTTTTTTCTTCTTCTAGAAAGCAAGGTGGTATTAACTACTTCGCTTTTCTAAAATGTTACAATACACTCTTGTCCATAAATTAAGGATAATTCAGTTTTTCCCTAATAACTTCTCAGTGGAGCAGCGTAGACACTTGAAATTCACTTCAAAGAGACATCTTTATGCAACACAATGATAATTAAAATAACTCAGTCGCAAATTGAAATGCAAAGTGTACAGCGGGGGCATATGCAAAAGAATGGAGTACCATTAGTGTGCAGTTGTACAGATGCATTTACATTAAAAATCACTCAACACATGGAGTTGACTTTTAGTGTGAGATATGATCTTCCCTGTAATCAATATTTACTTGGCACAGAATTCTCATACTTAACATGAGTTACTTGATGAATTCTAGTGCCTAAATTGCTCGTCCCTCCTTTTGAAATGTTTGCAAGTGAGGGAAAGTTCCCAATGTATTAAATCTTTACACAATGAATATCGTAAAAGCGTCCCACACATGTTTGATGAAATTTGGAGAAGAGGAGTGATCTGGCTTACTTATAGGGGCGATACTCATATTTTTAATCCTTTATCCAAAGCAAAAGTAGAATAAAATAAAACATAACTATCAATAAACGTGATTTTGAAACTGATATTTCACAATTAAAGACGTGTCTAAATCAAGTTAACGTAATTACAGTAAAAAAGTGGAATTTAATTATTTTTTGCGCTCTTGGGGAGCTTATTAAACAAATTCAACAAATTGATTATAAAGACCAAAACTCTTTTCCCACCAAATCATTATCTTGAACTTGCATTTACCATGAAATATCAAGTTCCCACCTTTCTACAGATCCTCTGATGTCCATTATTACTCATGAGACTGACACAATTATTTTCAGTAAATAGTATCTGATGTTAAAAAGTTTTGGTCTTTGGGGGCAGTATGTTGACTTGCTTACATAAGCTCCCCAAGAGATCAAAAGATAATTAAGTTCCACATTTTCCCTGTAATTATGTTAACTTGATCTAGACAAGTTTTTAATGGTGATATATCGGTTTCTAAATCGTATTTATTGATACTTATGGCAAATTTTATTCCATCTTTGCCTTGGATAAGAGATTAAAAAATATGAATATCGCCCCTATAAGTAAGCCAGGTCACTCCTCTAATCCAAATTTCTTAGAGCATGTGTGGGACGCTTCTACGATATAAATTGTGTTAAGACTTGATGTATTATGAACTTTCCATCACTTACAAACAGTTCAAAAGGTGGGGCGAGCAATTTAGCCACTACAATTCATCAAGTAACTCATGTTAAGTATGAGAATACAGAGCTAAGTAAACAATGATGACAGGAGAGATCATATCTCACAGTTGAAGTCCACTCCTTGAGTTGAGTGATTTTTAATGTAAATGCATCTGTACAACTGCACACTAATAGTACTCCATTCTTTTGCATATGCCCCCGCTGTGCACTTTGCATTTCAATTTGCGACTGAGTTATTTTAATTATCATTGTGTTGCATAAAGATGTCTCTTTGAAGTGAATTTCAAGTGTCTACGCTGCTCCACTGAGAAGTTATTAGGGAAAAACTGAATTATCCTTAATTTATGGACATGAGTGTACTATAGGTGTTAGATGGGAATAAATGAAATTTTTTATTTTCATACTGAATATTTATTTATATAGGTACTATTCAGCTGTTGTAAACAGAGAAGATCTGGTAAGAACATAGTTGATCTTTCAAGCTGAAATAGTTTTTTACCATTCGAGAAGCGGCTAAGAAGATTCCCACGAAGCTCTATCACGATCGTCAGGGAATAATAACGACATTCATTTTGTTTTCATAAACTATGAAAAAGAAAATTGTAGTAAAAATATCTATATTTCTTGAGTTATATTATGGTAAATTATATTCATAGCCGGAACTAAAGTTAGAACTAGGCTATGCAACAAACTAGTTTTGGAACCGAATGGTAAATGTTTTTAATTAGGAAATAATTTAATATAGTTTTATACACATGTGAAAGTCTTGCAACGCGAGGCCTCGCAGCTAGCTAAAATATTGCACATGTTAAAATTTCGTAGCGAAGCACGGGTATTCCGCTAGTTTAAAAAAAATTACTATTTTAAACAATAAAATCCTTTAATTTTAATGCTCTAATGGCAAAAATAAAAATTTCGGAAGGGGATATATCCCCATATCCCTCCCCTTGGCCATGCGTCTGGCTCACAAGGGCGCATTACAGCGCGTCGTTGTTAAAAAATTTAGTAGAATCATGATAAGAGTCGAAAGAGAAATATTGCAAATAAATCATTTTAATACATTGGGATGAGCGATATTTCAATAGTGATAAAAAGTAATTTAAACTAAAATCGAGTTGTTTTTATAAGTTTTATTAGCGTACTAACAATTGACTAATTTTTAGATTAACAGTTTCATTTATTGCATGTGCTCTTCACTTAGCTTTTTTTTTTTTTTTTTTCATGAAACTTTTAAAAAGAATAACCGTTAAAAGAAACTTAAATTTAAAAAAGAATTATTTTCCATGTTTAAAACAGGGTAAGATATAAAAATTATTTACATTGACACATTCTAATGATTCCTAGATTATTATTTTCACAAGTTTCATATGAGCAGACGATTTATTTTATTTTATTTTATTTTATTTTATTTCTGATATAATGATAAAACTTTTCTGCAATGGAAAAGACAAAAGTACTCCATAAATTGGAGAAATCTATCCTCCTGGACTATGTAAAAGAACATCTTCATCAGGACATCCATTTGATTGTGAGATGGCTAATTTTATTGAAATTACAAGAGAGTTAAAATGATTCCTCGTAACAATCAGAGCTGTATTAGTCAAGAAAGTTTTTTTAGTAACAAAAAAAATGAAAGCTAAAAGTTTCTAGTAAACAAATCTTCACGGTCTTAGCCAAAACATCCTTTAAAATTGGTGGCTCTACGATATAATTTAATCTATTATATACTACAATAAAAGAAGCAGTAGTGCAAATTCTTTTAAAAATTGAAGAAAAAAAATTTATAAAGGTTAATAAACCTAAAAATATATTCAATATTTGACGAATATATTTCTTTTCAATTTTCTTTAACTTTAAAAACTTTCCGAACAATAAATAAGCTAACAATATTAATAAGTCATTATTTCACAAATCCCAAGTTTCTCCTTTCTGTGATTTTTTTTCTTTTAATACCACTTATAAATTTAGATTTTTTTTTTATTTCAATATGAAAAATTTTATTTTTTAGATGCGACGTCTACTTTCTTTTATGTAACTGCTAATACTTGGGATTTTAATTCAAAACAAGTATCTGAATTTAGTTAGAAGTTTAAAATCACAGCTAAGTTAATGATTTTGTATAAAATTCAACCAGAAGGGTACTTCAAATTTTGTTGTCGGGTTTAATCTTCAACGTTTGAGCTAATTGTTTTCACCTTTGATTGAGAGGCTTTTCAATAACAAAATGTCATGTAAATAGAAATTATTTATTAAAAGAGCAATTTTATTTTAATGTAATTAATGCAAAGTACTCGTATAATATTGCTGAGTTTAAATAATTGGGACTTTTAACAGAGTGAAACAAAAGGAAGACATGTGTATAAGCGGTCTTTCAGTAACAACATTACTACTTTACAATGAATTTCCAGAACAATCTACACAAGATTATTTTCGGCAAAGAAGAATCCTTTCGATTGGGACTGATGAGTTGGGGGGGGAGGACTGATAGAGCACAGACCGGGTTATACAGAAATTAAAAGTTAACGCAATCAGTTCCGCCCCGTTACTTTCGCCAACTGGGGTAATGAATCAAACTTTTGGCGATTCTTCCGGTCGGGGAAGCGCGCCAAATCTCATGAATAGCGCAATGAGGCGAGGTTTGGAACCCTTTCGTCCCTCAAAGCGATTTTTGCTAAATAATCGTCCTCATCAGTAGATTGAAACCCCCGCCCTTCTCCTCTGCACCCCCATTCTAAGGTTCAGTCAATAAAATAGGAATGCCTCATACATATTAGCCGCAATTAAACTCACATCTATTTATGACCTTCTAGAGCAGCGTTCGCCACTAACTTTTAGAGACGGGCCGCATAACTTATGTTGGAAATTTCCGCGGGCCTCAGATTTATACCGAATACGCCAATAAATATATTGCTTTACTACATATGTTCAATGTTAGAAATGTGATAAGTACAGAAAATTCAACAATATAAAACAATTTGAAAACTGAAACAATAATTTAACTTTTTTATATTAATAAAATAACAATTGATATTTGATTCTTGTTTCAAATAATTAAAAAAAAAAATTCTTTACATCGTAAAACAAAGTCATAAAAAACGTTAATCTTTTGTGAAAATATTACAATGTCATTTGACATAAACTCATAATCAATTAAGATATTTAAACCATACCTCCTAAATCTTCCATTTCAGTCGAAGTTAATTGCGAGACGATGACGTCCGGTCCGCTTTTCATTATCTACTTTGCGTTTAAAACTAGTCTTCGACGCCATTATTGCACTGGAGTCATAGAGATCATGATACTTTTTTTCACGTCAAAACAAAAGAGGCCAGTATGCATTAAAACACCCAACTCCTGCCCATCACATTCAGAAAAGCAGAAATCGAATTTCGCCATTCACGAATCAAGGGGGTAGAGTATCATAAGTATAAAACTAAGTAATGCAAAGGAATGCGTCATTGGTAATAATTCAAACTATTGCTTTTTTTATTTTTTCTCGTTGGCAGTCTCAGAAAAAAAAGAATTTTTAGACTTACTGACGCGGGCCACTTAATGGAAAACGCTGTTTTTAGTAGTAAACACATACTATTGTAGATAAATTAAAATTATTTCCGCAAAATTTGATTTTTGCTCTTCTGTACTGCCGGCGGGCCGGAGAAATAGCTGTCGCGGGCCGTATCCGGCCCGCGGGCCGCCTAGTGGCTGACGCTGTTCTAGAGCCTATTTCAGTGAAGTTATCTTTATAAATGTTGATGCACGCTCTCTTGAGACAACGGGGAAATGTTATATGGAATTTGAAAAAATAATGGAGATTAGTTAAAATTTCCACCACCAGCTAGAAATGTGTCACTTTAAGGTCTTATTTGGAACTAAAATTTACAGACTGAGTTTCGAAAGAAGACCAAACTTAAAGCGATCCAATTAAATTATTTAAACGCCCTTTACGAAAAGTTTCGATCGTATTTAAAGTTTTTTTTTAATTTTTGAGAAGATTTCCCCATGGTTTCAGCAGTACGTGTATTAGTTTTCATGAAGATAGGTTGATGACTCAAAACTATTTTAACATACGAAATCGAACCTTGTGCCATAAAAACCAACATCAAATCAACCCAAGCTACTTTAATTTCAGACTAATTTTGGCCACCAATTTTGCACAATGATGAGTTCTGTAATTTACAAAAAAAGCTCTTAACTTAATTTTACTTCCCATTACTATTAGTCTTTGATGAGTTAATATGCAGGTTTAAGAAGTTTTGTACATAGTACGGCATTTTTCGTTGATGAAAATACTGTCACAATAACAATAAGCAAATAGTAAGCAAATAATATATAGTAAGCAATAAGCTATAATAGCAAATAGTAGTTATTTTTGTTACTAGATTTTTATTTTTTTCTTTGGAAATCAAATATTCAAATATAACATTTGGCTCGATTTAAATTATTTTCAAAATATTTCTATATAGTTTTTGGATTTCGAAATTATTGTAGAAGTCAACTTTGTTACATGACCGAAACGGCTTTCATCCAATCAGTTCTCAATACTTCATTTCTAATATACACCCGTTCACTACAGCAATACTTTTTGTTTAGTTCAATTACCATGTCTTTTTTTATATAAATATTTAATTTTTCGACATCAAAAGTTGTATAATAAAATAATTTCTAATTTACAGACGACATAAACTTTATCCTTTAAGTCTTCTCTTATATTTGATTAAATTCAAAACATTTCAATAAAATGTCATCCCCCCCACCCTCACCAATGAATTTAATACATGATGTATATACATTGTCGTAGGAGTGCATTTTTTTTTTTTTTTTTTGTGATTCGATTTAAGGGAGGGTAAGCAAAATTCTCCTTCCAAATACCATTCGATCAAGGACAACATTAAAACCACTCATGATAATTCCCGCAATAATAACACGGATTCTTCTACAAATATAGTCCAATCTCAAACACTTTCTTAGAATTCTGGAAACGTTACACTTTCTCTTTACGAAATTTTACCACCAAAAAAAAAAAAAGTGTGGGGGGCGGGAAGAAGTTATAACACAGTTTCCCTTTTACGCCTACTAACCTTGTTCATTTCAACCCTTTTGGCTTGTATTTAGCGAGGGGCTTTGAACTGCTGTTAATATTCCATCGTTATTTTTTGCGGCTTTTTTTATACGCTCGTTTTGCGAGCGGAATGCTCTATCACGTTGTTGCGTAAATCCCTGACTTGGCAGGGAAAATCGAAATTAATAACGGAAGAAATGAATTCATTATTGGGAGTGTGGGGAAGGAATTTGCATGGAAGATGCATTGGTTTCCCGAATTTGAATAACCAAAAATGCGAGTTGTGGTTTTAAATTTGAAAAAATAAAAAAATAAAAATTCATTCATTAACTGTAGAGTTGATTTAGTCGGGAGTAATATTTAATCACAGTCTTAGATCATAAATAAGCTTTGTAGAGCTTTCCTGAGGGGTGGCACTGCAGATAATTTCCAGTGGTGGAATAAGAAAGTAAAAGAGAATAAGGCGCTTGGAAGAGCGAAGTATACCTAAAGGAGCAAAAGCTAAGCAGATGTATTAAAGTAGTGCACAAGGGAACACATTAAAAGATGGAGCATATATGTCATGGTTACGAAAGTAAGATAAAATAAATGTTTAAATACAAACATTTGAATACTGTTTATATTTAAAATTGCAATTGCGCTTAGTTTTTATATATAAAATAAAGTTCTTTAAAAGTACTGGTGGTAAAGCAGAATTTTATTTAAAACTGTATTTTATCTTAATATTTATGATTACATTAATTATTTACATTAAATTAATCGTATGTTAATTCTTGTGCTTTAAAAATTTCAAAAACTACGTGTTTTAAAATATAAAGAAAAACCTAAAAAAGTTTCCAATAAAAAGATTAATCAAATGGCCAACACTAATTTAAAACAGAAAAGCAAATATTTTCTTTTATATGTACTTTTTGAAATTTAATAATTGAGGATAAAAATATTTAATTTGGGTAGTTTTAAATTTAAATGATATATTAAAGCCATGAAGGTTCTATACTTTTTTTGTATATATTACTTTCAATCACAGTACAACATTAAATTAATCAATATGATGCACCTTGAAGTGCTTCAATGTCGTGCTCACAGAAACTTTTCAGAATGCCAAAAGGGAAAGAATACAGAAAAAAAAGAACAAAAAAAGGGGGTTGGTTTTAATGTAGAAAAGAGAAGGGGGGGAAGGAAAAAAAAAAAAAAAAAAAAAAAAAAGGAAGAAAAAGAAAAGAAAAAAAAAGGAAAAAAAAAACATGAATATACACATTAACATTATAAATAAGTAACAGACTACTTGCTGGGCCAACTTAAATTGTAATTTGACCAGTAAAGAAGTTCGGATGACTATTTGATTTTCAAGTGACAACTGTTATTATATGATTATTTGAATTATATAAGAACTATTAAATTACTATTTAAATTTGCATCTGCGTTGCTAGAGAAATAATGTCAAGTCTTCCAATAGAGTTTACAAACAAAAAATTATTCACAAACAAAATTGTATTTCGAAATACATCATGTTTCCCTACAAAGTTACCAGAAAGTTTTGTCAAGATTTAAGAAATGCATTGCGCTAAAAATATGAAACTGATATATTTTTTTCGAAGTGATAGATGTATTTGAGTTTTTTATTAACATTTATTATCGTAGTCATATCCAGCCCTGCTTCCCTTTTTCATAATATAAATGTTGAATATTATATTGATTATATCGGATAATATAAAGTCGATAACTCAGTTCTCACTGAGTGATGATTACGAAAAGATATCATGTGCCAATGTTAAAGAGCAGTTAAACATATATCAGTTTAACAGAATCGTTACAGTGCAAATGTTAAAGAGAAGTATTAAGGACATTATATATTCCGAGCTACAAATGAAAAGCACGTTCAATTTGTCCAAGATAATTATCTACATATATGTAAGGCAAAGTCCTCACTCATTCACTGACTCACTCACTCATCACTAATTCTCTCACTTCCCACATGTCCACAACTCTGAAATTGGTACAAATATCAACAATGGTAAACATAGAAAAAGTAAGCTATTCCGATCTCGATTAACCCTCTTTAAGCGGTCGAAAAGGGGTTAAACGTTCCAAACTAGGGATATTCCAATGTCCTACTTTCCATTTCGTCACAACTCTAAAAATTGATATGAATGTCAATAAAGATAAACATAGAAAAAGTAAAACATTCCGATCTCGATTAACCCACTTCAGGGTTCGAAAAGGCGTGAAACGTTCTAAACGAGGGATATTCGAATGTCCCACTTCCCATTTAGTCACAACTCTGAAAATTGGTACAAATGTCAAAAAAGATAAACTTAGAAAAAGTAACCTATTCTGTTCTCGATTAACCAACTTTAAGGGGTCAAAAAGAGGTTAAATTTTCCAAACGAGGGATATCCGAATGTTCCTCTTCCAATGTAGTCATAATTCTGATATTTGGTGCAAATGTTAAAAGGGCAAATGTAAAAAAAAATAAGTTATTCCAATATCGATTAATGAATTTTTAAGGGATGAAAAGTCGACGCAACATTGAAACTATACGAGGATTATTTAAATGTCTCAATTCCAATACAGCTACTACTTTGAAATTTAGAACTAAGAGCAAACATAAACACAATAAACTATTGCAATCTCAATTACTTAATTAAAAAGGGTCCGAAGGGAATTAAATGTTCTAAACGAGTGATATTCAAATGTCTCTTTCCAATATACTATTCACAATTATAAATTTTGTTAAAAATGTCAACGAAGGAAAGTTCCTATTTTGATAAATCAATTTATCGGGATCGAAATGGGAGCAAACGTCTGAAGTGTAGAATACATGAGATCTTTTGATCGCTAAAATGATAATGGTAAAATTTCGTAGCGCAGCATGGGTATTCAGCTAGTTGTTCATAAAAACAAAAGTACTGCACTTGTCATTTAAAAAAAAAATCCATTTATTTATCAGCTGCAGTCCTACTGAAACAAACATTTTAATTCCAAGCGTCCTATTCTTTGCATTAATTATGTACTTAAATCTTAAATAAATTTAGTTCACTGGGTGCTGGTCCGAAGGCGCTATATCCATTCGTCATGATTGGTTACAAAATTGGGTGGTTTACAGGTCTTGAAATTATAGATAACAAATCAATGAAAAACTTAACAAATCTAACTAAGTGGGCCAGTTCGAGCCTCCGTCCGCCAAATATCGGTGTGCACCTAATGGGGGCTGGTGCACATTAAATCTGTAGTGGCCTCAATGTCCTCTCGTTGGTGTGGTGGAGTCGGAGAGAGGGGTTTACACTGAAAGATTTCGATCTCGTATTCTACTAGATGCTCAAAATTACGAGACGTATTTGGCTGTGTTAAGCACTTTATAAGTGGCAGAAATAGACAGTCGGTAGTTCCAAAAAACAAAACAATACAAAAGTGGGCCAGAGGGAGGTGGACAAATGAAAACTTAACAACCTGCTTTCCGCAACAATACGGGTATAGGTATTTTAAAGTACGCACAGAATATGGATGTTTTGCCACAACCATTAAGCATAAGTATTCTTTATTAACTGCGTATCTGTCCGAAGACGTTTCATCTATTCATTAAAAACGTATGATTTAAAAGGGCAAAGAACTTTATAAATATATAAAATAAACTTTATAACTGGTGAAAACTTCAAAAATAAACTACCAAGGAATATTGAATAATTCATTTCAAAACTTGTTAGTACTCTTTATGTTAGCGCTATATTAACTACTATATCAAGTTTCTTCTTTTCAAAGCAGTCTTCCACCTTTTTGCAACATATTTATTTTCATGATGAATTACATAACAAACAGCTTATTTAGAAGATGCTTTCTCAAGTTAAGTTATTTTTCTGAAATTAAAAGCTATGAACAAAAATTGTAAGCGAAAGATTTTAAGAGGTTTTTTAAATGTCAATTGCTGTGCTCTCTTGTTAATGTTACATTTGCAATGTGCGACACAATTTCTCGATTGGTGGCAGGGGCGTACTGACCAGATTTATTTTGATCATAAATATAGTTATAGTTTTATATAAATATAATAAATTATAATTGTCCGGTGCAATCACCGGGCCCGTCATAGTCTGTAAGAAACAGGCCGGTACAATTTCAATATAAGAAGTTGCCTCTCTTAATTTTTTTTTTTTTTTTTTTTTTTTTTTTTTTTTTTTTTATATATATATATAGTCCAATGTATTCAAATTTCAATCACACCTACTAATCCTCACTCCTGGGGAGGCCTTTTGTTTGGTTCGGGTGCTAACTCATATTTCAACCGGAGCTGAAAGAAATTGATACAAAAAAGAAAGTGGCCATTGTTTTGTTGAGTAGTTATTTTCATTTTCTAAATTAATATGGTTCGTACATAGAGCCAAGGTGGAAGTTATAAGGTCATAATAAACGAATTATACGTTACACAATGAAGAAACTAAAATGATTAAACGAGTAATAAGTGTTTATGTTTTAATATCTACTAATATAATTGGCAATTAGATGCGATAATCTACACCAAACGAAGATGTTACCTTAATGAAATTTAATATTAAACAATTCAATTATTGATATTAAAATACTACTTATTTATTGAAATTAGCCTATTAAAGACGACTTTGAAATGGAAAAACAGCCATCGTTTTTAACTTTTACCTTGTTAATTCAAATCATTTAAGGTATATTTTGAATTTTTTAGATTTTTTAAAAAATTATTTTTATGATTTTTAAAAAACTCTAAATGGAACCACAATCGCAATTTAGTATGGCAAATTTTCTTGCTAACTGCTGTTAATGGGTTAAATATAAAATATAAATATTTAGTTAAATATTGGAATTACTTTATAATTATCCTTAAGTGATCATTTTCGTACCTACCCACCAAATTTCAAGGCTTTATAGAAAGTAGTTTCTAAATGCACTGGGATAGAAGATTGCAACATTGCGAGTATAGGGAATGGTCCTTACTAGGACTTCTTCTCAAACCCAACTATCCACCACAATAAAACAATCCTCAACCCTTTAGTCCCCCACATCCAAACCGAAACCAGCTTCAACTTCAACCCCCTAACCCAATTTCTAAAATATGTATGACGATGATGAAATCACCCCTTTGAACCCCTCTTTACCCCCTTCAGCACGTCAGGAACGACCCAGCAACTTTATTATCAGAGATCTTCTAGGTGAGCGATCATAACCCCCCCTAGTGTCATCCCCTCAAAGTTTGTGAAGGGGTTGGCAATATCCGTGATATCCTGGTCCTTGTGCCAATTTGAAAATGCGTAATCTAATTTTTCGGTGCGGCTTAATTTGAAACGTGGGTCTCTTGATTGATGACTGAGAGGGTTTTCTTGTTGCAGTGCTGATTTTAGTAGTATACGTGGGTATTGGGGTTGCGTGGAAGGTTTTGAGGTTTTATTTTCATGGATGGCTGATCAGGTATTTGAAAAGCCATTAGGATCGATTGTCTTTATGTGTATTTATTGATTGTGATGCATGGATTAAGATCATGAATTGACACATAGATTTGTGATATTTAATTGTTGAGAGTACGTGCGATATTGGGTCAATGTCAAGTGTTTGTTAAAACTGAAAATCTCACACTATCTAGTTGCCTACAATGAGGATAGATGACTGGTTTGTACGCTCAACGGCCTATTCTTATGCACACTAACGGCCAATCAGGCCGGGACTTACAGTTTAACAGCTTATTTCAAACCACAAAAGACGTTTACCCAGATTCATATCCGGTACCTTTCGACAGTTTATTACGGCCCTAGATTGAGGAACCTTAATAAGTATACATTAGAAGAAGGTCCTGAAGGGATTTGATTTAGATTGTTTAAATTTATCAAACATGGTGATTTCGAGGGTTTAGATTTCTATACGGGGATAGTCGTGCATGTAAGATGTTTAAATCACATTTTAACTTTGAGGATAGGAAACATTACTTTGACAATAGAGTAATTGATAAGTGGAACAGTCTGCCGGACCGCATATTAGCTACCTTTACTTGCATTCGGACAAGGGAAAATAATGCTGCGAGCTGATTGGCTGGCTATGGCTGCTTGCGTTTTCATTTTCGCCACAGTGCCTTATTCAAGTGCTAGCAATTGTATACTTGATTATCTTAATCTTAAAAGAGAAGGGGGGAAAAAAACTGATGTCTTGTTTTTCGGAAGAAAAGCTTCCATCGTCCTTTGTAAACGAGGTAGAAAGCTTTTCCTGAAATACTGTAGGTATTCGAAGTAATATTCGAAATGTTGAAGAATGCAGTAAGTAGATTCCAGAATTTGGTAATATCAAGACACTCCAACCCTTGTGGAAAAATATTTTCCTGCATGAAAGCATCAGATGTATTATATATTTCTTGTTTTCTCTTTAAATATTCATCTTATTATCAATCATGTAATTATTCATTTATTCCAAAACAAAACGATTTAAAAAAATTAACCGTGGCGCCATCTACAAGGGCTTAATTACATTTTGTCAATTAGTATGCTTCATACTTAGTTTATTTAAGTAATTGCATAAATGAATCTTCTAGTCCATTGAAATATCTACATTATAGTGAAAATTAAATGTTCATAAAAAATCAAAATTAATTATAATACTATCTGTATCTGGTATACATATATTTTTTTAATAGCCAATAAAATCCTATTGGGAAATTTGATTTAATAATTAGTCAGACACAGAATTCATTCTCTTGAAAGTGTTATGTATCTTTTATTTATTTTTAAATTCCTGATAAAATTTATGACTTTTTGCAATTCAGTATTTTCTTATGAGTTTAAAAGTATTTCAATTTTAATGACTTGAAAAGTAGGGTGAACCTAACAGTAATTGACCAGTTAGTGCAAGTTTCTACACATTTAATTTTTTTTTCTTAAAAAATTATGAACGGAATGTTATGAAAATTTCCCAAAATATCAATTGATTAATGAAGCTCAATAATAAATTAACATGGTGTTCCAGTCCTTTTTACAATTTAAAATATCATCAGAATTTCTTACCAAAAGCAATTTTACGAGTAATTGACCACAGCCATGCTAGTAATTGAACACTTCCATTTCCAGAATAAAACCAAAAGTTAATTGTTAAATTCTGTTATAAAATGCTCTAATATTCATAAATTAACTATTAAATGAATTAAAAAAAAGAAAGTAAAAATAAATATAATCAATTTTAATCCATGAAAATACAGGAACATCAGTGTAAAATATAGTATGATGGTTTTATAAACTTTAGTTATCAAAGTTAGTTTTACTGGTAGGTAATTATGCGTATTTTATTCAAAAAATTAAAACAAGAAAATCAAAATAAAATAGAAAAGATTATCTAATCCTATACTTTCAATTCTGAATAAATTTAGATGAAAAGAATTGAATGTAGAGGATATTATTTCTTGAATAGTTTCAAAATCATCCGTCTTTCTAATGGAAATCATTTTCTTGCATTGGCATTTATCCAATTACATAGAAGAGTTTCTTCTGAGGGTGTAAGAATTGTTGAGGGCCCATTTTTCTAATTCTGGGGTTTTCCCTCTTAGCTTATTAATCAACGTAGAATGAGGAATGTTGTATTTTCTGGCAGTTTCTCTTATTTTCCCAATATTTTCTCTTGAAAAAGCGTAGATTTCAAGACCTCTTCGGTGTACTTGAGAAAGGATTTTTTCCCATCCATGAGTGTTTAATTTTAATGATTTCATAATTCTTATAGCCTAGGTATATGCTTAAACCTATAAAAAAAACTTCCTTAATGATTTATTTAACTCAATTTCTTATCAATATTTAAGTTAATTTTATACTTTAATTTTTTCCTGTTCATATTAAAAAATATTACTAAATATATATCTTATTCAATTAAGGATTGAAAAGTAATTTTGATATTTACAAGGATGTTAGGGATCTGTAAATTTTCCGGCTTATCTTTGACCAATGCTTTTCTCTGCCAACAGACCATTTGATCGGATTTTTTGAATTTTTCAAGAAATAAAACAATTTATAAAATTCTGACAGACATTTTATGTACCAGAGTGTTAGTTTAAATAAAAATTGCAAGTAACCTACATAATATTTGTGTAGGGTAAAGTGGAAGTATACTTAAAATTGACTTTTGACCATTTCTTGACTTTTTAAAAAAAAAATTATGTTAAGAAAGTAAGCCTAGTATATTTAAAAATGATCTAATGTACACATGCAATAAGAAAATTCATCTTAGAGTTTAAAAATGACTTACTTTTGTATTCTAAAGTTGAAAAACTAATACTCACCCTTATCGACACCAATTAGCTACAATGGTCAATTACTGAAAAAATCAATTTTTCTGGACAAATAGTAAGTGATGATTGCAATAAAAGCATAAACCTTTGTTATCACTTTGTTTTTTCCCAGAAAATATGCAAGTAAATAAAAATTTAGTAGTTGACCATTTTGGTCAATTACTAAAAATATAACACTTAGCCTGATCAGTAATTGACCATCTGTTTTTCATAATTTGTTTATTAGTTTAAAGAAAAACTACTTGTATATTAATATAAAATAAACATAAATGATCTACATACATTATTTGTATTAAACCATTTAGGAATTATTCATGTTGATGCTAAAAAATCAAAGAGAAGCTAAACCACCCTTCACTAATAGTGTCAGTAACTCATATGAGACCCTGTGACATACCTTTGTGTTTGTTAATTTTTATCATCCAATTGCAAACTTGGTTACCCCTATAACTTTTGGCATTGGCTTTAATTAGTTATTGGATATATTTTAACCAATAAAAATTAGAATACCATCACAACAATTCTTGTTTACTTCCTTTTTGTGTCATTTTGGTCAATTACTGGCATGTGGTCAATTACTGACGTATCATCCTAATTAACTGCATAAAATACCACAATTTATATACATCTCATGCTTTAGCGAATAATTCAGTGCCATTACGAGTTATTAAAGTAGCCAATAATACAAGTAGCAATGATTTTTTTATATATATAATATTTCATAGGAATCTATTACATCTTAATTTCCATGAAATTTTATTTGTAAAATTAATTTAATTCTTCAGAAAAAAAAAATCATGTTTATATAAATTTTCTTTTAAAAAGGATTCGTGTATAGTAAAGAAAAATTCAGTTGCTGAAATGAGTTCTATTGCATACTATTATTAGGATTATTTCCGTAAAATTTTCGTCCAAAAGTATTCGATTCTCAATTTGTTGTTGTTGTTGTTGTTGTGTTGTTTCTAATCTCCCTTTTGTCTGACGAAGTCAGACAATATCAGTGAAGCCATTGACATTAATGAAATCTGACACTAGTTGTGGACAGTTATAAATGTCCTCCCAGTCCAGTCCAAGGCAGTCCAAAATGTGCTGAGGTGATGCCTGTTCTTTTTGGCATTTAGGGCAAAGAGGAAAATTTTTGCTTCCCCCGGAATATGTGAGGCCTTTAAGGTGACCACTAGCAAGTCAGGACAGACGGGTATTGGTGTGCCTATCACAAGGAAGAGATAGGGAGTGTCCTGGCTTTTTGGCTTTATACCATTCGTGAGATGGAGGTATATGCCATTTCGCTTTATTTTGAGCTATTTTCTTTGAGTATAACTCTTGATATGTGAGTTCTTGAGTAGAGAGGACAGGGTGTTCTAGTCCCTCCTTAGCAAGAGTGTCAGCCAATTCATTTCCGTGGATGTCTACATGTGACGGGATCCACTGAAAGTGCACTTTGTGCAGTCGGGATATGCTCTTGACTTTGCGTATTATGGATAGACTGGTTTTGTCTCCCACGAGGGCCCAGTTTTTAAGGTGTTGAATGGAACTTCGGCTATCGGATAGAATCCATAAGTCTCCTTAGTTGACCTCGCCAAAGATATTCTCTAAACCCAGGTCAATTGCTATTAATTCGCTTCGAAAGACAGAGCAGAAATCTGGATTACAATTTGTAGATGGCAGCACGAAAGAAAAAAATTGGCAACCAATCAGAGCACGGCATTATTTTCCCTTGTCCGAATGCAAGTAAAGGTAGCTAATATGCCGGTATACCACATGGTAAATTGTACCGGAGTCCACAGTTTTATAACAGCTGGATCTATATTGGGGTTCAAAAAAACTATATGGCGATTCAGAAAAGTTTAATTAAACCAACCTAGATAGGCCTTATGCCTGTAGTTGGTCTTCATTTTTGCATTTGTATTAGTCAGTACAGTTTCACTTTGAAAAGGCGAGAAATAATGCGGAAAGAAAAGTGAGTTTTCAGAACTTGATTTTTTTTTTTTTTTTTTTTTTTTTTTTTTAACATTTGCCTTGGTTGACAGTGCCCCTTTATCTCGTGTAAACCTTTATACTGAACACTTGATATGATGTTTTAAAAAAATCAAACTTGGGTGATCAATGGGTTTTGCACTCGTGATACAGTTGAAGAATTTTTTTTTTAAAGAAATTTCTTTTTTTTTTAAAGAAAAAAAAAATTATGTAGGAAGTCTTGATCTTCAAGTTTAATACCAATAATTTTCCATCGTCACCACTATCCAAAAAAAATTCCCATTGTAAAAGATCGAATACATTACTAAGACATGTATAATCGAACTAGCTTCTCGTTGCATTAAGATTAGCTAGCACTTATATGCCCAACTTGTTTATTCTTACAAGATTAACTTGTTTAGCCGAGGTTAAACAAGTTAGCTCTAAACGGGCAAAAATTTTACCAGGTTGAGAGACATCAGTCCAGAGCCCACTTTCATATAACCGAAATTATTTGTATTCTAAAAGTGTCTGACATATCATATGTCATCATAAAAAATTAGTTAATCATATTTACCTTAAAACACACGTTTTCAGTGTGGTTTTTTTGTGTGTGTGTGTGTGTGTGTTTTTTTTTGTGTTTTTTAATTAAAAATATTCGGGCAATTCTACCATAGTTTTGACTTTTAAGTCCTTGAGGCATAACTTTTAGAATAATGCATAGTTCTCTTGTTTGTTTGTTTTTTAACTACAAATCTTATTGTTATAAAACTACACAACAGTATTTAGCTAGACTTTTTAACTAGACTAGCTTAAAAAATTTTGTTAGGATAAAAAAATTTGTAGATAATTCCTTGCCGTCCCTTGTTTTATTTTTATTTTTGGGTCCAAAATTGATAAATTTGTTTCCTGAAAATCAGATCTACTTATATTTATTATTGAACTTACACTATTTTTAAACATAACTACTTAAAAAAGTCTAGACTTTTGACAATTTTAATGTTAATTTCTCTTTTTTGAACTTTGTCCCTGGATTTTGATATCCTTACCGTACCTCATATTAAAGTGATAAAGAGAATCAATAGATAAAGCTACATTGCCAGTTTAGTAAAAAGTGCACAAAGGAAAACTTGCATTTCATTTAGAAGTAGCCATTTTATTCTATCATATCGCTTTGGGAAGAACAAGCTCAAACAACACAGAACATCAGCTGGGTGACTTTATTGGTCGGCTTACCATCCCCAAGGATTACTATGAAACTTTGACAGGTAAATTGACATTTTTTATGTTGTATGGTTTAATGTAGGGGAAATGAGTAAAAAAATCATGTACCATGTGGTTGTAGTTAGACCTAACATGGTGAAGGCCTAAAATACAGGACAATTTTCCTTACCGTCCCTGTTACATTTTACAATTGAAAGGGACAGTAAAGACCATATTGGGGACAGTAGTGAATTATGAATTAATAGAATTGGTGGGGGAGGGGGATAAATGACTTTTTATAAATATAAAAATATAAATTACTTAATTTTCTCTCACTACTTTACAATTTTTGGGTAATATTGGTATGATCAAAAATTTTAATGAAAAATTTGCAAAAACTCTAAAAGAACAAAAACCTTTAGTGCAGAGTAACTATTTACTGTTTTGCTTCCTTCCTATGTTTTGCTTTTAATTGTAATCTAGTAGATAATTCAAAACACCATAGGACAATTTAAAATTATGTATTTGAAATGGATGATTAATGCATATTACAACTTTCAAAAACAACATCTTAATCTGAAATACACTGGTTTAAATATCGTTTTTAACAGAGTGCTTGCATCTTTACTAAAATTTTGATTTTTGTTTATAATAAAGAAGTTATATATAATATTTTTAAGTTGCGTTTCCTTATTTTTAGACTAAGCAATGGAGATCAGTTTGAAATCGGGTGATGCCTTAGCTACTCCTGGTACAGATATAAAGTTGTAACAAAGTATTAAAAGTTAGATATAAAGAGCAAAACAAATCAGCATTGGCATTAAGGCAGCAGGCAATAGATAATAAGGAAAAAAATTTAGAACACAAAAAGCGCCTGTGTAAAAAAGTAAAGAAGACAAAACTTATTGAAGTTGATGTATTAAATTCTCAACAACTTAAGAAAATCTGTGTTATTACTCTAATGCCATTTGGGTAGATCTTATGTCAGTTTTAGATATGACACAAAAGACATGATCATGTGTTGATAGCTTTCATTTCCAAAGAGATGGCCCAGCAAAACAGTTCAAAAATAAAACGAACTTGCACTTGCTTACTCATTTTGCTCAAGAGCTGGGTTTTAAAGAAGCCACATGGAACTTCACTGCGTTCTAAAGTTCTGCTGATGGTTTTGGAGGGTAGCTCAAAGCAAAAGACAGACAAGTTTATAAGCTACATGTCACACATATTACGGATGCTCAGACTTTATACAAAGTTTTGGAAAATTCGGAGTTTTAAGTTAAATTGTTTCACATATTCATTAAAGACATTGAAGCTGTTGATGTATAAGTTACACAAAATTTGAAACTAATACCAAATACAATGAAGTTAAGGAAGGTTGTCTAGTGTTACACATCTCTAAATAATCTTGGTATCCGCACTCTTTCATGTTTTGCTTGTGAATGAGTAAAATACGAACATTATCAATCAAATCCCAGCATATGGGACTTTAACAGTATCCCAATTTCTCATAAGAAAACAACCTCTTCTCACAAAGATGATGGACCACAAAATAGTGCATGGTCTCAACACTTCTACTAATCAAGAGACTGGAAAACCTGATAAAGTTATCAAATGAGACTGGGTTGCTGCATATTACGACAACTCATGGTATCCCGGAATTGTAGAAAAATTGAAAACTGACGCAATAACTGTTATGTAAATGCATCGCTCTGGTTCTGAACAAGTTCTTTTAGCAACTAACAGAAGATCACCACAGCTTGCCAGTAACAGAAATAATGTCTAGAATTGAGAATCCATCGCAGCCAATATCAACCTGATTATTGTGCATAAACAATGTCAAGAACTATGACAAACTATTTTAACAGCTATTTTAAACAGGAAAATTTTGTTTTTACTATACATTTAGATCTTAATACTTAACTAAATCTAATTTAGTAATTATTTTTCTATTACTTGTAACCTATCTCTTTGTTGGCCTTACCGTCCCTTCACTTTCATTACCGTTCCCGAAAGTAAAACTTTCAGTAAATGGCTTCAAATATGTCTCCTGATATAATTAATACATTTTCTGAATGCCCAGCATGTTTATTTAAAAATTATTGTACCTTCAGCCTCTTTTCCATAGGTATATATCGGTGTAAAGTTAAAAGTATGAACGCAAAATACAAAAAAAAAAAAAAAAAAAAAATTGTGACATTTCGGCAAAGCTAAGAGAAAAAATCCTTTTATAAAACTGTTTATTATGTGTTTTTTGGGTCTTAGCATTGAATGGTCACAAATATTAAACATAATAAATGCAAATTTTACATAATGTAAAATTTTATTGAATTTAAACATCATGGGGACGGTAAGGGAAATTAGACACAAAAACTCAATATATTTAGTCATTATAATAAAATTACGTTAAAAACAATCACTGCTGACTATTTTTTAGTAGTCTTGAAATATTAATAAGCATTTCTATAGACATTTTATATTAATTTGTTACGTTTTGTTTTCCCAAGTTTCCCTTACCTATAAGTTAAAATTATAATATAATTGCCCATTCCTGTTGAAATAATGAGATCCATTGCAATTTGTATGCGATTCGCAGGGGAAAAGTTAACAGTATAAGCGCGTTTTTATTAACAAGGCCAGCCAGAAAGAACTCTTTAACACATTAACAAAAATAATCTAAGGTGCATGAAATTGCGGATATCATTAATATATTTGTCTTGAGCCTTTTTTTTTTTTTCTAAATGAAAATTAATAACAAATATTTGAACATTGTATGCATTGACATCGCTAACAAAAATTGCTTTCAGTTCCAACATTTGATTGTTGCTTAATTACATACATTTTCAATTTTCCTATTTTGTTTTCGAGTTCTTATTGTGCAGATAAAATAAAATAAAAAATTTAGATTGAAAATAGATAATACATATTAGTTTGTACGAAATTGACAACTAAGTGGAAATTTGCAACTAAATGCAGCAATTTTATGTCTAAAAAAATATATACTTCGTCATAACATACACTATGCCATAATTTTTAATTTTACAATGGTTTTAAATTTTGCATTTAGCATTTGTTCCCAGCTTGGTTATTGAAAAAAGTTAAGCACCAGTAGAAAAGTTTAACTCTTGTGTTTATAATGACCATTAATTTTTATTGTTTTGACTATAAATAAATATCTAAAATTCTGGTGGTTCCTGTCCTAGTATAGGAACTGAAGACAAACATTGCGCACATCGCCACATGGACTAATAATATTGCTATTAATCAATGTGGAGTGATTATGGTGTGACAATAACCGCAGGGTAAAATATCTGTCATCTCATGGACATTTACCCTGGAAGTTTTCATATTTCTCCAAATACAACTTAATTTACAATCTAAACTGAAATATTAAAATACCTTTCAAGACAATATTGGTATTCTGTTAATAGTATTGCCATATAAATGTATTTTGTTCAATTCTCTGGATGAAGCATGGGACATTTTGGTTGTAACTCGTAAACGAATTAGAATTCTAAAATTATGATTTAACTATTGAAAATAATTATTTTAAGCAACCGACGCCCAACGGAACACGGATGTATCTTTGACAAAGTTAAAATAATTTGTTTTCGGTATAGCTTTGCTACCAGCTAGCATTGTATAAAACAAAACTAATATATATTCTTCATAATTTTAAAATTCTAATTTGTTTACGAGTAGAAATAAGATTACGAAAAACAGAGTTTTTAATATAAATCCTTTATATACATTGCAAATTTTTATATTCATTAACAAAGTGCCGATTCTGTAAACAGCGAGTACTAGGTGTTTGCGTCTAATTTTAAACATCAAAAACATTTCTATCAGCAAAATATGCGACAAACTAAGTTTCAAAATTTATTTATTAAAAATGAACGTGAATTTTTGAACTCGCATCCAAATATCATTTATTTATTCTGATTAAAGTAATTTTATTATTTATTTATTAGAACAATTTGGGCAACAGGAAAGAACTTCTTTAATGGTCAGTTAAATACTATTTTAACCTGATTGGATGACAACAAGTTGGTTTATTAGTATTACCGTAAAGCGACCTTTTAGTGACAGTAACAGCCTCAAAATTTGATAGATTGCACTCTCATTGGCATAGAATCTATCGGCCAAGTTTGAGCCCAATTGGATAACGGCAAGGGGTAAGTTAGGCGTCCGCATATTTGACCACCATCGACACACCCACAAAAACGAAGTTAATATAACAGATTTAAAAAGAGCCAAAATGTCCGATGTGTACAGCAGAGAATTGTCCTGCTTATTTTATTGTACATTCAGCGCATGTCATACTTCTAGTACAAACGATAACGGTGCCTATTTCATATTTCTGAAGAACTTGGCAATATTCTCAATACTGCTTTACGAAAAACCAAAAGTACTCTGCAAACTGCATAACATTTGCCTGAGATAAGGAATTTTCTTTCTTTATTCTTACATCCGAAATTTTTTATATATATTTTAGTGACATAAATATATATATACGTATATATATATATACACACATATATATACAGAGAGAGAGAATATGATTAGTTTTTTTTATGGTTATTACAATAAAAATGTACACATGGTATTTCATAAATAATTTTGATCGAATTATGTTGTTATAAACATAATTATTTATAAAATACATTTAAATTTATAAAATTTAGAAATCAAAGCCTTGTTAAATTTTTATTGTAATAACCATGAAAAAACAAATCATTCTATTCTCCAACAACAAAAATTAGTCCTCTTTGAGGCATTAAACTTATTTCTGGAAGTCTGAAAAATTCAATGTACCAAGGTCGCTATAGGTTCGATTTCTTACGATTGGGTCGCAATATTTAAAAGTTTGGGAGTCCCTGCTGTATGAATTCAATCTGAAAAAGGCTATGAGTAATGATCATCGCTTGTGCAATAATGTTAATGAAAATTTGTGATGTCAGATTGGTTTCACTTTAAGTTACTTTTCATTAAAAGGTAATCTAATTATCTTGAAACATAATACCAGAAAAAAATATTTTCCATACTTAATGCTTTTTCCCAAATAAATCAACTTGAGGGCTAAAAATGTGGGTTGTTTTTTTTACCCTGCCCGTCACTAACTGAATCTAAACCCCTTATTTCACATCGTTTTCTTCCTTCTAACAATTAACAAATTAAGATCTTTAGAGATCACCAGGGCTCGCTTTTTTTTTTAATTTTTTTTTTTTTACTCTTTATCCTCTCCGAGTTAAAATTATAATATATTTTACTTTAAATTTCTTGTACTTTTTTTTTTTTTTTTTTTTTTTTTTTTGTAGTATTTTGTCTCTAACGTCAAACCCAAAGCCAAAAACCGATGTATTTTTTTCCCCTACTCTCATTCGCTTATAAATTTTTCTTAATTTCTTCCTAAATGCATTAACCCTTCAACAGTCCCTTGGGGAACATGTCCCCTTAGTGAGGAAACAAAAAAAACGTAATAAAGACAAGAACCACGTCACATGATTTTTCAATGCAAAATGGTTTAAGGCTATTTCTACCATTACCTTAAAGTTTTCGATGCTGAATTATCTATGTGTGACTTTCTAAATGGGCCACGAAATGCTTTTACATGTGAAATTTGAAATACAATAATTATCTAGGCATTTTCATTATAAAAACTACAATAATGTGCTTTGCCGATTAAAATTTGGAGTATAGTATTTTTTCTTTTGTCCAAATAAAATTTGTGACATAGTATGTTTCCTTGCTTTTTTTAAGCAGGAAAATCAGTACCATTCAATTTGCAATACATCATATCTGTATTACAATACGATTTTTTGCAAACAAAGTTTTATTCATAGTATTTATTCTAATTTTTTTTTTTTTTTTTTTTTTACTGTTTTTTCCAAATGAAAAATGGAACATATTGTTTTTCTGGAAACTCTTGTATCGAAGTAATATTTTGAATACTACTTAAACACTATTTTGTTCCCAGACCGAATTTGGAATTTCATGTTGTTCTTGATTCTTTATTAAATTGTGGTTAAAATTTTTATTTGAAATACCATCAATATACAATACTTAATAGAATGTATTACAAAACAAATATGCTCAAAAGTATACTGGGAAAAAAAGTGCCTGTTTTAGACTTTTGAACATGACATAAAGACAATGCCTCATCTAGTGTGGAACCAAATCCAGATACCTGCAAAATTTGGTTCATGGATTTTTTTAGAAAAACAAAACATTAAAATTTAACTTGGCTAATTAAATTCCCTTAAAAAAAATTCATAATAATTTCCCTATAAAAAGCACCAGTAATTAAAATAAAAACTTTAATTTATTAAAAAAAATTGACTTGCACCATTGTCGCAATTAAGTTCCCTTTCTTTTCTCCAGACATTTGCATGTGAGGCAGGGCTTGATTAATGTAATGATGTACAAAAGGGGAAGTAAAAAGAGTAATTTTTCCCTATTAAGACAATGAAGAGGCAGCAATTAAGATACCGTCGCTAATTGTAAAAGTGCTCTTTGTGGATTTGTTTGCGCGTCGCCGGGTTTTTCAGATCATAGGGGAGGGAGCGAATCCGGGAACTCAGCTATCCGGTCAGCAAGTTATCACCCCCCTCACTCCCCCCCCCCCCCTTCAATCGCTGCAACTGACGTTAGATACTTTGGGTATAAGGGGTTGTGTACCAGTTAAACAAACGTTAATTTAAAGGATTTGTAGTTAAAATACGCTTCATAGTCCAATGAATCAGTGAAATTGGTGTAACTTACTGTACTTTTAGACATTTAGGTTAAGAAAATTTAATTATGAATCATGAGAGTTAACACATTTCGTAGACCGATTCTATTGGGTTTTTTTTAGCCATAGAAATCGTGGTTGATCAACCACTGGTAAAAAGCGTTCCATGCTCCCTTACCCCCCAAAAAAAATTCCATTATAATTCATAAGCCTGTCACTGGCGTTCCAAAGGGATTTCGGAAGTGAATATGTAAGCTCAAAAAATATTCTTTTATAATTAGTTTTTTTTTTTTAAAAGAAGTATTTAAGCAGTTGTACATAATTTTTTTTTGCCAAAATATTATCGTTTTTACTTCTCCCCCAAGAATGTTAGTATTTCAGTTACTTTTCTTCCCTATAAAATCTTACACTCTTATACAACACGAACTTGATTTAAATGCCATGAACAACCCGTTTAAATTTTAAGCAATGTATTTTTTATATCAAAAATAATCTGTTTTTAAATTTTTTTTTATTTTTTTTTAATAATAGGATAAGTTGCTCTAAGTTACGTTACTGCACCCATCTGTTAATACATAAAACCATACATTCAACACATTTAACCCACATCAGCTCAAATCCAATTCTCAACTACAAATTACTTGTTTATTAAGTTATTGGATATAGATATATTGCACAACCATAAAAACAAATAAAATTTCTTATTCGACAAGCTATCAATACATAAACATGCACATTCAACAAATTATATTCTTGATTACGCTATTAATACATAAGCATATTCAACCCAGTCCAGCTCGATTCTGACTATCAACGAATTCCTTTAGTATCTGGAAACCTGTCTCCCGTATTCAACTGTAGGACTCGTAATAAAAAAATAACTTCTTTTTCAACCCAGGTATCAATACATAAGCCCATTCAACCCAGTCCAGCTCGATTCGTGCTATCAACGAATTCCTTTAGTATCATTGGAAACCTGTCTCCCGTATTCAACTCTAGGACTCGTACTAAAAAATTAACTTCTTTTTCAACCCAGCTATCAATACATAAGCCCATTCAACCCAGTCCAGCTCGATTCTGGTTATCAACAAATTACTTTTACGAAATTGGTTATCGGTCTCTCGTGTTCAACTGTAGAAAAGTAAAAAAAATACAATAAAAATTTGACCCAGCTATGAATACATAATCACATTCAACACAGTCCATCTCGTTTTTTGGCTATTAACAAAATCCTTTTACGTCATTGGACACCTGTCTCTCACATTCAAAAACTAACAACTAAACAAAATAAATTTATTTTTCAACCCAGCTATCAATACATAAACACAGTCACAATACTTCCCAGCTGGATCCTGGCTATCAACAAAATCATTTTACGTCATTGGACGCATATCTCTTGCTTACTAAAGCTAAACAACTTAACCTAATAAATTTCTTTTTCAACATAGCTATCAAATGCTTAAGCACATTCAACAAAATAAACTCCTGGTTACGCCACCATACAGACACTCCACGCCACCTAACCCAGCTATCACTATTTCAACTTTATGATCAGCCCCTCCTGCTTCTTCGGACACACACTTCACCCCTTTGTAGCCAGGCAGTCAATCCACCGACCCTCATGCATATTCATACGGCACTTGCAAGAAAGGAGAAGCCAGCGATGTCAAACGCCCTGCTAATGGGGAACATGCAAATTCGGCCTGCTCGGCCATTCTGCATGCCGAACGAAATGGGGGGGGGGGGATATTGGGAAGTCAGGGAGGCGCAAATTTGATATTAGGAAAACCCACTTTTGCAACATCCTCCCACCCTTCACCAAATCCTAAATGGAAATTGTTGAATGCCGTCGCACAAAAGTAAAGTATCGCCCAACGTGATTAAGGACAGTACTTAACCGGAAAAGATTGTTTAACGCGGACTAACTTCGGAATTGTTGGGAGACATTAAGTTATTTTAGCACTTTAAGAGATTAGTAAAACCTCTGACCGTCTTCTCCTGGTTTCCAACTAATCAATCTTTACGGTCCGGAGTGGCATTTTCTTGGATGCTTCTGCTCTAAAACTAGAAATTGGGGAGGAGATGAGATTCTGCATTGGAATCGCCATTTTGTCAAAAGCGCCCGCTACCTGCTAAGTGAGCGGTTTTATTGAATTGAACTGTGCGTTGGACCTCGTGGGTTAATTAGGAGAGGTTTCCGGAGGACTTTTTGATGGTGGGGGCGATAAAAGTGATTTCTCATCAAGGGAACTGCTCTTTTTGGCTGATGTCCTCCTGGCCTTCATTAAGTATGCAAGTCGGGACAGTTTGCTGTTTGTGGACTTTTAGGGCGAATTATCGTAAAGATGGCTGACAAAAGATGCGTCTCCAATAAAAGGGACTTTGGAACAATCATGGCACTGAGACCTCTGGGAACACTAAGAGGGAGCTAATGAAGTTAAAATCCCAGTGCCTATTTATGTCCTTTTCTCTGATGTCCATTAAGCGATATCTGCTATAAAGAATTTCGGCCCACGAGCTTTATGGACCAAACCTTAAAACGAAGTTTCCAGCTTATCCACCAACACGAAAAGCGGACACTTGAATCAAAGAAGAGGGTTAAAGTTAAGTTGTTGTGTATCTTTAAGAGGGATCTTTATAGCTTTACTAGAACTCGAATTTAAGATTCTTAAGTAGGCAATTTTTCACAATATATTTTTGACATAACATATTTAATAATATTTTTACTTATATAAATATCAATAGCACTTCCAAAACCAAAATTTCTGCACTCTAAAACGTACTAAGAAAAGCACTTTGTCAAAATCTTCCTACTTTCCCTGCTCAATAGGGCTAATTCTTATTACATATTTTTTTGGAAAAAATAAATACAAAATAGATCTTAAAAACATGAATTTTTATATCCTGTACAAAAACAATAGTAAAAGAACGTTAAAAAAAATTTAAAAAGTGCTAGTTATTTTTTTTTTTATTATTATTTATTTTTTTTTTTTAACTTTTTAACTTTTTATAAACTACCTTTTAAAAACGTTTTAAAGAAGAACACACAAATCACCCAGATATTTCGCCTTCAAAATGTGTTGTTGTCCTTTTATTACTCTTGTTATACCTGGGATTAAAATCCATATGTTTTAAAGCATTACTATGGTAAATATTGTTGCCAAAAAAAAAAAATATGTAACATTAGCTCTGTGAAGCAGGAAAGATCCTGAAGCTGTATTTCTAATGGAGATTAAGAGAAACTACTAATAAGGATGATTGCCCATTCTCGCTATACTACAATCTTCTGAACCAGTGCATTTAGAAACTACTTTATATAAAGCCTTGAAATGTGGTGAGTATGTACGAAAATGATCACTTAATGAAATGATATAAACTAAAAACTCGAGGAAAGAACTTTGCACAAAAGCTTGTCATTACGCTTTATCACGTGCACCCTTCAAATGACGCTTTATCACGTGTATCCTTCAAATGTATATTATTTTAGTATATGTGCACTCCGTAACAATCGTGGCATTTATAATAAGGAACTTAGATGAAGTTAAAAATATATATATATTGTCTGTGTATGTTAATTTCCACGTAGCCTTCATTGCAGAATTTGAATCTACTTGAAAATAATGTATCGGCATAAAGTAGTTCCAAATATTATTATTATTATTATTATTTTTTTTTTTTTTTTTTTTTAAAGGCTAATTTAACGATATTTTTAGATTACCAAAAAAAGAAAGAAAAAAGCCAAAATAGCGGAAAGAGAAAGTGTTAAAAAACTTCATGGTTTTTTTTTTTTTTTTTCCTTCTTTCATTTTTCACGCATTTATCCAAGAAGAGGAAAGGCTTAGAACACTCATTTTAAAAGGACTTACCACAACAATTTTAATTAAAATTATTAGTTTAATTTTTTTTGGCGAAAGAAATTAGCGAAAAGCATACATTTTTTTTAATGGCTGCTACCTTGTGCGCATGCGCAATTGACGATAACCTGAATTTCAGATCGCATGGCCACTACTAACCAGTGTGTGTGTGAGTAGGTAAATTAGCAAAGCAATTTTTAAACTCCACAAACAGAATCAATGCAAAGAATTTAAAAAACATCAACATAACATATTTTTTATCCTATATCGTCAACCTTAAAAGGAGAATGTTTCAATAATTTAATTTCTCCAAATTGCACATGCTTGAATAAGTTGGCAAGTGGGCTACTAAACCCTCCGAAGCATTGCCCCCCCACAAATAATAACACTCACAAACAAAATTGGAGTTGATATAAAGGATTTGAAAATAACAGAAACACCAAGGATTGTGTTTGCTCATTCGATGAAAAATGATTATTCTAATTTCGAAAAAAAAAAATTAATTATTAAAAACATGTAATTTTCTACTGCAGTTTTAGTAAATAAATAAGTTATTAAACGTCTATAATTATGTTGCTGCATTATGTAGTTAGAGAACTTTGTTTCAGACAAGGGCAAACAGGCCATTTACATTTAGTTCTGCCAGATTGAGATTTAAGGAAATAAATGAAAAATATTCAGAATATCGCATCTTATTTATCACAATCCTCATTAGATGAGACATGGAAGGGAAACCCAATTTCTCTTAAAAGAAGCGACAATTTAGATCAGCGTTAGCCACTAAGCGGCCCGCGACATATTTTTCTGCGTCCCGTCGGCACCAAAGAAGATAAAAATAAAAAATAAATAAAAAATCAAATTTCATGCTATGGAGTTTTTCTTGCATAACTGTAATTTATCCGAAATAATATGAGTTAATTATGAAGTACAGAGTTCTCTACTATTTTCCCGAAGAAACTATATGAAGAAGCTTTCAGTAAAGTAGTTTTCATCAAGAATGTAAATACAGGAATAACTTTAGTGAACCTCATTTGGACAGTTTATTAAAATTGATTGCAACAAATACTCCAAAAGACATTGACTCTATCATAAAATAAACAGAACAATTTCGATCGCCATCGTCTCACAGTTGATATCGACTAAAACGGATTAATTTGGAAGAGAAGTGCATTTTAAATACTTTTATTAAAAGTTAGGTCAAGTCGTATATTGTTACGTTGAAACAAAAGATTCACTTCTTTTTTAGACTATGATTTACTAATATTTTTTTTTTTTTTTTAATTATTTGAAATAAGGGGGGAAAAAAGGAATCAAATATCAATTGAAATTTTATTAAGATAAAAAAAATATTTTTTCCAGTTTTCCGAAATGCTATCTATTGTTAAATCGATAATGATTAAAGATACTGTTGCGTGGATGGGTTCGAAAGATTTGAAGCCAAAGCAGATCAAAACTTGCAGAAATTTATTCCAATATAACTCTTCACAGATTCCTTTACAACTCCAGAACTTCTCGTTCCAGTAGACTTACACACAACAATATACAACAATAGAGCACAAACAGCAGTTAAACTTGACACACAACTGCTAAATCACCGCAAAAGACAATGCAATACAGTTCATTTTCAGAACTCTCTGAATGCTCGCTGATACTCAGTAATTCCAGTCAACTAACTGACTCAACTCACTCAGTGACTCCACAAAATAACTCACGGCCGGTCTTATATAGGAATCAATACTTCGTGAAACTTCTAGAGGTAGATATTTGGAGAACTTTCCAAATCGTAGTCGAAAAGTCCTATACATGTACATGGGGACCGAAAATTAGTCGCCAAAACCGTCGCCAACTTGGCTCTATCTCGACAATTTGGCGAGATTGCCATTACCATAATGTTAAATGCCCTGCTCTTTGTAAAACTCGCTTCCCAGCGTTATCTCTGTAAAACTCGTTATCAAGCATTAAGACACACATTGCAGGAAAGCAAACCAAGTAAAGACGAACTATTGCACTGCCTTTATGCAAAGTGTACATAAATTTATCTTTTTAAATAATTAATGCTACGGAATATTTACAAATATACAGAAATTCGTAACAATGCATATTTTGGTGTATCCGACCCGCGAAAAGCTCCAACATAAGTTATACGGCCCACCTCTAAAAATTAGTGGCGAACGCTGATTTTTATGAAATTTCAGACTATTTAGTATCGAAAGTTATAATTTATACAAATCGGGCAATTTGTAGTTTGGGAAGTTTTACAGCTTATTGTGTATCATTAAGAAAGCTTTTCTAAATGCTTTCAAAATACAGAAATTATTTTATCCTTTCATTTTATCATACTTATTCGATAAATTTTCGCAACATTGTTGGTGGTAACGTACTTTGGTATAGGAAGATTCTTTATACCTGGCACAACAAGTAACGAAGACAAAATTCGAAAAATTTAAACAAAATTTGATAATTTGTTGACGAATGAGTAAAGTGTCGGTTCGCATTGCTAAAGGCGATTTTTGTTAAATAATTACTTATAAACTTAAAGGGCTTAAATTTTAGTGGTTTTGATTAATAAAAACAATAAAATATTTCGAGTCTTCTAGATTATTTTTTTTCCTCTACTTCCTTTTCCCCCCTCTAAAACAAAAGAGATAGATTCAGATAAAGAGATAACTAATTTTTAGTAGGTACTAAAATTAAAAAAATATCGAATATGCACAAAATTAAAGCTAATGCCCGTCTGAACTATTAAACGTCCAAGAGAAGCACTAAATATAATTGAAAAAAAAATTGGACGAATACAAAGATTGGGAACAAAAGAGTACGACACAAATTTTGTATGCGTTAATAATGATCATGCTAAACGACATAACTTAAGAAAACAATTCGATATAAATGTTTCATATACATCCATCCCACATCATAGTGGATAGCGCAAAGTACCCATAAAGCTATGTCCACTAACTTTTGAAATTGGGAACCTTGTTTGTATAATGTGCATATAATGAACCTATTGCAATTTTTTTGCAAATTATTATAATCCGAAATATTTCTTCAAAGCAAATAAAATTTTCATCACATATAAAAACTTTATTGTATTCATGTTTCAACTGATTCAATAGCAATTAAGGTTTTTAATTTGAAAAATTAATTTAATGACTGAAATTCATTGAGCCTTGTCCAACAAATGGCACTACTCAATTCTAAAATCGTAAGTTTTTAAACCATATTTTGGCAGCGGTAGATGGAAAATCTTTCATTTACACTAATCGATAGGTAATATGGAGTGCTCATGTGGCAACATATATTCAAGTATAGGGATACATTCCGTGTTGCTGCCCAGATCATTATTTCTATTTACTGAAATATTCAAGAGCTCAACGGTGACACGAAATGTCCTGAATTTGGTCGCATAAAGATATTTTTTCGATAGAGATGTCAAATGTCAGTTAGGAGGTAGCCGATATCATCGTTTAAAAGCTATTAGGGCGTGTTGGTGCTTTTGACATGTTTGTATGTAGGAGGTGCTGACAGTCAACTGAAAGCTGTAATTTCGTTCAGATTCCGAATAAAGTGGATACTGTTCTGTACAGATTTATAATGTCCATAATTTGGTATCGAAGTCAAATGAGGAATTCTGCATAGTTTTAGAGAAGGAAACCAATCCTCGAAAATATATTCCTTATATATATATATATATATATATATATATATATATATATATAATAGGGGCCGCTGCGAGATGGCGCCATCTCGTGGCGGTACTGATACAATACAGGGTGATTGAAAATAAAGTTAACCTTTTACTTACGGGTGTGGTGCATCGTACAACTTTCAATTACACTTAATACTGGTTAGTGCATTTAAATTTACTTTGAATCGGTGTAATTTACAGTTTTCCTTTACATATTACAATTAATTTCAAATATTTTGGCGATAATTATTACATGGGAAAAGAAAAAAAAAAGCTACGCCAAAATTGCGTGATGCCGATATGTTATTTGATAAATATTACATTATCTTTTATTGCAAATGAAACAGGGGATAAACAGTTGTTGATGAGCGATGCTGAAAGGAAGATAACTCTGCGGTAAAGACATTCGATCATCAGCACTTTAGGCTTTTATCACCTATCTACGGGGAATTCGGAGGTAGTTAACTTGGCTCTATTTTAGATTTCAATACTTTTCACGGCTATAGCCCATTTCATGAAGGACTTGGCACTTTTTTTAAGTAGATGCTTTTAAGGGGATTTTAATTTACTAATATGATGTCAAACAAAGTTGAAAAGCATTGTTTGACTTTGGAAATTATTAAACTCGTGTGACTAGAGAGTTTTACTTTCCTGCAGTTTGGCTAAAGTTGTTAAAAGTTCTGCCACCTTATTCTTTATTAAATGATTTATGATGTTGAATAGATTGGTAATTTGACTTATACGAAAGAAGTTGAATTTTCGGGGATGTTGAACTTTTTACACTTCGCCTGATCTACACGAGATATTTTTATGTGCTCTTAAATATTTTTTATCTAATAAAAAAATACTAAATATCTATAATTTAATTTTTCATTACACTTTACTGGGGATTTGTTATATAGAGAGAGGGGGGGGGGGCAAAGTAGCGTGATCAAATCTTCTATTTTTTATCTTTCATTGATCCCTGGTTGTATCACACTAATTGATGACCCCCCCCCCCCCCACCTCTCCAAGTTGGAAAAATATCGCGCCCACTGTAAACAATCACGGTCATAATTGCACCCCCCGCCCTTGATTGACCTCTAAATCCGCCCCTGGGTAACAGACCGTTATAGCAAAACAATGGAAATTAACTCCTGCGTTAGAAAAAAAAGAAGAAAAAATACACTCCCTCCCGTGCCATGATCAAATTATCTATTATAATTCTAAGAAAACTAAGTTCATTTAACCATAACACTTCGTAAGATACCTATTTATAATTCTTCTTTTTAGACACGACAATAATATACCAAAATTTACTTCCTGACTTACAATCACAGCCGATGCTCAACCATGTCAAATATAGGGTTTAACTCTCCAGCTCAAAATTCAAATGTCAAAAAAAATCGTCAAAAGAAGATTTATGTCGTTATCTCTCCATTTAATGTAAACCAGATGTTCAATTTCATGGAGTGACAGTGGCAGACCAATCTTCCAATCGACAATTCATCTGTTAAAAAGCATTTACGATTCCAAGTCTCAGTTAGAAAGGGCAGCTATAGTAGACCACCCACAAAGGTATACATAGTGGTCGGCGGTTTTTTTTTTTTTTTTTTTTTTTTAAAGGATGATCCAGGGTACGTCTACGAAGGGGGTTGGAGAGGGATGGAGATGTGAGTCATAGGTCAATGTAACTGGGATCGTAGGTCCCTTGAAAAGGCGTCTCATGTGATAACATATTAACGATCGCCACTGACGTCCACGTGGTTATTTGGTAGTGTCGAGCTGTCGAGTTACAAATCAATTGACACTAGTATCAATACTGCTGTTCTAAACTCTTACCACGAAAACAAAAATTAACCATTTCTAATAGTAGCTGCACAAATGTTTCTCCCTGTTCAATAAATTCAGATTAAATAGACATACGTTGAAGTATATAACATTTGGATTCCAAATAAATCTTTTGCAGATGAAATTGAAAATCCTTCTCTTGGTTCTTAATCAAACCGCGTTCTGAAAAGCGTCCGCTACTTCTTGAGAAGAGTGGAGAGGAACTTGCAAATATTACCAACGATTACTTCCAATAAAACTCTCTACTTTTCGTATTCAGGCTACTCAATAATACCCAAAAGCAGTGGTTCGAACCTTTTAAGTTGTGCGGACCACCTACTTTGTAAGAAAAACTTTGCGGCTCACTAACTAGTAGAATCAGTGGCGGCTGGTGCAGGGGGCCAGGGGGGGGCCTGGGCCCCCTCACTTTTTTGACCCTGGCCCCACTTACATATATGATTGTTAATATTGTTTTGTTGTGGGATTTTTTTAATATTAAAAAAAAAGCTTAAAACTTATTTATTCTGTCATTAGACATTAACTATTGTGAAGGGAGTAGGGAGCTCTTGCAACAAACTCGAAAAAATGTTAATCACGATCATTGCTGCGAAAAAGCGACCCTTCTCATGCTAGTTTTCCGGGGGACAAAATGACCCCTCCTTCGGACGACCTTGAATTTGAAACCGATAGGGCTTATAAGGTTGCGACTTTCACGTGACATCCTGTTTTGCTAAAGTATAAATACAAAATTTCTAAAACATCCCTGATTGCTCTGCTCTGGGGTAGACTTCTCTGTAAAGGAATGGCCATTTTTTGTAGAGGCAGCGATTACACGTTGGTCCTCTAGTATGACGGTGCGAAAAAAGTGGCTACAATAAATATCCATTGCATTCATTTTCGCTCTTTGTTTTTCAAAATGTAAGAGTAAGATTTTCTCTGCAAATTGTTTTTATTTAGATACTTACTTTTTCCCGAAAATTTTTTGAGTATTTAAATGTCGTCCATATTATCGGAAGAAGTGATTTGTCTCACTTTAATATTTGATATCCTATTAAATTATTAACGTAACTACAATCCGATGCCATCAACGGAAGAATTTTTATACAGAGAATAAAAAATGTTCTTCTCTAAATAAGTGGCTCCACTAGAACTAAGCCATCGTATAATGCTGTGTTAAAGTTAAAAGATAAACGTCACAGTTACAGAATTTTCAACGCCCCCCCCCCCCCCCTCTCCCTCTCTCCCAAATAATATGTAAAATGTAGATAAAGCAAACCTAGTTACTGTTACTAGAAAAAAAATTTCGTGAGCATTTAGTAAAGAATCTGAGTCATGAACCTACACCCTTTAAAAAGCAAAATCATACAAGCAATTTGAAATTGTCAAATAAAATTTGTGCGTTCTTAAAATTGAAGAAACGATGTTTATTCTTAATTCAGGTAGGATCCAATTCTCAAAATAAATTCTGAATTAAATAAAATATTAAAATTTGAAGCGAGTTCCTTGTTTGCTCAACTTCTTTTCAAAATATCAAGAATAGTGGTAAAACACCTATTTTTAACTATCGCTATGTCAAAACTCCCATTGACAAGAGGCAATATATTCAATTCACATGTGAAACGTTGTCGAATCGAGCCCCATCGGATTTTTTGCAGGTTGGTTTCAATGTAAGTAGACATCTCAAATTTGAGATGCATATGCAATGCATTTTTCAAGTAATTATTCATCCTCAAATCAAGTAATTATTCATTTTTTCATGAATTTAAATTAAAACTGTTGAATTGGTCAATATAACAATACCTTTGACTTGGGTTACAAATTTATAAATATTGCACATTCTAAGTTAATGGCATTTTTCATTAGTTCTACTGTTAAGCCAAAATTATTTTGCATGAATTGATTCATGAAATATCATTGACTTGAATATTAGGAGCAATACCGATGTCTTTAAAATGATTTATTTAAATTATTTTAAAACATTATAAAATTATTTATTTAAGTATTTACTCTAAAGTTACGAAAAGTGAAATTGTTGCTGTCGGCATTTTTTTTCTATGATTCATGTAATATTTGATGAAAATTTTTCCCCTGTGATTTCCACAGAATTTTTAACCAAGGTTTTGACTTTATTTATTTTATAGCTCTTCCTTAACTCTTTGTTTTCTTTTTCTTAAATACGGAATAGAAATTGAGTGACATCGGTTTTCATACTTTCACTTATTTTTTGTGACAGTGGCAAGGGGGTGCAGATCGCATACAAAAGTGTGCAAAGCGGCTAAAGCTTCAAACCAGGAATTTTCAATCGTGAATGAGTATCGGATTTCTTAAGGAACAATCTATAAATAGGTATGCCGTAATTTTATGTTCAATTGAATAATTTGAAGCCTGTACTTTACTTTTTTTGCCTAGGAATTCTTCGCTTCATTTTTAATTTTCAAAAGCAAAAGATGCAAGTGCATTCATTTTACTCTTCCTGACGTCGTCCATTCTCAAACGAAACGTCGAGTCGTTTTCGTAATAATAATTCCTTTTATTGAAATATTTACTTTATCAGATATCAGTATGCTTAGATAATTTAACTGTTTAATAATCTTGTAGTTTTGTTTTCACATATATATTTAAGTAACATTTACAAAATTACATGAAATTCATATGTCTTAATATTTGCATGTTTTTTTCCCCCCATGACATGCAATTGTTAATTTGGGCCCCCTCACTTTTAATACCCACGAGCCGCCACTGAGTAGAATACGTGCGTACATCAGTAATTAGTAAAATATTCTTTACAGGAAAGATTAAAATATATATATATATATATATATATATATATATATATATATATATATATATATATATATATATATATATATATATATATATATAAATTATAATGCAATTTTGGTAATTACTGGATATTTTTGCCAAACTTTTATCCAAAACGGGACCAATGGTGTCGATAATTCAATTAACGAGTCTTCACTTGAAGATATTTTCTATATTTTAGGTAATCTTCTTTAAATAGAATTCACTCGTTAAACCATCGAAGAATAGAACCGAATTATTCGATTGTTACTAATCATCGAGTGACTCGATTTTTCCCATCTCTACCCCTGAAGCCCCTATAATATTTATCACGGCCCAGTACCACGCTACTCGCGGCCCACGGGTTGGAATTAGCTGCCCTAAAGAATTGAAAAACTGCAGTTCAATTCTTTGGAGTACGCATGAAACACGGACGCATCCCATGCGTCAGACGCTATAAATGCATATTTGACTTCATCAAAATAATTATTTTTCAATACAACTTTGTCATTAAGTAATATTATATAAAACAAAACTACTAGATTCATTTTAATTTTATGATTCTAATTTTTTTACTAGTAGAAAAAAAATCCAAAATGTCCCGTGGGTATACCAGAAAACTGTCCAACCTTGTTTTCAAAACATTATTCCAGAAAAACGTTAAAAAGAACTACCGATTCATTCAGTATCGGTATATCATGTGTCACAACATTTCATTGCATTTCTACACGTCACCCAAGTATTGGTGGTAATTATCAGGGACACAAGATACTCAAGCTAGAAAAGAGAAATTACCTCCAGTACAAGATCAAGAAACCCAAGATAAGTCAAGCGCAAAAAGCAGTTCAAGCAGTAAATCATCAACTCACAATACACCACTCCCGCCCCCTGGTAGTAAATCAGTCTACTTTCGAAGCCACGACAGTTACATTGTCGTTTAGCCTCTTTTTGTTTCCAAGGGGCAATCCTATTGAAAGGGCCCCAAGTGACCACCACCAGATGTTACTGCCCCTGGCCTCTTGACCCTCGAAGCCATCATTTTACTAATCGCCCATTGGTGTCTGGACTCTGGAATCAAATTGCAATCTTCGAAAGGACAACCTCTCTACAGGCTGTATAATGGTTTAGAATCAAGTTTTCTTTTAGTGAAAGTATATTCTAATATAATTTTGCATCAATCATGAAACAATAGATCAAGATAGCTGATTGATCATTTTAAAATTAATATTAAAGTAAATCATTTAATTCCATCTTAAATGTCAATTCAAAAGTGACGTGTTTTTTTTTTTTTTTTTTTTTTTTTCCTTCTATATTTTAGAGTGCAACCTGTTGAGAAGAACACGAAAACCTATAATTTTTGTCGATGTCAATTTTTGTATTTACAAAAGTAAGTTTCTAAAAATAAAAAATAAATAAATGTAATACAATTAATTTAATTACGGATTTAAAAAGTTTATTGCTATATACTTTTTATGTCTGGTAACAATATCGATTTAGATAAACAACTAGATAGACTTCTTAAAGTTGGGAAAATGAAGCTATTGCCAGATGCCGTTGGTGGGATAAAAAATATGGATTGCCGAGGATTGAAAATAAAATTTTGGGTTGTACACAGCATAAAAGTCAAAAGTAGGCCCTATTTAGTAATAATGTGCAAAAAAATATCTATTCTAGCACTTTACAAGGTTTTTCGCATTTCCATCCAACTATGAAAGTGAACTGTAATTGGTTAATCATCCCACCAGCGTAATCAACCACCGGCGCGTTTTTCTCCTTGCATTGACATCGGAGCAGTCTATCCAGTTGTTTATCTATAACGACGGTTTGAACGCAATATTTTGACATATAATATGTTTCAGAAAAAAATACATTATAGTTAAGGGGCCAAGGTCACTATTTTTAGAAAGTTATGCTTTTTTGGGGGGAGAAGGGGGGGGGGGGCTATTAATATTATAACTTAAATTATTCGAAGTTTGAGTTCTTGAGGGGCTTTATCGCGGATGTTTGGATAAATAAATTTTGGTCAGATTAGTTGACTGTCGATATGTTGAGCAAATAATTAGTACAGTAACCCGTCTATATATCGTGCTTCAATGTATCGTGCATTCGGATATATTGCGCTTTTGCTATGCGCTTCGTTTTTTTCTGATTTTACATTTTATCATATAGCTCGATATATCGCGCAATCGTATGTATCGCGAATGTTGCTTGTCTTCCAGACAGAGCAATATATTGAAGGGCTACATATGTGAATTTAAATATATCAGAAATTAAATAAGAAATTTGTAAATCAAAAATAAGTATAAATGTTATTATGCAAGTTAAACATCCGTAGTTTTATTAACATGGGTACCATTAACATTAATGATAATAGAAAGAAAAAAAAGAAAGAAAAAAAAAGAAGAAGAAAACATTTCTCTTAAATTTCGGTATTCAAAGAAATGTGATTTATTTGTTCATTTTAACTGCCATGATGATCCCATTCTTCCGCTAAAATAAAATAGTACTTTTCTTCCTCACTAGATGGCACTAGCACCATGATTCCCTTGACTTTAGGAATTATTCTCTTGAAATGATTTTGACAAAAGAAGAGAGAAAAAAAAATATTTCTTTATCCCATGATAAGTCATAACATTTGAATAAATATATTTTGATAAATTACGGTTCGTTACATTTTAATTATTATGTAAAAAAAAAAAAAAAATCAATTAAAAAAAAATTCCATTTCATTAATTTTCTATTATTATTTCCAATTTCTTTTAAATGCTTAATTACCATACCTTATATATTTGTTAATTAATTGTACGTTTTATTACTTAACGTCAAATTAATTTTCCGTATTTCGTTTTTCTGATTCATACCTTTTGCAAAATGTTTTCTTTCCAACTTCCTGTATTACTTTTTTCATTTTATTCCTCTATCTATACAAATAAAGATTAAGTTTCTGGTTTCAGAGGTAATTAAATTTAATTTCTAGCTTTATTTAATTATTATTGCTTACGTATGTTTTCATAAAATTTTACTTAATTTAATTTCAATACGTTTTATTTTCTATTAGCAAGTTAAATATTGACCTTTTTACTTTTAAATAATATCCTTTCTTATTAAGTTACTTGTTTTACAATTGATATTTTTATTTATTTTCTGCTCAACATTTCAAAATGGAGGTTTCAGAAGTCCACGAATCCGAATGTGTCTGTCCGTTACATTCGTCACGCTAATAATTGTAACCTTTTAAAAGTTTCAAATTAAATTATACTGAATCATAATTTTAAAGAAACTACAAATGTGTCAGAGGATGAGGCAAATTAGATCCAAAACGAAAATTCAAGTATCTGCAAGAATCTGAAAGCTCAGATTTTCGTTCTTTTAACATGGTAATAAAATGGCAAACATTCAGTTTTAATTTTATTTTCTGTCGCCAAAAATTAAATTCATTTCCAATTAACTTATTTAATTATTTGTTTTATATTTTAAATTAAAACTTATACAAAAGTTATGTCCATTTATCTGACGATTGTAAGGTCAACATGACTAAACTAAAAATTGGGTTATATTCATTGTTAAATTATCGTCAAGTTCACCAAGTTGACGGATTATTTTCAATTTAAATGTTATCGAAATCTCGCCAAAAGTTCTAAGTTGACAAGCCTTTCTTCGATTTTTTTGCATTTCTCCACGTTTTGGAGCATCCTGATTTCAAAAAAGGGATCAAGTGTGTGTGTGTGTGTGTGTGTGTGTGTGTGTGTGTGTGTGTGTGTGTGTGTGTGTGTGTGTGTGTGTGTGTGTGTGTGTGTGTGTGTGTGTGTCAGGGGCGGATTTAGAGGTCAATCACGGGGGGTGCGATTATGACCGTGAGTGGTTACAGTCGTGGTAATAATTTTTCAACTTGGAAGAGAGGGGGAGGGAAGGAGTATCATCAATTAGTATGATACTACCAGGGTTCAATGGGAATAAAAATTAGAGGGCTTGACCATCCTCTTTTGCGTCCCATATGACAAATTACCCCGAAAATGTAATAAAAAATTACATTATAAATATTTAGTATTTTTTATTAGAAAAAGAATATTTAAGAGTTCAAAAAAATATCTCATGCAGATCAGGTGAAGTGTAAAAAGTTCAACAACCCTGAAAATTCAACTTTTTTTATGCAAGTTAATTAACCAATATATTCAACATCATAAATAATTTAATGCAGAAAAGAGGCGGCAGATCTTTTAACGACTTTAGACAATACTGCAGGTACATTAAACTCTATATTCATAAAGTTTTAATAATTTCCAAAGTTAAACAATGCTTTTCAACTGCGTTTGACATCACATTAGTAAATTAAAATATAAGTTACATAAACTTGAGACTATACACTATAATATTGATCCTTGCATTCAAATTTGATACGGCATTATTTACTGTTTCCATATTTTCCTTTATTTAAATGAAAATCGAGGGTTTGGCGATATTTTTATGTGGGAAGAGAGAGGGGGAAAAAAAAAAAACTGGGAAAAAACGCCGAAACGCGAAAATTGGTGAGGATATTCAATAGACATTACATTGTCATTCCTTGTACAAAAAACAGAAAAATATCAATCGTTGATGGGCGATGCTCAAGGTTGAAAAGCGAGTGTTAAAGGCACTCGTTTTTCAGCTTTTTCCGCTTTTATCAGATTTCTATGGGAATTTCGGTTGGGACGATTGCGCAACCTTAATCGTAGGTCCCATGGCTACCACTAACCCGCACACCAAATTTGACTATCGTACGTCAATTCGTTTAGGAGTTATGCTGACCACGTACAGATAGACATTTTATCTAGACCACTTCGATTTTTTTTTTTTACTAAATGCTATACACTTTCATTGCCCTATGTAAACATATGGGTAACTGAAAGTAAAAACGTGTTTGGCTATGATTCTCAATATTTTGAAAAGAAGTACAAAACAACATGGAACTCACTTTAAACTGTTAAGGATAAATTACATTTTTATAATTTAAGAAAATAATTTCGTTTGACATTGTTAAAGGGTTTTAAGGATTTTGCATATGAAAGGGTGTAGATATAATGCTTATTTCAGTAAAATCAGTTTATTTTTTATAAGAATGAAATATTTTATTACAATCTATTCAAATATTACTTTGATAATTGCACACAATATCGAATATCAGTGTGCACGATAAGTCCCTTCTTCGGATCATTCGGACAAAAATGAAATATTTAAACATTTTTCGGAAAAAACAAAGATCTAAACAAATATTGTTGATGAAATATTACATTTTGTGAAATAAGTAAAATTTAAAAAAAAAAAAAAAATCTTACCAATGTTAGGTCACCTTAACCTTAACTCTACATATTGATGCACTACTAAGACTGCTCTAACTAAATTAACATATATTCGAACTTTATAGTAAAAAAAGAGTGAGTGCGTTGACCTCAATGGGCGTGTGTGTACAGTTTTTTTAGTAAAAAAAAAAAAAATTATCTTTGAAAATAAGATAGTTTTTACTATGGCGCTCTCAAATTTTTTATTTATTTATTATGTAAACTTTCTTTTCTTTTAATTGGTTAAATACGCATCAACAATATTATCAAATTCTATAAAGATTTTCTGTATTAATCCAGTATAAATTTCTTTTAAAACTTTAATATAATTCTGATTTGGTTAGGGGGTTACTAATATCAAAGGGTACGTATGCTTTATTTCTGACATCCGCGAAAGTTTTTAAGGTGCAGGCGGGCCATAATTAAACTGGTGTTGTTTAGATCAGTCCGGAGTCTGTAGAAATTAATAAATCTTTTTGAAATTTTGTATTAGTACTGCTGGGAAAATCTGGTAATGCTGTTTAAACATTATCATAAAATTTTTGAAATGAAAACTTTAAGATATAACTGTTTGGATTTTTGCTAATTACGTTTCAAGAACAACAATATATTTAAAACTTCATTGGATTGATTTCATTTTGATTTATTATTTCATTTATAAGGAATAACATGTAAAACTAACAGCCATATAAGCCCTTTTCATCTTAAAGCTTTATATTTTCCTTTAGTTGCAAAAATTCTCTAAATAGATAGATTTTAATTATATCCAACCTGTACTTTAATATAAATTTTAAGATTGCTTTAACATAACACTATATTTTCTTTTATAAATATGATTTAAGGGAACTTAAATTAGGAAAATGTACTCAAAGACCATCTTAAACCGTCAACACACAAATCCTCATATTTAAAAAAAAAAAAATTTAAAAAAAAGAGCAGATTTTTTAAACAAACAGCTTTATATCATCTGAAAATTAGTTTAAATTTCTGCATTATATTCAAATAAAATTCCAAACTAAATTAGTTACAGCAGGTAAAATTGTAATAATAATAATAATGTTCATATAACCATAGAACCTGCTTTTTCATCACAAGTAGCATCTCAAATCGGTTACATATTGTGTCTCATATTAGACATTATCAGTCGTATTACCATCAAGTTTGAGTCACACTTACAAAAGCACATTTGAAATTAGAATTAGAAAGAAAAGAAAGAAAAAAAAAAAAAACATTTAAAAAGATTTTAACATTAACTGATTTAAATTATTTGTAAGTCATCGGTATTGTTCCCAATATTTCAGTCATTCATATTTAAATAATAAATTCATACAAAACAATTTTGACTTTTATTTAACAGAACAAATGAAAACTGCCAAAAGCTGCGAATGAGCAATATTTACAAATTTGCAATCTAAGCTGACTAGTTTTACAATTATGTTAAATTACTTGATATTCTTCTAGTAGCAATAAATGTCGTTGTATGGGATATTTCCAGGCACAAGTGCTACATGATACTGCACCGGGACAACGTTAGATTCTGATTAGTTTATTTATCAAGCAGGGAACATCTACCAGATGGTCTTTCAAGGGAAAAATAGACTTCATATACATCTTAAATAAGAGAAACCTCGGAAAACTATCAGGAAGTAGCTCACCAATCGATTACTAGTCAAAATTTTTAAAGTCTTTACTCAATTTGAAAACAGACTACAGAGCGCTAAATATTGCTCGACCCGGTGACTTTTCGTATGGTAGGGGAGTATACCTCTTTTGTGAGTGAGATTGGAGCATAGCAACATTTAAAAACGTGCTAGGCTATGATCCTCAATATTTTGAAAAGAAGTTGAAAACTATATGGAACTCACTTTAAACTTTTAAGGATAAATTACATTTTTATAATTTAAAAAAGTAATTTTGTTTGACTTTATCACAGGGCTTTAATGATTTTGCATATGAAAGGGTGCAGATACAATGGGTTAATCCAATAAAATCAGTTCATTTTTATAAGAATTAAATATTTTATTACAATCTATTCATATACTGATGGTATTGAATTGAGAGTTACGTTGATAATTACATAAAATATCAAATATGAGTGTGTAGGATAAATCGCTACTTCTGATCATTCGGTCAAAAATGAAATATTCAAACATATTTAGAAAAAGAAAATGTCTAAACTAAAACAAATTGTTAATGTTATATTACATTTTGTAAAATAAATAGTAATATTAAAAAAATCTTATCATGGTTATATATTACTGTTAATTATCTTGCACTGCCATACCAATTGAAGAAACAAACAATCTAGACATAGCATGCACCCTCCAACTCAAGAAAGAATGACCATTCCATTTACTTCCACCCCAGAGTAGAGGCGTAGAGGCATGTTAGTAATTTTGCAACTCGCATGTGATATGGGATATGGGGCAATGTCACGTGCAAGGGAGGGGATAGTATGACCCCTCAAATTTTATTACTTTGTTTGTGTCCTTCAAATTCAAGGTCACACAAAGGGGTCATTTTGTTCCCTTCCCTGGGCTGTTTTAAGATCTTTAGGAAAGAATGAAGAGAAACTTCTTGGTCCTAATTTAGCCATAGTATCTTGATCGGAACTTAAGTTCTTGCAATATTTTGTAGAATTGCAATAATGCTATAGTGCCGATTTGATCAAAGCTTTTTCTTAATTATGAATTGGGCATTTTATTTTCCAATTACAATTAAAGGATTTTTTGTAAAGCTATTTTAGTGCATGATTTTTTGTACATCGAATGAAGTTTAGGGGGTGCGATGGCACCCCGATATTAAACGTTTATAATTAATTGGCCTCTGATCAAGGAGAAAATCGTGGTGAAATTGAGATATTTTTAAATGGTCCTTCAAAATTCATTTTTTAATTTGAGAATCACACAAGGGGTGAAGATTCTTTGAGCTGTACATTGCAGGTCAACACAATTCCGATCTACTCGTCCTTTTTCAAGCCCATTCCTTCTACGGGTAACGAAATAAGGAGTTAGGTTAAGTGGCTTAAAAATCTGTATTAATGAGGCAAGAAGAATGTCATAAAAAGCTTAATTTTGTTTGCTGATTTCCATCGATATTGATATTAAGTAAAAAATAGATGTTACAATAATTAATGAAATTTAAGGTTTTTTTTTTTTTTTTTTTTTTTTTTTTACTTTGAACTCGATGAAACTGCCATTTAAAAATAATTTAAACGAGATACTTCATGGGGGGTGCGGTCGCACCCCCCGCACCCCCCCTAAATCCGCGCCTGGTGTGTGTGTGTGTGTGTGGTCGGCATAACTCCAGAACAAATTGACCTGCGATGTTCAAATTTGGTGTGCTGATTGGTTGTGGGTTTTTTTTGTCTTTCTTTTTATTTTTAAAGGGGGGGGGGGGAAGAAAAAAAAGAGAGAGAGAGACCCATATTTTAATGTTTTTTCATCCTATCATGCTGACCAAGAATGAAAAAGTTCATTACAATACTATATTTTTACCTTTGATCTATAGATATTTTCTTTATTTTTATGTTCTACTTCAGGTTCATTATTATTATATTTTTTCCTTTTATTATTATTGCGTCATAATATATATTACTTGCACCGTTGCTATGCAGACGTCGTGTAAAATAACAACATCGTCTGATATTATGGAGAATGCGTCGGAATGTTTTTTCGAAGTTCATATTTCTACCAACAGGGGGCCTAAGTATTCTATAAATAACTCGTAAAATAATGTATTATCAGTGGTAGAAGTGGGGGAAAAAGGGTGGGGGGGACGGCCAAAAGTTGGTGACAAGTGCACCCCCTCAACAATAAATTTTATAATTTCGTTTCTAATAACAATAAATTTATAACAATTAAATAAATAACAATTAACTAGTAGAAAGGAAACAATTTTCAACACGAACAAGGGTCCAAAATTTATTGTTATTTTAATGAATATTCTACGACTTAGTTTTTTGACTAGGAAGTAAGAGATGAAGTGAAGTAATAATTCAACATTATACTGTTTATTTAGATTTAAATATTGCCTCTAAATAAGCATACTTTCATAAAATTAAATTAATAAGGAATTCTAATTTTTTTTTTTTTTAAATACTTTGTCTTTATATATTTTTTCTAGTTCCTCCAAAGTTAAAATTTGACCAAGTGAAAATACCTATATCTTTATACAAAGTAGTATAATACATTTTTATAACACTATGACATAAATATTTTTTTTTCAGTGACTTAAAACTTTTCTCAGTGTCATTACATTTCGCATTTTCCTACATGCTTGGTATATTTTTTATGAAGAAAATCTATGCTTAATTAATGTTAGTACTATCTAATATCCCATGCCCAGTATTGCTTAATGTTCAAAGAAATTTATAAACAAAATTAGTGATAAAAACTAAAAAATATAGTCGGAAATAAATAAAAAAAATTATACAATTTTGGATTACATGACTCGGTAGACATTGATAAGATGAATTTGTTTCAACAATTTTGGCATTGATAGTATATACAAGTATTGTATCGTGCATTCAAAAATTGAAAGTAAAAAATTTGCAAAATGATATTTTACCTTCTTAAAGGAAATGTTTTCATTTTTCAGCTTTCTCGTTTGGCTTCATGGATAATTTGCCCTGCACATTTATGAGTTTTACTGGTTTTGTGTTTAAAAATCTGCTTTCTTAAGGATTCTCGTTAGTCAAATTCCTTGTCTCCATGTGGACAAATTTTACACCCACCCATTCGTTAGAAAGTTTCAAACCTTGTTTTTTTCTGGTTTCAAGCTTTTTAGCAGCCTTTTGTATGTGTTGCATCCAAGTTTTTGTTCTTCACAAGTAAGCCATGGATACTCGTTGTATTTCTGAAGGTGCGTATTATTTTGTGTCCAATACTTTGGATAATCATTACTGCAGTGCGTTTTTGCTTATTGTTGCTGCCACGTGCTAGATTATCACTCCACGTGGTCTCTTCAACTTGATGCACTTACACATTTTCCACTGATCCTTCCTTAACGTTTTGTTGTGTATCGGAGTCATTTTTCTTACAGTTTTGAAGACAAATATATCAATCTCATCTTGTTTTGTACTAGATGGATTACGAATACAAATGCCGTTTAGAATCAGAAAGTTAATGGCTAAGTTGGAGGAATGCACGGTTTTCTACTAATAATCAACAAAACACAAAACATTTTAAAGTAAATGGTCGAGGACAAAACAGTAAATGATAGTGCAATAAATATGCCTTTTTCTATCCTTCAATAATCCTAGACAACGGGCACCGAAACTCGCCGCGCATTTCCAAGAAAAATTTACTGAATCTGCTTTAACAAAACAAAAATGAAAGTATAAAAAATAACAAACAGCCAGAGAAAACAGAAGTAATGAAAATGGTTAATTCTATTTTTCCCCCCTCCCTTTTTAGTTTTTAGACGGATTGAATGTTTTTTAAAATTGGGGGAATAGATTTCGGTAGTTTTAGAAGTGGAGGGATGGATTTCAGGGTTTTTAGAAGTGGGGAGACGCATGGGTATTTTCTGGACAAGTGGGGGGACGCTTCACCCCGCGTCTACCCACACTTCTAGCACTGTGTATTATTATAGTAAAGCCACAATAGATATAAAGAACTGAAAGATCAACATTTAGATTGTCAAGAACTGAACGGTACCAAATAATCAATTTCGATCATTTTGTCAGTTATCGGCTTTTTGCCTATAAAACCGTCCCTATTTTTACTTAGATAGACGTTGCCTTACCAACCACTCATGTATGAGTCATGTTACTTATCTTATAAGTCTACACAAGAACTGCCAATTATTCACAACTATCTCACCAGTAACTACACTTCGTGGCATTGGTCAGCCCCGAAGCGGTTTCTTTTGATGCCAAAAGAGGAGAAAATACGGACTGTATTCATCCCGCCTTGTTATAAAGGAGATTCGTTTGGTCACACAGGTGTGTATGAGTCACCTTTCTTTCTCAGAAGATTTTTATAAACCGCACTTTGACCCTTGGCCTTCGTGACTAAGACCAGGGGCCATCCGAAGTAGTTGCAGCGAAGTGTTTGGACTGGTTTGATCACAAATAAGAATTAGCAATATATATTTAGTGTTTGATTCAATAGGATAGAATGATTCAATAGGATATTTTTTCAAGAAAAAAAAAAGACGGAATTGCTTTTACCAATATCTCTAATACATTCAAATGTTTATAAATGTGAAGTACAGGTTAGGTTAAATCAAAATAGTTAAAGGCTCAAAAAAGGTTTGAATGAAAGCAATACATTTACATTCCTAACTCCGTTAGTATTGTTGCGTGGATGGGTTCGAAAGACTTGAAGCCAAAGCAGATTAAAACATGAAGACATTTATTCCGATATAACTCTTCGCAGATTCTTTTACAACTCTAGAACTTTCCGTTCTAATAGACTCAATACAGCTCTTTACACATCAATGGAGCACAATCAGCAGTTAAAATCTAGATACCCAACTGCTAAAATCGTCGCAAAAGACAATGCAATACAGTTCACTTTCGGAATACAGCTCTCTGAATGCTCGTTGAGCGACAACTAACTCGATCACCCTCTCTCTCGGCCTTATATAGGGAGGCGAATCTTCTAGAGATAGAAATTTGGAGAATTTTCCAGATCACAGTCAAAATGCCCTATTCAGGTACATGGGGACCGAAAATGTCGCCAAATGGTCGCCAAGTTTGGCGATTTCTCGTCAACTTGGCGAGTTTGCCATTAACCATAATATTAAATGACCTTCTTGTAAAACTCGTTTTCCAGCATTATCTATGTAAAACTCGTTTTCAAGCATTAAGAGACGCATTGCAGAAAAGCGAAGTAAAGAAAAACTCATGCCCTCCCTTATGCGAAATGTACATAAATGTTCCTTTTTACATAATTAATACTACGAAATATTTACAAATCTACAGAAATTCGTAACAGTATTCCTGTAATAATAAACCTTGAATCTAATTTATTGAAAACTTGGTTAGCATGCTTTCATTTTGAAATATGGAAGAAAAGGAAAGACGTTCATTGGAAAAAAATATATATATCTATAATTTATGCACAATCACCTTTTATAATAATCATATGCATAAAAGCACTTGATTTTACTTTCTATTAAGTAAAAAAGGCTATTTTAACTTGGATATAACAGCCTTTCATACATTATCTATGTCTTAAGTAAGAAATATTCTTTATGACGAAATTTAAATTTTCCAATCGAAATCTCATATCTGACTTTTGTCACCCTAACTTATTCCAATGAGATTTTAAATATGCATACCATGAGCACGTCCAAAGCATTAATAGTTTTCACTTTGAATACCAGCCGAGATTTCCGAAGCTATATCAAACGAAGGTAATAATTAAATTAGTCATTGTTAAACTCCACAGAAAAGCACTGGTATTCAGCCAGTCTAATATGTAACGCTATTTTTACCATCCCGAAAGAGGGTCAATGCAAAAAAATTCAAATGACCGTCATAAAACCTCATCCCTAGAAGAGATCCTTAACGACGGTTAACGACTAAGCCAACAATCGAAAGTCGTTTCGCAGCAGCATCTATGGACATTAACGGGGCGGAACACATTGGGTCCTGAGAGTTACAGCGCGAGTTTATATCCATGGGTAATAGGGGATTGTGGGCAATTGGTATCGGTTATTATGGTGCACCAGGGGAAAGGGATGCTGTGTTTCACGCTGCATAAACTCGGTGTCTGCTTACTTCTAGAGCAAATTAAATGAAAGTTAGAAGTGCATGGAGCGAAATGCCTGTCTTTGTCAGCTGTAAGGGTTTGTGGACAGCAGTGCGCTGAGGGTTTTTTGTTTAGGTATCGGAAAGATAGTCTAAATGCACTATTGATGACCATCAAAAGATGCAGATGCAAAAGAGTTGCTTCCTCACACTCGTGAGGTGACATTTCGAGAACTTCCTTGATTTACTTCTGGGACTAAATAAAGAAATTTGGGATAACTTGTGAATTTGGTGCAGTTACCTTGGTTAGTTTAATGATTTAGATATAGTATAGATACTCTATTCTTCAGTTTAATACTTTATTTAAAATTAAAAAAAAAAATTATAAAAAAAAAAATTGGAGAAGAGGGGGGGAGCATAATCGCACATTCATCGCCTTAACCCATGCTAGATGACACTTACAGCATTTCAGGTTTTTATGGTGCTAACTAAAAAAATCCTAGGTTGATAGTTAATTCATACATTTATGTTTTTGTTGAGTTTCTGAAAACGTTCACAGCATTTTGAGTATCGCAACCTTTGAATATCTATTACAACCTTAATGCATTATTAGAGGATCCGATTATCAAGTATAGGTAACATGAATAGTCAATATTTAAATGTTGTGGATACAGATAACCATTATAAATTTTAATAATCTATGTTATTTTTTTTTTTTTTTTTTCGATTTAAGTTTAATTTTTATTTTGTTATATTTTAGTCGTTATTATAACAATCAAATCATATATTATATATTATCTAGTTCAGATTCCCGGTAAACTTACGTCACTGCAACATCTCGCCAACCCAGCAAAACCCAATCCATCAAGAGAGCGTGAATCATCAACAGGTGTCAATCAAAGCGACCTCCAAAACATCACCCCCTTATGTCCCAGAATTTCATTGTCAACCCTAAACACACACACTAATACACACAAGATCTGCGTCGCAGCAGCCATGGAGTAGATTGTGCAAGTCCTCCTCCAAGGCTACCACCACAAAGGGAAGAATCCTCAGGGACACAAGTTCTCCGCACAACAAGAGGGGACATAATGGATCTTCACGCTGCCACACTAAACAAGTAAAAAAGAAATCCTCCCTTGGTATTGTCGACGTCGTGTATTTCCAGAAGAAGAATATTCTATGGTATGGTAGAGAAGAAATGTCATCGAGAAAGTGGCTTCTGGTAAAAAGCAGGCAGATTCTTTCTTCCCGGATTTTATTAGTTTGCTCAAGAAGAGAGATTGTGGACTTAACCTTGGAAGTGCTCGGTCCTGTTTATTGCCCTTCCTGCTCCTGATTATACTTCTTGGAGTCGTAATTTTGGGAATGGTTCCGCTGATTGTTTGGTTTGGTTTTCTTGGAAATAACTTTCAGCTGATTCTTAAGCAAATTAAATGTGTCATGTAGATATTAGATATAACGTAGCTTTTAGATAAAATATGTCGCTTTCAAACATAGCACATAACTTTTAAATATAGCACGTAGATTTGAGATTTAATATAAAGCTTCTGAAATCTTTCAGCTTTACTATATAATTGTACAATATATAGCTTTAAAATACAAAATGCAGTTTTTAGATATATTGAGAACAAATGAATTTATTGGAAAACGCTATCAGTAAATTAGTTTCCTTTGAATTTTAAGATAAAATTACTAGGTGTGTGGTGTGTTTAAATTAATAAGAGTTAACTTATAAAAACTTTTTAATGTCTAACAAAAACACATAATTATTTTCGCTTTAAAGTTTTTAATGTTGTTGATTTACCCGGAAAAAAAAATGCTTATGTTTGACCTTCGTCAAATATTGTGGATTAATACATAAAATAATTAAGTCTGTGAGACGATATCATGGTGACAATTCCTCTTAAGATATGAAAATTAGAAAGAGCAAAAGAACAACAATGAATCATTTGAAAACAATAAACTGCACGTTCTTTTCCTGCACAGCGATTACTATACAAAACTTCACCATTCATTCATTTTCGATCATTAAAAGGAATGCCTACAATAAAACGCAATTGATCAGTCTGTTTTTGCCTCAATAGAAAACAAACTCAATGTAATATCTTATATGTATGACATCAATGATTCCACCATAAAAAAAAAAAAAAAAAGAAGGAAAAAAAAAAGCCTTTTATATATATTTTCCACAATTACGTACATCTGTCAGTATTTCTCTCCAGCAAATTAAGCATTTGCTTTCAAATAATTTGCACATGACTTCCACCAACAAAACATCACGGAGACCACAGCACACAAAGGAACCAAAATCCGTCATCAATTATTAAAAAAGTCTCGTTAAGGTATCTATAATCAGCTAAACCAAGCTGAACCCTATCTACAAACCAATATATTATTCACAGACGCAATGAATAAATCTTTCGGCCACCACAAAAGAACCTACCGTTCCGATAAAATTCTGTCATCTGGCGAACTTCCCAAGGCGCTAAGGAGACATCGCCAATTCGATGAATTACAGTTGTAGCATTGGGAATTGTGCGGATACAAAGCTTTGCATTTTCAATAAAATGAGATGTCAATGGCTGGAATGGGTCGAGCTTCGTATACAGCACCCGCGTGTGTACGAAATTTTTTTAAGTTACAGGCGGTTATCACGATACAGGTGTGCGTGTCGGTGTTCCATTGGTAATGATAGGAAATCATATCCATGTTTGGGTTGTAAAATTGGAGATGTGTGATTTGAATTGTCTGCAGTCACGCATCTGTTTTTGTGTGGTGTAACGTTGATGGGGGATCGATGTCGTTTTTTTATGAGGAGGGTAATACAATAAAGGTATTGGCTTTGGGTAATGGTTAAAGGATGATTATTAAGTATGCAAAGGATCAGATAAAAGTTGTCTGGGAAATGCCAGAAAGCTTGCACATTGTCTAAAATTACTTTTTTATTATGGCTGGTAGTTAAAAAGTTTCTGTTCAGTATAATTTTTCTGTTTTTGTCGATAAAGATATAATTTAAATCTAATTAAAAATCCTAAATTTTTGAAAATTTCTATAACACAAACAGCAAAATTCGATTTTAAAATAAGTAAACAGAATCGATATGAACTGCTCAAAGGAATGGAAAGCAAACTTGAGGTAAATAGTAGCAGTGGCCCATTAATTCAAAAGATCTTTCTAGACTGGATTGCAATTAAAAAGATCATGTTCAGTGTAATGTTTTGTTTTTATCAGTAAAGGGAGATTTTGGATCCAATTGAAAATCCTAAACTTTAAAAAATTCCAAAACACTAAGGATAAAATTCGATTTTAAAATAAGTTATCCAAATGGATTTGGATTGCTCAAAGAAACCGAAAGCAAACTTACAGCAAATAATAACTTCGCATATAAAATCTATATGCTAAGCTGTAGGTCCCGGCCCGATTAGCTTTCATTGGGCATAAAAATAGGTCGTTGAGTATACAAACCAAACCATGAAGTCTATATAAAGAAATGTTTTCTGGGGAGTATGTGCTAGTTTTTTTTTTTTTTTTTGTTTTTTTTTTTCACACATACAAAATTCTACAGTTATTATCCTATCTGTATGAATTTTCACACACTTGATCTTCGAAACAAGGGAAAAGTCCCTGATCACGTAAGATTTCGAAAAACCACCCAATCTCTCATGCGAATTCCTAAAAGGGCGAAGGTTCATAACTTGAGTTTTACTGAATCAATTTGAACCAGGTTTTTTTTATATAAATTTCTAGACTAATCCAGATTACCGGGAGCACAATTTAATGCCGATGTTTTGCAGTGAGGATATCCAGGATTGGGTACGAGATTGCTTGCTCAAAATTTACAATCGACTGTACCAAATTTTACCATGTAACGCCCGTTACAGGTATTTGTGCTCAGGAAGCGCAAGACATTGCAGCTAACAAAACTATGAAATAAAAACAGGAGGCACCGTCGCATAGTTTACAGCTTCTGAAAAGTTGTTTGCTTTTTCTAGGTTCAATGTTGAAGAGAGATAGAGTTTGCTTAATAAACTTTTAACCTGCTCTGCCTACTTTCACGATGCAACTTTTATTACTCTTTATAACCTATAAAATTATTGTTTTATTTCTAAAGTTCATAAAATTATTCAACAAAACTGCTTCGATATGATTCACGGGGTCTGTTTATAGTCGCATGTGAGAGCTCATAAATCATATTCCTGCCCTTTGAGTTGTCATGCTGGAACTGCAATATTTGATCAGCGATCTCGTTAGAGAAGTAACAATAACTGGCCAGATGAGCCATCCCAAGTTGTTTGCTTATCAATATGCTGCAGTTTATTGAGTCGTAAACATTGTTTATAGTAGGAACCTACTGGTTAATCATCAAATTAATGTTTTAAACTTTGGTGAGGAAAAGCGAAATCAATTTTTCTAGTTTCTAAATATTTTTTTTTATTTTGTAAGAGGTATCGGCAAACAGTCCCTGTACCATAGACTTAAGGCTTTCTGTATGGAACTTAGTATCCGGAGAGGTATTGCCTCTAAAGATAATTGCTTATTTAAGATAATTATTGTTATTGAATATTAGCCCACTCGCTGCGTAATTTTTTTTTTATCAAAATAAGTTAATTGGCATTTTTTATTACATATTTCAAATCTACATATATTTTTGAGTTAGAAGATAAAAAAAATTGTAAAAGAGGTGTTTATTATTATTATTATTATTATTATTATCATTATCATTATCATTATTATTATTATTATCATCATTATTATTATTATTATTATCATTATCATTATTATCATTATTATTATCATTATCATTATTATTATCATTATTATTATTATTATCATTATTATTATCATTATCATTATTATTATTATTATTTTTTTTTTTTTATTTTTTTTTTTTAATATAAAATTAGATCATAAAAAAAGGTTGTCGAAATATTGAAAATGAAGAATAATCATATAAGAATAGAATAAAATTTGCAAAATAAATCTTGGTTAAATTATGATTTATTTTATGAAATACAAAGATAAAACGTATATACTAATGAAAATATGAAAACTAGTTACAAAACATTTATTAGAAATGAAGTTTAGTACGATAAATTTCGAAACAAGGCTCGAGGCAAAGTCCTACCTCGCAATCTTTGCACCAAATTGTGATTTTTAGCTAATTTTTTTCCACTTGCAGGTGTGTGTTTTAAAATATTTTTTTTTAACCCAGATTAGAATAAACAATTAAACATCACAGAAACGCCAAAATGAAACCATGAACGGGGAAATAGCGGGTTGCACAGTTAAACAGACAGCAAAAATGCATCCCCGCGGCAATCGCGTGATGTGCAGCGGGTGGGTTAGTGTCAATTTTGATTATCGTTTTGTTTAAATTATTGTCAAGATATTAATAACTAAAGAGTAATAAAACAATATATTATATTTTAAGGCATTGAACAGGAGCACTGAGCAGAATATTGACAGTTACACTCAGGGTTGTAGTACTAAAAAAAATATATATATATACCGGTACGCAACCTCTCCGATCGTGACGGTAACCCCAACTATACAGATGCGATTTTTTTTTAATTATAAAATGCAATTTCACAATATTTTACATAATTTACCATAAAAAAAACAACTAAATACTCTTAATTTACTTATTTGTTTTCTCACATGCATAAAGATTTATGAGTTACTAATAATTAGTAACAACAACAACAATAAAAAAGTAATGGTATGCAGTACCTGCGCATACCGGCCCCACTACACCCCTGGTTATACTATAATTCGGAATTTTTCAGGAATTGTAGGGGCCCCAAAAAATCGGATGCCCAGACATGGACCTTGCGGGCCTTATGAAAAATAAGGCCCTATAATATCTGTATAGAGTACAGCTTATTTTGAAGTAGGAATAATTCGAATATTGTAATAGCAAAAATATCGCAATAGGGAAAACATATTGAAATGTGAAAATTTAGTAATGGGAAAACATTGCTGCGGTCGGGGAATGACAAACGTGAAATAAGCAGCAATATAATAAAAGCATTTCTTATCCATTTAATACAAAATAATCTTTTTCTGACTAAATCCATGATCACTTACCTGGAAATCCTTCTTAAGGAGAGAGTCACCTAAAACATTGAACATTCTGTCATCTAATTCGACTTCTTAATATGCTATCGAGACAATTTTGCCGAGGGATGTATATTTAAGTTTCCTGTAAAGTGAGATTTTTTATTAATTCGTTTGCAAGATAACTCTAATTATATATATATTAAGCCATTCATTGACTGCCAAAACAAATATTGCTAAAATATGCTAATTTTGTACCCGCGACTAAAGGTCATGGATTCCAATCTTACGAAACCCCTTAACCAAGGCCACACTTAAGTTGGTTGTATTCAGATTATCTGGCGCCGTCAGCAACACGAGGGCTATAATGCGCCGAAACATTTCGTCATTAGACAAGCCAACATACATTTACAAACACCCATGCCTAACACGGGACTCGAACCCACAACCTAGCGGTCTAGAAGCTAGCACGCTAACCACTATACCGTTTGGTCGGCGGTCACACTTAAGATGACTGGTTGAGTTGACAATTTTTAACTGCGCCAGTTGATCTGCTGACAATAAATAAATTCTGTCAAGTTTTAAAAGCCAAAAAAAAAAAAAAAAAAAAAAAAAAAAAAAAAAAAAATTACACAATGGCATGGAATCGTAGTGGTCAAACACTATGAAAACTCGACCTGAGTTAAAAATCGTAAGGGTAACACTACTTTAATATTCACACATTTTCGGTTGGAGAAAAAAAAATCCCCCCAAAAAACACTTTTGAAAAGTAGAAGAACCACCAACCTCAAAAACACAAAAAACTTTCTTACAATAAAAAAATCATAAACATGATGAAAATTTTCAGCCACAAACACAGTGATATAAAAAAATGGCCAACCTCTGATTAGAACTCTCGGTTGTAACTCGCTTACGAATGTATGCTTACTTAATTTATTTTTAACATTTAAGTTCCGCTCCCATAAAAATTTAGCCGACCAAACGATATAGTGGTTAGCGTGCTGGCTTCTAGACCGCGTGGTTGCGGGTTCGAGTCCCGTGTTAGGTATGGGTGTTTGTAAATGTATGTTGGCTTGTCTAATGACGAATGTTTCGGCGCATTATAGCCCTCGTGTTGCTGACGGTGCCAGATAATCTGAATACAACCAACCCATAAAAATTTACGCTGCTTGAGGCTGGCGCCCGTCATAGGAATATTAACAATGCTTGCGTTTAAACTAATTTATGGATGTTTGCACGAATATTCGAGTTTATGATTTCATTTGGATGGGTAGGAAATACAAAGTGGTGTAAATATTCATGCTCGTGTAATTTTCAAAATAGTATAGAGAAACTGCTCAAACGCTTGCATTTAAATCATTATTAAGAATTTTTTAAGTAGGAAACTAAAGTGTTTCTGGTAAGCTTTTGATTGGTTGATACATACATTTTGGAAAGTTTTTATGTGTGGGGGGGTTTTAAAGGTTAGTAATTAAGACGGGCGCCAACCTCAAGCAGCGTAAATTTTTATGGGAGCGGAACTTAAATGTTAAAAATAAATTAAGTAAGCATACATTCGTAAGCGAGTCACAACCGAGAGTTCTAATCAGAGGTTGGCCATTTTTTTATATCACTGTGTTTGTGGCTGAAAATTTTCATCATGTTTATGATTTTTTTATTGTAAGAAAGTTTTTTGTGTTTTTGAGGTTGGTGGTTCTTCTACTTTTCAAAAGTGTTTTTTGGGGGGATATCATAACTTTTTTTTAAACACTGACGACTTCTCTTTTTTGATTTGTCCGTTTCATCGTTTTTCTATTTATCCCCTATGGTAAACCTGATACCAGGGATATTCATAATTCTTCAAACTGAGTTCGACGATACCTTACATGCAATAATTATCTTTAAAATTGATAAACTGAAAGTGGTACCAATAGCATACCTGGTACTTTAAACATTCATAATTCATCAAAACAAAAGTCCAACATGCCATATTTATCTTGGAAATTGATAAACTGAAAGTGGTACTACCTATGCTATACCTGGTACCTTAAACATTCATAGTTTTTCAAGACAAGCCTAACGACACCCAACATGCCATATTTACCTTCAAAATTGATAAACCAGAAGTAGTACCACCTATGGTACACCTGGTACCATGAATATTCATAATTCTTCAAGTTGAGTTCAATGATATCTTGCATGCCAAAATCTACTTGAAAATTGACAAATTGGTTGAATGCGGACAGCAGTAACCATCAAAATCTACCACGAACGAGTACTAGAAACTTGTGTATGGCAACTCAACTCCCAAAACTTAAAGAAATACGTTGCCATTGACAAAGATCCTGGTTGCCAAGTTTCAGCTCGATTGGTTAGTTTGTACGCACAACTACCTATTTTAGTGCATAATAACGACTAATCAGTCCGGGATCCACAGCTTAACGTGGATTCCGAATCACAACGAACATCCACACCTAACACAGGAATCAAATCCGGCACCTTTAACTTACATGGCCAGAGCGTGCATCCCATTGAAAGTTTATACTAATAAATTGTTACAAATAAATATTACAAGTTTTTTACAGTCTAATAAATATTGCAGTATAAATTATTTTTATTATACCAAGCATTATTTTGGTTCACATAATAACCCATTGATATTTGACAAAATTTAAAATATTTTCTTAACAACAATTTTAAAATTCACTATGAAATTACAATTTTGATGATATATGATTCTACAATTTCATTTTACAACGGAAAGTAAAAATCAACACATCTTTAAAAACGAATGACATTTTTGCAAATTCCATTAGCCAATCGCAATGCGTGGTTCATTTAGTCCTCTCTAATGAGTTGACTGTGACGTCAGCTCGCATAACCTCCACATTTATACTTTGTATTTAGCCCATAGTGTCTTGCAACAAAATGTGATTGTTTTCATTTTTCAATGGAGATGTCCCGAAATTAAAATGTTTTTGAAAGTTAACTCTCTCTAAATTGTCATACAGTTCAAATAACACATAGATCAGTTAGGGCTGTACGTTTGTCTAAATTTTTACATCAAAATCGGGCTAGAACTCGTTTTTTTATTTCGTTTTGGAATTTTCAATATTTTTTTTTCTTCGTTGTCTTTTGTCCTAGGTACTCAATTTTTTTTTCTTTGAAAGATATCACCGAGACGAATCTATGGTATTTTTTGTATAATTATGTGAAGTTTCGTAAGCGTGCTAGAAAATAGTCAATTTCGGCTTTTTCGCTGGAAGTTGTGCAGAGAATAGATACTTACTGTCGTTTCTGCCTTTTTTAAGGTTGGCGGCGAAACGACCGTTTCGTCTGATTACTCTGTGATTTCTAGTAAACATTTTGTTATAAAAACTTTCCCGATATTTTAAAAACTTCCAGAATTATTTGCATGAAACACGAGATTAAAACAAGTTCCTTTAATCCAAACTACATTTTCAAATTCAATTTTTTTTTTTTTTTTTTTTTTTTTTTTTTTTTTTTTTTTTGATCTTGCGCGCATGATTTCGAATGAATCATATAATATTTTTGTTTCGAATTTTTAAAGAGTATGTGTTACTTATATGCTTTTTTTATTGTAGCTCAATTTAATTATTTTCATTCATTCTTTTAAATTTTACTCATTACACTAGGAAATATTCAACAATTTTGGGATACAAATGTAAATATTTAAAAAAAAAAAAAAAAATTCATGTTTTATTTATATTTTTTAGTCTTAGAACTTAGTTTTTACCTTTTATTGTAAAATTAAAGCAGAATGAAATTAATTAACTGGGTAATATTTTGTTAAGTTTGCCCCACAAAGGTGTTTATAAGCAAACAATTAGTCTTTATTGCCATTTTAACAATACCTTGGTTAAAAAAAAAATATATATATATATGATAAATCAACTTTATGCGTCGATAAAAAAATAAAGAGTTCAGCCTATCTTTTGGTAACAACAGAATATAAATATATAATTAGTCACTAAGCAATTTATTATTATTAGCAACGTAATTGATAAAAATAAGTCATAATTTTCGTAAATTGAAACGTAGTAGATTCCTTAAATAAGTTGCAACCCTTTTTACGCCTTTCGGTCTATTGCTCGAATTGTTGGCTCCCATTGTTGGTAATGACTTCCAATAGTAATAGACTACATAGACGATATTCAACAACATCTGCAGCGTCTTTCAGAAAGAAATCCATAACTTTGAACTGACATAACAGCGAAACAGTGAGTGACAGAAAGAGACAAGTGGTATTTTGGATTGACAGGCATGGAACTTTTAAATACACACAGGTTAACAAAGTTGATTAATGTAAGTAAATTTAATAACGTATGCATATGGCTTGCCGATGAGGCCCATCTTCATTTGAACGGATATGTTAATAAACAAAACGGATCAACATGTAGTACTAAAAACCACTGCATCCTACATAAGTGACCGTTTAGACAGCACCATCCCGTAAAGAAATCATAGGGCCTCTTTTTGTGAGGGAAACGACAAACTCATTTCACTACATTCAGATTTAAAAGCAATGTGTTGTCACATTGCAATAATGTAACTAATTTTACACACCGGCGAATTTAAAATTCCATACATGTTAGTCTATCACCCGACTTGTCACTTCCTTCTGTCTCTCGCTGTTCCGCAGTTATGTCATTTCAAAATAAGGGAGCTTTCTGAAAGTGATCTGGCGCAGCAGTCATAGACTCAACAAAAGATACATTCCTACTCAATAACAAATCACGAACCAACCCTATACTGTTACATCATCCCTTCCGCTATTGCAAATCCCCTCCTCCACCAAATCAAACCCATTCATCCCTGGCTAATCAAAGACCTCATCTCGCAACCCTTTTCTATCTCACCTAGTACCGGACACAATTTAAACAACCATTGACTCCCCTTGAACGGTCAACGCGCTTGGACAATGTCCGCTTACTTGATCCTATTAGCCGGACCCTCCACTCGTCCGGCCGCCTTATCAACGTCATTCCAGGAACAATCTCGACCGTTGCACTGGACACAATGACCACTGGTCAACAGTGTCCGAGATTATTCTCTAGTTTGACTTTCGCCCTTGTTGCAAGGGTGCTGACGGGGGAAAGCGGTTGAGCTCTTAAGTTCTCAAGGTTGGTTATTTAGTCATTATCTGGTGCAAAAAGTACTGACACTCAGTAGTATCAGGAATAATCTAATTCCCGGAGGTCTTCTGAGGGGAATTGTACCTTTTTAGCGTTTTTAATGGGACATAAGACGGAAGATAAGAAAATTTGTCAGAATCGCCGTCGTGTTTACTCATTTAGAAAATTGGAACTTTCAGAACGACGAACCCAATCGAGATTCGATCCCAAGGCGTTTCGTATGGAAAGCTAATGTTTTGCTCACCAAGACATAAATTGGCCAATGTTTTATGAGAGTTGTTTCATTGAATAATGTAACTTGGAGGCATTTGCTTACCTATTATTCTACGCTTTTAGTAGTTTTAACAACAGCGTAACGCATGAACTACAAGCGTAGTAACGATGTCTACTGCTATAATCGCATATTTCTCTTTTATATGAGCAATATGCCAGGAAAGGTAATTGAGGTACTTTTGCGCTCCTCTGCCTTTTAAAATTAAAAATGAAGTGGAGAAAGCTAGCAAAATTCGCAGGAAAATGGAGCAGAATAGAAATATAAAATTATTCAATTCAACGTAAGTGCATTGCAAACTTTTAATTAATATTTTAGAAGTAAATCTAATCATTGTTTTTTAAAATAAAGGTTTGAAGATAAACTTTAGCCGCTTGTATGCGTTCTACACCCATCTATAAATAATCTTGCCGTTGCCCATAATATTATCTTAAATACCCCACGAATAAGCAAAGTGGTTATAATTAAAGTTCAACTTTCAAGAAACTGTAATAATTTTTTTTTTTTTTTTTTAAATGACACTCTTCAGAATGACCTGAAACTTGTTATGAATATACGCGAAGAAAGGGGAAATTGTATTGCATAAGAAAAAGAAAAGAACAAACAAACTACAGTATAGTCCCGATTTGATGCAAGTTAATGTGGACTAATATATATATATATTTGATAGCTCGATTAAAGTGGAAACTCGGAAAATCAGGGATTTAATGAACATCGCGTACATTCAGAACAAATTTTGAGTCATTCTGACCAGTATTTTTTTTTTTTTTTTAATTTTTTTTTTATTTTTTTATTACAGTTTTTTAAAAGTCGAACTTAGTTATAATCACCCGAAATATTCAGAGGTATGATTAGGTTAACCCTGAAATAACTACACCTACTCAGTAACCATGACGTCACACTGCGCAATAGAAAGCGAAATGAGACCACTTTCCCATTTACACTTAAGCCTTATCCGGCATTGTCCGGCCACTTTCAATTGAGGTCCGGTCGGGTGGAAAATTGTCCAGCGAAAGCGTATAACAGGAATCGAGAGGGGCTTTAGTGCCGTTATTCAGGCGTTAACTTCAGGTCGAAACAATTGAAATGAATTTGACAATAGCGGCTTCCAATTTACCTTTTGTGTGCTGACGGATTTTGAGTGTTTGAATTACTGGAAGATCAGGACTTAATTCAAAATATAATTATACTGTGCGTAAAACTGTTGTTGGAGTATTGTGATGAGTTTTTGATATAGTATAAACTAAGTGTGTGATGAAACCGTGGACGTGTGTATGTAGAAAAACCAACTTATGGCGTCTTCTCACTTTAGGCACCTCGAAAATAGGCTATTTTCGCGATTTTTTTTCGAGGATTTTTGCAAACAATTATGGGATAAAATGGATCCTATATAATAAACATATCTTTCAAGTACAAGAAAAAAGAAATTATTTTTTTGAACAATAATTATAATAAAACAGTAGCATCGAAAAACCCGTGTAGAAATGTAATGTACGTGGCTTGTTGATGAAATTTCGGAAACTATCCGGCCGATTGTCATGAAATTTGAATGACACATTCTTCATAGTTATGGCTATAACGCATATCATCAGATTTTTGAAATTTTGATTTGAAGTATTTTTTTTTACAAAAAACTGCAAAAAAACGCGTTTTTTTTATTAACTTTTTCGAAAAACGTGCGCCATTTTGTTATTTTCGCTAATATCATAAATCTGATGATATGCGCTATAGCCATAACTATGAAGAATATGTCATTCAAATTTCGTGACAATCGGCCGGATAGTTTCCGAAATTTCATCAACAAGCCACGAACATTACATTTTTACACGGATTTTTCGATGCTACTGTTTTATTATAATTATTGTTCAAAAAAATATTTTTTTTTTTTTCTGGTACTTGAAAGATGTGTTTATTATATAGGATCCATTTTATCCCATAATTGTTTGCAAAAATCCTCGAAAAAAAATCGCGAAAATAGCCTATTTTCGAGGTGCCTAAAGTGAGAAGACGCCTTGTATAAAAAAAAATTACTATAAATTATTAATTTATATGCAAATCCGACTTTTATGTGCAGTTGAAGTTTATTTAAGTGATTTTGAGCTCAGTCTGATTTTTCATAGTAAATCTACGAAAATAACATCTGTTCCGTGTCATTAACTACCTCCCCCCCCCCCCCCCCGAAAAACTTGATAGAATGCATTGTCATCGTCAGAGAGTCTATCTAACATTCATCTCGATTGGATAAAGGCAAGTGGGATAATTAATCCACCGAAGATTTCACCGGTTGCAAAATCCAAGTTAATTCATTACTTTGGAACTTGATGACGTGTTTAGATCTAACAAGCATGATATTATATAGTGGTAGCTTGTGAGATGTCCTAAAAATATTTTTACTAAGTACTACTTTGATGGACATTATCCTTTCAGTCGTTTGAATTTCTTCATTTTTTAACTTGTTAAAAAAACTGGTAAATTTTTAAAAGTATAAATTAAAGTGGCGTTAATGTCTAATATTTTACCTAATTATTACAGTTTCATCGTTTTAACCATGCTTTTTCTCCGACTGTAAATTAAAATACTTTTTTTTTATATATATATTGTTGCGTGGATGGGAAGATTTGAATCGAAAGATTTGAAGCCAAAGCAGATCAAAACCCCTTGCAGAAATTTATTCCGATATAACTCTTCGCAGATTCTCTTACAACTCCAGAACTTCTCGTCCTAGTAGACTCAATACAGCTCTTTACACAACAATAGAGCACAAAACAGCAGTTAAAAACTTGACAACACAATTGCTAAGAATCGCCGCAAAAGACAATGCAATACAGTTCACTTTCGGAACTCTCTGAATGCTCGCTGAGAGACAGCTAACTCAGTGACTCCAGTCAACTAACTAACGGACTCAACTAACTCCCCCGCTCTCTTGGCCGGCTTATATAGGAAAGTTAAACCTTCGTGAAACTTCCAGAGATAGAAATTTGGAAGACTTTCCAAATCGTAGTCGAAAAGTCCTATACATGTACATAGGGACCGAAAATATCGCCAAATGATCGCCAAGTTTGGCGATATTTGGCGATTTCTTGCCAAATTTCGCGACAAAAATTAGTCGACAACTTGGCTCTATCTCGCCAATTTGGCGAGATTGCCATTAACATAATGTTAAATGCCCTGCTCCTTGTAAAACTCGCTTCCCAGCGTTATCTCTGTAAAACTCGTTATCAAGCATTAAGACACATATTACAGGGAAGCCAAGTAAAGAACTTTTGCACTGCCTTTCGCGAAGTGTACATAAATTTATCTTTTTAAATAATTAATGCTATGAAATATTTACAAATATACAGAAATTCGTAGCAATATATTAGTGACATAGGCGCCAAATATGCGGGGGCAAAGGGGGCGAAAGTCCCCGTACTTTACCTACAGCGAGGACAAAGGTATTATTTCGCCCCACTCCAAAAATCTGTAAAAATGTGTTTTTCAATACTATAAAATATTGCTTGAAAAGGACATTTTGTAATGTTCTAAAGAAAAATGAAAATTCCTATGTAATACACTCTGCAGTGGCATATTATTTTTAAATAATGTATGAAATCGAAAAAAATTATTTTATATTGATGAATTGTCTTGCTCTCGTGATAAAAGTGAAAAGTTGGCGCCTATGATTAGGGATGTAATTCTCTCTAGATTATGTTCAATTTCTTTAGAAAAATATTTAGCTTATCAAAAAAATAAAATTAAATATAATTTAGAGAAACTCACCACTAATATAAAAAAACATTATAATAATAATAAAAATTCTTTTTAATAATATGTACTTGTGCAGATGATTGCTTCATCAAGTAGCTTGATTGTAATAACAATTAAGCGGTATGTAAAGGAAAGTTTTATTCGCATTCTGCATCTGCATACCATTTTAAACCAGGTCCATACTGGATTAAAACAACTCTCCCTACAGGCCATAAAAACTACTACTTAAAAGTAGAAACACGTTCTTAGGTTTCCTTCCTGCAGCAGTGGACTAGTAGCGCTGCAATTTGACAAGTAGCAGTTATTTTCTTGGTTTGGTCAGGTCTGGCCATCTTTGAGGTCGTCTAACGATAGATTTTGAGGGTTTGGCGATTAGCAATTTTTTTTATTCAATTTTGTACTGTCTCTCTTCATTTTTTATTTTTTTTAAAGTAGACTCACCAGACTTTTCTTGCAACTGCATGGTGAATTTCGGCACCTGCTGGCTGCGATTATTTAGGAATGGATAGAAGACATATTGCACTACTATTTCCTCAACCATTTACTTTAAAATGCCTTGCTTTTTGTTGACAATTAGGCATCAAGTATGAGATTGATATCTATTTTTAGAACTCAACTGTTCATTTGCAATAAGGCCTGTTCTTGAATTGTATTTTTGATTATATTCGTTACTGAATAGAGTCTAGAATCTTCCTTATTCTTCAATGAAACAGTCTGGAATTGTATGCTGCATTTTAAAATCCTTTAAATTAACTTTGATTATATTTGTGTGAGGCAAACAAATTTGCAAAGATGATTAGGATACATTATTTTTTGTGATTTTTTTTAAATAAACTTTTGGCGATTCCCGCGATCTCAGAGTTGGCTGCCATGTAAATTTTTATTTTAACTGGCGTTCTAAATTATTTCATCGTTGATTTACTTTTTTTAATTTCTAATATTTTTCTTTTGCAAACGAAATGTATACCATTCTCATAGATATTTATTTATTAATTAATTTCATTATTAATTAAAAACCAAACATGGCAGAATGTTGCATTCCACGATGTACTTCATATTCTGGAAAGAGAGCAGATGTTAAATTTCACGAATCCCTTGGATTCGGATCAACGCAATAAATGTGTGATAGTGATTTCCAAAGCCAATCTACACATTAATGACAAGTCTTCCTCTAATGTTGCCTTCAGACTGTAATTTATGATTACGGTGAAGACTTGAAGATAGAGACTAAAAGGGAGAACTGTTCCTAATGTTTTCTCTGACTACCTATCTCACAGGCTGCCCAAGGTATAGATGAAACTTCCAGTTTTATCTACGATTTCAGTCATTAAATATCACTAAATAAAATATGTTAAAATTAATCTTGGTATCTGGATAATAGGATGTGAGTAAATGCTGATAAGTCTGAAGTAAGACAATTGAGGTGTATGTAAAAGAAGCCTTTTATTGAATTGACATTACGAAAAACTTGATGTGAAGCAACCGTATCGACAACGAATCTATCTGTGAAATTTCAGTTCGATTGATTGACGTGAAGTAAGTTTATTAGTAATTCCCAAGCGCCAATTTCATGTGTAAAAACGACCTTTTAGTTGCAGTGACAGGCTCCGAAACTTGATAGAATGTAATCTTATAGACAACGAAGCTATCTGTCCAATTTCAGATCCGATTGAATAACGGCAAATTGTTGTTGTTATTTTTTCAGCATTCTGAAGATAGAAACGTGTGTAAAACCGACCTTTTAGTGACAGTGAAAGCTTTTAAAACTTGATATAACGCACCCTTATCGACAACTAACTTAGCTTAAAAAGTTATGTTTCAAAATATTTTTACTCCGTTTACGCCTACTGTTATTGAAAACACATACACATTCGTACTAATAAATAAAAAAAAAAAAACGTTAACCTAATAAAAAAAAAACTTATTTCCTGTTACTCTTCAAATATTAAATAAAAAACATTTTTTTCGAATGCTACAAATTCGAACTCTAGCTACTATATTCGAACGATACAAAAATATTTCAACAATACAGAACGAATACAGAAACGAATACGATAAAGGGAGCCACGTTTTCCCCCGCCAATTATCTTTCTTTACTAAACTCCAAAAAATTTCTCCCTCATCATTTTTGCAAACGCCTACTTTCATAGACCACTCATAAACACACGCATCTAATAGACCTCGAGCCATTACAACGACCACCCGCCTTATCTACCCGACACGTAAAAAAGCAGTTTACATAAACAACATTTCACTATTTCACATCTTTTTTCGAAAACTCGTAACAAATTGGGACAATGTGTTCGCCACGCGCCGCAAAGTCACAATCCACACAATGAAAGACAATTTACGAACTTGACTTTTACGCGCTCTGCCATTCGGAAAGTTGTTGGCCACACTCGCATAAATCCACAACTTCGACTTAACTGCACGGAGTATTTTTACTGCACGCATTTCCGCACACGGTTCCCGAAATTACACCTTTTCCGTCGCTTTCTCACACCGAGTATCTCACCATTCAGTCGCGCCAAATGTCGCCAACTGTCTTGTTGGTTGCTTTTTACTTTTCAGCAACACGAGGGCTACTTTACCCGGTTGGTTGGTTGTTGTCAGATTAACTGGCGCCGTCAGCAACACGAGGGCTATAATGCGCAGAAACATTCGTCATTAGACAAGCCAACATACATTTACAAACACCCATGCCTAACACGGGACTCGAACCCGCAACCTCGCGGTCTAGAAGCTAGCACGCTAACCACTATACCGTTTAGTTGGCGGCTACTTTACCCGATACCTCGGAACATAACGGCAACTTATGTCATGCCTTTATTTTTTGCAAGGAGAATGCCACACATTTGCGATTCGAATGGGGGGGGGGGGGGAGGTGGAAACCCAATAAATCTTTAGAGCAAGCAGTCCTACTTACTGTTTATCAAGAGAATAACATCTGCCGGATAGTTTGGATGGTGACGATCTCTATAGAAACAAGAAAAAGTTAAATTATTGTTTCAGTTTTCAAAATTGTTTTATAATGTTGAATCTTTAGTAATTAACACATTTCTAACATTGAACATAAGCAGTAAAGCAATATATTTATTGGCGTATTCAGTATAAATCTGCGGCCCGCGGAAAGTTCCAACATAAGTTATACAACACGTCTCTAAAAGTTAGTGGCGAACATTAGTGTGGAATCAAGATTGTCAATCTAAAAATCAAATATGCTTTTTTTTACCACTAAAATAGTTTCAAAATTAAATATATAAATTTTCCCTCCAAATTATTAATATATGTATTAGCTCTCGTTCTGTTCAGTGTCTTCATACCAGTCGTAAATTTACAATTTCAATTCTCCCCATCGGCAACAAATCAGATGTAGAGGTACACAGTCGTTTCGCTTCGAATACCTTCCTAAACCTAATACTCAAATCTAAATTGATTGATTATAGATTTTTTTTTTTAAATTCGCCCCCGTTTTCCTACTGATATAAATTAGCCTTAAAAAACATAAAAATTAGTGCAACTGAAAACATCGCCAATTTCGCCAAACCACCACCTTGGCCTCCTCGCCCAACTACATTATATTATTGCACACATTCCAACTTCATTGTCAATCGCAACAACACTTCCGTATCTCCACAGTCGTAGTATTGATTCTCGATTTGTTATTTCACGTGCCGGTCGTCGCTTTTCATTGCTATTATGACGATTGAGGAGGGGGAGGACTCTTGCCCCTAGGTGGGGGGCCCCGCCCGGCTTTGTCGTAGGTCGCCACGTGACCGTAAAAACACGTGCCCGTAAAAAGTCGGCAAGGTGACTTTTTCACGAAGACACGTGTGACAAACATCATAAAAATTATGAGTTCTTTATGGGCGTTTTTTACTGGGAGTGCGATGACAAATGCTTGTTGATCCTGTGTTTGTCAGCAAGAGTGTCGGGTTTCGTTTTTAGTGGGGTGTTTCTTTCTCAGGTGAAGAGGAGGGGGGGGGGGGAGTTAAGTTTTGTGTTTGTTTTGATGTTCGCTTGAATTTTATATGGAAAATTGTAACATTTTAAGGACTCCATGGAAGGGAAACGAAATCACTAAAATTTTTGGTATTTAGCTCTTTTTTTTTCAAAAGTAGAATATCTTTACGGTGGCCTAGCTCTGTTGTTACATCTATGTGTTTGGAAATGAGCAAAATTTATTCTCCATTCAAATATTTTCGATAATAATTCTTCAGGAATTCAGTGAGTCGAGGTTTAAATTTTAACACGTAAATATTTTAATTCGAAATATGTAAAAAACGCATTTCAAATATATTTGGTGTAACCAATTGACCAGAATAACTGACTTTCAATTTTGAATAAGACACTAACTTTTTTGTTTAATCTCTCTTGTGATACTTTCAGTTCTCGAATTCAATAACTAAAAATACAAGGACTGTTTATGGGCTTTAGGACTAATTTGTATTAAATTTGTTTAGAAAACATCTTGTTTACCTGAATTTAATAAAACCTAATTTATTGAAACACACCACTAATATAAAAAAAAAACATATTATTTATAATTTAAAAAAAATGAAACACAAAGTGCTAGAGATTATTACTTTAAACAAGTAGCTGATTGTCACAACGAACGAGCTACAATGAAAAAGATCCATCGTACATATATTACCTTGTCCCACAAAAAGGATACTTAACGGTAATATCCTTAAATAATATTAACTTAAAGATTACTTATAATAAAAAATGAGAACATCAATCTTCATGTTATTTCACTAAACCAGTTACTATTACTAATATATAAACAAGAATAGTTGAGAGAAATTCAAATTTTTATTTTATAGAAACATATATATTATACTTAACATTACTATTCTGAAATCCAGATATATGATTTCACATCTTTATTGGCATTGGACGGTGTTACACGTAACAGTATTAGATTACCCGCGAAAATTTTTAGATGAAGACAATTTTAAGAATTTAAGTTTTCCAAAAGAAAGTGTCTGTCTCAATTTCCTCTTTCTGATGGTTTCTGTTAAGAATACTGATGGTTTTTTACTGATGGTTTCTGTTAAGAATATTTTAAATTCCTTGTTATTTATCGGCTCTCTCTTTTATTTGAAATTAATTTTAGATTTTCAAATAATTAATTCATAATTGAAATTTTCGGTCTCCTGTAAAATTTATACTTGATTTTCAATGAAGTCAAATTTTATATTATGGTGATAAATGAAATTATATCATATGTCTGTGAAATTGATCATATGTCTGTATATCATATGTGAATTATATCATATGTCAATTAGGTATTTACAATAAACTTTGAACATGTACACTGTACAAGGTTAGTTCCTATTATGGACACCTATAAACTTATTTTTGATAAAATTAATTATTTCAGGTGAAATTAATTTTTCATGGATGGAAAATTGTGGAATAAAATGCAGGCGCGCTAATGTGGGGAGATTTGTTAGCTCTACTTAAAGGTGTTCAATTCCTCAGACCTATAAATATCTTAATAAATGGACTGTTTGCATTACGTTAGTATATTCTTACCCCCGTTGTAAAATCTTTAAGTGCACAACTTACCGCCAGAGGCCACTGCACAATGCGAACAGGGCTGAATGATAAGTCTCATATTGACGAATCGTTAAGACAGGGTGCGCCCCCAAGTGTCATTTGACCGTGGTGATATTTAAAGATCGTTCATTCCCATGTAAGCTCACGGCTAATAAATTAAAATGGGGGACAATATTTGTCATTGGTCAGAGACGTTAAAAATCTTTACGATTTTTTTAGGGCGCTGGCATCGAAAGACCGTGAAGAGATTTTATTTTGGCGTTTTACTGAGTTGGGTCTTTAAATAAATTTCACGCCTAGCTTCTTTTTATAAAAATTTTACGGCCGTATTTTAAGAGAAAGCATTAAAACAGACGGGTAAAAAAGAAATGATCTCGAAGCTCGATGCACATTCAGTAGTGGCGATAGAATTCTAAAAATGGACACACTAATCCTTTTAATGTCTTGCGATATTTTTTTACGATTCGAACGGCCGGAAATGAAAATTGTTTACTTCGTGATTTCTAAACCGAAGGATATTATCGGATTGATTGCTCAAAGGATTTAAGGGAAGTAAAGTGTCGGAAAGTTGATAATGATACTCAATATCGACAAAGAACTGAAAAAGAGTTATTAGATTTGGTGAATTTTGTAGAACAACCGAGAGAAATATGGATTTTTTAAAGGTGTATTATTTATCCAGCTGTTGAATATTATACTTATTTTTTAAGGTTAACCTTGAAATGCAGACTAAACTTTACGTAAAACACTTCACAGATCTGTAAAAATCTTCAAGGTTGATAATATTTTTATAACATTGGAGGGTAAGACACGATATTCAAAAGATACTCAAGATGTTCGAAGATAAACTTTGCATCTACCTTAGGAACCTTATGAAAGTACTTCCACATTGGATTACAGTATCTGCCGAAGTATTATTACTTTATATCATAAAATTTTTTTCACAGAGAATAACACCAGCAATAATAACTCAGAAATAAAATAAGGGGGGGGGGGGGGGGGGGAAATGAATAAGTGATTTTAAGACATTTTTTAAAACTTTGTTAAACTAATTTATATCTTAAAAAAGCAAAAACAATAATTAAAAATATATATATCTATTTTACTTTCACATTTTGTAAGCTGTTATTACTGTTTTCGTGGTAAAAGATTTTTATGTAATCCTTAGGTTGGTGTGTACGCTTAAATACCTACATTTATGCACAATGATGGCTAATCAATCAGTCCGGGGCCTAGAGATTAACGTTGATTCCAAATAACAACGTACATCTATGCCTAACCCAGGATTCGAACCCGCCACCTTTGGCATGCGAGAAGTAATACTTCGGCGGGGGGGGGGGGATATTTAGCATTAGATCTATGGAGAAGATGCATGGTAACCATTCCTCTACAGTTTTCATGAAATATTTGACATGCTCTGATCATAAGATATGAATTATATTTATATTATGGATAAAAAATGTATTACTTATTTCTACGTATCACTATCCAGGCGTGACAAGCGAACCTTTGGTAATTGTAGAAAAGAAAAAGAAAAAAATCTAAATAATACGTTTCGAGGTTAAACTTTGGGCAAAATAAACCAATGCAAAATGTTGAAAAGGCAAAGCTGATATCTCAAAGGCAAAACGGACAAAATGTTCTCAATACAAACTTTTGGCGGAAATCAGAAAGCAAAAAATCAGAAAGAACATTGACAAAACATTTTAACGGAAGAATACTTTTAGATAAAATTAACAGATAATTTTAATGTTGAGATTTTCTAATTTCTCACTAAAGATCGACGCTTTAAACAAATGATTATTATTTCAGAGAAGTTTGACTCAAGTGTACTTATTCAAAATCATAAATCCATTACAACTAACCATAGCTATTTTCACTTTTAATATATTTCCTCTAAACCACGATAATCTTAAGCGATCAAGAGAACATTGTAAAACAAAAAATAAACTTTTATTATGAAGTTCATTTCTCACCAATAGAAAGCAAAGTCGAGTTTATAGCACGTTTTACGGCATTTTCTATTGAAGTCTAGCATAAATTTGAATAGGCAAATCAGTCTTTATGGTGCCTTTTATATCTTCAATTCTTTATTAAACTATTGACACCAGTGTTCGCATGCGGGCGGGAAAGATTTTTATTAAATAAAAATAGTCCTCTTTATTAAAAAGGGTGCAGTAAAATGTCTGGTTCAATCCTTTAAACCTTTTATATGCAGATATTTCAATAAAGCATGGTGAAAAGTATGCCAGCACAATAATGAAAAGCCAATAACTTTCTAGTCGTAATGTTTAGCAGATTTTTTGCAGATGCATAGGTAAGTATGTCCCTTGATTTGAATAGGGAAAATGTTATAGAGGTGACAATATTTTAGTGTGCAGTAAATATTTGAATCTAAGATGACAATTTCGTTAGTTAAAAAATTCATATTCACTGGCATGCCTACAGAAATATTCGATTACCAATAATGAAACGTTACTTTATCTAGAATCAGTATTCCTAAAGATAAACAACAGGTTTCTATTAATACTTTTTGTGATTTTCGACGTCAAAATGTTTCAATTACTAGAGGGCGACAGAGAAGCTTCCTCTCCACTTTCGGCAGCCAATCGTTGGTTGCCACTTCAAACAAATATTAATCAAAGTGATCGTTCAATTCTAAATTATAATCGTCTTTAATTAACCACTATTTCCGATAAAGGGGCTTACACAGGAGACGAGTAAAACGGTGGGTTAGGATCTTACTCATCGCTTTACTCGCCTCGTGTATAAGCCCATTTAACCATTAGAAGGTCGATAAGTCGATACCGACCTTCTTGTAAATTGCTAATGCTTTGAATATCTGATCTTTGAATGGAAATCTAAATTTAAATTTAAAATTATGTAACATATTAAGTGGTAGTAAGTATTACATTGTGAAATTGCAATGTTATTACTACTGTATTGCAAAATTAAATGTTAGTGGCTTTCATACTAAAATGCAATGGGAAGTTTATACAATGACTGTGAAATCATAACCTTGGAGAGTATTTTTTATAATTTAAAACTTCTTTACTGTAATTAAAAAAAAAATTAAATGGGGAAATCTTTTAAAATGCGACCAAATTTTCGATTTTCGGCAATATTTGAGGAGTATTATGTGAAAATGTGTGTGGGACAGGCAGATCCATTTTACAAAAATTATTAAAATATTCCGTAATCTAGTTAAATATTGTCGAAATTTTTTGCGAAATTGTTTATCGTTGTTAAAAACGCCCACCTTTGGTTCCTTCTTCAAATTTCGCTTATTAACTATTATTAATGTTAAAGATAAAACACAGTATCCCATAAGTTTTAAAGTAGTATTTCGGCTGACAATATACTTCAGAAAATATTGAGTTAGTTCTAAGGAGTCCCGAAAATGTTGTGATCACTTTTAACCTGCTTGTTTCTCACATAGTACCATTGACATCTCCTTGCATATCCTTGATAATTAGCAAAAGTTATTCTGGTACTTACGCATTATTCCATCGATCATTTTCAGAAAAACTGAAACTGTCGCCATCAGACAGCTTCAGCGTATAGGTTTATCAAAGCAAAATAAGGTTGTGGAACATCGCACAACTTTCAATTACGCGTGATGTGGATTTGTGTCATAGGGGACTGGGTAGTCAACGACAGCACAAAATCAGAAAAATCAAGGCTTCAAAATAATTCACATAAAGAATTAAATATTAGTCGAAAGGAAATAATTTTTTGCATAAATGTTGTTCAAATATTTTTAAATTATACTGTAAAAAAAGATTTCATTTAAATAAGTTATTATTTTTTTAATAAGTATTTACATAAAACTTAGTTTAAAAAAAAATTTCGGAGTGAATTCACTTGTGGTACGCTCGTAGAAAAATCTTAAAACTGAAATCAACTGTGTTTTGTTTTATATTACTTAGAAATGTTTATATAATGTATTAAATATAATATTTTGCAAAATAATAATTAAAAAATAATTTTATACACTAATTTGTTGAATGTATGAAAAATTGCAATTTTTTAAGGTAATAATTACTAATTAAAAAAATAAATTACACAGATTTAAAAAAAAAAAAATGTTTTACTATGTACCTCGTATGGTATTTAATCAACATGAAAAATTTCAACTGTATATCTTGTATAGTTTTCTCTACGAGCGTACCAAAAGTTCAAAAATCAACGTTTTGAGAAAACGCAAAAAAACTAAAAAAGTTCGAATAACTTACATATTTTTGAAATTTAATGGGCTCCACTTCCATATTCTGAAGTGTCCATCTTTGCTGATACTTCAGATTTCCTCTGCTTTTCTTTTTTTCCTTTCTTGCCTCTTTTGAAGCCTTCTTAAATGCGTTATCCGCTTCAGTTACTCTACGATTATCAAAGCGTCGCAGGGATCGCAACATATTGTACCCACAGGTTTCATTCCTAAATGTTCAAAAACTAATTTACGACTGCTTGAACCATTGTTAAAACAAAGTACCGCATCTCTTACACCTATTTGTAAAGCTTTGAGGCTAACAAAAGTTGTTTTGGGAAGTCTCTCCCAGACACAATTATTAAAACTCTCGTTAGGATTCTGTGTTTTACCATGGGTACATTTGGCAAGTAATTTTTGGCAGCTTAATGATCGGAACACAGGTTTTATTTCCAACATAACCGCCTCTGGTAAACTGTTCTTGTGAGAGTAACTTTCACCAGTCAGCAAAGCTTTGTTATATTTACACCATGTGTTGTCGTCAGTGGGGCAAAGATCATGTTGTGGAATGGTATCTGTCGACAATTTGTGAAAATAGATCGCCCATACTGCTTTACTCATCTCACTAACACTATTGCCAACATTGCGTCTTATTGCCAAGCCATAATAGTTCTGAATGCGCTTAACTTCAGTATTCGTAAGTCGGTTCTTACCCGACAAACCTTTACCATCAGAAAGTTTCTTTTTCTTATTATCCGTTTTGAGTTTTAACAATCTAGAGCCCATTCGCTTTTGAACATGGCCAATGCACTCTAACTTGCTAATACTTACACCTTCCCCATAAACTTGAAGTCCGCACACTTGATCAAAGGCCTTTGAGTCTCCATCACCTAAGTAGTTTGTGTATTGTACAGATCGGGAATCCAACGATCTTTCGAAGATCTTTAATACTCCGTGGCTTTCTATCCCACCACTAGTTCCATCGTAGTTTTTCTGGCAGTTGTGTGGGCTGGGACTATCACTTTTTGTGCAGACAGAACAATATTTCGACATGCACTCAATGTCTATGACTTTTCTATTTTCGAGGGAAGTTGCAACGACAACACCGTTTAACGATGTGTGCCCACGCTTTTGCCATGTTCCATCAAATGCGGCACAAATATCCCGCCCAGAACCTCCTAACTGAACAGTTTCTTCGATTGCAGTTGTCATCGAGTCATCAGATACTTTCACTAAGCTTTTCAAGAGTTTATCATATACACTGGCAAACTTTGTCGGCGATTTTGATGAAAACCTTAATGGTAGGTCTCATGGCCACCAGCAATCCGCATGCCAAATTTGAACATCGTAGGTCAATTTATTCGAGAGTTATGCTGACCACAGACAGACATTTTTTCTAGATAACTTTTTTGAAAACAGGATGTTCTAAAACGTGGAGAAATGCAGAAAAAAAAATTCAGTTTTTTTTTTGTTTTTTTTACCGAATGCTATACTCTCATTACCCTATGTATACAAATGGGTAATTGAAAGTAAAAAGCAGGGCTTCAGTCCCCAATATTTACACAGGTTATGATATAATTGTTATCTATTATTGGCGCTAAAGCTGCCTTTTGTGAATGGTTTCGATTTATCGAAATTAATTGACGGGGTGATATAAAAGTACAGATATTCCATTCTCAAAGACCAAATTACTTTCCGGATCACCTCTATAATATTCTGTAAAAACTTATATATATATATATATATATATATACGTAATTATAAAGGTACATATATATAAAGGTTTCAAGGGATATTTCGGCAAAAAATGTGATTCTGGAAAATATTGCGTCAAGTCTTGGGACGAGGAAAAATATAGAATATGAAACTATTATTTATCCGAGGGCTTTTACACATCACCATTGATATTTTTTTGCATTCCCATGACTATAACCAAATCTTATTCCATCTTCAGAAACCAGATACTTTCCTTAATCACGCAGCAAAGATACTCTTTGGTAAAATAGAAAAACCCTTGAACGAAAAAAAAAGTCCCTCTTGTCCGCTTTGACATATCCCTTTTACTTTTCTGTACACATTTAGTCGGCGACGTGCTTTTCTAACTGTAGCCCTTGTCAAACAAACAACCAAAAGACAGGCAACAAATACAACAATCCTGGCGACATGTTTAGGATAAGAGCCTCTACAACTAAAACATTTCTTTTTACGAGTACACTAGTGGCGAAACGTGCTCCAGAGCTTGCGCTGTTAGTGGATAGGGGGCGATATTGCGTTTTGTTGGAGAGTAGTGACAAGTTTTTATGAGACACGCCGGAAAAACGGACACGCAAACTTGTTTAGGAGTGATCGTAGTGAGCAGTTCGTCGCCGTTCAAGAGTGGGGAGGATGTTTAGAGGGTGGGAGAAGAAGTTGGGTAACAATCGTATTTTGTGACTGATGCTGTTGGGGATGGCTGAGTGCCAGAGTAAGTAACTACTTGAGTTTGAGGGATTGGCAGGATGGAATTTTCTTCTGATATGGGAGTAGAGAAAAGGTGTGGGAATATTATAAAATATAAATTTGTGATTGAGATTTTTTGTTAAATTGTCTTCACGTTCAAAGAAAATATCATGTTCCCGACAGCATTTGGCGGCATTTCATGCTGTCAAACGATACTCAGTATATACCTGGGAAATACTTGTATTTCAAAGGTATTTTTCTATAGAATTTTGCTGGGATAAAAATTTCGCGGTACATATGCCATTTTTTAGGCATTTTCTCTGACATAAACAGAAAAATTCTCTTTTTTTTTAATTTTTTTTTTTTTTTAATTAATTTATACTGGTCATCCCTCTAACGAAGTCCCTGTAATTGAAAGAGAGGCAATTTCCAGTTGTTTTTCTATTTATTTTATATTTTCTTACTGTTATTACTGGTTAATAATTAATATATGTCTTGGTAATCAATACCAGTGAGCCAATAATCAGGAATAATAAATCTTAAAAACTAGTTTCATTTTATAGTTTGTTCTAATTATATAAATTTAAAGGAATAGCAATATCAAGAACAGAAATGAAATTTTTGATAAGCCATAATGTAATACATATTTTTTAAAAAATGGAGAAAGAGCACTTAACCATTGCACATTATATATATATATATATATATATATATATATATATATATATATATATATATATATATATATATATATATATATATATATATATATATATATATATATAAAGTTATAACGCGACTAATTTGCAAATTTTGCTCTCTTTTTTTATTATTCTGAATACAAACCCTCATCCTAAAATTTTTTTTTTAAAAATGGATTTCTTCGTAGTCCCTTCTTTACACCATTAAAATACAATAGAGTTTGTCTTAACTCTTTGCATACGAAGCCTTCTTCGCGTGGAGGTACCAGCAACTCGAGACTTTTCGCAGCATTTTTGGTTCGGTAAGCGGTTTCCCGCTTCAAAGAAACTAAACATAAACAGTCATTACCCTGCATCGAATTTCCACATCAAACCTAGTGGTGAGCGGGAATCACCTCTCGAATTGTGGCAGCAAATCATGTGGTGAATGAGAGTCACCTCTCGAATGCAAAGGGTTAATATCGCTCGTCCATCCGTCTGAAAATTACTCCTTGTCTGATTGAAATTCTTGCTCTTATATTTTAATTAAACTCCACAATGATACATTGATTTGTGTATCCATATCACGTTCAACCACAATTTCAGACAGATGTGTAAATCGGAAAACCAAACGAATATTTCCATTCACTTAAAGTGGAGTCCATAGAAAAATTTGACCTAACTATAGAACACCAGACGAAATAATTAAAATATTTGGACATATGGCACAGTTGTAAGATTCTTTATTTTGAGTTAAAGTGTGGTTAGAGTCATATGCATATTTTGTTCGGCATTCGGTTTCAAATTCAAAGATCGACATTAGATTGGTTTTTAGTTCCAACTCAAGTTAAAACTGACTTGAGCCGTTCTTCCAACTTTTAAGTTCTAAAGTCTACGCTCAATTTAACTCAAAATTGAAAAATTTTGAGTTGTGCCAAGAGCTGGTTAAATGAGGTGTTGGTATGTTTTGCCAAGATGAAACGTCTTTAAGTTTTTGAGGGATTTTTTTCTTTTCTTTTTTTTTTCCCGCATTTGTTTTGAATTAATCATTAAGTTTACATGTTTTGTTATATAACATCTAGATGACAAATCCTTCTCATCCTATATTTGATTGCAATTTCCGAGTTGTGCTGTTTCTTAATCTGTGAACATTTTTCTCACACCGTATATGAGGATTTAAGCTCCTCAACGAACCATCCCACAATGTTTATTTTTCTAAGAGAAGGCTGTTTCTGCCCCGTTATGTTAAAACCATTCATGTCAAATGTGGTTTATCTAATGGCTAACTAAGTTGATCATTAATAAATTTAAATAAAATAAACATCGGGGTGTGATCCGTTTTACAGCTCGGTGCTTCATATACATGTGCAATAAATGTTAACAGATTAAGAAGCAACGTAAACTGGAACTGGCAATCAAATATGGAATGAAAAGGATTTGTTGTCTAGATGTCATATAACAATACGTATAAACTTAATGATTAATTTAAAACATGCTAAAAAGCAAAAAATTAAAGGCGTCCCATCTCAGCAAAAAAATACCAAAACCTCATTTCACTAGCTTTTCCCTGATTAATAAACCGCTTTCCATTGTAAAGATTGTTTCAAAGCAAGATCATGAGAAATAGTGGATAAGTAAGAATACTCTCAAGAAATCAAGTAGGCTACTTTTAAATCCCTCTCGCCAATTCAGCACAAAAACGCAACCTTCAATCTTTATCGGGGTTCTTGAGCAATCGCGACTAAAAATAGAGAAGCCCTTTTAACAACCATAAAGACATCACTTCTACAAAGATGCGTCCTCTGCAAAGACAACTTATACCACCAGGGGAAGATTGATAACACCAAGAGTTCTGTTAGCGATACTGAACCGCTTCCTCTACTGGCATAAAAGAGCACTGAAAGGGGGATCCTTATACGCCTTATGACACTTTGAGAGCTTTTTTTTCTTCTAGGTCTTGGAACTATCTTTTGCTCAAGTGCAGCATTTAATTAAACTTGAAACCTTTACAAGAACTTATTATAGGAAAAAATGTAGGCATTTATAAAATTTTGACAGGGAAAAAAATTCATAATCACCGCCAGGAAAGTACAAGGGGTAAGCACTAGCTCCCCCTCCCTTCGCCCCCGTAATTTGAAAATTAAAAATAACTTGGAGAAAAGTGTTATGGTTCAAGGGAACTAGATGTATGATGTAGACTTTAAAATATTTAATGGATAAGAAATTTAATACTTAACTACTAATTAAAATTTAATTATAATAGTCAATTGAAAAACCAAAAGTTAAAACAACAAAGTTTAAACACCTCACGCCCCCTTGGATGCCCATCTGCTCCCCCCCCCCCCCTCCCCCTAAAACCTTTTCAGCCAGAGTTCATGAATTTTAAAGAATAACTGAACAGGACGCTAAAAAATAATTTAAAAGAATTCGGTAGTCTTTCTTGGCATTATATTATCGATGCTATATTTTTCGAATTCTATTCGAATCATTGCTCAAAAATATTTTTTACCAGAAATAACTGTAATATCCGCTTTACTTTAATGATAATTTAACGGCAATTGGGAATTTTAATTTTAAAATAATATAAAAAAGTAATTAACGATTTTAATGAATCCATAGTTTGTCGCTGCAATTGCTAGGGGAATAATACGTTAACGCCCATTAGAAATGGTGAGAAACATCTTCCATAAAAAAAAAATCCAATGTAAAAAATTAAATAATACTTTTACACGTTTAGTTCAATCATATTAGTTTTACTGAGAGTATAAGCATATCAACATCTGTAGTGAGCAGATTTTGGCATATTCGGGAAACATCCCTGTTTTGCTTTCCCAAAAGATGACAAACCTACTCATAATCCCTCCCGCCATGTGATCCCCACTCTCAACATTAATTTTATCACCCACTGAACATATTGTCGACTAACAATCTAAACTGGTTATTGTCATCAAAAGTTGAAGTGCCCTGGTGTCCCAATATCCCAATGAATACATATCCTGTAGTACTTCATAATAGGACAAATCCTTTTATGGGCTATAACTGTCATGGGCACACTGACCGATTCCGGTCCGCTATGGATTCTCGGCGGTTGGCCGTGGAACAGTTCGCATTGGATTCGGGCACGTGGCACCTATTTCAAAATGGTGCCCGTGGGAAATAGGACTGAATGTATATGAGAATAAAGCCCATGGCATAAGATGTGCAACTATATTTGTTGGTGCCAAAGCTCAGTAGTTTACTGATGTTATGGACGAGACCATACGAAACAATTTACAGGGTGGCGAAAAAATTTCTTCTGGTCAATAGTGACTGTTTAAAAACTAGAAAGTTGTAAAGTACCGTAAGCGCTTGATGAAAAATAGTAAATATAACAAACATTTTAGTTTAAGATACACGAAGTGTTTATTACAAATTAAATATTTATTTCATTATGATACAAATGAAAATTATTTCTGATATATATATATATATATACTAATAAGACAACAAAATAAAATGGAAAACAGCAGAAATTTTGAGATTTCGTCAGGGGGTTGGTCCAAATTTCCAAATCCGTTTAAAGCCAAGAATTTTTTCTGTAGACAATCTTTCGACTGTCCCAACCCCAAAAGCTCAGGGGAAGAAACAAGAGAAAAATGTGAAACTTACGAACCAAAATGAAAGAAAATCTTCAGAATGACATCTTTATTTGAAAAAGTTTAATATTAATGATGATATTGTAACCAAAAGAAGCCAGGAAGTGTTTTGAGTTGAAAATAAATTATTATAAACAGTGTGGTGACGTCAAAAATGGTTGAAGGCTATTTTTTTTTTTTTTTTTTTTTTTTTTTTTTATAGAAGAAATCAGCCATCGTAATCAGCGCTAAACCTGCATGAAAGCGAAGATTAAAACATAAATAACAAAATATAAAAAATGAAGTTACAAATGAAAAATCAGAAATATGATACAAAAGAGGTTCAACAAATTACCAGCGCTTAAGATGCTAGGTCGTTAAAAAGTTGCATATAATACAATAAGACAACAAAATGAAATGAAAAACAGTAGAAATTTGAGCTTTCGTCTGGGGGTTTGCCCAAATTTCCTAAACCGTTTAAAACCAAGAGCTTCTTCTGAGGACAATTTGGGCCAACCCCCTGACGAAATCTCAAATTTCTACTGTTTTCCATTTCATTTTGTTGACTTATTAGTATAAATATATGGTTACCAAGGTTACTATCCAACAGTCTTTGTACACGCATTTCATTGCATTGTAATTTGTTAGTATTTTCTAACTTATTCTTTAGAATTTTTCAGAAGTCTGTTGTAATGGTTTCTTTTGAGCTGGGACGACCCGGCTTTACTATTATGCATTAAGAGTGGCGGCCAGCAATTGCCAATCAAAATTGGAGAGGGAGCTTTGTCGCCCTTTAATAATTAAAACATTTTGACCACGAGAATCGCTAAAATTATTAATAGAACCGATTAAAATAAATTATTTATTTAACTCCGCTAATTAATTTGTCAGAAGCTCCAAACTATGCATTTATATAGTCTGATGCACGGGACATGTCCGTGTCCCGTGCGCCAGACGATATAAATGCATATTTGACCTAGTTAAAATAATTATTTTTCTGTATAACTTTGTCACCAAGTAATATGATATAAAATAAAAACATAACTATTAGATATCTTAATTTTATAATTCTTATCTGTTTACGAGTAGAAAAAATAGCCAAAATATCCTGTGCGTCATCCCATAAACATAATATGTGGAGTTCGTGAGTTCGCCATTTATATAAATGAACACTTCACTTTTTTACATCAACTATGAGACAATTTTTTTCGGGGAACTATGTAAAAGGAAATGAGACCTCCTGGATCGCTGTAAATCATCGACTTGCAATCAGTTTATTGCTTACTACAGATTGACTATCAGGAATACTTAACAACCCTTGTCATTGACAAAAGGCAATTTCGCAGGTTTCGCCTTTCACGGTTCTATCTGTCACCAGAAGACACAGATTGTGTTACCAATTGTTATTAAAAGACCAAGCGTTTTGTGTTTCTTATTATCTTTACTTCGTCTTCGCGGGTGGTCAAAAGAAGGTGGTCATTTTCTTTTGAAGAATCTAGAATAGCGAAGGAGGTACTTAGTTAATGCCCAAGGGGGAATAGGCTGTTGTCATATGGTAAGCATCTGGTAAACATTGAGAAAATCAATCTTCATTGGCAACTCCTAAGTTGGACTGATAAGGCGGTTGTAGATAAAGGTTCTTTCTAATGAATAACGATGCTCTATAGTCATAAAGATGATTTTCTGGCTCTGTGGTGATACTTTGTCCATTGACGTCTGACTCTTTCCGAAATCAAAGAACCCCAGCAGCAATTTTTAAAGTTTACAATTTCATGGTTTATCAATTACTAAAAGACACCGCTAATGTGAGTCTCTGCTTAATATGCTTGGCCGTGGGTGGTCTTCTGCCATGGTAATTTCCCATTGAGTTCTTCAAATAGGAGGAGTTTTTGCATTTTATGGGCTTGGGCATAGAATTTAAAGATTCTAATTCATTTTTATGGTTAGGTAGAGTAAAATAATAAGTATGCCCATAAATAGTTCGTAAAGAATACTTTCCACAATGCAAAATCGTTTGAAATATTGTTTACTGCAGCTGCATACCTATTTCATAACAGATTTTGGATAAATTGGACAAATAAAGATTTTATAGCTATTTCCAACAGGTGACGTTAAAATTTTTGACTAGGGAATCATTTATAATATAGTAAAAAAAATTAAATCCCTTTATTGTCTTTGTCAAATATCATTGATCAAATGGCCTTATTGTTGTCCTATCAACAACAACAAAAATTAAATGTTAGGAGGCGATTTCCATTCCGCTATACCGAAACTTTATTTCAATTCTAAGAATTATTTGCATTTTCAATCCCGCTATACCGAAACTTTGTTTCAATTCCAAGTTTTATTAGCATGTTAAATCTGAAAATATTCAAAATAAATCTTTTTAGGTTTGGTCATTTAGAAGGTCCAACTGTAAATGGGATAGTTAATGAATTTAAGCACTTATTAAACCTTAAAATTTCGTAAATCGATTTTTTTTATTGTTATCATATCTGGTACAAAGTTTTTATAAATTTTGAAGCAATATTTCTCCACAAATACAAGATTGTTCTAGATATAATATTAAAATCTCAAGGATGAAAAAGATGATCGCCTTTTTACTACATAGTATTTACATTGTAAAATATTATACTTCTTGATCTAATTTCACAAAAACAATTATAGCGCTCTCTGCTGGAAAAACCTGCAGAGTGTTAACTAATTTAAAATTTGCATCTTTAAACTGTTATTGAATATTTAAATGAATAGCATAGTTGATCCTGTATATGGCAAGATTGTTTTTTAAGTAGCAGTATAGAAAGAGTACTAACACAAATACAATAATTTTTTCTTGACGCTAGTGTCAGTCCAGCAGAGATATTCAGCCAAATGCGGCCCCATGTAGTGTCCCCCATCTAATGTGGAGTGGATGTCCGGAAAGGGCACTATTATCGGCGGAAGTGTCTTCTGATGTCCACTGGAGCTCGATGGGGTGTGAAAACGATACTGGGCCATAACCGGTTATGGGTGGTCCTCATATAGTCACACGACGTGAGGGGACCAGCAAAAAAATGCATGGAGTAGTTATAGTGTATAAGGCAGCGGTTACCAACCCATGGGCCTCGAGTAGTGTGGTACTGAGCCGTGGACAATGGTCAAGAATCTAAGCCAAGATTAATATTATAGGAGCTTCAGGGTTAGAGATGGGAACAATCGAGTCTCTCGATTGTTAGCAACAATCAAATTATTCGATGTTAGTGTAACGAGTGAATAATACGTGTAACAGAATGACTATAACTATCCAGTTTTAATTCAGATACTGGTTTTTTCATAAAGGGCAAACAATGTAAAAAATCCGGTTGACTTTTTTTTTTACTTTGACCACTTGCTTTTTAGTTTTCTTATATAATAGTTGTGACATCAAAGTGAACATAGTAATGTTCCTTTTTGATATAAAAAAATAATAATTTTTTACCCTTCACGTACAGTATGTTTTACTAAATACTGAATCACGCCCTCACACACACATTTTATATTAACTAGTGGGCTCCAAAATATTTTGATACAAAAGCGGTGGTCCGCACAACTAAAAAGGTTGAGAACCGCTGATCTAGGTAATAACCTAGTCAGGTGCAACATGAGGACAAGTTTTTATTTAGAAGGGTTTCGACAACGATTTCTTCTGAATTTTCCAGTTTAAAATAAGCCCCTTTCCACCATACACTTTTTGCGCCAAAGTAGCCTTTACAAACCCATTACATTAGGATTGTTGTCTAAAGTAGTCTCGCCGAGGACTATACATACCTTTCTACATGCTTTAACCTAATAAAAACTAGGTCAGATAATATAACGAGATTTGATATCTGAGGTTTTAAGTCTTTGTATACGATCTCAACAAGTTTTAGCAATTTATACAAAAAATTCTTTATTTTAAAGTGGTGATATTGAAAATAACAATTAATTTAAAACTTGAACGATTTAAACTCTAAGAGTTCATTGATAAATATCAGTTTAAGGATCGTGGCAAGCAGGGCAGTAGACCGATTGCACAAGCCCCCCCCCCCCCCCCAATAAGGAATTACAGCATTTTTTTTTATTTTCTTTAAATCGACTGCAAATAGCCTAAAATCAAATAAAAACCAATTTTTTTTCTGAGACCTATTTAATTTTTTAATTAGTTAGTTTCAATATCAAGCTGAAACATGAAGCACAGCCTGAATTTGTATCCAAACTGGTGTATCTTGCTTTGTTGCTTTCCTTTGCTTGATTGTTTTCTCCTTTTTAGTCGCTTTTTCCATTATTTAAATTTTGAATAACATTTTCGTTGAAAAAGATGTCATATAAAAACTAGCGATACCTTCATTCCGGAGGTTAGTATTTGAACAACAAATGATTTTCATACAAATTTAATATAAATAAGAAATTTTAAAGTGTATTTTCTCAAAAGTTATGAAAAGTCACTTAGACCCCCTTTGCTTTCTTCATATCAGTGAATTATCATAGAAATATATCTTTTAAAGTAATGTATGATATTGAAATAAATTACTTTATAATGATAATCAACTGGTTAGTGCTCTTACATTTTCCACAAAATGTTTCTGAACTATTTTTATACAAGTAACTTTGCTACATAAAGCAAACAGTTAGAGAAAAATTTATTGCGTGGTATTGAGGTAAATTCAATAGGTAGATCATGAAAAAACTGTTCGGAAATCTTGGCCAATTCCCCCCCCCCCCCCCCTTCTTCTACGCCATCGAAATTTTCCAAAGAACGGGAAAACGGGAGGCGCCTATGAGTAGGGGCGAAGTAATTTTACTCCCTATAAGTGCTTTGCAACAATTAGATTGGACTTTCTTTTTCTGAAATTGTGGATACCTTGTTCTAGAAGTGAAAACTAGGTCGGTAAAAAAATGCACTTTATCGGTTTTAACTACACTTTGCAACTGATGATTAATACAAAAAATTAAATAAATTTTCTCCTTATCGCCCTCAACTATATCTCTGATTAACAAGACTGTTTTCCCAAGAAATATGCTATTATTCTACAACTAATTTTTTTAATTTTTTTAAAAATAGTATATATATGTGTTAAAATTCAATAATTTAGTTAGCTGGTGGTATTGAAGATTTAGCTGGTATGTCATTGCCCTTTCAGAAGGCTTTGGGATTTTGTACCCCAACAGGGATCACCACCCGTCTTTGGGGGAATTATGTGCCTTGCTATTCTCCAACTACCATTAGTTAACTTTTGGAGAGAAGAAAAAGATCTGCTCTTGATGGTTTCAAGAACGGGAGGCAGGGACACTTTTGGGTCAGTCATTTTACACCGACTGAATTGTGTAAAAATAGTTAATTTATAGGTAATGTCAAAAATTCAATTCCGCTGCCACGCCCGCGGTGAGTGTAGGCGGAGAGGCGGTCAGAACATGAAAAAAAAGTTAAAAAACTAGGGGTGTGCAACATCGCACAACTTTCAATTACATTATAATACTGACGTGGATTAGTGTAATTTACCGTTTTATATTTTCATCATTCATTCAACAAAAATGGCCAGCTTGGCGATATGTTTTACCATAACTTTTGTAAGGGCCTTTTTTATTAAAAAATAAAAATAAATAAATAAAAAAAAAAAAACTTGCTAAAATTAGGATTTTGGCGATATACTTCTCGATAATTCTTATATTATCCTTTCTTATAAGTGAAACTGAGGAGAGAAGAAAAAACTATCGTTAATGAGGTATGTTCAAGGAAAGAGAACTCTGAATTAAAGGCATTCGTTTTTACGGGAATTTCGGAGGTGGGGATGTTTAGAACCTCTTAAGAAGCATTACCACAGCGATTTTGAACAAAATCGTTTGAGCCGTTTTTTAGCTCTAAATTACTAACTACCCCAATCGAATGATAATTGTAACAGAAAGAAACTATAATTATTAACTTTTAGAGTATAATTTTAACGGAGAAGTAAATAGCTTTAATACTATTCGTATAAATGTCAACATTTTAAATTATTGAAAAGATACGTTTTACATTCTTAGTACGAAATCGACTATTTTCATCCATAAGCAGAAATATAAACATACTGGAAATAATTATAAAGTCAATCAACACATACAAAAACAATATACTAAATAAAATACTCAAGGAATTTAAACAATAATAAGATCAATCCTCACCTTGAACAAACCAATTGCAATAACTACAGCGTCCCTGAATCTCCCCAGACAATCAATGTCCACCCAAACCGGACATCACCCTCGCGATAGTTAATGAGGGGCACGGGCCCCTTCAATCTGTAGGGCCCTCCCGCCATAATACACAACACATCGCCAATTACACCAGAAGAATCTCACCCATTGTCCCTGGCCATAGGAATATATATAGCATACAATGCGACATCCATATACTAGTGCGGACGTATACATATACATAATGTTTCACTCGGTTCACAAGTGGCATGAGTCCAAAATGTACAGGAGAGGCACTTTCGAATTGAATCTATTTAACGACTTTTTTTTTGTATTAGGACTCTCGTTGTTTATTTTTTCCCCAATAGAGGCGCTGCTAATACGAAGTAAGAACTCAACAAAAGGTCGTTGTCAGAAAACTTATTTGAAAAGTTTTCCATTGAATTGGTCTTTCCATTCTTGATATCATTTTATGGATATTTTGAGAGGGATAGGAGGAAGAACTCAAGGTGAAAAATGTACATATACCTGTAGAATTTGTAACGGGTCCAGATTTGGATAGTGGATTTTTTTTCCCTCCTTTTAACCCGATGTTGAGTCACCCTTCTTTTTCTTGGACTTATATACTTGTGATTTACAAGTCCAATATAATATTTTAAGATTTGCAAACGAAATGCAAAATATGAATCACGAAAGAAGCAAGGAGTTCAAACCTAAATTAAATCGTGTCCATTTTCCAAAAAATTGATTTGCCACTGATTAATATTCGTTAAATTAAAGGAGTATTTTTCCAAGTCTGCAGTAAATGAAGTCCCTACCATCACATTACACCAACAGATGGCGGTAGTTGTTCTTAGAATGTTCCCAGAATCAAGTACTACTGAAAATGAACTTAAACTCAAGTTATTTCGAAATCACTATAAGTGGACTTCATCCACTTTAGCTCTGAGAGCCTCATGCTTACATGTTACTTGAGAGATCCATATATATGTATGTTATGTGTAAGGGGAGGGTATAATGGGTACGGTTATGGGTTATGGCCACTGCGGGGGGAGTGCGCGGTTGTTGTTATCGTACGCAGACGATGGACACTCATAACAGCAGGGGTTGACCGAACGATACTGAGGGGGTTACTGATGTGCATTACGGGCCGGCCTGTTGTTAAAATCGTATGTGTATTATGAGTTATATAGCGTTAATAATAATGGCAGCGTTGTGCGGGGGAGTGTCCGGTAAGGCATTGTCCGGCCGTTGTGTCCGATTAAGTGAGGTTGCAGGTATGACAGGGGGATATGTTGATATGGGGTGCGGAGTTGAAAGTAGGTGTAGTTAATTCTGTGGAAGCTAAGCATCTTAATATTTAGTTTCAAGACTTTTAGACTTTAATGACGCAAATAACTAAGGGCTTGCGAAGTGTTGTATACTTGATGTTATTTCTTAGTAAGAATGGTATATACATTGCCCTTCCTTGTGGAGAATGAAACTGTTAATCTTCTAATGCAAGATTCTCTCTTTTTAATGAAATATTTTATTTTATTTTTTCGTTTTCTTTTTGTATCCGGACTGCTCTAAAAAAAATATTTCAAAGAATCCAAAGTGCATATTTAATTAAATAATTAAATAAAACCGTTGTGTAGTATATACGCAACATCATCATATGCTAACGAAACTTTTTTTCTTCTTTTTCTATGACTTCTCCCGATAAGATGTGTAGAATATTTGCTACTCTATGCTTTGAAAAGAATAGCCAGAAGATTTTTACTAACATGTAAACAATAAATGGGTTATTCTGTTTAAAGTAAAAGGTAAATTTTAAAACTAATAATCGTTGTTAAAATTAATGTTAAAATAAAATAATATAGGATAAAACAATGTTGTATTACATATCATCAGCTTAGAGGACCTCAACAATTATCGGATAAAACATAGAAGAAAAGACCCAATCTTTAAAAATGTTGACCATAATATAATTGCTCACCCGGAATTTCTGGGGGGGGGGGGGGGGGAAACATGAATAAGAGACAAAAGTATAATTTTTTTTAAGTTTATATATATAAAAAGTAGGAATTTTATTAACAGTTATCAACCCCAACGAGAATCAAAAGTACATTGGCCTCTTTGCATACTAGTCTCCAGTAATCATAGAACATTAATCACTCTAGTATTGCCACTTTGTCACCCTTCCAAGCGTCAACTGTAGCAGAAACAACCCGACAAGGGGTTACGAAACTAAAATACTTTTTGTCGCACCCAAATCGGACATGTACGGCACCCCTTTCCCGTCAAGTTCCACAACCAAACCACTGATAACGCATTCCACCCCATAAAAACAAGGCAGCAACTAAATACCTAGCACCCTTACTACATTTAAAGAAGATAAGAAAAAAAAAATTGCTAGCCTTGCGATTACTTACGGAGTAAAGCATTCCGAACCTAGACTAAACCACAGGAACGCTTTTCTAAAAACATGCCAAGCGGACCTCCTCCAAATAGATCAGAGAGTAAGAGATGGCTGAAGATGGCGATGTCAAAAAAAAAAAAAAAAAAAAAATAAGACAAGTATGCGAAAACTCTTCGAGTAGGTTCCCACGCTATTTTTAGCAACTCAACCTCCAAGTAACAGCATTCAAGGTAAGAGTTAAAAAATTTGAAATAAAAATAGTGAATTGTGACAGTAAATACACCACTGCTCATGGTTCTATTGCAACAAATCTGACCTGGATACTAAGCATGTATAATTTGGCGATATATATTGACTTAAATCTCCCTCAGTTAACGTTAATGACTCAATAACCAAAACTCTGCCAATTTTGAGGGATTTTTTTTCCCAGAAACATAATAGTCTCCAAGTTGGCGATTTTGATGATGGACGGGTGGCAACGAGACCTTTCATTTAACGTATCGAAAGTGCAGGTAAGCATTAGTAGTTTTGCCTGAGATTGTTGTCGTTAGGTAGAACCTTTGTATAACGCTTTGTATAACGCTACATTATTTCCACTTCAAATTAAAAATTGCACCTAAAAACAACTGATAAGCATTTATAAAATTACAATAGGATTCCAGTGTAAAATCTTTGAGAAGTTATGTGTCGCTATACAATAAAGTTTATGTAGAAGCGGTCTCTTAGCAACAGTGTTTATCTTAATTCAACTTTATATTACATTGAGTAAAGTTCAACATCTTTTGCAGATGCATTTTAATCGTAACAAAAAGTTAATGCAGCACAAGACTGACTTACTCATAAATCCAATGGCGAAGATAGAAAGTAATAAAAAAAAAAGATAAACTAATGCGAAAACTTTTCGACGAGGTTCCCACGCTATTTTTAGCGCCTCAACCCCATCCCTGGTCTTCCAGCACCTTACAACAAGAGAAGCATCTGCCTTCCATCTTCAGGAGATCTCTGTGATGAGGTGGCAAAAGATGGAACACACATTTCCACCACCATCTTCTACAAGCAGCATTAACATCCCCCCAACCTCAAGAAGAAAAGTAAACAGGATTGATATGAGATAATTCACCATAGAAGGGCAAAGCAAATAAAATGGGTTGGATATCGCATTCTGGGGTGTAAGCAAAGTTGAGGGGATGACTTCAAATCTCGTCCGAATCGGACGTTTAAGTAAATATGTGCCTTTGTTAAAGGAGTGGGACATGGGTCTTTTATGCCAAAGGAATATTGCTGATCAAATAGGGTCGGAGGTTTGGGATGAATATGGATGTAACACTTCTCTGTGTTGTCTGCAAATGTGTGGCTGTTTCTTGATAACTGTGTTTGCGTGGAAAATAGGCCAATGTCCGAAGTTGCTTATTTCAGTAATGGTCAGAGAGTGCCGAAGTATTGGATGTTTGCTGTCATATGGACTAAAGCCTTTTCCGATATGCTGATGCTAAAATGGGGTATGATCTGCGATATGGTGGAAAATTGGCCAATACATTTTCTGTTTGACTTAATTCTTAGATTTTATGTTTACTGGGAAATATCTACCACACCACTTATTACTTTTAATCTTATAAATTATTTTTTACACTTTTGAAAATACATGCTTTTACTTACCACTCTTAGAAAATACATAATTTTATTAATTTTACTTAAATCTATTTTTATTATATGGATTTTAGGATTTGCAATAAGATATACGTTATTTTATGGGAAAGAATAGATATTCATAAAAATATACATTTGATTAAAAAAATATATATATATATATATATATTATTTAGGATTTCTTAAAATTGGAGAGAAGAGCACTTGACTAGAGCGTGGACCTTGACATGACTACGTTGGCTTGAAGTATGCAAATTGTACAAAATAGTAAATTTTGCAGAAAAATCAGTTAAATACTACATATAAAATTTCTAAAAAAATTAACAACAGTACAAATCGACACTCTTGGATCTGTTCTAGTTTACTGTGTTCAGCGACATGTCATAGATTCAAAGTACATCTTTCGAGTACTTTGAAGTGATAAGACTGATGGAAGATAATACTTTTCGAAGCATGTAAAAGTGAAAAAATAAATAATTAAGATAACAGATGGTAACTATACAGCGAATTTGACAATATCGTGAATCTTCCATTGTAATTTAAAATATGGTGCCTTTAACCGTTTATTTATTGAGGGGACTTTTCTTATGGTACTGTATCAATTTAAGCGCTTTGAGCAGCATTGGATTCTGAAATCCACTTCCTGGAAGTTCGTTCTTCAACTGTTGAATGGCAGCACAAAGCTTGTTTCTCTTTCGAAGCTTGCTAGATACAAGCATATAAGACGATGTAAGGGCGATAGGGATGCCTAAAATATTGAAAATCGTCCATTTGTTTGCATATAAAGGGAAATGATCTTGTGCTGCCATACTACAACTGAAGAAAGATCTTCATAGAAGTGGATTTCAAAGTCCAAATGGGTTCTCAAATTGTTTAAATCAATACAGTACCATGAGAAATCCGACGGGACTTTATCCCCGTCAGTAAACAAAGGATTAAAAAGAACAACATTCTATAAATGTTTTCTATCCAAATTAGCATCGCATATATAAGAAAACGCCGATCATTTTGAAAAAGTTTTAGTACTGAAGAATAGTTTTGAGCCATTAGTTATAAAGGGTCTATAGAATAAGTGCACTTCTTACTAAAACTCACTATTAGCAAGAAGTATTGAAACTCGAGTTGTCGATGCTATGTTGCAATCTTCTAGCCCAGTGCATTTAGAAACTACTTTGTAGAAAACCTTGAAATTTAATGAGTAGGTACGAAAAGGATCACGTACTGAAAAGACATAAATAAAAAACACGAAAATAGCGTCTAATATGTTTTATTTTATATTTGAAATCTTTACGTCAATGCATATGCAGTGGCTTCACTCGGTTTTTTTTTTTTTTTTTTTTTTTTTTTTTTTTTTTTTTTGTTGTTGCTATTTTAATTTTCATTTATTAATAGATAGACATTAAATAAAAACTATTTATGTCATTTCATTAGGTGATCATTTTCGTACCTGCATTCTCTATTATAATCAATTCGTAGAAGATCGTAACACAGCGAGCGTAGGACTAGGGAATGATCCTTGCTATACTAAACTCCACCTTAACTTAACATCACTTAGGCAGTAGATCTTCACCGTGCGCATAGGCAATTCATCCATTTTGGAGGTGTGAAGGCACGTTGGGAAGTTCAGTTCAGCAACCCCGTAGAGAACAAAAGGCTGTAATTTTTGGCGAGCATTATGCCTTCACGTCGCCAAAATGGATGCATTGCCTAAGCTCGCGGGGAAGATTTACTATCTAAGTGATGTTAAGTTAAGATGAAGTTTAGTATAGGACTTCCCCTTAAAGAATTGAAATGTCAGTTTGATATCAGAATTTTCTGCTTAGTGTAATTCGAGGGACCTATTCTGCAATGATGCGATTTATTTTTCAATTAACAAAAGGTTGCTTGTTGTCTCCATACTATTCAGCATGACAAAAAAATTACTGACATAGTACCTCGAAGCATTACTTAAAACAAACAGAACCGATTTAACTTAAAATCAGACTTGATAACATTCAGCAGAAAAATACAGTTTTCCCCCTTTAAACAATCTTTTTATCGCCATAAAAAAACTCACACATCAGATTGGTTGAGCTTAATTATAACCCCCAATCAAAAAGCTTTGAAAAAAGGTTTATATGCCGCGTTAGCACTATTTCAAATCCACAAACAATAAAGCACACTTTAAGGGCAATTGCAGAAACAGAACATACTCTGTTGTCTGCCTTATTCACCTCCCAACCCACTGCAAACTGTTGCCCTTCCCAGAATCAAAACAATACCACAAACGATATCACAGGTAATTCTTACCCTTCTAAATCCCACTTCAAAAACACCCTTTTTTTATTTTACCCAAGCATCTTATCTCTCATGGACAACATCGTTGCCAAAATAATAAAAGATAAATCAAAGAGACTTCTTGAAAAAAAAAAAAAAACTATCTTAGCCATTGTTTTACTTCCAGGGAAGATATAATAACTTGTTTGTTCTCCGTGGTGGCAATGTGGCTGAAGTGAGTATCTAGGTAGCAAAGATCTACGGATGTGATTTATTGCTCGTCTAAATGAGCCCGATTGGGAACGGGGGATTTTCTGGTCTTCCAGTTGGGTTGGCGACCGGATCATGCGATTAGAGTTCACGCCAATGTCTTTTATCTGCCGGAGACTGTTAACGTTAATTAATGACTTGGCGACTTTTTTCTTGAAGATCTTAAATAGAAAAATCGTCATGGGTGAATTTTAAGAGGAAAATGTTACCTCTTTTTCAACCCCTTAGCTTAGACCTAATGCTGTACTCTTCAGATCCAAATATTTTCCGATAAAAAACTTCAAAACTCGGGAAACCTTCCTTTCCTATGTAGAACACAAATAAATCTCATTTTAATATTAATTTAATATTTCAGAGCAATATAGCTAAAAAAAAATATGAATATTTAAATGTTTTCTAATCATTGTCAACAGATGGCGCCCCGCAAATGGTAAAAAATTTCGAGAAATTACTTTTCATTGTTTATAGAAATAAATTATAGGCAAATAATTGTGTTTGATAGACCATAGTATTAAACATGCAGGGAAAAAAAATAACATAGTATTAAATATTCAGGGTACACAACATTTCTGCAAGAGAGGTATTCAATTAATTTTGACCCAGTATTTCTACTAATAAAAAAAAGCCTCTTCAAAAGTTTTTCATCCCATACCTGATATGTCATCCATATTTTTGCAGTTTCTTCATCTGTGACCTACATACGTTACATATTTAAATGATAAGTAAAGGAAAATTTAATTTTTAATTTTAAAATGTTATTAAAATGTTGAACTTTAAAAACCTTATCCTGGTTGTGCGTCTGGTAAAGAGCTAATATTAAATCTATTCTGCAACATAGACATAATGCAGTATTTTGCAATCAAAATTGTATACCTTGTATGAATAAAATTAGAGAATAGAATTTTAAAAATTTTAGTCATATTTTTATCACCACTAAATTAGTCTTGTAATTGTGCATATAAAATTTTTCCTTCAACTCCTGGTTAGCAGAACATATAACTGCATTACCTAAAGCTTCAAATATGTCTATCTGACAAATGTTAAGTAATAAAGTCAGTTGCTAAGATGCACTTCGTTGCTTAGCGACGATCATGTTTCCAGGATATGGTATTCCAAGTTAAAAAAAAATAATAGAATAAGTCCATAAAAATATTTTTTTTTCAATAGAACATTGTATTATGGGGAATATGTATATGTAATTATATTATGTAGAAAAGTATATACTTCAAACTTCTAGTTGAAGCAGCGGAACAGCATGGCAAATTATACGTCCATTGTAATGCGCAAAATTGCAAAAGTATATACGTTCACTTCTACTGCAGCATGTATGCTGAATTTAATGTCCTTCATGCATAGTTCAAGTTGCTATCAATTTGAAAATTTTAAGTTAATAGCAACTTAACCTTAATATGCGTAGTTGAAGTAATTGTCATCGTGCACAACGCCTATTATTTCTTCAGACTAACCTCCACCCTAGCATTTCAAAAGTCCAACTCTTTCGAACAAGAAAAATACAAACACAATACCGTACAATTTTTATTTATTTTTAAGTAATAGAACTTAGCATTTTAAACCACCACTAAATCAGTTTAGAAGTTATGTGTATAAACCTTTTTCTGCAATCACCATATTCCGTTTTCGAAACAGATGTAGGAATACCCAGTAACTTTACAACAAACAGAATTAATACCCCCCCCCCCCCTTCCCCTCGCACACATCCCTAGATTCTTCAAGGCCATCTACTCGTGAAGGAGTCAGACCATAATAAAACAACTTCTCATTTAAAGTAATGTTTTGTAGTTTTTCATCACTACATGCTGCCGGGTTAGGCATGGATGTTCGTTGTGGTTCGGAATCCACGTTAAGCTGTAGTTACCGGCCGGATTAGACGTCATTGTGCATAAAAGTATGTCGTTGAGCTTACAAACCAACCAACCCTATGTGCTGAGTTCTAAAGATTTCAGTTTTTAAGTATCGATCAGTATGGTACAAAATGCTACCCTAAAGCAGAGGTGCCACATATCTGACTAACCCAAAACAAAGAAGAAGAAGAATCGATCTTGCAGAAGCATTGTTAGGTAGCATTATTATGATTTTGTAAAAAGGTTGGATTTACTTGGTGCGGAAAAAAAAAGGAGATAAGAAGGAAATACTTGGAATTTGGAGGCGAGTTGCATTTTTTAATGTAATTGTTTGCAAAAGTTAAGAAATTTTGATTGCCCTGCAGAAAAATTGCAGTGCAATTGTCAAGAAGATGAAACTTAATGGATGAGTAAATAAAGCAATAAGTAAACACATATTTATGATAAGGGATAAATAAGATAAAAGTTTTTGCAATTTTTAAAAACGTCTAAAGAGTACTCTCTAGGGCTGACGCACGGGACATATGCTCTTTTTTTCTACACATAAACAGATTGCAATTGCAAAATTATGATGAATATATATATATATATATAACACCGATATCTCGTGCATCAGTGATTATATATGTAAGTATATTTGATCGAATATTAATAATTATTTTGCCATATATTTTCCCCCAATAGTGTGACAAATCGAAAGTTGCATATTTAAAAAAGTACACACTTCACACTTCTGGTTGCAGCAGCGGGACAGCATTACAAATTATACGTCCATCGTATCACTTATAGTTGCAAAAATATAAACGTTCACTTCTAGTGCAACATGAATTTAACATCCTACGTGCATAGTATTTGCGTGCATATGAAGCTCAATATTTGTTCAGACAAGTCAGAATTGCATGCTAATCAAATCTTTTTTGCAAAAGTCCCCAGGCTTATTTCTTTTGCTGCAGCATAGCAACCAAAGGTGACTTTGTTGGGCAAAAGGGATGCGCATCAGGGCTCGAGGTGTCCCTTGCCAGGGTCAACATCGAAGGTCGTGCGAACGTGATGGACCCTCCTGTCTGGGTCCAACAACATAAGCAAAGTTGAGTTGTGTGTGGGGGGGGGGGGCATTCACGGAGATAAAGAGTTGGAACTTTCACTCTCAGCCTTGGAAATACCCCCCCCACACACACACACACGCCTTCTCCAAATCATTTAACAATTGCGCACCCCATCAATGCCGTAGACATAATTTAACTAATGGATAATAGTTAGTGGTGAAGATGTAGTAAAATATGAGGAGATTAAGGGGTAGGACTAAATTAAAAAGTAGCCAAGGAGTTCAGTTTTATTTTTGACGAAATGGGAATTGCGTTCGGTCAGTACATCCGATTTCAGTAACATTAAAATTTAGTGTGATTTTAACATCTTCGGCATGTATGATTGCAAATTCCAACCATTGCAATATTTTGTACAAAAAACAACAACTTTGAAATTATTTTTCGACATTTAATTTTGAAAAAATTATTTTTTAACAACGTGCAAAAATTAAAATTTTCTTATTCGTAAATCGCGGCGAAATTTATTCACGAGAAGTGTAGAAAAGAGTGTAAGGGTGCGGAAAAGTATTTTTTCATTCTAGCGCGTGAAAGTAACTTTCTCGCAATAGTATGAAAAAGAACTTTCCCGCAAGTCTTGTTTAAATTATTTATAGTTTTGTTAAAGAAATAGCATTTTTAGAAGATATTCATTGACTGGAGTTGCCAATATTATTTTATAAATGTATTAAAGACTTTTTTTTTTTTTTTGCATGTGAATATAAAAAAATTATTGCATGCAATATGAGGAAAAGCACTTTTTTCAAACTCGGCAAATTATTTGAGTCATGTTATCGCACTCGTCAAGTAAGCATTTTTCGTCGTTTAAAAAAAGTATTACTTTCCCCACTAGTTGTATAAATAACTATACATTTAGCTGTGATTTTTAATGATTACGTGCTATCTTGTCCATTTTCCATGAGACATATTTCTGTGAAAATAAAACGTAATACACTTTTGTCCGAACTTGCAAAATTGAGAATAAAAATATCAAATTGAGAATAAAAATATCAATCTACAGTAAAACTGTTTAAATAAACTTTTGAAAAAGCTTTTTACTCTAATTTTGTAAGTATCATTTCTTAAATTAAATTTCTCGCAAATTAGCGTTTAGTTGCATGTAAATACTTTATATAGAAGCCGCTTTTCAATAAACGAAAGGTTTTAAGTCACTTATTAAAAAAAAATCTTTTTACGCATTCATTTAAAAAAAAAAAATATTAAAAATCCGCTTCTTCTTACGATATTAGCTTACAATTGAACAAATTTTAGATAACACTATTGCAGATAGCATAACAATAACTGACGTTATTAATTTTTTGGGAAAATACAATGTGTCTTATTTGCATTTTAAAAGTTATTTCTTGACACAATTTTGAGGATAACTTTTAGAAGCTATTTTTATACAATTTGAAACTTTTACCATTCCATCTTTTACCATGTATACCATTTAATTAGTATTAAAATTAGTAGTAAGTGGTATTCTGTGGCTTTTTTTAGAAGGCTAAAATTGGGATCGTCATTAAAATTTGTACAATTAAAATTGATGTACAAAATTCAATCTGCACCAGATTATATTTGTTAACTAAATTGTTACAAATATTATGTTGATTAAGACATCTTATTTATAAGTATTTAAAATCTTTAAACAATATTTTTTATGTATTTAAAAGTTTTAAACATATATTATTTCAACGTAACTAAACTTTGTAAACATAAATTATTTATATGTTTAATGCAACATTTCATTGATTGCCGACATTATCCTTACGTAATTAAGACCCAGCAATTTTGTGTATTTCAATTTAATCAGATTGAAAAAACAAAATACATTTAACAGACAAGACTGTTACAAATAAAACATTTTAAAACAGTAACATAGCAAAAAATAAAGCAATCCGAAGTCTTCCAAATTTATTAGACTGGGAGTGGGGAAGAAAAGAACACATTTCTTTCGAATCATTAAATTAAAAGCTGAAAAGAACAAAATAAAAAAAACCTCACACACACCTTGAAAAAAAAAAAATCTTAGAAACGACTCGGAAATTAAGAAATAGTTTTGTAAGAGTTTCAGAAAATGAAACCGAATACTACGAACTTCCACCAGGAAAACAAAAAGTGACGAATCACATTCTTTTCGAATATTGTCAATTTAGAACTAATGATTCTTTTCTACTTGGGGTTGCGACAATGATTCATAGTGGAATGCCAATTAAGTGATTCATTTTCGAATTCCAGGTGTTTTTACGCTTGTGCCCTACATTTTCATTGCCTTTACAATTTGGTTCAGAAATGAAAGTTTCGTAAATTTTTTTGCTATTTGAATGTTATTTTATAATAACGTGACTAATATGGCGTAGTACGATTTCTGTACATCTGATTTCAGATGCACTAAAATTTAATTAGATCTTGTGCAATTTCTCCACAAGCGAGAAAAAGTCGCAGATTTATTTTAAGCTTCTAAAATATAATATCCCCCCCCCCCCCCACCTCATTTTTTTTTTTTTTTTGATAAAATGATCTCCCTCTTTGGATTAAGTCTAGATTAACACTAAACCTACAAGAGCGGTAATATGACCGCTTTTGATATTTGAATCAAAATAGTTAAATTCCAGGTTTTCATCCCCCCCCCCAAAGTTCGAAAAATTAAAAAAATTTAATTATTACATGGTAATTATTTTGTGTTTTATTGCCTATGCTATATTCTGTATTATTCATAATCAACTGGAAAAGAATATAATGTTTATTTGAAAAGAGGTCATTTGACCGCCATCAGTAGAAATAGGTATGTATAAAATGTCAGTAGATTTAGTGTTAAACTTATATAAATTACCTTTTATATTTTCGATCAAAACGATTTTTCAAACATCTTTGGGAAAGTAACAATATTCCAAATTAATAAAGAATTTTAAGCTTTCATCATAAAAAAAATGGTAGAGAAACTATCTCATCTTAATCATAATTTATTAAAAAAAAAAAATTGTACGTTTTAAGTATTATTTAAAGTGTAGTAAGAAAAAAATTATTAATTTACCAGAATCGTATTAATGTGTCTTCAAAACAACACTTTATAAAGTATTTACGTTTAATTTTTATATAACTATGCATCTTAAATAAAAAAAAAAAAAAAAAAAAAAAAAAAAACTAGCAAAATTGTAAAACAAATAGAGAAAAATATTATGAAGTATAAATAAAGATCACGATTATATTAATGGTTTACGTTACTGATCATGATTACTTAAAAGATGCTGTTAAATAAATTAATTTTTTTATTTTCCTTTACTTTTAATTCATTAAATGCCACTGGTTTAAAAACGATAACTGGATATATTTCAAGTTTTTCCAATATAACTACAGTAAAAATAAATTTGCTTGCATTTGAATTATTTATTTGTAGTCATTTTCAAATAACGACATAAATAAAACACTATTTGCTAATTTTTCTGCAACTGTAATACCAATATATATATATATATATATATATATATATATATATATATATATATATATATATATATATATATATATATATATATATATATATTTTAATGCAATTAAAAATGCCATGGTGAAGACAAAAACTTAAAAAGGGGGCGAGCGCCACCTTTTTGCTTAAAGGTTATTACATCTATTGAGCTACAGAAGAATTTAATGGAGTATATTTTTCTAGAGGAAACATAATACTACAAAATATAAAATTCTTTTCAATGATAAACAGTTCTTAATAACGTCTTTATATCAAATTCCTTGGATGAATTTCAAATAGGACCTATCTAAAAAAACTTTTACAACCCGTACTACCCGAAACCCACTTCACAAATATTTTAAATATAATTTAAGTATTACGCAATAGTTTAAGGCTACAGAAAAAAAAATATCCACGTCTGTACGAAAAAAATACCTTTTTTGTCTGAGTCCAAAAAAAATTCAAAAGCTCTTTCGAAATGCGAATTTCAAAAGAAATATTTTGTTACGCGCAAAAATACAGCTCACATTTTATTTAGAGCACTAGTTTCCTTATCTTAGAAAAAGAATGAATCATCACAAAGAAAAAAAAAAGCTCTCACAAAAAGGTGCCAGTGAATTTAATTTTGCAATAAAATTGTTTCAAATGCATTTCATGAATATGGAAAGAAGGCCGACAAAATTTTCGTGCTTTCTCATTTTATTTATTACTTAAAATTATTTCGACAATTCATCCTATTGCAAGACAAATTAGACACGTTTCCAGGACTCCTGCGTTTTCTTGCGCAAAATTAGAAAAGCATAACAATGTTATATAACGAGATCTTATTTATATTTGTCAGGGGCATTTGCAGATTGCAATAAAATTGGGTCGCATGTAATTTTTTTCCCTCCAACATGTGACTTAGTTAAGGCATAATTCTTTCAAAATTAGGGGTGTGGAACATCGCACAACTTTCAATTACTCTATATTATTGGACATTGCATTAAAATTTGATATGGTGTTATTTACCGTTTTCATATTTTCACTCATTTAAAAAAAAAAAAAAAAAAAAAAAAAAACCTGGCAAGTTTGACGATATTTTTTGCAATAATTTTTACATGGGTCAGAAAAAACCCACGCCAAATTGGCGAAATTGTCGTTGTTATTCGACAGATCTTACATAGTCTTTTCCCGTTCGTGAAACAGAAAGAAATCAATCATTGATGCGCGATGCTCAAGGGTAGAGACAGTAGCGGCTCGTGCACTACAGACCTACAGACAGTACAACCGGGCTGCATCTAAATTTATTAGTTCAAAACTAAAATTTTACATTTTACAATATTCTAAAATGAAGATCCAATTTCTACGTTAAGTGATAAAAAAAATCAGATAAACGGCAATCTTCTTGCCAGTATAATTCAGGAGAAAAACCCCATTTCCAATCAAAGTAATCTTGTACTCCTGAAATCAATCTTGTACTCCTGAAATCAATCGTGTACTCCTGAAACGTGTTTCGGGCAGCCACGTTGCCATGATAACCATTGGAAAGCAATAGAAGCCTTTCCTCCACGCAATATATAAGGTTGCTGCCGATCACGAATTTATTCTATCTTCGGCTGCCCTTGAGTATTCGAGGAGCTGATTGGTTCTGCTTGAAAATCAGCTTGAGTGAAAAAGGAAGGTGAATTAAATGGTTTCTTGAAATCGACGGTCATTTTGAAACATTGAGGGGCACCGGCACCTTTTGTACCAAACCTACTTAAAAGCAAGGTATGAACTTTTCCGTGTTTATTTACAAACATTGTTTTGTTGGCCATGTTTGATTGTACTGAATATAGTGGATTAAACAAAATGGTACTCTCTAATTAGACGCTTCATGCAATTTCTCATCAAAGTAATATTGTTTTTAAGTAAACAAGAACTTATATTTAGAGGCCGAAACGATACATATATATATATATTTAAATCAAAACTATACAGAATGATTTGATTAATTGTTCTTATTTTATAATGTTTATATCATAAATGTTAGTATTTTGTACAAATTGAAACGAAATTTCGATTTGAGTATTAAAGAATTTACATTAATTATTTTTTTTTTTTATTTTTTTTTTTTATTTTTTTTTGAAGTACACGCTTGAAATATCGCAAAAATATGTCAAAAGTGTTTATAGTTTTTCTGTTTCAAAATAATCTCTAGATGGAATTTTTGCAAGGTAATGGTAGCATCTGAAGGTTAGAGAATTATTTTATTAGTTTAAAATACTATTTTGTTCTGTAAATAAATTTGAATATTTTAAACTCATTATCTAAAAAATCTTGTTTTTGGCACGTGAAACTTCATTTAAACAGTGATAAATGAAGTTTGATATAATCTTTTTGAAAAATGATTGGAAACTAAAATCTGCATTAACTATTAGGTGTTTTGAATCGCAGTCAAATTGATTGGAAAAGAAAATAAATTTTGCTAGATTTTTAAATGCATAAGTATTTAGAAAAATTGTGATTTTTTCTACTTTCACACACAATGTTAAAAAAATTCTATATAAAAAAAGAACTATATATTCTAGAAGCTAGCAGATGGAGGTTCTTAACATTAAGAATGATATTACGAATAATTTCCAACCACAATTTCTTTTCTTGGCCCCATAAAACTCGAGTAGTTGTTCAAAACTATGCTAATTATAACGAGTTAAATGTTAATTAATTTTTTAATAAATCTGAAACTTTTTCATGCAAACATCATTACTAATTATGCACTTCTAAGTGCAAAAAAATCAGTTTTTTAAAATGATAATTTAAAAAAAAAGTTGAAGTGTGATTGTACGTGATTGTAGAAAGTGTGTGTGGTTGAGGGGTGGGGAGGGGGAGGAGTTTTTTTTATAAAAAAAAGTCGTATTTTCTAGCTGCACTAACATTTCCGACCACGGGCCGCCACTGTTAAGAAAGCTCTGGATTAAAGACACTCGTTATTGAACTTTTCACATTTCTACGAGAATTTCGGAGGTGGGAACGTTTAGAACACCTTAAAAGGCATTAGCAAAGAGATTTTAATCAAAATCGTTAAAGCCACCTTTTAGTAATTGCTGAAAAACGCTAATTTTTTCATGGGTTTTTATGATTTCGACTTTATGCGCATGCGCGATTTTGACGAAAACCTGAATGGTAAGTCCCATAGCCACCACCAACCCGATACCAAATTAGAACATCGTAGGTCAGTTTATTTGGGAATTATGCTGCCCACGTACACACATACAGACATTTTTTCTAGACAACTTTTTTGAAAACCGAGAGTTCCAAAACGTGAAGAAATGCAAAAAAAAAAAAAAAAAAAAAAAAAAATTTAAAAAATGAATTTTTAGTTTTTGACCAAGTTAATCAAATATTAACGTTTAAAATTTCTAGTAAAGCTAAACACAAAATTAAACTAAAAAATTTACCCAGAATAATGTCACCTTAGTGCTTTATCAATTTAATGCTACAAACACATGTGCCCACTAATTTTTTTAATACATATTCTGATAATAAATACCTATGCTATCAGATAAATTAAGTATATTTTTTTTTTTTTTTTTTTTTTTTTTATATCCTATTAATATACCCTGGAAGAAAAAAATTTCGTTCTTTCCTGTAGTCAATTTTTAGGGGGTAGGTGTAATTTGAGAATCGATTTTGAACTGTGAATATCGAACAAAATTTAGCATGCATTCAAAGAATAAAAAATTTCCTCTGACATCATTCTCAAACCAGAGGATTAACTTTGTTTTTATTTCAAAGTATAAGTTGGAAGACAATTTTTGCTGATATTATTTTTTCTCTTTAATAATCAATAATATTTATCACGTCAGCGGGAAAAGTGATACTTTTCTTTCAATTTCAAGTTCGTGCAATTAGAGACTATTTGCACAGTTTTACTCAACAACTAGGGGAGCGGAACAACGCTTAATTTTCAATTACACTTAATACTGTTCACTGCATTTAAATTTGCGATAGATTCGTGTATTTTACTGTTTTCATACATTCATTAAGGGCCTCTATAGGAGCCCATGTTAAATTCAACAACTTTGGGGGCATCTCATTTAATAACCGATTCTTCAATCATTATGAAACTTTCACAGTATAATATTTGGATACTTTTGAATACTTTAACACGAGATTTTTGTTATTTTTTAAAAATTAAAATAATTATGATTTTCTAAAAATATGTTTAAGAAAAACTATAAAATTTTAGACTAATTTTTTTTTTTTTTTTTTTTTTTTTTTTTTTTTTTTAAAGTATACTACTTATCAATAATTCCTCGTGTTAAAGTACTTAAATACATTAGAGAAACATGTATAAAAAATTTCAAGCATTTATGTCATATAGATTTTAAGCTATGTGCCCCCAAACATGAAAAAATTTCATTTTGAGAAATTAGACTTTGTAGTTAAAAAACATGCATTAAATACCTACATTTTGTTTACTTCAAAAACTTATTAAAAATACTTTAAAATAAGGTATAATTACAAATAGGGCATCATTTTAAAGAGAAAAATGCATATTTTGATAAACAATAATAAACTCGAAATTAATATTCTGAAAAATTTTCATGTGCCGGACCCCTTTAATTGGGAAAAATTTGGAGTTCAGTGGTAATTTTGGTGACAAATATTACAATAGCAAAAAAAAAAAAATTGGTGATATCTTTTTTGATAAATGTTATAGTATCCTTTCTTGTAAGTGGAACAGAAAAGAAACAGTCATTGATGGACGGTGCTCAAGAGAAGAGTACTCCGTGTTATAGACATTCGTTTTCATTTTTTGACTTAACTTTTTACGCCTTTATGGCATTTCTACAGAAATTTCGGAGAGGGGATGTTTAGAGCAAATAAAAAGGCATTACCACTACGATTGTGATCAAATCGATTTTCATTGAAAACTATACAGCCATTTTTAGCGATTGCAGCAAAATATAAATTTTTCATTGTCAGCTACCTTATGCGCTTGTGCAATTTTGAAGAAAACCTTAATGATAGGTCCCATGGTCACTTCTAACTCGTATACCAAAGTTGAACATCGTACATCAACTATTTCGGGAGTTACGCTAACCAAGGACAGACAGACACACTTGGATTTTCTTTATAAGCGACTTTTTTTCTATTTTTTTTATTTTTAAATTTAGCTTGTTCCAAAGCGTATAGAAATGCCAAAACATTTTTTTTTTTTTTTTTTTGTCACCGAATGCCATACTTTCATTACTTTTTCTTAACATAATTGAAAATAAATATTGATTTGTAAATAACTTTTTGCGCGGGTGTACGAAAAACTAATTAAACAGTTCAGTGAAAACTTATGATCATTTTATATACAAAAAAAAGATGGTAAAAGAATAATAGCTCGCGCCAAATTTTCAGCTCAATAGAGTAGGGAAATCGGAAGTGGATGCACTAAAATTAACCATTCTTCATATTCAACAATTTTGCTTTTTATTTTTCATTATTTGGTGGGGTGGTATTTGACAATTTGAAACTAATTTTGGTAAATTATAAGTTTATCGTCCTATCTAGTACACAGATGTTTTTTTTTTTTTATGAAATTTTACACATTTAAATATAATTAACCCTTTGCACTCCAGGCCTTTTTCGCGCGGAGGAATCAGCGACTCGAGACATTTTAGGTTCGGCTGGTGTTTATGGATTTGCTTCATAGAAACTAAACACAGTCATTGGCTTTGCATCGAATTTCCGCATCACACCTAATGGTCCTCTCGTGGTTTGGCATCCAATCGTGTGGCGCCTGAGAGGCGCCACTGGAGTGCAAAGGATTAAGGAAATGTCAAAACTTTGAACGAGAACATTTTGACTGAAACATAGCACCTAAACCGCACCTGTCAATAAAAATCAGAGCGGAATGAAGATACAAAAAGGCCTAGTGTTAAATACAAGGTAGGAGTAATAAAATATTTGCACCACTTTTAAATTAAAATAAAGTTTTATGTATATTGTTAAATCGATCATTATGTAATTCTATCTGGATTCCATTGTTTCGCTGTTCTAGAAATTACTCTGCTGTTTCAAGCTGAGTTGAATTATGCAATTTTTCTTGATAATCTGGAATTTTTATTATTTTATTGAACAACCATTGAAACTGAAAATCCGCCCGTATTAACTTTTAATGTGAGACTAACTGTCACTAAAAGGCCTCCTCTACACAAAATGAAGGCACTTCAGCCGCAAACACCCAGCAAGTAAATTTTAATGACTGAAATCTTTCCTTTTAAAGGTTAACGAAAAATAAGAAATCCCTTCCAATTCGGAGATTTTTATAAATAAAAATACCTCCAAGCCAAATCAGCGTGTTTGGAGACGTACATAAGTTACGTAACGCAAAATTGTGAATTTCCCTCCTCCTAAGTCACGTTTAATCGATCCTCATCCCTAAAATTACAACAGGTTGCCCCCCCCCCCCCCATAGAAATAATTATTTCATTAATTTTGTCATCACTCTCTGTTTCAAAAATTAAAAAAAAAATTTAAAAATTCACATCTATGTAGTTTTGAAATTGACTCAGATGGTTAGAAGTCCAACTAATTACAGATGAGTTTTCTTGTTCGAAACGATCTAAAATGAATCAAGCTATTTTTTAAAAAAAAACCACATAAGATTGGAAAAAAGCGAATGGTTACATCGCAAAAATAAAATTGTTACGTTACACAAGCGACTCTCCCCCCCCCCCCCCTTTGCGCATGACGTACATTTAACATTTATGCACGTACCCTTTACGAGAAGACGTATTCTTTAAAATCCAAGATAAGATTCCCCAAACCTATCATTCTAATCAAAAAGTTCAAACTGATGCATTACACGTTACTGTAGTATTTATAGTTTATAGTTAATGAATTTCAAATTGTTTTCCGGTTCAATCTTAGAATCGAAACTCGTCTCGAAAAGACCTTTTATTTGACCCATCGCGCATGGCTGTGGCATGGGTAGCTTTCTCTGGGGAATGTTGACCTTGAATGGAAGAGCTTTTGTATAAGCTTCTCCCTACATTAGAAAAGTGCGGAATAAAACATCAAAAACATTCTTAAATGTATATTCCCAGGCTTAAAAGTATATTCCTAAGTAAAAATAATCCTAAATAAATGTGACCTTGTCAAACTTCATAACGTATGTATCAATACATTTATAATAAAAAGAGTTAACTTTGTTTCAAAAGTAAGTTTTAATAGAAATGTCAACTTTAGAACAATAAAAAAAAAAACTAAATAAAAAAAAACTCGTCTCTTCAGCGACGACTGATGATAACCCAATGAATCATCCATACAATAATTGGATTTTGTCAAACCCCAAAACTTTGTTTTTTGTTTTATTTTGAGGAGCTTTCCAAAGGCGATCACTCCGTTTCAAATCTGTTCAAATGAGTCATTTCGTTCCTATTGTTTCCTTAAGCGATTGTTTCACCTGCGCTGCTCAAAGGTAAAATATTACAGGGCAAGGTTACAGTTGAAAAGATGACAGCAGGATTAATTTTATTCACTTTATTTATTTTTTTGTTGGGTGACGATAAATTCGTTTGTGATTATTTCTCAAGTCGTGAGCCTGGATTGGACAAAGGAACTTTTCTTTTGCGTTTGTTTGTTAAAAAGTTGTTGAGTATATAAGAATGAGTAATTATGTGTTTACTGTTTAGCTAGTCGTAATATATTGATTGCGCATCTCTCGCGGTATACAATGTTTAATAACGACGACAATAAATACCTTGTTGATTGGAGAGAAAAGCAGTTGTCAAAACCCAAGAGTTTACCAAGCTTGTTGATTTGTTACTATTACTATAGGAGACTAATAGGAGTTTTACTATTACCTATAGGAGGCAAATAATTATAAGAAAAAGAATCTGGTCGATGGCTATATTTTAGGTCCTCAAAATCAAGTCGCACATGATAAATCTATTGACAGCAAACTATATACATATTTCTATTTAGGAAAAGTAAAATTTTGGAAAAGTAATTTTATTCACTTTATTTTATTTTTTTTGGTGGGTGACGATAAATTCGTTTGCTATTATTTCTCAAGCCATGAACCTGGATTGGATATCGGAACTTTTCTTTTGCTTTTGTTTGTTAAAAAGTTGTTGAGTACATAGGAATGAGTAATTACGTGTTTACTGTTTAGCTAGTCGTAATATATTGATTGCGCATCTCTTGCTGTATACAACGTTTAATAACGACAACAATAAATACCTTGTTGATTGGGAAGAAAAGCAACTGTCAAAACCTAAGAGTTTACCAAGCTTGTTGATTTACCAGTTCTTACTATTACCAATAGGAGGCAAATAATAATAAGAAAAAGAATCTGGTCGATGGCTATATTTTAGGTCCTCAAAATCAAGTCGCCCATAGTAAATCTATTGACAGCAAACTATATACATATTTCTATTTAGGAAAAGTAAAACATTTTATTAATTTGAATCAAAGTTTTATATATTTTTTACTAACTGTTTATTAATTAATGTATTATTTACGTTATAAAAATAGCAAAATGCATTCATTATTTAACTTATCACTTACGTCTCTAACAACCTTAAAACCCTTTTGTTATTTTTTCATAAAAGTAAATTATTTAATTGCCATCACTTAAATCATAAATCATAAATTGAAAATTTGTAAAACTTGGTATTGCGATGTTTTGGTGGATTTTTTTTAGCTAAATTCACATATGCATTGATTTCGTATGTTTCCGGCAGCACTAACATTTTCGACCACGGGCCACCACTGCTAGCAATGAGTGCACAGTTATAAATAAATAAATGCATACATTACTAAAAAAATTATCATTTAACATTTGTTTAACATTAGATGTTTATAGTAATAGACAACTAACTGCTTCTAACACTGAAGAGCCATATTTTTAGCATCGTTCATAATTAGCTATATACAACGTTTTAACATTTAGCCTAAATTGTAAATTGTTCAGCAATTTATACTAACATTATATCTCTTCAAAAAAATTCAGCTGACATTTTCTTGATAACACAATATTACTCGAGTGTTATCAAAAACTTCCAAGTGAAATCTAAACAACTAACAATCAGAAGCTCAGAATATTTGTTAAAAAATCCAATCCACTTATATTAGAGCAAAAAAACAGGACATACAAGAATTGCCATGGAATTATTTAACCAACAATATGTACTAAAATTTTTAATTCGAATCAACAAACCATAGTCATATTTATAGAAATTTAATAAAAATTCCTTTTCGACAACAAAAAAGAAAAGAAACTAACATAATTACTACAACAGAAACACATCTAACTGCCGATATTTTGAACCCGAGTAACAAAAAATTCCACCATATGATACTACTATTTTATTACGGATTACAAAGATTAAAAAAAAAAAAAATTCTTAAAAGCTCTCTACAAAGAAGATCCTTCTTTTTTAAACCCCTAAAAACCGTTCTTGCGCTAAGTGCTTAAATTGGGGATCAAAAATGTCTCAGAGGTGCTCATCGACTCTCAACTTATAGAACTTTTAGGGCATTTGTTTTTAAACTTGTAATGGTTTTCAGAAGAATATGATCTTTTAAGTACTCACCTCCGCTAGTCGACGGTTTTAAGCTGAAAAAAGTTTTGCTAACTGAAAAGCATATAGAGAGCTATAGTGCCGCTCGGATTCTTTTAACATCTACACTTTAAAACGAGAAGATAGATATCCCTCTTTTTTTTTTTTTTTTTTTTTCTTCCTTTTTTTTATTCGAAATTCTACCAGTTTTCTTATTGTATTTAATTTTATTAAAAAAATAATTTTGCTTGTAAATGTGTTTAGAGTATCCTTTAGACACAAGTGCTCCGCTAAATTATTCCAAAATCAGTCAGTGAAGATTTATTTCCTTGGAATGTTATTCATTTTATTAGAAGATATTTGAGGTTGTTTTCATTATGTAACGGAAGTAAGAAATACGGAAATTACACATAAATTACGAAATGGTCTGAATTATCAAATGAAAGCTTTCACTATTGTTGTTATTATTTAACTATTAATTGGATAATAATTGGCAAAAATAAACAGCATTTTTTAAACAAAATTATTAATATTGATTCATCTTTATTGCGCATTATGTTATTGTATACTATACAATAGCAAAATTAAGCATTAGTTAAATTTTAATCAATAAGATGTGTAACCTTAAAATAATGTAATATATACAAATTTAAAAAATGCCAATTGGAAAAATAATAAAGAGAAAAGGAATTTAGTGGCCTCTTAGAAAATATAAAAGTTAAGCCCGTACTTCACGCTCTAATTCAGAAATGGCTGGTGCACAGATGTGCACTAGTACCAGACTACACACAGTGGTGCAAAATCGCGAAAAGCTAGCCCCCCCCCCCAAAAAAAACCCTAAAAATAAAGTTTTTTCTAGCAGGTGGTTTAATAGCTCTTTCGAAAGGTTACAATGTGTATTATCCAATAGTATACGGTTTTATGATCTAGGAAAACATCTGCACTAGTTATTTTACTTCAAAAATAATCTTTTTGGATGGCAGATATGTGTCTATTTGTGCTTTAATATATATTACCACTGAAAAAGGTTACGTAGTTAGTTTTGAGGAGTGTTTTTTATTATTTATGAAATGGATTCTGAGTCTGGAGGTATATAACTACTTATTTCATTTTTAAAAAAGTATTTTTGTAATTTATATAGTTATAGTTGCAGAGCTACAAATATTAGTATAAAAATTATCATAATTTTTCGGGAACTCGATTATCATTGTGACTATAAGTTCCAAATCCATCAGAATCTATTCACTTTATTACTGTTGTTATAGAAAGATAAGCAAGTCTTTCAACAATTTACGTAAGTTTTAGCTGCTAACTTTGTCTTATTTAAAAAAAAAAGTGATAACTTGTAAGCGCGTCCGTTGGTTGGTTGTTTTCAGATAATCTGGCGCCGTCAGCAACACGAGGGCTATAATGCGTCGAAACATTGTAAGCGCGTCCGTAATGTATGAAAAACGACACTAATTATGATACCATCACATTTTGATTTTAAATATAAGTTCATGTGCTGACCAAGTGTCCATATGTCGGAGACAGTTATTAAAATATTATACAAAGTGCATATTAATGTACACCAATGAAAATTTTGAAAATTTAGTGACTCAAGTTCAAATCACTGCTCAGAACGGGAAGAGTTTGTCACTTTACATCTTGTTTGTATAGTTGTAGCGATTTTTCTGGTAAAATTGTCCAATCGAAAGTTCTTGGAGGACGCGCCTAAACAATGTTGAGAACGAGGGCAAAAGTATCATTTGGAGAAATCCTACATCCTCTTTTTCTACAATCTGTAGGTCTTTAAAATTTCATTTTGCTATAGAAACTACAGAACTTACAATAAAAGAAGTCCAGAGTGTCAATGATCGTATTTAAAAAACGAAACATTAAAATCCACTAAAATAATCTGTAGTGGTAAGTTGTTATTCATAAAACATAATTTGATATTAAGCATGATAGCCAAGAAAACTGTTAATGCGAAAACTAACACTACATCTCATCAGATTTGTTATTTATGTGGTCTGACTTCAAAGGATTTTAATAATGTATCATTGTGATTGACAAAAAATATCGACTTTACAAAATATTTAGATTTTTGGATATCACCTCTACACGCGTGGATTCGTTTGTTTGAATGCCTGCTAGATATTCATGCAAAAAGAATTCAAGAAGATTTTTAGTGGATAAACCAAAGCTTTTTTTTAAAGTACAAATGACAGAAATACGGCAAGAAAGTTTTTCGATAATTATGAAGAGTCTGCTGATAAAACAGGCATTCATGAAAACATAATTTATCGATTTTATATAATACTTTTGGCAATTACAAGTAAATATCCGATATTAATGCAAGCAAATTCAATATATTTTGCATAAAAACTGCAGTTACATTCGGGAAGCATTATCCATAGTATCTCCATCGATATAGATAAACAACTGGATAGACTGCCTAACGGTGAAGAAACGAGCCTTTTCTCCCGCGGAAGCGAGATGCTTGGATGGAGGAAATTGTATTGCCGATGTGGATTTTCTTCGATCTTTATGATATATTCGCGTTACTTTCGATATTTAGCAAGCAAAAAAAAAAAATTAAGAATAAAACATATTTGAAGAAAATAGTTAAACCAATAAATATAATTAATCAAAATAATTCTAAGTATAGAATTTGTATATTTAGAACAAACATTTCAGATTAGTTACTGTCGATATCTGTAAACATGTTTGATCTTTATTGAATCGAATTTAATTCTTTAAATTTTAAATTACATAAATCACATGTTTAATAAATAAATTATTATCTACAAGTTATAAGAATACAATAAACAAATAAAATAGACTTTTAAATTAGATTTATTTTAGAAGTAGAAATTAAAAATAATTGAAGAAATACTCTAAACCAGTTGAAAATATGTAATAATTAGATTGCAAAATACAAATTCATACCTTCAATACACCAATTCAAAGAACAATTTAAGTTTCAAAGGCCAACTATAATACTAAATTTTTATACTCAATATTATTATATAACTTATGATTTTAAATATATAAGTTGTGAAACTTGTTTATTGCAAGTATTTGGTCCTATAATTTTGAAATGAGAAAAATGTAGATAACTTTATCAAAACTAAATAATTTCAGGCATTGTTCATAATAATATTAAAGAAAATTGTTTTTGAGGATTTCAACTTAAAAATCAAATAAATTACATAGTTTAATAAGCAAAAATTTAAAAGGAGGAAAATTTTAAAAAGTAGTCGGAGCGTTTTTCCCAAGAAAAAAAAAATGGTTTGTGGTTAATCTAGATCTAAACATTGTTAAAAAGGACCAACTTATTCAGTTTATGCCTGATGGTAGTTTTGTTTCTTTGATGATCTAGTGTTACTCTTTTGGCATTCGAAAAAAGTCTAATATTGCCATAAGTTCTGGCAATTAGTTTTATTAGTTGCGTTTGGTGGAGATCCTCCACAACAAATTCACCTTCAGTTGAATGCATAAAACCCAATGTATTCAATTTTTTAACAGTGTTACACTGTGACAAATACTTAGAAACAGAATAAACAATGTAATCTAAAGGTTTTTCCATATTTGTTTTTTTTTAAATTTGACACATAATGACGAAATAATTTTTTAGTTTGTTGCACAACAAACAATACTCCATCAGAAGCAAATTTTAATCCACCTTTATTTACATTGCATGTAAACGATTTGGCATTTTGATGGTATTGCGTATCATAAGTATGGCTATTGCATTGACCAATTTTTAATTTAGCTTTTGTATACGATTGTAAGAGGAGAGACAATTTATCTCTAAAATTCAAGGGTTATATTTATAAACAGAAATAAAACTGAAATACAAATTGCTTTCCACAGTTTGATTTGACTTCGGATTCCAACAAACAGTTAAAAACGACTTTGTTTTTAAAATAAATACGTAAGTAATAAAGAAACTGATAAACTTTTCCGTTTGCAGTCCGCAGTTTCGATATTAAATAAATTTACATCAGAACAATGCATTTTGAATTATTGTTTCTCATTCCAACCCCCTTTTTTTTATTTTATTAATACAATTACTATATGTTCATGAAAACGTATAAAAACATAGATTAATTAAAACGTATCGAAAACAAATTATCCAGTTATAAATAAACAGTGTAATAATTTTAATTATTAAATGAGTGTAGAATAGAACAATAACAAGTGGAGTTTTAGTTTCGCTTTCATTTTCCATTTCTTTGCCAAATGCCCTTGAAAACGCATAGGATTAAATAAATATAAATCAAGTGTTTTATTCTAGATCCTAATGCTATTTGTTCTGAATTTAAAATAGATTATTTATGATATGAATTGTCATGTAAGAGATCAACCATTAACCACGAGCGATCAATGTTAAAAGGGTCATTTTAGATATTTTTCAATAATAAATAATTAAAAAAATATATATTTACATATTTGAATAACTATTTTTTACTTACCGGTGAAAACTCTTGTTGATATCTTTCCGATTTGCGCTGTTGTTGCAATTATATGCAACACACGAGTTAACCATCATTCAGGAAATCTTCCCACCAGTGGCAGGAAAACAAATATTACTGCCGGCGCGTTTTTCGCCTCGCGTTGCCACCGGAGCAGTCTATCCAGTTGTTTATCTATATCGATGAGTATCTCTGGCTCAAAACTTAACATAAAATCTTGTTTCGTGGATATCAAATTTTAGAATACGCAATTGTGCCTTAAGGCTTACTTTCAGAAGCCCAACAGTCCAGGAACAAGGACATAAAAGCATACAGGGAACGCTATTCCTGAAAATTTACAGAATGTAGAAGATGCGGTTCCCAATCTCCTTGTTTCTTCTGATCCTCACATAATTAATATTTCACGAAAACACCTAAAGTAGAGTCCAATATCAGGAAAATACCCTAAAGAACTTACAGAGTTATTTGAAATACTTACACATCGTTCAATCAAATTTTGATTTGTATATATAATTCATAATATATATTTTATAGCTGAAAATATAATTGCAAACCTGAAATAGGTTTTGACCAGAATTTGATTAAATGGCGCCACCTGTGCGACTTATTAAAACTGTTCGTCCACCCTTTTTTTTCTGGGCCTATAACTTTAATATTTCATTGAATAGGGTGTTGTGATTTAGTAGGTACTCTACTAGACATATGATTGGTTACAGAATTGATTGCTTTATATCGTAATGGGCACAGTATACAGAGAATAAATAAACAGAACGTATAAAATAAAGAAAGTTAACAACAGACAGTGGGGATAATGTGGAATTTGTCTTGAAACGGGTGTAAAAATCACGTTAGAAATGAGTTCGCTTTCGAAACGGACCAGCCAATCTAAAGGTGGAAAAAAAAAAAAAAAAAAAAACGTAAATACGAAAATTTGGACAAAAAGCTTTGCCTATTTCAATACATGTTCAATTACAGCAAAAAAAAAAGTTTTTAATTAGAAAAAATTCTCCCCAAGGTTACAATTCTATAGGGTTTTTGTGCAAGTTTATTACAAATTCTTCTGGACAAATCATAACTATTAAGGCTTCTTCACTTAAAATGAAAACATATATTTTGAAAGATTATTAATGGAATCCTAAAAACAAAATGTCGAATTATTTATTTTGATATATTTTGATTATAGGTCAGATTATTGCTCTCAGTTAAAATTTGTAATGATGACACACTCCTTAGCAATTTTAATTGTTTAACCCATATTCCCCCTCTACAAACATATTTATGACTAGTTTTTATCTTTGTACTAAAGCTAAATGAGAACTTTACTGAGTCGATACGTCGCTTTAACACGATTAAGTATTTTAAGGGGGCAAAATACCTTCCGGGATGTCTTCCTTGAAAAAACTGTAATGCATTTGTGTCTCCAATGGGAGTAAACCAGGATTGTCTCAAAAAGGGCTGAGCGGAAGTCTTTCTCCTACTTAGACAACAAAGTTGAATCGTGTTCGAGACCATCCTGGGCCAATCCAAAAAACAGATCGACAACCAATGCCAGAACATCCGTCACAATTACGGTTGTATCTACCCTATATTGAAATCAAAGATATCAGAGCATCGAGCGGCTCTCGATCCCCAGACTTCTTGCATGTTTGGCGCATATACTGCCTCCGAGCCAGGAGTAGTACAGCCTGACAACTCATCCTTTCATTTCTCCCTCTTCTCCGAGGGTGGGGGGGGGGAGGGAATTTATCACGTGACTGCCGCCCGTCGATGCTGTCATTAAGGAAGCGATCCCGATTCAATGTTCTCTGATTCAGTCCTCAAAGTGTTAAGGACAGCCACTGGGTCGTAAATCCGAGGTCTTTTTTCAGGCGCAGGGTGGGGGAGAAAGGAAAGGGTTTTTCTATGGAAGTCTAGGATGGCCCGAAACGATTCGAGTTTTATGGCGAGTTTAAAATAAGGTTTGTGAGGGAGAGAGAATGTGTGGAGCAGAATCCATTCTTGTTCAGAAGAATGCGGCTTGTTCGGAAGAGTGAATTGACTTAGCAAAGATGAAAATAATCAGTTTGTGAAATTAATTAGAAATTAAATAAAGATTAGTTATCTACACGTTTTTTATTTATTTATTTATTTATTTATTTATTTATTTATTTATTTATTTATTTATTTATTTATTTATTTATTTATTTATTTATTTATTTATTTATTTATTTATTTATTTATTTATTTATTTATTTATTTATTTATTTATTTATTTATTTATTTATTTATTTATTTATTTATTTATTTATTTATTTATTTATTTATTTATTTATTTATTTATTTATTTATTTATTTATTTATTTATTTATTTATTTATTTATTTATTTATTTATTTATTTATTTATTTATTTATTTATTTATTTATTTATTTATTTATTTATTTATTTATTTATTTATTTATTTATTTATTTATTTATTTATTTATTTATTTATTTATTTATTTATTTATTTATTTATTTATTTATTTATTTATTTATTTATTTATTTATTTATTTATTTATTTATTTATTTATTTATTTATTTATTTATTTATTTATTTATTTATTTATTTATTTATTTATTTATTTATTTATTTATTTATTTATTTATTTATTTATTTATTTATTTATTTATTTATTTATTTATTTATTTATTTATTTTATTTTATTAAGATTTAAGATAAAAGGAACGCATTTTTAAAAATTGTGTAAACATAAATTGGAGTATTTTATAAACGGATTTCTGTCTAAAAATCAAGTACGTACAACCTCACAGGGTATCGCCTAAACCAATTTCTGATATTTACAGCCTCTTATTTAGTACTCTATTTTTATAATTTATTATTTTGATTTTGAAATCATAATCATATTATTGAGTAAAAGAATAATTATTACTACCGCTACTATTTTGGATTTTATGATACGCTCTGAAGGGGCGTTAATCTTCGAACAGCAATATGTTTAAGCATAAATTTTCATCGACTGTCATCAATTTATGATACATCAAGTAGCTACGGAGAAGAGACGTGCAAATGCTAACAATAGTGAATTAATTTGTAATTACGCAATTTCAATTTTTCTAGTTAAAATTAAATTAATAATATCGTAATAAATAAAAGTAGTGATAACGGTTTTTATTTAAAAAGTATTAGTATACGAAAGTAATTAATAATATTAAAAAGAAAAAGTCAATATATAATAACAGAAATAGCTATACCTCAATGGGAAAAAGGGTAATACTTTTGATAAAGCACTATTATTTTCCTACACGAATATTTTGAAATAGTGCATAGCATAATTTTAAAATATAATAGCTGAAAAATATTACAAAATATAAAGTCCATTGAACTAATTAAATTCTGTATGCAAAATAATTTTATACTTGCGAACACGATATTAATTCACCAATAGGCTGGTCAGGAATCGCAAATTTATTGACGGAAAATTTAATTTATCGATAGCTTTATTCAATACATATATACATAAATTTTTCTTCACTTTCTGAAACGTATGGATTCACAGTTTTTTGACCATCTAAAAGTTATGAAAAAAAAAAGGAAAATATTTTTAAACATTTCTTCCGAATATTTATGTTTTGGATCAACCGTTTGGAAATAATGTTTCTATTATCCTACCGTGCTTCTGTCACATAGATTCGAATATTCAAAGCACTATCTACTTTTAGACTATCTTTGACACTAGATTACGCTCTTAATAACTTAGCACAAAGGTATCAACCAGACCTGCTCAAAGCACTTGTTGGCATCAAATCTAAGAGTTAATTGTAATACTTCAGTAACTTTAATTTTTATTAGAATATATTTATTTTTAGTGTAACAATAATAGTGGAAGTATTATTAAAAAAAGAAAAAAGGTAATAATACACTTAAAATTACGTTTTAATATAATAAAGGTTAAAAATATTAATAATATTAATAAAAATGCATAAAATAAATCAAATGCAAAAATCCGAATACAAATAGATTTAAATAATTGGACAACCATTGAAGGATTTACTCGCTTCAAATGAATGCTAAAAAACGAGGCAACATTGCCTTGTATTCTCTAACCTTGTTCTAGGATATCCCCACGATTTGAGTTTTATAGCCACGATATATAAAAACTCAAAATGGAAGATCACTACGGGGGTTCTTAATTGAAATCGGGGAAGGATTTTTATGTCTTAAAAACATAAAATTTAAGAGGAGCTAAAAAAAAAATGTTCTAAGTTGTTTTTTGAAATTACATGGCATGTAAAGCTGTGTTTAGCTTTAAGGAAGTCTGTCTTTAATTTTACAAGTCTTCCGGAAGAATTAATTCTTAATGGGGTGGACGTTAAAGGCCGTTTGGGATATAGAAACTTCGGGAAAAGTTGGTAAAGGGGTGTTGTAAAGAAAAAAAAAGCATCTGCGTGAATATAAAAGTTGCAATTAAAAGTTATGGCAGTGGTTGTAAATTTACTTCAATCAGAAATGTGCTCATTCTAAAATTTTACATCCATCTTGAAATTATATGACACCATGTGTGTTAATTTGAATAAGTCACAAAACACGATTCAGTAAACAAAATATATTGATTTCAAATATGTTTTTGAAATAAATACGAAATAAGTCCAACTAAATTATAATCTACCATTTCGAAACAAATATTATGTAGTTATACGCTAAGTTGTTACACTATCCGTACTTTTTGCTCATCGTCAATGGACTGCACAGTAATCAAAAGATAAATAAAATTGACACAGTTAAAATATAAAAATCACTTGAAATTTTACACATTTGGTATATCTTAGTTCATAAATAAACTCTGTAGCGCTTGCCTGGGGGGGTTCACCTTAACTACGTCATCGTAGATGATATCCAGTGGGAAATAAGAAAGTAAAAGAGAATAAGGTGCTGAGCGCTTGACAGAGCAAAGAACATGTTAAAAGGTGAAGGCTAAACAGATGCTCGTACTAAAGTAGAGTACAATTGAGCACAATAAAGAGTAGGGCACATTTGTCATGGCAGTGACAATAATATAAAAGTTTAAGTTCAAATCTATTTTAACGATAAAAATACTGGAGTCGCGAGCACAGATTTCATTGACGAATTTTATATTTAAAAATTGAAAAAAAGAAAAAGCTAGTGGCAATTCTTTTATTAATAATTAAATTTATTCGCCTTTTTATTGTAATACATTGACATAGGAAAATTGATATTGAAAGTACTTTTTTAAAGATGATTTATTATTTAATATAAGTATTTAAAGTTAATTGATAAAGAGTTAATTTTCAGAAAAGTTATAACTATTAGCATTCATCTAGAGTTAATTACATCCTTTCGGGTACCTATCAGTCCAGTGGCGAATATAGGTTATTTTTTTTGGGGGGGGGGGGGGGGGCAATAGGACCAAACTCACCATTACTTGCGCTTACTATATTTTTTTTTTAAAGTGAGCTATCATTCAATTATTAAGGATAGTTTTCAAGGGGTTTTATACGAAACATTGGGGCAAAACAATTTAGTTATTAGTTTTGTTTTTATTTTCAGTTTATTTTAATAACTGAACTAATGCTTTATTATATGACAGCGGGTTATTTTATAAAACGTGCGCATTTAGCATTTAATTGCATTCTTGTACATATATCTGTGTTCTCACTCCCCCTACTTTCTTACTCACTTAAATTTTTTTAATACCCCCCCCCCCCCCCCCTCTGTATACTTTTGGTTTTTAAGGTCATTTATCTCTAGTGTCAGCTCTGTACTTTCAGAAGTGATCGAAAATTTTCATCACTTTTTTCAAATTACAGAAAGCCTGTGTTACTAGTTTCCTTGTTATTTGGTGAACTCCTTTTCCTATACTTTTGGAGTGCGAAAATATTACGCAATATTTACAAAAATGTCCGGACTTTTCTTCAGAATGAGCTAATCACTCAAATTCTTCTAGCCATTTAATTTGAAAAGTTCCAATAAGGTTTAAACTAGAACTACTACACTGGTCTGCAAAATTGAAGGATATTTCAGTTTTTCCCTAATAACTTCTCAGTGGAGCAGCATAGACACATGAAATTCACATCCAAGAGACATCTTTATGTAACATAACGATAAATAAAACAACTCAGTCGCAAATTGAAGTGCAAAGTGTACAGTGGGGGCATATGCAAAGGAATTGAGTATCATTAGTACAGATGCATTTACATTAAAAATCACGAAACTCATGGAGTTGACTTTCAATGTGATCACAGACTATAGTGTGAAAGAAGATGGGAATTTGTATAAAGGTTGCGGTTTTCATACATTTTCTACAAGTGAAATTTTTTCTTTATTTGTTCAGCTTTTTTCTTTATTTGGTTTTCTTTATTTGTATAAGTCCTCCGCAATTGATACTGGATCAACGGTACTGTAATTTGTGATGTCAGAGGAAACATTGTTTTTCTAGCACAGCCAACTTCAGCACTGTCGCCAACAAGCCTAATGACACTACGTTTTTTTTACAAAATAGTTTTGAATAGAATTTTTGACTCCTTATTATGAATGACGTTAACTTAGTAACAAATTAAGATTCCAGAACAGTAAAATGCAGAGGATCACAGATACACAACTATTTTTTTAAAAAACCCTCACTAACTGAATAAACAGAGCTACAGATAAAACGCCAAGGCCACACCTTCATGAATACACCCATATTTTAATTTCACGGTACTCCTGGTGCCATCAACATATCTTTTATATTTGGAAAGCTAAAAGCACGGAAATTATTCGCAACCAATTACAACTATTTATTACTTATATAATATAATGCCTTATATAATGGCCCTATATACGCCCTTGCATCAGTCCCATACCGTAATGTATCCTTGAAGCCAGCAAATATTAAAAAAAAAATGTATTCTTATTCTATATAATCGATATTAATTGCTTTAGTATTTTTAGGGTAATAATGGTTTTTTGTTTTGTTTTTTTTTGCTTTTTTGCCCCCCCCCCCCCCTTCAGTAGACATTAAATTAATTTTTTTTTTGTGTGTGTTTGATTGACTAAGTTATTATATTAAACAATAATATTTCTAAATACTATTAAATGTTTTTCACTAATGAAGACATGACCTCCATTAATAACACTATTACGCAAAAAATACGATTTTTTTACTCAACGTTTTATACCCCATATTCTCAATTAAAAAAAATTGTACTTCAAAAATATTTCTAACACACCGTACGTTATGCTGGTTTGATCCATCAGACGATAGATTTCATATAGATCATCGAACACAACCATGAATATTTGAATTAAGATTATTCAAATATCACTGCTTTTACTAATACCCAAACCTTCCTCCTTCAACGCACCCCCCCCCCCCCTCACCCCCATTTATTCTGAGACCAAACCAAATAAATACCCCTCCCGAATCTAAAAGCTTATTTCGGCTATTTTCCAGTAAAATAGATCTTCAAGAATCCGCCATCCACGGAAAGTCTTCCTAATTATATCTAATTCCACAACCCCCTCATCAATCCTGCTTTGCAAGGCAGATATGGTCGATTCATCAGTTTAAAGTCCGAGTCTGATCTTCGGATAGAAAGATTTAATTTCAGAAATTGCCACTGCGGCGCTTTCTCCTGGACACAAAAGCCTTGGAGTTTGTTTGTAGTGGTGGCCGTTTCGAATTGTGCTTGAGTGTATCAGCTTAATGTTTGTTGGGAGATCGGAAATTCGCCTTTTGTGCAATTAAAGTGGCTCTTAAATGAATTCTGACCAAGGCGATTTGAAGATTAAATTAATCTTAAGTAATATTCGCAGAAGGGATTTTTCAAATCTCATAGCCTTACAAAATATTGATTAAATCTAAGACCTAATGAAGGAAAATTGAATGATTAATACAAAGTGAAAAGTTTTACTATGACGTAAAAAAATGGTTTTATGATTTTCCATTCAGTAGCATTCAATTCGTTATGATTCAGTAGCGCCACCTGTTAGAAAATATATAAAAACCTGTTATTATTTAAATTTTATTTTCAAATTGAAAATTTTAATCGACATTAAATTAGCGTTAAAACTGGATACATTACTCTTCATAATGTCAAATATTTTAATATTTTTGAAGGAAATTTTATTCAATTTGGTTTAGATATGTTTATTAAATTTACGCGATGATGAAACTCATCAGTTTGCCATAACCACATGGGCTTAATAGAATACTTTTCCAAAGTGGTTTGAGAATTTCTGAAATATTAGTTCAGAATTTACAAGATTTTGGTCAAGTATAAATACAGTTTAAGTAGCATTTCAAATTTTTAATTTGGAAAATAAAGTACGCAGTTCTTTCCCTTTTGCGTCACCAGAATATTTTATTTATAGGTATATGCTTAAATGATGATAAATAGTAAACATTAAACAATTATTATTCCTTTTGCAGAAGTGTTCCCTCCGTATTTCGACATGAGCAGAATAGGATAAGAACAAACATAATTTTATCATTATGCAATACGATCCATATTTGGACTTCTAAAATTATGGAGCTTGGTGAGAGTAAGTAAAGAAAAACTTCAGACGGTAAAATGTAGCTCCAATATGTTTTTTTTTTTGCTGTATTTGTGCACATGCCAACATCCTCAACGAATAAAGACCTTAATGCGTGTCAACTGTTCGGCTTTTACCAATACTATGTATAAATGTTTTATATGCTACAGAAATATTTCATTTTCCTTACAAACTTCATTGAGTAGCTTTTACAAATATTGTTAAACCTTATAATCTAAGTGCGAATTAAGCATACTGAACTAAATTTTCCATTTTAATTCAGAAGTATGCATGTCTGTAACGAGTCCGTCACAAAATGGTCAGGGTAACTTGAACTGATGCGGTGAAAGAACAGTCAACTAACTTGAAGTATTACCTTAGTTATTGAGTAAGCAATATTAAAGTTACAGAGTATAAGCCAAATCATTCTTAAAAATTTGAATTAATCTGATAATTTTATTCAAATTTTGAATTTTATAGTTATGATTTTTTATAGACAGGTAAATGCATGTGGTCATGGTAATGGATTATCTCCGCGCAATCTCTACACTAGAGCAACACTTAACCGAAACACTGTATTAAGTAGACTGCAGTCTACTTATTACGGTGTTTCGATGCTAAGTTTCCCTTTCCACCACTAGTCCATTCAGTTTTTTAAAAAAAAGTCCGGGAGGTCCCTCAATTTGTTATCTGATAGATTGGTGTTATTCAAGACAAAATCAACTGTATTTTTAAATCCTTTATATTAACTTCGATTTTGTTTGTAGGTATGTTTGTCAATAGGGGGGGGGGGTAATCAACCTCTTTGCTGTCATCCAATCGGACTGAAACTGGGCAAATGGATTCGATGTCGAGAACAATGCATTCTATCAAATTTTGTGACTGCAACTCTTACTAAAAGGTCACTTTTACACACGCTTCTGTAATCGCTTCGGAAAGCCATTTATTAATCCCATTTAACCGATCATTTGTTGAAACTCTTTCCTGTTGCTAAAATTAGTTTAATCAAAGTAAATAAAAGATAATCAAACGTGAATGCCTAAAATCATTATGTAATGAAGTCTAGTGAAATAATTTTAACCGATCATTGTTGAAAATATCTTTAATCAAAATAAATAAAAGATGTGTGTTTTTATTGCCTTACATCTGACTTATCAGCTTTCGTAGATCGTTTACTCATTGTAGATGACAATGTATTCAATCGAGTTTTTTGGGTTAAAAAGTTAGTGAATAGTTCGGAATAAATCTTGTGTTCTTAATGATCAAACACTATGAAAACTCGACCTGACCTCAAGTTGTAAGTGAAAATTGGCAATGTGTATACAGGATTTATATTAAAAGCTTTGTTTTCATGGGTTATATTTATGAATTAAAACAGTTTTGAGCCAGAGATAATTTAATTAATCAGTGATATGTGTAGTTTTAGCAATATATTAACATTGGAAAATAGAGTAACGACCAAAATGTAGTCTTACATAAAGTAAGATTAGAAAAGGTGAAAAATGTAGACTGTACTAGAAACAGTATGGCAACCAAATTTTCAGATACGATAGCGTATCTGGCAAATTACAGAAACGTTTTAACCTGCAATCCCTGCATTATTAAAGAAATCTGAGTGAATCAAACAGGAACATCTAAATAAGTTTCGTAAGACTATTTTCATTTCACTGTATAAGATATGTGGGTGCATTTTTGATGGGGCTCGTCCGTTTAATGGGGATAATCATATACCCATCAATCTTCCGCAATCAATTTCTCATCAATCTTTTGTTTGAAAATACAGAGAGAGTCGAAAGTGGATGCCGCAATTTGAGATTTGTGATAAACCAAGCAAAATTGTTTAAGAATGCTATTTACTGTAAAATGAGTGTCATGCAAGAATACATGTTTTGAAGTACAAAAAAGTAGTTTAAAACTTCATATATATAGAGGGCATTGTATCGTAAAACATCATAATCTGCGCCATCTATATACGGTTTTTTTTCCCCCCTTTTTTTTTTCTTTCTTTCTAACTCTGCCATGTAAAGAAGCATTTTATTGTGGTTTGTTTGTTTCAAATATATTTCTTAAAATTGGTTATGAAAACTTGTCTGTACTTTCAAATTGTGCTCTAAGCAATAATAAGCAAGGGTGTAGAGGGGACGGTACGGCGTACTAGTACTTTTTTGAGGCCCGGCAAAGCATACCGATACTTTTTTATAGCCTTTTCGGAGGTATTTTTTAAGATTAATTCATTGTTATTTTATTTATTTTAGAAATGCGCACCTATGGAAAAAAAATCCTAAATTTTTTATGTATTTTGCTGCAGCTTGTACTGACATATATCGTGATTTTCTGTACAATAACGAACGAAGAGTTCTTGAAGACTTGAACTGCTCTTAAGTCAATTCAGTAAGCTCCTTCAGAATACGAGCGTAGCTTCGTTAACGTTATTGTATCATAATCGAGAACGTGACTAATAATTCCATATGTGGAAACCTCATGTTTGTTAAATCAATGATCCACAGATACAAAATCGGAAACCAAACGAATTTGTCATCATTAAGACACCACAAATCAGCAACGGACAAGCAAACGAGGGGCAAGTGCGATAGAAAATGGCAATGAAAACTCTCTGTGGAAGTTTTATAAATTTTCTTCGAAATAGTTTCAATGTATTGATTTTTGTATCAGTTTCTTTGTATTAGTAACTTATTAATAATAACATCTCATAAATGCATGTATTGTGATATAAATTAATGAGAAAATAAATACATAAATTAAAAATATTTAGATATTTTTATACGGTAATTTATGCAAAATATTGTGAATTTACATTTTATAATAAAAAAATTCCAGGCAACAGTTGGGGCTACAGCCACGATAGAGAAGCTTACGTACCAGAGAATTTTTTTAGCACTACAACTCTGATCGTAAGTTCACGTTTTTTACCAAAGTTGTATTCAAAATTTTAAAAGGCATAACATCCACTTTCCCGAATACAGGTTAAAAAGAAATACACTTTTGATCTATGCACCTTGATAATATACACAAGATTGTCAACAATTAATTCTTTCCAAATAACTAATTAAATACAACAAAACACCAGTTTTTTTAATTGAACACTGCTACTTATATACCCTCTACCCTCTCCCGTTTCTACACCCACCGAAGTACAATCAAAAACTATTAAACCCATTCTGTTAATCCTCCGTAAAAAAAAATCACCACCCCTTTGGTGCCTCCCAAGCGCCCCCTAGGTGAGCTGTCTTCCGGTAGCACTCCGCATAATTAACCCTCTCTTCACTCCGCCACCCCTTTTACCAAAAATTCGTGTGCTTTTTTTTAAAAAAAAGTAAAAGGGAGCATCTAGTGAAAAATGAGTGGTGCCACGCGCCAAGAGTTTTTCAAGTTTCCTGCAACCCTTTGAAGCGGCGCAGTGCTACACCCTTTTTACTCTTTTCGGTAGCGATTGTCGAATTGACGCTATTGTCATTTGAGCGTGCGGACTCAAATTAGACTATGTTTATGTGACTGGAGGGTAGATTTGATTTATGATTGCTTTGTCCGTACCTAATGTGAGAAAGTTTTAGGAGATTTTTTTTCTTTTTTGTAAATGATACGTAATTTACGGTTGATTTTTAGCTTTACTTTGGGACTGGTAGAAACCTGTCGAAATCCGGGTTATTTTTTTTTATGCATAAACTCACGTTTAGTGCCAACCAGTTCACACAAGAACGGACCAATTCCCCCCCCCCCCCCCCCCACTTTAACATGACAGGTAATAGACAATTGATTTTTAAGCCTTATTTTTCGTACTATCACAATAATTAAATTTTTTTTCTCCAAAGAATGATTTTGTGAGGAATGCAAATCAATTAACAAAAACATAAATACAGATATAATAAAAAGTTTAAAATGTTCTTAACAAGTTATACATAACTTATGTTTTAGGTAATTCACTACTTCAAGTGGGAATGATAAAACTACATGCTCATATATTGTAAAAGTTTTGAAATATTTTAATATTTTCAACTCATTTTTGGTAAATAGTTTTCAAGCATGCCAATTATTATTTAAAATCAATTGCTTATATGTTTTCCATATTTATAGTAAACTTTGGAAGGAATTAAAATACCAAAAAAATTGCTTGAAAAAAATTTATATACTATCAATAATATCTTTATCCATTCTAAGTTTATAGTTTTCATCCATATCGCATAATCTATTTTGGGAATATAATGCTAGGAACGCAGAATATTTTAAGTAAGAAAATTCGGTGCTCTAAATTGAAAACATACAATCTTCGAAAAACTGTTGAATCACATTTGTTCGCAATTATGAAAACTTTTAATGTAAGTTGGTAACAAAGAATTTAAACTACTATCTTATACTAGGCATTTACAAAGGACTTTGCATTTCATCATTATTCAATTTTAGGTCTACTTTAAAGAATAAGCAACTGTAATTAAATCATATTTGTATGTATATGAAGAAATTGATACGTTTATGATTTATATCATATTTATTTTGATTGAATGGATAAAATTACAATAAAAAAACAATTTGTACAAATTTTTGTAAAATTTTTAAAGCCACAATCAGCTAATAGGTTCAGCTAACGATTTTTATAATATTTTGTTTAATTTTTAATGTTTTTTTTTTTTTTAATTTTTTTTTTTTTATTTATTTACTTAGTTTTATGTTGATTGTAAATGTAAATCACTTATTTAAAAAAAAAAAAAAAATTCTAAGGTATACTGATATTTGATGAATTGTATAAAATAATCAACAAGTTATTTAATTAATGAACTAATAATAAAACTCATAAAAACAAAGTTTTTAATATAAATCCGTTATTTGCATTGCCAAGTTTTACATTCCTTAACACAATGCCGGTATCAAAAACATTTCCTATCAGCAAAATATGCGGAAAACTACTTTTCAAAATTTATTTATTAAAAATGAACCGCACATCCTCATCCAAGTATCTTTAATTTATTTTGATTAAAACAATTTTATTATTTATTTATTGAAAAAAATTTAGCAACAGGAAAGAGTTTCAACAATGGTCGGTTCAATGCTACTTTAACGTGATTGGATGACGGTAAGTTGGTTTATTAGTATACCGTAAAAGCTATCTTTTACTGACAGTTACAGCCCCAAAATTTGACAGAGTGGAATATCAACAACATCGAACCTATCTGTCAAGTTTCAGCCCGATTGGATGACGCCAAGGGCAGACCTCCGCAGATTCCGCTCCCTTCGATAAACACACAAATTCGAAGTCATAAAGGATTTAAAATGCAATTTTCAAACACACATTTTCTAAATAATTTCCTAAAGATTTTGGCAACGCAAATTTATTTTCGTTTTAAAATAAACATAAACTTCAAAAATAAATATCTACAACGAAACCAAATATTTTATAAAAAATAAATAAAAAAATAGCACTTCAAACTAAGCTTATAAATGGTATAATGATTTTTATGGGGTTGGGAGGAGATCAAACATATCAACCAAACTAAAACCTTCTGAATACATTAAAACCTAAACTTCAATATGGTGGACTATTATTACACGAGCAATCGCTTCAAGCATACGTTATTCAATATTTAACAAAGTACTTAATGATTCATTGAAGCCACTTGACAGCGCAATTCAAAAGATTTAAACCGATAGACACCGGATACGGTTAAAGTTGACTCCCAACCCTATCGCTCTGTGAAGTATTGGATGCACCAGCCATTAGCAGACGACTTTTTAAAACTGTTCCTGCACCCCTTTTTTTGAGGGACTATAACTGTCACGTGCGATGGCAGCACCCCCTTCGTCTCGATATTCGAAGTTTCCCACGGTTCGCTGCGCAAAGAGAACTAAAAATGGTAATGCGCTATCATGGAAGACGATAATGTGAAAATGCACTTCACATCGGTCGCCATTTCGAAAGGGAAAAAAATCTGTTTCACATTTTTTGCGAGGGACTTTTATTAAGTGAAAAAGCTTTATGATGATATGTTTCTTTAAAAAAAAAAAATGTATTTTGGGATTTCGGGGGTGCTTAGTTTTTAAACCCCTTAAAAAATTTTCGGCCATATTGTGTCCAAAATTAAGCACTTTTTGGACGAACAATTTTGTATGCAAATCGATTATGCAAATTGAAATCAGCCGTTGATATTGAATTGCATTATTTAAGATAATTTTTAATTATAACGAAAAGTTGGAATTTTATTTAAAGTTGTCAGTTTCAAAATAATTTTATAAACAATTTCGTATTCAAATCCATTATAAAAATTCAAATCAGTAGTCAAAACTTTTACATTAGATTTCTTAATTTATGGTAATTTTTCATTAAAGCGAAATATTGGCATATTTACTTACGGTTGGCTTTTCCGAAAAAGAGCTTTTAGGAACACTTGTAGGCAGAAATGAATGCGAGAAAAGAGCATGCAATTTTTTAATAAATAAATTTTTATTTAATTTGAATGCTCAGCTTTTTGTATGATAAATTTTAAAACGCAGAGATAGGCAAAATCCTGTATCACAATCGGTAAAAAATATCTGGTTTCTTTTCTCAATCGTTCCTTTCTGAGCAACACACAAAGCAATGCCTCATTGGCCTCGGTATCTTTCGGTATCACCTCTAAATCACGTCTAAAAAGTATCTTTCAGGCTGGTTGGTTGGTTGTTTTCAGATTATCTGGCACCGTCAGCAACACGAGGGCTATGATGCGCCGAAACATTCGTCATTAGACAAGCCAACATACATTTACAAACACCCATGCCTTACACGGGACTCAAACCCCCAATCTCGCGGTCTAGAAGCTAGCACGCTAACCACTATACCGTTTGGTCATATCTTTCAAGAGACCTGACCAGATTCGACAAAACTCCTGATCCTCCTTTTTCCTTATTCACTGCTCTATGCCGTTCGATCAGGAAATCAACTAAATCTAAAATTCAAATGAGAGTATTCCCTCCAAGACTCTGGTACAAAATCATCGTATTAATTTCGAAGCTCGGAATCATTGGCATCAAGATCATCGGCACTTTCCGTATCCATACCACAAGAAGTCCGATAAAAATCTCTCGCAACATCCAGAATTATTAAGAAAAATTTCTTATTAATTTTCTTATAGAGGATTCGAATTATATTCTGTTGTATGCCTCTCACTGTATCTCATTCCGCTTTTATTTTTGAATAAAATTAAAAATAAATGGTTTTAGTAACGTGTTATGCAATGCACAAGTGAAAACAAAATTGATCCCTTCTCTCATATAAGCCGTCAGGTTGGCCAACGAGGGGTTTAGCTTTTAACTAATAGATAAGTGTAATATGTTTTATGTATACTTTGTTCATTTTACAGTAGAACCTCGATTAACCGTCCCTCCTTTATCCGGAACTCTGTTAACCGACAATCATTTAGTCGACATCAAAAATCTCCCAAATGAGTAATAAATCATTTGTTCCTTTTTAAACCGTAATCTTTTCCCTTGCTCTAAAGCTACATAAGTAATGGTGAGGCTTTTGACTGTTTTTCTAAAGAACTGACATGGTTAGAGCAAACTTCAGATGCAGATCAAACTGAACTATTGCCTTCAAAAAGACCCCGGGATAGAGCAGCTAAGCAAAGATTATCAAGATTATTACAACAAAAACTCATTTCCAACAATTATGTCATAAAAAAACATTAAAAGTCCTGTATTCAATAAACGAAAATCATTTACTTTTTATTGTTTTTTACAACTCTCTTTTATCCGGAATTTTCGCTTAACCGACTCTACCTTTGGTCCGAATTAGGTCGGTTAATCGAGATTCTACTGTACTTTATTAACGAATGTGATGAAAACAGTTTTTTTTTTATTTTTTATTATTATTTTCCAATCGCCAACACTTTGATGCGCTTGTGGTTAACGCTGAATTTAGAAATATGAGTGCAAAAAACTTACTTGTATCGGTACTGGTTCCTAAACTTTAATGAAAACATTATAAAGAGTATAACATTTTAGAAGCGATACTATTTATCTTTATGTACCGTTTAAGCCTAAGAAAGCCATTGGTAATTAAGAAGGTTTGTTGGAAATAGACCAATATAGAATAAATTGATGAAACATTAAAAATTAAATCTATTTGGTCCTTGCTGTAGAAAAAGCCTCAAATTAAAATAAAAAAGTTATTTTAATAAATATTCGGTGACTTAGTTGTTTTTATCTTGGAACTAAGCTATAAAGTGAAGTAATAATTCAACATTATAAATGTAACTGTTTGTTTAGATTTAAATAGTGCTTCTAAATGTGTATACTTTCATGAAATTAAATTAATAGAGAACTATAAAATGTTTGTATTATTTTTTTTAAATAGATTGTCTTTATATGAATTTGAACATATGCAATATTTTAGCTAGCAGTGAGGCCTCGCGCTGCGCCATTGGTGCATAGGTCCCAGTTTTTGGCGCTTCGCACGAAGGAAGGTTCATCGCGACGCAAAATCGAGCTCGCTTGGTTCTCTTAAAAGTTCATAGACACATAAGCACAGGCTTACTTCACTCGTTGAAAGGTTCATTGCTATGCAAGCATAGGCTCATTTCGCTCGTTGAAAGGTTCATTGCTGCGAAAGCATAAGTTCGCCTCACTCACTAAAATCTAATTGCGACGTAAAGCCTTCATATTGGAAGCATCTCCCTTGTCGAGAAAAAAAAAATTCCACGTTTATACAAGCATACAACATCCCTTTAAGATTACTTTAACACGTGTTTGTGGAAAGCAAAATTAGAGGCCAAAACTACTTATGTTGAAAATTTCAGAGCTGTAGCCTTTTTAAAAATCGTTTCGTTAAATAAAATATTTATTAATTACCCCCCCCCCCCCCCTCTTCTTTTCTATTTGAAAGTTTAAATCTTTGTTGCTCAGTTTCACTACATTTAAAAGTTGATATTATTTTTCTTTAGTGGTTTCCAGACGGATTAAGTGATTTTAAAAGTGGGGAGATGGATTTCAAAGATTTCAGAAGTGGGGGGGACGCATGGGTATTTTCTTGAAAAATGGTGGGGGACGCATCACCCCGCATGTCCCTGAGATAAAAAAAATATAAAAAATATGATACTTTTACTATTTTCAATTGTAGACAATATAAAAAATGGAGAATAGCATCTACCTTTATAAATGGGACGATACAATAATTTTTAATATTTGACGGGTATTCTCAAGTAAATACTTTAGCAGGCTGTCTTTCGGAACAAAAGTATCCATCCCAATCAGCAATATTAATCGGAAAATCAATCTTTCCAGACGCAATCATTGAAAAAAAAAACATCTTTATTCACGGCAGAAAAATTTAGAAATTCGCAACACTGCAATTATTCAAATTACAAAAAAAAATTATATATATTAAAAACTCTCAACATCACAAAAGTAACTCCAACCCTTTTCCCACCCCTCCCTCCAATAATTTTTAAAATCCTCAAAATTAATGGCATCCCCGCCCCTCTCAACACAGAACAAACAAAATATTACAAAAAAACATTCTTCTTTTATAAAGAGGAGGGGAAGGGGGTTGGAGAGTTTAATTCGAACCGCCATACCGTGAAGTGGCTAGTGCCTTACAACAATACCACCCCTTGCCAAAACCTGTGTGTGTACAACCCTATCCTTACCCTACAAGAATGTAAAGTACTCTAGAGAGGGGGGGGGGGGGGATAGTAGTGTGCGTTTGAAGAGGAGTGTCTTTGGTTGGCCATCAATCAAGTAGCTTGACTTCAATTAAAATAGTTTTCCCGGTTCCGCCGGAACTTGGAACGTCGTTTGGAACACAAAGGGGTGGTGCCGTAACCCCCCACCAGTTAAGGTTGCATCTAAAGGGTTAGGTGAACATATTAAAATGTCCCCCTTAGAATTAGGGGAATGACTGTGTTGCACGAAAGAAGTAATCTCTAGACATCGAAACCATCTTATTGCAAATGGTATTAAAAAGTATTTGAAAACGCCGATGAAGCAGTAGAATAAGAAACCTTAAAAAATTTTACATTTTATTTTATGTTGCTTAAATAAAATACTGGTAGAAATTTAAACATGTATTTCAACTTATTCTTTTCAAAAATTTTGTTCTTTAGATATTTAAAAAATTCATAATTTTTTCCCCATGAAGGTTTAAAATAATTCAAATAACTTAATTTTCAAAATCGAAGTCAATCAATAACAGGAATGTACAATCAATTTTAATCCCAGCTATAAGTACGCAAAAAAAAAAAATTTAAAAAAAATAGGAATGATGGCTATATCTTCGGTTCTAATTATCATAGAATCTTGCTGCTTGCGCCAAAATGTTTTGTTTACGATTTTCTATATGTGTGATGCAATTTTATTTTTTTCTTATGGGGCTGTATACTAATTCAATGTAACTTTATCTTTATAAATTTCAATACGAACCCCTATTTTTTTTTTATGTTTTCAATCGATTTATAAAATCTCGTTTACCTAAGATACCAAATTTCAGTTCATTATGTTGAGAAACAAGTCACTTATGAGCGAAAATGTTTTGGACGATCTTGAGGGCAAATTTCTTTATTGCAGGGAAGAATCGGACGTTTTGCATGCTTCAATACGTAATCTATTAAGCGGTTTTAAAGTGAACTTTTTTTATATTTTTGTAAAAATATCGAGAACCAAAAGTCAAAATGGAATGAAAAATATTCTGGAGGGGTTTTCGACCATGATAATTTTAATGGAAGCAACAAAAATATATGTTTCTATTTAAAATTTGTTTAAACTTGTTTTATTAATTAATAATTAAAACTGTTAAATACGTAATTTGCACGTTATTTATGTTTGGTCTTAAACAATCTATCCTTTGAAATAAAAATTGCTAAAATATATTAACTATATAAGAATTTATGGCCAAAAAAACACATTTTCTTCTTAACATTAATTAAATTTTTTTTTTACATTATTTAAATTATTAACCACTCATTGGAAAATAATGATTTAGACGTTTTTTTTGGATTCTAAATCTAAATATGGTATAATATTATGGGGTTGATATTGAACTTTTTAAAATTTGGTTTAGTTTTAATATGTCGATGACCCCTCATGAAAATATATATATATATATATATATATATATATATATATATATATATATATATATATATATATACAATTAATAAAGATCTTCCACAATTTACAACGGTACTTGACTTTTGTTATTTCATTAATTAGAATACAAGATATTTCCATAGTTTTTTTTTTTTTTTTTTTTGCGTACTGTACCTTACAAATCATTTGAAAGCCTCTTGTACAATTTTTACACGATATGTTTGCAAGGTTTTAGGCTTAAACTTATTAATCACATTGAAAATGATTCCCTTGTCCCGTGCATAATCTTGTTACAGAGCTCGAAGCCACGAGTTCTATGTAGATTATTAATGGAATTTAATTATTAACAAGACTAATGACTTTCAAATACAATCATTAATAACATACGGTCATCCAATTCCATCGCCATTTTGAAGAAACAATTCAACATAAAAGGTGTTATGTGAATTTTCTACAAAAAAAATAGCAATTCATAAAATAGTTATTTATGCAACTAGTCTGGAAAGTTATACTTTTTGAAACGAGGCAAAATGCTTATTTTAGGCCTTACACGAGTCAAATACTTTGCAGAGTTTGAAAAAGTAATTTCCCATATATTGCATACAACATTTTTTAAAATCACGACCAAAAAATACCTTCAATACATATATAAACTGATGTTCCCAACTCTAGTCAATAACTATTTTCTAAAAATGTAATTTCTGTACGAAACCTATGTAAAATTTTAGCACGAGGGGTGCTGGAAAATACTTATCACACTATCCTCACACCTCGTGAGAAAGTGCTACTTGCACCACAATTTCTGAATAAATATGATTAATAAAGTTTCATTTCTTGCACGTAGGTATCAAAATAACAAAAAAATAGCTTTTACTACCACTAATAAAATTTCATTTAAATTATTTTGATTTAAGAATTGTCTATATCCATAGCCCTTAATACTGCATAACGTATTGCATAGTCGCTCCCCTTTAGAAACGGTGTTGTGAAAAAGGGGAAAGGCCTGGCCGAGTACGATTTTCCGGTTTTAGTCGAGTCATTAGCAATTAGCGATGAAGGGGTACCTACTCCTTTTGTCAGCGATGTTGAGGGGGAGTAGAGAAGGGGTTAGGAAATTATCGTCTCCCTCCCATTGTATTTGAACGCCGCCACAAGAAAGGACCCCCTACTAGCGCCTCCAATGAGTTATTGCTCCCGTCCCCTCCAAAAAAAAAGGGAGTTAACGTAGCGAAGAAACAATTTTAAAGATATTATAATGAAATTTAACACCAGTTTGATAACAATGAATTGTTATTGCGATCATATTAATTTTAAGATAAAATAATTTTATCAAGATAAAACTTGACACTCAAATAGTGCTGAAAATAAAACTACTAAACATTTCGACCATTTAACAGTTCTTTATGTCTTCGTGGGGGGGGGCTTCGTGGGAAAATAAATCGTGCATATAAAATTAAAGTTTATTGCCTTATTTATGGACACAGCTGGTAATTACACTATTAATGGTAATAACAGTACTATCAAAATTAGCATTAGATTAATTTTTAATAAGATATGGGAATTATAACACGGATTTTTTTTTTAATCCCGAAAATATTTTTGTAAATTTCTAACATTTCCGCAGCGCAAGTTAACAAAAAATAATGAAATCAAATAATTTTAAACAAACTTTATTCCTTGAAGAAATTAATAACTTATTATTAAAACGAATTTTAAAAACGTTTTTTTTTTTTTTTTTTAAAGGGAAATACATCTGCAGTTGAAAAAATAACAATGAACGTGTGCAAGGGATTATTTTCAATACATTAAAAAAAAAAAAAAAAAAAAAAAAAAAAAAAAAAAAAAAAGGTTTTAGCAAAGGCGTAGAAGATTAATAAAAATTTATTATTAATCCAAAAAGTTTTTTAATTTAAATAAAATATACTCAATTTTCATTATTTTTAAAAAAAACTTTGAAGCTTTTTATTTTGTATTGATTGTCAGAAGAAAAAATTAAAGAAAGCATTAAAATGGATTCCAGGGATGGATTCAAATGGATATAATAGAAAAAATAATAATGCTGTAAAGAATATTAATTTCATGAAATAATAAAAAGTGTTAAGCCAAAATGTACAAAAAGTAATTACAGTTGAAAGAGAAAAGATAAACAGATAATAAAATTTTAAATTCCTTTTCCAAAAAAAAAATTGCACTTTCCATTGTTATACAGTCAAGTTGCTACTATGTCAAATTACAACACGTGTTAAATGCGTCGACAAGACAGCAATGGAAAGTTAATCAAATAAAAGCGGGGGAAAAAAGAACACTTAATTTTTTTTTCTCCAGAAAAATCCGGTTTCTTTTTATATCTAACTCACTCGATGTTCAACAGTAGAAAAAAAAGTACAATGATTTCTTTCACTTTTTACAATGTATCATTAAAAGTTTATTTAATTTCAAGTCGCAGTTTCGCAGCTCTTCACACAGGAGAGAGCTGCAAATCGCTTTTAACTCCAACTTCAAAGGAATCACACTCCCCAAGGACATAAAAAAAAAAACTACAACTTTTATGTCCAATTTAAAAAAAAAAAAAAAAACTGTTGCGATCGTCTTCCTAAAGCAATTATTGGTGACTTTTAAAAGTTCGATGGTACAAAGCTTTTAGCAATTTGATTGATAGAATTAACAATAAAAGGAAATTATTATTCTTTTTATTATTTATGGATATTATTAGGTAGGCGTATTCTGTCAACTGCAATTATTGTCAACTTATTATACCCACTGAACAGTTTTTTACGTCATTTAATATAAAATTAAGTATTCTACCCTTTTTATAAATTTTATTCTAAATCTTCATTCTAATCTGTAAAAGATCATCGTATCATACAAAGTACAGACGCTGGCAAAATTTCATAAACTAGTTAGTTGTAAGGAGCCTAAGGCACCCGTTGAAAAATGATGAAACACTTTAATTTAATATACACGAAATATTCGCTAAAAATTAAATTTCTTATTATAGTGTACAAATAAAAAATTTCATGCCATAATCTTTCTAATTGTGGATTCGCCGACCAAACGGTATAGTGGTTAGCGTGCTAGCTTCTAGACCGCGAGGTTGCGGGTTCGAGTCCCGTGTTAGGCATGGGTGTTTGTATATGTATGTTGGTTTGTCTAATGACGAATGTTTCGGCGCATTATAGCCCTCGTGTTGCTGACAGCGCCAGATAATCTGAAAACAACCAAAACAACCAATCTAATTGTGGATTCGTTTCGATACACATCTTCACTTGACTTGAAATACTTGATCGTAATAAAGCCACATACAGTTGGCCGGGTGAAAGTACTGAGGTCTCCAAATTAATAACCAACGTGATTAAATGACTGGACTTACCCTTATCTTATCTAACAGTGGTACGCAGGAAGTATCGGTAATTGGCGGCGATTTAATATGAAAGGTAATGTTGTGTCTGTTGGAGCGAGATCAATCCTGGAAATTAAAGCTATATCAATGTGATTGCATTTTGAAATGATTTTTGCTCATATCAATTTTTTTCTCTTCCACAATCAATGTAGAATTTTTGTGATGCAGGTGCCAATCTTACAACGTTACAGAGTCAGCCAGTGCGTCAGTGATGAGCATAGCTCTTATAAAAAAAAATGCTTGAAAAAAAAAATGTTTTGCAATTGTTTTAACAATTGCTTTTATTTTTATCCACACTTCATACGTTACTTCCCCCCCCCCCCCCATTTTAGTTGTCGATATAAATCGAGTCACAAAACACTTTTTTCTCGGCAATATCTGCTGTAAGACGTACCCTACCTTTTTTATATTATATTTAATGCACGTAACGATCGGGAAAACTTCAACTGTTTAAATTTTCTTTTCTTTGTTTTTTCTAGCAGCACATTTTTAAGCTGGCGGACAATAGCATTTAAACATTATTCTGTTTCAACTTCAAACAAAAATATTTTAAATGCATAACTAAAATATGCTTTCCTGCAATTTTCTATAATACTTTGTTACTCGATAAATGAGACTGACTGGTTGGTTGTATTGGGGATTATACAGGTAGCACAGTGGTATTGGCCAAAGTCGGAAACAGGGGGTTCTGGGACGATTGGTCTATCCATGCCGAAACTCGAGCTTCGTTCCAAAATACAATTTTTTTTTTTTTTTTTTTTTTTTAAATAAATGTGTCAAAACCATCACAAAACATATTTTTTACCCCTCCGTTCTTTCTTATAACTCTATATTTCAATTTTAAAACTCTGCATCAACATTTAAATACTTCCAGTATTTATTCAGTAATGTTTCTGTCTTTCTGTATATAAATTAGTAAGTTTTATAGTTTAGTAATGAATGCAGAGTGTTTGCTATTGCTTTGAAGGTAAGTCTTCCTTTCCGTGGACTGTACTGCCCGGGACGTGCAGTCCTTGGGAGGGGGGGGCAATGTTACGAATTTCTGTATATATGTAACTATTTCGTAGTATTAATTATGTAAAAAGGAAAATTTATGTACATTTCGCATAAGGCAGTGCAAGAGTTCGTCTTAACTTCGCTTTCCTGCAATGTGTCTCGTAATGCTTGAAAACGAGTTCTACAAGGATCATGTTGGAAAGCGATTTTTACAAGTAGCTGGCCATTTAACATTATGGTTAATGGCAATCCCGCCAAGTTGGCGAGATAGAGCCTGGCTGGCGACGGTTTTTTCGATTAATTTTTGTCGCCAAACTTGGCGACATTTGCCGATATTTTCGGTCCCTATGTACCTGTATAGGGCTTTTCGACTACGATCTGGAAAATTCTCCAAATGTCTATTTCTAGAAGATTCACAAAGGTTTAACTTCCCTATATAAAGCCGACCAAGAATTAGTTAGTTGTCTCTCAGCGAGCATTCAGAGTAGTTCTAAAAGTGAACTGTATTGCATTGTCTTTTGCTGCGATTTTAGCAGTTGTGTATCAAGTTTTTAACTGCTGTTTGTGCTCCATTGTTGTGTAAAGAGCTGTATTGAGTCTATTAGAACGAGAAGTTCTGGAGTTGTAAAAGAATCTGCGAAGAGTTATATCGGAATAAATTTCTGCAAGCTTTGAAATGCTTTGGCTTCAAGTCTTTCGAACCCAGCCATGCAACAATATGAATTGTAAGAAGTAATTTAATGCGAAAAAGAAATGATTTTTTATAAAAGTTTTTTAAATATATCAAAATTAGGAAATATCAAAATTTTAGAGCTTTTTAATTAAAAATATATTTTTTAAATTTGAAAATTTAAAATAGTTTTTTGAGTTTCAAAGCATAATACATTACTACATAAAAAATTTCAGAAAAATAATTCTGAAAATAAAGATTTTAGAATTTTGAATCCCGAACCCCGGTAGGTTGGTTGACTTCTGCGCTCAACGATCTATTATTATTATTATTATTATTTTGCACAATAACGGCTAATTAGGCCGGGACCTACAGCTTTACATGGATTCCGAACCACTACGTACATCCATCCCTAACCCAGGTTTCAAACGCGGTATGCGAGGCCAGAGCGCTAACCCCAACGCCATCATGTGGGAAAAAATAAAAATATCAGTAGAAAAATAAGACTCCAAGGAATTTGGGTAATCATAAGTTCTTTGCGCGTTTGAACTTGTGAGTGCATACCTTAGAGCAGGAATAGTAAGTAGAGAGATCAGTCCCATTGAAATTTCTCCCCGACCTGGTGCAAGGACTGTACCACGTGACTGCCGTCAAAGAGCAGCTATATTTGGCGGGATATCTTTGTTCGCTGTTATTTGGCGATTTCGTATCCTTAATTTACGCAATTTATAACTTCTTTAAAAGTTTCGTTATTTTGCTTTTTAAAATGTACTATTTTGTCTTAACAAGCAGAAAAATGTCAAGTGAAGTTATTAGAATTATCATTTGAATAGGGAATATTTTTAATAAATTTATTTTGATCCTTATTAGCCCACCCTTACTAAAAAAAAAGGTATTTTAAAGGTATTTTTAAGGTTTAAACTAGGTATTCAAGGTTTTATTAGGTATTTTTGAGGTTTTAACTAAAAATACCTCATGGAAAAATACCTAACTCAAGGTATTTTAAGGTATTATTTTTAGAAACCTAAAGAAACCTGCGAAGCTTCAGGTATTTTTAAGGTTTTGGAAAGGTTTGTGATAAAAACCTCCAGATTCTAAAGGTTTTACTAAGGTATTCAGGTGAATACCTTTTAATACCATGACTAAGGAAGGTATTTTAAGGTTTTTTCTGTAAAACCTAAAGAAACCTGTGAAGCTTTAGGTATTTTTAAGGTTTTGCAAGGTTTGTGATAAAAACGTCCAGATTCTAGAGGTTTTACTAAGGTATTCAGGTGAATACCTTTTAATACCATGACTAAAGGAATGTATTTTAAGGTTTTTCTTTAAAACCTAGAGAAACCTATGAAGCTTATAATGTATTTTTCAGGTTTTGCATGGTTTCTGATAAAACCTCCAGATTTTAAACGTTTTACTAAGGTATTCAAGTGAATAAGTGAATACCTTTTAATAACATTACTAAAGGAATAATAATAATAATAATAATTAATAATAATAAATAATAATAATAAATAATAATAATAAATAATAATAATAATAAATAATAATAATAAATAATAATAATAATAAATAATAATAATAATAAATAATAATAATAAATAATAATAATAATAAATAATAATAATAAATAATAATAATAATAAATAATAATAAATAATAATAATAAATAATAATAAATAATAATAATAAATAATAATAAATAATAATAATAAATAATAATAATAATAAATAATAAATAAACGGTATAGTGGTTAGCGTGCTGGCTTCTAGACCGCGAGGTTGCGGGTTCGAGTCCCGTGTTGGCATGGGTGTTTGTAAATGTATGTTGGCTTGTCTAATGACGAATGTTTCGGCGCATTATAGCCCTCGTGTTGCTGACGGCGCCAGATAATCTGAAAACAACCAACCAAATAATAAATAAATAATAATAAATAATAATAATAATAAATAATGATAATTAATAATAAATAATAATAAATTTAAAAAAAAAAAAAAAAAACTTTTAATTTCACACAAAATGCATATTGTTTTAAATTAGAACAGTAAATTGTAAAATGCATTCCGCATTTAATTTTTTTTTTTTTTTTTTTTTTTTTTTTTAAAGTACATGATAAATTATAATTTGAAAAATGATTTAATTTTTTTTGCATGAGGAATGAAACAAAAGCAAAATCAGTATTCAAGTGCATAAGAAAAAAATCAAAACACTTAAATTAATTGGTTTAATTTTTAGAAACCTAAAAACACCTGTGAAGCTATTAAGTATTTTTAAGGTTTCGCGAGGTTTCTGATAAAAACCTCCAACGTTTTTAAGGATTTGCAAGATACTTTAGAGGATGACGTAAGGATTTTGATTGGTCACGTGCTATCACTATCCAATCAAAACACGAGTGTCCTCTGCCTTCATCCTGTTCCAGACCAGACGTGTTATAAATATAAAATGGCGATACGAACATGACCACGTTGTTGTCATAATTATATGAAGCAACTTTCCATTACCCTGATACAAAGTAAGAAAAGTTTTGTAATTCGAAAATGTGTACTGTTGTATAAAATTTGCAGCGTACTGGTTGTTCGATTTTTGTTATTCATTTGATATACTTCATTGAAATGTAGTGTGTAGAGTTGAACGTAATGCAGATGAATGCTTTTTGTAAAATATAAGACATTAAATCATTTAGATTTCTCCTGTTATTTACTGGCTAATTTGAAGGCTAAAATTCAAAAAGTTGTGTATTTCAAAAAGTAATTTAAATGAAATTTGTTGTTAAACATTACGATATTTATCTGAAATGGAGTAGTTTAAATTCTGGTGATTGATGATTTAATTAGTTGCAAATTTTAAATTCCAACAATTTTTGCAGGATTGCATTGTATTTTTTTTTATTTTTTGGAGTTAAGTGCTTTTAATCCCTTTGACATCTTGTCCCTTCCTTGTTCAGTATCAACCATACAATGCTGTTTCAAGTACAGTTGTTATAAGTTTAGCATTAAAAACATTTATTTTATTTTGGAAAATTATGCTTTTGATGTACAATAAAGAAATTTAAATATATTTTTAGGCACTCTTTACTGACTCCCCTCTTGAAGGAACATCCTGACAGAATAGATTTTGTCCATCGATGTTGTCTTCAACAACAGTGGTTAGTAAAGAAAGTTCAAATACTCGCCACTTCCTAATGACAGGTTCGATGTATTACAGTCTGTTTCAAAGGTAAAATTCTTTCAAATTGAAATTTAACATTTTCAGAATTAAATTAGTCGATGTGTCACAAATGTGCCTCCCCTTTTCCCAAAATGAAAAATGCGCTCCCTCTCTCTGAAAAAAAAAAGCATTTTTAATTTTGGCTGAAAGGGAAAAGCTATACAATTTCTGGTTTCCCTTTCATAATTCCTAGGCTAACTTCGTCCTCAGGTCAACACCTCAGCTGCAGAATTAAACAGAACAGAAATTATAAATTTGATTGGAATATTGGCATAATTTACATTTTAAGAATTCAAAGAAAAACCTTTGTCAATATATGGAGCTTGAGTTTCTTTTTTTAGCAAGGTTACAAATCAATTGTCCCGTTTGTACATATTGCAGTCAATTATTGTTTGCCCAGATGTTTATTTTTAAGAATGCAAAAATTAACTATTCTAGTTGCACCACTATTTGTAAAATATCGGTGGAACTTAAGAGAGGAGGTAGCTTCTCCCCCTATAAAATTTTCAAAGGTAAGGCACAAAAGGGAAATTTCGATAATTAATCACTTATAACTCATTTTTTAATCAAAAAATAGTTTAATTCAGTGTTTATTATGGAGTTATTTAGATGCTTGATGACACTTCAAATATTTTAGTGGCACTTTATACGTAGAGAGGTTCCCATATGCACGATTTCTCCTCAGGGACTCATATTAACATATTTAGGGGTCCAAAAACTCAGTTGTAGAGAATCATTTATTACTATAGTTGTCAAATGATATTTAAGTGTTCAGGCACTGCACTTGACGGGGCCTTAAAACTTCAAAATTGTGCCTATAATCATCAACGTTGGAATAAATTTTGTAAGGCCCCTGCATGTAAAGATGTTTAACTTGAAAATTTTGAATTTATGTGAAATTTTTTTTGTATTACATTTTATAAATACTTTGCACTAATCTATTAATTAATCCTATTTAATTATTGAAATGATGAAGCACTTAGGGCCCACACACAATTCAAATATGTTCTATCACCCAAATTGTTATCAAGAACTGCTTATGACCCCTGGAAATATTTAAGTATAATAACTTATTACAAATCCAAATTGAAAAACTTGCTTTAAATTTAGAAGAAAAAAAAAAATGTATGTCGAGTATGGTGAAGATGCCAATTGTTTTTTCGTCCCTGTCTTAGCAGTTTTATACAGAGAAATACCATTTTCTCTCCAAATTTTAATTCATTTATTCATTTTTTAACTTTTTTTTGGAAACCTTACAACTATAATCGGAAAAGAGGTTGTTGAATTAAGACTTTCGTATTACACATGACTTTGCAATAAATTAAAAAAGGATATCACGACTATCACATTAATATACAAAATAAAAAAAGAGGTCCCGGTAGCCTAATGAATTATGACTTCGAGTTTGTGATGGAAGACTCGCAAGTTCGGTCTGGCCTCACCGAATAACGGTGTGTATATTAATGAGGGCTAGTGAACATAAATCCATTGTAACCTCTATACTCTATTGCTTTTGTGTTGGGATTAAGGTGAGAAGTGCTCACTCAGATATTTACTTCATTATTTGATCAGAGGTCATTGTAGCAGAAATAGGTGACCGGAATAGATTTCCCAAATATTCAAACAAAAATATAAATATATATGATGCAATTGTCAAATTAAAGGTATTATCGTTGTTCTACAACTTGCAAGAATTTAATTAGAAATATTATATAACGAATACACCCTGAGCCTGATGCAAATACTCGTAAGAAATATGCTGATAAATCATTCAACGGAGGAAGGACTATTTATAAAAAAAATTGTGATTGTGATAGACATACATTTGTTCTTTTTGTATTCCTTTTGTAATATTTTTTGTTACCTCGCAAATTCTGAAAACTAGATATCTGCTCTCTGACTGACAAAAAAATGTATATTAATAAATAAACATTCTATGTGGAACACTTCAAAATAACAATGAAAATCATTGCTCTTTAACTCATGCCCTGTATCTGTACTTGTCTCTGGAGAAATCGGTGATGCAATTGCCCAGGCCACAGGAGACTGGAATGTTTTATGTGCAGAAAAAATGGCAGCAATGAAATTATCTGTTGATTATACTTGATTTCTTAAATTTAAATTTATTTGTATTCTGTTTTGCTTCTACTAAAATTATTGTTACATTATTGTGACATACCTAGTTTTATCATTGTACATTGTTGTCTCTGTATTATTCCGATTGTCTGTGGACCCAGACGAATGGTCCTTTTCAGGGCCAAAGTCTGACAACTCTCCTTGACTTACTGACTATTTAATGCTTGTTTTAAAAGAACATTTCCCTGCCCATTTATTTTTCAAGATATTATTTTGAATCTGTGATAATTTCATATCTTTTTGAATATTTTAGTTTTTCATGAGTACCTACTTGCTTGTTCTAAAAAATGTTTGGAGCAATTTAAATACCCTATTCCTATGCATTAATTTTAAGTATTTAGAGGATATGCAACTATTCCTTCCTCTCATTATTTTTAGGGATTTATTTGGACTTCACTCTCCAATTTTGTTATATTACTACCTGCATGAACTCCCATTGTCAGGGACAAGGTTGCAACCCCTTCTCCCATCGTTACATAAAACAATTTAATGTACCTTTTCCCCTGTTTATTCACATATCCAAAAATATTTATATATCCCGGACCCCCAATTCCCCATTGATATCACCCCTCCAAAATTAATTTCCGCATCAATACAGTCATTCCAAAATCCAATTTTCCTTTAATACTGCTATTCCAAAATCTATTTCCCTATCAATACCCTCCCTCCAAAATTCATTTTTCCTTCAATACTGCTATTCTAAAATTTATTTCCTTATTAATACCACCATTCCCAAATCTATCTGTGTAAGAAAACAATTGCATCTTATAATGCAGTGTTCCCAGGTGGTCACCATCCAAAGGACTGACCGCTCACGATGATACTTGACTTCGGTGATAGAACAAGAACCGGTGTGTTCATCTCGGTATGAAACCATACAAACACAAATAAAGCTGAAGACCTCTCGCTACCCCAGTGGTGGCACCCTCCAAGATTTGAAAACTATGTTATAAGATGCAATGGTTTTCTTACACAGATAGATTTGGGAATGGTGGTATTGATGGGGAAATAAATTTTGGAGGGAGGGTAATAATAGGGAAATATATTTTGGAATAGCAGTATTGAAGGAAAAATGAATTTTGGAGGGAGGGTATTGATAGGGAAATAGATTTTGGAATAGCAGTATTAAAGGAAAATTGGATTTTGGAATGACTGTATTGATGGGGAAATTAATTTTGGAGGTTTGTTTTTTCGTCCCTGTCTTAGCAGTTTTATACAGAGAAATACCATTTCCTCTCCAAATTTTAAATTCATTTATTCATTTTTTAACTTTTTTTTGGAAACCTTACAACTATAATCGGAAAAGAGGTTGTTGAATTAAGACTTTCGTATTACACATGACTTTGCAATAAATTAAAAAAGGATATCACGACTATCACATAGTCTAAAAATAAATATTTTTAGATATGTGAATAAACAGGGAAAAAGGTATATTAAATTGTTTTATGTAACGATGGGGGGAAGAGGTTGCAACCTTGTCCCTGACATATAAATTTTCACACCGGAAATTGTATTATTATACTTAACCAATTATGAAGTGAAATGTAAAAGGCACATATTATTTTAAGAACTTTTGCTAGCTTCTCTTGATGGTGAGAAAGTAAACTTTCTTTATGAGTTCTTAGATAGGTTGGAATATTGGAAAAGTGTGACAGGGTTTTTGATTTTGAAAAAAAAATTATGATTTTATCGTTTGTTTCTGATTTCGAAACAAATCACATATGCCCTGGCTAAAAATATCAAACTATTATTATGAGGATTTAAAATTGTTATTCATATTAAATAGAAATTTCAAATTGACGCTTTTATCTGGACGAGCGTAGTTGATTGTTTTCCCATAAAATATTTCTTTAGTGCAGGTCTTGGAGAAAATTGAGAATTCGTTCACATTATGTGTTTGATAATGCAAATGTTTCAAGAACTGATCTCACTAATATCAAGGAACTACTTCCTCACTTAACTTATGTTACAAAATATTGCACACATTCTGCTATAAAAAAAATTAAATATTCAGTAGGTAAAATAAACACTTGAGTATATTTTAAAATCCAGAAATAGAAATGTAAGAATATACATATAGATACAATCATGATTTTCAATGGGTATTCAAGTTTTCAGAGTAATCTTTTAAATGTGTTCAGGGTTGTTTAAAAAATATAAAATTAAAGGCTAATATTAAAAATTAATTCTGATTATCGCTTATTTCTTTGTATTTTCTCAAATGAATTGTTAAATTAGTAGCTATACTCTTCATAATTTGATTTACTACCTGTGTTAATATATGGGAAGCTGTTAAACAAATACGGACTTGACGCCTAGTTAGTTTCTTATAGAAATCAAAATAAGCATTATTTTGTACTACTTTTAGAGTCGCTTTGAAATGAAAATATTTCGGAGGCAAATAAAGACGGGTTGAATTTTGTAGCCTCCGAATAACTTGTTCTTTTGAATATGTATTGTATGCCTCATTTTATAGCAATTTTATATTTTTAGGGCTTTTTAACAAGTATCATCTGAAGTTTCTTGGGGTGACCGGTACAGTAAACCATGTATATTCTTATGCAAGATACAGGTGGAAGATCCAGATAGGACAGCCTCAATCTGGAAATTCTTGCAAATTTATGCCGAAAACAAAGTTGCAGAGAAAAGAAGAAAAAAATTTAAAACAAACAGGCTCAAGGCCCAACAGGGTTGGTTGAGTAAAAAATACATATCCTAAAAATGATTATCCTAATGTAAAATAGTGTTAAGTACATAAATAAAAATTATTTGTATGATAATTGTGTCAAAGTTATTGGTTCTCTTTTATACACAGTAAAATAGAATGTAATACTTTTCCTAGGTTTTATTAGATTTCTAAAAATTCCTTTTGAGGTCTATTAAAATATGTTTTTAAAAAATATTGTGGAAATTTTGTCAAAAAAAACTTCTACATATTTTAAAATTATTTGTGGTTTACTTTTTAGGTTTATTTTAATGTACTTCATTGACAGATGTTCGAGGAAACTGTTTAGGTAAATACCTTATTGAAAGGTATTCTAGAAAAAACCATTGAGGTAACCATTAAAAAGTATTCTAAAAAACCGTTTAGGTTTTTATAAAATACCTTATTAAAAGGTATTCTATTGAAACTGTTAAGGTTTTTATAAAATACCTTGTTGGAAGGTATTCTAGGAAACCGTTTAGGTTTATATAAAATACCTTGTTGAAAGGTATTCTAGGAAACCGTTTAGGTTTATATAAAATACCTTGTTGAAAGGTATTCTAGGAAACCGTTTAGGTTTATATAAAATACCTTGTTGGAAGGTATTCTAGGAAACCGTTTAGGTATATTTAAAATACCTTGTTGAAAGGTATTCTAAGAAACCGTTTAGGTTTATATAAAATACCTTGGGACAGGTATTATGGAAAACCTGTTTAAGGTTTTAATCTGCACCATTTAGTAGGTAAAAATACCTTAATAAAATACCTTAAAAATACCTAATAAATACCTTGAAAAAAAAACCTAGAAAATACCTTAAAAATACCTTAGGATTTTAGTAAGGGCAGCAAATAAAGTTTTTTTTACCGGAATAATTCTAAACTAGCTAAATTTTGGAGGATAGCTTCTAAATGTCATCAGAAATAAAATATCAAAAGTCGTCATTAGTCAAACGTACGCTTCATTCAAAATGGCGGATCAAAGATAGCCGCCATAAGGTAAGCCCATAGTTGCACTTTCCCCTCATAACTTCTAAATTAATGAAGATAGTTGAATAAAACAAATGCCAAATTACTTCTTAAGATTTGTCCTTTGAATTTATAGCAATGATTGAGACATAAATCTGAAGAAAATGTGTAACTAAACTTCAAAAAATAAATTTTTGATTTTTTTTAAATAGCCATTAACTTAGTGTTTTTGGCTATTTTGTATGTATTTGAAAACCTTTAAAATGTTCCTGTTCTTTAAATATTCATTAAAATAATTTTTATTCTTAAATGTTGGCGGGTAATGTTTTTATGACTTCAATAAACTTTGGATAGTACTTTAAATGACACTACATTTAATTAGTAAATAGTTATTTCCATACATACTTTAATTTAACAAACTAAACATAAAACACTTATAAAAAGATATTTTTATTGCATTTCACAGAAAATATTCATTCAAAGAAATTTTTATTGCATTTTATAGAAAATATTTATTTAACCCATTTACTTGACTTAATTATCCATAAACATTTAAAATAATATTTCTTAATAATAGAAATATTTATATCAAATTCATATACTGTAAATAAACACATGTATGTAAAAAATTGCATACTACTTGAATTAAGTATTCGTACATTTCCAGAAAAATAGAAAATAACTGTATTATTACAGATAATTTTTATTTCTGTATTAATAAAAATAATTTTGTTGCACACTTGTTTTAATTAAAAAAAAGACTAATTTATGACAAAGCGAAAATTTAATTGATTTTCAATTTCTTACGATTCTTTTAATAATTTTCTTAGGATGTAAAATGCTAGACTAGAAACATACAGCAATTTAACATGATGAAATACCATTCAAAATAAAATATGAAATGAACTTTAACCATTATTGTCCTTGAAATAAAACATTTTTGGTATTTTTGCTGCGGATTCTGCTCGCCTGTATTTTTTCAGTTACTGTTTTGCCATAATGACAAAGTCGAATTTTTAAGTATTCAAATAAAATGGACTTCATTAGTAGAGTCCTGTGGTCTTCTAAGGAGGATTGGTCCATTGAATGGGAAATCAGCATATCAAATAAGTAAGGGCAATGTGATACAATGTCTGAAAGACAGTGTGATGTCATGCTTTGCATAACTTTCTTAGAAGAAAGCTTCCCACATGCTTGAAATTCTCGAAACTTTCTTTCTGCAGTTTCGCAAATCTTTATTACATGTTTGGTTGGATTGGTTAATCCTCCCTTGTCTTTTCGTATGATTAACAAGTTTTGCGGATTGGCAGAAATGACCGCTTCTAGGCAGGCCTCACATTTTAATTTGTTTTTCAATTTTTTCACTACAAAACCAGCTATGTAGCCAACAACATCAGACACATACCTTGTCATAACTACACTGGTATTTTCAACTTCAGAATCATCATTTTCCTTGCCTTCATTTATAATTAAAACATGTGGATTTATTGCAGAGGAAACATTTAAAATATTTGTGTTATCTAACACAGCACAATTGCCAGTATCTGCTGTAATTTGATGGTGGGTAAGCAATTGCTTGTATGAAGCTTTAAACTGCCGGGCAGTAGGGTTGTTATTGAAGCCCCCTTTGCTTCTAATGGCACTGAAAAACATCTCCAAGTGATCTTGGGACAATTTGTATGTGAGGAGGAACTGCATTTGAGGATGGGGGCTTTTTACTAGGGACTTGTACAATGATGTAACACTGTTCATGCACATCATGAACCCCAGAAAGCCTGTTTTCCTGTTGCTCTCTAATATTGAAGGTCCCTTTGGAGCAGTTAGAAGCTCTTCAATATAAATTTCGGCTTCTTCAAAAAAATTAGAAAAAAAATCATTTGTGTGTTCGGTAAAGGGGGCTTTGAAACCTTTACTTAACAAGTTTCTGCTATTCAAGGCATCAAACAAATTATTGAAGACACGAATGAATTTTATGGTCGCTTCAGATCCCTGAAACTCTGTAATTTTTAAATCCTTCGAAAGGTACTCAAGAGCATCTGCGACACTATTACTTAGTGTCTGTACTGCAAGACGAACTTTCATTTTTTCTCGGTGCCAGTCTATATGCCTCTTTTTCAATTTAGTTGCCGCTAGCAGACCTTCTTTTTCTTGATATTCTTGTAACAATATAATGTACTTCCATAAAATGAATCCATCTTTTACATGGTAAATGGATCCTTTACATGCCAACGTATTCCTTACTAGTTTGATCATGTGACTAGGATCCGGAATCAAAAAAACACTTTCTTTTGTCACTGGATGCTGAAAAAAGGGCTTTAAATTATACACCTCAGTATCTGCTCCGAGGTGCTTGGCAAAAGCAAAGTTTGAATTTGTGCCATCAAATGTTAGCGACACAGTTTTAACGCCAGTTTCATGTACACACCTCAAGCATACCTTTATTAAGTTGGCACGTTCCTTGCCGCTAAGGCCATCAATGAGAAAGTATCCCACTGGAATTTTCCAATGGGAATTGAGGGCATTCAACATAAAAACATAAGCTTCTTTAGCTATCGGGAATTGGTCGTTATCAATGCCAGTACCCAGGTCGACATAGCCGCTAAAGCGAGTTCCATCCCATTCCAGTTGCTTTCGAATAGACATCTCGTCCACCATCAATCCACAAATTACATCTTTGCCTTTGCTTTCTTGTACTTTAATTCTTAAAGCAGACAAAGCTTCCTTGGTAAATCCTGGGGAACCATCTATGGCTTGATACCATTTTCGAATGGTCGACAAATGTGGCAGGCAAGTTTTGAAACTCTTTCTTACAAAATTGTAAGCTTTAGTTGAATAAAACTGAAGAGTAAGTGCGAACGCCCTCAATTCTGGTGAATACTTCTCTGAAGTAGATCTTTTTTGTACTCTTTTAATGAGTTCTGCAGCTGGACCTGGTAAAGATAGCTAAAAGGAAAAAATCTACATTAGAAACAAAAATGGAAATTTATACCTTCTTTAAATAAGATAGTTTATGTATACCGATCACTGTAGTTTTATTTGTTTTGAAAATTTAAATCAGAATAAAAGAATTTAATTGTAGAATGTATGTCTTTAAATTAATTTTCTTTTTCAGGGTAGACAAGCTTAAGTAGGGGTCAGAGTCCATAGTATAGGAAAAATCATGATTTCAATGTTATGAAAAAGTCTAAAATTTTTTCATAATTACAATGTAAGATAACTCAGTAAGAATATGATTGACTTATCAGAAACTATCACCAAATAAAATAAAACAAAATTGACTTAAAACACCATTGCGGCGATTTATGATTTTTTGATCGATAGAACTGCCCAGCTTAAATCTCACTGTTTAGGACACAGACCTCAAGTTTCAAAAGACTCAATAAAATTGATTTCTTAAAATTATGTAGCCATTCTACAAGTAAAGTTTTCTTTTTGGAACTTCTCATTTATATTTGACTGAAATATTTTAATTATTCAGCTCCCCTTAAGTAATATAGTATCAAATCACTTACCTCCAACATAGTAGAAGCAGTTTCAGAGATAAGTTGCTTTTTCCTCATAATTGCCAGGATCTCATGAAGGGAGCATATCTTTTTTTCTAATCTCTTCTTTTTTCTTTTTAAATCTTTTATTATTGTAGCTTGCCGCTTAACTTGATTTTGGGCTATTGCCAAAAGTTTAGTAGCTTTAGTAGGAGACTTCATGTCTTCATCTTTAAAATCCCCAAAGTAATGTTTTCTTTTTGATTTGGATTCTGAAAAGAATATTACAGTTATAGTTTATATAATATTACAGGTATTGTACTCTTTTAACATGCAAGTAGTTTAAAAAAAATAAGTGTTTTATAGGCACTGAAATAGTCTAAATAAAAATATAGGTTATTGGTTGTACTGGATTAACTGGGGCAACTACTACTGCAGTGCTTTCTGCGCCGGAACAATTGTTTGTACAACTTTCCAAATACAAGGGAGGATTACTTTCAATGGGCAACTGTCCAACACTGGCATCTCTAATATGAGAAAACCCCGAAAAACTTCCATAAGGCAGCCTGATAATCAATGCGAGACTGTCATAATCGTTGCTGTGTCTATTGGTTTATGAAGCAGTTGTTGTAAGGTGTGCCTATCCGGATTCGAAAACAGTTCTCTCGCTTCAAAGGCAAGTAAGTGCCTTACCCACTGAGCCACTGCATTTGAGCTCCAAATAAAAATACTTGTTGGGAAACAATTCTGCAGATATGAGGTGCAACTTACCTGTAATACTTGTGCTTGGTTCATTTTGGGGCTCATCTAACTTTATCCTTTTAGTAGGCCTTTCAATTTTCTTCTTCTGCAAATGATCAGGGAAGTTAAATACTGTTGGGACAGCATCTTTATGAAGCCACGTACCTCCAAACTTCTCTTGATTAAAACAATCAGGTGTAAAATGTTTCGAACAAATTTTAGACCTGTCTGTAGCTTTAAAACCTTCTCTGCGAATATTAATTTCCCATAATTTTCTTCGGTTTTCATTTTTTGGAAAGCTAAAATAAAAGGTCAATAAATAATAAACTTTCATCCAAATAATAATAAACATAAAAAAAAAACATATTATAATTTTAACTTTCTTTAAACTTCATTCGATATATTTATTTAATAATTTTTTACATATTTAATTAAAGTAAATTTAATAAACTTAAGATAATCTAAAAATGTTTTTCATTAAGGTGTCAAAGTATTTTAAAATATTCATATTAATGTTTTGTAATCAGCGTCGAAAGTTGAGAAATATTAGTATATTGGTTCGTTGTATAGGATTTACTGGAAAAATATTTGGGAAGGCCAACAAATAAATTTAACAATTTGTTTTATTTTGCAATTCAAAAATATTCCTTACGCGCGCGACTTAGAGCAGACATGCTCGTTTCGCTGACCTGCTTTACCATTTGGCGAAAACTGAATATCGCCAAGAGATTACGGCGTATGCCAATTAAAACTTAAGCAAAAGAATTATTTCTGACATATTTTTTTCAAACGATTACGAAATACGTAGATATGATGTATAATAAAAATGTTTGAACGGAGATTTCATAAAAATCGACTCTTTTTTCTTGTGATAACACAGTTTTACAGTAAGTCTTTACATAACACGACATAAAAAGCTTCAAATATAAACTGAAATAATAATCAGTGAACTTACCTATGAAAAGAAATTGGTCCTCCTTTAACTTGTCTTTCGGAGCAGCCAAAGGCACAACATGCAGAAACCATTTTGCAGCTTAAAACACAAGTCGAATATCAGCACGTTCTTCGTAGAACGAAAGGCAGCCATTGAAATAGCATTACAAGAAGTGGAAAAGGGGAAGGGGTGACTCAGAAGACTGACGGTAGTCACGTGATTACAACTAGAGAACAGGGAAAATAGGGTTTCCCTCTCTCTACCCACTATTCCTGCTCTAAGGTGCATACAGAGGCAAAGACGTGTATTTTTTTTTTTTTTTTTACCCTTCTTTTTTTTTTCTTCTTTTTTTATTATGTTTATACTTTCCCCTCTAACAGGTGGTAGAACGATAAAAAAAACGATCTATAATAATAAAACAAAGAGTTTGTGAGTCTGTAGATTTATAGAAAGCTATTTAAAACAGCCTCAGGGCTCTGAAATTTTCAACACAAGTAATTTTGGCCTTCTAATTGGATTTTTTAAAAAACAAAATTTTTAAATTTTGATTAGTTTTTATTTAATTAATTATGTTAGTTAAATAAAAAAAATATTTTACAAAACGATTTCTAATAGGGCTTCAGCTCTGAAATTTTCAACATTAAGCAGTTTTGACTATCTAATTGGACTTTTGACAAATAGAATGTTAAAATTTTAA